>JAAECE010000009.1:0-1437674 GCA_010203745.1 Mucor lusitanicus | reverse complement strand
ACCTAACCCTAACCCTAACCTAACCCTAACCCTAACCCTAACCCTAACCCTAACCCTAACCCTAACCCTAACCCTAACCCTAACCCTAACCCTAACCCTAACCCTAACCCTAACCCTAACCCTAACCCTAACCCTAACCCTATCCCTAATATTAACTATAACCCTAAGCCTATCTCTAATCTTAAACTTCTCTTTAATCTTATCTTTAATATTAACCCTAAGCCTAATATTAACTTTAATACTGATGCTGTTTATAAGTATAAGCCTTATCCATGATTTTAATCCTATTTATTATTCTATTCTTATCCTTAAGTGTATACCAGTTTACGTTATTTTTTTTCTATTCTTAACCCTATGTCTAATATTATTATTATTGTTCTTATTATTATTATTGTTATTATTATTATTATTATTTTTTTTTTTTTTTTTTTTTATTATTATTATTATTCTCATTATTCTTATTCTTATTATTATTATTATTTTTATTTTTTTTTTTTTTTTTATTATTATTATTATTATTATTATTATTAATATCTTCTGTTTTGTGTTTGAATATGTGTATTTATTTTAAATTGTCCTTTTTGCTTTGTTATTTGGCATGTTCTAATATTCATTATCAAAGAGTTTTCTGAATGCAACCATAGTGAATGGGGAATTTACGCTTGCTCCAGAAGAGGCCAGTGTCATTGAATTGGATTAAAATTAAAGATAATACATTATACTACCAGCTTCAGGCATTGTAGACACAGGATTTCGTATTCTTTATCTTATTGTTCATCTTATGGGTAGCAGGTAGCAGTGGCACCCGTACAGCATCATTCTTATTTATGATTGGAGGGACAGCTGCTACCTGTACGGCATCATTCCCGCTTATGATTGGTTGAAAAAAACTGCTACCTGCTACCTGCTACTTGCCACCTGCAAAATAGGATATCCTATTTTACGGGTAGCATATTTGCTGCAATTCTATTGGATAAAAATATGCTACCTGCTACCCAACGGGTAGCAGGTAGCATACTCACGGTGTGAGTCGCCCGGAAATGCTATTAGGGACAGCTGCTACCTGTACGGCATCATTCCCGCTTATGATTGGTTGAAAAAAACTGCTACCTGCTACCTGCTACTTGCCACCTGCAAAATAGGATATCCTATTTTACGGGTAGCATATTTGCTGCAATTCTATTGGATAAAATTATGCTACCTGCTACCCGTTGGGTAGCAGGTAGCATACTCACGGTGTGAGTCGCCCGGAAATGCTATTAGATGATATATTGCGAGAGTGGAATTGTGCTTCCATCCATCGTTTGCATGCGGTGTTGACGTTGGCTTGCATAAGTAACCAGAGACATGCTGGGATGACCCTTCCTCTTGCTGCGTCAACGCATGGACTATTGTACTTGTGTACGTTGATCTCGTATCTAGGTGCTTTGTACATGTAGCATATCATGCAAATGTCTTGCTTGTTTCCATATATTTGCCTGTATGATTTGCGTGTCTGTTTCATATTTTCTTGTTTTTTTTTTGTTTTGCCTTGTCATTCTACTTACTGGTAAAATTGGCAATCGCGTATCAAATGTGTTTGATACCAACATTTGTAGCACTTCGATCCATAGCAATGTTTTTGTTCATGCATGTTGTTGTTTCTGTACTGATCCTCATTCGCAATTGTTGACAAAGTACATGTTGCGCATCTGCCATTGATCCAGTCACGATAATCCTTCATAGCTAGCATTGCCTGTTGGCCATTGTAGTTGGATTGCTGGTTGCTTGATGCACTTGCAATGATGGCGGGTTGGATGTTTCTGCTGCTGTTGTTGGTAGTGTTGTGCTGGTTGTAGTTGCTGCTGCTGCTGTTGTTGTTGTTGATACTGCTGCTATTGTTGTTGTTGATATTGCTGCTGCTGTTGTTGCTGTTGCTGCTGCTGTTGTTGTTGCTGTTGCTGCTGCTGCTGTATCTGTTGTTGTTGTTGCGGTTGCTGTTGTTGATACTGCTGCTGTTGAATGGACTGTTGTTGCGGTTGCTGTTGTTGTTGATACTGCTGCTGTTGAATGGACTGTTGTTGCGGTTGCTGTTGTTGTTGATACTGCTGCTGTTGTATCTGTTGTTGTTGCTGCTGCTGCTGCTGTACGGGTTGTTGACAATGATGACGCTGCTGTCGCTGCTACTGCTGCTGTTGTTGCTGTTGCTGCTGCTGATAGAGGCATTGTCTTCGAATGTAAAGGCTTCTGGCGTTGTCATCACAGCTTGATAACAATTGTCGCACTTGATATAGTCATTCGACATGGCGCAAGACACACCAACAGGATCCAGAACTGAATGGATTGCGTATCGTCGACATTTGGTTGTCTATGTTGCACATGTTAATCTATATTGTATAAAATATCTGTATTCTTTGTTTACTCACGTTGACATAGTGGATCATCTCATCCAATTGCTGCTCTTTCGATATTTTGGCCTTGCCATGCTGGCCACGCAACCTAAACTGCCTCAAGTCCTCCATTTGCTCATCGCTAGTCAGCAAAATGCACTGGCCTGGCGCTATAAAGGCATCGGGATTGCGCTTGGCTCTACCTGCGCCTTGGACGTATTCCATTATAAAGTCGCAAATTCCATAATGGATGACAGCGTTGATGTCTGCCTTGTCTACACCCATTGCAAATGCTGAAGTACAGCACATGATCATAACACCGTCTGTCTCACGCATGAATGCTGTCTGGTTTGCCGTTCTTGCCTCTGGCGTCATTTGCCCATGGTAAACGAGTACCTGAGTGCTGGAGCGAGTCTCCTGGATCTCTTCTTGAAATCTTTCGGCAGTTCTTGTTTCTAAAAAGAAGATTATGATGGCGGCGTGTCCGTTGTTGTCAGTAATTAATGCTTCGATAGCACTGAACAGTTCTTCCCTCATCTCCGAGGTCTTCTCCTTCTTGGTAACCTTGTATTGCAATTCGGGTCTTGTTGTAGACGCCTGTCTGACTGTTGTAAAATTACTGCCAAATGCTATTTTCAACTCTTGTTCCAGCTTGGGAGGCAAGGTGGCCGTGAGCAGCAAAATGGGAACTCTTTGTGTACGCAATGTATGCAAATTATGCATTTCGGGCCTCCAGTCGTTCCACGTAATAGCCAAGTGGGCCTCGTCAAAGACAATTCTGGCCAAGCGGTCACCATGTTGGCTCAGTGCCCTTAAATGACACAGCAAATCGATATTGGAGCAATGCTCCACGGCAACAAAGAGGATGTCAACTCTAGTCAGTGTAGAGCGAGCATCTGTCGTTATGCATAATGTAGTTAGTATCAAGACACTTATTTCTAAATCATCTAGTCATATTTACCTCTCCAAGTGTCGTAAGTCAAGCCATGCATATTGCATCTTGCCTTCATGTCTGCCATCAGAGCCACGAGAGGGCTGACAACCACCGTTGTCCTTCCTTGTTGCTTTTCAATGAATGCTGCAAGAAAGAATAGCAGCGATTTTCCTTGTCCTGTTGCAAGAACTGCCAACACATCTGACTCCCTTTTGAGCACCATGGCCATGGCACGGGCTTGGTCCACTGACTTGAATGATGCTGTCAGGTCTCCGTAAAATTCTCTCAATTTAAAGAGAATGTTCATATCAAGCTCTATTCTATAGTATCAGTATTGCAAATTATCCGTTGAGTGCATATACGTACCACAATTGACATGCTCGAAATCATCAACAGTGATATGTAGGCGTCTTTTTCTGACAACGACGTCTAAATCCAGTGTGTGTATGTTAGCTTTATATACACATAGATACATCACTTTTCTGTTGCTGTGGTACATACCCGTTTCGCCTTCAATGATGGGTGCGGCTGGTGCAACACTCGAAATGTGTCTCTTGACAGGGATGCAGCCAATGTCGACGACGGATTCTCTCAGATTGATTACTTGAGGCTTTTGCTGTCTCAGACTTTGCTTGTCGAGTTCACTCAAATCACAGCCTGTAAACATGGGTGTATACAGTCAATTCCAGCTTCAAATATCAACACAGGGCATCATTTTGTACATACCAATCATCTGTTGATGCTCGAGACTACACAGGAAAAAGTTGAGCAAGTTGTCACGCCCCAAAAACGCAAAATCAAGTTGACTGAAGGCATAGGTTCTGTTGGCTACTCGAATGGTGTGGCTGCCTTGATGGTGAAACAAGAGAGATGAAGCCGTGTCGGTTACGGCGGGTCTACCTCTGGCCAATTCAGCAGGAATGTCATAGTCAGGCATCTCGTCAAATGCATTGATGTTGATGAAATGTTGGAGTCTAGTACTCATAAAAGCGACTATAATGTGTCTAAGAGGCAAAAGAGACACAGAGACACCAAGAACTTCGTTGGTTTTTCTATGTTATATCAAAATAAAATGTATCAGAATGCCATGTGCGTGATGCTATAGCATATGGGTACTTACCTTGCCAAAAGTCGACTCAATTGCTCGCTGGTAGCAACTTTTCCTTGACACACAAAGAGATACAGGTTGTATGCGGCCAATTGCTGATCACACATTTCAGGGTTGTTGGCATGGATGATGCGAGTGGCATATCTGAAATTAAATTAGTGCACAGACCATAGAATCTTATATTTTTCACTGTGTTACCTTTCAACGGGTCTGACTACACAAAGCATAATCACTACAAGTCTCGACAAGGGCTTGGGCAAGAATCTTGCAAGGTAGCGATCACCATGTATTCCAGCAGTTTTGTGGTAAAACTGAGTCAACATAATTCTGCCATAAGTGAAGAACACATTGCGCAAGCCAGATTTTTGGTTGTTGACCACGGTTGCTCCACAGATTTCGGTGCCTCGGGTGGGTGCGCCTGCAGTGGTGTGCACCAAAGTCAAGATCTTGAGGACAAGAGCAGCAACGTCCTTCATCCATTCCTCGAATGCAGTCGCATTTGGCGTTCTACCATCAGCGCCGAAAAACTTGAGCTTCAGGTCAGGAGTGGACAGGATGTGGCGGATGATATAGCCGGTGGTTGACTTTTCGCTCAGTATTCTGTTGCGGGGGTCGACGTAAAATGCATAGCCCATGCGCATGGAACTCATCATGTCTGGGTGATTGGTTGCATTAGGATCAATGGGGTCGTGGAGGCAGGGAATGTTGGCTCCAAGCAACACCTTGTCCTTCAGCAATTGCCATGCTTCATCCTCCAAAATCAGGGCAAATCTAGCAATACCATCGATGCTAATTCTTCCATTGTTGTAATACAAGGAAGAGTAGTTGTCATGCTCATTCCAAATGATGTTGGGATGGGTAGGCTGGTCGGATGCATACTTCTCGGCTACTCTGGTTACTGCTGCGAGTTGAGAGAATGCGGTGTTGCCGGTGGTTCTGATGTACTTCAAAGCGTCAGTGTTGTATTCAGTAGTCATTTTGCAATTTATGTGATGTTGTCGAATATACGAAAAAAATAAGTAAGCGAAAGAGAGGGGAGGGATCCAAAAAAAGCATGTGCTGCACATCTTTAAAGACTGATTGTCCCTGAGTTACCTCATGTCAACAATAGGGCTGTCACTCAAAATTGCTCGCTGTGCTCTTTATTTACGGTTCGAGGCACTCTGATTTTCAACCTTTTCCCTTTTTTTTAAAAAAAAAAAACTTCAACCATGTCCTTTGTTTGCACCAAGTATCCTCCTTGCGCGCAAGCCTTTAGCTCAGACTCATTGCGTAAAACCCACGTTCGCTGTGTTCATCAAGCTTTGGTTGATGTCAAGTACCCTGGTGGCCGTGAGTGGTGTAGTTGATTGAATGTTTGGCTTTCATTCTGTTCACTAGTTGATTAGATGTAGAAAAGGATGTAGCAAGAAATCCAATTGATGGCACGTTTTCATGTCGTATTTGCAACAATTACAAAAACATCAACCCTTCGCTTTTGAAAAGACAAGCAAACAACTGCCAGGCATTCAGTAAGTATACTACTACATGTGGATTTGATTGCTCTTGCATTGACATTTGTATTGTTAGGATCTCGCATTTCTGTTCCTGCAGCAGCTGGTGCTACAGTGGTCCCTGAGACTACCAATGCTCCCATTACTCCTATTGCGCCATCTGTGCCTGTGCCTGAGCCTACACCCTCTGTGCCTGAGACCACTCCTTTTTTGGCTGATCTTTCTCCTTCTGTGCCTGATCCTACGCCATTTGTGCCTGAGCCTACTCCATTTGTGCCTGTTGAGCCACATGTATCCACTGCGCCATCCGAATCAACACCCACTGTGCCATCACCAGAGCCATCTGCTGCTGACATGGATGCCACCACTGATCCCATCACTACTGATCCCACTGATCCCATCATCGATGACACGACTGATCCCATCGCCACTGATCCCACTGATCCTATCACTGCTGATACCACTGAGCAATCCGAGCCTATTCAGTTGGATACTACTGGTAAGTCCATCTTTTATTTACTAGATCGAGTAATGATGCTCATCCATCATTGCTAGACTACAATTTAGATTACCAATCTCTTGGACTGGTGATCCACTTGCAATCCAAGAGTGTCATCTGTATCAATTGCAAATGTGCCGTCCAGATTGAAAATGTGGTTGCTCATTTCAATCGCAATCATTCTTTGACAAGACGTATAGCACAATACAATCAGACACAACAGCAGCAATATCAAGCCAATTTGGACAATGAGCTTCCTCAAGACCTCCCAGAGCCGCTTGCTACGACCAATTTGGAGGACAGACTACGTGAGCTTGGCGCTGTTTCCTACAATGAGCACCACCTCTATATTGCGCCTTTGAGAGATCCTCTGCCTGTGATTTCTCTCTTGGAGGTGTCACCTGGATTCGTATGTGGCTACTGTCCCTTGCGATATGTATCTGCCGTCGCTGCATTTGCAGGTACTCGATCGACAATGCTCAAACATATGCGACTCACACACCGTGGATTGAATCACGACAATTATACCACCTGCCATGTACAGCATTTGTACAATGATCAAGGTCATAAGGTATATTTTGGTGTTGAGAGGTTATACTCTGGTCCAACGATTGAGTCAACCATCACCAGCGAAGGTGATGCCTTGTTTGACGAGTTTCTTTCGGAAAACCCGGGCTACGACGAAGGGTTTAACCCTGATGCGTCGATTGGCGACTCGAGAGTCTTTTCTAGATTCTATGACTATATGCACTGGTTTGATCTTGTAAATGACGTTGCTGGAGAGGATACCAATGAAAATAGAATCCTTCTTCACAATTGGGTGAATGCCAGGACACCACAGTTTCGAGATGATATAGCGCGCATGGATGCGGATTTGAAGATGCTGGTTCGCCAATACTTCAATTATATGCAAAGATTGATGAGTAGTAGCTCATCATCATTTTACCATTTCCGTATTGCAGTCATGCAAAACGATGTGTGAGTATATATGGATGCCATCCCGTTACAACACTGACTTTCTTGTCTTTATACAGCAATGAGCCAACACCGACTGTAGGATTGCGTCCATTGAATGTTAATTCTCGCAACAAGTATTTTGATCTTTTCTTCAAATACATTAAAATGATGATGATGGCCGCCGCTCCCTCTTTTGCGTCTAGTCCGTATGACGATCAGCACACCAAATACCGTGCCTTTGGAGAAGTGATCTTTAACGGCACCAATGGTGAGACCACAAGAAGGTTTGTGGATGAAATCCAGGAGATCATTCTAGATATGCGCTCCTCTCGCTCAGAATTTCGTGCCGCTGAAATTGCCTTTCCAGTCTTGCATACGTATTTCATGGCACTCGTCAGCGAGGAACCTGCAAATTTCCATCAAAGCTATAAATCATCCGTCTTGGTCTTTACGGCTTTCTCCATGATATCCCAAAGTGGCGTATGGAAAAATGTGAGATACGTCAAATCTGTGCCCGCTCGATTGAAGTACATGTTTCGAAGCATTGTCTTGTATCAACTATTGTTGGATAACAATGGGTTGGTATTTGTTGATGAGGATAACTTTGTCCAATCTGGTAATGCACAGGATAATGCAGATCTCGACACTGATCTCACTGACGACGAAATGGTGGATCAAGACAACGACGAATGATTAATAAAATGTCAATTTACCTCATGGATCCCTTTTTTCAATGCATCCATGACAATCCATCCTTTCAACCCACACTATACGGGTATCAATGCTACCTGCTACCTATAATATAAAAAATAGGATATCCTATTTTTGTCAGAGCCGAGACCAATATACATCAAATACCCAATCGACTACATGAATTAGATTGTATAGGTACCGTCGAACTAGTAACGTAACCAGCAAAGGGCACAATATTGGAGGTATGATGGGATCCATCTGCATTAAATGGCAGTGACTCTTTTCTGTATGCAAAAAGCTTAAAAGAGGCTTTCAGTGATTTTGGATGTCTTTTTTCTCCTTTCTACCACTCAATTTTTATACCATCATGGACGTATACAAAGAGGTCTTTGCTAATCTGCGTAGTGAAATGGAGAATTTCGTACAAGAATTAGATGAAGGCGATGCTGACGCGATGCTACAGATTGTGGATGGGTTTGCTTCCCTGTCAGATGGTATAGTATTAGAGCGTTATCGTGTTTTTGTTTCTTGTGTGTTCATCGTCGTCGTATGTAGTTGCACATGCTTTCTGGATGGAATCATCGATCAAACAGGCAATGCGAAGCGTTTGGTCGCATTCTAGCCAGATGTCCTTGTCCGCTCATCATGCTGATATCGACACACAAAGGACAAATGTTACTGAGCATGCCAACCAGGTTTTATTAGATGAAGGCATCGCAGACAGTGATGACCCATCTCCAGAAGCCGAAATCCATACTAGATCCAGTGATATAGCGCAATCATCATCAACTTCAGCCACGCCACCACCACCCGCACCAACATCAACAGCACCACCATCAGCATCAACATCATCCTCTGCAGTAGATCTGGATCCTGTTGATATACCCATGCCATCAGCTCCAATTGATCAGACGAGGAAGCGCAAGAGAGTAAAAGGACCCAAGACCAAGCCCATCAATTTGGCTTGGTTAAAGAAGGAATTATCGCCTACAGCCTTTGATCGTAAGTCATGTGTATGAAATTCAACCTGTCGACCTATAGTATCAGCATTTCATAGTGTTTTTGCATCATATTGGACATGAGGAAGAGCTTTTGGCAGAGGTAAAGAAGCGATTTCAACTTGTGTTGAGTCTGGAGAGGCAACAGGAAGAGAATGGTATCTTTGACTACGAAGGGATACCCCAAGATTTGAGGACATGTGTAAAGTTGTATCTTGGTAGCTCTATGAGACGTCAAGCCGAGAACTATCACGGATATGTCATGGCTTGCCAGATCCAGAAAAGAGTGGATGACGAGAACAAGGGCGAGACTGAAGCAGTGAAAATGAAGAGATACAAGGAGATCTTCTCTGTCATTGCAGGTAATGTGGCAGGCATGCAAGACATTATGGCTATATTTGACAAAGAAATCAATTCAGCATCATATATCAACAAGGACGAAGGCAAGAACGACATGCTCCATTGCAGAAAATGCAAAATACTTGCGGACAGGTGTGGTCTGTTTGTGTTGGTCTTGCATGATGTATTTTCAAAGAACTTCATCACCCGGGTAAGACATGAATTCTATGGATATGCCAATGCTTGATCACTGATACGCTTATTATATGCATAGCTGTGTCTGTCTAGCTCATCAATGACAAAGGGGTCAACAAGGATAATATAGAGAATATAGTCAGAGTTTTGGATTATTCATTATCAAAGAGTTTTCTGAATGCAACCATAGTGAATGGGGAATTTACGCTTGCTCCAGAAGAGGCCAGTGTCATTGAATTGGATTAAAATTAAAGATAATACATTATACTACCAGCTTCAGGCATTGTAGACACAGGATTTCGTATTCTTTATCTTATTGTTCATCTTATGGGTAGCAGGTAGCAGTGGCACCCGTACAGCATCATTCTTATTTATGATTGGAGGGACAGCTGCTACCTGTACGGCATCATTCCCGCTTATGATTGGTTGAAAAAACTGCTACCTGCTACCTGCTACTTGCCACCTGCAAAATAGGTTATCCTATTTTACGGGTAGCATATTTGCTGCAATTCTATTGGATAAAAATATGCTACCTGCTACCCAACGGGTAGCAGGTAGCATACTCACGGTGTGAGTCGCCCGGAAATGCTATTAGGGACAGCTGCTACCTGTACGGCATCATTCCCGCTTATGATTGGTTGAAAAAAACTGCTACCTGCTACCTGCTACTTGCCACCTGCAAAATAGGATATCCTATTTTACGGGTAGCATATTTGCTGCAATTCTATTGGATAAAATTATGCTACCTGCTACCCGTTGGGTAGCAGGTAGCATACTCACGGTGTGAGTCGCCCGGAAATGCTATTAGGTAGCAGTGGCACCCGTACAGCATCATTCTTGTTTATGATTGGAGGGACAGCTGCTACCTGTATGGCATCATTCCCGCTTATGATTGGTTGAAAAAAAAAAAAAAAACTGCTACCTGCTACCTGCTACTTGCCACCTGCAAAATAGGTTATCCTATTTTACGGGTAGCATATTTGCTGCAATTCTATTGGATAAAATTATGCTACCTGCTACCCGTTGGGTAGCAGGTAGCATACTCACGGTGTGAGTCGCCCGGAAATGCTATTAGAGAAATGCCAGCACCAGAGTTCGCACTCCCACCTGCTCACAAGCCATATAGTTTAGCATTTGTGGCAGCGGTAAATGTGTTGAATCCAATGCAATTGAGAAAACAATGCTCATGTTTTGTTTAGGGTGACGAAGAATCCATGAATTCTTTATCAATTGAATGTATTACCACCAAAGATATGGACATTGAATTCCTTGGCAACATGTTGATGCAAATGTAAGTTACACTTGGTTTGCTAAAGCCCTTGGAGACCAACTGATGCATTATTCTAGTAAGAAAAGTTACACATCCGGAATTCCTTCTTTTATATAATACATCATGTTGTTAGTAACACGTAAACCGACCCTTTTTTATTATTATTACAAAACTACTATATTTCACTGCATGGAAACTCTGATAGCCCCAATTCGTCTTCCTCTTCGTTTTCCTCTAGGAAATAGTCATCACGCATCATGACATGTCCTTGGCCATTGGCCTGCTGTTGCTGGTTTTGCTGAAATGGATACCGCTTCTGCTCCAGAACCACCAGTCTGTCCCTCAGCTCCATACAGGCATTCTCCCATCGCATCTTTTCTTCCCATAATTCTCGTAGCTTCTTGTAAGCCAGCCCGCTAATCACCTCAAAATGGTCCAACGCATCTTCCAAAGCCACTTGTGCTCTTTTTGCTCTTGCTTCTGCGTCCTCTGGTGTGCTGGATGATTCATTTACTATGGCTAGTGCGTCGTGCTCCATGGGCTGCTGCAGTTGCTGTTTATGGCTGCTGCTACTACTACTACTACTACTACTACTACTGCTGCTGATGCTGCTACTGCTGATGCATGTATCTTCTGTTTGCACCTGCATGTGTCTCACTTTTCGCTTGTCATGGTCCGAATGGTGCTGATTGTCCAATGTATGTGTGATACCCAATGCTCTTACATGCTCTGTAGCCAAGCCAGCAGCTACTTGGTCGCTTGGGATATCACCATCCACAAGACGTATTCTCTCCAGCCGTTGCAGCAGAGCTGATTCAATGGAGTCCATGCCATCCGCGCAAGATAAAAACTCTTCGGTTGCCTTGACGTCCAGCCTCTGGCTCGGGTCTCTGATCAGCGGTCTTGTAGCACGATTCGAGTTGGTGGCAGCCGTGCTTAGTTGGGATTTGATGGACACAGAATGACGAAGCGAGCCGCTGTACAGGCTGGATTCTCTCTTCTTGTTGGGCAGAATGGGCTCTGCAGCCGCCTTGTTGTTGGCGCTAGTGCTGTTGGAACGTAACACAAATGACTGGATTGAGGTGGCATCAAAGGAGGGAGATCGACTGTTGCCAGCACTCTTGGTTGCCGCCATCTTGAGCTGCTGCTGCTGCTGCTGTTGAGGCAAAATTTCAATGTAGTTTTTTCTAGTGATGGTGTGGCTGTTGATAATGTCGCTGCCATGGTAGGAAGTGGGTGCTGTGATGGTGGAGGCAAGTGTCACGGGCAGAGAGGCAGTGCTGGAGGGAACAGACCGGCTCGACATGGACGGTGTAGGCATGATGCCTGCTGGAGGAGGCGGCGGTGGAGGAGCTGTGTTTCGCTTGGGCTTCCTGATCCTGGAAAAGAGAGTGTTGACTGATCGCTCGGGCGTGCTTCTTTGAAACTCTTCTGGGCTTGTGGTCTTGAGGAATTCCACCAGTGCCTGCGTTCCAGTCATCATCTTTCTGCCGTTGGATGGCGACGACCTCTCGTTGGGGAACAGATCGCTCATGTCGTCCTCATCGTCGTCTCGATACGACATGCTGATAGCCCGCGCATCTTTGGGCTGAAAATTGGTCTTATTGATGGGCATCGCTGTTTCTTTGTGCTGTTCAAGAAAAAAAGAAAAGAAAGGAAATCAAGGAGAGAGCGTGTTTATATACACACTCGTACAAAAATAAGGAGAGAAAAACACACCCATTTGCATGCGAACGTCAAATCAGACAGTGTAACACTATGCAGTGGTTTTATTGCTGTGTGGAAAATGAAAAGGGCCTTGACTTTTTGGGAGAAGGCGTGTCCATCATGTCGTCGTCCTCAGAGTCATACATGCTTCGCTTGTTGCTCGTCTCGCGTTCTTTGCCCTTTTCTCGCTTGACAAACGCAAGATCGCCTTCTAGCGTAGGCTGTGTAGATGCATAGATGCTCGGTAGCGCCGCCAAGCTGTCGGCCAGTGTGGAGGGTGTGGGCATGGTTTCGTTGATGAATTTCGCCTGCTTGATCTGCGTCATCTTTTCGGCCAGGCTGGTATAGCGGTAATGGACAGCAATCTTGATGGCCTTGTCAATGGAATCGGGCGAATGCAAAATGTAGGTCATGTCCAGCGCCTTGGACACCTTTTCTGTCTTGCAGGCAATGTTGATTAGCTTGAGAAGCGCCACGTCCATGTCTGAATCCGCCTCTCTAAACGTGTCTGCATAATCCTCCTCCGTCTGGGTGGCCTCGGCCTCGTCCTTTTCGTGCGCATTGCAGGCTTGAATGCGCAGGATGCTCTCCTCCAATTGGCCCACTTCGGTCGATTGCTCCAGCAAAGGCAGCTGTAGAGGAATGTCCTTGACAGGCGGACGCGGAAAGAAGGGATAAGCATTGGCGCCACGCAGCACCACACACATGAGTCTGTCTCGCAAGACGCCCACGGGCCAATACGTCTCGGTTCTTTGGTTGGCCGCAGCATAGGCCTTGCTGTCAAATGCAGGCACCCAGCGGCTTTGGAAGGGTCGACGCTGATGATACAAGAGGCGCAGTATACCGGCTGAATCAAACGTAACCGCCTGGTTTGTCTCTGAGAAGCCAATCCAGTTTAGCTCGCTGTCTGTCGTCAGCTGCACCTTGTCCTTTTGTAGCACCTCGTTGGTCTCGGTATTCAGCAGCATAAAGTCCAGGTTTTGTTGGTGTCCAAAAGCAGGCCCCGCAGAGTATACCAGCAAGGCCAAGTCTGTCATGGCTGTCACGGACACGACGTTTTCCAGCGAGAAAATGTAGCGTTGAACGCCAGAGATGGAAAAGATGCGCACGTAGCCTAGAGAAGTGGTTGCTATGACGGAAACACGGTTGATGGCAATGCTCACGACATCCTCCCCTGGCAGCATGTGGTGCGTCCAGTCCCTCTCTGATCCGCTATTGTTGGGTCGAAAGTAGAGGGTTGAGTTGATCTGTGTTGTCTCTTCCTCCTCGTCGTCCGAGTCGTCTGAATCCAGCAAATCGTCGTCCTCTCTTCTGCCCTCCTTGGTCTTTTTCACAGTCTCCTTGCCCTCCACAGCGTACACGGTGCCTGCAGAACTGATGGCGCCCATGGTGAAATTCAGCACATCAGTGAAATGAAAGTTGCGATACTCGGACTGGTCGTGGAATTCGACATTGATGATGGAGTGTCCGTCCTCGTAGATGGTGGAAATGGCGCCCACTAAGTTGTAGGCCATGTATCTGCGCTCGCCTTGTTTGGGTGCAAATGTCGTATTGGGCCCTGGCTGGTGATACGGTGTCTCGCCAGGCTGGAAGGTCGTGGGCGGATCAAAAGCAGCCTCCAGCTTACGTTGACGCTGGACGAGTGCTGCTGTATTGGCCATGGCGGGCGAGCCATTGGATGCCATGTTGAGTCTGGTCTGCTTTTTACGCTCGTTTGCCTGCTGATCCGTTTCCACGTAACCCGCGCCGTCGTCATCAATGACAAAATCGCCCATTTCATCCTCTTGGTCGTCTACACGTTGACCCAAGTCGTCCAGCATGTCAACATCGTCTCCTTCCTCCCCGTCATCGTCCTCGTCATGGGCTTCCTCGTCTGCAAACAGGCTGGAACTGAGGGGCGGCAGACTGCTAGGTATGTCCATTTCCGTCTTGAAAACCTGCTGAGAGGCAGGCACGCCGGCTGACGTAGGCTTCTTGCGCATCTTTGCTGGATGTGGATAGTTGCTATTGTCGGTGGGGATGGGCTCTTTCCAGATGCGAAGGTTGCCGTCCATGTCGGTCAGAAAGATCTCATTGTCGGTGGGATGCCAGGCAATGCCGGTGATGGCGGTCGATGTGATTTCAATGCGGACATGTGTCTTGGTCCGTGTGTTCCAAATGACGAGCGTGCTGTCCTCTGCTGAGCTGGCAATGTAGTAGCCGTTGGGAGACCAGGCAAACGTAATGACGCTGGATGTGTGCTGGTTTCCAAGCGTGTAGTCGGGTGTCCAGATGTCTGCCTTGAACACGCGGATGTCGTTGTTGGTGCCAGCGAATGCAAAGCAGCTAGCATCAGCAGGATGCCATGCGACGTGTGCCTGCAAAACAGAGTCCATGTCGGACGGGTAGCAGTACGCCTGCAGGACTTTGACGCATCGAGGTGCTGGTTCCTGAGGCGATACGTTCCAAATGCAAATGTTGCCCTGCACGTCAGACGAGATGATGTAGTTGCCGAAACAGTCATAGTTGACTGACTTGACAAGGTGCTTGTGTCCCTCTAGACTGACAATCTTGGAGTTGTCGGCACACAGAACAATGCGAATAACAGGGTCACTATATGATCCATGCTGTCAGTTTTTTTGCAATCCAGGTCAACTGCGTCAAGTACACTCACTCGGCTGCAATGGCAAGCTTGGTGCCGTCAGGATGAAAGCTAATGTCTCGTACGGGCGTTGTGCTGCGAACCAGGATGCGCTCAAACTTGTTGTCGCTGCTGTAGAGGTTCACGATGCCGTCTGTGCCTCCGGATGCAAACCCACCATGTAGCTGTCAACCCAGACGGAATGAGTACTCGTATTCATCATATAGCGCCCCACAGCACTTACATTGGTCGCTACACAGGTGACGTCTTCCACATGCTCAGAGATATCCACATGCTGGTATTCCTCATCCACAGACTCTGTTTCGTAAATATGGAGACCTGAACCATCCGCACCACCTACAACAGCTTCCCTGCAGACTCTTTTGTCAGCATTTTACTCTTTGTTTTGCTAGCATGGCTACCTACTTTCCGTCAGGCTTGTAAGCAACAACAGTCTTTCCATCGGGAAAGCCATAAATCACTTTGACATCTTCAAAGAGGGTGGTCATTGTTCAAGAGAGAGAGAAAAAGATTTTGGATTTCCCTTTTTCAATATTTAAACGCGACATTTGTTGACTTTGAAAGTAAACACGGACGCGATCCAAGTCGTGTGGTACCTGTATACTGTAGTCTCAAGCCAGCTGTATATCCTAATGTGTCTCCCCTATTTTCTCGGAAATGACACTTTATGAAAAAGTATCACCAGAAGCAAATTCAAGTCTAGTGATGAATACATATATACATGTATAGTAGAAGCAAGCCGATATTGTGTGCTTCTTTAGACATAGCCCTTGTAGCCAAGTAGACAATAGGATCATCATTGTTGGCCTGTGAAGATGCTGGTGGCACCAAATCGTCAATTTGGTCGTAGGTCCGTGTTCTGTTTTTGCATCATACATGATGCATACGGCTTCAACATGATGGAACTTCTGTACTTGTACGATGCCTTCTTGGATCTATAGTATCGATACTACTATAGCCATTTTGGCTATGCTTTGGGATGATCTGATAGTAGTAACCATATGAATGCTTCGCATCTACAAACTGACTTTGTAAAGAGATCTCGCAAAGGTTAATTCAGATTTATAAGGATCTCTCTCTTTTCCCTGCTTCTTTATCCCCTCCCTCCCTCCACCCCCTTCTTCTCCTCTGCACACTCCTTTATACAGTCAACAGCAAATCAATCATCTGAATGTGACAATGACTGAACCTTGTAAATTCATCTTTACACAACATTTAAACAGGTACTATTCAAAAGAGGGTATATAGTTCCATTCACCCATTTTCTTTTGCTCTGCTGCAGTCCTTATCATCTCGCCTCAATTATGAGCCATCTGCTGAGCATGTTGTGCTGCTACTATCTCGGTAATACTTGCGTACTAGATGGCTGTATAGCTACAACATCCAATTGACATGTATATAGATTCCCTCATTACACTCTACCACACACAATACCCATTCTATATTACACCATCCGACGATAAGGACACTACTATTGTTCATGAGCCTGCCCCCACGATGCCTCCGCACAAGAAGCCAAATTTGCTGATTGATACCAGCAAGGGTGGTGCTCTCTTGAGCCATTCTCGACATTATCCTCACTCTGCCTTCACCACTGATGTGCCTCAGCTCCTATTCTCTCCCACCTCGTCCATCTCCTCATTCGGCAGCAGCAGCACTAGCTACCATTGGAGCCCTGATGACGACAACTACAGCCGCAAGCGATCACAAGTGGAGGACATGATCCATCTGTTTGAAAACGGACATCGCTACATGGAGCAGCATCGCCGCCACAGCGTTGACTCGCATTGGAATACAGGCAGCCGCAAGAGAATCTACATCCGTGAACGCAGATATGAATATCAGCCAACAGTGGGTCAATGGAAAAGACGCATTGATGGCGAGTTTCCAATGCAGTTGTCTGAATCAAAATCCACGTAAGCACTACTAGATAGCTACACATGTGCAAATGAAACCTCATCCTTTATTGTATTATTATAGCCCTATTCAGCCATCCAGACAAAAGATGGCACCTATCATGGAGACAAGCACATCCCTCTGGGCTTGACCCAGCAGTGTATAGTGTGCATCCTTGGTGACCTACTTGTATACTAATCAAATAACTTTCTTAATCGTATAATAAATAGCCCTTCCCCCCACTGTGTATACATTCATTATTATTTCTTGTTTCAAACTGATCTCGTGTTATAAATTGGTGTCATTCTTCAATTGACAACATCAATCTACTAGTCTACCAGAATTCATGATATCAAGAAACGCTTTATTCTGATTGATATTATTCTCTAAAACTATTTACAATGAACGATCCCACAGAATGGCAGGTGCGTTACCAATCCAGCCAAGTCTTGAAATATTCACAATTCATGGGCGAAATGGGGCCGTCTTCAATACAGAATGAGAATACAGGACATTTGCCACAAGGAATCTCGGTGAGTGCTTCTGTGGGTAGACGGCTAGCCACCTTTCTAATCGCTTTATAAGACCATTGCACGCCTTCGTCTCCGTCATCCTCATCATCGCTGAAATCTTCCATGCCTGCCATGAAGGGAAGCTTCTTTTCCACAACACCATCATAGACCAACACATCCAGCAAGCTTGTAATGTCTTTTACAGACAAGTCAATGGAGGAAATACGGGATTCTGTAATGAAACGTCGCACTTCTGTTGCTGTTGGGTAGTGTTCATGATCAGCACCGAAAACAGCATCATTGACACCCTCCACTCTAGGAAAACTCTACAGAGCCTTGTCAGCATATATACACAACTAAGCAACCCAACTTACTCTAGACATAATGTACTTGAGACAAGCAGCCTTCAAACTGTCAATGAAATCAGTATCCAGTTCTTGGTCGGTATACCATGCGCCACCAGTAACCTCGCTGGAGGGCGATAGACTAAAGAGCATGTAGATCTTGCGAGTGGGATATTTGACATGCTTGACAGCCTTGATTTCCTGCTTTTGCTCTAGGGACTTGAGAGTGCGGTTCAATACAATTGTGTGGAGATTGGTCTTTTTCTTTAAATCTTTGGTCCAAATGCCATTGTTGCCGGCAGATCGAATAGTGTTGTATACAAGACGGGCATCGTCGTTTAATTTGCTTGCCCTAAACGAGTTGTTGTTTTAATAAAAAAAAGGTGTGCTCCCAAAAAATACACATATCCCTACTTTTCAGCATCTCTAAGATCAATTGCTTTCAACATGTTTTCACCATTTAGTGAAATCACTTCCAAGGTATTCTATCAATCAAGACCAGAATCAATGACCATCCCCCCTTTTTTTCTACTATACAATACCTTTTTCAGTAACGAGTTCATTGCTAAATAGGACTCTTGCACATCCATATCATCAGGACGATCTGTGAATTTGACACCCTATAGCAAAAGGTTAAAGATAGGATGCCAACAATGAGCACAGGTTGACATTACCTTGGGAGAATTGCGAACAAACTGGTAAAACTTCCATTCGCCCGTTGTCAATCCAAAGGGTGCCTCTTGACCATCGGCTACTTCTCCCATGGCGGTATCGCGTAAGTCATCCATCCGTGTGGAATAAGTGTACTGCAAGGAATGATAAAAAAAAAGAGTGATCTCTCATCGTCGAGGATAGCTTTCTTCATGTTGAAAAAAAAAAAAGAAGCGTATTTTGAACGTCACGGAAAGTATCGCTTCTTGGGCCAACATTTGACATATCATGGCTTCCTCCGCTAAAGAACACAATGGCACCTTTAAGGGCCCCAAGTCATTCCAACAAACCAAAAAATCATGGTCTGCTGTCATATCTGGTGGCTCCAGCATCAACTCGAGCGTTATGTCTGCCTCACCAACCCCTCAGTCCACAGGTGAACCTGATCCACTCACCTCCAGCGACGCAAGCATGTCGACCACTTCTTGCACAAAGTTGCTCGACCCTTTTTGAAAGGCACAATCCTCGTCGACATCACTCAAGTCTATGGCCGACAGAAGGAGTTCATTGTTGCTTTGACCATCTATTGCGAAGGCAATACACGTCTTTGGGCCGTCTCTGAACACATGCGTCGAGACAACAGCAGAGTCTATGCCGAGATTTCGGTCTCACCCATCATGTAGCGGAAAGTGTCTGAAAAATCCCAAGAATCCAACTACATCAATGATGCGGACTGGGCCAAGCTTGACAACTCCATGTCCACTGCACCTACCACCTCTGATACTGATATTGATAATGATGATGAAGGTTCTGTTTCTATACAGAATTAAGCTT
The DNA here is from genome assembly GCA_010203745.1 of Mucor lusitanicus. NCBI lineage: Eukaryota > Fungi > Mucoromycota > Mucoromycetes > Mucorales > Mucoraceae > Mucor > Mucor lusitanicus. Next base: position 1,418,234 of record JAAECE010000009.1, on the reverse strand, counting down.
TTCCTTCAAACAAAAAACAAAAGGAAAAATGAGTTCATTGGATCCATATTCTCATATCGAACCCACTGATTCATCATTCAACATAGCTAACACTACTACAACAACTCTGAACCCCCCGGATACCTCTTTTGCGACGCTACGAGTCGGCACACTCAATTGTCGAGGTCTGACCAAGACAGCTGCCTCCTCTACCCGTCAACACTACTTACGAACATGCTCTTGATCTTGCAAAACTGGCGGCCCATTTCCTTGATCAACACGGATGCCAAAGTTTTCACCCGCATTCTTAGTCGACGCATGATTGAACAAGCTGCCTCCATCATCAATCCATTTCAAACGGGATTTGTGCGTGGTCGGTTCATTGCAGACAATGGTCTCCTCATGAAATTGATCATGGAACATACGCGTACTACTGCCTCTTCCAGCATTGGCCGGCTCCTTGACCAGGAAAAGGCATACGACCGTGTCCAACCCGTCTACCTTCGAGCCGTCCTTCTTCGCTTCGGCTTCCCCGTGGCTCTGGTTGACTGTATATCGCACTTGTTCTTTGATAATGATCTCATTGTCAATGTCAATGGTCATCTTTCGCCACGAGTCCCCCAACTACGCGGGCTCAAACAAGGAGACCCAATCTTGTTCAATTTGGCATTCGAGCCGCTCCTGCGAAAGATCCTTCAAGATCCTGCAATGCCAGGCATTCAACTACCTTCCCCACCGTCTCTCCCTATGCCTTCAGCTGTCAAAATGATGGCGTATGCTGATGACATTGTTTGCTTGTTGACCTCTCCTGCTGATCTTGATCGTCTCCATTCTCATCTGAGGATGTTCTCTGCTGCCTCCAACGCCCTAGTGAACTTCCACAATATTTCCCTGCGTGGTTCCGTGCGCGATTATGACATGATCTGGCCAACACCTCTGCTTCAGCATCGCATCACCAGCTGGCATGACGCTACCTCTGCCTTTCCCGTCCGCTATCTCGGCTTCCCACTGTACACGTCCGTTGCGCAACGGAATTCGTTTCTCGACCAACTGCTTGCCAAAGTTCGCGTGGGCTGCCAGATTCATAAGCAGCGAGGTCTCTCCGTACGGGGCAGAGCTACGGTGCTTAATTCGCTGGTCCTCAGCAAACTTTGGCATGTCCTTCGAGTGGTTACCGTGCCGATGTCCTTTCTGGATTCCATCCAGTCCGTGATTTCCCAGTTCATCGATTTCCGGATTTCCCCCAAGATTGGTCATCCCACGTTCTTCTCGTCTCGTCGGAGCGGTGGTCTCGGTATACTCAACCCCAAGCTGCAACAAGGTGCGCTACAACTACGATGGTTAGATCCTCTGCTCAGCATGTCTACTACTCAATTGTTAGCGCATCCTCCCCCTTCCTTACCTCCCCCTTACAACCCAGCCATTCGCCCATCCTGGTCCGCCTTTTGGTCCTTACCACTTTCGCACTCGTGCCGCAATGCTTGGTACCGCTTCCTTTATCACCGGATTCCTCACCGTATTCGTTTGCATGATTGGAAGCTGGCCCCTTCACCTTTTAAACAGATAGATAATGTAAAAATTAACTGCTTAACCTCTTTAGAATACCGTTAACGATTCTGATCAATCCTTGCGTCTCGTTGCATCATGCAAAATCGCAGCATTGATTGAAGAAGATGCAACATTTAATACAACGAACAGGATTTTATTAGCCGTAAGAAACATGTAAGTTTTAAAAAAGTAATAAGTATATGAGTCTAACACTTTCGTAGTGTAGAGGCTCTTCCTCGTTTTCTCATTGAAGATGGACCACAAGAAACAGAGCTAATCACCCGGTATCTTCAAGCCGCTCTTGTACCTTTGTTTGAAAACATCGATAAGCATATTCTTTTTCGATGGTAATGAGGCGTACCTGAAATTGATAAAATGCAACCAGACTCAGCTATTAATCTCTAACTTTCCACATAACAGGACATCTATTAGTGATAATGACAAGGTTATTATGTTACGACCGGATGCGTCGATTAATGTTGTGTACGGTGCCGCACTAGATCAAAGATTAGGCTGTGGTGAAATCAATATACCATGAGTGAAGTCGAACATATTCAATTGGCCTTAAAGCTTGCTGACATTCCCCTATTTATTGCGCAATCGAGCAAAATTGCAAAAATTATATCAAGCTTTGAGCATGTTCTTAATTGCGGTACTCATCATTACGACGATCATCCACCAACTCTAACTGATCACATGTTATTGCAAGCAATTAATTCCAAAACATCACGCAAAAGAAAATCCATCTCTTCTCATTATAATCATTGAAAACAGCATATCTCCTTTCTTATCGAAAATGCATTTATAAAATATACTTGATGTCGTATTTGGGTATTTCTTGCTATTAGGTTGCACCCGTATGATATAATCTCTTAAATACTCATTAATGTAATGCATTTGTTATATTAGACAGTGATTTACAGAGGCTCTATTTGGTAAAAATTATATTTATATAAAGCTGGAATGTTTTTTTACAGTCTCCTCATAGTGTCAAGCTGAGCTTAAATCGTTTTTTTGTTGTTGCAGGCGGGTGCACCTTCAAGCAGGCGAATAGCATACTGAAACAGCAGTAGGGAAGTTTGGGAGATCTATTTAGACACTTTGAGTTACATGATGCCATTTTAAATACATTAGTCGTATACATGGACTCATCAGCTTTATGAATCCAAGTTGAACGGTAAAGAGCGAGGATCCGATGGGCTTGTAAAAGCCAATAAAAGATAAAGACCGAGTAAATTATTGCCGTTTGATACAGTTTTCACCTCAAAAACGAGGTTTTCTACTATGGTGTTTCTAAGCTCAAAACAGCCGCATGAACGAATATGACGATGCGATGAAGCGAAGAGATCAAATTTGGCAACGACGTTTTAATATGGTCTTGTTATTTCACTTTATTAACCCGCCCCATATGATTATGGCTTTTTCAACTTATCTTGCTCATATTGGCTCATATATTATGAACTAATGATGGGCTGGGATGTCACTAGAATGCCTTGTCAAGTATCACTGCATGTACACATGGAGGCCGAGATTGATGTTACAGTGGAACATGTAAACAATTGGCTTGAGATGCGTTGTTATTCCTTACAATCGCCTCAAATTCTGCCTGTCAAACCCATCAGAGTAACCATCAACTCGAGCCATCATCAGTGATACATTCTACAAGTAATTGGATGGCATATGATCCAACTCAAAGTACCAGCTCTGAAAATGCAACGGTGATCCTCCTCCTACTGCTGGCTCCAGGGTAAGATGCAATCAACCGTCTGATAGTGCCGTTCCAACGTGAAAATCAAGCATTGCTCTCTCTCTCATCGACTATCGATATGAATCCTCTGCTTTCAACACGCAAATCATTTTCGCTAGGTAGTTTTGTTCGTCCAATACATTTATTCAAATAATACTGTCGTTTGTTGCAATAGTAAAGATGTAACAAGATGTAATTTAGATCTCGGCCAATTCACGGAGACGACGGACAGTGGAACGAACGGTGGCAGCAGCAGTAGTGCTAAGAATAATGTCAGTATACACTTGTCAAACATCTGCTAGTCAGATAAAAAATACTTACGAGACAGTGTAAGCACCACCAGCCATGGTCTTCTTGCAACCCTTGCACTTCCAGATACCAACGGCAGTACGCTTGACAGCATCCTTACCACAGAAGGTACAGGTGTAGGTGGAATGTTGAGTGATTTCCATCTTCTTTACGGTCTTTCTGAGAGAGGCACCATAACGGGTACCGTATTTACCGGTGATTCCGACTAGAAGGATGAATAAAGCATTAATGTCTGCATCCAATGTGTTGTATCGTGAATTGCTGTGCTATATACCTTTCTTTGTGCGCTTAGCCTATGGATGCAAGAGTCGATTAGCATGTATGTATTGGATGGATGGATGGATGCAGTAGCTTACCATTATGAATAAGGATAATAAGAGGGGGAAATCAACGGTTCACATTGCCATACAATTGAAATAGCCCTTTCCTCTCGCGCCTCTGAGAGAGAAAAAAAAAAGTTGCTAGTCCGGCGGATAAAGTTTAAGCAGCATGAGCTTAAAGTTGACACTTGGCTCAATCTGACATGGCATTTGGCTCATGGATTAGCAGATACTACAAGTCAAAGAGTGCACAGACTGACAAAAGATACAGGCTCTTTGATCTCTTTCTTTCTTTTTGTTTAGCAATGTGTCAATGTCTTTTTTATCTTTATCTGCCATCGTTATATATTACTAGCTTGTCTTGATTCGCATTCAGTGATCTAAATTAGCAGACATTTCGCTTGTTTGGCATTCAGACTTTTCAGGATGGCAGCAGTGGTTATAGCTACATTGGAGTAAGCTACTCGATGCGCTGGGTTTTAGACATTGAACAGCTCACCCGACGTTTGATAGTTGTCATCTTTGAGGCTGCTCTTGCTTTCAATATACATGACAATGTATGATAGATACATACTTGGCTGTCAACCACAGTCTGATAATGGCTTTCGAGCTTAATCTCCAAGGTGTCAATTTACTTGTACATTCAAGTAAAATCGGCATGTCATCTTGGCAACTCGATTAGTCCTGAGTAAAGAGCTAATACTATCTTGAGATTCTGACATTGTATCAGATAGACAGCTGAAATAAATGTGTCTGGCAAGGACAAGAGAATACAGCCATTTGGTTGTCATGGAAACGCTTTCATGCCATTGTTGTGTCATTTACTCAACAAGCCCTATTTGCAACAGATAAAAGTGTGTCTCGCTGGAATGCTATCTAATAACATTGGAGAGAGAGAGAGAGATTGTTCAATTTCTCCATGAAGCTCAAGTGATACCGTACTCTTGACATCTACACATCCTCCATTCTATAGAGTAGTAGTAGTGCCTGGATCAAACCACTTTCCAGTGACCGCACATAGTGACGATGTTGAGGCTTGGCCAAAGAGGCAGCAAGGCTTCATCCACTTGAGGGAGGGCAACTTTTTTTTTTTACTAGCAGAGTCAGCCAATGAGCAGACAAAAGATGCCAGTGTGAAGGAGGAGAAAAAAATATTTTCAATTCTTTTCAGTTGTATTTTTCCCAATTTTCAAACTTTTCTGTCAACTACATTATTAAATATGGGTAAAGGTGGATTTGGAGAACGTGGTGGCCGTGGCGGTGGTGCCCGTGGTGGTTTCCGTGGCGGTAAGTATCTGCTGAAAAAGAACAACAGGCACTTTTTGGACGATTGACATGTTGACTTTTTGACAGGTCGTGGTGGAGGCCGTGGTGGTTTCGGTGGTGGTGGATTCAATCAAGGTCCTCCTGCTGAGGTTGTCCGTAAGTCTGCAGTGAAATCGACACACACACAACATTGACACTTGCTTGATATAGCCATGGGTGCCTTTGTGCACGCTTGTGAGGGCGAGATGGTTTGCAAGTCAATCAACCCCAAGATCCCCTACTTTAATGCACCCATCTTTCTCGAAAACAAATCTCAAATCGGCAAGGTCGATGAAATTCTAGGTCCCTTGAACGAAGTGTACTTTACTGTCAAGATGCAAGAAGGCATGATTGCCAAGTCCTTCAAGGCCGACGACAAGGTCTTTATCGGCACTGACAAGCTCTTGCCTCTTGAGCGTTTCTTGCCCAAGCCCAAGGTTGCTGGCAAAGGTAAGATGCTCTCCCTACTTTTGATCCGACATGTGTGTGTATTTACCGTTTGATTTACTAGTTGGTAAGCCTACTGGTCAACAAGGCCGTGGCGGTGCTGCCCGTGGTGGCCGTGGTGGATCGTCCCGTGGTGGTGGCCGTGGCGGATTTGGCGGCGGCCGTGGTGGTGGCCGTGGTGGAGGATTTGGAGGCGGCCGTGGTGGATCATCTCGCGGTGGTGGCCGCGGAGGATTTGGCGGTGGCCGTGGTGGTGGTCGCGGTGGCCGTGGTGGTTATTAGACAACATCTGCCCTGTTTCTTTGTTTCTTTTCTCTTCTTTTTCCTCATTCAAAAAAAAAAAACGCATCCATCACACACACACATCCTTAGTTTATACTAGTAAACCTTCTGCTTTTTTTTTCGCTCCAGTGTAAATAAAATAAATTTTAAATCTCATTTCTGCTCCCTTTCTCTCTTTTCTCTCTCATTTATACCAACGAGTCCAAGATGCCGCTTATACTGACAGCAAACAGCCATGAAGATGTAAAGAGAGTATGGACATGTGCAAGTTGGTAGAAAAACTAAACACACCTTACCGCAGATAACCAATGCAAGCACTCGTCCAACTTCGAGATTCGAGTACTTTTCAGATTTTGATGATGGCGACTTTTCCATCTTGGATTCTCGGTCGTTAAGGAGACGACAGAGGTTCAACAGACGAACGTTATTGCAGCCATTACTGCAGCGACATGCCAGCCAGTACACGGAAGAGCAAGACAGCGAAGAGGAGGAGGAGGAAGACGAAGACGAAGACGACGAAGATAGCTTCATCATGACTGCCAGCAGCAATAATGACGCTAGCAACAACAGCCAAGATGACGATACCATTGCAGAGTCATTCTCAAGATCACGGGTCGATATTTACCGGCTCGCCATCAGAACAAACAGCGAGATTCTGGAAGACTTGGCAGCCATCATTAGGATACTTCGACAGATTAATGCATTGTATCGTGTATTCAACAGCAGCAGCAGCAACAATTTAGGCGGATTCTTAAGGCTGAGAAGAGCTGGACGAAGCCGACTGTACAGCAGTGATACAAGCGACGAAGACCAGTACCAGGAGGAGCACGAAGAGGCAGAGGAGGAGGAGGAGGAGGCAAACAAGCTGCTCGAGGCAGGGCTGGAGGATTTGCAGGCCGTCTTGTCCACAGACAGCTCCAACAACAAGAAGCAATCCACGCTGGCGTTGCTGGCGTTGATCACTTTTCAATACAGCCACTGCTCAGACGACTACCTGAAACGCTATCTGGACCCCAATGGCGAATTCAACCCCACACTCGCCATGTTTGCAGCAGCCACCTACGACGACGACGACGACGACCAGGACCTCAAGTCATGCAGAGACATTATGCTGGCGGCGGAAGAGATCTACGGCCCAGACTGGCTCAAAGAGTTTCATAAGGGCAAAGAGGGTGCCTTGCGCAAAATGCTAGAGAAACTTACATTTGTTGCCAAAATTAGATTGAAGGTGCGAGACTTGAATATGCCTCCAGTCATACGTTGAAAAAAAGGGGGGCATGATACTTGTATTACACACACTTTCTCTCTCTCTTTCTCTCCCCCATATATATATATATTCAAAATAAAAGCCCATGTTGTATAAATGCACTAGTAGACTTGCTATTCGATCCATTCACTTGACCCCACTGCCAGCAACGAGTTGCATGATCAGGCGCAGTTACAATAGCAGCATTGACTTTAACGATCCATCGTCGTCTTCCACTGCCTCGTCGTCCAGCAATGGCTTATCAGATTGGCAGCATCATCTGGATTCCACCATCGTGTCAGATCCCAGAACAGTGAGTCTTGTAACAGGTGGGCTGCAACGACCCATTACTGAGCATGTATGTGTAGATTGTCAAGCACCTGAATGAATACGTAATTGGCCAGGACAGAGCCAAAAAGACGCTGGCGGTGGCAGTGTTTAACCATTACAGCCGAGTAAGATCCAACTTGCTAGGCCAGCTTGAGCAGCTTGAGCAGCAGCAATTGGAGCAGGAGCAATACGACCAAGACAAGCCGCATGCTGAGCATCATCACCCTACGCTGCCTAGTGATGTTTCTATCCAAAGCGTCGTGGGAGGACTGGACCTAGTGCCTGCAGAAAGAACCGGTTCAAATGGAGATTATCAACAGCAGCGTCGTAATTGGGAGAATCCACCTACCACAACGCTACATGGCAGCACACGCACCAAATCCACCAAGAAGCAAACTGCGCCCTCAGATGCTGCTGCTTCTGCTGCTGCTGCTACAGCAACAGTCTATGACAAGAGCAATGTCATGCTGATCGGACCCACTGGCTCAGGCAAGACACTGCTGGCGAGAACATTGGCTCAGATTCTGCAAGTGCCCTTTTCCATGTCGGATGCAACACCCTTTACGCAAGCAGGCTACGTGGGCGAAGATGTCGAATTGGTGATCCAAAGGCTGCTACAGTCGTGCGACTACGATGTCAGGCGGGCTGAAACGGGCATTGTGTTTATTGATGAAATTGACAAGATCTCAAGACGATCCGATGCCATGTCTGCTTCACGCGACGTCTCTGGGGAAGGCGTGCAGCAGTCGCTGTTGCGCATGTTGGAAGGCACCATTATCAATGTGACAGACAAGGGCGCAAGCAACAGCAGCGGCAGCTCACAAAACAGCAGCAGCAGCGGCAGCAGCAGCAATAGACGTGGTGGGTTACCAGGCAGCTCTATTGGTATCGGCTCAGCGAGTAGTGGCAATGGAAGCGTGGGCAGTGGTGGCGCGAGTCCCAGCGGGAAAGGAGAGACGTACGCAGTGGATACTAGCAACATTTTGTTTATCCTGAGCGGTGCGTTTGTGGGTCTAGACAAGACGATCCAGGATAGAATGAACAAGGGCGTAATGTAGAATTGCGTTATTTGAGAATACATATACTGACAGACAGTGACATTAGTCGATTGGATTCAATGCCATGATGAGGTCCCTGGATCAAGACACGATTGAGATTGCATCCAGCAGTCAACCAGGTGGAAAAAAGCAGTTGATACATCCCTTGAGCCTAACTGAACCAGCAGGTAATAAAGCAATATTATGCTTGGCCGTGCTGCTGCTGCTGCTAACACTATATAGATCTCGTCAAGTACGGCTTGATTCCAGAATTCGTAGGCAGACTACCGGTAATTGCATCTGTGGAGAACCTGACAATAGACGACCTCGTTCGAGTGCTCACAGAGCCGAAAAACTCGCTGCTAAAGCAATACCAGGGCCTGTTTGCACTGAGCAACGTGCAACTTCGATTCAGCAAGACGGCATTACGAAAGATTGCTGAAATGGCACTGGAAAAGAAGACGGGTGCTCGAGGATTGCGTCGTATTATGGTGAGGCTGTTTAAAGACAGGACGGGACAAGCACTGAATTATATGCATAGGAAAACTTGCTACTGGACCCCATGTATGATACACCTGCTTCCTGTGTCGAGCAAGTCATCATCAACAGCAAGGTTGTCTCGGGCGAAAAAAAGGCCATTTATTTGGGTAAAGATCAAAAGCATCTCAGTGATAAAATCATTGCAGAGGACGATGGCCAAGATACAAATCCAAATGAGAATTTACAGCAAGCGACAGTCGTGTAAATAGCAATAAATATACAGCACTAGGCTTCTTGAATGTCAAATAGCTCATTATCAGAAAACTGCTCTTCTTGTTGTTGTGATTGCTGCGTGTGGTTTGCGGCAGTCTTTGATGATGGAGTAGTGGCAAGACCCAGCGTTTCAAGTTCGTTGTCAGAGAGGGCCATTTGAACATTGTCCTCACTGGCAGCATTTGGCTTATTGGTAGGTAGTCCCAACTCCAAGAGCTCGGCCTCTGTCAATGCCAGTTCGATGTCTTCCACTGGATCCTCCTGTGCACTGAAGATGGGGGGGATACCGAGCGCAGCAAGTTCGCTGTCTGACAGAGCCAGTTCCACCTGCTCGTCCTTGTCCTGATGACCAAATAGCGCAGGCTCATCCTCATTATCGTCATAGTCCTCAATGATGGATCGACTTGTGCTGGGCTTGGGTCGGGCTGCTCTTTCTTGCTCCTCTCGTTGTGCTTGCTGGCGTTTTCTCTTTCTTTCGATAATCAGGGCCAATGCACTGGATCGACTCATATTGTGAGTATCCTCCTCATCGGACGAATCATCCAAGACAATCTTGCGCTTGTTGTTTTGCTGTGAGGATGTAAACAGGGGCTGCTCGTCGTCTTCGTCATCCGTGCCAATAAAAGTCTTTGATTTCGGCTTGGCTGCTGCCGGCTTTGCTTTGGATTTGCCTTTGGGTTTGGGTTTGGCTGTCTTGTTTTGCAGAGTGTTGGCCTGGCTGGTGCTGCTGATGGGAAAGAACAAGGGCCGATTATCGTCTTCGGATGATTCGTCGTCCTGTGCTGCTGCTCTACCTCCATCACTGCCATCATCATCTAAAGTAATAATTAGTACACACACACAGTCTGCTTGTCAGACGACATTACCTCCAACTGTCTTGCCTGATAACTCGTTTTGCACATCCAACCTAACCTGGTTTCTCTGTCGCGCTTCGTCGCTCCATTGCTCCATCACCATCCTCACTGGTTTGGACTTTGCTGGATTCACAACTCTTCTGGCAAAATCTCGAAACAAGAGGCCCGGGTATAGATTGTTTGCCCAAATGGTGTAATAATCCATGAGCCTTTTTAAATCTTCATGCTAGTATAAAGAAGAAGAAAAGGAGGGCTTGATGTGAGTGTCTAGACGTTTTCTTTTGTCAGTCGATTGCTTGTTACCTCATGGCCTCTTGTCTTTTTGAATTTAATGTGTTGTACTTCATTCTTCAATATATATATTCCATCAGGTTCAAGCAGTCTGTTATGACGTACACAAATCAGGTCTACTGTTAGTTCAACACACATGTCTCTCGCTCTCTCGACTTACAGGTCTGCATTAAACTTCTTTTTTGTTGGCTTCTTTGATGTTGTTGTTGCCTGGGTTTCGTCATTATCATCATCTAAACTTGACACATTTGGCTGCTTTCTGTCAGGGAGATCAATATTGTAATCGTCCAGCAAGATATCATCGAATTCGTCGTCCATGGCAAACTGTAATTATCGATTAATGTTAAAAAGAAGGACATGATTTTTTTGGGCAAGCAAAGCGCGCCTTACACGCGATTTCAAGATGGAATCGTCACAGCTGATTGGAGTTTGAAACTTATAAAGCGCTAAAAGTGACACTCCTGAAAAATTGTAATTTTTTTTTTTTTTTGAAATTTGAGATCTCCAACATTTTTTTAGGACCGCCCTACAAGTCTCAAAATAACCAGCAATTCTAATAAAGGGAAACTCAAGAATAGTTTTCGTAAAAGTCTTGTCTCTGTAGGACGTTTCTGTGGCAAGATATTCCTGCTTGAATATTTTGCCATCTCAAAGAAAATCAGCCATTGCATGAAATCGTGCTAATTAATCTAAAATGCATGACTAACAAAACTCTAGTATTTTGCAATTCTGCATACGTTTAGTTAATGTTTAAAAGGATTAATATGGCTTTTTGAGAATTTTGCCTGCCAAACTGTTGAAAAAAAACTAATCTTATATATACAAGTTCTTGATTTCTCAATTAAAGTATTTTTTATTTAGCACAGCAGTAAAGCTCACTTTTGAGGCTATCTATTCGTTTTTATTTCATGCAAAAAGACCCATTTTTGACAGACTTCTTGCAAGGTCATGTTTGACCCCCAATTTTAGACCTCAACCCTCATGCCAAAATGCAGGTTTTTGGGAAATTGCAGAATGTGTGTCCAAGATAACCGAGTGATACTTATACCGTTAGATAGATATTTTATGAGGCTTTTATTCATAGTAGCTTTATATTTACATTTTATATGCAGGATCTTGTGTAAATGAACAGAAACGGCTATTTTTTTGGCTCAAAATGGCCATTTTACACTTACAAGCGCTGGTTCTGTTTTTTCAAGCCCCGTGTGTGATGTTGCCAGTGCTGTCAATTGTTGTCCCTCTCAAAAGACAATTTCTTACTTTGCACGCCAAGCAGCTAGCATCTCTTTCTACGCCATGTTCGTTATGCAGCTTGTCCATAGAATGCTCTTTAACCCTTTGATAGACAGTAGCTATCTCATTGAAGGAGGAAGGGAGAGGCTTGAACTGGTTGTTGGATTAGTAGAATGTCATGATTTCAATTGCTGGTGTGCGTGCAAAAAGACTTAAGTTTGGGTCAAAATTGGCAAGTCGCAGGTTGCTTGCGTTATTTGCTTTTACAAAGCCATGGACTGACGAATCTGCGTTTAAGCGATTGTCAAACATTGACTCGAAGAGCGAGAAGTGGACAGCAGACTGAGGGTACATGGTGGATGTGGGCATCATTTGACACATCAGAAGCGACTCGAGTAGTGTCTGATGCTTGCAGATTTCCACTTGAAATACACATCGCTCTATTCGACAATGTCAATTTTTTTTTTTTTTTGCACTTTGGAGCTTCTTGCACTGCGGTTTCTGTACTTACTAAACATCATGAAGCCGTTGATGCGCCTTGACAGTTGACGAATAGTACAATCACAATGTTCTGGCCTTGTACCAACAGTGATGGGCGAATCCAAACAGGGATCCGCATGGCCATGCAATTGATGGCTGTTGATATAATTTTTGATCAGCACTTTGCTGACCTGTTGCCACTTTGACAATGTATCTGTTAAAGACACGCTGGCTTCCTCATTGGCATCTTTTTGGGCGTGATTATTAGGCCTACTGTCATCAGTTCCATTGACTGCGACACCATATTTTTGATGGCTTCTTCCAGCAGCAAGGGACAAGGAGGGTTGGCCTCTTGCAGGTGTGGTATGGTGAGCTTGACTCGAGTTGGCCCCTGAACGATCATGGGGTGGTATATACGATTTCATAGACCTTTTGTACTGTCGCCGCTCTTTCATTTGGGCTGCAAAACTGTATGGTTTCGGACTACTAGGGTAGACATTACAAGCTTCTATTCTCTTCTTGAGTTTTTTGCTTATTTTGAAAGGCATGTATAAAGATCAAATGTATGTTTTGTAAAAGTACAGGAACAGAAATGACAGTTGTATAGATCCTAGTAATTTGATCAATGAGCCCTTCAAGTCACACTATATCAACTTGGAAGAGGCCAGGATCGCCTCAGGTTACATATTGATCCTAAGTACAGCGTCTTCGATCATTCATCGAGACATTTTTTGCATTACAGGGCCATGTTTTTCGATGAAGCATCGCTTGAAATGAAAAATGAATGACCGCCCAGATCAAAACACAAAGCAGTGAGCCATTAATTGTTTCAGTACCTCAGTTACTCTAGGCAGCACTACATCCAGTCTTTTTATATATGTTATGTACAATTTTGCTGCTATTTCAGCGATATATTAACTGGATGCTATCTCTAAGCTCAAACTCCGTAATGAAAAAATGGTAGTTTGTTTTTGCTTGGGCGCATTTGTCAGAAAGACTTCAATTGCAAAAATCTCGATCAAGTATCGGAACCCATCTCCCTCTCGATTGAGTATTGCAAAGAGTTGCTTCAAGGCTACTCCTACCAAACTATTTTGCACTGCAACTTAAGACCAAGCGGTTCCGAAAGCCAAGCTACTCTTGAGCTGGTTGTGTCTTGTTGTCATCTTACAGCAGTATAGTCCAACACTACTATAGCTAGCATTGCTACCATGCCTCCTTTTGTATAGCCAAAGCATCATGAATAAAAAGACAACATACCGTAGATCGAGTTTGATCTGAATGCTATCGTTAGCCGATAATACGGTGCATACACAGTGCTCAATCAAGAGACTTCTACCAACAAACACACACTCCATTGTACAATATGTCCTACTACATTCGCCTTGAATACACTATACCCTCCTACATTTTGCTCTCGCCACTGTATACATTCAATACGTTTTCTGGGCAACAAAAATAAAACAGATTTTATTGAATTTTCGTCATATTACATTGGTTTTCCATGTTGATTATGAAACTTAATCAAAGAGACCTACACACACAAAAAATATGGGTTAATCCACTGACCAACCTCTTGACAGAACTATCCACACTTACCAAAGCCCATATCATCGTCGGACTCCTCCTTCTCCTCTTCCTTGGCCTCCTCAGCAGGGGCATCAGTGGCAGCACCAGCAGCGGCACCGGCAGAGACAGCAGGGCCGGAACCAGGGGCACCAACGTTCAAGAGAAGGGCCTTGAGGTCTTGACCAGCGAGAGCCTTGGCATAGAGAGAGAACCAGATGGGCTCAACCTCAACACCAGCAGCAGCGACCAAAGTTTGGAGCTTATCAGCCTACAAGCATTGTTAGTTTCTGCTGTCCCACTTCGGCACATCCGTTTCTGTGATTAATGCTTACAGTGATTTCAACGTTATCATCCTCAAGGATGAGAGCGGCATAGACAACAGCAAGTTCGGCAGACATGATTATGATGGATGGATGTCGCAAGTAACGATTTAACCCGAGGGATACAAGACGATTAAAGAGTATTTGCTTTTATGGCAACTGCAATATATACTTTTTTTTTTCTTCTTCCTGGCAACTCAAGTCCGGGGATGTATTTAGTAGCTCGGATCGGAATTGCGCATTGAGCACGGATGGGCGTTTTTGTTTATTTCAGGCACACACACACACAGATTTGGAAATAACGCATTTCTTTCTTTTTATTCAACATTGTTTGCTATTCGACTTTGGTTGCTTTAGATGGCACCTGTCGTTGAGTTGCCAACAACCATAGACTGCTTGTAAACTGCACTATCTGGAACACAATCATTTGCTGTGGCAAAATGGACTTGCGCTTGGCAATTTCAATGATACCGCAAACCAGCACGGATCTGATGAATTCGCTCTCGATGGCGTACGGCTTGTGATCAAATATCCAGCCAAAGACGGTGAGGGTAGAAAAGATGTACAATGTGGTTGTCAGCACAATGTAAAAGTCGAGCTGCCCGGGATTGTAGTCCAAAATCAAGCCATTCACGACAATCAGGACAGCGAAATGAGCAATGACATACATGTTGATACCAAACGAGACGGCTGGATCGTACTTTTGCGGTGGCACGTCCTTGGCAATGGGCGGGATCTCCTCCAACAAGCCGGTTCTGGGTGTGTCGTCATGCCATCCAGGCCCATAGAACAGCACCTTGAGTTTGTTCTGGATGCCGCGTGTCGACCAGCATGTCTTGAGTACGTGTGTCAGATGGTGGAATTGGATGGTGAAGGGGTCAAACGTGTTGATGGGGTGTGTCAGTCCAAATGCCACAGGCTCAATGTCCTTGGTCTCCACGGGCGGTGTGCGCTCCAGCTCAAACGTGCCAAACATAATGTCCCAAATGATCAATGTGCCCGCATAGTTCTTGTCGATGCAGTAAGGGTTTCGGCCGTGGTGCACTCGGTGTGCAGAGGGCGTGTTGATAACGTACTCCAAGGGCCCCAGATTGCCCACGACTTCAGTGTGGATCCAGTACTGGAACAAGGTGTTGAACTGCTTGTGCATCACGTAGAGCGAGGGAGGCAAGAAGAGCGCTGTTGGCAGGTCAAACAGCCACGAAGTGTAGGACTGCAGGATACTCTGGCGCAGTGCGGTTGTCTGGTTGTAGTATTCAGACGAGTGGTGCACCACATGAGCTGCCCAGAACAGATTGACCTCATGCGCCGCACGGTGGAACAAGTAGTAGCCGAGATCAATCACAAAAAAGCCCACAATCCACAGCCATAAGCTGGTGGGATCCAAATCCACCACTCGAAAGTGGTTGTATACATACAAGTACGAGTTGAGTGTGAGGTTGTAGATGAAGAACTTGCTCAATTGCTGCAACATGCCCGCCTAGATGAAACTGTGCTGTTTAGCAACACACACACAATACAACACCACCACACTTACCCCAACACTGCCCACCACATCATTCACCGAGAATCGATTGGCATCCCACACTCGCAGCTTTTTCAAACCTTTGCCTCCATCCTTTAGCATCAATGTCAGGAACTCCAGCGTAATTGTCAGCACAAAGAAGGGAATGGCTTCTGCAATGTAGTCTGGCACTTGCTTGTAGTGAGCAAATGTGGTGTCTGTAGGCGACACAATATAAAACAATCTTCCAATGCCTCTTGCTACGTATTTGAGCACGTCCAGGGCAGACATCTGTGCAGCAGCCTCTGCTGTTGTCGTTGAATTCATCAATACAAGATAAAAGATGTGTATAAATGCATCCTGGGAAAAACCGCAACTGGGCCTGGCTTTTTATACTTGGCTGGATGCCTCCTCCCCCCTTGTGTGATTGTCAAGTGCATGGTAGTAGTAACACACAACATTAAGCAAGCCCTAATTTGGGCAATTCATGCTCATGTCATTTTGCAACCTTCCTAATCAGAGGCTTAAAAATGCATCAATAAAACGTCCCAAATAGGGCTATTCTTTGTAGGATGATGATACACACACACTAGTATCATTCATGTTGAAATTGCCAGATGCGAATACTTGTATGATCTGGTATGAACAGCTGATGCTAATTCAGCGCTTAATTTATTAATTCACAAAGTCTAATCACTCACTCGTACGATTCTACCCTCCACGACAGGAGAGATGCTAGCCCATCGCTTGACCCATGTCAGATCACTGTCTTTATCATACGTGTCCTTATCCTCGTCCTCTTCAGCACAGATACAGCTGGGATGGCCCTTGCTAGAGTCCACAAACGCATCTTGTATACCTTGCTTGGAAATGTGGTAGTTGGCACGTTCAGTGATATCGCTGTTCAGGAAGGATTGGCCGTCTTGGCTGCTGGTCTCACAGTCGCAGCTTCGGCCATCGTTGGGATGGTTGTGTCGCTTGAATTGGAAGGCCAAATCACGCCAATGCGCGGCTGCAGACGCCACAATGTCCTGGATGCGGTCCTTGCGGTGCACATGCTTGGCCTGGTATTCGCGAAAGGCATTAATGTACTTGAGGCCCAAAAAGAACTTTCTAAACATGGTGGAGATCAGTACACCCGACTCTTCGTCAATGAGGATGCGGTCCTCAGGCACCTTGAGCGACGTGTACCCGTCGTAGCCTCCAATCAAGTAGGCGCGCGTAGCCACCACGTATTCCTTGTTCATGTCGAGCGGGTCCATGTTGTCTGGATGGTACTTGTCCCCTGGATCCACCATATGAGGAAACGTCAGGGAGCGACGACGCAGACGCCCATTGCTAGGTGCGAATTGGGCTCCTTTTCTGACCGTGTACACGCGACGCACTCTGTGTCCGGATGGCGCATCAGGATTCCATTCAAGACGAACACCAGACAGCTGCGGAAATCGACCCTCTTGCTTGGGATACTCTGACACGCTGTTCTCCAGCGCCTCCCAAAG
Organism: Mucor lusitanicus; assembly: GCA_010203745.1. Classification (NCBI taxonomy): domain Eukaryota; kingdom Fungi; phylum Mucoromycota; class Mucoromycetes; order Mucorales; family Mucoraceae; genus Mucor; species Mucor lusitanicus. The sequence continues at coordinate 1,401,181 of JAAECE010000009.1, read as the reverse complement.
CTGCTTGCCTGTGATTCGGATCACCACGACAGGGTCCGTGAAGGGAAACGCGGTCAAAATGTCTCCCAGCGTAATCTCGCCCACTTCAATGACACTGTCGTTTCGAATCGTGCCGCCCACGCAGAACCCGACATCGACAGGAGGGCACGATGATGCGCGATAGAAGCCCATCATTAAATCAGCTGTCAAGTTGCCCAAATTGGTCTCTTCTGATCTGACAGACATGCTACGGCCATCCAAAGGCACCGTGGTGTAGCCAATAGGTGTGGATGTCTTGGAGGCCACTTGCTCTGTCACTTGCTCCACCAAGCGCTCTGTCTCTGCATCTGGCGTGATATCCGATGTGATGATCTCCCTCTGTGCTGTCATGTGCTGAATGTACTTTCTCCCCTCTGCATCGGTCTCAATGTCCAGTTTTAACAGTGACAGTTCTCTGAAATCAGTGCCACTCTTAACGACACGGATGGGATAGTCCACTTGCTCTTGTTCAGGATCAAAGCCAACGTCCTCCAGGTTTCTGTCTCGGCTCCAATGGTCACCGACGATATCAATGGATTTTGAAACGTAATAAAAGTGGTCGTGTCTGTAAGCGTATCAGTCAACCTGCGCTCTACCCATGTACACGTCCTTGTCGTTCCGCTTACCCTCCCAAAATCAAATCAATCTCTTGTCGACAGGCCTTGGCTAGTTTGATGTCATTGGGCACTCGCATGTGTGTCAGCGCAATAATCAGATCCGCCTTGTAAGGTCCGTTTGGGTCCCGTAGCTGTCTGGAGAGGTCTTGAGCTACTTGCACAAAGTCATAGTACGTCAGTTCGGGTGGAAATGATGGGATGGTTTGTATCCACTCCTTTTCTACCAGTCCAATCAGGCCAATGCGTAGTCCACTGTGCTCGGTAATCATGAATCGCTTAATCTTGTCAGACGAAGCACTCTTGTCGCCGTTAAGCACGTTGGACAGTAACCATGGAAACTCGGTGTGTCCTATCAGCTTCTCCAGCTGTGGCATACCGAAATCAAAGTCATGATTGCCAACACATGCAGCAGTAATATGGCACTGGTTCAGGATACCTGGACTGGTTGTACACATGTTAGCTTTCCCTTAACAAGATGTCTCTATATCTCTGTCTGTATACCACTTTACACATGGGCTCCACGAGTGATAGTTCCCTCCAGACTCGGGTTAAAGGCGTCTCCCGAGAACAAAACCATGGGCTTGTCGTCTTGAGTGGATTCTGTCAAAATTTGGTTTATCTTGCCTACAAAACGAGAAGAGCCGCCCACAGGCTCGTCCTTGCTTGGCGATACGTGGTATACATCGTTGAAATGTATCAGTTCCAACTCTACTGTCATGCTGAAAAATATGCAAGTGAGGAGGAAAGAAGGAAGGAAAAATGGAAATCACATTACGCGCTTTTTCATGCTATTTATTATAAATGGAGTTGCAATCATATTGAAACAAGTCGGATCCAAGAAAGGAGGTGGGGGCGGGGGGCGCATGAAATATAGCCAGATGTCAGATGTTTGTTTGTAAGCAATGTGTAATGTATAAACTTCATCGTAAGCTGCCATTGAAGAAACACAATTAATTATCGCGCGAATAGGCCCATCAGATGAGTGGTATTCATGTTATTGGTGCTACTCCATCTGCAAACTCTGAATTACAGGTACACAGCGCTTTTGGCCGATTTTGTTGAGCTCCCATCAGATCTACTGTGACCCTGATTTCCATTGTAAGAAGTTATGTGCCATCACACAAGGAATAAGCAGAAATACATATCCTTAAAATATGTGAGCTACATATGTAAATCTTTCAAATGTACGAGTATAGTATGTACATTTTTTTTTAAAGATGGTTAATATTTACATTTACATATTGCACGAGTAGATATGCATTCATACTTCTAGTACTGCCTATATTTTTATAGCTTGAACACATGAAGCTTATACCGTATTTGACATAATTTGTTTATAATATTTATCATACAGTATACTATACATAATGCCTATATTTTGTTTATATGTGCATATATATAAAAGCTATAATTTTTGACGTATGTACATATGCTGCTTGTATTTTCATAATATTTTCATGTTTGAAAATACATTTATTGTATACATCCCTTAGCAACATATAATTGTAAAGGTACGGTATAAACACACAATTTGGGTTTACATTTTTTTGACTTGAGATGACCGAATGCGTCCAAGTACCTCTGATTCAACTGTCGAAACGTCAAATCACAGCAGATGCTGTAATGAAATAGCCAGCTAAACGCTGCTTTATTGGAGATCGAACCCAATCAAACATCACTCAAATGTACATAGATTGTCGTTCAAATATACTAAAGTAAAGATGCGCTTTCATCTCACACATTGTGTGAATGGATCGCTCTTGATCGCAGTGTATTCATCCATATTTACAATTACAGTCATAGGTTATGCTATTTTTTTCGTTCGTTTTACTAAACAATGAATAGCATTTATCTGCCAGCTGCTTCCTGGCCTCGTTAGCAAGTGTTCAACCTGTTGCTTGTAATTTATTACAATTTGAACGGCGGAATCGCTGTTAATAATAATACAGGGCATGAAACCTGAAGAAAACTATCCCCAGCAAATTCAAGAGTTACTTTCCCGTTGCTTTTCTTCTATTTTATCATTCCAACATAATATCAATACACAATGGCTGAGGCAGAAAGAGCACTAAAAAGAAAACGTATCAATGCAAAGAGAAAACGAGCCAAGAGAAGAAATGCTGGCACCAAGGAGTATAGTATGGAAGAGCTGCAAGATCTTGTTTTGCAACGTACACTACAACAACAGCAGCGTGCAAAGAACTCACGGCAAACTGGAAAAATGGCGATAGATCACAATCTCACAATAGAAGCCTGCCAAATCTTCAGTACTGATCTCATTCAGACTGTCGCCAACCATAACGCCTCCATCGACGACGACAGCCAGCGCAATGAAGAATGCAGTGAAGGGGGTGATGGCTGCAGTGATAGTGGGCATAAACCTCCTCTCCCTCTCAATCCACAGCCTGTCAGAGAAGTCTTTTCCTTAGCTCCCTCTGAGAACGTCAAGAAACCTCGCAGAGAATAATAACGTGAAACCAGCCCTGATGTGCAGACCTACTTTGCACAATCTTCCGAGCTGAACCAACATCCAAATCCATGCCTCATCCAGCCTGACATTTCCAAGATTTCTCGACATTACTGCAACTGCTCAAAAGGAAAAGATTTCACCATTTAATGGTACATGCTTCATCGCAAGACACACGATGCCTACTAAGCCAACTATATGGCTTTGCTAAAGACAAATTTCCAAAGGCTATACATCATTTACGTTCAAGTATCGCAATGAGTATACCATCCTTAAAACCCTGCTACTGATGCAGATGCTATCCAGTAGCACTGTATATCTCAAAGTGGCAATTCATTTTGCAGTATTCGAAAAGTTGATGTCCCTGAAACTGAACGGCTATATCTCCAACTATGCTTTTGTCAAAACTCAGAACCAAGACAACTTCCCGTTGGCCGATGGCAATGCTACGCAGGTTAGGCAATTACAACGCAAAAGCAACTTCAAGCTAGCTAATATTGCGTAAATTTCATTTTAGTTTAGATTCTTAAACAATGGGCTCTTCAATGTCTCTCAGATCATGTATAGAAACATCAAGGCTCATGTTCTGAATGATCTCTATTTTGTCAAGAACAAGATCATCTGTCGCTAGATCGCAGTGCTTGCCGTACAATTTGTCTCACGAATATGTCTCCAACACAGCTGAGGAAATTAGAAGTATGATCGAGGAACAACCAGACACGTATAAAGACTTGTTTTGGCCTCGTTTGAGGGGTAAAGCTACGGCCAACGCTTTTCAAGGTAAGTACACAGCTAATTTCAATCCTGTCTATTACTGATATCAATTATAGACATATAAATCACCGTATTGATTGTCATGCTTGTCATGTAAGTTGCATTTTTATCAAGAGTCCCGTTTATTAATATCTGTCGTTTTTCAAGAATTCCGAAAGAGTAGGCATTATCCTCGATGGCAACTTTCAGATGAAACGCAAGAACAACAAAAAAATCATTGAGAGCCATGAGGAACACCCCAGCATCCTTGCGGCTTTCACACCTTGGTGGCGCCTACTCCACAATCGGGTGGCTACTCGTTCTTGGTGCTATGGGGCTAAATTTAAGCTCGCTTTGTCTCCTGTTTGTGCTCTTTGTGGTTCTGAATCCGAGAACCTTTATCACTTCGTGGTGGGTTGCCTACATAAATCTTTTTTCTGGCGGGATGTTGTCTCTCTACTCTCTTTGCAAGCGCTACTCCCCTCTGATGCCTCTATTTGGCTGGCTCTTACTAGTTTTTGCAGTGGTGATGATTTGATGGTGATTGATGAGGATGTTCTGGTTGCTCTTGGTGCTGCTTACAGTACACTTTGGAAGTATCACTGGCGATGCGTCATAGACGCGGAGCCATGGATAGCTTCTGCTGCTATCAACCTGGTCCGTCAAGACCATGGTAGTTTATTTTCTTCTCTCTCTTTGGCACGTGATCAAGCTGGCACCTTGGTCCTGCCTATACCTAGTCTATAGTTGATACATAACACAGTTAATAAAGATACACTTTAATACAAAAAAAAAAAAAAAAAAAAAAAAAAAAAAAACCCAGCATCCTTGCCACAACTGCCGATGTTCACCAATTGTTTGGAGAAAATGCAGAAGTCGAGAAGTTTGAAAACGAGAAAGACGATTGCAAAGATGAAGTGGTATGTGATTAAATGCCAATACCGATCTCATGTGTTGCTAAATATGTTTTGAAATGTATTTAGTGTGGTGTAGACGAAATCGAAAACTCGTTCAAGGCATACAGCAAAAACGACAGAAAAAAGAACAGCGATCGCTTCGATGAGTTGGGTCTTTTTTCAATGAATTGCGCTAGACATGGTATCCCGATGAGGCTTTACGACATTTATGGTGGAGAAGCGTAAGTTATTCGGATCACATAAATGCGAAACAGCCTGATATCTAATCCCAATTACAGTCGAAAGTACCCTCTTGCATGCATTGAACATCTTGTCCAGCAGTTGAATCAAGATCAAACACTGCTTATAATGTATGATATTATATGTCTGTGCAAGCAAAAGTTACAAGTAAGTTTCTTGCCTGCGGCCAATGTGCAATATTGCTAACATGGCCATTCATTAGGCATGTATCCCTGAGCTGAGAAACAGAGATCCCTTCTACTTGGTTACGGTATTTCATGCATATGCTCACAGCATGCATTGTCAGGTGGAATTCCATCCAAGAGTTGTTGATGGCAGTGGCTATACAGGTAGATGGATAGTGCTTTGGGGAGTAAATTTGAAAATTGTACTCAACTGGTATAAAGACGGAGAAGGAGTAGAACGTTTCTGGTCGATTCTCAACAGATTTTCTGGAATGACAAGATCGATGTCGAAGTATAACCGCAAAGCATTGATTACTGACGTTGTTAACTTTTTCAAGCAGAACAAAATGATTGAAATTCGTAAGAGCTTTAATCCAAATGCACCATTGAAAATACTCCCAAACTTTACTTGTGATATAGCTAACCAGGTTTTCAAGAAATACAACAATGCTCTCTCCGACATCAAACGCTTGAACATTACAAACAAGAAATACACCGAGCTCTCCAAAGACTGGGAAAAATATGTCAAAGTATTAGCAACGCCAGCTACCCCTAGTGGCATCAAAGATATGTTGGAACGAGCAGAAAAGCAAAGCAGACTTGCCAACAAGTCCGAATATATCCGTCTTTGCGCTGAATATCTTCAGATAACTGAGGATTTGAAAGATCCCAGGTGAGCTTACAGACTTGTTGCACACTCGCTTACACAATCAACTAAGCTGGGTTTTCTTTTAGCAACAAAAAAATCACGAATACTAGATTGATTGCTCAAAGCAATTCGCTTTACAAAAAGATCAGGGCACTTCGTGATAAGTATGGCTTCCGCATCATTACAAGACTTGACGATAGATATTTCTTGGAGCACGAAGAAGAAGTCAAAGTAGTTCGCTACAATACACAAGTTGCCGAAGCGAAGGTCGAAGAAGTGGTACAAACCCGGCCCTGGTACAAAAGCCTGTTGCCATTTTGATTGATTGTTGTCACATTTTTATTTTTTTTATATATTTATATCTTATCCACTTCTTATATCTTATCCTTTATATACTTATTCTATCCCTCCCAGACAAAAAAAAAACTGATTTTAGCTTAGACTTGAAAGATCTGAGGAAATAGGGATTCATACAAAAAATTTATTATATACTGAAAATAAAGCGTGGCTCGGAAAGCCTGTACCACTTCTTCGACCTTTGCTTCGGCAACTTGTGTATTCTGTACATCATGGGTCGATGAGATGAAAATTCCAAAATTTTTTGATACTTAAATATGTTGTAAAGGAATGGAAATGGACCAACTTTTAAGGTAGAACATGGTATTGAAAAGGCCTGGTTCCTAATGTATTCGACATGGAAAGTCTCATTTTTAAGCGGGGGAAAATGCGTGTCTTAAATTGCAAAACGTCATGGAATCAAACAAAGCAAGCTACAGCTCTCAAAACTTGACAGGTGGTACATTAGCATGTCGGGTATACATGGATACCTTGAAAACTGCAAGTTGATATGACATTTTGCCACCACTCTACTCTCCAAAATGACCTATAAAAATCATGAGGTCTGTAATATAACTAAGCGGTATTTGAAAATTTGGTATTTACAATTGATCATCCATCGATGCTGAAATCCATGAACATCAAAATTGCATAATAGTTGATAGTAAACACCCCTGCCACCTTATATGTTTTCTGTACAGAATTAAAAGGAAAATTCAATGGTGCCCATATCAAAGGTTTTGGTTTGCATTATTCAGGTAATTTTTGATGGTGTTGTTTTGAAGGTTTTTCAAGAATTTAACGGTTTCTGTCATCCAAACTGTACCTTTCATTACATTCATAGTGTAAAGTAAAGAATTACCTTTCGAATGGCACTTGGCTTGAAGCTCTAGCATGACTCTAGCATGAGAAATCAAAATTTTTGTCGTGTTTTGAAAATACCATGCAAATTTTTCCCTTGCTATAGTACAGGCAAATTTTAGTCTAAATCTGGTGATTTTCCATGAACACCTTTTTGACTATATCTCAACGAAAAATCATCGGATTGATATGAAACAAAAACGACTCGATAGCTGCGCATTGGATCTATTATGATCCACTAGTTTTGAGTACTACATAGACCTTCCCTTCATGAATTCGCTCAAAATGTGAAATTTCGTGTCCTTCAAGTAGAGGGTTTGAAACAAAGCTCGGAATTACCATACAAAACCTATACCATCCGATAGAAATTTAAATAGCAAACAATAGTTAAGCTCTACGCTACTTGAATTGACATAGTAAAATTCGAGTGTAGACCCCTTCAAAAAGCACAAAAATCACGCATGTGCACCTTTTCTTGATCATTACTCGTTCAAATCATCTATTACAACCCTACACTAAGCACCTCCTAGTCAAAAACGTGCACCCCTTTTGATTGGGCTATAGAAACTTGGGGCATTTCTATCAAGCTAAAAGACTTTTACTAGTAGCACATTCTAAGCTTCTAAAAATATCTCAAATCTCTTGTTTCTCAACTTATATGCTACTTACAAAAAAATAATTTGCAAATTCGGAATCAGGACAAAAAACTGCCTTAGGAACATGCTAGTCTCAAAGCTTTAGCTTGCATTTTTTAAAAATCGATGTCAGGATGGCATAAAACCCAAAACTCCAATTTCGAAATTCATTTTGTACATTATGGGTTGATGAGATGAAAATTCCAAAATGTTTTGATACTTAAATATGTTGTAAAAGAATGAAAACAAAGCAACTTACAAGGTGGATCATGGTATTGAAAAGGTCTGCTTCCTGATGAATTCGGCATGCAAAGTGCCAATTTTAAGCGGGAGAAAATGCGTACCTTAAATTGCGACACGCCATCCAATTGAACAATGCAAGCTGAAGCTCTCAAAACTCGACAGGTGGTGCATTAACATGTCAGGTATCCTTCGATACCTTAGAAATTACAATTTGATATGACGTTTTGCCGCGCACTTTACTCTCCAAAATGACCTTAACAATTCATAAAGTCAGTAATATAACTGTGCGGTATTTAAAAATTTGGTACTTCTTCAAGCATGTTTTTGCAGAATTGTTTTTCAATAAACTTTTACTAGGTAACTTCACTTTTTTTTTTTAATCAAAGAATGGAAACGCATATCAGGAACTTGTTTCTCTGAAATAAAATTAGGGGGTCGTATTTTGTCTGTTGTAGTAGCCGCCAGTGGGGAACCAGATCTTATATCCATAATACTGTACAATACAGAGTTAGCTTTTTTGAGCGATCGTTTTTTCATGATTTGGCTGGCGATAATAGTCTTTTTTAGGGTTGCGCAGACGTACGAGAATTATAGCTACAAAGTGGAACAACACTTTAAACGAGCACTTCTCTCTTGCTCTACTCATTGAGGGCTATTCTGGCTACATGGATCCAGCTCTAACACATGTTCTCCCTTTAAGGCTGTTAAAATACATGGAATTTTGTTTTGGGTATACATGAAACTTGTAAAATACCTTGAAAGAGTGGTACCAGTTAATGCGCATCTTAATTCAATTTTGTACAAGCGTACTACAGTATGAGCTTGAAAGAGTAACTTTTACTGGAAATACTAGAACGTTTTTTCAATTAAGAGGTGTCATTATGCAGCATTTGATTCTTTGGTAGCTGTTTGGGTTTCTCTAGATCAAATATGTCTCTCAAACAAAGCTTAGGCATCTTCTTTGGGTTTTCTTTAGCATCATTACCGGCAGCAGCATTACTCTCCTCGTCGCTTTCACTTGGGTCGGAAAGCGTGACGGAGCGTCTCCACCAAGCACCAGCACCAGCACCATTGACATCTCCTTGCCATTCATCTTCGTCCCATGAACTATCGTCAATGACAATGTGGGGACGCTCTTCACCACACTCGACATCCGCCTCATGTTGGTCGCCATCATCATTGGACCAACCGTACTCGGAACGCATCAGCGACTGCTGGTCAGGAACCGACTCGTACTCGTAGCTGTCATTGTGATCGTGGTTCTCCTCGTTGTCGTCTTCTTGATCAGCATCAAATGCCGTGTACACCATACCCGTCATTGGACTGTTATCATCATCAGCAAGGGGGGCCGACCAAATGACAGGACAGGCGCGCAACTCAGGAAAGCTTATGCAAAGCTGCAAGAGCTGATTGTTGACCAGCTCTACAGGCAAACCGTCAATCTTGAGTGTCAGATGGTTTCTGGATTGGCCATCGTGTTCAAGCTCATAGGAAACACCCAAGAAACCGCGGCCACGTTGGACTTGATTTGTATCGAGTTGCAAATGGATAATGGTTATTATTGTTGTTGTTTTGAAAATAAAAAAAGATGCAAAATCTGAATGTGTGCAATGACCATCCGTGTATGTGATACAATATGAGGGTAAAAGACAAAAAAGGAAGGCAGTTGTCAATAACAAACAATATTGCACCTGAATTGTCAGATCCTGCCATGACGATTTACACATTAAGGTTACGCAAATGTATGCTTCTGGCCAGTGATTTTGCATTAATAGCCGCTTTCAACTACAACACTTACCAGATATTGGTATAGCACTACCTACTACTGCTCTCTGGCATGATGAATAATGAGGCTACAAAATGCTAGCTCAAACTGCATATAATAAATAAATACTCCTGCTTTTTGCATTTTTTAGTATTTTGCTTTTATTTATTTTTTTCAAAACTTCAATTCCATTACTACAATGCCAGAAACTATACGCTGCTTTTGTACAAAATGCGCTTCCATCAATCCTAGTGAGCGACTTATCAGCAGAAAGACGTCGTGCAGTGACCATCGCGACAAGGATGCCGAAAGACAAAGAGCAGAGGCAGCTTCACCCATCATCAATGATAAAAAATCCGCATGGCAAAACTGATGAATTCGTGTTAATAAAGTCGATTGAAACGATATGAATAATCAGTTGTCAACTGTATCTAAAACGAAAGCAAAGAGACCTTTTTTATTACAGGGCATCTCTTGATTGACATAGAGTGGATCCCTGGATATGACTACTACACTGAAGATGAATATCTGGGTGGAACGCGAGATTAATAAGTTCGGGTGTGGAATATCTGATGTAGAGCACACACATGAAGTGATGAGCGTGATGTATACGCATTGAGTGGATCTTGACAGTAAAGAGTTGGAGCATGTTGAGTTGGGCGTTGCCAGTGCACAGACGACGATCAACATGTAAACAAACAACATGTCGAGTGGCTAGAGCGAAAGTGAAAGTAACTTGTCTAGGCACACGCTGTGTGTCCACGTGTTTGTGTGTGTGGAGCCAGATGTGCATGTAGTCTCCAGGCACATGCTGGTGAACGTAGGCTTTGCATGCAACAAAAACTTTGTTGATGGTTTTTTTGATCCTACCTCAATGGCGCTTGATCCAGGTAATGTGTATATAAGGGTAGTGCTTTCCAGTCATGGACATGTTGCTAAAGATGAATGTGGTGCGCCATCATGCTCCTCCTTTATTCGCTTGTATAATAGAAGTGAATCAAGACGCATCTGAAGACCACGGTGAGCAGGATCAAGGCCAAACCAAAAGTGGGCTGAATGAGGATGAATCTGAACATGCTGATGGTAAGCTGTGAGTTTTGACAGGATCAGGCCCAAATTTTAAAGAAAGAAAAATTGCAACTCTAGAACACATGGAAGAAGACGATGCTCGCTTTTGGGACAACAGTGCTTTTCCTACAGAGCCAGTGTCTTTCCTTATGTTTATCATGGTCGTTTTGCTCTACTCCAAGGCATTCATCACGAATAATGAAGGGCTTGAAATTGTCATGATGTTTCTTAACCAAATCCTGATACTTACCAACCACGTGTATCGCTTTCCTGTAAGAGTGCACACATTGGAACGATGGGCTGACCTCAACAACCGCGTGTACCATGGCAGCCAGTCGTATGTCTCTTGCTCCACCTGTCATGCAATGTACCCTGTTGAAGTCAATCGAAGCAGAAACAAGAAATGCATTTGGAAAGGCAGCGTCAGAAATGCTTCAAGATGTGAAAACGAGCTGTATATCGAGAAGAATGGAGTGTTTTTGCCTGCCCAGCTGTTTCATTACAACTCCATCAAGCATACAATCCAGACATTCTTACAACGCCAGCATTTCGTTCACCAGCTTGAAAGCAAGCGCAAGCGCTACCCTGGATTTGTGCAGATATCCAAGACGGCCACGCCTACAAGACATTCAAGCTGACGCCAGATGATCCACTGCCATTCACCGAGGAATCGTCCTACAACATCTTGTTGTCATTGTTTATAGATTGGCTGCAGCTCTACAGCAACAACAACCAGGACGTTGGAGGCATATATGCGTCAATCCAAAACTTGTATCTTGCTGATGAAAGACATTTGGCCAACAACACGCCAACTTTGGGTATCATGAATGGGCCGCATAAAACTAGTTACCTACTGCATAATATACTTATAATAATATGAATCAGCTTAATTTTATGTTAGCAGTGAAGAAAGTTCTGGGGTATTATTAAAAGAAATATATTACACCAAAAAATTGTTATGAAGAGGACATCATTGTAAGGTTTGCTTGCAATCATCACCAAGGTGACGCCCTTGCACTTCAAGAAGTAGGTGTTATGGTGCTGTATTAATTGCTATAAAGATGATGACCACATTACCATTGACTATTGTTTCAGTATAGTATAAATACTAAGTTTGTGTAGCATTAGAAGCTTATTAATAAATAGAAAGATTTTGTAGGTAGCCAATAAAAGAAATTTGAAGTCGCCACAGAGTTCTTTAATTCACAAGAAGCATTCGACTTTCCCATTTGAGAACATCGATGTAGATCATCATCGGCACACGTACAGATCATACTGTATACACCGACGCTCTCATCATGAATCTATTCTCCTGTTTAACAAATAATATCAAGAAGATGATTATATATATTTTGGGTCAAGAGTTTATATCAAGGTTTTAAATCAAGGTTCTAGTAGATCAACGAGGTTCTACAGTACTACTGTTGTAGATCAAAAGCTCAGATGATGGACATTCTAGACTGAGATTCTAGATCAAGTGTCTAAATCATCTATGTATAAAACGATGTGTTTTGATTATGTTGTATAAATGTGGATCAATTGAGAATGTTACTGCGTCATGTGTTTACTGTGGCATCTCTCAAATTAATATATGCTACTATTTTTTTACTATGGAGCAACCGCAAAGGCCACTTTTATTTTGTCAATCTTCAAAGCTTTTGTTGACGCCTCGGCACCAAAAAAAAATTAGTCATAGTCTCCGCGTAATCATCAGGAGGTACGTACCCAAAAGCAAGCGACGACATCAACAAATGTTCAGAACTAATGAGAAACAGATCAGCCTCAATCATTACTTGAGCATTTCGAAAAAAAGCAGGCTCTCCAATGTTTATCAAGAACGAATCAAGAAAATTACTGAGTCCCTGTTGCTGTCAGCAGAAGCTTAAGAAGATTCTAGATTGCGAATAATACTAAATTTATCACTACAGCCCAACTGGTGTTCGCATAGAAACTAGATGTGCTAATTTACAAAAATCAGTGTTTCAGTAAGAGAACTCTGATTTTCCTTGTGAATTAAAGAGCTTTGGCTATTTAAATTGTGCTTGATGGTAACCACAAAACACCTTTTGTCAGAAAATTCTTCAATACCACCTTATTTATAGCAGAAAACAGGAGAAAAATGATAAACCGCTGCCGCCGCTGCTCAAAAATTTTTGCTGTCTTTATATATATTACACAAAATTTTTGAAAAAATCAAGTAGCTCGTTTAGCTCAGTTGGTTAGAGCGTGGTGCTAATAACGCCAAGGTCAACAGTTCGACCCTGTTAATGAGCAATTTTTTTTAAAAAACCTGCAAAATGTAGTGCACGTAGTAAATGCTGTATGTTTATCTCAAATTTCGAAACTCTTCACATCTTTGCAATGTTACAAATCGACCTTTAATTTGTAACTGCATCCACATTTTTACTCTTCGCATCTATCATCTATCTTGATCAATGTTTTTCACACACTTTTATTATTCTCAAGTTCCCATGTCTTATTCTTTAGCCTTTCTTTTTGGGTATTGCTATTTGCACAACGTAAAACTACTTCCTACACAACTTTAAATTCGGATTTTCGTCTCAAAGTGCTTTAGAATCTCACTTATGACAAATTACTTGAAACGAATTACTCTGTTTTTAATATGAATGCCATTGCTATAGCTCCTGTGCCGAAGACTGGTCTAAAACTTTATCTGGATTCACATTTTCGTCAATTTTTTATTTAGTCAGACGTTATTAGTATAATCCGTTATACGCTTGGTAAATACATATGTCCAACTTGTATCTGTCGCTATCCGCCACAAAAGACATATTGCAAGTTTATAGACACCATTTCATAATAGAAATTAACACTAACTTGCAAAATTAATCTTAAAGTTGTGTGTAGGAAGTAATTTTGCGTTGTGCAAATAGCAATATCCATTAGCAAGAATACAACATCAATCGTGGTATAGATACATGATATATTGTACAAGTCATTATTATAATCGAAAATCTTCTAATTTCTCTATCAAAAGTTGACAGCGTACGTGCAATCGACTGTCCCAATCTGAATCGCCTGTATTATCTGATGTTACTGATTCAGTTTCTTGAGGGTGTTGCTGCTGCGGTTGCTGCTGTTGCAAGTGATTAACACGGTGCGCTAAATGTTTCTCTGATTTACGGATCCACTCATGCGCCTCCTTGTAAAGTTTCATTTGCTGGTACACATCTTTTGTCTGCATGATTCGAAAGCAGCAGAGGGCTGCCATTTCATACAGGCCATGTGGTATGACCCAGCGATCCTCGCACTTGATGTCCTCTGACCGAATCGACTGTCTCAGGTACATGTCTGCTAAATCGAAATCACCCAATTCACGCACACTGACGCCCAAAAGCAAGTAGAGTTGAGACATGTCGGTGCCAATGTCCTCTTTGCTCAAGGTAGCTAAACTAGTTTCAATTGTCTGTTTGAGAAGTTGCAATGTGCTGGCTGTGAGCTGAGAAAATCCATTCCACAGGTAGATGAGCTCCCATAGAGGATGCACCACCACCACCCGCTTCAGTGTAGGACCATCCAGTACAGCGGCATTATTGGCTTTGGCTTTCCAGTGCTTGATTTTGCGTTCTGCAAATATCTCGTTGGGCAGCAAGCGTCCTCCTAAATGTCGCTTTCGTTTCAAAATGCCGGGTATCTGCATAAACTCGAGTGCCGACTTTTCGTATTCTTCATCTGCAAACATGCAGCAGGTAGCAATGTAATGGTAAAAAGCTCTTGACCAATTATTCATGCTTTCCAGTCGAAAAAAAGTCTCTGCTGCTTGAAAGTAATCGCCTAGAAAGATTTGACCCCTTTTTTTTTTAAAAAAAAAAAAAACATGTTAAGGAGGGGAGGAGAAACAAAGTGAAAGGGAGAGATATTTACCATCCCATCTCATACACTGCTAATGCTTGAAGCTGAGCCAGTTCACAAACATCCGCCTTCTTCTTCTTGGGCGGTAACGTGGCTGCCGCAGTGCCCAGATCCACGCGCGTGTTTTCTCTGCGTCTGGCGTCGCGAAGTATTTCCACGCCTCGTCTGGTTTTGCCCTCCATTTTACAGAGCTTTCCCTCGAGCAATTTCCAGATTTTACCGTGCGGAAATGAAAGCTTCATCTGATCCAGTATGTGTCGTGCATTTTCCAAGCTGAGCGAGTTGGGTAACAGTTGTGGGTGTATAAACAGGGACAAGTTGGTATAATAAGCGAGTAGCGAAAGTGCTGACAGCGATGAATAAAGGCCCTGGTTGTTGAACGATCGTGTCAGCAAATGGAGCGCAAAGGGGCGGGAAGAATGAAATCCCAGCGTATTCAAAATTTTGTTGACTACAAAAAATGATTAGTATGTATGCAAGCCCGCCATTCATGCTGGTATTGTTACCTCGTGGTGGCAGCAGTGAAAAGATCAAGCTAAACAGGCCAATGCCAAAAAAGATGCCGCTTTCAATGGCATTGTCAATCACAGAAAGGGACGAGTCCTCCATCAGACAATCCAGGGTTGACATGGGCCGCTTTTTGCAGGATACGTCAAAGCTCGGTTGGCGCGACATGTGGAATAGGCTGAGCCGCTTTTCGCTCCACGAAGCTCTTACTTGTGCTGAGTTGGCCAACATGCTGGACAGCGATTCGGCGTTGCTGGAGGAGGATTGCGCGGAAAAGGAAGCCTTCTTGCTGCTGCTACTCCCTTTTTTCTTTAAATGACTAGCGTATTCAGACGCTTTCTGTCCCGTAAGCGATTCAAACATGTGCTCGTACAATTTGTACGCTTTGCGAAGTTTGTAGGCTGCCTTCATGTATTCCAGCCAGCTGTTTCTGAGGAACTGGATGGTGGACGACATGAGCATGCAGTTGGTCGCCAGCAGCTCGTACTGGATCTCGGGCGATGGCGGTTTTGATTTCCGTCTTGTGGTATTGTTGTCTTCGAATGAGATGGATATAATGGGGTTATTAGGGGTATCAAAAAGTGTAGTATGGCAAGGAGCAGCTGTGGTTGCAGTGGACGACGACCATGACCATGTCGACTCGTCTGTCTCTGCTGCTGCTGCCGAGTATTTGGTGTATCGATGCTGCTGCTGCTGCTGTGAAGAGTGGTACCAGCTCCTTCTCCGCGCCTTCTTGGAAAACTGGCGGGCGAGTGCTTCTGCTGCTGCAATGCGCTCGAGCGCAATCTGTATTTTGTCGGATTCAAAGCCTAGCATGGCTTCTACGTAGGCAATGAGAGCAAATCCAACAGCATGAAACGGCGACTCCAAATGATGCTGCATGAAAATCGACTGTGCCAGCTCGAATTCGTCGTTAAAGAAGGCGTCCTAGTCGCCTTGTTAGTAGGCATACAACTTGCGCTGTGCTCGTCAGTTACCAATCCTCGTTGCGTTTCAGTAATCCAGTATGCAATGACATGCGGCGAGGGCAGTGCTGGATCATCTCGTGTGGAGGCGCTCAGGCTCACCAGCGCAGCGGCGGTGTTGTTGGCGGCATACTTGAGGGACGATGTCGTAAGCTTGGAGAGGTTATTCAATTGTCGAAGCATGTAATGGTGCAAAAGAGAAAAGAAAGGAAAAAGAAAAAAGATTGCTGAATTTCCCCTTTTAAACATCATCATCATGTAACACACGCCTTATTAACTTCATAAAAGGGGGTTTCAAAAGCACTATTTTTGATAGAGTTAACTTGAGCGTTTGAGTGGCTTGCCTGCACTATAATATCGTCGCCTTGGGTTGTAGTATGTATCCAAAGATGCAACAGCCTCCCGCCCCTTATGTTTTATGCGTGTGGACATGGATCGTCCCTTGTACGGTGCAGGTGCTGTTTCAGACCAAATCACAATAGCAAAGTCTCTATTGTTGCTGTGCGCCGTTGTGTGTATATTACATGGATAAACAAGCAAAACGTCTTGTTAATTTTCTGATTTATGCCAATCGTTTGCTGAGTTTTGATGGTGATGGTGGTGGTGGTGATGCTGGTAAGACATTACACAACAAAAGTACTCAATGTAAAATGTCCACTAGTGCGAGGCTTTACTCTTGCCCACACCGAGACTTTGAAACAGCCCCAAAATATCAATGTGCCATGAGACGCAGCATCCACTACTACAGCACTATACTAGTGCAAGGCTGTCAATTGAAAAAAAGGATTCGCCATGTTTCGCAGTAATCTAATTTGATCGTCAGGAGCAGATCTCCTATTTGTGGGTCTATTTTTATTCTCGTGGGGCTATTTGGCTAGCTCTAATTGATGTGTGTTGATTGGGCCGTGTCATGATGGGGGAGCAAGAGGTATTAAGAGTGATCACCGTTTGAATGAACAATAAGATGTGCACTGTGTAGCACGCGCGCTCGCATGCGTCCATTCCATCATCTTGTCTACAAGGCCCCACATGCTGCTGTGGATACTACATTTCCAAAGCATGATCCATCACATCACGTTATATAGTATAGATACAATTCCACCGTAAACAACAATCTATTTATATCCCATTCACCATGCCATCTAGAGGAGGGGCTTGCTTCCGCTGACAAGGTATAGTAGTAGAGGAGGGACCCATCGCTGCTGCTGTAGGAGGAAAACATCCATCAGTTACAAGGCCTAAAATTCTCCTAAACAAGGTGCACAAGCAAAGGCAGTATAAATTCAAGAAATTGGTATCATTACCTTAATTGGTTTGGCTGCTGAAATACAATATAAAAATGTGATGGCTGTATAAATCACTCTTTCTTTTCTTCTCCTTTTTTTTTCTCTTGTTCATACACACTTGACAGCATATGAATAGACTTAGAAAGGCACTTTCCATAGACAACAGCAACAAGAACAAAAAGAGGTTCTCTCTGTTCAGTAGCCAGCAAGCAGCAGAGCAGCCTGATGCGCCGCCCCGCTTATCCATCAGCTCTCCTTGCGTGGAATACCCACCAGAGATCAATTCAGCTATAGAGCTCAGCAGCAGCAAACAGCATCAGGTATTTGGGCTAAGATCAGCTCACTCGCTCACCTCGTTTGATGAGAATCTGCTGGTATCGCCCACCACCAGGGAAAAGCCGTTGATGAGTCGTAGTTTGCAATCGATTCATTCCTCATCGGCATCGAGCTGTTCATCTGATCTACCGGCATTCGTCGTACCACCAGCCACACAAAAAGCAGCAGCAGCAGAGGATACACAAGATTATCTGCAGTTGGGCATGAAATACCACGAAAAGGGCGAGTTGGAAAAGGCGACCCATTACTGGCGGTTGTCAGCAGAAGCAGGATCGCCTCTCGGACTCTTTTTCTACGGCATTGCGTTGCGACATGGATGGGGATGCAAGCGGAATCCAACAAAGGCAGTGCGCTATCTACAGAGTGCAGCCGAATGCGCCGTGTATGATTTACAGACGGGCATAGCTCAATCAGCGTCGGTCGCAAAATCTGAATTAGTGCTTGCTATTTATGAACTCGGTGTTTGTTTTCGACACGGATGGGGTGTAAGTTGTGTGTATATACAGAGAGGCCGATGATCAATTAACTGTTGGGAAATGTTCAGGTACCTAAAAATTTGGAAACAGCAACCTACTATTTCCAAGTGGCCTCCAATCTGGGAGATCCCGATGCACAGAATGATTTGGGGTTCTGTTATGCGCATGGACTCGGTGTGAAAAAGGACCTGTACTGTGCCGCCAAGTACTATCGACTAGCAGAGAAGCAGGGTCAGGGCATGATTGGCAATTCTTGGATCTGGAAGGAAAAATACAACCAAGTGGACGAGCCTGGCTGGAAGGGAAAAGTCAAAAAGTGATCCCATCACCATGGCTACAGTGTGTGTATATAAGCAAAATGTTGTATATAGTGTGTATCATATTAAACCTCAAGAGCTGTCTTGTCTGAGAAGAAGCAATTCTGGTATTACATTAAAATTTGCTTCCAACTGAAATAGGCAAAGATCTCTTTTTTTTCTCTCTTCTGTTCTTTCCTTGATTATTTATTCTATTTTGAGTTTTGCGCTATTCCTTCTTTCTTCTTTCATCGTCCATAACAAGGAGGGGAGCAACACACAGCAGCATGGGAAACAGCATCAGCTCCAAGTCAAAGGCAATTGACAAGCAGCTCAAGATTGAAAAGAAGAGAGCCGGCAAGGAAATTAAAATCCTATTGTTAGGTAAGTCGACGACTGGAAGAAAAGCTTAAAATCTCGAGTATCTTATAAACACCTCACCAGGTGCTGGTGACTCGGGCAAAAGCACCATTATCAAGCAAATGAAGCTGATCCACGATTGCGGATTCTCGAGGATCGAAAGGGAGAACTTTCGAGTCATGATATTCACCAATTTGCTGGGATCGATGCAGGCCTTGCTAGAGAGCATGGCCCTGCTGAACTTGACGTTTGAGAACGAGACGAATTGGAACTACATTGGCCTTTTCGAGCATCCTGTCAGCTCGTTCCAGCTGTCCATACACGAATCATACCCATTAGACTACCACCAGCCGCTTGTGTCGCTATGGAACGACAAGAGCATACAGGCCACATTTGCCCGAGGGCATACGTTTGCATTCAATGAAAACATCAAATAGTGAGTGAAGCACACCCGGACGTTTGGCATGGATTGTTGACTTGTTCGGCCCACCAGCTTCTTTGATCAATTGGACAGGCTGTTTGAACCAGACTATACACCCACAGACCCTGATATCATTCATTGCCGTATAAAGACTACAGGTAAGATGATATGATGAGCAGTCTGTTTGTGTGTGTAACAAGTGCCGAAAACTAGGAATTGTCGAGTCCAAATTTAGGCATGGTTCTGTTACTTATAGGATGTTTGATGTTGGAGGGCAGCGCAGTGAGCGAAAGAAGTGGTATGGCATACAGATGCATGAATAGCCCTCTCTCTCTGACTGTTTGGTATCACACACACACACGTAGGATACATTGCTTTGATAATGTGGCCGCCGTCTTGTTTGTGGCCGCTTTGAGTGGTTACGATTGCTGTCTTGTGGAAGACAAATATTCAGTAAGTAGTGTTACATTTTAATCAAATATTTAAAACTCTACCTTGTACCTTTACCAATCGATCATTTTTCATTTAATTTGATGGTAAATAGAATCAGGTAAGCATAATTACACCCAAGTTTTCACCGTCAGCATGTGCAAACTAAATCCATCAGATGTACGAGGCCTTTATGCTGTTTGAGTCGATTTGCAACTCGAAATGGTTTGTCAACACTTCGATGATTCTGTTCCTGAACAAGGTCGACTTGTTCAAGCAAAAGCTACTGAAGTCTGAAATCAAAGAGTACTTTCCAGACTACAGAGGTACTAAACATCATCCACCATACTAGAGCTAAAATTAACTCTTGTTGGGCGCGCAAATGTAGGACCATCGGCGGATTATGACCAAGCTACTGAATTCTTCAAAAGACGTTTCACAAAGCTAAATACCAATGCCAGCAAACAAATCTATGTACACTATACCATTGCTACCGATACCAGGCTACTAGCTCACATTATGGAGTCTGTATCTGATAGTATTCTTCATGAAAACCTCCAGACCTTATTATTGTAGATTTAATTTCTTTTTTTATATATTTATGTATGTATGTATGTATGTATGTAGTAGTAGTAGTAGTAATTCCTTACTTTTAATGATATGCCCCCCACCAATCTATAGAGAGACACACAGCATTTATGACCTTTAGATTTATTTAATATATATACTTTCAAACGAACGTAGCAAGTATCAATTGCGGCAGCATTGGTGTGCAAATGAAGGTGACATGGGCTACTAGTAGTCTTTACATACTACATTTAGTGATGCTTATGCATTTATTCTCATTCCTATGGATCTAGCTGCTGAGGCATGATGAAAGCTATGTGAGATGCTGTATACAACAACGTGCTAAACAACATGCTGCACAAGCGACTATTCATAGCACTCCACATACACATCATATGGATTCATTTTCAAATGTTGATAGACATATATGATTTGTTCAATTACATTTATTGCCGCTTTTTAATGCACATTACCTCATTGCATTACCAAGCAAAGTTATTAAACTCACGTTGAAATAGGAGAAGTTTAGATATTTTGAGCAATGCAGCATACAGTTGGTACTAAAACCACAAATTTCTATATTGCTATTCAAGAGCGACAAACGACTTGTAAATACTTGTCTTCTGATTTGAACAAGAGAGAAAGAGAAGGATAGAAAGCTAAAAATACTATTACTACTACTACTGCAAGTCTCGCCATGATGTCCATGTGCACTACCAGCATAGCATTGCATTATAACTCGACATACTTTTCTTGGCTCAAATGATCAGCAAGCGGTATGTATTATTACCAATCATATCTGTCTTTAGGCAGCATAACGAACTGTCGTTTTGATATACAAAGTGTCCAAAGACAAGTAGTACTGTAGGTATATAAAGAGGCTACATTTTTCACTTTATCTCATCTCTCACTTACTCACTCATTTCTACACTTTAAATGAAGCACCCAACAACTCTCGCAGCTTCCCTATTCTTGATGATCAGCAGCATCTCAAGCGCCATGGCAGCTACATGCTCTCTGGATCAAAACAATGCCTGTGTCTTGTTTGTTGCACCTGGAGGTAACCTCTGTACAAGCACTGCTTGTCAACAAGAGAATAATGTTGGTGCTTGCTCAACGTCCGTGCAACAAAAATGTGATCAGTTCTTGTTGGCTGGGGGCGTCAATTGTGCCTATGTTGCAGACGACCCCTATTTTACTTGCCAAGCTTAATCTGTCGACAATCTATGTACATTATTACCACTCTACTTCAATAAAAAATGTCGCTCTTGACGCTTTGACCCAATGAATGCATTGTGAATAGGGCCGCTTTGTATTGCTGTTGCACAATGTCCATTAAAAGCAAAATGCTGTATCACCACAAGATTTGTATATACATTTGCAGGAATCTCGCTACTATATAGCAATACGTGTTTACAATAGGTAAACTGACATATTTATTGATAAAGTTACAATTTAGCTTCCAAAAATTCAGCTCTGTTCTTTTGCTTGGAGGCAGCCTTGTCGTATTCTTCTTGAGTGATGGGTCTTGCTTCAACAGCAGGGTTGTAGCCAACACGGGGCTGAGATGCACCTTGGCTAGCCTTCTTGTAGATGGTGACAACAACAGCACCACCCAAGCCAACATTGTGTTGGAGAGCATATTTAGCATTGGCGACTTGACGGTCCCCAGTCCAGTTACGCAACTGCCAGACAAGCTCAGTGCATTGAGCCAAGCCAGTGGCACCAAGAGGATGGCCCTTTGAAATAAGACCACCCGATGGGTTGATGACATATTTGCCGCCATAAGTATTGTCGCCTGAATCAATGAGCGTATGTGCTTTGCCAACAGGAGTCAAGCCGAGACCTTCGTATGTCAACAACTCGTTTGCAGAGAAGCAATCATGCAGCTCAATGACTTGGACATCCTGAGCAGTAATGCCGGCCTTTTGATAGGCTTGAGCAGCAGCGCGACGAGTCATATCACAACCAGCCCATTCAATGGCATCCGTAGTCAGCATGCGAGGAGAATCAGTAGCCATGACCTGGGCGACGATTTCGACAGCCTGATCCCATAAATTGTGCTTCTTGACAAACGCCTCGCTGGCGACGATGGAGCATCCAGCGCCGTCAGATGTAGGGCAGCATTGCAGCTTTGTAAGAGGGCCGTAGACTTTGGGCGATTGTTCAATTTGCTCCAAAGAGTAAATGTCTCTGAATTGAGAGTAAGGGTTACGAGCGCTGTGGCGATGGTTCTTTTCGGCAATCTTGGCTAAATGTTGAGGGGTGGCACCGTATTTCTCCATGTAGCCGATACCAGCATTACCAAAGATTTGAGCAGCACCGGGTGCCTTGGGATCGAAGCCACGTTCCTGCATCATGACCATCATGACATGGTCTATTCAATGAAAATCCCGTTAGTATACGTGGGTGGGAGAAAACGTGTGTAATGGTTTTACCGAGAGGGTTTGTGCGATCTGAGAAAGTAGAAGACAGGGAGCCTCTAGCCATCTTTTCAAAGCCAAGAGCCATGGCGCATTCAACCGAGCCTGAGGCAACTGCATTGCGAGCCTGGTAAAGGGCGGTTGATCCAGTGGAGCAGTTGTTGTTGACGTTGATGATGGGGATTTGAGTCATGCCCAGTTGGTACAATACACGCTGGCCGGCAGTGCTGTCGCCGTAGACATAGCCTACAGCGGCATATTCAACAGCATCGTAGGAAAGACCAGCGTCGTTCAATGCCTTTACAGCGGCTTCCAGGGCAAATTCTATTCACCAAGCAGTTGGTTTAATTCAAGGCACGGCATGAACCCAAATACTAGACGCCTTTACCTGGATAATCCACTTCGCCACGAGGCTTGATAAACTTGGACATACCGACACCAACGACATATACTTTGTTAGAGACCATTTTTTCTTTACTGTGTTGTATTTTGAACAAGAAGCAGAAAAAGAAAGCAAGTTGCTTATAAAGTTTATTTAAAATGTGGGGAAATTCACTGGCAGCAGTCCATCACATGTAAATATACACAGTGAATTGGGATAATTTGGCATGACAAAAACCAAGAGCGAGTGGGAGTTTAAAGGGGGGCAGAAATCCTATGCATAAACCATTTAGGCTGTTTGTGTCCAGTGAACGATGGGAAAAAAAAAGGGGGTTGTCTCTCTCCAAAACCTGTTATTTAGTGTTGCCGTGCTATTCATCCCATGGATCTGTGGTATGCCTATTTGAGACAATTCAGCTGAATACTATAGTATTTTGGTATATGTTGCTGTGAACATAATACTGTAGCGATCGATAGGATCAACGATGCTTCCCACATCCTAGTCAATAAATGTAATGTATTTGAAGGATTTACATAATATTTCAAAGGTATAAATACACTGCTCATGTATTCTAAGGATATGCATACAGGCAGTATAAGCTATACCAACTTTTAAATTGATTACAGCTATAGTATGCATAGCACAATCACTCGTGAATAACTAATTATTCACCAAAATCGCGCCAAAGATGGCAACTTTGAGAGCCCTTTTAAAGCAGTTACAACGCGTTAGAAGCGCAGAGAAACAGTTCATACCATTCCTCTAATCATGCAGATGCTTGCTGTACGCGTTTCTCGATTTTTTTTTGGTCATTGATTTTTCATTGAAAATCGATTCCAAATCCCTTGCTACCATGCATGATTTTTCATCAATTTCCTTTGATCCCATTTTGAAAGATAAAGGAGCCATTTTTTATTAAGGTGTTCTTAAGTTCAAAATGTTGCAAATTCTTTAAACCTTTGTATACAAGTTTTGTTTGGCACGCTTGGTTTGCAAAATTTTGCCTTTTTTGGAAAAAACGTGATTTCAGTTTTTTCAAAAATGCGCAACATTTTTGGTGCAAGATACTTACAAAATTAGCATAAACAGATATAAAATTGTTTGCAATGCTATCTCTGTTATAAGTATACCTATATAAGCTTAACAAAATATCGAGAAATTGACCAAAATGTGATTTTGGGATCCCAAAAACAGGTTTCTGAAGCATCATGAATCTGTAGTGACAAGCTGAGCTTGAATCGTTTTTTTGCAGGCGGATGCACCTTCAAGCAGGCGAATAGCTTACTGAAATAGCTGTACGGTAGATAAGTTCGTGAGATCTATTTAGACACCTTGAGCTACATGATATCATCATCTTTACACTAGTATCATACATGGACCTATTAATTTTATAAGTCCAAGTTGAACGGTAAAGAGCGAGGATTGGGCTGGCCTGTAAAAGTCCAACAAAAGATGAGGCTGGAGTCAATTATTGCTCATTTGATGATTGATACAGAACGATCCAGTAGAACCAAAAGATCAAATTTACGAATGCTACGGCGCTTTAGTAGCTATGTCTAAGACTGATTGGTGCTATAATGCTCTGCCCGCCTAATATCGTTTCTAGAGGGAGATATTGAGACCAAATGCTGCCTAATACTACAGCTGAATTTAGATCAATGCGAACTTGACATATTGCGCATCACTAAATCGTTAAACTTGATGCGTAATTTAGCCAATGTGAACACATGAGACTATGATCAAAGTGTCGATTCGATGATACTATAGACATCCGCCTGACTCCTTCCCTCACTTGACCAACTACAATTCATCACCATAAAGATCACTGCTGTACCAAGTACGAGTGAGGAAGATCATGACGTTTAAACTTCCGGCTGCATTTAAGTTTTTTTTTTTACTGCGATCCTTCTGCACGAAACTCTTTTTTCTCTTTAATCTAAACAAAATGCAAACCCAATTTAATACTAGAGGAAACGGATGGCGAGGAACCAACCCATCTCGACAGCTAGACGGACTATCACAGCCATTGACTCGTTCGCTGGAATCCATGGATGAGAAGGAACTGAGAGCACAATACGAAAAGACAAATACCATGTTGAATAACCCGTAAAGCAGCGTTGCAGTCTTGGAATAAAGTAGCTTTACTAATAACCACTTTTTGGATAGCAACTTAAAGTTACCTGACGGAGGAGCCAAACTGAAGGCTAAACTAGAGCAAATCAAATCGTTATTGCAAGCACAACAAGCAAACGAGGACAACATTACAGATAAAGTGTCAGGCTTGTCCTTGAATGATAAGCCAGACATTCGTAAAGCAACCGTGTTACGGTCCAGCCAAGCAGAAATCCACCCTGAAAACCTGTTACGGGCTCATCCAACACAGTCATCGCATGTAAGTTGGATTTCATGATGGCGAGTTGGCCATTGACACACTTGTAGGCGGGCACACGTATGATGAGTCTTGAGGAATCGATGCAGCTGCAGGAAGCACAACAAAAGGACATTAGACTGGCAAACATGCGCAAGAAAATCCAGTCCATTCGAGGATCCAGCAGCACCAGAACCAGCGAGAGTCTGGCTGACGACCTTTCCTTGACGATGAACAGCCTGCGATTGGACCCAGAGACTCGCATACCTCGACCCGACGACGACAACCCGGAAGATATGGAGGGCGAGGATGCGGATTCAGACGATGACACAACAGACTCGGAAGACCAAGACCAAGACGGCATGGACGGGTTCGAGAGGTACGACGATGAAGGCTACGAGGAAGACGACCAGCAGGTGTTTGAGGACGGACAGCAGCACAACAACAACAATAGACGCATCTAGCTTGTTTAACAAATAAAAGGTTGGAAATCTCTTTTTCCCGCGAATTTCATTGACAGCTCTTCTTCTTCTACTCACTGTCATCATGATTGGGCCAAAATCCCTTTCTTTCAGCTCACACCCAAAAAAAAAAATCTTTCTCTGCTCTTGTAATTTTTCCCAATAATGAATAGTAGATATCGCGAAAGAAAGTACAACACATCAGATAACGATCGCTTAATAAGAGCATTATCTCAACCTGTTCAAGCCTGGTAAGAAGGGCGCACTCAGCAACACGCGTTTCTCCTTTCATCTCATTCTCTCTTATCTGCTAGGGAGAAGAAATGGACACCACAATCCAACTCAAAAACGCTTCAAACGTTCAAGTGGGTCAAATGTAAGGCATGTACAAAGATGGAGCTAGCCATCAGCTAACACAATTCGACACAGCCGACAAGGTCATTGAATTTGAGCAAGATGAAGAAAGCGAAGAAGAGCCTGAGCCTATGGAAACAGATCAGACCCCAGCCGTAACCACCACTGTCGTAGAGCAATCTGACGCTGTAAAGGCGAGTGAAGTAATTGTATCAGAGACAACTGCCATCAAGGAGACAGCGGATGGACAAGAAGAGGTGTCTTTGAGCACAATCACTGCAACTGAACAACCGTCAACCACATCCATTGACGCCAATGCAGCAGCTACCACCACCACCACCACTACTACTACCACGACATCCAACACAACAGGCGAAAAAAAGTTGGACGAATCCAGCATCCCTGGTGGACCTAGCTCTATTATATCCAACAAGGCAGTGTCGTCGCTTGTGGCAGAGGACGCAGAGGATGATGATGATCAGCGATCTCAAACACCCAAATTGGACGATATTTCTGACGACGAGGAAAAGAACAGAAACGACGATGATGAGGACAATGATGTGGACAGCATAAACGACGCCTCCAAGCATCCTGCCTTGGCACCCCACGCACAAGCACACATGACAGACGACGATATGACAGATTCGACAGTGGCTACACCACAGACCACGACAGAGGGAAACACGCCTATGCCCATGTTGGAGGATGAGCCCATGGAGGAGTCCACTGCCAGCAGCACATTGCCCCATCCATTGAGCCAGGAGATTTTGACTGGAGCAACTGCTTTTATCAACAACGAAGACAATGCTTCCATGAACAATGATTCTCCAGCCATTCAAACACCAGAAGATCATGTTCCTCAGCATCAGCCAGAGGCCATGGAGGAGCAACAGTAAAAAAGGAGGGGCGTAACATTTACTTGAATAATAAATACATCATTTCAAATTGGAAAGAAGGGGCACCTTTATCTGACTACTTTAAGTGCAGGCGATGATTGCCAGCAGTGTTTTGGCAAGAGAGAGGGAGAGCTCATCATGACTCATCGGCACTACTATAAAGCCTTGAGCAGAAATTTCTGATAACAATCTCATCATCCCCGGTTGCCATATAGAAATTCATCTCATATATGAGACAATATAAGGGAGATGAGTTGGATAAGCCATATTCCTAAGCATCTATACTTTTTAAAATGGTTTACTTCTTTTGAAGAGGATGTTATTATACAGTAGCACTTAATTTCACGTTAGCCCCAGCGTAGTATCATATAATAATTTATAGCACAAACAAAATGTATGGTAAAAAATGTCAACCTATGTGATTTCTCAAATACAACAAAACATTGACTCGTGTCCGATTATTATGCTAATCTATAGCAATTACCCAAAAGCCAATGGATAATATTGGTTCAACAAGTTGCTTCGTAACATGGCAAACAGCAGCCAAAAGGAAAGGACGAAAAATAGCCCTTAAGGGATGATTGTATAATCTAAACACCAAGGATCAGCCATGCGCATGCATAGTTCTTTTTACTAGTGCACAAATTGATATAAATACAGTGATGCTAACTTGTACATCACTCTGCACTTTATCACTCCTAAATGCTTGCAACAAGATCTCTTCTCGTTTCTGCGTTCCTCTTCTCACTTGGCAGTGCTTATGAATGGATCATGTGCAAAGATGATTCGGTCTGTCCAAATCTACAAACTTGTCAAGAACACACTGGATCATGTCATCCCAGAGGATGCTTCACTTACAATCGATGCACGGCTGTCGACGGTGTAAGCACATGTCCTGAACAAGACGGGCAAAGCGTAAGCTGTAGTCCATTATTCTGTTATGGCGGCATCTGCTCCAAAGGCAGATATAAACAGCTAGGCGATGCATGCACTGATGGCACTCAATGCGATATCGCTAAAAATCTCTATTGTGACCTGAACAACCACAGGTGCCAAGTCATCACAGGCGCAAGCTGCCACTCAGATAACTCTGTTTGCAAAGGAGGTCAAGATTGTTGTAAAAATGGCAGATGCTGTAAATCGGGAACATGTCCAGAGAATGGCGGCTCGTGTGCTTGATAAATTAATCTCGAAATTTGAGTAAAAATAAAAAACAGTTGATATGGATGTCGCTCTATGATAAACATTCTATTTGTTGGCCGTTCTTTTCATGAGCGCCATAATATCATTTGGTAGTTTTATGGGTACTGGCAGGAACAAAATAACTAGTGTGTACTCAAAACTTTACGCTTACAGTGCCATGTACACGAAAGACTCGAGCCTATGGAGTTGCAGATCCTCTCTGGACCATGGAAATGGACATCAGAAAACCTTTCATGGACGATTACATGAAATGATATCTTACAAGTAACAGGTATTTCTCTAAGCGTATACCAAGGAATCCAATGCTGCCTTTGCTGCTATACCTCATCACAGTTTGTAAAGATCTAGGGCCTACTTCCTTTACTCTAGCTTTTCTCTTGTCAAATAAAATATAAATTCAGGCCTGATACGGATCCACCAAGTGATTTAGACATGCATGTATTCCTCTAGTTTGTGCTTGGCTCTTTATCTGTGGTGTATTTGAAAATACCTCATACGTCGTCGGTATAGCTCTCCACTCATGACAGCCATCTTCATGCTTTCAGCAAACCGTCTGCTAGGGCGGGAAAGTATGCACTTTTTTATAATGCCAATGTAGATGGACAGGCCTTAGCTTGTTGGTTTATATTGTATATATACATTAAAACGTTGTTTACTATGTGGCCTACATACAATTATGCAACCAGCATGATCAGGCCAACTTTTGGTACCTGAAAATTTTCGGCCAATGAGAGAGCGTCTCTGCGCGGTTATAGAAGCTTCAAGCAGTAAATGTCAAAAATGAGTCCCAAAAAAAGTTGTTTTGTTGCATTTACTCAAAATCCTTAAAATAATTGCGCCCGTAATTTTATATGTATATATATATCAGCATTGCTTCTATTTGTGTAAACAATTTTTAAATTTGATTTAATGCGTTCAATTTAAGATTTTTAAGAAAATGTCCCATTTTGGCATGAGGGTTGGGGTCTAAAAACAGCGCTGTAACTTGTTTTCGACATTACTCTGTCAAAAATAGGTCTATCTTTGCGATTAAAAAACCAAAATGTATATTAAGTTATGCCTTTTGAGATACAATAAAGATTATATTAGTATCATGCAAACACTGCTAGTGATATGTGCGATTTAGTCAATTTTTTGACGTTTTATCGATATTTCACCTTTATACAAAGCTGTTATACCTTTGAACTATATTTAAATATGTTTTTTGCATACTTGCAAATAACTTTGTTTATGGTTGTAAATACGGTTTACTAGTTGAAATATGCAGCAAATCACATTTTTTTAAATTTAGCACGAAACTTGAATCCATGATATCTCAACAATAGAAAGAGCTAAAAATTTTAAATAAACGCCAATAAGGTTCCCATAGCTTCATAAATACATCCAACTAAAAAAAAGTGGGATAAATTTGACATTCTGGAAAAATGTTGTAGATCCAGGTTTTTCAAAAAATTATAAATCATACTTTGCTTATGGAGTGTCACCTTTTTTTAAGTTCAGATAAGCCTGACTGTGAATCCTAGTGGGACAATTATGCACAGTGCACAGTGCACAGTGGATAGGTACCGTAGAACCCCAACAACCTCCCATCCCTTTGACATTTTTTCAACATAGAATAGCTAAAAAAAAAATGCAAGTTTGATTAATTAGGCCTTTATTAAAACCTCGTTGCTTCTCTGGAACAGCAACTGTCTTTTTGCCAAATTATTTGGCACGGATTTTTTCAGGTATTTCCATCAATGCACCCAATGTTTTGTCGCCTCCTCCATTATTATTGTTACCTCTTTTACCATTACCTACAGATTCTGTCAATACGAGTGCAGTGTTGATCATGTAAGACCACATATAATTGGGACCAAATTGCATATTATAAGCGATGCCGAGAGCTGCACCACCGAGATGAGCCTAAATAGTGATGTTCAATGTTAAATGGCAGTTGGGATCAACTCCTGGGCAAACACATACGAAATTATCAAACATGCGCCAGCGCATTGAGATTTCCGCTGCATCTAGTCAAAACAACGGGCAACTGTTTCTGTTTTTAGTCATTTTGGTTCCTGAACATGCTCAAAAGAGAGAGAGAGAATGTTTGAAAACCCAAGCAATCGACAAGTCTTGATGTTAAATGAACAGATAAAGACAAAGAGAGGTAGAGTATCATGTGTAATGAGATAAATGTCACTCGTCAATTCTGATGAGAGTAGCTACTACCACAGCTTCTCTGTTCTCAAAGAACCAGCAAAAAGAGCCTTGGAAATGACACCACTGTTGTTGTGTACTCGCAGGACTTGAAAGAGACCATTTTGAGATGTTAGAACAAAACCATTGACACAATGGCATTGGCAAAAGACCGCAATGGCGTTATTATACAATCATTCTGGTGTTCCTTCGCCCCCATAACGTAGAACGTGATTGCACTTGTTCTGAGGCCGAGATTGTGCTTTGTTGTTGACAAGATACGAGCGTTTGAAATTCTTGATTTCACGGCGGCAAATACATTGGAAGGCTGCTCACTCAATAATATGTTTACTGATGGTCTGTAGTTGTACATTTAGCAGAATAGGGTAGTATCGACCTCTTAGTCTTTTGAAAAGGGCAAGATTTCAAGATTTTTGCGTTACTAGTAGTATGCCCTTGACAAATCATGTTGCGGATCTGATTGGACAGAAACATGCAGATAAGCCATTCAACCTCTCTTTCCAAGCAACAACCCTTTTTTTTCTCTTGCTCAACACTAAATGAATTTCGTGTACAGCAACTTGTACAAACACTCACAATACCAATGCAAGATATCGCCCAACAACTACTATGTCGCCAATGCACAAGAGAACCGACTCGTCATCCGAAGAAACACCAGCGATATGACCGTGGTCCAAGTGCACGAGACACGACGACCGATTGATTACATACAATGGGCACCCGATTCACAGCATATTCTCTGCGTCAATTTCGAGCATCACCGAGTGGACATACGGTCCACCACAGACTCAGCATGGCAGGCATCTATCTCTGAACAGGCGTTTCCGTTTGTTCGCGTGCGATGGAGCCCTGATGCAAAGAACATTATGTGTGTGGCAGAATTAGAGGTGACATGATTTTGGATGCTATGGCTGGATGGAGAGAATGCTGACTTGTGTGTGTGTGTGTGTGTGTATAGCTACGGATTGCCATGTGGAATCTATCGACATGCACCATGAAATACATGAATCACATCAAGTACTCAGAGAAAGGTACGATTTTTTTTTCTTGATTTCAGCGCACGCATCTCACAGCAACATAGGCATTGAAACAAGTCCAGACGGCAAATACGTAGCAATGATCGAACGACGCAACGGCGATTACATAAGCATTTATCATGCAAATTCGTATATTTTGCTGCAACGGTTTGCAGTGGATCTTGTGGACGTGGAGAATATCAAGTGGTCTCCAAACAGCATGTACATTATAGCCTGGGACAACTGTCTCTATGTAAGCACAAAGGCATCTGCATATCAGGTCCCATCCCCTCATATCTTTTTTGACAGCACAAGGCATCCGTATACCGACAAGATGGATTTCTAGTGAAATCTTATTCTGGATATGAGTATGGTTTAGGCATCAAATCAGTGCATTGGAGTCCAAATAGTCTTGTGATTGCTCTGGGCAATTTCGATGATACGGTAAGAAGCTTGTCTTTTTCTTTTCCAACATGGATCAAATCCTTAAAATGCTGACCAATTAGATACACTTGCTATCCACCTTGTCTTGGGAACTGATTGGTGTCTTGACACACCCAACCACATTGAATGTGTCTGCAGACACGGTAAAATTGTTCTGCAACGAAAGAGTAGCACATCTGTACTCATCGTTATCTCATTGTAGAATGTTTTGGAGGAAACAGAGGTACTGGTATCCCAGCCGGCATTTTCAACGAGCAAAATAGACTGTAGGTGGAGCATATAGAGCAGCCATATTGAGAGTATGGCATTGACCCTTGTGTGTGTGCTTAGATCGATACATCATGAGACGACCCTTCAATATACCCTTCCGTAGACCCGACTACAACGAGTTTGACCCCAAGACTGGCATTGGATCCATGTCCTTTAGCCCAGATGGTCTGTACATTTGCAGCAAAGACGACAAGATGCCCACGGTGCTCTGGATCTGGCAGGTGTCTACGCTGAAATGCATCCACATGCTGATCTTTCGGAAACCCATCAAGCAGGCTGTATGGAACCCGTCGCACGATCATCTCATTGCGGTTATTTGCAGTGATGAACATATACATTTTGCGGAATTGACAGTGGAAAACGAAGGCATTGAAATGATCCCAGTGACGGTGCCTTATGGTAAGTGTGGTGGATGATTCTTATGTCTGTATACTAAGTGTGTGTGTGTGTGTGTGTAGATGATTTCGCAATCAAGCAGCTGAAATGGAGCCGCAAGGGAGATGCATTGGTGTTGCTAGATCAGCAAGTGTTTAGTTTGGCAGTTGTAAAGTGATCAAAAGGGTGCAGCCAAATGTTTATTTATAAACTATACACATGTTGCTATAGCAACACAATAGGGAGCAGTGTCGCGCTGTATATATACAGTGCTTGTGTTTCAACGGTATCACGTGTTTTTTTTTAGGTTGTTAGTAGATAGTATCATATGAGCTCTCTCTCTCTCTCTCTCTCTCTCTTTTATTTATTTCACCCTTTTTTTCTATCGCTATTGATAAAATATACATGGGCCAATCTTCCTCTTCATCGTCGTCAGCAGCATCGCATACGAATACAACAGCGTCCTCCACAAGGCATGACAATGCGTCGACTCGGACATTACACTCGACTTCGATGCACTCACAGCAGCAGCAGCCAATATCGTTCTTTCGAAGAATATCGAATCGACTGCATGTAGCACACCCCACACGACGGTTCAAAAGGCCTCATCGACAAGGCAACATTCAGCAGCACCGCTCCTCTTCTCAGCATCATGACCATCACACGCAGCACCCTTCGTCTCACCGACACCACACATCAGCGTCGTCTACCACATCCAGCGTGCGTCGAGCCACACAAGAAGCCACCCGACAAGCAGCAGCCGTAACTGGACCACCGACGAGCAGCTTTTTGATACATTCTGCTTCATCCACAGCATCTTCTTCTCCTCCTCCACCTCCCCCACCACTACCGCCTGTGCCGCTCAACAGCAGCCGAAATAGCATCATTTCATCATCAGATACGACGTACCTCAACGAGCTGCTGTCGTCTGCAGTGTTTAGAGACAACAATAGCGTGCATTCATCAAGCCAAGAGCAGCAGCGCGGTAATTCGTTTCTGAGGTATTTGCAATTCCCGCTTCGCATGCAGGACAACACTGCGACCACTAGTAGTAGTAATACAACACCACCGCAATCATCCGCATCCTCCACCACATCCAGACGAATGCACATTTTGGTCATTGAATACCGCACCAACAGCAGCACAAATCCAGTCGAGGACACGACCACGCCATTAACACCACCGCCTACGTATCGCTTCTTGGGCCTGAGACGGCCGCGATCTGAGGTATCGACCACATCATCCACAGAAACCATCCAATCCATGCCACTCTCCATGAACTCGACGCAAACAGGAAGTCGCAACATGGCAGCATCTCAACAACAAGAGGGCCAATGGATTGTCTATGTGCTCAATGGCAGTAACAACAACAGCACCAATGCGACGCCATTGCAAGCATTGTCGAGTTCCCTTGTGCTGGAGGACAATCCCAGTTATGAGGATCTGCTATGGCTCACCAACATGCTGGGACCTGCAAGACCCAACACAACGACACAAGCAGCCGTCGATGAGGCCATTCCAGTAACACAGTGGTCCAATCAAGACATCAAGGATGAACAGTGCCTCGTTTGTCTGGACGAATTTGCGTTTAAACAGCCAGTGCGAGTGCTGAAATGCCATCATGTTTTCCATAGAGAGTGTGTGGATCGTTGGTTATGTGAAGCACACAATTCGTGCCCTGTGTGTAGAGGTGTGCCAGTCTAGTGCGTGGTTGCATTGACATCATTTGAAATGAATCCAATCAAACGTGTATATCAAACCATTTAACCTTATTTTAAGTGTCCCCCACTGATGATATATACCAATAGGTACCATCATTTAGCTTGGGATTGTGTGAATATATTGTAGTTGTCATGGTAACCGTACCTGATTGTAGCATATTCCGAATTTTAATCATCTCATCTTATATTCCCCCACACACACACACATTATATATCATATCATTTATCATATCATATCATTTACAATACTAGTAAAAAAAACCTTAATCGTCAACAAGACTAGTTTTTTGTGATTACTACTGTGTGCGGGTGTGTGAACCTAATTTCATCATCCCTCTCTCCCCCCACATTTTACCAATCCTTTTGAGCCAATGAAACATTTGAATTATAGTAGCCCATTCTATATTTCTTTTTCCAATTTTCCTTTACAAGGAAAAAAGAAAAAGGCACTCATGTGAAATCATGGAGGGCAAACATTTAGTATAAAAAGGGCAAGACAAATTCTCCTTTTGGGACATCTTCTCTCTTTTGTTATCCATTCTACAAAAACACAATCAAAATGACTATTTCAAACCAATCCAAAGTCTTGACTACAGACAACATGAACCCACTCATCAAGAATGTGGAATACGCTGTTCGAGGTCGCTTGGCTATCAGAGCAGAGGAAATCCGTACTGACATTGAACAGGGCGCCAAGTATCCCTTTGATAAGGTCGTCAACTGCAACATTGGCAATCCTCAACAGCTCAATCAGGCTCCAATTACATTCTTCCGTCAAGTTGCTTCTCTGTGCGATAATCCTGACTTGTTGAAAAAGGAGCATCGCAGCCTGGTGTCTCAACTCTACCCCACTGATGCGCTTGAGCGTGCCGAGACTCTGCTGCACTCTATCGGTAGTGTGGGTGCTTACTCTCACTCGCAAGGTGTTCCCCATATCCGCAACACAGTTGCACAATTCATCAAGGAACGTGATGGCTATTCAGCAGATCCTAATCACATTTACCTCACTCAAGGTGCCTCCGCCGGTGTGCAGACTCTCTTGAGCATGTTGACTGAAAACGAGCACTCTGGTATCATGATCCCCATCCCTCAATACCCCCTCTACTCTGCTACCTTGTCTCTGTATGGCGCAACGCCTGTGCATTACTACCTCGATGAGTCTACTGGATGGAGCCTGGACATCAAGCAGCTGACACAGGTGGTCACTCAAGCCCGCAAGCAAGGCACAGATGTGCGTGCACTCGTCATTATCAATCCTGGCAATCCCACTGGCCAATGTCTGGAGGCAGACAACTTGCAAGACATCATTTCGTTCTGTTACAAGGAGAGATTGGTGCTATTGGCCGATGAAGTCTATCAAACAAATATTTATGAACCCGAGAAGCGCCCCTTTATCAGTTTCAAGAAGGCATTGATGGATCATCCTGATGCAGAGGTAAGAGAGGGCCTGGAGCTGGTTTCGTTCCACTCTATTTCAAAGGGCATGATTGGCGAGTGCGGTCGTCGTGGCGGCTACTTTGAGTGCGTCAACTTGGATCAGGGCATCATGGACCAAATCTACAAGATGGCTTCTGTTTCCTTGTGTCCCAACTTGCATGGCCAAATCTTGGTGGATCTGATGTGTAACCCCCCGCGTTTCGGAGAGCCCTCCTATGACTCATATACGGCAGAAATTAAAACCATTTACGATTCATTGCGCCGTCGATCCAAAAAGCTGCAAGATTGTTTCAACAACCTGGAAGGCGTGAGCTGCCAGCCTGCTCAAGGCGCCATGTATCTCTTCCCTCAAGTCACTCTTTCCAACAAGGTGGTTCAAGAAGCCAAGAAGGCCAACATTGCTCCTGACGCCTACTACTCTCATGCCATGTTGGAGGCCACTGGTGTTTGCGTGGTTCCTGGTAAGTTATTTTTCCCACGATAAAGCCGCAGATCAAATGCTAATATTATGTGCAGGTTCCGGTTTCGGCCAAAAGGATAATACATGGCATTTCAGATCCACCTTTTTACCCGAGGAACACTTGTTTGACAAGTTTTGCTCAGATCTTGAAAAGTTCCATCATCAATTCCTCAAGGATCATAGAGATTAAACCACCATTATATAGGCTACATACATGCACCTTTCTTACCTTCTTGTCGTATATATATTTATATTTTTCTTTCAGCACTTGTTACATATAGTAAAGGAATATACCTCATCCTCAATAAACTCGTCTTTGCAATTCACACGCTACAGCCATGCACTTTTTAGCTTGTATCTTTAGGCTTAACCTTTAGAGGACATCAAAAGATAATGAGGGGGGAGCATTGTATCACAAGGTTTCTCGAGTACCTTTTCATGTAACAGTTACCCCACATCGGATCATCATTTAGTATGTAGGCCCCTAGTAGAGGTCTCGAGCGAAAAGTCGAGGCTTGGTATGGGAGTCGTATGCATTAGTATGTAAGGTTGCTTCTGAGAAAGCCGCAATTGTTGGTGTGTAGTATATTGCTCCAATCCTGGCCATTTACAACTTTTTTTTCTTTGGCTGCCTTGAGGGATTGTTTGATTTACAATAGCCACGCCATCAAGAAATTAACCAGCTCTCCTGTCAAAGTAATAATGGCTGACATCAATGCTTGGAATGTTCAGATGATGGTGGATTTTAATCCTTTTATTGCTTTTGCGTTCAAACTGTATATGTAATGGCATTTAGCTCAAAGTCGTTTTTGTTCATTCAATCTGGCAAACTTCTCTTAAATATCTCTTGAAGTTTCCTTTTAATTTGCAACTTCTTTCACATTGTGCACAGAGCCAATCGGGATCATTTAGATCCTAGGTTAGCTGTTGCCTTTGGTGGTAACTTCATTTCATGAAATTTTTGTAAAGAGTATTGCTATTTGAACAATCGAAAATTACTTCCTGAACAATTTTAAATTTACTTTCGTTAATTTTTGTCGTTTTGAAGCTATATAACGACTTGTAAGTTCATATAATACACCTCCGTTGATAATTGGATGTATAGACGACTTCAATACGTAAATTTGCTGTACAGAAAATGTACTTTACATACGAACGTCGCATGTTAATATTTTTGACAGAAATGTGAATATAAAAGCAATTTTGCTACAACTTTTGCTATAAAGTTTGTACAAACAGTTATTATATATAGTAGATACGGATACAATGCTTAATGTAAGGCTCGATTGTTATTATGACTTGAAACCACTTAAAGACGTTAAAATTATTGTTCAGGAAGTAATTTTCGATTGTTCAAATAGCAATACCCCTGTATCAATAGCACTGAAGGGCTCTGTGTCGACAAATCCGCACTGTACCATTCCAAAGAAGCGTAATGAGGGTAGAACGCATCACATTCACAATACAGTGCAATTGTTTGCCTGTCTCCTAAAAGAATGGAAAAAGTTGGGTGTTGATCTGGCTAAAAAATTAGTGCAAGCAAGATGCTAACATCAAATCGGTATTGAGTGTATGCATGAGCAAGTCCATTAATGCTGTGCTCGACTACTCATGGGTCTTGATGAGAGCGTGTCCATTGCGTTTGTTCAGCCGTTGGCCATGAGTGTGATGTTGGCTTGTTTAATGTGGCCGGGAAACGTCAATGTGGCAGCATTGCATCGTCTAGTTTGTGGCATCCCATCATCCTTTGACCATCTTGATTCAATTATCAGCATTATATACGAGCTATGTAACCATAATTGCGAATAGAAAAGAGTTGCCTTCAAGAAAGAGAGAGAGAAGAGAAAAGAAAATGTCCCATTTAATCTTATCAGATAATCTTGTTTACATCTCGTTTCTTATACATCAAAAAGTCGCAACAGTAACAGCTCAATTGGCTTGTGATGAAAAGGCAAATATGGGCCATAGAAAACTGCTTCAACTCGTCATTATCATGAATTCTTGTTAGTTGCCTAGATGATAGCATTTAAAGGTAATTCGCTCTTCGTTCCAGTGCTTTCGTCAAGTCTTGGTACTTGCGTAATTGATTTATTCAATCAGTGATATAACGAGTAGAAATAAACAGGGTTTTTTCCCCTCTTTCTCTCTCTCTTTCTTTCGCATTCTTTCATTTTTTCGCTCACGATTGAAACAACATCAGGTATGTCCTTCCTTGGTTTACAATAGATGCTTCATCTATTTTTTTTATTCTAGATGGTTAGGTCTTCTTTCAATGTCGTGGCATGGTGGTAAGTTTCTTGTCAAACAAGCTGTTCTCAAAGAGGTCCTTTTCTCTGATATATCAGAAACATGGTCCCTCAAGATCTCAAGGTGGTCCTCAAGGCTATGCTCTTATCATCTCAAGTCTCTCAAGTGTCTCTTTGGTTGGTGGCAAAGCAGCACCTGTCTTTCACTGGCTTGCTGCAATGGTAAGTACTACTCCACAAAGAGCGGCTCTGATAAAGGTCTGTATCACTGATATATGGTATCCAGATTGGAAGGTGGTTCTCCTGTGGTTTGCGTGCGTGGTGGTTTTGCGTGGCCATATGATCAAGCTCTCTCAAGACACAGAAAGATGCTGTTTACTCAACAAGTCATCTCAAGGTTTTCACTGTGTTCTCTGGTGGTGAATGTACGCTATCATATGTACTTCTCTTTGGCATGGCTCAGGTGCTCTGAATGGATGAATCTCTTTGCTCATTGCTCTCTCATAGGATTGCCTTTTCGCAAGATCTCTCAGGTTCCATGAATACTTGAAGAACGCGTGTCTGTTCTCTCTGATCTTATCTGTGGTGTATTCATGGAGGTAATGCTGCTTCACTTTTCATGGGATCTTTTACTTACTCTCTGTTTACAGGAGCTTTTCCATTACGCATCTTGCGGTTTACTCAAAGGCAAATGGTGAATGGCATCTCTCTCCCACATGGTTTTTTCCCTGCCATCACTCCTTTGGGCAGGGTTTTTTTAAGCCAGTGGTGTTCTCTACATGGTGCTCTTTCGGTCCAAGGCTTGGTGTCTACTACCTTGCTGTCTCTTCCACACGATTTTTCCCCTGCCATTGCTCTTTTGTGGTAGGGGTTTTTTAAGCCAGTGGTGTTCTCCATGGTGTCTCTTGGTCCAATGCTTGGTGTCTTCAATGCCTTGGTGTCTATTCCGCACGGGGTTTTCCCTGCTTCCACCATCTTGTGCAGGGTTTTTTTAAGCCAGCGGTTCTCTTTATGGCTCTACATGCGGCGTCTCTTTGGTGCTGGTGTTCGCTGCAACCTTTTGTTCATGGTTTCAAGATCTTGTTGTTCATTCAGTCTCTGGTGTTTGACTACTGTCATTGGGACGATGCTCTTGTACTACTACCGTCACGTCAAAGCTTTCAACACTCGTAATAAGCTACGCTTCATTTTCATGTCGCATGCTGTAAATACGTGGATTTTGATTGCTTCAAGAGCTCAGTCAAGCAAATGAATTATATATGATTGCGACTGGTTCTGCCGACTGATTCCTTGACAAGTGTTGCTTATCATATACAAGTCGAGCGGTGCCAATGCCTAAAACATTGCTTATGTGCGTGGTTGTGATCACAAACGAAGTACTTTTTGGCTTGGATACAATGCTTTCAAGGAACTTGATGTCATTCTTCTCTTGCTCGCCGTAACAAACACGGTTGCGTCTTCGGACCCTTAGAGCATTACCTCCTCGGTAAGTGAATACAGCAATGGGATCATGTCTGCAGACATTTACTGACTTTTAATCGTTCGCGTTTCAATTTGTAGTGACGGTATCATGCCCAGCTACCTAATATACTACTGTAATATATCTGGCTTTGGCAGTAATTATAAAGCACACAAACTTCCTTCTTCAAAGCCAAAAGGCCATAAATATTGCTAAAGTTAAAAAATATATAGGGAGACAGATATAACGGGTTGTAATGATCCACATTACATATATTTCATTCATGCACATTGAAACATCGTCATCTCTCCCGTATATAAATAGCTTCCACTTTGACAGGTATTGAACGTTAGTGAAAATATCTGTCATTGCTCCCTCTCATTATTTATCACATTAAATAAAACCACTTAATCCTAATACTGCTTGTTCCAATAATATCCACATATATTATATAGTAAGTATTGCCCAAGGGTTAAGGACCTGCAAATAGTAACACCAACGGCCCAACCCTTAGTCCATCCGTCTTCAGCACTACAAGACCATTGTACTCTTTACACGGGTTATGGCAGTTTTTGCGGCGATAACAATCAAAACATTTTTCGCAGAGAATGAAAGCAATACTGGTGAAAGATTATGGGTAACGAAAAACCAGCCATGAAAAAAAAAGATTTCTGCGTACTGGTAATTCAATGTACCGAAAAAATATGGTATTCCCTACGCCAAATATACGTAGTAGTCTGATTAGTTAGATAAACTGCGCTGTTCAAGCAAGGGTTGACGATTTGCATGATCCTTTTTTTCGGTGACATCGCGACGAGACTCTATCTTACTTAATTAAAACAAATACCATTCGATGGCTTTACATTGAAACTAGCATTTTGTGAGAGATTCAAGTGTCAGATGTTCCATCCCATCGAAATATCGTAGGGAATGTCAAATTTCCTAGTTCTCGAACAGGCACTTTTGAAAAAAAGTTTGAAATTTTATTTAGATGATGTACCACAACCCAGACGCAATGAGCCATATATTGAGTCATTTCGACCAAAATTAAAGTAGTTAGGTTCATTCGATTACGGTTATTATACCGTGATTAACAAAACTGTCCCAATGTTTAGCATTTTTGAATTCAATGCTTTATAGCGGAGTCACATGTCGTCCAATAACAATGATTTTAGTATCATTAGAAAGCTAAAACTGTTTTCTTTAAGATCCAATTTTAAAAATTTTATTTTAAAGGCGTAAATCAGAGCTGTCATTGGTCAAAATAGGTGGGTACATTGGGACAGTACTGTGAGAGTTTTCTCGAAAATACGTTTATTACTTTTATTCGGGATTAATACTTTGTCCAATATCCTTTAGCTCTAATAACAGCTTTGATACGTCTAGGTGTCATGAACGTGATACTAGACTTGGACTGTAAGGGTTTATTCAAAGAAATGATTATCTTGGTAATGTATACAAGAAATGATTATCTTGGTAAAGTGTACAAGAAATGATTATCTTGGTAAAGTGTATAAGATAATCGACAATTGGAAACTTGACGACAGGAAAAGACATGGTATTTATACTTATGGGAAGTGCTAGGAACATGGAGCTAAACTTAACCTGAAGTGCCAAATAAGACATTTTAAGACTTTAAGACTTTTAAGACTTGACGAGACGAGATACGACATTTAAGACTTGACGAGACGAGATACGACATTTAGGACTTGACGAGATAAGACATTTAAGACTTGACACTAAACATAGAACGACGTAACATGAGACTAAACTTGACACTTTGCATAAACTTGACTTTGACGTGAGCATTGACATGAGATTT
Source organism: Mucor lusitanicus (assembly GCA_010203745.1). NCBI lineage: Eukaryota > Fungi > Mucoromycota > Mucoromycetes > Mucorales > Mucoraceae > Mucor > Mucor lusitanicus. The sequence continues at coordinate 1,359,396 of JAAECE010000009.1, read as the reverse complement.
TCCTGATTCCAAATATAGTAATAACCAGACACTGCTTGGTTCATGACACTAGGCATACTCTCTATAACTTTTTGGCACTCCTCTGGCTTCATTTGGTCGTACCAAACCTCAGTTACTCGCTCATAGAGTTCATTCATACCCTTTGTTGCTGTTTCGTACTGATTCAGGCGCCTTTTCAATAAAGCCCACATATTTTCAATGGGATTCAGATCGGGAGACTGTGGGGGCCACTGCATGACTTGATAGGACTGCTCTTGAAGGTATTCCTTGACCAATTTTGACGAATGCTTAGGGTCATTGTCTTGCTGGAAAATCACCTGTTCACGTCGGAAGCCCAATTTCTCGATAGCAAAAGCGATAGTTTGCTCCAATTCGTCCTCAAGAATCTCCTTATACAAGGTCTTGTCCATGTTGCCATCGATCTTGCACATCCAACCGACACCAGCGTAGGTAATGGCACTCCAAAGCATGATATTTCCATCACCATGTTTTACGGTGAGCTTGACATGGTGGTTTTGGAGCTGCTCACCAGACCGGATCCAGGCCCATTGTCATCCATCTGAGTTAAAACGGTTGATTTTGGTCTCATCTGTCCAAATGACTCGTTTCCAGTCGTCTACAGTCCAGTCCTTGTGCTGCTTACACCACGCGAGTCTCTTCTTGACATTGGCCTGACTAAGTAAAGGCTTAGTGGGCTTCTCAATAGCCCCCAAACCAGCAACGCGGAGTGCCCTGCGAACAGTTTCCGGGTTAACCTTGATTTTGAAGTCCTCCTCCAACAGTTTCGTAATCTTGACGGTGCTTGAAATCCTCTCCTTGGTCGCTTTACGAACACAATAGCGTCTGTCAGCTTCCGACAATACCCGAGGACGGCCACCTTTCGAGTTCTGCACGCCGGGACAGTGCTCCAATTTGATTCGCCCAACAGTAGACTTACCCAGAGATAGCTTTGCAGCAACTTCCCGGACTGAAACACCGCTTCGAAGCATAGTAATGGCAGAGTTTACCTTGGAGACAGTAGTGGCTTTCATGGCTTGAGAATTTACCTACCTGAATAATGGAAGTCCGATTTGGATAATGGGAATCACTTGGGCCAATAAGGTCTTTATTATAAGAGACTTTCAAAGACATACCAAATTGTGGGTTTGATGTATGATGGATTTTCTGTTTTCCAGGAAGATCTCACAATATTGTCCCAATGTACCCACCTATTTTGACCAATGACAGCTCTGATTTACGCCTTTAAAATAAAATTTTTAAAATTGGATCTTAAAGAAAACAGTTTTAGCTTTCTAATGATACTAAAATCATTGTTATTGGACGACATGTGACTCCACTATAAAGCATTGAATTCAAAAATGCTAAACATTGGGACAGTTTTGTTAATCACGATATATCGATGATAATAAATGACAGCTAGCCTTTAATGCCCTTATGGCATCACTAAAGCACCACAAAAACTGATTTATAACAATAGCGGTGTTGAGGAGAAGGTGTAATCTTTTGATCTGAATAGCACCGACAGCATGGTAAACAACAATATAGGTAAACTAGGGAAGTTTTTCAGAACTCTAGGAAGAAAATCCTTGTCGAAATCATTTCTCTGGTCAAACAATTAATCAGAGAAATCTTACAGAATATTAAGACGAATACGAGAAAGCCTTTTGCAGGGCAAAAAGATGCCCCTCTGTGATTCTGGATTTCGACGCATTACAGTCTGAAGCACAAGCTGACAATCAAGGCGTTAAAGATCCAGAAAACAAACTCGCTATGTGTTTATTACCACAAGAAACCACCAATCTATTGACGCAAAGAATGACTAGCAACTATATTAATAGTCTAGAGACAAATGATAGCGTGGATAAAACGTTTGCTACAAATAAGAAAAATTTTATAAGTCGTATTTGTCAAGCGAAGAACTACCATCATATCTTTGAGAATTCGGTAAATTTTCATACCAATCGTTTTGATGAGTAGTTAAAGCAGATGGCTTACTCGTTGATAGCCACATGACATGTTTGAAATATTGTAGGTAAAAACTTTTAGTTAGGTGTAACATAATTAATAACACACTCTTTGCTTGCAGCTCCCTTCAAAATGTGGTTTATTAAAAAAAACACACCTACGAACAAATAGACACGAAGGACTCCTTCAAGATAATATGTTTGACAATTACGTTTCTGATGTAAAAGTCGAAAGACATATTTTCGATGCTACTACAAAATTATTTGGTGTAGGATACAAAGGTCATGATTTATAAGCAGCTTCTATCCAAGCCCCCAATCTACGTTTTAAAAAGTCTATCTTTGCTTTGCTACGATGATAATTTTTCACCTTCTATCAAATCAGGGTGCGCAGCTTGCACCTGCAGCAGGCTTTTCTGAATGAGGAATGCTGCATTAGACCGAGTAAAATCAGATTCTACAGTACTCACTCTTTAGACTAAATGTAGAGTCTTATATTAAGGAAGGGCAGTAACATCAGAGTCAGGGAGGAAATATCGGCTTGACACCGCCCTCCTCAATGAGAAAGGCCCCCTGACATCACCCTTGTTGATACTCCAAATGATACAATGCTAATCAAAGGTTTCAGATCGAAATACCGGATTCATATTTGTTACTACAAAACATACCCTAACGGAGCAATATACAGCAGAAAAGCGGTAGAGAATGAATTTTCTATCAATCAAGTGAAGCGGTACGCGAACTGGAGCTTAAACTCACAAGGATTTGAAAGATTGCAAACAGATCAGTAAAAATTAACGGACATTTCCGTTGGAAGCTTCATGTACTATATAAACGGGGTTAAAGTAGAGCAGCGCAATAGAAATAGACAAAATGTATAAGAAGGGCTTTTTTATATTTAAGTGAGTGGAAAGATTAAAATTATGAGATAACTGACCCAGCATCATTTCAAAAAAGTGCTAGAAGTTTTACCATTACAATCCTGTTGAAAAAAAAAACAACCAACATCTTTAAATCCGTGAGGCTGAAACTTGCTTCTTCCCATCTTGACCTAATCGCTAAACAAGCCTTACCTCATCGTGATACCACGCTGATCTATTCACCACACAAACTTTTTTTTTTGTATTAAAGTGTATCTTTATTAACTGTGTTGTGTATCAACTATAGAGTAGATATAGGCAGGACCAAGGTGCCAGCTTGATCACGTGCCAAAGAGAGAGAAGAGAATAAACTACCATGGTCTTGACGGACCAGGTTGATAGCAGCAGAAGCTATCCATGGCTTCTCGTCTATGACGCATCGCCAGTGATACTTCCAAAGTGTACTGTAAGCAGCACCAAGAGCAACCAGAACATCCTCATCAATCACCACTGCAAAAACTAGTAAGAGCCAGCCAAATAGAGGCCTCAGAGGGGAGTAGCTCTTGCAAAGAGAGTAGAGAGACAACATCCCGCCAGAAAAAGGATTTATGTAGGCAACCCACCACGAAGTGATAGAGGTTCTCTGATTCAGAACCACAAAGAGCACAAACAGGAGACAAAACAAGCTTAAATTTGGCCCCATAGCACCAAGAACGAGTAGCCACCCGATTGTGGAGTAGGCGCCACCAAGGTGTGAAAGCCTTTGCAGGCATTTTCAGGGACCAAAAGACACGCCACGACGCAGGAGAGAGCAACAAGTGAGTATCCAGATTCAATGGAGGACCCATACGAGAGGTAATGATATCCTTTTTAGGATGCCAAGACCTTCGTAACGCACCAAGAGAGAGACGAGCAACAGGCACCGCAGAACGAGAAGAGTTGGAGACAGTCCAATGACTACAATCTGGCATCCAAGAGTTAGCACCATCAGAACGGGGCATAGTAAAAAAGTCTGCATGAGACAAGACAATTTTACTATCCATGACGGGCGGGTATACCAAAGAGACAGGACCACGATCACGATGCAGAGCAAGAAACACAGGGCGCAAAACACGAGATGACCAGGCAAGATGAGAAGTGACACCATCCACTATACCAAGATCAGGCTGCCAAAACGAGACGTCAGACACCAAGAAGCGAGGATCAAGAGATGATGGATCACGAGGAGGAGGAACAGAAGGCACAGTACCAAGTACAGAACACAAGGGAAGATCAAGAAACCACCTAGCAGACCAACCAGAGGAAGGAACTAGCTTGGGCAATTTCGAAAGAAGCTTTCCAAGATGTTGAAGGACAGGCACAGAAGACACATGACATTGATACAGCTCAGGGAAAGAGAACCAAGGCAAGACAGACTTATGTCCAGTATAGACTTGAAAGGCATACACTAGCCAAGAGGAGACAAAATCGTTGGGAGAGGGCGGACGCAACAAACGCTGCAAATAGACAAGATGCAGAGCCAGGCTCTGATCTGCTATGTCCACCAACCCCACACCACCAAACTTACGAGGGAGACACAAAGTAGACCAAGCAACAGCAGGACGAAAAGACACCAGATACTCACGCACCACCTTCTTGAGAGACTTCAACCACAGCTTGATAGTATCACCACCAGGAACCACACGCAACAAATGATAAACCTTGGACAACAGTAACGAGTTAGCCACTAGTCCTGCTCCCCTAATGGAGAGATTTCTTTGCTTCAACAGGTTACTGTGCCGCTGGACCTTGACCAAGACACCATCCAAATAGTCTTGAAGTTGACTTTCAGTATGATACAGGGGATAACCCAAGTACCGCACCGCACCACGAGAGTGAGCGTCATGCCACTGGAGACCAGTAGTTTCGGCTAAAGTAACCCAAGCAGAGTGAGAAACACCAGAAAGAGACACCAACAGTGTCTTGCTGATATTGACTTTCGTATTAGATGCTAGGCCATACAAATCAAGAACAGAGAGCAACACCGACCATTCCTCCGGAGAAGACAAAAACACTTCAAGATCATCTGCATAGCTGAGAATCTTGACAGGAGAAGGAGCACCACTACGACTGACGAAATCTAGAGTCCAATTACGAGCACCAGTACCCTGGTCCTCATGCACGTTCACAGGTGACGGCTTCCAAGTTCGTGGGATGTCAACAGGAGACATAGTGACACCAGAGAGACCAGGACAGGCAAGAAGAGAACGAAGCAAAGGCTCAAACGCCAGATTAAATAGCAATGGAGACAACGGATCGCCTTGACGGAGGCCTCGCAATTGAGGAACTGGCGCACCAAGCCAACCATTAATAGACACCAAGATCTTCGTTCCAAAGAACAAAGACGACAAACAAGAAACCAACCCGCTAGGAAAGCCAAAGTGGAGCAAAACACGACGAAGGCACTCAGGATGAACCCTATCATACGCCTTTTCTTGATCCAGTAAGACAGCTACTTGAGGTAAATCAGGGGCTACAACACGCAAATGAGACATCAACAACTGATTTAGCCAGCCATTATCCGAGATCAGACGATGAGGAAGGAAGCCAGTTTGATACGGATTGATCAACTTGGGCAGCACTTTATTCATGCGATTAGCGATGAGCTTCGTAAACAACTTGGCATCACTGTTAATCAAGGACAAAGGCCGCCAGTTAACCAACAACAGAGGGTCACCCTTCTTGAAAAGTAGAACCATGCGAGTTTGCTGCCACGACGGAGGAAAAACACCAGAAAAAGCTACACCCAAGACATCCACAAGAAGGTCCAGAAAACCAGTAGAGACACGAGCAAGATGCTGATACAATTCAAAAGGCAAGCCATCAAGACCAGGACTTTTAGGCTTGGGAGCATGAGAGAGCAAAGACAACAAATCATCACGAGTTGGAAGTGCCGTCAGCATATCACCATCCGAGGATGATAAACGCACATTAGATGGCACATTCCCCAGGAGAGTGTCGATAGCTTCAGCATCGACAGCATCAGGGGTGTATAGCCTTTGGTAGAAACCTTGGGCCTCCCTGTTGATAGCTGCTGCATCCACCAAGACATCCCCAGTAGCAGAGCATTTTAAGGATTGAATCGTCTGTTGGGACTCTCGCACCTTGATCACACGGTAGAAATACTTGTTGCTACATTCCCCCTGTTCGAGCCAACGAGTGGCCGAGCGAAGCCTATTTTGACTAGTCTCTTTCTGTATCTGATTCTCAATCAAAACTTCTAGTTGTCTAACCTGCTCAGCATCACCTGAAGCGGGAGACACTCTGTCAGTTTGATCAAAAGCATTCCTAGTCTCAACACTCGATACAGACGTTGACAGAGCCTCAAGACGTTCCAGTTGAAGTGCAAAAACTTTGTTCTTGAATCGTGCTTTCATGCTTCGAGTGTACCGTTGTGCACAGCACTTGAGTAACAACTTGAAGGATTCCCATTTAGCCACCGTGCTATTCGGGTCACCACTACCACCTTGACTAGTATTGACACCCTTAGACCCACTACTACTACTACTACGACCACCAACAGAACCACCAGAAAAGAACAGAGACACCGTGGCATTCAGTAGAGCAACAAACTCTTTATCATCAAGCAAAGTTGGATTAAACCGCCAACTACCAGGACCAATACTAGCTGTCGCGGGTAACATATCAACAGTCAAAAGAGAGTGATCTGTCCACCTGCTAGGCATGTAGAGTAACTGACTATTAGTCAAACGAGAAGCAAGAGACGAGTGACCAAAAATATAATCAATACACGTATTGCTCTTTGGAAACGTGGTAAGACCTTCCGGATGACAGTTGACAAAATGAGTACGCAACCAGTGAGCAAAAGGAGCGACATCGGCTTGACGAGAATGAGACAAAGAGTGTAAGTGAATGTTGAAATCACCCATAAGCATCCAAGGTGTGTTGAGCACATCAGACCAGACAGAAAGAGAAAGGAATTGAGAGAGAAATGAAGGACGGTCCGAAGACTGCGCGGGACCATAGATGTTGGCCACTTTGCACACAACATTGCTTGAGGCATCAATGACGGATGCAACAAGACAACGTTCATCCAACAAGGCCTCCGTATCCACCAAAGAATAACGAGAATTAAGACAAACAATAGCACAGTGCTTGGAGACAATGAGAGAACAATTAGGAAAAGCAAAAGAAAAGGAACGGACTTGAGATTCAGTGAGAGTAGATTGAAAGCGGAAATGAGACACCTCTTGCAAGCAAAGGATATCCAGTTGGAGAGATTGAGAACGAAGATAGGAAGAAAACTCTTTGAATGTTGTGGGATTGGACTGCATGAACAAGCTACGCGTGTTCAGGGAGCCAATCTTGATGCCTAATTTTGTACTAATCATTGACCCCTACGGGCGTTTTGCTTTGTCTTGGATGGCTGTTTGCCGTCAGTCTTGTTATTCTTGACACCACCAGAGCCAGAAACACCAGAACCCGAACCAGAACCCACAGACTTGAGACCATTGTTACCAGCACCAGACTCAGAAGAATCACCACCGGAGTAAGCCTTCAAACCAGCACCAGTTCCAGCCTTCAAATTGGAATTGAACTCCACCCTCTTGCGTTGAGACACCTCCTTCAACTTGGTCAACTTTAACATTTCTTCAGGTGAATCCACACTCATGTTCATAGCCACATCGTTTGATGCATACTTGGAGTAAGCAGAACTACGCACAGTATCAAGCTTCTTGGCGGCACCAGCAAGGATAATTTCATCATCCTCAATATCCTCATCCACAATTGTTGACTTAACCTGATGATCCTCTTCCTGAAGATCCTCCATATCCATAGTGGACTTGTCATTTTCAGACGCGTCAACACTTTCAACACCCTGAAGTGATTCATCCTCGTCTACAAGAGAACCGAGTTCTTCATCTTCCTCCCCAAAATCCTCCTTACCTGCTCCAACTTTTGCCTTCGCAATCACATCCATAACCTGCTCAGTGTCTTGACGAGCTTTCTCAACTGCCTCAGATCCCACAACTGGTTGAGCCACCTTCTGCTTCTTGGTGTAACTGGCAGACTGATCCTTTTGCTCCGGGCAAAAACGCAACATGTGACCTTGCTTTTGACAGCCATAGCAACGACGCTTCAACAATTCAGGACATTTGTCGCGAATATGACCACTATGTCGACAGAAATGACAAATAGGGGGAGCACCCTTATAGGTCGCTGCCACAAAGCAATCAAATTCGCTGAGATAGAGCATTCTATCTAGAGGTTGAGCCTCCTTCTGCTCACCACCCTCTACCTGATATCCCACCGAGGTATCCAGCATAACAGAGAACTTGCCCTCAAAGAAGCCACCACGAGTAAACTGCTTCACCTGCAGAACACGACCATAATGGGCCAGAGAATCCATCAAATCAGTCAAAAAGGTTGGCTCCTTGACAATGCGCATAAGAGTGAACTGCACATGTTTCAACTCGCCAAACTCCTTGCATTCCTTAGCATGGACAGCCTTGTAGACAACACCATCCACAGTAACACCAGTATTCAAAGCTTTGTGGGCGTCCTCCACCTCCTCAAACTTTGCCTCAATGAGCAAAGAGCCATCATTCTTCTCATCATACACGCTCAAAGGCCGGAATTCCACCAAGGGAGACACTTGGACTTGAATGGCCTTGTACGCATCCACACGATCACCAAAAATTCCTTTTCGAAACGAGAAAAGGACAGAACCAGAAGTAAGTGCCTGCTGCACTATAGCCATAGCCTTGCTAGCCAAGATTTGACCCTTCAAATCGTCATCTTCATACAAAACGGAGCCCACTAACGGGTAAGAAGAAGCCGCAGCTTCTGCAGAACGCCTCTTGGTAGGCTGGTAAAACTTCAACTTTGCACCATCAGATGCTCGTTGAGCCCAAGTCAATGTAGTGTTGGTTGACATGGAGTGTAACGAATGTAGAGTGTATTGAAAAATAGAGTGTAACTGAAAGTTGCTGATAGTAAAATGTATAAAAAAGTCGAATTTGTCGAAAAATAGTTGAATCGATCTGAAATTGAGATATATTGTAGAGCTGAGACGGATGTATCTAAATGTACTTGGATGCGAGATGGATGTATCCTAGTTATCGAGATATCGTTGTTCAAAGTTGGCGAAAATCAAAACTTTATTAAAAGAGCCTCCTTTTGCATTTTTTTTTTGTATTAAAGTGTATCTTTATTAATTGTGTTGTGTATCAACTATAGAATAGGTATAGGCAGGACCAAGGTGCCAGCTTGATCACGTGCCAAAGAGAGAGAAGAAAATAAACTACCATGGTCTTGACGGACCAGGTTGATAGCAGCAGAAGCTATCCATGGCTCCTCGTCTATGACGCATCGCCAGTGATACTTCCAAAGTGTACTGTAAGCAGCACCAAGAGCAACCAGAACATCCTCATCAATCACCACCAAATCATCACCACTGCAAAAACTAGTAAGAGCCAGCCAAATAGAGGCATCAGAGGGGAGTAGCTCTTGCAAAGAGAGTAGAGAGACAACATCCCGCCAGAAGAAAGATTTATGTAGGCAACTCACCACGAAGTGATAGAGGTTCTCTGATTCAAAACCACAAAGAGCACAACCAGGAGACAAAACAAGCTTAAATTTAGCCCCATAGCACCAAGAACGAGTAGCCACCCGATTGTGGAGTAGGCGCCACCAAGGTGTGAAAGCCTTTGCAGGCATTTTCAGAGACCAAAAGACACGCCACGACGCAGGAGAGAGCAACAAGTGAGTATCCATATTCAATGGAGGACCCATACGAGAGGTAATGATATCCTTTTTAGGATGCCAAGACCTTCGCAACGCACCAAGAGAGAGACGAGCAACAGGCACCGCAGAACGAGAAGAGTTGGAGACAGTCCAATGACTACAATCTGGCATCCAAGAGTTAGCACCATCAGAACGGGGCATAGTAAAAAAGTCTGCATGAGACAAGACAATTTTACTATCCATGACGGGCGGGTATACCAGAGAGACAGGACCACGATCACGATGCAGAGCAAGAAACACAGGGCGTAAAACACGAGATGACCAGGCAAGATGAGAAGTGACACCATCCACGATACCAAGATCAGGCTGCCAAAACGAGACGTCAGACACCAAGAAGCGAGGATCAAGAGATGATGGATCACGAGGAGGAGGAACAGAAGGCACAGTACTAAGTACAGAACACAAGGGAAGATCAAGAAACCACCTAGCAGACCAACCAGAGGAAGGAACTAGCTTGGGCAATTTCGAAAGAAGCTTTCCAAGATGTTGGAGGACAGGCACAGAAGACACACGACATTGATACAGCTCAGGGAAAGAGAACCAAGGCAAAACAGACTTGTGACCAGAGTACACTTGAAAGGCATACACCAGCCAAGACGAGACAAAATCGTTTGGAGAGGGCGGACGCAACAAACGCTGCAAATAGACAAGATGCAAAGCTAAACTCTGATCCGCTATGTCCACCAGACCAACACCACCGAACTTGCGAGGAAGACACAAGGTCGACCAAGCAACAGCAGGACGAAAAGACACCAGATACTCACGCACCACCTTCTTGAGAGACTTCAACCACAGCTTGATAGTATCACCACCAGGAACCACACGCAACAAATGATAAACCTTGGACAACAGTAACGAGTTAGCCACTAGTCCTGCTCCCCTAATGGAGAGATTTCTTTGCTTCAACAGGTTACTGTGCCGCTGGACCTTGACCAAGACACCATCCAAATAGTCTTGAAGTTGACTTTCAGTATGATACAGGGGATAACCCAAGTACCGCACCGCACCACGAGAGTGAGCGTCATGCCACTGGAGACCAGTAGTTTCGGCTAAAGTAACCCAAAAAAAAAAGAGCCTTTATCGAAACTTTATCGAAAGAGCCTTTTAGTAAAAAAAAAAAAAAAAAAAAAAAAAAAACTTTATAAAAGTACTTGACCTCATCACAATACAATCCAAACCTAATCGCTATAAAAATTTAACCTTATCGTGATACAGACACTACCTAATCGCAATACAAACAGAAGTTTCCAGCACATAAACTGACCTTATGGTAAACAAAACCTATGCCGTCGTATTTAAAAAACATGTTGTTTTATTTTAAAAATAAATGTATGAGAACAAATAAAAACGCTGAATAAAATTAAATAATAAAATTTTAAAAATTACTACGTTTTTGTAACTAAATTATTTTAACACTATTTTGTATAAACATACTAAAATATTTGTTTTTAAAAAATTTATTTATAAAAGTTTGTAAACTATTTTTAATTTTTATAATTTTTTTTGTAGCAAAACAATTTAATAATATTTTTTAATTTTAATATAAAAATTTACAATGTTTTTAATATATTTTACAAAACAAAAACTTTTAAAATTTAATTTTATAATTTACTAACCATCAGGTTGACTAAAATTGTGCAGCTTTTTTTACGATTAGGTACTAGTTACTTTTGTTTTCTTTTGGACGGGAAATTTCTGGTAACTCTGCAAAAGGAGGCTCAAGGCTCTTTCGCTTATCCATCACTAGGCTCTTTCGCTTATACATCACTTTTATAAAGTTTTGATTTTCGCCAACTTTGAACAACGATATCTCGATAACTAGGATACATCCATCTCGCATCCAAGTACATTTAGATACATCCGTCTCAGCTCTACAACATATCTCAATTTCAGATCGATTCAACTATTTTTCGACAAATTCGACTTTTTTATACATTTTACTATCAGCAACTTTCAGTTACACTCTATTTTTCAATACACTCTACATTCGTTACACTCCATGTCAACCAACACTACATTGACTTGGGCTCAACGAGCATCTGATGGTGCAAAGTTGAAGTTTTACCAGCCTACCAAGAGGCGTTCTGCAGAAGCTGCGGCTTCTTCTTACCCGTTAGTGGGCTCCGTTTTGTATGAAGATGACGATTTGAAGGGTCAAATCTTGGCTAGCAAGGCTATGGCTATAGTGCAGCAGGCACTTACTTCTGGTTCTGTCCTTTTCTCGTTTCGAAAAGGAATTTTTGGTGATCGTGTGGATGCGTACAAGGCCATTCAAGTCCAAGTGTCTCCCTTGGTGGAATTCCGGCCTTTGAGCGTCTATGATGAGAAGAATGATGGCTCTTTGCTCATTGAGGCAAAGTTTGAGGAGGTGGAGGACGCCCACAAAGCTTTGAATACTGGTGTTACTGTGGATGGTGTTGTCTACAAGGCTGTCCATGCTAAGGAATGCAAGGAGTTTGGCGAGTTGAAACATGTGCAGTTCACTCTTATGCGCATTGTCAAGGAGCCAACCTTTTTGATTGATTTGATGGATTCTCTGGCCCATTATGGTCGTGTTCTGCAGGTGAAGCAGTTTACTCGTGGTGGCTTCTTTGAGGGCAAGTTCTCTGTTATGCTGGATACCTCGGTGGGATATCAGGTAGAGGGTGGTGAGCAGAAGGAGGCTCAACCTCTAGATAGAATGCTCTATCTCAGCGAATTTGATTGCTTTGTGGCAGCGACCTATAAGGGTGCTCCCCCTATTTGTCATTTCTGTCGACATAGTGGTCATATTCGCGACAAATGTCCTGAATTGTTGAAGCGTCGTTGCTATGGCTGTCAAAAGCAAGGTCACATGTTGCGTTTTTGCCCGGAGCAAAAGGATCAGTCTGCCAGTTACACCAAGAAGCAGAAGGTGGCTCAACCAGGTGTGGGATCTGAGGCAGTTGAGAAGGCTCGTCAAGACACTGAGCAGGTTATGGATTTGATTGCGAAGGCAAAAGTTGGAGCAGGTAAGGAGGATTTTGGGGAGGAAGATGAAGAACTCGGTTCTCTTGTAGACGAGGATGAATCACTTCAGGGTGTTGAAAGTGTTGACGCGTCTGAAAATGACAAGTCCACTATGGATATGGAGGATCTTCAGGAAGAGGATCATCAGGTTAAGTCAACAATTGTGGATGAGGATATTGAGGATGATGAAATTGTCCTTGCTGGTGCCGCCAAGAGGCTTGATACTGTGCGTAGTTCTGCTTACTCCAAGTATGCATCGAACGATGTGGCTATGAACATGAGTGTGGATTCACCTGAAGAAATGTTAAAGTTGACCAAGTTGAAGGAGGTGTCTCAACGCAAGAGGGTGGAATTCAATTCCAATTTGAAGGCTGGAACTGGTGCAGGTTTGAAGGCTTACTCCGGTGGTGATTCTTCTGAGTCTGGTGCTGGTAACAATGGTCTCAAGTCTGTGGGTTCTGGTTCGGGTTCTGGTGTTTCTGGCTCTGGTGGTGTCAAGAATAACAAGACTGACGGCAAACAGCCATCCAAGACAAAGCAAAACGCCCGTAGGGGTCAATGATTAGTACAAAATTAGGCATCAAGATTGGCTCCCTGAACACGCGTAGCTTGTTCATGCAGTCCAATCCCACAACATTCAAAGAGTTTTCTTCTTATCTTCGTTCTCAATCTCTCCAACTAGATATCCTTTGCTTGCAAGAGGTGTCTCATTTCCGCTCTCAATCTACTCTCACTGAATCTCAAGTCCGTTCCTTTTCTTTTGCTTTTCCTAATTGTTCTCTCATTGTCTCCAAGCACTGTGCTATTGTTTGTCTTAATTCTCGTTATTCTTTGGTGGATACGGAAGTCTTGCTGGATGAACGTTGTCTTGTTGCATCCGTCATTGATGCCTCAAGCAATGTGGTGTGCAAAGTGGCCAACATCTATGGTCCCGCGCAGTCTTCGGACCGTCCTTCATTTCTCTCTGAATTCCTTTCTCTTTCTGTCTGGTCTGATGTGCTCAACACACCTTGGATGCTTATGGGTGATTTCAACATTCACTTACACTCTTTGTCTCATTCTCGTCAAGCCGATGTCGCTCCTTTTGCTCACTGGTTGCGTACTCATTTTGTCAACTGTCATCCGGAAGGTCTTACCACGTTTCCAAAGAGCAATACGTGTATTGATTATATTTTTGGTCACTCGTCTCTTGCTTCTCGTTTGACTAATAGTCAGTTACTCTACATGCCTAGCAGGTGGACAGATCACTCTCTTTTGACTGTTGATATGTTACCAGCGACAGCTAGTATTGGTCCTGGTAGTTGGCGGTTTAATCCAACTTTGCTTGATGATAAAGAGTTTGTTGCTCTACTGAATGCCACGGTGTCTCTGTTCTTTTCTGGTGGGTCTGTTGGTGGTCGTAGTGGTAGTTGTAGTGGGTCTAAGGGTGTCAATACTAGTCAAGGTGGTAGTGGTGACCCGAATAGCACGGTGGCTAAATGGGAATCCTTCAAGTTGTTACTCAAGTGCTGTGCACAACGGTACACTCGAAGCATGAAAGCACGATTCAAGAACAAAGTTTTTGCACTCCAACTGGAACGTCTTGAGGCTCTGTCAACGTCTGTATCGAGTGTTGAGACTAGGAATGCTTTTGGTCAAACTGACAGAGTGTCTCCCGCTTCAGGTGATGCTGAGCAGGTTAGACAACTAGAAGTTTTGATTGAGAATCAGATACAGAAAGAGACTAGTCAAAATAGGCTTCGCTCGGCCACTCGTTGGCTCGAACAGGGGGAATGTAGCAACAAGTATTTCTACCGTGTGATCAAGGTGCGAGAGTCCCAACAGACGATTCAATCCTTAAAATGCTCTGCTACTGGGGATGTCTTGGTGGATGCAGCAGCTATCAACAGGGAGGCCCAAGGTTTCTACCAAAGGCTATACACCCCTGATGCTGTCGATGCTGAAGCTATCGACACTCTCCTGGGGAATGTGCCATCTAATGTGCGTTTATCATCCTCGGATGGTGATATGCTGACGGCACTTCCAACTCGTGATGATTTGTTGTCTTTGCTCTCTCATGCTCCCAAGTCTAAAAGTCCTGGTCTTGATGGCTTGCCTTTTGAATTGTATCAGCATCTTGCTCGTGTCTCTACTGCTTTTCTGGACCTTCTTGTGGATGTCTTGGGTGTAGCTTTTTCTGGTGTTTTTCCTCCGTCGTGGCAGCAAACTCGCATGGTTCTACTTTTCAAGAAGGGTGACCCTCTGTTGTTGGTTAACTGGCGGCCTTTGTCCTTGATTAACAGTGATGCCAAGTTGTTTACGAAGCTCATTGCTAATCGCATGAATAAAGTGCTGCCCAAGTTGATCAATCCCTATCAAACTGGCTTCCTCCCTCATCGTCTGATCTCGGATAATGGCTGGCTAAATCAGTTGTTGATGTCTCATTTGCGTGTTGTAGCCCCTGATTTACCTCAAGTAGCTGTCTTACTAGATCAAGAAAAGGCGTATGATAGGGTTCATCCTGAGTACCTTCGTCGTGTTTTGCTTCACTTTGGTTTTCCTGGCGGGTTGGTTTCTTGTTTGTCGTCTTTGTTCTTTGGAACAAAGATCTCGGTGTCTATTAATGGTTGGCTTGGTGCGCCAGTTCCTCAATTGCGAGGCCTCCGTCAAGGCGATCCGTTGTCTCCATTGCTATTTAATCTGGCGTTTGAGCCTTTGCTTCGTTCTCTTCTTGCCTGTCCTGGTCTCTCTGGTGTCACTATGTCTCCTGTTGACATCCCACGAAGTTGGAAGCCGTCACCTGTGAACGTGCATGAGGACCATGGTACTGGTGCTCGTAATTGGACTCTGGATTTCGTCAGTCGTAGTGGTGCTCCTTCTCCTGTCAAGATTCTCAGCTATGCAGATGATCTTGAGGTGTTTTTGTCTTCTCCGGAGGAATGGTCGGTGTTGCTCTCTGTTCTTGATTTGTATGGCCTAGCATCTAATGCGAAAGTCAATATCAGCAAGACGGTGTTGGTGTCTCTTTCTGGTGTCTCTCACTCTGCTTGGGTTACTTTAGCCGAAACTACTGGTCTCCAGTGGCATGACGCTCACTCTCGTGGTGCGGTGCGGTACTTGGGTTATCCCCTGTATCATACTGAAAGTCAACTTCAAGACTATTTGGATGGTGTCTTGGTCAAGGTCCAGCGGCACAGTAACCTGTTGAAACAAAGGAATCTCTCCATTAGGGGAGCAGGACTAGTGGCTAACTCGTTACTGTTGTCCAAGGTTTATCATTTGTTGCGTGTGGTTCCTAGTGGTGATACTATCAAGCTGTGGTTGAAGTCTCTCAAGAAGGTGGTACGTGAGTATCTGGTGTCTTTTCGTCCTGCTGTTGCTTGGTCGACCTTGTGTCTTCCTCGCAAATTCGGTGGTGTTGGTCTGGTGGACATAGCGGATCAGAGCTTAGCTTTGCATCTTGTCTATTTGCAGCGTTTGTTGCGTCCGCCCTCCCCAAACGATTTTGTCTCGTCTTGGCTGGTGTATGCCTTTCAAGTGTACTCTGGTCACAAGTCTGTCTTGCCTTGGTTCTCTTTCCCTGAGCTGTATCAATGTCGTGTGTCTTCTGTGCCTGTCCTCCAACATCTTGGAAAGCTTCTTTCGAAATTGCCCAAGCTAGTTCCTTCCTCTGGTTGGTCTGCTAGGTGGTTTCTTGATCTTCCCTTGTGTTCTGTACTTAGTACTGTGCCTTCTGTTCCTCCTCCTCGTGATCCATCATCTCTTGATCCTCGCTTCTTGGTGTCTGACGTCTCGTTTTGGCAGCCTGATCTTGGTATAGTGGATGGTGTCACTTCTCATCTTGCCTGGTCATCTCGTGTTTTGCGCCCTGTGTTTCTTGCTCTGCATCGTGATCGTGGTCCTGTCTCTCTGGTATACCCGCCCGTCATGGATAGTAAAATTGTCTTGTCTCATGCAGACTTTTTTACTATGCCCCGTTCTGATGGTGCTAACTCTTGGATGCCAGATTGTAGTCATTGGACTGTCTCCAACTCTTCTCGTTCTGCGGTGCCTGTTGCTCGTCTCTCTCTTGGTGCGTTACGAAGGTCTTGGCATCCTAAAAAGGATATCATTACCTCTCGTATGGGTCCTCCATTGAATCTGGATACTCACTTGTTGCTCCCTCCTGCGTCGTGGCGTGTCTTTTGGTCCCTGAAAATGCCTGCAAAGGCTTTCACACCTTGGTGGCGCCTACTCCACAATCGTGTAGCTACTCGTTCTTGGTGCTATGGGGCCAAATTTAAGCTTGTTTTGTCTCCTGTTTGTGCTCTTTGTGGTTCTGAATCAGAGAACCTCTATCACTTCGTGGTGGGTTGCCTACATAAATCTTTTTTCTGGCGGGATGTTGTCTCTCTACTCTCTTTGCAAGAGCTACTCCCCTCTGATGCCTCTATTTGGCTGGCTCTTACTAGTTTTTGCAGTGGTGATGATTTGGTGGTGATTGATGAGGATGTTCTGGTTGCTCTTGGTGCTGCTTACAGTACACTTTGGAAGTATCACTGGCGATGCGTCATAGACGAGGAGCCATGGATAGCTTCTGCTGCTATCAACCTGGTCCGTCAAGACCATGGTAGTTTATTTTCTTCTCTCTCTTTGGCACGTGATCAAGCTGGCACCTTGGTCCTGCCTATACCTATTCTATAGTTGATACACAACACAATTAATAAAGATACACTTTAATACAAAAAAAAAAAAAAAAAAAAAAAAAAAGCTTATCCATCACTAAAAGGCTCTTTCGCTTATCCATCACTTTTATAAAGTTTTGATTTTCGCCAACTTTGAACAACGATATCTCGATAACTAGGATACATCCATCTCGCATCCAAGTACATTTAGATACATCCGTCTCAGCTCTACAACATATCTCAATTTCAGATCGATTCAACTATTTTTCGACAAATTCGACTTTTTTATACATTTTACTATCAGCAACTTTCAGTTACACTCTATTTTTCAATACACTCTACATTCGTTACACTCCATGTCAACCAACACTACATTGACTTGGGCTCAACGAGCATCTGATGGTGCAAAGTTGAAGTTTTACCAGCCTACCAAGAGGCGTTCTGCAGAAGCTGCGGCTTCTTCTTACCCGTTAGTGGGCTCCGTTTTGTATGAAGATGATGATTTGAAGGGTCAAATCTTGGCTAGCAAGGCTATGGCTATAGTGCAGCAGACACTTACTTCGGGATCGGTTCTCTTTTCTTTTGGAAAGGGTCTTTTTGGCGACCGCGTGGATGCGTACAAGGCCATCCAAGAGCAAGTTTCTCCTTTGGTGGAATTTCGCCCCTTGAGCGTGTATGACGACAAGAATGATGGTTCTTTATTAATCGAGGCCAAGTTTGAGCAGGTGGAGGCTGCAAACCAGGCCATGACTACTGGTGTTACCGTGAACGACATGGTGTTTAAGGCTGTTCATGCAAAGGAGTGCAAGGAGTTTGGTGAGTTGAAACATGTGCAGTTCACTTTGATGCGCATTGTCAGGGAACCAACCTTTTTGCATGACTTGATGGTGTCTCTATCCAAGTATGGTCGTGTGCTGCAGGTGAAGCAGTTCACTCGTGGTGGCTACTTTGAGGGCAAGTTTTCTGTCATGGTGGATACCTCAGTCGGATATCAGGTAGAGGGTGGTGAGTGGCAGAAGGCTCAACCTCTAGATAGAATGCTCTATCTCAGCGAGTTTGACTGTTTTGTTGCAGCGACTTACAAGGGTGCGCCTCCTGTTTGTCATTTCTGTCGACTTAGTGGTCATGTTCGCGCTCAATGTCCTGAGTTACTCAAGCGTAGATGTTTCGGGTGTGGCAAGACGGGTCATATGTTGCGTTTCTGTCCTGACAAGAAGGATAAATCTTCGGATTTCACCAAGAAGCAAAAGGTCGACCATGAGTCTGAGGAGGTCAAGGAAGCTCGTCAACTTACTGAGGAGGTGATGGAGCACATTGAGAAGGATAAGTTAGGAGAAGGTAAGAGTCAGGAGGAGGCTGTTGAAGTAGAAGAACTCGTATCCGGTGTGGACGAGGACGAATCTCTTCAGGGTGATGATGCTGGTGTCGACGATCTTGAAAAAGATAAGTCCACCGGCGGTGTGAATGGGGAGGACAATCTCCAGGTTAAGTTGGTAAGCTTTGATGAGGATATGGATGATGATGAAGTTGTTCTGGCCGGTCAGGCTGTCAAGAAGCTTGGCAATTCTCGCGGTTCTGCCTTTTCGAAGTACGCCTATACCGATGTGGCTCTCACTATGAATGTTGACTCTCCTGAGGAGATGATGAGCTTATCTAAGCTCAGAGAGACTAGTCAGCGTAAGCGTTTGGAGTTTAATGCCCAGTTGAAGGGTGGCAATGATGTTGGTAGCAAGACTGGTGTCTCTGGTGGTGTTTCTTCTGGTGCTAAAGCTCAGGGTAACAAGACTGGTGGTGCTGGTGGTTCTAATGGTGCTCAGAATAGCAAGAATATGGACAAATCGTCGGTCAAACAACCCAAGGAATCTGCCCGTAAGGGTCAATGATTAGTACAAAATTAGGCATCAAGATTGGCTCCCTGAACACGCGTAGCTTGTTCATGCAGTCCAATCCCACAACATTCAAAGAGTTTTCTTCCTATCTTCGTTCTCAATCTCTCCAACTGGATATCCTTTGCTTGCAAGAGGTGTCTCATTTCCGCTCTCAATCTACTCTCACTGAATCTCAAGTCCGTTCCTTTTCTTTTGCTTTTCCTAATTGTTCTCTCATTGTCTCCAAGCACTGTGCTATTGTTTGTCTTAATTCTCGTTATTCTTTGGTGGATACGGAGGTCTTGTTGGATGAACGTTGTCTTGTTGCATCCGTCATTGATGCCTCAAGCAATGTTGTGTGCAAAGTGGCCAACATCTATGGTCCCGCGCAGTCTTCGGACCGTCCTTCATTTCTCTCTGAATTCCTTTCTCTTTCTGTCTGGTCTGATGTGCTCAACACACCTTGGATGCTTATGGGTGATTTCAACATTCACTTACACTCTTTGTCTCATTCTCGTCAAGCCGATGTCGCTCCTTTTGCTCACTGGTTGCGTACTCATTTTGTCAACTGTCATCCGGAAGGTCTTACCACGTTTTCAAAGAGCAATACGTGTATTGATTATATTTTTGGTCACTCGTCTCTTGCTTCTCGTTTGACTAATAGTCAGTTACTCTACATGCCTAGCAGGTGGACAGACCACTCTCTTTTGACTGTTGATATGTTACCCGCGACAGCTAGTATTGGTCCTGGTAGTTGGCGGTTTAATCCAACTTTGCTTGATGATAAAGAGTTTGTTGCTCTACTGAATGCCACGGTGTCTCTGTTCTTTTCTGGTGGTTCTGTTGGTGGTCATAGTGGTAGTAGTAGTGGGTCTAAGGGTGTCAATACTAGTCAAGGTGGTAGTGGTGACCCGAATAGCACGGTGGCTAAATGGGAATCCTTCAAGTTGTTACTCAAGTGCTGTGCACAACGGTACACTCGAAGCATGAAAGCACGATTCAAGAACAAAGTTTTTGCACTCCAACTGGAACGTCTTGAGGCTCTGTCAACGTCTGTATCGAGTGTTGAGACTAGGAATGCTTTTGGTCAAACTGACAGAGTGTCTCCCGCTTCAGGTGATGCTGAGCAAGTTAGACAACTAGAAGTTTTGATTGAGAATCAGATACAGAAAGAGACTAGTCAAAATAGGCTTCGCTCGGCCACTCGTTGGCTCGAACAGGGGGAATGTAGTAACAAGTATTTCTACCGTGTGATCAAGGTGCGAGAGTCCCAACAGACGATTCAATCCTTAAAATGCTCTGCTACTGGGGATGTCTTGGTGGATGCAGCAGCTATCAACAGGGAGGCCCAAGGTTTCTACCAAAGGCTATACACCCCTGATGCTGTCGATGCTGAAGCTATCAACACTCTCCTGGGGAATGTGCCATCTAATGTGCGTTTATCATCCTCGGATGGTGATATGCTGACGGCACTTCCAACTCGTGGTGATTTGTTGTCTTTGCTCTCTCATGCTCCCAAGTCTAAAAGTCCTGGTCTTGATGGCTTGCCTTTTGAATTGTATCAGCATCTTGCTCGTGTCTCTACTGGTTTTCTGGACCTTCTTGTGGATGTCTTGGGTGTAGCTTTTTCTGGTGTTTTTCCTCCGTCGTGGCAGCAAACTCGCATGGTTTTACTTTTCAAGAAGGGTGACCCTCTGTTGTTGGTTAACTGGCGGCCTTTGTCCTTGATTAACAGTGATGCCAAGTTGTTTACGAAGCTCATCGCTAATCGCATGAATAAAGTGCTGCCCAAGTTGATCAATCCGTATCAAACTGGCTTCCTTCCTCATCGTCTGATCTCGGATAATGGCTGGCTAAATCAGTTGTTGATGTCTCATTTGCGTGTTGTAGCCCCTGATTTACCTCAAGTAGCTGTCTTACTGGATCAAGAAAAGGCGTATGATAGGGTTCATCCTGAGTACCTTCGTCGTGTTTTGCTTCACTTTGGTTTTCCTGGCGGGTTGGTTTCTTGTTTGTCGTCTTTGTTCTTTGGAACAAAGATCTCTGTGTCTATCAATGGTTGGCTTGGAGCGCCAGTTCCTCAATTGCGAGGCCTCCGTCAAGGCGATCCGTTGTCTCCATTGCTATTTAATCTGGCGTTTGAGCCTTTGCTTCGTTCTCTTCTTGCCTGTCCTGGTCTCTCTGGTGTCACTATGTCTCCTGTTGACATCCCACGAAGTTGGAAGCCGTCACCTGCGAACGTGCATGAGGACCATGGTACTGGTGCTCGTAATTGGACTCTGGATTTCGTCAGTCGTAGTGGTGCTCCTTCTCCTGTCAAGATTCTCAGCTATGCAGATGATCTTGAGGTGTTTTTGTCTTCTCCGGAGGAATGGTCGGTGTTGCTCTCTGTTCTTGATTTGTATGGCCTAGCATCTAATGCGAAAGTCAATATCAGCAAGACGGTGTTGGTGTCTCTTTCTGGTGTCTCTCACTCTGCTTGGGTTACTTTAGCCGAAACTACTGGTCTCCAGTGGCATGACGCTCACTCTCGTGGTGCGGTGCGGTACTTGGGTTATCCCCTGTATCATACTGAAAGTCAACTTCAAGACTATTTGGATGGTGTCTTGGTCAAGGTCCAGCGGCACAGTAACCTGTTGAAGCAAAGAAATCTCTCCATTAGGGGAGCAGGACTAGTGGCTAACTCGTTACTGTTGTCCAAGGTTTATCATTTGTTGCGTGTGGTTCCTGGTGGTGATACTATCAAGCTGTGGTTGAAGTCTCTCAAGAAGGTAGTGCGTGAATATCTGGTGTCTTTTCGTCCTGCTGTTGCTTGGTCTACTTTGTGTCTCCCTCGTAAGTTTGGTGGTGTGGGGTTGGTGGACATAGCAGATCAGAGCCTGGCTCTGCATCTTGTCTATTTGCAGCGTTTGTTGCGTCCGCCCTCTCCCAACGATTTTGTCTCCTCTTGGCTAGTGTATGCCTTTCAAGTCTATACTGGACATAAGTCTGTCTTGCCTTGGTTCTCTTTCCCTGAGCTGTATCAATGTCGTGTGTCTTCTGTGCCTGTCCTCCAACATCTTGGAAAGCTTCTTTCGAAATTGCCCAAGCTAGTTCCTTCCTCTGGTTGGTCTGCTAGGTGGTTTCTTGATCTTCCCTTGTGTTCTGTACTTAGTACTGTGCCTTCTGTTCCTCCTCCTCGTGATCCATCATCTCTTGATCCTCGCTTCTTGGTGTCTGACGTCTCGTTTTGGCAGCCTGATCTTGGTATCGTGGATGGTGTCACTTCTCATCTTGCCTGGTCATCTCGTGTTTTACGCCCTGTGTTTCTTGCTCTGCATCGTGATCGTGGTCCTGTCTCTCTGGTATACCCGCCCGTCATGGATAGTAAAATTGTCTTGTCTCATGCAGACTTTTTTACTATGCCCCGTTCTGATGGTGCTAACTCTTGGATGCCAGATTGTAGTCATTGGAATGTCTCCAACTCTTCTCGTTCTGCGGTGCCTGTTGCTCGTCTCTCTCTTGGTGCGTTACGAAGGTCTTGGCATCCTAAAAAGGATATCATTACCTCTCGTATGGGTCCTCCATTGAATCTGGATACTCACTTGTTGCTCTCTCCTACGTCGTGGCGTGTCTTTTGGTCCCTGAAAATGCCTGCAAAGGCTTTCACACCTTGGTGGCGCCTACTCCACAATCGTGTAGCTACTCGTTCTTGGTGCTATGCGGCCAAATTTAAGCTTGTTTTGTCTCCTGTTTGTGCTCTTTGTGGTTCTGAATCAGAGAACCTCTATCACTTCGTGGTGGGTTGCCTACATAAATCTTTTTTCTGGCGGGATGTTGTCTCTCTACTCTCTTTGCAAGAGCTACTCCCCTCTGATGCCTCTATTTGGCTGGCTCTTACTAGTTTTTGCAGTGGTGATGATTTGGTGGTGATTGATGAGGATGTTCTGGTTGCTCTTGGTGCTGCTTACAGTACACTTTGGAAGTATCACTGGCGATGCGTCATAGACGAGGAGCCATGGATAGCTTCTGCTGCTATCAACCTGGTCCGTCAAGACCATGGCAGTTTATTTTCTTCTCTCTCTTTGGCACGTGATCAAGCTGGCACCTTGGTCCTGCCTATACTTACTCTATAGTTGATACACAACATATTTAATAAAGATACACTTTAATACAAAAAAAAAAAAGGTAACTCTGCAAAAAAAAAATTGCGGAATCCAAAAGACAAAAACTTTAAAAATATAGACACTTTGGCATAAGTGGACGTTTACGAATGACGTGTGAATAAAATGTTTTTAAATAAGCTCACGTAAAATTTACTATCAAACAATTCGTGCATTTTCAGTGTGTTTTACACGAACAATTATGAAAAGTTGTTATGCTATGATAGTAGCTGTCTTCAGTAAGAAAAATACCTATTTTACTTCCATGTTTTGTGTACACGACGGCTTGGCTTTACATCAAATCACTTTTACGGCGAACACGATTTCACACTAAAGACAAAGAAGCCCATGTTCATGCTTACACTCTCAATCACTTTTACTCTCATTTTTGACTAAAAAAAATCAAATGATTGTATTCATAGGGATGTTACTATATTATTATGAGTTAAATGACCTATGTTTAGCATTTAAAGTTTTCAATTGAACACGTACTTAAACAATCTTCTTAAATCTTATCGTTGCACATGTTAGTAATGTTATTGTAGGGGTAATGAACTGCAAAAGTTAGCAATATTATATATTAAAATCACTTACCGTGAGACGTTCGTTGGAACACCATTTTTCCTTTACAAAGTGCATCCCAAATTGGCAGTTTTTTACAATTTACTCCTAATAAAAGGCTTAGGTTTGCTCTAAAAATTATACCCCGAGATGCGCAAGAGTGCCTTCTACAATGTACAACAAAAAAATTGTACCCTTTACTATCAGCTTTGCCATGTAAATGGGCAAAACAAGCAGCTCAAAAAGTACATTTTGGACCTAATCGCTATACAAATTAAAACACCGACTAAATCACGATAGAAACTTTAAGGCTCATTTTCTCAAAATCTGTCTTATTAATCGACTAAAAAAAGCTACAGACCTACTAGTAGCAAGTAAATGCGTCTATGGATGCAAAGAAATGGTCGAAAAAGCTTGATTTTTGATCGAGTTTTAATAGTTTATTGTCTATTACAGACAGTTATGATTCAAACATCGTTCAAATGCCTTTTCCATACAGCTTTGATCTCACAAAATGTATTAAATACAAAAAACCGCTTTGCTATATCTTGTTTTTTGCATTTTATTTCAAGAAACTATGCCATTTTGAGCTTTTTTACAGTTGTGGAAGCTCTAGTGTTTCCGAGTCGTCGTCTTCTGATCATACAAGATCAAACTAAATGCATTTTTTATACCGTTCTATAATATAATTAATAGACCATGTCCATGTGCACTCAAAAATCAAATAAAGATTTGCAAAGAAGAAGGAAGAATTTCTTCTTTTTTAGTCAGGCCGACAAGAATAATATATTTGTATCAATAATTCGTACTGTAGGATTTACAAAATGAGTATTACCTGTTAGTGAGCGGGTTGCTTCTCGATGCTACTGTTGTTTAAAAAACTGCGTCATAAAACTGAAATCGAGCATAGCTAACGATATACTGGAGGGATTTGCTCGCTTTTGGTGTCATTAAAACCACAAAGAACGCCACTATATGATTGCAAAAGTTCTAAATGAGACCCGGTCATTCTGATTCGTTGAAGAGCGATAAATAAGTTTTTTAGCTATCTTTAAGCTACTAAAAATTAGCTGTGAGAGCTAGAGCTAATTCAAATTTAAGCAATACCACCTTGAGAACAGTGACGTTTGAAATGATGAGATTGGATAAGAGCCCAAAAAGGATGTATAATAGGATTTTGAGGTTTCATCTCTAATTACCTGAAGCTCTGATCAACTAGAAGTAATTATTTCGGGAAATTAGCAGGGAAATTGTGCATTTCGTGATTTTTACATTGCTAAAGTAATAATCAAGCAAATAAAGGTCTGGAAAATGCTACAGTCAGGTTTCGGAGGTACTAAAACTAAACTTTATACAGTTTGGCTATACTTTGCCTGGCAAAAATGGCGCGCAATCAAAGAACCTTTCTTAAAATTTAGCCTTTTCACCATACCGCTTAACGTTTTTCCACATTTGACAGGGAATTTGGTGATTTTTTAAATTAAGGCTATTGCTAAAGTTATCAAAAAGCCTTTGTTTGAGTTTGAAGAAGATCCGAGCGATTTACAGCGTTCTACGAGGCGCAAGGTTCTTTTGAAGGAACGGTTTTTGAAGGAAGCGTACAAGCCAGTCAGTGCACCAAATTCAGTTTTTTATGTACAGTAGAATAAGGAAAGACCACATTACCAGACGCATAAACAAAATTGATGCTATTCCCGAACTATTTTCGAAGAAATCAGAGATTGATTAAAACTAGACGTTTTTATAATTACTGAAAAATTTCATTTATGCCAAAATATCCAATCAGCTTCAAGCTAGGAGGTTAATATTATAGATGTTGATAGTACTTTTGCTTGTGGTTTCTTTGGTAGTAAGTTTACATAAATACCTTTATTATATGAGTATTAATCGTAAATCAAAGTTTTATGACGCAGTTTTTTAAACAACAGTATTATGTGGTAAGCGATTGGTAGTAGATGGAAAAGAGTGTGTCGCTAATAAGCTTACTGCGTTTTACTGTAGGCACATTGAGCTTTTTGTACTGAGCTGATATCATTTATTCCAGCAACGGTAACACAGCATTTATTGATGCCATTTACAAGACGTCGTAATCCTGTAGTAGAAGCTACTAATCTCAAGCC
The DNA here is from genome assembly GCA_010203745.1 of Mucor lusitanicus. Taxonomy (NCBI): domain Eukaryota; kingdom Fungi; phylum Mucoromycota; class Mucoromycetes; order Mucorales; family Mucoraceae; genus Mucor; species Mucor lusitanicus. The sequence continues at coordinate 1,333,443 of JAAECE010000009.1, read as the reverse complement.
TTTACCTGTTACACGGAATACGTCTAGACTACAGTACTACTGTAGTAATCTTCTATATAACTCTGATCTATAAGCATAATACCTCCTTAACCAGGAAACCGTATCTTATATCGTCTTTTGACAAATCTTTATTCATTGATGAACACATCCTAAATCAGGAGATCTTCATAAGTAAAGTAGCTGCTCTTGGAATATCATCTAAACCAGATAACCTTCAAATTTCTTTTGACAAATCTTTAAATGATAACCACCTTTTATAAAAGATACGTTCGCTTAAAGTACTGCCTGGGATGCCTTCTATACTAGATAACCACCCGAGTCTTAATACTGTACCAATTCTTTGACCTGATGATAACCGCCTTATATCAAGGATACGTTCTAATCAAAGTACAAACTGAAAACCTCTTGTAAAAGAAACCTTCTCGTTTGATTGTTAAATCTTTTCATAAGAATTTTTTTTCAAATAAAAGGAAAACCTTCTACATTGAAGTATATATATAACAGAATACGTTTCTTTTAGGATAATCATCTATTGTATATTCGTTCGTCTTTGACAATTTCTATTTAAACTATATTCAAAAGGATCTTAAATACCGATCCGTATCATTTGGTTTGAGCGTTTTGTTAATAGATTGAAATAGCATGAATTCGGATGAATAATATTTGATGTATCTTGGTTTTCAATGGTGTAGCTTTTAGGAGGCTATTTCATTACAAATCCTACAGTATTTTACAGTATATATCGACATCAATGATAGGTATGCATGTCCAATGTGCTTCTAGACGGCCTCATTATCCTATAAGTGATACCGTGGACACAAAAAAGTCACGGTTATTTTAATTTTCAGTCATTTTTTGACAACACCCCCATAATAAAGATCGTTTTTCTTCCTATTTTAAATACACAAACTACAATGCCCTTAACAGATATTGCTAAAGATAACCAACAAGAGAAGCGTGAGGAGACCGATGACTACACCACCTGTGGGATGATAATCGGTAGATTTCAAGCGGGTCAACGCCCTGCGGACATTGCGCGTGCGTTGAAGAAAGCTCCATCAACAATCGCTGATTGCATCAAACGCTGGAAGAAAACAGGCAGTGGAATAATACAGCCTCGTAAAGGAAGACCTCTAAAACTGTCTGAAAGAGACGAGCGAGCCGTGGTACACAGCATCAGAGAGGAACCCTTCCTTCCTTTCGTTGCTCACAACCAGAAATTGAAGTCAGCAGGGATCAAAGTACATGTCCAAACATTGATTAAGTATGCTGCTCGCAATGGCTTTGGATCGTATTCTCCAGCATACGTACCGAAGCTAACAACAGCTCACATGGAAAAAAGGCTACGTTGGGCGAAGAACAAGGTCAATTGGACCCCTGATCAATGGAGAAGTGTCATTTGGTCAGACGAGTCCAAGTTCAATGTCCAAGGTAGCGATGGAAGAGTTCGAGTCATTCGAAAGGAAGGCGAAAGGTACCACCCGGACATGGTCAAGAAAACTGTCAAGTTTGGAAGCGGCTCCGTGATGATTTGGGGATGCTTCTGGGAAGGTGGATTGGGACCACTGGTGGTCATGAAAGGCAGCATCAACCAGGAGGGATACATCAGCTGCTTGTCCAACCACTTCCTCCCTTGGCTCCAGGATTTATCAGAACAAGAGTCCAGGGAGTTTATCTTCCAAGACGACGGCGCCTCCTGCCATACAGGAAGCTATGCCAGCTGGTACAAGCAGAGATGCCAAATCCAGGGGTTCGATTTCTGGCCAGCCCAGAGCCCAGACTTGAATGCAATTGAACATGTCTGGGCCTACTTGGAGAAACGCATTGAGACCCGAAGATACCAGATTAGCAATGTGGAGCAGTTAGAAGCAGCGCTTTGTGATGAGTGGTATGCTATACCGCAATCATTTCTAGAGAAAATAGTTCCAAGCATGCCCGATCGGTGTAAGGCTGTTATCGAGGCCAAGGGTGGAAACACTCGATGTTGATTTTTATTTTTTTCTACATTTATATAAAATATATATATTAAACTCTATATCTTCCAAATTTCATGAAGATATGATAACCTTTTGCTCACAACATCACCTCATCAAAGAAACTGCATAAATCTTTGAAAACTTTCTGAGGTCAAAAAATCAAAAAATAACGGTGACTTTTTCGTGTCCACGGTATTATGCTAGCAACATATAGCAGACATTCTCGGTAAGACAGCAAGCTACGGCACCTATTGAAATAATGTACATGAAAAGCACATTCCTATAGGCAGCCTTCAGTAAGAGACGAAATCATTCTGACAACAACAATTGCCTCCTGCACCACTGATATTCGTGCTTCTATAGACGATGAATAAAGTGTAAGTATACAGTTTCTCTAAATTTGATCACATTTGATGAAGTAGGAACAATTTATATCCAACGATAGGAAGCAAGCGTCTCTTTTGTTCAACAGTAGTAATTAAAACGAAAACCATATTATCGAAGAAACCTCATCATCTTTGCTACTTGATTACTGTATATGCAGTAACAGCTACTACTATTTGTGTATTTGTGGATAATAAAAGTGTTACAAATTTTACTTATTGCCATCTCTTGAGTGCTTGTCATCAATAAAACAGCAACGACAAACTCAAGTAACGCTTATAATAACTTGCGTGTTTTAGAGTACAACAGAGGGACTTCATCGACAGCACTTGTAAACAAAAACCGTCTACAGACATTGTACTATATTATACCAAAGAAGTATTAGTACAGATATCATCGCTTTATTCAATAAAAGTTTATACCTACAAGCAAGTATTTTTATATAGACCAAATTTTTGTCTGGCAAGATTTCTAGAAGATAAGCTCTTCTCCTCTGAATTGTTGCTCTCAGGTTCCACCTCTGGGATATTCTCTTGGCTGGTAAATGTCACGCGGGTTGAGTTTTGCCCCCTTCTACCTGCTCTTTCAGTTTGCTGAATTGCATCACCAGCATTCAGCACATGCTCGAGGTCCCCAATGTCGACGTCAAGACCAAAAGCAGACGTACACACAATGATCCGAGGTTGCTTGTTGGAAAAGTTGCGCTGGTTCAACAGCTTGTCCTCCCTGCTCATATCACCATAGAATTGGCATACATCCAATGAGGCTTTTTTGAATGCATCCACCAAGTCTGCAATCTTGTTGGCATATCGAACAAAGACGATGACGGACTTGTCTACTCCGAAAAGCTTGAGCTTAAGATCGGGGGTTGACAGGATGTGGCGGATGATATAGCCGGTGGTCGACTTTTCGTTCAGTATTCTGTTGCGGGGGTCGACGTAGAAGGCGTAGCACATACGCATGGAGCTCATCATGTCATCGTAATAGGTAGCATTGGGATCAATGGGGTCGTGGAGGCAGGGAATGTTGGCTCCAAGCAACACCTTGTCCTTAAGCAGTTCCCATGCTTCATCTTCGAAAAGCAAGGGGCTTGTTATTTGTTACAATGCCAACCTGTTCATTTCAAGTCGCACATAATAGCCAGTGTCATCAAGTTTCTTCCTCAGCCCAACAGCTGTAACATGCAAAAGAAAACTATCATTTATTTATTTAGATCAATATGGATATTTATATGTAGTAATAAAGTGACACAACACAGCTTGGCACATCTTCTTCAAAGTATCAAACTCAACGGGATTCATGCGGGCCAAGTTGCTTCCCGTGAAAGGGGCCAAAAAGATTGCAAAGACCCCGTACGTCTCGACAATTTCCCCTATGCGCGTTCCTTGATAGTGGTTGCGTCAAAGATTACGCAGAACACTGCTTTCTACAAAGCAACCAGTGTTAGCTGAATTAACTATACGGCATCCTACATACTTGATTTTGAGAATTTGGCCATGATTGGCTCCAAGCTGATATCACCGAGACATTTATAGTCGATGCACATGGTAAGTGACATGCATCGTAGATGGCCCAAAAACTTGACAACGTCTTGAGTGGCATCGATCTTCATCGTTTGAAGAGCCACCTTCTCCACCGTGGCAGCGTCTTGGCTCGGCATCTCAACAGCTAAGTCCTACAATATCTGCGTTTACGAACAATGGGAGCAGGGATAGAATCAACAGAAGGAGATCGAGAACGAACAACACCACGAAAATTCAAAGAAGATTCGACACGAGGAGAAGCAGGGCGACACCCCAAGACAGAAGTCGTAAATCTGAATTGTATATTTAAATATTATACTAATACCAGCAATACAAGCCTATATAGTGTTAGAATGTATATACTGTACAATGAATATATTTATAATTATATATGTAAATAATTAACCGATATTAATACATATTCACAAATGTATAAAATATAGATATAATATTTCTGTCAAGGGCGAGAGACTTGAATTATAATAATATACAGTAGTTTATTCAAAGAAAGAACTGATTATCTTGGTACTTGGAGAGTTGTATACAAGATAATCGACATCGAGCTACGTTACAAACATATAATTAGCAAAAATACCTTTTTTACCATTTAAAACATTGAATTGGCTTCATATTTAACAACTCGTCAATTGTATTTCTCTGCTGCTCAGGTCAGTGATCTTGTTGTGGATGCAATAAGCTGCACAATTTAACAAAATAGAATATAATAAAAGCCTATATAGAGATGTTTTGTTGAGCCACTATTTTTCCTTTACTTGGTACATTCCAGATCGGCAGTTTTTTACAATTTACTCTTGACAAAAGCTTTAGTGAGCCCTAAAAATTATATCTCTAGTTGCGCAACAGTTTGTTCTATAATTTAAAGTAAACATTTTGTACTCCTTACTATCAGCTTTACTATGTAAATGGACAAAACAAGCAGCTCAAAAAGTACATTTTGGACCTAATCGCTATACAAATTAAAACACCGACTAAATCACGATAGAAACTTTGAGGCTTGATTTCTCAAAATCTGTCTAATTAATCGACTGAAAAAAAAGCTACAGACCTACTAATAGCAGGTAGAAGCTTCTATGGATGCAGAGAAAAGATCAAAAAATCTTGATTTTTGATCGAGATCGAATAGTTTACTGTTTATTATAGGCAGTAATAATTCAAATATCTATGAAATGTATTTTCCTGATAGCTTTGATTTCTGAAAATGTATCATATATATACAAAAAACAGCTTTGTTATATGTTGTTTTCAGCACTTTATTTCAAGAAATCGAGCCATTTTGAACTTTCTACATTCGTTGAAGCTCTTTTAATAATACTTTCGTGTTCCCCTGAGCATAAGTAATCAAATACAATGCATTTGTGCTCTTTTATAGTACAGTCAATAAACATTTATTTTCTTCTTTTCTAAGGGAGCAAGCTACATGTTCTATTTAAAGTCAATAAATGTTATTAGAAAGGGAAGTAAAGACCGTGGAAATTATATTATAAGAGGATCGGACGTGATACAAAGAAAATGTACAGAATAGAAATAGAGTAAATCAAAACCATATACTTACGAATACAGCTTCAATTCATCATCCAAGCGAGCAAAGGAACGAGCAATACGAAGTTCAACGGAAGGAGCCAAGAATGGGGTTCGGTCAAAAATTCAACGCCAATGTGTCTGCCATATTTTCAAAAGGGAGGTAGCGAAAATTTGTGTCAGAGAGAGATCCGCGAATGGGAGGTATTCATCACGTTCAAAAGAAAGAGTAGAGCAGAGTAAAAGCTAGCAAGAACAGCGGGAATGGGGTTGGGGGCCACACTACTTCTTGCTGGAGTAGGAGCTGGGAAAACGGTAGGTTGAGTGGGTGCACTGGATTCGGCGGGATCCATTTTTACAGCAGGCTTGGGATTATGTTGTTGGAAGCGAGAAGAGCGCCGAAGGGGGACGGTCGTAGCTTTGATGGTGGAGAAACGGCGCTTTTTGGAAGCAACAGGCAGCTTGTTGGAGGGTCGGTTGCTTGGTTTCGTCGTCAGAGGCTTGGGTGTCAGCCGAGTGGAGGAGGTTACAAGAGGTGTCAGAGTGCTACTGGAGCCTGACGGATATTGTTTAGCTTTAGTTGTTGTTGGTGGTTGTTTGATCTTTACTGCTTAATGGTGTTGTTTCCGGGGATTGAAAAGCCCCAAAAACAATTTAGACGAAAGAAAGGTGAGTCAACAAGACATGACAATCCATAATTATAAATCAAGCCAAATTTAAAAGCAAGAAGAGTGTATTTTTTTTTCTAGGTAAGGTTGATGATGGTCATTTTGAGTCAGACGTTAATTTCGTAAGAACTAAAAAAAAAAACAAGTATTATCTGATAGAATATGAGCGAGCTACACTCTTGACACTTCCATGTAATGTGCGACTAGAAACGAAAGTGTCGCTAAATATATGATGGACACACAAAACATTTTGTACCAAACTGGTCTCATCTCAATTGTGGTGGTGGTAACGCAATGCTCATCAATCCCATCAAGAGAGCTTTATTATCGTCATGCAATTAGGGGCTACTATGTCTTTAATCGAAGGATTATCACATCTTGTTTCCTTAATCACAACAGACTTTGGTGGTGTTGTCGCAGGCTACTGTCTTTCAGATAATAGTTGTGTTTTATTAGCTACTATTGTACATTTTTATATATATATATTTATGACTGTACATTGAACAGAGCACTAACAATAATATAATGATGTATATTTCAAAGGTACTGCCGAACGACCTCATCTTGATTGATATGCTTACGGCAATGTACTTCATCATATACTAGTAGAAAAAGCTTTCAATGATGATGCAAACTTACATCTGTATTAAAATGTTTATGAAAAGCACACTCATAGAGATGGCCAGCATTAAAGGACATTTTGATAGCAGCAACAGAAATAATTGCCATTCGAATCACAGATATGCGTGCTTTCATACACAACAAGTGAAGTATATAGAGTTTTCTCAAATCTGATTGGAATTAATGAAGTAACAATGTAGCATACTGAACAATATGAGATAAAAGTTTCTTTTATTATATAATACTGTAGTAGTGATAATTAAAGAAATCCTCCTCGAAAAAGCCTCATCATTGTCAGTTGGTTGTAGTAGACACGTCTTTGTCGGTCTTTGAGTAATGAAGGTAGCATAAATTATAAATTTGTATCTCTGGAATGTTGGCCATCTGAAAAACAGCTTTGACATGATGCTCAAGTGAAGCTATTAACTCTCGCAGTAACAACAGATTGTTAACAAATAGAACCCTTATTTAGCGTCCAAGATATTGAACGAGCCACTTAATTGAGCATTTTTATTGTATTTTTTTGCCACCTATTCCAACAACGCTATTTTAAAGACAATAAACCGCAGAATTCAGCAACATAAAATACGATAATCACCTACCATGAGACGTTTTTGGGAAACACTATTTTTCCTTTACTTGGTGCATCCCAAATTGGCAGTTTTTTTACAATTCACTCTTGACAGAGGCTTTGTTACGCCCTAAAAATTATATCTCTAGATGCGCAACAGTTTTTTCTATAATTTAAAGTAAACATTTTGTACTTTTTACTATCAGCTTTACCATGTAAATGACCAAAACAAGCAGCTCAAAAAGTACATTTTGGACCTAATCGCTACACAAATTAAAACACCGACTAAATTACGATAGAAACTTTAAGGCTTGTTTTCTCAAAATCTGTCTCATTAATCGACTGAAAAAAAGCTACAGACCTACTACTAGCAAGTAAAAGCTTCTTTTGATAAAAAACAATAACCAAAAAAGCTTATTTCTTGACCGAGTTTTGATAGCTTGTAGTCTCTTTCAGCCAATAACATTCGAAGCATCTATTGTGTGCATTTTGCCTATAGCTTTGATCTGTGGAAAGTAGTAAGTAAGAAAAAACAGCTTTATTACATCTTGTTTCCTTGTATTTCTATCCAGAAAGCAAGCCATTTTGAACATTTCACTACGGTGAATGAAGAAATAAAACATGAATGATTGGAAGCTCAACAAATCAGGTACAAATCAATAGTAGGTGCTTTGGCGATCTAGAGCATTATTTGCTAGTAAAACTTATAATAAAAACTAAACAAGCATGTTTTTAAATGTAACGAATGGGAAGTTTAAGACAACTTGTTTAGTGAAAAAACTCAATTTCTTCTTATTACTCTGGTTTTCTTATTTGGAGTTTGAACAACCATTCTATACAAACAATAGCCTTAATAGCACTAATATTATGCCTGTTATTCATATATTACCAAATGGATTACATGTAAATACTACTATATTTTCAATGCTGTAGTCATCAGTCTTTTTATAATTCTTTGTCTATTGCTTTCCACAAATTTTGGGGCTTGCATAATCAATCCATTCAATCAGTGATATGACGACAAGTATAAATAGAAGTATCTTTGACCTCTCTTCTTCTGTTACTTCATGTATATACTCACAGCCAGAAAAAGATCAGGTATGTCTTTGCATGGTTTACAGTAGATACTTTATCCACTCTTCTATTCTAGATACCAAGGTACACCCAATGACCTGGTGTGGTGGTAAGTTCCCTCTCAAGCATGCTGCTGTCAAAGAGGTCTGCATCACTAATGTATTTCAGTCTTTGTTGATGGTGGAGCTGTTTCTACCTTTGAATGGTTTGTTAAAATGGTAATTAGCCCATCAATAAAGGATGCTGCTTTCAAAGAAGTGCATTTTACAGATACGTCAATACCCCACAATGCGTCCTTCTTTATGGGTTCTCTCGTGCTGTTTGTGTTGATTCTCCTTGACTTTCTCTGGTTCCATGTATGATAGAGCAAGTCTATGTTCTCTTGGATCCTTTGTATGCTTATTGATGAAGGCAATGGCACATTCTGCCTACTGCCGTTGCAATGATGAGAATTATACTTGTAGACATTTACAAACGTTCAATCGTTTTCGTTTCAATTTGTAGTGACGCTGGATTGACCAAATTTTCTCTCGAGGCCACTGCTGCATTTCGTATTTAAAACTGTAGCCCTGCTTTTTTATAGATAAGGCAATGATCAATACACTTTTGATTGTAGTGCGAATTTACATTGCAAGATTAATTTAATTGCACTCTGCATGAATGGATATTACAAAGGAGCATGACCTATGAGCACTTTTAAAAGCATACTCGAAATCCTTTGCATTAAATGTCACTATTAATAGCCTTAGTTGTTATTGTGTATGCCCATCTTTGTCATTATAGTAGACCACTCAACCACTCATGTTAATTTCTTGCAACCGGGTATCGATGAAACCTTTTACCATTCGTGCAACAAGGAAAAACCCCCTCTACGGCCTATTTCCGGTTAGCGAAGTTTACAATCTTGAAATCAAAGCAAACAGATCTTCAAGCTTTCTAATGAATCGATCCGAATACCACGCAGCTCATTTTACCTAGTAATACAGTTTCTAGGAAAGATATCGCCTTGTTTATGCTGTGCTGCTAGCAAGTGTTGCAATCTTGATAGTTTTACCGAAGCAGAGTGAATGCTTGTGAGATTTGAAATGATGGACCACATCACAGAGTCCAAGCGTGCGTTTTTATTTTTATCTGCTTTGTGAGCCCGCCAAGTGGTGCAACCGTTTTAGTCATCAAAGCGTGAAGTACCCAAAGTTCTACTCTTTGTTGATGAAAAAGTTGGATAAACACATTGCTGGGCCAAAATCAGCCTTATTTGCGCGCAAGTTTGAGTGAATACAGCCGCTTTTGCTATGAGGTTGGCGAGCTCAAATGATAAATTTGGCGATAGGCTATTACGTAAATTTTATAAATTGAATCTTATTATTCTTGTGTCATCTTTTGACATTGCATGTAATTGTGATCTCGTTGAGCAATATAGAATGCTATGTATCCCTCCATGTTGAATGAGGCCTGCATATAAAAGAGCCTTTTATCTGACAAACAGGCTGGATAGACTAAAGATGGTGGGTTTCTCAAATACCAGCTACCACGGTACTAGAAGCAACATCTCATCTTACCACAGAAAGATGATAAAAGTGAAAAACTTCAAAAGCAACAACACTGTGCTACACACAACATGGAATGGAATTCGAATATTGCAGTACGCCCAGATCAACATTAGGAGGTACAAGGCAATTTACAACTGCACACTGCTTGTGCATATTAAAGACACAAGAACTGAAACCACACAGTTTCCATCTTCGTAACACAGCAGCATCATGACACATTGCACTATCCAGTCAGATGAAGTAACTGATTTTCTAATTTGTGCAAGCTATTAAATTTACCTTTTTTTGTGGCCCCTTTTACCGAGAGAATAAGCTTTGAGTAGCAACACACAAGTTGCTTTTTTCAATATCAGCCTTTAAACTGAAAAGGATTAGATTGGGTTGATCAAATAAAGAGAGGTATCATAGCACACAGCTTATAATACAATACAATTTTATATAGTATCGGCCTTGCGTGTGTGGGGGGATGTAAATCCGTTGCACTGCTCATAGCAGCTCTTGACCCTTTTTCTTTCCTTTTTCTTTTCTCTTCTTTTTTCCACCCTTTTCTTCTTTTTGTTACATGTACTTTCCCAATGATGATGATTTAATTTTAACGAAAAAGATGAGCAACAACAACACCTTGACAGCACCACCGCCTCGTTTACACCGAAAGAGTAACGGCAGTAACACCAGTGCACCCATCATCTCGTCTTCATCTATTCTAACAGCAAGTCCAAGAAGCAGCATTGCTTCCAGCATAAGTCGATACACAGGCGGATTGACAACCACATCTACATTTTCATCGATTGACGAGCACCAAAGTCATACCTCAACGTCGAATTCATCCGCAATCGATTTTTTGAGTAATTCCATTGAAGATTTTGGCATTATCGATACACTTGATTTTGAGGATGTCGATGATGGACTTATTGGTAATGTCATAGACTATTCCACTACAGTAATACACAATATCTCACTATATAAATAGACCACGAGAACATGCATCGGAGCAGAGAAGTGCTCATCGATAGTCTGTTCAAATCTGAAGAAGCTTACACAGAATCACTTGAATTGGTGATGCGCATATTTTTGCAACCATTGCGGAAGGATGCCACTCATACATCATTCAACTTTCTCGGTATGAAAAAGATGGTGTGCACAGAGCGAGAATTCAGATGGCTATTTGGCAACTTTGAGGAACTGGTTCACATGCATCGACTAACATTGAAGAGCCTCCAAGAAAGGTAAGGATTGCTATGCTGTTAGAAACGATTCATTCCAAAATGAACAATTAAATTGAAGAATAAGAAAAATCCAAGTCTTACTGTAAATTTGATAAAAGATTGCGCATTTGGGGTCCCACACAAATCCTATCTGATGTCTTTCAAGCTTGGGTAACACATCAACCATTGAACACACAAAAGTAACCACATCTAACATGCCTTACTACGTTCAATCTGCAGTTTCCAAACTTGGATTGCTATCGCACTTACCTCAACAACTACGCTGTCGCCTTGACGACATACGAGAGGCTAGCGAGATACCAACCCTTCAAGAAATTCATCGACGTGAGTAGCGTACAAACGAATTCGAGTGACATTAAGATCATATAGTAACGAGTTGCATTCAGACGGCGCATAAGGAAAAATCACTAAAAGGCTCTAGCTTGCTTTCATTAATACAATTGCCTGTTGGCTGTATCGATCGCTATGTCGACATGATTACAAAGCTGGCAGAATCAACTCCTTCCATGCATCCAGACTACGTTGGCCTGCAGAAATGTAAACTGTGGATTCAGCAGTTTCAAAAGAGTGTGCAAGAAAAGTAAGCTCCACTACTGCAATCATGCAACCATTTAAATCGACACAATCTAACGAGCAGCACTATAGACTTTTGGATGCCGATAATGTAGATCAAGTCCTGATGATACATCAAGCATTGGTGGGTGCTCCCTTCAGTGTGAGAGCCGAAAGACGACTTGTCATGCAAGGCCAGCTATCGCGCGTTGTACTGAATACAAGATCAATGGGCGAAGAGCGACACTACATGTTGTTTAGCGATCTGTTGGTTTTCGTGAGACCCAAAGTCGATGGAAAAGTAACACGACTCCAGTACAAGGGCCACTTGGTTTTAGAGCGAGCTCGGGTGCGTTCCTTGACAAAGGATGAGGCCGGCGGCATTGCGCATTGCATCGAGATTGTATCCAGTTTCTCTGGTGTTGACAATCTAAACACGACATTCATTGCTGCTCCCACTGTTCATATACTCTACGTGGGGTCTGATGCAGAAAGGGAAGAATGGGTGTCAAAATTAGAGAAAGTAATTGCCAATCTAGATAAAATAGCAGCAGCCAAGCATGGTATGTATATGTATATGAACGTGCCAAATCTACTGTCTGTTCTAACAAACATTCCAGCTCAAGCGACCCGCCGAATGATGCAAAGCAGAGCTCCCAGAGGCAGCCTCACGTCACCTGCTAGCTCAACAATGTCGTCCTCTAATGATGAAAGCTCTTCCATCACAAGGGAGTCCACTTCTTATACCAATTAGCAACACCTTCAATTCTTTACCGATAATATGAATTTATGAATTTATTAAGCAAAAAAAAAAAAAAAACCACCATCATTGACTCCTTTCCTTGATTTTTAAAAGAATAAATCCTTTACTTGATATTATAAAGCGTAGTATTAGTGAATTAGAAATTAGGTATAATGTTCACTCCGTATCGACGTATTCTGATGCAATTATACCAAAATAGGGCACCTCGTATCTCTCTAGTGATGCTCCATCTAGGTATGCTCGGTACCTGACAAATGCTCAAAAATTAGCCATCCAAGCATGCTACATCACGGCATGTACACTTACACTAGCCAAATCAACAGAAAGATATTGAAAAAGAATAAAACCCACGATAAAAAGGATGAAATAAACAGCAAGATGAATTGTGCAAGCATCAATGCTGAAAAGGTGAGAGAAGACTACATGATACACATGGTCAATAGCCCCATTTCATTTCCATCTCTCTCCAATGCTACTTTTTACCTGCCATGCATGGAATCTAACATAGTCGTTCTGTCTCTCGAGAATCAGCAATAGCAATCCTGGATTGTGTGCCGTTTGTTAATTCATCATCTCTGTTACCCAACAAACCAATGCAGCAGTTCATACCTGTTACTGGTCCCAGCACATAGGCCAAAGATGCCTCCACATCAACACGAATAGGTAACGACGTTTCATACTTGTTTACACGGATAGCCTGTTGGCCATTGAATGCCGAACTACTGCTGCTGCTTCCAGCACCATTTCCACTACCCAACAATCCTTGCTCTGCATATGAGTCGGAACCAGCTTGATATGAGCTATAGCCTGCTGCTGCTGCTGCTGCTTGGCTAGATGGTTGCTGATGTTTTTGATGCTTTTTTGGAGAACGGGATGTTCTATCTTCATCCGGTGAAGGCGAATACGGTGAAAAGTTCATATTATGCTGGAGGAAAGTTGCAAGAAGAAGAAAAAAAAAGAACGAAAAAGAAATATATTGTGTGTTGAGTTTTGTTTTTCTTGGTATTTCAACTTGACCACATCACAGCTCACCAGCAGGAGCAGCAGGCGCACCATCCAAAACTCATATGACGTCGTGATTATCTTACTGCTTGATTTATCAATACAATATACAGCGTCTTCAGCACTGCTGTAGTATCCTAGACATAGAACAATGGCTAGAGAATGTCTCGTACCAGTAGTGTAGCTACTACTCTTGTGGATAATAATGCCTCATGATTTGCAAAAAGATAACTTTGCATTGTCAAGCCGAATACAAGGATAGAGAAAGTAAATCATGTTGAATCAACTGATCAAAAGCATACCAGGCTTCATATTATGCCTCTCACATACTTGGACTAATGCTAAATTCAAATTGCATGATTTTTGTTTATGAAGACTTTTGGGCCAAATGTATAGCATTTACTTCAACTGATGTCTCGTACTATATCTTGGTCTAAGTCAAGAAGCAGCTAGATATTACGATGACACAAGAATCGGCACTGAGCAGGGATAGTTGTAGTCGAGTCTATTCAAATTTATGCGATACGTATTTCGATATTAAAGACGGCACCAGTGCTGCGTGATGGGGAGAGGAGGACATCTTGCTGAGTCGAAACCCAAAGAAAAACGCGTCAAGACGGAAAACGATCCAAAAACATTTTTTAGTCGCTTCCCTCTTTCTCTTTTTATTAGAAAAGCTATCATCACCCATCATCACAACATGTCTGATAAGAAAAACGTGGATTTCAACTCTATTTACTGTGGACTTCAGCCTGATCTAGGTCGCTTCCGTTTGTCGCAGAACGGTCTTGGCTGGAAAGGTGGCCGTGATCGAACTGTCATTGTAGCCACAGACGATCTCAAGAAGATGAGTTGGACACGAGCTGCCAGAGGCTTTGAGCTTCGAGTGTTGCAAAAGGATAATACGGTTTTGAAATTTGATGGATTCAAGCCTGATGTGAGTTGAGCTCCCCCTTTGCCACTATGAAATTACAATCCCCCACGCACACACACACTGAGCCGCTGACACATGCCTGATTTTAGGACTTGGATGAGCTGAAAGAATCAGTAAAGGCTTTTTATAAACTCCCAATTGAAGTCAAAGAAGTGAGTGTCAAAGGCTGGAACTGGGGCAAGACCGAATTCCAAGGTAAATCAGGGCATGGGATAACATGTTTGTAGAGGCCTGATGCTGATGCGATCTACAACAACAGGATCCAACCTCAACTTTAGTGTCACCAATAAAACCATGTTCGAATTGCCTCTGGCACAAGCCATTGCCACCAACAAGCCTGGCAAAAACGAAGTAGCCATCAACTTTGTCGACCCTGGACAACCAGCACCCGAAGGCGTCAACCCCAAAGATATAGATGAATTGATGGACATCACCTTTTATGTTCCTGGTACTGTTGCAAAGGAGAACAACAACGACGACGCCAATGTGGAGGAGGATGAGGAGGAAGAGGTCAATGCAGACATGGTCTTTTACGAAACTGTGAAATCCAAGCTGGAGCTCAGCCAAATGACAACCGAGAACATTGTGCAGTTCCAAGAGGCCTTGTGTTTAACTCCTCGTGGTCGCTACAACATCGACATGTACCAAGATTTCCTCCGTCTTCGCGGCAAAACATACGACTACAAGATTCTCTATTCCAACATTATCAAGCTTTTCCTGCTTTTAAAGCCTGATGAAGTGCATGTTCTATTCGTGGTAAGCATTCTATTTGCCTGTCAACCATCAAGCTTGCCACCACAGACTGATTTGATGACACTTGCACACACATATAGATTGGTTTGGATCCTCCTCTCCGACAGGGCCAAACAAAGTATCCATTCCTAGTGTTCCAGTTTGTGCGCGAAGAGGAAATTGATGTGGACTTGAACTTGGAGGACGAGGCATTGGATGAGAAATACGAAAACAAGCTTCAAAAGCACTATGATGCCCCCACTTACGAGGTTGTCAGCAACGTATTCAGAGCACTGACAGGAAGAAAGGTGACAGTGCCTGGCTCTTATAGAAGTCATCATGGCGCCAACGCCCTAAAGTGCTCAATGAAAGCAAACGAAGGTTTCCTTTACCCGTTGGAAAAGAGTCTACTCTTCATTCCTAAACCTCCTACCTTCATTCCCTTGAACGAAATCGGCGTGGTTACTTTCTCTCGTGTGGGTCAATCGGGCGGCAGCTCGCGTACATTTGACATGAAGTTTAACATGAAGAGCGGCAACGACATTCAGTTCTCCAGCATCAACAGAGAAGAGTATGCCAACATTGAAGAGTACTTGAAGCAAAAGAAGATCAAGATCAAGTCTGAAGGAAATGAGGATGCCATGATGACCTACACCGATCTCGCTGGACTGGATGACGATGATGACGATGAGGAAGACGATGACTATGATTCTAGAAAGAGACGCAGAACAGGAGACGCTGGTGGATCCAACTTCCCTGGTGCTGCTGGTGCTGATGATGAGGATGAAAGTCGTAAGTATCGGTATAGATGTACATTGCACCATCTTGTGCGCTAACATGTGATCTGTTCTATAGCTGATGAGGATTTCGCGCCTGACAGTGATAGCGATGTACCTGAGGAATACGATTCATCTGCACAAGGATCCTCTGAGGGCGAGGATGAGGCAGGAGATGATTAAAGTGTTCCATATATATTGATTGATACAAAATAAAACGCAACGTGCATTTCCATTGCTTGATTGATATTCATTGCGTTTGCCCATCTTGAAGGATAGTCCATGATCTTTGTCCCTTTGATAATGTATCTCTTATTCCTAAGAAGATGGTTTGGGCTTGATCCAGTATACACTCATCAATTGTCTCATTGCACAATACCAAATGTTGGATTTCTACAAGACAAGGAAAAGCATTGCTTGCCCTAACAGTGATTTAATCCCAAAACACACCATCTAGACCAAACCTCTATCCTTCTAGTCGGTTTTACCTATTTCTCGGCGATTTCTTTGTGCACAAGTAATCCACACGCAACAAGCTGATGTGCATTAGCTACAAACACGAGTGATGTCACCCAAATGTTCAGGATGCAACCAATCAAAAGCGTACTTTTGTGATTATTCAACTAGAAAAATTGAAAAAAAAAGAAAACGACCACCAACACCCTCCATTTACAAAGAAAAGGATATAAAAAAAAGGGAAAAACAACAACAAAAAAGCTTTTTTATTACAAGAAAAAAGGGATTACATCTACTAGAAGAGTTCTCTTGCCTTTTGTATATCCTGTTCCTCCACTTTTCCTTTTTTTGCGCCAACTTTAACGCATTTTTTTTCCTACTTTTTTCTTCATCTCGCTTTGTTTTTCAAATTTTTCCTCTCTCTCAAAATTTTTTTTAGGGTGAGGGAATTTTTTTTTTTTTTTTTCTCGTCTGGAATTACATTGCTAAATGCCTGTTCAAATGGTCTCTCGCTTCCGAGTCAAGAAACTTTCGCCAAAACACCCACTTCCCATCTTTAAGGAGTCTCAGCTTCCAGACCTCATCGACCCTGCCAACCTGCAAAGATCTGTCCCTCAGATAGAGACTGGCGTTGAGAAGGAAGAAGAAGAGGAGGTATGTTTTGGCTTTCTGTTTGTGTACATAATTAATTTTCACCCAATGAAGAGCGCGCAGTTAATAAATTAACATGTGTCTCCTCCTCCCCCTATTCTTTCCAAATCATATGAACACACCACTCACTGTATCTTATTTTTAGCATGATTTACAAGCTGCTATTTCGGCACATCAAGCAGCGGTGACAACAGGCGCCAAAATAGAAAGCTACATCCCAATTCCTGATGCATCAAAGGAAATCGACCACAAAGAATATGAAGCGTTATACAAAAAAAAGTACAAGGAGCCATCCACCCTGATTCGATTCTCATCCACAGTCGAAGATACCAGCGGCTGTCCCTATGTTATGGATGAGTTGGATGAATCATTTTTAAATAAATATAATACAGACCATACAACATTGTCAGAAGATGATTTTGAAAAGATAATGTATCAGTTTGAATCCATTACAAAAGACAAGTTGCCACACATCCACTTGGTGAGTTTTCAATCATCTTGTTGCTGCCACTGCTTGGCATCTGATTTACTGACTCATTTACCGCACATAGGATCCTGAACACATTCCTGACTTCAAGAACTTTATGGAACTGGTCCCCGAGACATCCTTCCTGCACACAAGAGCCACCCTGCTGCTGGAGCCCATCTTTGGTCACTGGAGAAAGCGCAAGCAAGAGCGCCACGGACATGCCATCATTCCAGAATTAAAGTACGAGGAGCTGCTCAAGAATGAGATGGATCCCTACGTCTGTTTCCGTCGTCGTGAGACCAAGCCTGTCCGCAAGACAAGACGTACCGACCAGCAATCCTTGGAGAGGCTTCGCAAGCTACGCTCAGAGATGGAGATGGCCAGAAACCTACTTGAGATGGTCTTGAGACGAGAGAAGATTAGAAAAGAAGGCATGGTTCTGGAGCACACAGTGTTTGACAAGAAGTGCAAACTACGAGAATATCAGAGAACCCTGGGCATCAAGGAGGACGAAGATTTGCTGTTGCCATCCAAAAGAAAGCGCAAGGCATCTGTTGGTTCTGGGTAAGTTGTTGTTTGATGTTTCTTGCACTTGCACTTACATTTTCTGTCAGTGCTACCATCAAAATCCCTCTTCATAGGCTCAAAAGAGACGACGGCCGCATTGAAAAGTCTCCTGCACAGTTGGCCATTGAAGCTGATTTAGCCAAAAAGAAGCTGTTGGATGCGCCATACGAAGACATCACAGATGTAAGTTGCAGCTGCTTTTGACGGCAACAATGTGCTAAACCATGTCTTGATTGAACATATAGTGCTCCTACCAGCCCTTTCCAGCGCCATTATCTACACAGTTCTTTCAGCCGATGGAAAACGGTGTTCGCTACAGAAAGCGTATTGGCCGTGGTGGCCGCATCTTTATCGATCGTGCTGGCTACAAGAATGTATCCGGCAAAAGCAAACCTGGCATGGCAATGACTGAATATGAAAGAAGCAATGCAAACCGCTTTGAGTTTGATTCTGACTCGAGCGATCAAGAATCAGACGTTGAAATCGACGAGATGCAAGACAGGTAAAGTAAACATTTTGCTTTGAAAGTGGAAAAGAGAGAGAGAGAGGGGGGGGGGGTTCTCTTTTTACGCTTTAGTCATGTCCCAACTGATGATTTACCCGGACCTTTTTTTTTTCTGTGTGTGTAGTTATCTGAGGCATAGAGCACAGCTTCTCTCGGAAATGGAGCTTCGGAGTCTTGTTACCGTCCCATTCTTGACCCCAATGAACATGATGAACATTCAAGCGGCTCGTGCTAGTCAGGCTGCTGCTGTAGCTGCTGCCAACGCTGCGGCGGCTGCGGCTTCGTCCCAAAGACTGTCGGTTGCAACGGGCGCATCCGCATTGGAGAGCAATGCCAACCCAGGCAGCAGAGCCTCTTCGCCCAATTCATCGCCACATCCATTGAAGCGACAGGCCAGCAGATCTCGAATGACACCACAGCAGGCCGCAGTGGCTATGGCGAACGGCATGATTGCTGCCAACATGGCTGCCGTTGTCAACAACTCTTCAAACCAAAACCGAACTGCTGTCCAAATGGCCATTGCAGCTGCTCAACAGCAGCAACAGCAGCAACAGCAGCAAAGAGCAAACAATGCCAATGGTTTGCCATCCTCCATCATGTAATCTTTTAGATGCCTGACAAGGGAAACATTATACAAATTCATCACCTCTTCTTACCATCCTCCATTCTCTCATTGTACAGACTCTTGTTCCTCCTCCACCTCTCACACCCCCACCTCTTTTACTCTGATATAAACATATACATACATACTATTGCTATCACATTTATTTACTTATCACTATTTTATAAGCAAAGTCAACCTAGCTTTACTCGGCCATTGGTCCTCCAAAATAGAATATCGATGCTTTGAATAAAACAGACTCTAATAATCATAGAAAACCTTAATTTTGAGTTGTAGTGTGCAACCCCCATTAGCTACTGATCTTGCGGATAGTGTTACCGCACCGTCGTCGTCTATTTGTAATATTACTGATGGGGGGGGGGGCATAGATAGCAGTAGTAAATAGACGAGTGGCTTCACACAACTTTTGATATGGTTAATCTCTAGGTTTATTTAGTGGATGATATCAATGAAATGGTATAGCTTAATGTCCTTTCTAAAGTAATAATAATGATGGTACAGTTGCTCAAGAGGAGAATTTCATCGAATTAACATTGGGTGCCACCAGGACATTGCCCGTAGAAACCTCGCCCTTAATACCGACAATGGCAACCATGGTTTTTCTGCTACGGTTCTTGTACTGGATCCTGACTTGGCTGCCTGTTTGACTAACTGTGCCACCTGTGACACCTGTGATCTTGATGCCATTAGCAACCTTGAACGAAACAACAACAGTATTTCCAAACGATGTTTGATCGAATCGACGAGCATTGATGACCGCTTCAAAGGAGCCAGCACCAGCATTCACTTTAGTAACAGAGAATTGCGCAATCACTCTGCCATTCTTGTAAGGTTTGGCAGTGGGACCAACATAGAAGGAGGAGGAAGAGGCCTTTTGCTTGGTATTCGCAGCAAGGAATGTGGCTCCTTGAACGAGTTGCTGGCTCTTCTTGAGTGCAGCAGGACAGATAGTTCCACCGGTGCCCTGGCCGCAGTAGATTGAAGAGCCATCCGTTGTTGAGAAGCATGTCAGACTGGAGGGACATTGACGAATCTCCCATTTACCATGGTTGCAAGTGGCAAATGAGTCGCCAGAACAGACCATTTGACCTTCAGTAGGGCATTTAGAGGCATGCGAAACACAGGATGTGGGTGAACCAGCAGTATTGGATTCAGAGGTAGAGGTGAGCGTCTTGGTAGGTTTGGGCTTGCTTGTCGTAGATTTGCTCTTGGTGGATGTACTATGCTTTTTGCTTGTGGTCTTGTGTTTGGTAGTTGTGCTCTTAGAAGCCTTGCTCTTGGTAGTCTTTCCCATGCTCGTGGTCGTCTTTCCCTTGGTCTTGGTAGCCTTGGTCTTTGTGGTCTTTCCATGCGTTTTAGATTTAGAATGACTTGATATGGATTTAGTCAATCTTGTTTTGCTAGTTGTTTTGGCTGATGTGGAGGTTTTAGATGTCGATTTGCTAGGTGGTCTGGTCTTGGTAGCACCACTAGTACTAGTTCTTGGAGTACTATGCCTAGTAGATACTGAACTCTGATGACCAGTTTTTGTTGTTGTATGATGCTTGGTCTTGGTCGTTGTCTGATGGTGCTTTGCCTTGGATGTTGTTTTCTTATGGCTCTTTGTTTTTGTACTAGTCTTCTTTGGTGTACTACTTGTAGTACTTTTACCGCCTTCGTTTCCATTGCTAGGCAAATCATGGACAAGATCAGCTACGGCCGCTTGATAGTTGGGCGATACATCTGTATTGTCATACGAAGCAGAAGCGTCCCAGAGAGTGACACCGCCAAAGTTAGAGTAACTGGATTGCAATTCTTTGACAATGGGTTCAAGAGAGTCGAAAGCAACGTAGCCACTGCCAGCAGCAGCACTGGAGCCAGGCAAGCCCAAGAAAACCTTGACATCCGGGTTGGGAGACGATTTCGTTGCCCATGCATTCCAAGTGTCAAAGTTGAAGCTACTGCTAGTCGCGGCACAATAGTTGTTGTAGAATTGCACATTGACAGCATCAAATTCGACAGCATCAAGGACGGTGCCGAGCATGGCATCGGGATACGGGCATTGGGGAGCTCCAGTAATGTAGTAATCCTTGGACGAGTCGGTAGCAAAATGCTTTCGAAGTTGCTTAATCATTGCCTATTTGTTTTCGCTTTATTAGCTTATTGAAAACCTCTCATTGATTGTGCTACACAACTTACAACGTAGCCTGTAGAACCACCACCTTCAATATCGAGATCAAAGCCGTCGATAATAGCATCGCCAAATGGACGAGTGTCGCTTTCTCCAGCACCAAAAATGTTCCACAAAGTGTCAGCAAAAGATTCCGCATCAGCATCATTTGCAAAACCGTAGACACCGTTTGCACCACCGAGGGACATCAATATGGTCTTTCCTCTATCTTGACAAGTCTTGATATCTGCAAATTAGTACACACAAAGTCAGTCAGCATTTTTGCTCTATTTGACAAACTTTGATCTAGTACCTGCTTCTACGCTTGTACATTGCAGTAGCTCTGTCCCTGAGAATGCTGGTCCACTGCAACCATTCGCCAAGTTGAGCATAGGAAGACTTCCGTCACTGAAATCGAGCACAAATGACATGATCAGAACATCGGAATTGTCGTCGCAATAAGAAGCAAGACTTTTCTGACTATCCAATGAACCTTTGGAATTCTTTATACACACACAAGCAGCTTTAGTGATACAGTTCATCATTTAATAGAAAAGGCGCACAAACACATCTACTTACCTGGCCCCAATAAGTGACAACACTTGGCTTGTCAAGAAAACTACCACCGGCATGCACCGTTGACGACACTGCCAGCAATGTCGCGATTGCAGTAGCTGCTGTGGCAAGATTGACGAATTTACAATGTCTAAGCATTCGAATGAAATGAGATTAATGCCCAAGAAACAGACTGATCTGGTTTGGCTTCCTTTTTATACCATTTTCATCTCATGTAAGGTAATAGATATAGGCAATCCATAATAATAACAAGGAAATGAATCCCAGCATGGCCACAGGGTTTAGATCTATCAACACACAATACAACAAATGCATCTAAAATCAAACTATTATTTATTTAGCCATGGTTTATATGTGATACCAATATGTATTGTAATGAAATTTGTATAAATCAAGTAGATTTTTCTTTATACTTGCGTTTACCGAGTATTTTAGAAATTATCTGTGGTTTAATGTTGTTGATTTGCTTTGCACTTTTATAGTAACTCATAATACCTAGCGGAAGCAGTAGTTGCTGATCATCCCTTTCAACTCATCAGACTAATGTGGATTTGGTAAATTAACCATATTGTCAAGAATATTGCACTAATATGAATGATTGATAATATAAATCAGGCATGTGTACGGAGCCAACAAATGGCATCATGTCCAATCCATCATTGCAAATAGTATAAGAACATGTCTGTCAGCAGCTAAACCCATCTATTTCACCAAGAAAACAAACACAGAGTATTATTTCAAGCCTGTTTTTGGTAATTAAAGGCTTTGTACACATAAGCATACGACAAGAAGCATGTATCAAATGCACGTATGTTCCTCGCTTCACTCTCAGAAAATTACACCAAATGCTTGCTCTCACACAATACATTAATTAGAGATAGTAACGACAAGAATTGATGTATTCCTAACAATTACTGAAAGAATTAATTTGTAATCGTTATCATTAGGTATAAATGATTGTTACAGATTAAAGATGAATTGTACATTCGCACAGAGTAGTTGGAATCATTAGAGTTTCACATATCTTCTTGATCCCAACTGCCATTTAACATTGAACACTATTTATTAGGCTCATCTCGGTGGTGCAACCTCCGGCATCGCTTATATGCAATTTGGTCCTAATCATATGTAGTCTTACATGATTGACGCTGTACTCATATAGATCAAATCTGTAGGTAATGGTAAAAGAGGCAACAACGATAATAATGTAGGAGGCGACAAAACATCGGATGCATTGATGGAAATGCCTGGAAGAATCCGTGCCAAATAATTTGGCAAAAAGACGGTTGCTGTTCCAGAGAATCAATGAGGTGTTAATCAAGGCCTAATTAATCAACCTTGCATTTTTTTTTAGCTATTCAATGTTGAAAAAATGTCAAAGGGATGGGAGGTTGCTTGGGTGCTATCCACTGTGCACTATGCACTATGCATAATTGTCCCACTGGAATTCACAGTCAGGCTTATCTGAACTTAAAAAAAGGTGACACTCCATAAGGTAGACCTAAATTTGTAATTTTTTGAAAAACCTGGATCTACAACATTTTTTCAGAATGTCAATTTTATCCCACGTTTTTATAGATGGATGTATTTGTAAAGCTATGAGAGCCCTATTGGCGTTTATTCGAAATTTTTAGCTCTTTTTATTGTTGAGATATCATCGATTCAAGTTTTGTGCTATATTTAAAAAAATGCGATTTGCTACATATTTCAACTAGTAAACCATATTTGCAACTATAAGCAAAGTTATTTGCACGTACGCAAGAAACATATGTAAATCTGTTTCAAAGGTATAATAGCTTTGTATAAAGATGAAAGATCGATAAAACGTCAAAAAATTGACTAAATCGCACATAACACTAGCAGTGCTTGCAGGATACTAATATAATATCTATTATATCTAAAAGTTCATATTTTTATACACATTTTGCTTTTTGAATCGCAAAGATAGACCTATTTTTGACAGAGTAATGTCGAAAACAAGTTACAGCCCTGTTTTTAGACCCCAACCCTCATGCCGAAATGTGACATTTTCTCAAAAATCTTGAAATAAACGTATTGAATCAAATTTTAAGTTGTGCAAACAAATAGAAGCAATACGGTTGTATATATACATGTAAAATTAAGGGCGTAATTGTTCTAGGGATTTCGAGTAAATGCAACAAAACAACTTTTTTTGGGACTCATTTTTGACATTTACTGCTTGAAGCTTCTATAGCCGCGCAGAGTCGCCCTCTCATTGGCTGATTTTTTTCAGTTACTGAAGACAGGCCTGATCATGCTGGTTGCATAATGATGTGTTTTCATGCATTTAAAGCAACACTAGCAATCAATACACAAGATATAAATCTCCCAAGCAAATATTTTCAAATAAAATTACGTTTAATATGATGCACAATCACTACCATTACTACTACAATGATGATTATACGTACAAATGCAACATTTCTACCTCGGCCAACAATGCACGGGAATGAAATGCATTCATCGGAATGAACGACAACTTCAACAAGCAACAAAACTCTTTACCTAAGCTCATGTAGTAGACCAAGATAACCGAAACGCGTATACATATATATGATACTATGAAAAAAAAAAGATAGCAGCATGATTTGTTGCTTCAACAACAGCAAATATAGACTATACTTATACCGTTCTCTTTTTCTGTTCAGCATCAAATTGCCATTTTTAATTGCTTTTTTTACCAATCACCTACGACATTGTACAGCATGATTGCATAGTATTGCGTTGCATGGAGCCTTTCAGTATATCTAGTTAGTAGTAGAAGTCTTTATTTTCATGGTTAAAAAATTGATCTTTTGGTTTTCGACAAGAGCCATGAGGGGGGGGGGATTACCGCATACTTTCTAGTCGATTTTGCTGACCCAAAAAAGTTGGCAAAGGCTACTGTCAGGAATTTGATATTGGACGAGATCAATTGTTTAGTTTAATGGTGCTGGCAGCCTAAAGCAGCTTCTACCTCAAGGAAATACAGCTCAGATGCTTCCAATCATCTCTGTATTTTGCATTGTTTTGAATAAAGAGAGAGGCAAATGTAGTCAAAACCGCCATAGTAGTATGCTGTGCACATTTTTCTCATGTGTTTCTATATATCGCATCGCAAGAGAGCCAGAATCATGATGGTTCCAAGTCCCTTACTGATTGATATTGGAAGGCCAAGCAAAAAGTTGTTAGTAGAAACACAATCCAAAGCAACCCTAATTCTTTAAAGTTTCCCATTTTCTTCAATTCCATACATTTGAAGTTTTTTCTTTTTAGCAACAAGGCGGGATTGATTTGATGGATTAGATGTTATAATCGATTTTTATATAGTCTGCTTCAGTATTGCATCTCCATGACCAGACTTGAATCAATAAGCCCACTATATCACCTAGCTGTTTCGACATGGCTTGACTAAATCTATAGTAGTGGCCATCTTGCAAATGTTGGAAAATAACAAAACATCAAAATCCCAAAAGGGAATTCAATTTACCAAATCGAGCCCATTGATCGGATCAATCGGAAACTGAGGGATAAATGCTTTAGAACATTTGACGTATATATGTGAAAGGGCTGGGCATTTTTTTTTTAAAAAAGAAGCTGATTGGTATGGAGCTTTTCTGTTTCTACGGGTTGCATAAATCGTAAATTCTATATCGACATGCTGAGGTATTTTTCACGTTAAGGGTCCTACCTAATGTGTGTGTGTGTGTCTGGTGGTGGTGGTGCCACACGCAGGGATGAGGGAGAAAGACGGAAAACCCCCCAACTGGGAAAAAGGTCATGCAAAAAAAAAAAAAAAAAAAAAAAAGTAAAACAAATATCTTTTGACAAAATGTTCAATCTGTGACAACTGTCTCTCTCTCTCTCTCTTTTCATTCAATCGACTATAGACAATGTTCAAGTCGTTACATAAGAGTGAAGAAATATCGCTGTCGATAGAAATCTCTCCTGACTTCACAGGTATTTTGCGAGGATTTGCGCATGATGAATCTGAAGGCTGCACTTTGAACGGAGAGCTCTTGATGACCACCACTCGTCGTGTCAAGATCAAGCGCTTGGAAACTGTCTTTTCAGGTGTATGTCGAGTGAATTTCAAGACAACCAACAAGATGGGTGTCCCCACGTCTGACGGTATCGAGAGTCGAGGCATTTACCGAAAGAAAAAGACACATTTGAACGAGGCAGCAGCAGCAGACGTCGATAGCAACCCAACAACATTTGAGCCTGGTACGTACAAGTTTTCATTTTCCTTCAAGATACCACCCAGTCTGCCGCATTCGTTCAAGGGGAAGCACGGGTCGATTGAATACGAGCTGGATGCCTATGCGACTCGAAGCATATTCAGCACGGATGTGCATATCAGTAAGCCAGTGACGCTGAGACGATGTCTGATGAACACGCCAAGTCCTTTTGCTCGCAACACACAAACTGTGCTAGGAAAAAAGCATCCCGACATTGTCAAGTACTCTGCCACTGCCCCGTCCATGGTCTACTGTGAAGGAGGATTACTGGAACTCGAACTGAATATAGAACTAAAGGATCCGGATCGGTATTCCGTGCGCATTGTCACCTGCGGCCTAAAGGAACGCGTAGTGTACAGAACCACAGGCAAAAGCTCACTGACGAACCAAGCAATGCACTACAATGAATCCAGCTTTCCTCTGGGCTGCAGCACCTTCTTCCCCTCTCAACATCCCGAGTACAACCCCGCAGACCTGCACAACTACACTGCTATCTTTCGACTGTATCCCCGCGTGCACACTGACAACAAATCCAGCTTGATTGTGGTCCACCATGTGCTCATGATTCGCATGATCATTGACGACAATGAGGTGATAGCAAGGGCCAAAATTCACCGACACAGGTCGACCGACAGCACGACGAGCGTAGCCAGCATCCTGTCCCATTTATCAGTGAAACAGCAGCACGATCATCGAAATTCGCCCGGAAAGCCACCTACCATGACACCCGTTGCTTCCACCAGCACGCCTCCCTTGAGCAGATCGCCGTCTATTTCAGAGCTGTCAGTGGAAACCATGTCTGGCGAATCCATCCTATCCGCATCCCCGCCATCTTCCTCGTCGTTGGACATGGAAGCTATGCAGCCTTTTCAGTCCAATATAGTGCGAGTGTCCAGCAGAAAACTAGCGTCCGCCAGTAGCAGCAATGCGGCAGAAAATAATACCATAGTGGATCAAGGCGATAACGAGGAGGAGGAGGAGGAGGAGGAAAGAGAGGGCGTGACAAGAGATACTCCCCCGGGAAGCGGGCCACGACATCACTTGGGCCACTCACTAACCATCCACCATCATTTCAATCCATTCCAATTCCACAAGGGCATCCTGGAAGAAGGCTCGTATGAATGCACGCTCAACATGCCTATCATTGTCACATCGCGAGAAGAGTACCGTGAAGGGGGTGTGCCTGCCTTGCCCGACTATGAAACAGCAGTAGATGAGCCTCCAAGCTACCGGGCCGCTCTTCAATGCCTCCCACCTGTGCCCATTTACCCGTCCATGGAGGAATTAGAAAATAGCAACAATAGCAGCAGTAGTGAGATGTTTACCAGCGAATAAAATGGATGATTATTTTGCCTTTATTGCTTGTACCACCACAATATGATGAGATGCGTTTTTGTATACGAATCCATGCTCAACAAGCTTGTTTAATTCCATGTCAAGTCGTGATGGGGATGAAGAGAGAGGCAATTCGTTCTTTTTAGTTTGGGAAAACAATAAAGCCTGTTGCCTGGCAACGGTTGCAAGCAAGTTTCTTGGTAGACATCAAGCACATGCAAGGTTCAACTAGGCTACAAACATTTCGGTGCGTGTATACATTAGGCATTAAATTGGTTGGTCAATGGCTTTATAAGGTGAGAGGCCAATTCACATTTATCATCCCCTTCTTTCTTTTTTTCTTCCATCCACCCATCTCTTTTCCTCCCCTTCCGTTCCTTATTTCTCCTTTCTACTAATTTACAATCAAGCTTCTCTCACCTTCCTCAAGTCCACGATGGCAGACATAGAAGAGAAAAACTCGTACATGCAATCCTTTCTTGTAAGACACACACAGACATTGTTGGTGTGTGCTTGGTGTTAACCCGTGTCGATATAATAGAACGAAAGACCAAAGAACGGAATCGATATTCCACATGCTCGTCTTTTATCGGCTCTCAGGCTGAATGATGAGTTTGCAGAGTACTTTAAAGATCGGTAAGCATACACGCCGCATTCTCAGTGAACAGACTGTTGACTATATATATATGTAGCGCTCAAATCGAAGACATGTATGCAAAGAGCATCATCAAGTTGCAAAAGAAGAATTACATTGCAAACAAGTCGGCATTAGGGTAAGAGAAGTGAATGGCATGCTTAGATTACTGCTCGTATTCACACCGTGATAGCACCTTTTTGCCATTGTGGGAAATGCTTCAGATTGAACTCGCCCAACTAGCGTCTATTCATGGCGAGTACGCTGCTGTGCTGACTGAGCAGATTGAACAGCCATTGAGAGCAGCTATACCCAACAATCGCGATTACGCTGATATCCACCAGGTGAGACTCGCTTTGTGCCTTGTTGGTAGTGTTGTGTGCTTTGATTGACACAGTCGATACACAACAGATGGGCGACCATATGCAAAGAATTGCTCGCGAGTACGACGATCTTGAATCCAAAATTCAAAAGCAAAAGAAGAATCCAAAGGGCGAAGCAAAGATGGCAGAGCATATCAAACTGCAGGAGCAAAAGCTGCAAGAGTGGATCAAGGATGCACCTGAATTCTTACAGGTACGCAGGCTATATTAGAGTCCAACGACCAAGACAAGCACTGACACAAGCACATCCCCTTGCAGAAACACCAAAAAGTGGATGAATTTGGCTGGGAAAACCTAAAGACCACCATCTACAAATTTGAGTCTATCCAGCAGACACACGCTGAAAAAATGATTGAAATGGCGGGAAACACCATGACAGCTGCTGCCAACTTGCGTGTGGATGACGAAATTGCTGCCTTCTGCGCATCCCATAGTAGTAGCAACTCCAGGAGAATCACTCCGCATCATCAAGTGCCAAACACAACAACAGCAACTGTGGAGAATCAAGCACAGCTCATCAACACGGATCACATTGTCCCTGAGCCCTCCGTCTCAGACATGAGTTTGAAAAGCTCGGATGCTGCTGCCACCACACACCACAACCACCCGCCACCACCGCCATCTGTCAAAAAGGACAAGAAGCGATGTAAGTGAAAAACTGCAACACGTACACTGAAAAAAAAAGCGTTGACCTGTGGTTGCCACATAGTTTTCTCGTCTCTTGTTTCTATCAGACGCAAGCCAAAATCAGATGCTAACCTTCATCAGCACATGGATCAACAACAGGGCCTCAGTCCCTCTGATCAATCAAGCCAAGGCCGTCGTCAGCGTAGTTTCAGCAATGCTGGCAGCTTTGTGGAATCTGCCAGCCTCCACTCGATTAATACACACAGCACTGTAGATCATCATGACGCAAACATTGCCAAATCAGCAAGTGCAAACAACATTGGTCAGCAGCACCACTACCAGCAACATGTGGACTTGATGACGCCCAACTCGCCTACTTCGTTGAACAATGCGCCCAGTCTGAAGGGAAGCTTTACCAATGAGTCATCTTCACAACCTGTAAGTAGCTTGATGTTGCGGTATTGTCAATAGGGAGCCTTTTTTCTAACACACGTATACATCCTCAGCCTCTTATTTTGATAGATGCGGAAGGATACTCCATCCCTCCTCCAGATCGCACAGCATGGCCTGCTGATGCCAACACCACCAATGAATCTCTAGTAGATACAGACGACATGGCTTCAGATGGAGGAAGGTGAGTTCCACTATACCAAGATAGGCTCACTCACTCACTCACTACTCGACATCCACTACCACAGTGTATTTAGCAACCCACGTATTCGAGTGGATATCAAGAACGAAGCTGTCACTGAGGAGGATGCTTCACAATCAGCTGTTGCTCTCTCACGCGTGTCTACTCTGCTAAGAGAGGTTGGTATACATACATTTGTATTTTACGCTTTACTAAATCATCCTGTAGAAGACCCCCAATGCTGCACCCACTGCGAGAAGATTGCGAGGACGAAGAGAGTAAGTTGGCTGGCCCTCAGCATACTAGTACGCACCAGCAAGCTAATAATTTACCGCTAGAATGAGAGCCACGCAATTGTACTCGGTCATTGAGCAAGATCAAATTGTTTCCCGAGTAGATGGTTCTTCTGGCGCTGCACCAGCAGCTACTACTACTACATCGCTCCAGTCATCTTCCACAGACTCTACATCATCCTTACCAGCAAATCCCTTTGAAATGAGTCAAGAAAGAATTGCAGAGATACCAGAGGAAGAGGACGCAGCAGCAGCAATGCAACAACCTGTAGAGGATTTGCCATTGATCAATGTATACATTACCGAAACAGTGCATGTGCTTTCCAAAGCCGGAGAGGCAGAGAAATCAGTTGTCTGGGGTGAGATTGGTATTGACTATAAAGGACCTGCTGTAAGCGCTACACCCATTTGCTTCCGAATCGACCATCAGCAATCATTGGACTCCATTGAGACGACCGACTATGCCAGTGTGTTGGACGGTTACAGCTTGCAAGACAATATCTTCAAGATCAACACAGAACGCTATCACCAACAACATGTCGGCACTTTAGACAACACCGCGACCACTGTTTGTTGTATCAAGTACCAGACCAAATTGAGCCATTTACCCATCACTGTGAAGCCCATTTGGAAATGTGAAGCTGAAAAGAGTCGATTGCTTGTCAAATACCATGTCAATGCACCCGTTACAGCCACATTGGATAAGGTCATGTTTGTCACTTCAGTCACTGGCAATGTACAACATGCGCTCAGTATTCCTGCAGG
The DNA here is from genome assembly GCA_010203745.1 of Mucor lusitanicus. NCBI lineage: Eukaryota > Fungi > Mucoromycota > Mucoromycetes > Mucorales > Mucoraceae > Mucor > Mucor lusitanicus. The sequence goes on along the minus strand of JAAECE010000009.1, from coordinate 1,302,648 downwards.
TGAGCTTGTGCTCTCTCAAAACAGGATCAAGTGGCATCTGGGGCACATTGCTGCAAACGATGGTGAGCAAGTCATCAAGGCTCAATTCACAACACTGGAACAGGCGTCTCCTCAACCCATTGCTGTTCGCTTTGAAATCAGGGATTATTTATTATCGGATGTCAGCGTACAACAGGGTGCTGATGCCGCTGTCGTTCTTTGGGCTAAAATTTGTAACATTACCAAGATTGTAAAGGCTGGAAAATACATTGCAGACGTTTAAGTAAAATAATTTCATATTATAATATATATAAATCTATTCATATCATTAGTATTGGCTACTCAAAAGAGAGGCAAACACTTTACAAGTGGCATTATTACAACACATGTTCCTTAAATGAGCATCTTTTAACTCTTTTTTTTTTTTTTTTTTTTTTTTTTTTTCATCTCATGTTTACGCTCAGTAGTGCGTTCGAGAAAGGGATGTCTAAAGTTGCTTGAATATCAATGTTTTACTATAGTACAACATGTTTTAATTTTATGCGATTCCATGATTTCCAGAAAGGTTTTCAAATTTGGACTTTTGGGCTTAAAGTAATAAAGACAAAGGGAAGGAACAAGACCGATAAACTCATTAATGTTCACTGATCTGTCATGTTGCGTACTTGTATGGAATCAGGGTGGAAGCTGACATTGCTCGTCGATTATGTAATGGTCTGATTAGATTATCAATACCACAAAATTTTCGATTTCTTATGCTAGAGTCATGCTAGAGTTTCAATGTAGAGCTTATTTGAAGGGTGTTTTGTTGCTACACACTATAAATGATGACGAAAATAAAGTCTAAATGGTAGAAACTCTTCAATTCCTGAAAAAACTCCATCAAAATCATCTGAATAACGCAGACCAAGACACTTGATATTAGTGCCATTGAATTTTCATTTAAATTCTGTACAGAAAACAAATAAGGCTAAAGGGGTGTTTACTATCAGCAATTAAAGAATTTTGATATTCATAGACTTTAGAATTCATGGAGGATCAGTTGTCAATTCAATTTTTCAAATACCACAAAGTTGAATAGCAAAAGAATAAGGGACAGTTTTTATCCCAATTCTATTGCTGCTATACAATGGCCCTGAACTTAATACGCAACCATATCTACCATGATTCACAAAACTGTCCCAATGTTTAGCACTTTTGAATTCAATGCCTTATAACGAAGTCAAATGGCGTTCAATAACAATGAATTTCGTATCATTTGAAAGCTAAAACTGTTTTCTGTCAGATCCATGTTTTAGAAGTTTATTTCGACCGCATTAATCAGAGCTGTCATTGGCCGAAATAAGTAGGCACAATGGGACAGTAAAGTGAGATGATTGAAAAAAATACGTTTATTACTTTTATTCATGATCAATACTTTGTCCAATATTCTTCTTTAGCTCTAATTACAGCTTTAATACGTCTAGGCGTACTTTCTATAACTTTTTGGCACTCCTCCGGCTTCATTTGGTCGTACCAAACCTCAGTTACCCGCTCATAAAGTCCATTCACACCCTTTGTTGCTGTTTCGTACTGATTCAAGCGCCTTTTCAACAAAGCCCACATATTCTCAATGGGATTTAAGTCGAGGGACTAATGAGGCCACTGCTGCATGACCTGATATGACTGCTCTTGAAAGTATTCCTTGGCCAACTTTGACGAGTGTTTGGGGTCATTGTCTTGCTGGAAGAAAATCACCTGTTTACGTTGGAAGCCCAATTTCTCGATAGCAAAAGCAGTAGTTTGCTCCAATTCGTCTTCAAGAATCTCTTTGTAAAAGGTCTTGTCTGTATTTTCATCGATTTTGCACATCCAGCCGACACCAGCGTACGTAATGGTGCTCCAAAGCATGATATTTCCGCCTCCTCCATGTTTTACGGTGAGCTTGACATGGTGGTTTTTGCAGCTTTTGCTCACCAGACCGGATCCATGCCCATTGTCGTCGTCCATCTGAGTTAAAACAATTAATCTTGGTCTAATCCGTCCAAATGACTCGTTTCCAGTTGTCTACAGTCCAGTCCTTGTGCTGTTTACACCACGCGAATCTCTTCTTGACATTGGCCTGACTAAACAAGGGTTTTGTAGGCTTCTCAATAGCCCCCTAATTAGTACTGCGGAGTGCTCTGCGAACAGTTTCTGGGTTAACCTTGACTTTAAAGTCCTCCTCCAACAGTTTCGTGATCTTGACGGCGCTTAAAATTTTCTCCTTGGTCGCTTTACGAACACAGTAGCGTCTCTCAGCTTCAGACAACACCCGAGGACGGCCACCTTTCGAGTTCTGCACGCCAGGACAATGCTCCAATTTGATTCGCCCAACAGTAGACTTACTCAGAGATAGCTTTTCAGCAACTTTTCGGATTGAAACACCGCTTCGAAGCATAGCAATGGCAGAGTTTACCTTGGAGACAGTAGTGGCTTTCATGGCTTGAGAATTCACCTACCTGAAGATTGGAAGTCCGATTGAGATAACACGACCTACTTGTCCCAATGAGGCCTTTATTATACGAGACTTTCAAGGACATACCAAATTGTGGGTTTGATCTTTCTTGAAATTTCTATTTTCCAGAAAGATCTAATAACAAAACTGTTCCAATGCACCTACATACTTTGACTAATGACAACTCCAGTTGGTGTGGTCAAAATAAAATTTTAAAACACGGATCTAACAGAAAACGGTTTTAGCTTTTAAATGATGCTGAATTCATTGTTATTGGACGCCGCTTGACTCCGCTATAAGGCATTGAATTCAAAAAAGCTAAACACTGGGACACTTTTGTGAAACACGGTATGAAGACGTGAGTGCACCGCCCGCGCATATTGGTTTTGCTCGCGACGAAAACCAATGTGCTACAACTACGAAAGCAACAAGCGCTGAAAACATTGCGAATGAAGCAACATTTTTTAGCCTATTAAAAGCACATTTTGCAGGCCAATCCGCGATGCCAGGAAGACAAGAAAACTTCACGAAACTAAAAAAAAAAACAAGCAAACAGTACGAAAATATAATATAGAGCCTAAAGTACAGCTGTAAGTACCTTGATTTAATACAAAGAGCGTCCAAACGAGTTGTAAATGTCCACAGCTGCCATATCACTACGGTCCAACCGATATTCTTGTGAGAACATAAATGTGCTCATATAGTAGCATATTTGATGTTCCCGAGGTACGAGAAATGCCCTCATTTGAGAACAGCGGCGTTCTCAAAGATCTATCGTAAGGCGGGCGATGTGCTCATGATGAGTACATTTTTTTAATACCAAATTTTGTAAAGAATATGCCCTGTAATAAGCGAATCGAACTCACAACCTTTCGGATGCTAGTCGTACGCTTTATCCCATTAAACTACTACTTGGCTTTCTTAAAATTGTCAAGTAAGTGTCAATTCCATTGATTGGCAGGGAGCTCTATCCAAGTTTCGTCACGTGACGCTCTTAGCACAGTTTGTGCGGCGGCCTGGGTTCGAGTCTTGGTGATTACACTTTATATTTTCATGAGTATATAAACTCATAAATTATACTTCAATAAACATTTAACTTCTTTCTACTATATATCTGTTACTACCACATTTGTATATTTGTTGTTCCTCACAGACAGTCTATTATCTCTTCATAATAGCTGAGGTACCTACCTAATAGCCTCCGGCTATGATGGCTACTACATAACAGTTATGAAATTTTTTTCCAATTTTTTACCTTATGCGTTGTTGTTGAGTCTGTAGTGATAGGTGAGCTCTATGCACCTCAGTTATTATCAGATCAAGAGATTCAATATTACTCATTCTCAATGACAGTGGGATCATTTTAAGGAATGAGATGAGCTTGCTTAGGTACATTCACACCCTTTGGATATATAAGGCAACTGAATGGTTCCTGACAAATACTAGATGTTACAAGTGTCATTAGAACTCAAGTTACTGGTCTGTGATTACTAAAGGAAGATTCTCATGTTGAACATTGTCGATGTGTATATAAATGATCTCGTTATGATTTTCAATAAAAGTTCTTTAGTTTTTCGTATCTGGTTAATTCTACCGTTACTATTGTTTTATCTTCTTTCTGTTTGACCAGACACAACACTCCTGGAGGTTCAAGACTCCATATTCAACGCTTCTGGAAAAACTGATGAGCAGCTAGGCGAGTTGCGCATGAGAAGGGACGAACTTACCAAAGAATTGCAAGCTATGCTCGAGGTGGAGCGTCTCACTGCTGTCGTGCCTGGTGTGCCCTTGCCCGTGAAGACTTCTTCCGGCTCCAACAGTTGTTATAAAAGGAACTTTAACAGTTGTATTTTTCTCCGGTTTTTTACAGTATTACTAATATAGTAATTTTAAAGATTTTGCAAACAAAAGAAATCTCAAGAAGTTTGCCATCAAAAATATTTAAAGTTGCCAAAGCTCTTCTACAGTACTAAGAAAAAAAAAATCGAACTTGTCTAATGGGAACATCGGTTGGGCCGTAGTGTAGACATGGCGATAGTACCGCCTATTGCTGTCTGTAGTACTACTACTAATATCATTATGACTCACACTACAAGCAGCTAGTAGTTCCGAAGGTATACAGTAGTCGCGCTGAATAAGACCGTTCGCCATATTAGCTTTAATTTTCATCAAAAACAAAATAAACACTGGTTTAGCCATATTATCATTATTTTTAATAATACAGCTACGATCTAAAGAATCTTAGCCTTATTTCACAGTGGTGTTAGCTGTCTTTAAGTACTGGTGCTCAATTTTGGCAAACAAGGCTTATAGAAATGGAAGAGTTGGAGGAGTTTTATTCTAAAAAACACTAGGAAGAATAGTTGGTCTGTTTTTTCTCTGCTATTTCTTCAGATTTGATTTCATCCAACTCTTTGCGCACTGTTTTTAACATATACTGTACTTTCTAAATTTTTTGTCATCATTCACACATTTTAATTTGAGCGATATTCAATGTAATCGGTCTGCCCAATAGAGACAACAGGTAGTAGTTTTCCTGCATAGTACTGTATCTTTTTACTTGTTATTCGGCGAGAAACTGTTTGTGTTGGTACTGTATCATCATAGCAAAAAGTGTCGTTTTCGCTTTCAAAATTGCGATCGTTTGATTTTCAACAATTTTCCCTTACTAGTATCCATGAGAAATCATGGATTTTTGTCGATTTGCATCGATGCAAAACAATTTAAGGTAAAGGTTTAAGATGTAAATGATGATCATAAGCATTCATTTCGTACTATTATTTTGAACATCTACTGTGCGCAAACTAATCCCACCGATGATGGATAAAAATCAACAAAATCAATGATTTCTCAATAAATAACAATGCTATTGGCTTGAAATTTACGTCATTCAATAGCATAAAAAAGAGCTTTAAAATAATAGAAAAAAGTTTTATTATTAATATGAGGGTTATTTAGAAATAAGCTTTCAAAGTCAAGTTTAAAATTTGTGGTTAAGTGCAAAAACCAGTTATCCGCGAATAGGACCCCCTTTTGCCTTGATAACCTTAGCAATTCGTCTCGGCATGCTATCTATATATCGAAGACACTGTTTCTTGTCAATTTCGTACCATTCAAACTCAATTCTCTCCTCCAATTCGACAGTGCTTAAGGGGTGCAAAGGATAGGCGTACAGCTTACGTTTGATCTGATACCATAGGTGCTCAATTGGGTTTAAGTCAGGACTCTGAGCTGGCCAATCCATGATTTTTTCTGTGGGGAAGCCGTTCCTGGTGAACCATCTTTTGGTGGGATTTGCAGTGTGCGGGGTAGCGTTGTCCTGCTGAAAGCGAATTGTTTTACGATCCATGCCATAGTAATCAAGAGTGTCCACCAGAGATGTTTGCAGAATATCGATATATTCTTTCGAGTTGATGGTTCCTTCGGTAATGGTGGCACCATATCCAGGACCCTCCGCAGTTATGCAGCCCCAAAACATAACGCTACCACCAGCCCCTTGTACCTGAGGCTGGATTTCGTGAGGCCTTAAAGTTTCACTCCCATCCGACCAAAAGTAAGAGTTGCCGTCTGACCCCCACATATTGACTCTTGTTTCGTCAGAAAAGACCCATTGCCTCCACTGGTCAATAGTAAGATGCTTGTGTTGTTTCGCCCACTTGAGTCGAATAGCCCGATTTTTATTGCTAACGATATTAGTTTTTACCTTCCTTTTAGCTTTGAAGCCTAAGCCTTTGATCATTTTGCGGATGCCTTGTAAGGTCATTTCGATTCCAATCGACCCCAAATAACGTTGCACAGTTTGAGGACCCTCTAATTCACCAGTACGTAACAATCTTGCAATATATCGTTTGGTTGGCTCACTGACCAATGGCTGTCTTCCGGCAGGACGTGCGTTGATGTGGATTGACATTTGCTTTCGTATGCAGGTAATAGTTGAGGAACCAACACCAGGAAGTCTAGACATAATCTCCGAATGACTAGCATTATGTTGCAAAAGGTTGATGATTAAAAGCTCGCGCTCCTTAGGGATAGGGGGAACCATAATGAAGTTTATAGGGGTGAAAAAGTAATGAAGAGAAAATGAGAAGAGAATGAAGAAAAGATTCACTTTTTATACTTTTCAACTTTGTTTCGGTAATTAAGAGTTTTCAACATTCTTGATGCCAAATTTCAGACGATTTCGATATCTTTCCGACATTCCACAAAGGAGAACGTAAACATTCCACCAAAACGGTTTACTTCTAAAATCGACTATTGTCTCTTTGATGCTCTATATCTTGGTGGGATATGTTTCAAACTTTACATGCTTAGTATCGTTCTAACCGTGAGACCCAACGCTTTTTAATGATAGTAAATATAAGCATATTAGTTGCGAAATGCATTAATAAATAAGCATTAAGCGTAATTTTACTCATCATCGGTGGGATTAGTTTGCGCACAGTAGAAGGGCTTAGAAGATGAGTTATTAAGGGTCAAATTCGGACAGTTTGGCTTGGAGAAATGTCTTTTTTTATGACCAAAGACTAATAGCAACTGATGTTACGTTGTTCTCCAAAGGTTGTGCAGCTATGGCAATGCTGGTTTATTTGCTTATCGACCTTGCTGACAATGCGGACATGTGCCCTGGCACCGTTAGTAAGTTTACAAATAGGGTCTTTATTGCCGTGATAAGCAGAAAAATAAAGAAGATAACCCAATAGCCATCACAATCGGGGAAGCAGACAATCAGCGACAACATTGACAGTTACAAGCACTTCCCAATTGTATTGGTTGTATCGATGGAGTCTTGATTTTGGTAATGAACAAGCTTATGCTAAACGACGAAGTCTAGTACAACAGCAGCCACAAAGGGAAGTATGGGTTGCAGTCTATGGCGGTGTGCGACCACGAAAAGAAGATTCACTTTGCGTCTGTTAGGTTTGTTGGTAGTGCACACGATGCCAGAGTTTTCAGAGTCTCAGCTTTATACCGCCAGCATGAGTTGCTTTTTTCAGGGCAACGAGTATGTACTCGCAGATGCAGCTTACCCGGCAAAGAGCTACATTCTGCCTGCCCTCAAAAAACCTCATTTGCAGCCCTACCAACCCTTGGATCAGCAGTTCAACTTGCTGCACTCGCACGTTCGAGTCAAGATTGAACATTGCTTCGGCATGTTAAAAGGAAAGTTTCAAAGCTTGAGGGAGATACGCTCTACTGGGGTGAAGAACAACGCCTGCATAATGTACCTCAGTGCTGCTTCATCTTACACAATCTTTCGTTGGACGACGAGCAAGCCTATTGGGAGGAAAAAGTCGGGAACAAGTTTAGAAAGAATTATGGTCCCCGTACTTCTCCTTTTGTAGTCGATGAAGAGAGATTCTTTTTCTTTGACAACAAAGATGAAGGAGCAAGAATCGACATTGGCCTCGCAAACAGCAGCAGCACGAGGGATTACGACGCCTCGACGTTTCTTGAGAACGGTCGTGACAAACAGGCAAGATTGCGAGAGCATGATGTGCTGCAAAGCGCAAGTTTCAGGAGGGGTCTTACATTGAAGTGATTAGAGATGTTTAGTTGTTTGTTAATTAATTTAATTGATTAAAATATTGCACGAATAATAATAGCTTTGATGGAAGGAAATTGATTCCAGTTTTATTGGTTGAACATTTACCGTATACCAGCTGCAGTCAGGCATTTAATAAGAGGAATGACATTCAGGTTGATTATGCATTACTGATAGTTAGCGATATGCCCAACAGTTCTAATAATGCCATTATTACTCTAATATCTATTAGACTTGAGGTAGGGTGCCTATCGCACATTTCTAGTAACATCTTACTGAGAGTAGTCGACTGTTGTACTACTAGCTCTCCTCTTTTTGCTGCTTCTGAATTCTCCACTGTTGCGCGAATTTATGTCTCGATGATTGAATAGCTTATCAATGATATGTTCTCCTATCATATACTCGGCGTTGGTTTTGACAGGCTTGTCTCCCAGAGCCTTTATAAACTCGTCCTACCAAGGACATTTTTCAAGTAATATTACTACCCGGTTAAACAATGCCGAATGTTATTTGATAATTGTATGCAGCTATCTTTGTTATAAACTCGCTTTCTACAGTTCTTTAGCCGCATCCTGGCCTGTGAACCCGGAGAATTTCGACTTACTGCCTTATTAGCCACTCTTTTTCAACAATGCTTACGCTGTTCCGAATTTCTTGATTATGATTGTGATTTGCGACATGATGTTGAATTGCCTATTGTTTGCGGCATCATGTTGTAGCTTCAAACTGGCCTACAGAACACAGGTAATAGTCTTGAAACTGTGGTCTTTTTCTTCTGCGCATGTTATAAAGTCCTTGCGTTCAGATCAGAGATTAATGCAACAATCAAAAATCTAGCGTTTTGGATGTCATGAGATTGCTTCCCTCTCCACGGTGATTAGTAATCCACAAACTTTGAGCCTTTGAATTCTCACCATTGCTGTCATCTTTGCTTTTGGATGGTGGGCCATCTACTGCAAGTGTTCAATTAATACTGTGCGGTAACTAATACCACCAATGTTTTGAAAACAGCTAAATCGTCAAACAGCATTATAGAATCAATTACAATGCTACAAGCTTCTATAATACATCATCTGAAAGTTATTTTTTACCGCTTAATGTTGGTAATTTGTTTGAAACAAATCGTTGATATTTGATTGGCTAGATTAGAAATTACATCAAAAATGGCAAAACAGTATTTTGATCGTTACTCAGGGTAAAAAGTGTAGCGATGTGCGGTTTCTTTTTATGGAACTATTTTTTGGGTAAATCCGCTCCGAAAGTGTCACTACAAGCCCGAAGTGCGGGACGATGCTGTCGAACTGTAAGCTCCATGGAATGTTTCATTTTTGGCTTATTTTCAATCCACTATGATTCTCCATAAGGATGTAATTTTGTGATTTGTCAAAACATTGGAATTGTCGGCGCTACAGCTGGCTTTTCAAATCTGTAAAGCACTAGGAGATTGGTGCACTATAGCTTGATAGAATTTCATTTGTGTAGAATGGCTAGTTTCGATGCAGTGTAAGGTCCATATACATTTTGCCGCTATGGCATTCCTGGTTTCTGTGGCAATGTGGTTAATAGCGGGCTTTAGCAGTTCTTTATACCCCGAAAAGAGATTTGAGATAAAACTTTTCTAAAGGTCGGTATTCTTGATTTACCTAATCTATGGAAATAGCATGTTAATCTGCGATTACTCCATAGCCATTAAGCGCACAAGAATCTGAAACATACCCAACTACACTTTGTAGCGCTGTTGTTCTGAAAATAAAAGTTTGAAGCTTTTGACCCTACTTGCTTCAAAGGTATACTGAAGTGAAGCTTTAGACATCTTGAATCCATCGGTGGAATAAGTTACCGCACAGTAGTAACAAAAAGTATATGGTTTAATAGTAGAAAAAGTGCAGTGCAAAAGCAATGCGGAAAAGGGGGCGAGAAAAAAAAACGCTCTACTGATGAGGGTGACTGCAGTCACTAGGCTGTTGCGGCGCAAAACGCTGCAGTGCACGCGGAATCTGAATGACGCGTGTAGTGAATATTTTGCACTGTGCTTGCTGCGGTACCCAAATGATTTTTTTGCTGTGGTTTTTTTAATTCATATCGACATGATTTGACATTTTGTAAACGTTTTTGTTAAAATTAGCTATATAAAGTGTGCTCAGATTACACTACTTTCTAATAAACTTAAGGGGAGAATTTAAAGGCGCATTCAATGGTGTTTATTTTTAAAATACTTTTAGAACGAAAAGATAATTTTCTTTGCAAAAATGTAAAAACCAGTTTTTCCAGGAAAAGTTGAGATTTAGCATATACAACCTTCAAAATAGCAGTTGCACAGGTTGCTCTACATCTGTGCGGTTATTTTGACTTAATATATATCATAGTAAAAAGTGTCGTTTTCGCCTTCAAAATTGCGATCGTTTGATTTTCGACGATTTTCCCTTACTAGTACTCATCAAAAATCATGATTTTTCGTCGATTTGCATCGATCCAAAAAAATTCATGATAAAGGTTCAGAATGTAAATGGTGATTGAAAGCAATCATTTAGCACTGTTCCGAGCATCCAGAAGGGCTTAGAAGATGACTTATTAAGGGTTGAATTCGGACAATTTGGCTCGGAGAAATGCCTTTTATACTCTAAAGATCTACAACAAGTGATGATGTTACCTATTTATTTACGACTTCGAATAACAGAGAGTTCTTAGGACAACACACTGACTATCATTGGACTGAAGGTAATGCAGATTTAGTTTGTGCTTTGCATTGGAAACTCTTAGAAGCATCAAAAAGCCACTCTGGATTGCCATGCTGTCTCAAAACGGCTTCTTTCAATAACCTACTTATTGAAGTTAGTACCATTTGATGTGTATTTTCAGTTCATTGCAAATTGAATATAGGGTTTTAGTAATAACATCTATGTGTATACTACGATAGATAGATCCTAAGTTTCAAGTCTACCAGCAGCAGCGTTCTGATAGACTGCTTAGAGAGATAGTAAATGACCCCCTATTCTTTGAGTGGTGCTGTTTTTTTTTCAGTGGTTCTTTGAATAGAGATGGGTAAGTTTAAAGCGTATTTGTGTTTTGGATCAACAGGAGGAGTAAGACGCTAAAGCTGCATATCTCAATCCTAGTAATAACTTGACTTGCCTCCAGTTAAATCCAGACTTGATGCCAATCTGGAGCAGCCAGCGATATTTGGAGTCACCTGAAATGATATAGATCATAGAAAGCGTCAATGTCTGACAGCACACTTGACATAAGATCACAAATAGATTTCAAATGCACCAGTTTTTATTGGAGCAAAGAGACCTCACAGGGAAAGAGAAGTTGGAAAGCTATAAGCGTCGTCAAACAACCAGGTTTGCCTTTTTGAAGCGCACTCTTTTCACTATCTTCGCGCGAATAAAAGTAATGGCCATTATACCACTAAAATGACCTCACTTTAAGGGATAATAACACATCCCAAACCAATTGTTTGGATCAAATAAAACATGCTGCACTGTAATATCAATCTCTGCCTCTATTTGAACATGCAGTGACACCTCTCACAAGGTGAGCTTGGAGTGCCAGAGGACCCTCATTGTCTCCCAACCAATTCATTTATACTTTTACATTAGGGCAAATGATACCCTTCCATCATCAGCCAAACAACTCTTTATTTGCGAACCGTCTTCATTTTGTTTAGCTTTATTGGGTTCCATACACATAAAATTGCAAATTGACATCCATTTGCTTCAACTGCTACTACTTTAGTACTAATCAGATCAGACATACTAATCGTAATTCTGAATTCCTCGATTCTAAAACAAAATTACAAGACACATCTTTTTGAGTAATTATGCGTCATTTGAGGCTCTAATTGTCTAGCAGACCTGCTACGACTCATAGAAAAGAGCTGTTAGGTATCCTTGGTTATCATCTATTTTGCAGGCTATGGCGCATCACCTGTTTGACTTTAGGCATTCAGGTATTCAAAATTGCACTTGTAATTCAATATACACACAGAATTTCACAATTACTAACGTTAAAGTGTCACTCCAAGAGAGTCAAGGCTTCAGTCTATTGCAGGTACTCTCAAATCAAGATACATACCAAAGTGACATTCCGGTAAACATGAATCCTTATGGGCCAAAACTACACACTGACATTTATATTAGTCAGGGCTCAAGCGAGCAATGACTAGTTATATAATCATCTGAAGGTTCAATTCAGCAAAATATCATACTACACATGCCAAAGAGAATCATTTGTGGAGTTGGCGAGCTCAATATTGAACACTCATTTAGCTCGGGGCTATCTTTCCAGAGCTAAAAGTAGTAAACTACACATTCTTAATGAAGCATAGTAGACTCAAAAATCAGGTTAGCTATCATAGCTGACAGTATTTCGATATACAGCTTTCGTTACCTCGCATAATCAAGTTGCATTTATGCTAAGCAAAGGCCCCTCTCTTCTTTATTCTTTTGACGATGTGTAACAACCCTTGGCACGTGAAATCTAGAGCTTATAATCACTAATTATTACATCCCACGGTGGAACGACAGAATCTTTTTTCCCGTTGTTTCGGTCCCTTTTTTTCTTCTTCTTCTTTATAGACCAGCAGAGACAATGCAAAGAGCTTTTAAAAGAGGTCTTGCTCTTCAAAGACGCAATTTTCCTATTGTCCAGGAGATTCAGATCATTCGTAAACAGCATTTCAAGGTGCAAGCAACAATAGCAGCAGCAACAGCGACAACCGCCTCTGATAGATCGACACCACTAGAAAGTTGGTTCAGTTTTACTTGCTTTTATTTCCTGTCTTGTTTATACTAATAACCATTGCATAGTTTTTGATACTGGCAGGAATAGAAACCTCGACATGACCTCCAATCGACTGCATATACAAGAATTATTAGAAAAGATCACTGAGAAAACCAACAACTTGCCACCACCTATATTTACCGAGAAATGTTGCGAGTTTTACAAGCAATTAGACAAGGTACGTTATATAAGTGTATGCCGAGGTTACGTAGATACTCAAGATGAGAATACATGTACAGAATGGAAAATTAGAGTTCTTTGATGTGTTGTCCAAGGAATTCGGTAGGCAATGATTCAGTCTGATGCAGCATGAAATAATCAATAACCCCTCTGTGTTAGATGTCGATCGAAAAAACTCATTAAAGCAAGCAAGAGACTACTTGAATGCTAAAAGCAAAAGCGATGCTACTGTGGTAATTACAAACAAATGAAACGGCGTGCTTACTGTAATCACTCATACAGCAGAGACCAGATAGAAAAGAACCTGCAGTACTTTCTAGAGCCCAAGTACAACATATTCCTGGACAGAATTCATCAATTGCCTAACGGGCTCAAGTTCTTGGCAGACATGAGAGCCGATTTACTCGTAAGACAGACATCACTGTGTGGCGATGATATTGGCTTATTTATATACGCTTACGTTGCAGGATTTGATGGGCCCAAGAGGGAGTGCCACATACAATGAATACATCAGTCTAGAACAAGATATTCGACTCAAGCTCAAGAAATATGTCATTGGGTTTCTCAAGTTGGAAAGGATTACATGGGAAAAAAGCTCAGCTGCATTGCTTGAAAAGGTAAGAGAATTGAGAAATGACAAGCAAGTCCATTGACGTGGCCTAGATTTGTTCCTATGAAGCAGTGCATCAAGTCAAGGATTGGAAGGATATCAAGAGACGTTTAGACCCTGATCGTCGCGTGTATGCGTTTTTCGAAAACAATATACCCAACGAACCGCTTGCATTTGTACATGTGGCTCTTTTGCCATCACTGGCCAACTCTGTACAAGCCATCTTGGAAGCACCGAGCCCAACAAGGCAAGATTTGAATCCAAAAAACTTTGAGTATGCTATATGCTACTCAATCACAACACAGCAAGGATTGGGCGGCATCAATCTAGGCAACTACCTGATCAAGCAAGCCGTAGATGATTTGCAAAAGCAGTTTCCAATGCTTAACGTGTTTGCTACCTTGAGTCCCATGCCGGGATATAGACAGTGGTTGACGAGCCATGTAGACAGTGATCCTACTATTCAAGCAGAGTTGGAGCATGTGCCAGATTGGAAGAACGTAAGGGATTCACGCAGAGAGAGGGATGACACACTCACGCAACGCTCTAGAAACTAAATAGATTCAACAGTAAAGATCAACAAGAACTCAAAGATCCCTTGATGCGCTTATGCTCAAGATACATCTTATCAGAGAAGCGTGTAGGCAACAATGCCCTGGATCCAGTAGCCAACTTTCACTTGAGAAACGGTGCTTGTGCACATCAGATTCATTGGCAAGCCGATACATCCGACAAGGGCATTCGAGACTCATTTGGCATCATGATCAACTACAATTATATCACTGACAGATTAGAGAGCAATCATCGCTTATATCAAAAGAACGGCACTATTTCAATCAGTGAGCCAAGTAGTACAACCGCATCTGCATCTGCACCGGCGGGTGAAGAGAGCTGGTTATCCCAATGGATTGCTCGAAAGCAGTAGCAAGAACATCATCATATACTTTTTTTTATTGATATATTAAATGATTGTGGTATACTATCAAGCATCTTAGAACCAATAATAGCGAATAAGAAGCACAGTGAGGATAACGAGAGCAATAGCAACAGGAGGGCCGTATTTACGATACAATGCCTGCAAGTTCAAATGACGAGCTTTATCCTTAAACATCTTTGCACTATCCTTCAACTCGCCAGAAATGGTGCTCATACGGTCCAAACTATCGCCACGCCATAATAAATCCTCCATGTTCTTGGTCATGATACGAGTAACATCCTGCAAATCTTCGTTGAGCTTTGTCAAGTTGCTTTGAGTTCGGGTATCTTGATAAATTCTCTTTGTCTTTTGCATAAAAGTATCTGGTGGTAGCATCATCATGATTTTAATATGCCATGTTTCGTGATGGATCTAGATGTATGCTTACCAAATTTGACAAATGCATAAGGTCTCAATCCAGGCTTATCGACTTCATTGCCATAACTCATGTTGAATTCCTTGGCTAATTCCTCCAAATAACTGAAAGCAAGCTTGCGAGGATAAGATTGCTCACAGATGCAAAGGTAACAGACGCTGCCTTCGATGATGTAACTATGGCACACACACACTATGAGACACACTACTCTCTGTAGATCCATATGCCATACTTTTTTTACTTACTGAAAGACGTATTTTCCAGATTCAATAGAACAGCGAGGCTCAGAGTTGATGTTTAAGCGCTTAAAGATGGTCTTGGCTTGACCTTTGTACTCGGCCAACTCTGTTTCAACCTAAATCATGTTGGTTTTTCTTGTGCGTCTTTTTGTATGAGGCGCGCAACACTACCTGTTCATCATCCATGCTAGCAGCCAAGGGAAGTCCATCTGAAATTCGTGCAATAATAGTAGTTTTAACCATCTTTTTTTTTTTTGTAGTTGATTTATGTAGGTGGAAGAAGAGAGAAAGAAGACTGGAACAGTGCGCGACCGGTTGATTTTGGTCGGTTTGAGAAAATTAAATGTCGTTTTGCCACGTTGAGAAAAAAAAGTAATGCCATGAAAAATGCTTGGTTGCATGTCTCAACATGAGGCATGTGGTTTATTCAACGGATATCTTACGGAATATGATTCAAACAACTAGATGATGGATAACTATTCAATCCATGGAGCAAAGTCAATAACGAGAAAATAACTTGAAAACAGGGCAATGATAACCGAGAAATGCCCCCCCCTTTTTTATACCAACATTTGACATTATATAGCTTGGATGTCCATCACTCATAAAGTCTATTTACTGGCAAGTTTTATTACAAACGCTCATAGTGTAATCTATGCCATTCAATCAATGGCTGGTCAAGTAGGTGAGAGCAGCAACCACATCGTTCTTGTTGCTTCTTAAAGTCGACTCTGCCTCTGCTTTGGTGATTTGCATTTCTTTCATCTAGAGAAAAAGTGTGTCAACAAACCACCCTCAAGTCTGGATTGAGGTTTTCCATACCAAAAGATCGACATCAGCTTTGTTGACAGGTTCGGTAGATGTCTTGACTCTATAGTAGCAGGCAAATGTGAGTATTACCGTGTTTTTTGTTTGGACATGATGGTATAATTCAATTTTACAGAGTGGCCTTTTTGTGTTGGTTGGCTAGTTCTTGTAGTTCAACGAGAGACTGAATGAAAGCGTGTGTTATAACCCATCTGATGCAGCAATTCAGATGAATAAAGTTGTACCTTGGCAAGTTTATCGGCAGCTTGTTGACGAAGGGATAACTCGTCATTCACAGCGTTTACTTTTTTGGCATCTCCATGGGGATGCGAGTGCGAGCCATGGTCGTGATTGCAGTTGGAATGATCGTGATGGTCGTGGGACATGATGTAAATGTTTTTAAAAAAAAGGTGTAGGCAAACGGGATGCTTGGTGCCTTTCAACGCAGCACAATGTCGCAGTCAGGCATCAGAAAAAGGTGTCTAAAATCCACCAATCAAATAGTCTATGAACGAATGTTAGCGTGCTATACCTATTTGCCATCAAGTATGGATAAAGACACATTTGAGTTGGATATGCCATTGACATTGTGATCTCCACCTGATTTTCTCTTGAGATTTCATGCGTACATTTTATTTAATTAAACAGATACAAAAAGAAAAAAAAAAAAAGAAACTTAAGCAGTAGCATTGACATCTTCCTCATTCTCTCTCTTCTTGAGAACCAAAGGCTCGCCAGTGATACGACGCCACATGTCATGAACATCATCACAAACTGTCTCAAAGTGAGAAGTAGCATCATAAGAGCGAGAAATGTAGACATTGTCTTGCTTGCCATCCTCAATAGGGACCTCCAAAGGAGATTCATGAACGAATCTACATACAGTAACCAAACCATCAATCACTCTATCTTAAGTACATAATGTCTATACTTACACGTCTTGAATGGGACCCAACAGCTTCAAACCTTCCTTGATCTCCTCTTGAGGGTTGGAAGTTTCAACAATGGTAGACACAATAGCCAAATAGTAGCCCTTGGCACAAACCATATGAGCATCGCTGACACAGGCAATGTAGATGTCGTGCTTGCGACCCACTTGACTCTGGGGAATAACAATTTGACAAGAATCACTGTCGTTTGTGCTGGGAATAGGATGTGTCAAGAGACAGATGGCACGAACAACAGAGCCAACCTTCTTGACATTGAGAGGTGCATAAGAGGGATCACAGATAACCATCTTGGCATTGACGGTCTCGCCATTAGCCTTGACACCAGTGACCTTGCCTTGATCGTTATATACCAACTCCTTTGCATCAGTGTTCAGCATGTAGGTACCACCATAAACAGCAGAAAGTCTATCACATACGATCAATACAAACACACACACACACACACACACAGCAATACTATTTTACCTGGCAAAAGCTTGAGGCAAATCACCAAGACCGTACAAGGGATAAATGTAGGGAGATTTACCATAACGGAGCACAGAAGCAGCATACAATCTGACCTTTTCAATGGTATCACGAGCAGTCTGGTTAAGGTAGCCATCATCCAAATGAAGGGCCATGGCATGACCAATGAACTCCTGGGTGCCGGTGCTCAAACCAAACTTTTTGTAGACTTCGGTTACTGTGTTGCGATCAATATCAAGGCCTTGGTGAGTGGCAGGGTCGTTGTCCTTGTAAGCCTCGGCCCAGACCAAAAAGTTCTTCATACGACGCTTCTCGAAAATGCCCATCAAGGGGGATGACAGTGCTTCAGCGGCATTGGCGGGCACTTTACTCACACGGCCACCACTGTAGACATAGGAGCCAGCAATTTGCTTGAATTCAAGATAGCGGGTAACGTCCGTGTGAGTCAAGAAGCGCACAATCTCACCGTTGGCCATCATGAACTTGGGGATCAAATCAATGTTCCAGTCGCGATCACGGCCCAAGCTTTCAGGAGCCTTTTGACCAGGTCTGAACTTGTTGTAAAACTACACCATCGCCGTGAGTTGTCTTGGAGATTTACAGTCAAGACTATATATATATACCTGAGTCAAGTTTAAAGAGGCAGATTCAGCACCGTAATAATCGTTGCGATCCATGTGGAGCACCTTCTTGCCGTCCACGGAGAGGAGGCCAGATAAGATACATTCAGTCAAACCTGTGCCTAAAACAATAACGTCGTAATCTGTGTCCTACAAATGGAGATCTTTTTTTCAGCACAAAGTTCCTCCCCTTGCCTCGTTTTACAAATCCATCCACTTACCATTTTATATCAAATTTCTCTAATGAGTGCGTGTGAGAGAGAGAGAGAGAGAGAGAGAGAGAAAAAGAGAGAAGAGAAACCAACCTACAGATGGAAAGGATATAAATTGCTATATGACGTGTTTCAATTACCTACTTGGCCAATGATGAATTGTGCGCATCTCTTGACCCAGTTCCGCAAATCAAAAAGGTGATTGGAAAGTGAAGGAGCTGCTAACCAGCATGAATCATGCTAGCAGTATTTGGGGCCGCCGCCGCCACGCATGATAACAAAATATAGGGAGAAAATCCGTGTGCTGTGTGCTTATATAATATTGCAGCAGGCCCATTCTTATACATACATGATGTCCAGTGTCTCGCGGTGTTTCATCGCATTAAAGATAGAGACAGAAACATCAGGTTCTACCGTATATAAACCCCCGGATGGAAAATATATAGATACCTCTTTTTCGCTCTCTTTCATCTAATCACGCATCATGACAACAGCAGCAGCCAAGGACAACTTTGTTCGTGTTGTATCCTTTGATACAATGACAGATAAGGATCTGCCCAACTACTCGTTCACATTAAGAGGAAAATCACCCACATACAAACGCACCAGACGTTCAAGAACATTCATGGTAGCTACCGACTTGGCAAATTACAGTGAATATGCGCTTACATGGGCTACAGATGTAAGTTATGCTGGCAGAAGCCATTTGCTCGGGAATTGACTGTGTGTGGCCCCAGGAAATCATGGATGATGGCGATGAATTGATTGTGTTGCGAGTCGTTACTGTCGATATGAATGGTATGTGTACTGTTGCTATACATGTGATGTGGACACTAAGAGAGCCATGGGATATAATATAGACAAAAAGGCAAATCTTACAAGTCTCTTGGAACATGAAGCCAAGCAATCCAGAGACAAGGCAAACCAGGTCATGACGAGGATCATGAAGAACAGTGGCGAGGAGGAAAAGGCAGTAAGTGGGGGAGGCATTTTGCTATAAACATGACTAGTGACACCGCAACATAGATAAGCGTAGTCATTGAATTCGTCATTGGCAAAGTACAAGAAACCATCCAGCACATGATCTCCATGTACCAGCCCTCACTCTTGATTGTGGGCACAAGAGGACTCTCTGAATTCAAAGGCATGCTGCTCAACAGCGTGTCTAAATACTGTCTCCAGCACTCGCCTGTTCCAGTGGCTGTGGTCAGACCAGAAGACAAGATCAAGAAATCAAAGAAATTGGGCGGATTAATGCGTATCAGTAGCGCAGGAAGTGCTGCCGGTAACACAAGCGACGAGGACAATAACACAACCGAGGATGAACGCAGCACCGAGAAAAAGTTCAATAGACTCTCCTTGGCTGGTGGCTGGAAAAAATCAAAAGATCGCTCCAGATCAGCATCTCCCAACACGAGCAATTAATAAAATAAGCAATTCTTCATGACGCTGTTGACAATGCTTCCTTTTGTGGGGCAATTGGCAGTACGGTTCATTTGAGATGCTATCAGAAAAGCAACATTTACTAGGTCTTGGTGTAGACCTTTTGAATGGGTTACGTATAGAAAGTCTGCTTCAGTAATCACCGAGAAGATGCGCTATTCTCTTGTTAATTCAGGTTTCATCAAAATCAGTTCCTTGCAGTTGACCTAAAGAGTACATCTTCCACATCCTACCTGAACGTATCATGACAGATCACTACGAGTATATGCCTCTCCAGTAATCTATAAAACCCCCCTCTGGGCGCCCCCAATGTTGAGTTGAATGTGTACAAAAAAACAGAGGTACAGCATTTGGACCCTTCCTTCTTCTTTTCACTATTATTACCACTGCAATGATGCTTAAATTTGCTGCTAGTCTCATTTCAGCAGGCTGTCTACTATTCAGCAGCCTTGCTTCTGCTGCCATATCAGTGGAGCAAGATCGTCGCATTGTGGCATTGGGTGATTTACACGGCGACCTAGCAAACACACTAGAAATCCTCAAGTTTTCAAAGATCATTGATCAAGATAATCACTGGATTGGCGGTGATACCATTTTTGTTCAAACCGTGCGTGCTGCGTGTGTGTGTTCCTCTGCAACCACATCCATATTTTACTCATTTTTTGCAATGTAGGGCGATGTCCTGGATAGAGGACTGGATACCATCAAATTATACGACCTACTACAAAACTTGCGTGATGAGGCACCGTTACAAGGCGGTCTTGTCATTCCGCTGCTAGGCAACCACGAGCTCATGAACCTGGTGGGCGACTGGCGATATGTGTATCCGGGCGAACCAGAGACATTTGGCGGGCTGGAAGCTCGTAAAAGGGCGTTTGAAAAGGACGGGTTTATTGGAGAATACCTCACGCTGCTCAACATCACCACCAAGGTCGGCAGCACTGTGTTTTGTCATGGCGGTATCACGCCCCATTTCAGTCGGTTGGGCATCAATTGGATCAATGACAAGACGCACGAAACCATCGTGACCTACATGGAGTCTCAGGGCCATCGTGGTCATTCGCATGGTATTTTTGGCGGTGTGGGGCCGACGTGGTATCGAGGATATGCGCTGGAGGAAGAGGACGAAATTTGCAGTGTGCTGGATGAAGCCCTGGAGCTGTTGGAGGCTAATCGCATGGTCGTCGGACACACAGTTCAGCATGATGGTGCTATTCGCACGCGCTGTCATGGTAAAGTCATCCTGATTGATATTGGCATCTCGCGAGCATACAACAGTGGGAAAGGTGCACTGGAAATCCGCGGTAATGAGGTCTATGCCTTGTACGCAGACAAGCGTGTAAAGCTAGCGTCTCCTCCTCCGTACAAGGAGAGAGCAGCAACCAACAAACATGATCATGAAGAATTATAGAGAAATAAACTACTTTATTACCCAAACAAACTTATTAGGCATTGACTA
This sequence comes from Mucor lusitanicus, assembly GCA_010203745.1. Lineage (NCBI taxonomy): Eukaryota > Fungi > Mucoromycota > Mucoromycetes > Mucorales > Mucoraceae > Mucor > Mucor lusitanicus. The sequence goes on along the minus strand of JAAECE010000009.1, from coordinate 1,281,529 downwards.
CAGCCGTGTGCTTGATGGATCTGGATACATTGTCAAACAATCTTTCGATATCAGGAGAACAGCGAATAAACTCATGGTCCCAGAATGTGGGGTCCTTGATCAGCTCGATAAAGGAGGCCAGCAAGCCCCAAGGATGAGGTCTGTTTACAATCAAGCGTTCCAAAAGCACTCTGGTCACTTGCTCTTTGACAGCCTCGGATTGACGCGAGAACAGATGGAGGAACGCAGCGCTAAAGAAGCACGTGTGGCTGTTGGGATAACGCAAATGATCTGCAATGGCACTCAACAGAGTGTAGCGACCTAATTACAAAGATGAGTCCATGAACACGCATGCTCGCTTGCTTTCACTCTTCTTACCTTCTGAATCTAATGTGGATAGCAAATGATTGTACGCCATGACAGCAGGCGTTTCAGCAATAGCAACGTCCTTGCAACGTGCAGCAGACTTGGCTCCAATGTACAAGACAAATGCACAAAGGACATCGGCATTGTGGCTGTCGGCTTCATGCTCACTAGTAGTAGTAGTAGCGGCGGCATTGATTTGACTGTCCAAGACCTGGAAGAACGACGTATCCTTGTTGTCGACGAATGCATCAATCTTGGCTCTGAATCCATGTACATCCAGCACGTCAGCATAACTTTGATCAAACACAGGCTCCTCTGCTGACTCAGGGATCAGCTCCAGCTTGAGATCAGGTGTGAAGGGATCAGGCAGATGCATGACACGAGGGAACGCGCTGAGGATCAAGTTGCGAAGCTGCACGCACGCGTGAGGAATAGCCTGAGCAAAGATAATATAGTTGCTACACAGAAACTCGGGGAAATCGTGCAACAAGACAACCAGCACACGCAACGTGCCACGGTAGAACATCTTGGTAGCATGAGGAAGCTCCTGCAGCTTCAACAGAGGGCCCAAGAACTTGAGCAGCGCAGTGATCAGTTTCTGACAAAGCATGGCGCCATGGTTGTCATTGGCCACCAGCAATTGAGGCAAGAAGGAACGGCACGAAATCAGCTGAAGCCAGGAAAAGGCGAACCCGGGGAAATTGTTGGGCTGCAGCGTGTACAGTGCATCGCTAAACGTGATGAGAGCACTGGCGTCAATAGACTTGGTACGGATCTTGCTGATTTCGTTAAACAGAGAAGCAAACAGTCGCAAAAAGGGCTTTTGGTTGAACTCGACGCCCCGGTTTTGGTGATGGTGCGATAACACGAGAATCATGACAGACAGGGCATCGTTCAGCAGCTTGACCTTGGCCTTGTCAGACGTCTTTTCTTCAATCACCATGGCAGACACCAGCTTGGTAAACGAGTCAATCAAGTGAATCATGCGGCGGTGGTGCAGCGAACTGACCGAGCGGAACGCAAGGTAGTGGTTGACACAAGTCTCGGTGCACAGTCTGAAGAAGAAGCAGCGGCAGTCTTCGTCCTTGGTGATGTCCATGACACGTTGCGCCAGGGACTGGAAAATGTCGTCGGTCGCCATGGGGTGTTGGCATAAACGGACCCATTCGGCCAAGAGCATGCGCAATTCAAGGCAGTCTTGCTTGATCTCCTTGTAAGGCTCTTCAATCAGCTTTTTGAGGTCACGGATCAGAGACACCACCGCGGCAGGTGCCTCATCGTTCTGCACCAGTTTGTGCAGAGACGAGATGGTCAAGATGTGGTCTTCCAAGAAGGTGATGGGGCTTTGAGACAGCAGGCAGATGCGCATCAGATTGGCCGCAAATTCAATCACGCTGTCCGCCTTGATGTTGATCAGTTTGGCCAGTTGCACGTCGTACTCCTCCAAGGGCAAGAGCTCATAGCGAATCAGCATGGATACGGCGGGTGCATTGTACTTGCGCTCATCGTCGGCATAGATCAACCAGGACAGCGTCTCCTTGGTCACTTCGCCCGAAATCTCAAACAGCGACTGCAAAAACATAGTGTACACCTCCAGCGCAAAGGCCGTGGTGCTTTGATACAACATGAGCACCACCTTCTCCACAAACGTAATCATGGTCTGCAACGGCGACGGGCTTTGAGACACCAGCAAGGGAATCTGACGGATCAGCAGACAAATGTCGTGGTTGGGCGGGAGTTGAGAAATCGCATGGATGCCGCATTGACGGATCAAACGGTCCAGTTCTAACAGCATTTGCTCCAATTTGGCGTTCAGGAGGTTCGAGTTGTTGGCAAGAGCAGGGCTGGGTGATTCGTTTAGAGTGTTGTTGCTGTTGCCTAGAAAGGCTTGTTGAGGCGGCAGTGGTTGTTGAGGAGGAAGAGGAGGAGGAGGCAAGTGATGGCTGATGGCTTCCGGGTGGAAATGAGCAGGTGACATTTGCTGTTGAAGCTGCTGCTGCTGTTGCTGTTGTTGAATCGCCAGGAAAGAGCGTTGATCAAAGCTTTCATACAATCGAAATTGTTCAGGGCTGATACCGTGGCTAGGACGCAAGGGCTCTGGCAACTGCACAGAGTGAGGCGCACCCTTCAAGCTCAAAACATCAAAGAACTGTTCGCCATTGCCTTGCTGTTGCTGTTGCTGCTTGCGGTACGCTAAACGACTAGCATAGGCAGGTGCTAAAGCACGATCCACATCCTCCAACGCCTTGATCTTGGTCAACTGATCAATGTACATGCACAGTAATTCCATGTTTTCATTGGCAATAGTAGACGCAATTTCCTCAGCGAGCTGCTCGGGAAGTCCATTCTGAGCTAGATTGGCACAAATCACAGTAATGATGCCCGTGCAAAGAGGTTCCTTGCAAGTGACCACAGAGAGGCTGCAGGCCAAGGGTTGGACCATGGCATGGGCAGCACGTTGCAAGCGGCCTTCATCTGGCTCCGTGGCGAAATCCTTCAACACGAGTTCCTTGGTCGACATGGCCGCAATGTTGGCAGAAGTGGTAATGATGGGTGGCACGACTTCAGAGAAAGCTTCAGACACACCTGCAAAGATGGTTGCTTTGATGACAGGATGCTGGTTCATCAATTGGGCAATGGCAGGGTTGATTTGAAGTTTGGCTAATACGGGCGTGATGTCGATATCCTGACGTACGTCTTGAGCAGCAGCGGGAGGACTTGCCAATGAATGAGGCATCATACCCATAGGTGGTGGTTGCAAAGGTGCTTCTTCTACAGCCGTCTTGCTACCAGTGCTACCATGAATCGATTTCTGAGATGTCGCAGGAGAATGAGCGACACTGGCAGGTTTCTCAGTCGCAGCTATACCAGGAGGTCCATTCTTGCCCAAAAGAGAGGTGGGCTCAATCTCATTCAGGTCCAAGTTGAGTGTCTTGTACAGGATCTCAATTTCAAACTTGAGGTTCAGCTTGAGTCCCTCTGTCCAGTACAGTTCAGCGAGCACCTTTAAGCTGCCCATCAGCCAAGGGTTGGGAGGCCTAAAGATCTTGCTATGGACTGCATGCTGCAACACCTTGCACGTCAATGGAATAGCCACCACAAGCTGGTTCTTTTCATAAGCGCCCACCAGCAGATCCTTGAAGGACAGATCCTTGTGACGGATAGGCTTGTTCTTTGCAATCGTCAATCGGCCCAGCCAAGTACCCAGGTTCTTGAGCAGGTTTCTATCCGAAGACGACTTGGCAATGTTGTCCGACTGCAGCAACAGATGAATGTTGAGGTAGGTCTCTTCAATGACGGTGTCTGTCAAGTGCTGCATTTCGAGTTCGTCCAAGAGAGCAGAGTACAGCTCGTGGTTGTTGGGCTCAATGCTGACACGACGCACAACCAAGTAGTGGCTGAACCATCCCCACGTTGGTTTTTGCAGCAGCTGCTTCAGTTCTACCGTCTTGCTTCGCATGTTGTTCGCAGACAAGTTGTTGATCAGAAAAGACACTCGTTCCTGCACCTTGTCGGGTGGATCTTGGTACGATTGCTTGGAGCTGCTTTGTAGCAAGGTGGTCACATTGGGTGCAGCATCCGCAGAGCGTTCAGCTGTCGTATCTCCTTCAGCAGCCGCAGCCGAAGTAGCAGCAGGCATCGTGGCATTGGACATGGTGTGCGAGGACGAAGACAACGTATCGAGTCCCATCATCTTTCCTTCAGGGTCCTTTTGGGCCAACTGCTTCAACGTCATGGCAATACTCTCCACAATGGTCGGGAATCCACGCAAACCTTCAATTTTGGACAACAGGAGCGTGTACTGAGGCCATTCATGCAATCGACCGCGGAATTGGGCCAGAGCTTGGATACCAAAGTTGAACATTTTGGATCCAACAGGGTACTTGAGCGCATCCAAAATAAGCTTGAGTGTCATGCGTAGTTGAGCGTACATGATGAGTCGTTGGTTGATCAAGAGACCCAGCAATTCACCAGTCGCCATCAATTCGTTTTCAGGATACTGGCTAAAGAAGCGAGCTTCATCCAGCTACAAGTGTTTGAGTGAATAACATGTCAGCTGCACTCATAGTTGGACTTACCAAGGTGTGCGTCGTACACGAAAAAAAGTTGGCTTGTCGTTGATCCTTGGAGGAGCGGCATGCGTTCAAGACCGACGCAAATCGACTGGCACTGATGTCCTTTGTATACAATCTCTCGAAATACAAGCGCACCATTTCCTCTACTTCGTCTGAATAGTTTCGCTCGTTTTCTGCAGGCTCTCCACCTCCACCTCCACCACCACTCAATCCAACAGGCTTCTTTTCCACTTGGCTTCGACTATCGTTCAATTGAGGATACAGTTGCGTGTACAATTGGCTCAGTTTCGTCAGTTTGGCTGTCTCGGCAGGAGGCAAAGGTCGTTCACTCAGGATGCGGAAAAAGATGCGAATGACTTCCATGGACAGTTGCAGTGTTGGAATCACATTGGCGCCGGATTGTCGAGCCATCTCTATAGCACACTTCTTTTCCAGGAAATTCACACATTCGCCGAAAAAGGCGAACCCATCCTTTGCCAATCTCTCCATGAGCCATTTTTCCAGGTTCAAATTTTGTCTACGTGCAGCCAGGGAAGCCAAATCCAGTGTGAAAAAGGGAACATCCGTCTTTAAAATGTGGACCACAATCTACGTTGAGAAGAAAAAAGGGTCAGACCAAATGCTTAGAGTCCCCATCATTTTTGTATACATACCTTTGCTTCTTGTGCAATGTCTAGAATACGAGAAACAGAGGTGGGATCCTTCTTGTACATGTCAAAGAACCCTTCCAGCAGTAGGTTGGGCTGTACATGCCAGAGTACTCGAATCACAAGTGGCGAGTTGACATGGCCGATGAGAAAGATGTTGAGCAGTTTGGGTAAAAGTGTGCGGTGTAATTCATTCTTGATGGGCTAAGTAGTGGTGGGGATATAGTTCAGTCTCGCTGTGCCAGGTACCAACCCTCAACTCTATTTACCTGTATCTGTGCCAAACCAATCATCAATAACTCGGGCGCTTGGATAGCCAATCGATCCATCAACACCTTGACATCCTCTGAAGCCACGGTGCCAGCTAAATCCATAATGGCCTCTAACAATCCCAAACAGTTCAACTGCTGTGACGCCAATTGCGTAGCTGCCTGACGCATGCTGATGGGTAAAATAGGAATCAGCTCTTCTGGAATCACTTTTTTGGTGGGTGTTTGATTCATATCCAATAACTCGGGTGAAGCGTAGACCATATGATACAAGACGCTGAGTTGGCCTCGCACATGCATCCATGGTTGCAGAAAAATGCCAACAGGGAAGGGTTCGTCCTAAGTTTTGAAATCTCATGATTAGTTTCTCTTTTTTGTCCACGCACACACACGTATACCTTGGTTGCATATTTCCAAGATAAAACAAGTATCTTCAGTCCCATGGGATCATACAGCATAAATTCCACTTGATCTAATTTTGCCAGCACAGTAATCCAATTTAAATTAGGGTTCTAAGACAAGTTCATGTTAGCATAGGGTGGACTCGGATAAGCACACAGTGTGCAGAGGGAGACACCTACCTTGTTGAAGGCTGCTTTTACAAAGTTTTCCATGTTCCAACTATGTCCTTCTGCGCTCCCTTGAAGCTTCGCATGCGATCTAATAAGCATAGCTAAAGCTCTCGAGACGGATTCTTCTGATACTTGGACGTTCTCCATGACCTGCATGGCGTTATTGAAGGTAGATAAACTGCCATAGCCTTCGTCGAATAGCTTTTTTCCCAGTAAAAGGGTTTCTTGTGAAGTGGATTTCGTTGTCATTTTTTTGTTTGTTTGTTGTATTGAAATGATGTTATCGTCGTCTAAGTGATAGGGCTGATGTTGGTGTTGTCGTGAATGATAGGACACTGTCTTGGTTGTATTTCTGTAAAAATGTAGAGAGAAAGAAAGAAAGGAAAAGAAACACTAAATTAGTTTTTTTTTCTTTTTTACGCGCGGTTGTGATTTACCATCAATTTTTTTTTTCTTATGTAGGACACCATATTAGCAGAAGGAATTTCCATGTACGTCATCTAAGAGGGATGGATAAATGGTGAAACATGCAGCCTTGAATGTGTCTTTGTACAAGAAGGAATATATGCCCTTGATGTATAAGTATTACGAATGCAGAGATGTGTCGACCATAGAGCCATTTCTGTAGCTGCTTTGATTATCCATTGTGTCGTTGATGTGGACTTTTGATCGGTGATGTGTTTGAATGTGAAAAAGTCATGCTAGTAAAGGTTACGTGATCCAAGGATCTTTACATTCATCTCGTCAAGATGCTTAGCTAAAACACTTTAGGCATGTGCCTGAAATAGAGTCTTGAAAACTTGCTTCAGCTTCTTTTAGAGATGCGTGCTCAGTTAAAGATCCTCCTTCATCAAGTCTGATGAGCAGCAGCTCGAGAAAAAAAAAACGCATAATGGCACAAGTAAGGGGTTTCGACATTGTGGAGGCATGCAGCACAATAACAGCCTATAAATCATCATGTCAAGATTTCGTTTAACATATCAACTAAAAAACCTCGACCATGATTTACATCTGAATTGCAATCTGACTTGCTTGAGTTGCCGCATGAGGAGAAACGGTTGATCTGTCCATTTCAAAGAAATCGATTTATGATAGATCTAACAAGTAGTACTTTAATAGGCAAATCAATCTCTCATCTACTCTTGGAGACACCAAAAAGCTGCTGAATAATAGATGTCGTCTTTGAACAAATGACTTACGAATACATACGTTATCACAGCTGTTTCATTATGGACCTCTTGACAAATATACATTGTACAAGCATGTCAGATATCAAAGAATATACAAAGGACCCCCAAGCCAGTATCTAGATTGAAAGGTTTTGACAATTTTATTAGCATTTGACTAACAAGCTGACAAGCATCTCAGTAACAAATCATGCATTGACATTTCTGAAGAAGCATCATGACCAAGCATCTTAAGCGAGGCACGAATTACCTCGTTACCATAGTTGAATCAATACAGGCGAACGCAATACTTGCACACTTCAAAAGTACACTGTTCTTCTAAAAAGTGAATGTATTCCTGATACTTTTAATAAAGTCTGTAGCGAAAGATTACAACTATTATGTTGTATTGTAGGTAATCAGGATCAATAAAGTACGTGAGAATGTGTATAACCTTTATTAATTGAAAATTCAGATGGGGATCTCTCGAAGAGATGAATGTCTACTGCTATTTGTATGTTATGATTTATGGATTGCTTACACCCCCATCTAGAATGGTGTTCTCAGCTAAATTTTGGTATCAATCCTCACTCATGCTAAATGTAATTATTTCGGACATGGATGATCAGTCTAAATATCTTCTTAGTTGCTCTTGGCAACACTAATTACTTATATGTTATCCCTTGATGTATGGAGTATAGCTTACTGGAACTTAGCTTACGTGAATATCATGGTTATCGTTTATCCATTGATAAAGTTTATTTACATATGCTTTATATGTGCATAGCTTATTACTTTATTTGTACTATGATGTATGTATTTCAGGTACAGTTATATGTGTGAATACAGCATATTACACCATAATTGACCATTGTGTAAGACGGTCGAATATGATTGGCTGGCTGCATTTAGTTCATACTCCGCTGTCGGAGTTTTAGTGGTTACTAAACCCCGATTTTGCGGTGATTCCGAACCAGCAAACAAATTTCTTGTAGGTAGCATTGATCCTGATGATAAAAGTGAGATTTGAGACATTCTTAGAATTTGAGGCTATGCTATATACTAGTAAAAGTCTTTTTGCTTTGATAGAAATGAACCAGTTTTATATAACCCCATCAAACGGGGTGCACGTTTTTGACTAGAATGTGCTGGCGTTAAGGTCGTAATAGATGATTTTCACGAGTAATGCTAAAAAAGGGTGCACATGCGTGATTTTTGAAGGGCTCTACAACACTCGAATTTTACTAAGTGAATGCAAGTAGCGTAGGGATTAACTAATGTTTGTCATTCAAATCTCTATCGAATGCATAAAATTATGCGTGATGTATCATTTCTAAACCGGATCTCCTAATGCGAAGAAACATTCAGCTCAAGCACAGATCACATCAGAATATGAACTTTGACATGAAACTGGATTCAGTTACGATCCCAGTTATGGCATGTTCAGGATAATACAATGGATCGATTATCCTATCACCCAGATCAACCCATCTAATACCTTATCCTCACACCAAATCCCTCAGTTCGAATAGTATATAAACCCTCTTATCTCCAATGTAATAAACGATATTCTTTATACCTGATTAATTTTATACTCTTTTTCTAAATAATTTATTTCTGATAAATCAATGCGGTGGGTAGTTTTAAGCCCAGATGTGTAATACTGGATGCATTTTGAACGACTTTTGACATTTGTCAGGAATTGAACCACTTCTGCCTAACAATGACGCTTGGTACTCTTAATGTCTCCGCGAGTACTTTTCAAGGCGAGTCTAGTAGTATTATGCATGGCTTGTGGGGCATCCACGTAATGGATTGTGCCCAATTTCTAAAAATAGTAAAACCATATTTGGGCCAATTGTCGCTATTTTACATAGAAAATTGTTTTGCGATCCACTGGATATTATAAGTGGGAGTCTGTGCATTATTTTAGTATTTGAGAAAGCAAGACAAATAATATTTAAGAAAACTGTTGTCAGTCTGCAGACATTTACACCATATGTATTGTGGAGTGAAACGTTCAAGTGAAGGGTCTGTAGTAGTCTGGTGCAAAATTCTTCAAGGAAGGGTATCGACCAGCCGAAACATAACTTTACTGCGCTTGTTTTGCGGTGTACACTAATAAAAACTCACGATTCAGGTGGTATATAGCACTTCACGCAGAAGAAGCTTCAACTCAATTTGATTTTGACAAACTTGCGTTTTTCATCTAGAGTGTAACATTAGGGTATCTGGAGTGTAACCCTTTTTCATTACAATAGACCGAATTTCACCACCTTCAGGATGAGGAGAAATTTCAGGATTTTGGGGAAATGTTTTCTGAGGCTATATAAAGTTATTAAACAAGTAATCTCACGACATTCAATTTCTCTCGCCCTTAGCTCTGCCCTCTGATGACAAATTTGCGTTTTTCATGTAGAGTGTAACTTTTAGATATCTGGAGTGTAACACTATTTCATAAGATTATACTGAATTTCAACACGTTCAGGCTAGGGAGAAATTCTAGGATTTTGGGGAAATGCTTTCTGAGACTATATAAATGTATCAGACAACTTATCTCCTAAAATTCAATTTCTCTTACCCTAAGCTCTGCTCTTCCGCAATAAATATATGAAGGAATGTTACACTCCAGACATAAAACTGTTACACTCTACATGAAAAACGCAAATTTGGCATCATAGGGCAGAGCTAAGGGTGAGAGAAATTGAATGATGGGAGATTAATTCTCTGATACGTTTATAGAGCCTTAGAAATCATTTCCCCAAAATCCTAGAATTTCTCCCTAGCCTGAACGTGTTGAAATTCAGTATAATCTTATGAAATAGTGTTACACTCCAGATATCTAAAAGTTACACTCTACATGAAAAACGCAAATTTGTCATCAGAGGGCAGAGCTAAGGGCGAGAGAAATTGAATGTCGTGAGATTACTTGTTTAATAACTTTATATAGCCTCAGAAAACATTTCCCCAAAATCCTGAAATTTCTCCTCATCCTGAAGGTGGTGAAATTCGGTCTATTGTAATGAAAAAGGGTTACACTCCAGATATGAGAAATGTTACACTCCACATGCAAAACGCAAATTTGTCATCAGGAGGAGCTAAGGTTGGGAGAAATTGAATGTTGCAGGATTAATTCTTTAATCAGTTTATAGAAGCTTAGGAAACATTCTCTCAAAATCTGAGAATTTTTCCCCATCCTGTAGGTGGTGAAATTCAGTTAATTGTAATGAAAAGGTGTTCCACTCCAGATACGAGAAATGTTACACTCCACATGAAAACGCAAATTTGTCATCAGTGGGAGGAGCTTAGGTTGAGAGAAATTGAAAGTTGCAGGATTAATTCTTCAATCAGTATATCCCTTAAACTGTAAATCAAATTTTAAAAAATTTATTCTCAAAAATATTTATTACTTCTTCTTTTCATGGTATTCTACGAAGCAATTACGAGTGCTGTTGAGACATAAAGCAACATCACAACATTTACAGAAAATGTAGCTTTTGGGAGGGCTGCACTTAATATTATCTGGCTTTTGTTGAGACTTCTAAGCACATAACTTGCACACCAAACGAGTTTTACTATGAATTGGAAGATGCATCTTGTTTGAGAATCGCTCATCACTAAGAGTTGTGTTCGCATTCGTTCTTATGGCGTTTCTAGCAATTGTGCCGGCTTCCTTACAACTTCTCAACTGCCTGTTGGACTTTGCTGAACGTATCAGCTCCTAGAGAAGATTATGTCGAAAGTCCTTTTGGGATATCTGAAACCCTTTCGACTTGAAAATGATGTACGAGTTGATTATTGCGGTATCCAACAACCAAAAAAAGAGAGGAAACCAAGTTCTTCTAGACGTCTGATGGGTACTGTAGTATGAACGAAGCTGATCAGCGATATCAACACCGTTCATATTATGATTGTAATCATCAATGAATTTTGGAATTGGTAGGTCCTTGACAAAGCTACTACCAAACACTTTCTTCAACTTCTCGCCATTTGTGCTTGTTTCTCTTGGCTTACGACGAGGTCTAATCACATTACAATTGGCACCAGTAATAACCTCGTGGATTGTTGAGAGCATAGTGACAGGACCATTATCTTGCCAGAAGAAAGCGAGAACACCATCCTTCACAGCACCAGATCTTGTATCCCAGTCAAGTCTTGGATTGTCTGGAAGCTTCAACAGACTTTTCATCACTAACTTTCGGACAGTACCACATGCGCCGATCCCTAGATCCAACAAATGCTTGAACAGGCCGATAGAAGTAAAGTAGTTGTCCAGGTAAATGTTGTGAGCAGAATTTCGGAACGGTAATTGCTTTACTAGATGGAGTACTTGACAACCAGTGTAGTTTATGCCGACGATTCGTTCAACATTACTCTTCACAATTCGAGATGTAGGAAGGAACGTGTAAGTGTATCCATCGTCGCAAAGTGAGAGGATTTTAAATCCTTCAGGGATTGGCTTGCATTTCATCTTAAATGTGTGGGCACTTCTACCAGAAAACTGTACCATCATCTCATCAATGGATACGTTCGACTTCGGTTTGTAAAGTTTCATGGACGTTTGCTTGATGTGAGACATTAAGGGCTCTACTTTGTCGAAGTAATTCGTTTTGGTGCTTGGTGCATGTTCAAAATCATTACTGATATGTAAAAAGCGCTTTATCTGCTGGAATCTATACAGTGGCATTTCATTTTTGATATTGTGAACTGGTGCGTTGATGCTTTTGTTCCAGTACTGCTCAATGCATGATTCTTTGTGGAGTCCTTGGTAGATCACGATTGCTATCCAGACTTTAAGTTCATTTAAATCGATAGGCCTCCAATGTCGACTATTTTTGCCCACTGCTTTGCTGTTGTCATGATACTTGTTTGTGTTATCCACAATGGCTCTGAGCATGCTATCACTGAAAAAATGACCAAATACAGCGGCAGGAGTAATGTTATTGCTGTCAAAGATTCGAGGGAGCGTGACACTGGCTTCATGCAGTTTCTTTTCATGTTTGAAAGCATTGTAGACTGGAGGTGAAGGCAAAGATATAGAATCTGAGCGAGCTCTCTTTCTAGGTAGTGCAGTTTCCTCGATTTCTTCTTCAACGTTTTGAAGCTGCTTACGTGAAGTAATGATTGATGAAAGCTCTTCATGTTGATTGCTTTCCAGGGCAAGATATTCGAATTGAAAGTCAGATTGGTCTATTTTATGATCTTTATCAAACAATTACGCGAGATTGAGAAGAATTTGAAAGAAAAGAATAACATATTCGATCGTTTTGAGCTTTTCTCTTTATTTTGATTTAATTTGACGGCTTTTTGACGAAAAAATTTTAAAAACACAGTCTGAAAATCTGCTAAGAGGACAGATCTGTCCTCTTTACAGTTTAAGGGATAGAAGCCTAGGAAGCATTTGCCCGAAATCCTAAAATTTCTCTTCATCCTGAAGGTGGTGAAATTCAGTTTAATGTAACGAAAAAAGGTTACACTCCAGATACTAGAAATGTTACACTCCACATGAAAAACGCAAATTTGTCATCAGTGGGAGAAGCTTAGGCTGAGAGAAATTGAATGTTGCAGAATTAATTCTTCAATCAGTTTATAGAAGACTAGGAAACATTCTCCAAAAATTCTAAAGTTTCTCCGCAGCCTAAAGGTGGCGAAATTTAATCTATTCTTACGAAAACATGTTACACTCCAGATATCAATATGTTACACTCTACATGAAAAACGCAAATTTGTCACTAAAGGGGGAAGCTAATAGCTAATATTGAGAGAAGTTGCATGTTGTTGGAAGATTAATTATTATACAAGTTTATATAGCCTCAGGAAACATTTCGTCAAATTCTTCCAATTTCTCACTACCCTGGAGGTGGTGAAATTTAGGCTTTTAGATCGTTGTCTAGCCATAAAATTAAGTTTTGTCGAATATGGTTCGTGGCCCCTAGAATCTGATTTTGTTTTATCAAGGCATCGCACGCAGATTTTAAGCAGCAGAATCGACTCAGTTTTTTGCGCTGATCATTTTGTGCTGCCCCGATTTTTGATAACGTTGTTTTTCGCGGAATAAAACTACCTTTTTGTCACCCGCTTGGGAAGTTTTTTATAGTGGTAGAGATTTCAATTGAGATTATATTTTGGCTGGTAGAATTTGATACACCACAGTTTTTGTATAAAATCGGGTATTGAAAAAGACGTAGCTTCATTGCTTTCCATGTTTAGTAATTCGTACATTATTTTATATATAAAAAAGGCAATTATTTCAATTTTTTAGAAAATTGAGACACTTTTTTTTTCAGGTTCTAGGGGCCACGAACCATAATGCTTCTATTGAGGGGGCCAAAGAAATTTGGGTAGGATTAGCCGATTAAAATTTTTGTAAAATTCAATTTCGCCGAACACTGGCTTCCCATAGTTGAGTAGACCCAAAGCCATTAACAACCTCTTTGAATATTAGACTTATAGAAAAGTGTCACTCCAGATATTCAAGTGTTACACTCCAGATTCGTAAAGGCTACACTCTAGATGAAAAACGCATATTTGTCAAAATCAAATTCAGTTGAAGCTTCTTCTGCGTGAAGTGCTATATACCACCTGAAGTGTGACTTTTGATAAGTGTACACCACATAAAAAACGCAATTAATCTATGTTTTGGTTGGCCGATAGCCTTCCTTGAAGAATTTTGCCCCAGACTATTACAGAGCCTTTACTTGTTAGTTGGAACGTTACACTGGACAATACATATACAGTATAATTATTAAGGCAGTAGTACTGTAGTTTACTGCCAACACGGCGTGTTTCTACAACTGGCCTTTTGCCTGTCTTAGTATCCTACATTCTGATAAAAAACCTTGTAAATTTAAAGAGTGTTGATGAATAATTCGTATTATTAATGTTATAGTCAAGTGAAAACGATATAAGTAACCAGTTGTCAACTGTATCTAAAACAAAAGCAAAGGACCTCTTTATTCCAGGGCATCTGTTGATTGAAATAGATTAGATCCCTGGATATGACTACTACACTGAAGATGAATATATAGGTGGAACGCGAGATTAATATGTTCGGGTGTGGAATATGATGATTTGATCTGATGTAAAGTACTACACACATAAAGTGATGAGCGTGATGTATACGCTATGGGTGGATCTTGAGATCTAGACAGTAAAGAGCTTGGAGCATGTTGAGTTTTGTGTTACCAGTACACAGACGACGATCAACATGTAAACAAACAACATGTCGAGTGGCATAGAGAGAAACTGAATGTAGCTCGTCCAGGCACACGCTGTGTGTGTGGAGCCAGACGTGCATGTAGTCTTCAGGTACATGCTGGTGGTGAACGTAGGCTTTGCATACAACACATTGATGTTAAAACTAAAAATGAGAAAAGCAAGACTAAACATTCAAAATGTATGGCACAAATGGCTTAATGTAACTATACACGATACCACCATAAGTATCAGACATGATCAAATACATTCACTATCCTAAAAAAAAATCGTTTTAAATAAATCTAAGCCTGTTCATAGCATCCAAACGTACAGTTTTGCATTATATTGGTATCAAATCAATCAAAGTCTTCAAATGTCAATCATCTGGCTTGTGAAATAAACATGTCCCTATGCCAAATTTTGCGAGGAACACGATTGTGTGGTCAGAGGTTAGGCATCTGACGCGTTGCTGTTGATGAATGGACGATTTTCAAAATAATAAGCCAGTTATGAGCACTGATCTGGACAAGATCCATGAGGAAAGCGGTTAATTACAAGTATCTAGTGTTAACAGATTAACAGATCGGGTGTTGGACAAAACTGTATTGAAGATGCATACTACTGTATCCTTTTGCTTGACACTAAATTCTGCTCGTATGCAGGTTCAGGTCATCTTGCGAGATCCATTTGCAAAAAGTTGCTGTTAGAGTATTGATATTGGCACGTACCTATGCTGCATTTTGCGGGGAACACGATGGGGTAGTTGAATTTTGTATTGGATGAGCATTTGTTGATGGACGAATGATTTTTGCAATAAGCACTGATTCCAACTAAAGCCGCTAGGAAAGCTCGCAACACCGCTTAGTACAGTTGAGGAAGAATGGCTTTTCACATAATGTTTATCAGCTCTGACTGTTGAGATTCATGCGAGGGCAACTAGTATCGACATCCATTCTGATAATGGTTATTAGAGTCTGCCTAGTCTCAGCTCAGAAGGAGGCCCTTTGATCAACAAGCTTTTTCTTGCTTTATTCATTTCAATTTATACTGACCACCAGCTCTGTATTGTATCCAAGAGCATCCCTGAAGGTCATGGCGAGGCCATCGGCAAAGTTTTCTGTGCCATCCAATAGCACAGTCATCCAAAGGAGATGCAAAAATGGGATGAACTTGACGACCAAAAAGCTGGAAATTATTAAAGAGACTGACGACCTTAACCTCGCTAGGTATAATAACCAACGCAATGTATTCACAACGATGGCTCAGATTCTCACTGCCGCAATTTCTACTGCTGACAATATACCAGAAAAAAGGCATTGAATAAAAATTTATAAAATTGCTTTATTAAATGGTATTTAAAGGAGAGAGGAAGAAATTACTACAAGAACAATGTAAAGATAGCACCGATGATGCAAAGAGTAGCTGTCATGAATGGAGCTAACTGAGCAGCGGCTTGACTTGTCTTTAAACCCTGAATCTTGAACTCATCTTCCTCGATATCAGCTGTATCAGTAGCATCCAGTACAATTGATTTTTGGCCCTGATGATAACCGGTCGATTCAAATGAGAATTTGTCACCAACATATTCTGTGCTGTTGGCAACTGATAGCATAGGCAAACATTGTGTGTGTGTAAGTATGACATGAATAGAGTGATGAGACTACTATAAGATAGCAAACTTACATCGCTTGTATGGCTTGGGATCATTTAGACAGCCATCCAATCGCACCATGGTATAACCCTCTTCATCAATGGTATTGATGATATGAGACACAGCATTGAGAGATCCAGTGTAAGGTAAATCATACTGAATAGAAATGAACGAGCCCTTGGCATCATACGTATCCTTGTACTTTTTGAATGTTTCCGAGTAAATTTCTTGAATCGAATTGGCTCCAGTAGCCTCCTTCTTCATGTAGTCTTGACTGTCCAGATTGTAGCCGACAATGATGAAGCCAAGATCTCTCAAAATGCCTTCTGTGCGCACATCCTTCTCTTCAGTGTAATGGAGGCGGACATACTTGGGTGCCACATTGATCAAGGTCTCGATGATGTGAGCATTGTTCAAAATGTCCGTGCGAATATCTTCGTCGGTGAGAGCCGAGGGATCGTCATTAGCCACGCGATACGTCATGCCAATGAAATGACCTGCATTGTAAATGTTCTGTACCACCATGGCGTATTGCTGTGTGTAGAGCCATGTAGCATTGACAAAGAAATTGGCGCGAGCATCAGCCTTGGTCAATTGACGGACAATCTTTGCTGTCACATCACTGGGGCCTTCGCTCTGTGCCATAGAGTTAGTCAAATTGTACGGATGAGTTGTTCAATTTATGAGACTCTTACATAGGTCAAAGCAATCTGTCCTTGTGTTCTGCAGCCTGTTACTTGAGCTACAGCGGGTCTTGTGGATGAGGATTGAGGGAGACTGAGAGCATTTGCAGAGATAGCATCTAGTATAGCAACACAAGAGATGAATATCGACCAAAATTTTCCGATTGTTCAATCTTTCTCTATACACACCTTCATCGTACAAGGATGCTGATGCTGATGCTGAAGCAGCATCAACTGTAGCAGAGGGTTCGGCTTCTTCTTCGTCAACGAATGGCTCAATCTCTTGAGGAGGTGGCGGGTTCTCCAGCACTTCTTCGTTCATCATGTCCTCTTCACCGAGCAGAGCATCCTCGTCCCCTGAAATGATTTCGATTTCCTCGTATTCCTCTTCATCTGTTTCATCATGTTGTGGCTTGACTTGCTGAGGCTGGATCTTGTCCTTGTCAGCAGCAGCAGCAGCATCCAAATCAGTGTCAGCGGAAGGTGTTTGAGTAGGCTCTGTTGCTGTTGTACTAGTTGCCTTTTTGTTGACCTCATCAAACGTCAATGTAAGCTTCTTGCCTGCATCAGCGTCTTGAACAGATGCTGCGGCTAGTATCTGAAGAATAAACAGAGAAAAGACTAAAAGTGTAGCTATTCTCTGATAGTAATATGACATGTCGTATGGGGAGTAAATAGAGAGAAACAAAAGAGCAATACGATTTGTGATGTCAAGCGCAAGGTAATATAAATATCAAGCAAGCATTCTTGAAGAGAAATATTCCTTAGCACTACAACTTGAGCGGAAATATTTCAAATAGGCTGGTAAACATCATATTCGTTTATTCATATGTACACACATTTTTCAAGCATTTGTTGATTTGTTGTTGTTACTATTGCACTCTGAATGAGCTCACACGGGGCCCAATGTCATCGCCATCATCTCTTCTTCTGGGTCTTCTTCTGTCATGCATAGGTTGGAAGTTGGAAGGGTCGTTGCCACTGTCTTGGCTCATGTTGAGCAACCATGCAGGCACCTCTTGTTTGGCATCTTCCAAAAGCTTCACCATGGGCTTCGACATGAAACGGTTGCCATGCGTGAAAAATGCAGTAGCAATACCTGTATTACCAGCACGACCAGTACGGCCAATGCGATGAACGTAATCATCAATGTCACTGGGCAAATCAAACGAAATGACATGTGTGACATTGGGGATATCCAAGCCTCTTGCTGCAACAGCAGTGGCCACCATGATGGGTGTGATGCCCTTTCTGAACGAGTCCAAGGCAGCCTCACGTTCACTCTGAACTCGGTCACCATGAATAGCAGTGGCAGGCAGTCGATTGTCGTTCAAGAATGAGCACACGGTATCCGCCATACGCTTGGTTTCTGTAAAGATCAAGGTCAGGCCCTGGCTGTCCTTTTCTTGCGTCAATATCTCCAACAGACGAGGACGCTTTTCTTCATCACGCACGAGCTCAATCTTTTGAGTGATGTTTTCAGACGTAGCGCCCACGCGACCCACTGATAAAAACACATATTCATTCATAAAATCACTGGCCAGTTTTTGAATATTGTCGGGAAAAGTAGCAGAGAACATCAAGGTCTGACGTTTGGCTGGAGGAGGCATGTCTTCACCCTCTACAATACGACGCACTTGAGGCTCGAAACCCATATCCAGCATGCGATCTGCTTCGTCCAGCACCAAGTATTGAATGTTTTGAAAGGACAGTCGACGACGCTCCAAGATATCAACCAGACGACCAGGCGTAGCTACCAACAGGTGGCATCCACGGTCAATCAAACGCAATTGTCTCTGAATATCAGCACCACCATACGCAACACAAGGTCTGACATAGGATCTGTAGCAAAACTTGCGTGCTTCATTGTAGATTTGAGAGGCCAGTTCTCTTGTAGGAGCCAAAATCAGAGCTTGAGGGTATGCCTTCTTGTAAGATTGGTAGCCTTGCTTGACACGAGGCTCTTTTGGATCTTCCAAGGGGCCCTTGGAGAACATGGCAGACAAGATGGGGAACAGGAAACCAGCCGTCTTTCCAGAACCCGTTTGAGCACAGGCCATTAAATCGTGATTTTGCATGACGATGGGGATAGAGTGCTTTTGAACTGGCGTAGGTGTGGTGTAACGAGCGTATTGGATATTCTCCAGCAAATGCTTATCGAGACCAGAGTTGGAAAACTAGCATCATCACGGTGTTAATACAGGCAGTGCATTGTAATACTACTAGGATGCTGTACGGTTGAGCTTGCCTCGGTGATACCCTCAGGTACATTCTCTCCCTTGGTTTCCACGGGAATATTTTCATACTTGTCAAAGTTGATACCGGAATGAACACTTTCATGATCTGTAGCTGTGCCGAATAACTTGATCTTGACCTCCTCGCTTTCTTCTCCCAATTGATGAACGCCATCCTTCCAAATGCCTTGGCCAGGTTCGATGGTGTCCTTGGGCTTCTTTCCCTTGTCTGTCCATCCTAAACTGTCCATGGTCATGGCACCCCATTGACCACTGTTGTCGGATTCTGTAGGCGTATTCCAACCATCATCCACTGGTTGCTGAGAGGCCGGTTTTGCTGCTGCTGGTGGTGTAGGTGCTTTGGTTGCTTGAGCAGCCCATGAAGTAGTAGCAGGCTTTGTATCCCAGGCAGATGTGGCAGTAGCAGGCTTGGCATCAGGTTTAGTATTCCAGCCAGATGAAGAAGGTGCTGTTGTCATGGTAGCAGCTTGTGGTTGTTGATCCCAAGATGGCTCAGCTTGCGCTGGTTTCTGATTCCAAGATGATTGAGCTTGTGCTGGTTTCTGATCCCAGGTGGATGGACTAGCAGGCTTTTGATCCCACGTACTAGTAGTGCTGTCACTTGATTGAGTTCTATCAGATGGGGTGTTCCAGCCTGTTTGATTGTTGCTGATAGATTGCTGTTGGGGCCAATCACTATGTTGTTATTGGCGTTGTTGATAGCCGCCTCTACCCCTTCCGCCTCGAAGCGGTTGCTGCTGCTGATAGCTTCCTCCTGCGCCACCTCCTCTGCCACCTCTAAACCCACCACGTTGAAATCCACCTCTACCTTGGCCTCTTCCTTGCTGAAATCCGCCTCTTCTGTCAAACTGTTGGTGTTGCTGATTGCGACCCTCGAAATCTTGTGCTGTCAAGGGACGATTATGCCAGCCACCTGCTTTATCCACATTAGCGCTCCATCTATCATAAAGACGCGTTATTTTAGTTCAAAAGAGCTGAATAGAAAGTAGTAGTAATCGTTACCTGGTGTCATTTGATTGAAGCTTTACAGGCTTGTTCCATTCAGAATTTTTATCGGAACTATCTGCTACATTCAAGTTGCCTGGACGATACACAGTTAGTTTCCAAGGTTGTGCAGAAATACTCTGAATGCCATGCAAACTTTACTCATATTTTCTTGTAAGCCATCCACGTTCCAGTTACTCATATTGAATTATAGATGTGTAGTTTGATAGAGAGAGAGAAGAAAGAATATACTTCTGCTGTTTAAAAAAAAGTATCTAGGATTTTATAACCTAAAACGAGACGGTTACAAAATGATTTAGTGGTATAGGACGATTCCATGCAACAACTACTACTCCTTGCGAACAATGACTCTGCCATGATTCCTGACGCTCCTGTTACTTGTTGTTATACCAACCCTTTCTCGGCTGTTCCGACTTATGCGCCATCGCTCGTGGTTTCCGTATAGCAGCCCATCACATGAAAAAACTTATCTTAATCCCATTACGATTAATCTTCAGTCATGTTTGTCCTTATTCCACCTCACAGATAGTAGTAGTCCATTCTTTGTAAATGCCATCTCTTGCTGTTTGTCACTCTTTCTATATGAGATTTTCTTACATACACTACCTACGGCTACTAGCTATGCTTCTTCATCTAGCTTTCTACCTCCGGATCTACTTCCATGAACTTCCATCCAGTCTGCTCGCCATCCCACTGTCTCTAAACGTGTTGATATCGACAAAAGTGCGTATAGTACGATATTTCACGTTACTATCTAGAGGCCAATAGAGATATACATCAGTAATAGTGAAATATTGGCCGACAGATCTAATATTTAAAGACACATGCGTTTGGCAGCCTGAATAAATCATCTTTCTTCTTATAAACTTAACTTGCCCTTACTTTTAACATACATCTCTCTAGTGTACATCTATGCATATTACAGAGAACAGCGTTTGGTACCGTTTATTGGCCCTTGAATAGTGTCCCTTCGTTTATATAGTGGGCAAACATAGTACATTTCACCTAATGTATCATCCGTAAGTACAGACATAACCTCAAACATATCAGTGTTGCTCAATTTATAATATCCCATCAACTACTGCTCCAAACTTTCTTCTTGCAGCATTGCTATATGTCGCTTCGTCCATCCTTGGATATCTCCCATCCTCCATCTTTGCGTGCGTTTTGTCATCGCATTATGGTTCCACCGCGTCCTACCTCAACGATCTCTACTTGTTCTCGTCGCAGTCGTTTGCCTCTCAACAGCATCCGCTACTTCAAGCAACCCATCAAGGCGATTCCTTCTTCTCCCTTCTCCCTCTCTCTGTCCTCTCCGGCCCTCTCAATGACATTCCTTTTAGTAATTTAATACGGATCACCTAAATATTTCCTTAGGGACCACCAAGTCCTGGGCAAAATAATGAGCTACCACCTTAGGGACCACCTAATGTAAGCTACTTGGATGATCTCACTGAATCTTTTTTGATTTGGAAAACAAAAATCAATTTAAATAGACAAGCTGCCCCACAGCAATGAAATAATCAATTATGCATGGCTCGATACAATTACTTCAAAATCAAGCAAAGTTAAAAGAATTTGATTGTCGAAAACCATCCCATAAAAGAAGTACTACCTAAATACACACGTACTTGAATCTATACCCTCTGTTGAAGTAATAAGCACAATAAATGATTTCGTTCAATATTTTTTTTTTATTCGTTAAAATCCTGCATATTTGAAAAAAAAAAAAAAAAAAAAAAAAAAAAAAAAAAAAAAAAAAAAAAAAGCTAGTGCGTGTGTGTGTGTGTGGTAGAGCAAGAGAAAGAAAGAAAGAGTGCGAGAGAGAACCAGCATCATGAGGGGGAGTAAATAAACAAGGGGGAGAGAGGTAAAATGATGTTTTTGAGAAGAGTGTATATGTACAATGTTCTTCTGTTCTTCTTCTTTCAGTTTAATCAATACGAGAGAGCATACGATGAAGCGTGTTGTGAACCTTCTCGAGTTCATGGACCACCTGGGCATTACCATCTTCCTCGTAGCGGCCAGAGTTCATTTCAGGGTTGCTAAAGGTGCCTTCATTGTATTGCGAGTCAATCTGGCGAAGTCTGTTTTGGAGCTTTTCAACGTCATCAGAAGTGTATTTGGTATGAGAAAGACGGTTGGACTCTCTGGCAATATCCATCAACTCCTGATGAACGTTCTCAAGATTCTTGACCATTGGCATGTTGAATAGTAGTTGTTTTGTGTGTGTGTATATAATGTAGGAAGAAAAGAGAGACAGAGAAAGAGGGCCTGTATTTATACTTTTTCTCACTGTTGCATTACGCCCTCTGGTCTCTATCGTTCTCACATTACATCTTGTGATGTTTTAAGAGATGGGAACAATTTATGCAAAAAAAATTGATTGGGATTTTTAGGTTCAAATTTCGAGTGCGAGAGAGAGAAAGCGGCCCCCCTCCCCTTCAGTGCACAGTGCTCGATACATGTTAAACATTTACATCGTATGATCACAAATAAACCTGCTATAGCATCGTACATGTCATGACGCTTATTGGTTTCACCATTTTCATCTATATAGTATTGCCTGAGAGAACTCCCATGGGCAAGGCGTAAACATAAAGAGCATCTATACTATTGAACATGTATCGATGATGATGGCTTACACTTGAAGCACATAGCTTTGTGATATCATAAAGACACGCAAATTAAGCTTTATTCCAGCTTGACCAAGGTATAGTATTCCATATAAACCCGCCTGTTTTACAGATGCTTATCATAAGAAGGCAGCCATCTCTTTTCTTTTTCTGACACAAGGAGGATGATTGACATTTGCTGCCTCCAAGCAAAGACATACTGTATACACAAGCAGGCTGATGCCACCAGGGGGGGGGGGGACACTAATTACAAGCCAATTAGCTAGCTTTCCGTTAAACGCCAATATAAAGCCTCACATTCATGCAAAAAAAAAAAAAAAAAAAAAAAAAAAAAATTGCGAGCGCTTATAGTCAAACCAACACCATTTGTTATGGATACACATGCACCGTACTCAAAACAGACTGAGCATATAAAAGCTCTTTAGCGAAAACTGAATATAGTCTGGGTCTTTCGAGAAATCACTCCTCAAATCTCAACAAGGCAGGCACACCATTTTGCAGCACACCTCAGCAACATTCATTCTAAAGTATTCTATTTTATGGTACATGGATGAAGGAGAGGGGAGGGGGGGAATATATATGAATTCAATACTATACACATCTTCTAATCAGCTCTATTGACCCGCTTGTACTTGGAATTTCCAGGGCGCTTAAGGTCTTGAATACAAATACGGACGAGTTCCTTCTTGGTCTGCTCGTCCTCTAATTGGATACATTTGTTGTAAACTGGCATCATTTCACGCAGACGAGGCGCCTGTATGCTAGACGAACGACGTAGTTCGCTTGTTAATATACTCAATGCATTTCTTGTGTCATTTGATCTAAATATTTGCTTATTTTAGTATTCGGTTCCCGTGTGAGCGTGTCAAATGGTGAGAAAAAGATGTTACCTTGCCAGTGTATTGGCCATGAGTACAGCCATGTGTTGTTGCTGATGGTCTTTCCATCCTTCCTTGATAGCAAGTGCGTTCTTTTCTGCTTGGATCGCCTTTCGCTCAATCTCGCTGGATGCATGGGTTTCGTCAAATTGCTTGGCTCTTGACTCTAAAAAGTCTTGATAATCCTCCCACACTTTCCAGGCCAGCGTCTTGTCCTTGGTATTGTAGCATAGCTGAAGCATGTGCTGATAGGTGAATGCGTTCTTTTCAACGCCGTGCTGGTCAAACAGTTTGGTGTAGATGTCCTCGCATCGTGCAGTCTGCTTTTGAGAAATGTGCAACGTCAGGTAAGCCGTCAACAGAGCAGGTGTCATTTCCACATCGTGTTCAATCTGCTTAAACAGCCATTCTGCCTCCTTGACAACTAGAGAACGCTTGTTGGGGACACTGGCAGGCAATAAATGACGCACGGTGGATAGTGCTGTGGCAGACGCTGCCTTGGACTTTGGCTGGCTTTGACTTTGAGATGCTGCTGTTGGATGGTAGCTGGCATAACACCAAAACAGGTTGGTGAAGGTAACGCTGTCTGGCTTCAGTAAGGATTCACTGCCATTCTTTTCAACATCCTGCCACATGGTTTGTAAAATAAGTCGAGCTTGCTTCAAGTCCTTCTTTCTGGCACATGCTGTCAACAGTGTGTTGTATGTGATCTTGTCGGGCTGGAATCCATAGCTCGTTTGCATTTGATCCAATAAGCTGAAAGCTTCGTTGTAGTAATCGGGCCGCTTGGCACAAGCATTGATCAGAACGTTGAAAGTAAAATCAGTTGGGTACAGTTGGTATCCAGCCATGTCCTCAAACAAGTTCAATGCACGTTCTACTTCTCCTCTCTACAATACCCCAACATTGTATGAGTCATCTCTCTCCAAGCGCGCTTCTTCCAAATTCCACGGACTGACAGACTTACCTTGGCACAAGCATGAAGCATCAATGTAAAACTCACTTCATCAGGCTGGTGATACGATAATCGCATTGAATCAAACACCTCCCATGCCTTTTCCACTTTGTTTGCTTTCAAACATCCACTGATCAAATTTGAGAAAATGGGCTATGTAGACATGTTGGTCTCTCTTTTTCATGCAAAGGTGTGTGTAAATGAACAAAGGGGGGGGGGGGAGGCAAACTTACTTGAGATGGAATGATGGACGCATCCTTCATTTTTTCAAAAATCACAAATGCATCGTCCAAGCGCTTATTGGTGACAAATGCCTTGACCAGAGTACCGTATGTGTAAATGTCTGGTTTCATGCCAAGCTGATCCAATCTTTTGAAAGTAGCTACCGTTTGCTCCAAATTGTCAGCGCTGGCATAAGCGTCCATCAAGTGATTCACTGATCTCAGACTGGGTGTAATGTTGTAGCTGGCCATCAAGTCAAATGCTTTCTCGGCTTCCATGGGTCTCTTTGCTAAGGCGTTGGCGTAGATCAATTGCTCAAAATCTTCCACTGTCAAGCTGGGAGCCGTTTCCGCAGTAGTGGTGGTTGCAGGTGCGTCCTTGGAGGCTTCCACATTGGTTTCACTGGGCAATTGAGCAGGCAGAGCCGCCGTCTGTTGATCTCCTTCAATTTGCTGTTGTTGCTGCTGACGAGTATCCAAAAACTTGATCCGCAGCTTCTCCAAGTAGTCGCTGCTGATTTTAGGTTTGACAGGTATGGGTGCTGCTAATTCCTTGTAAATGGAAGCAATATCCTCCTCATCCATTCTGTCGAACGAAGCAGTAGATTTCTAGGCAAGTGTGTGTATCAGGATCAACAATTTGCCACGCTTGGTAGATAGCCAACATACCTGCTTTGATTTGGATTCGAGTTGGTATTCTAATTTCTTGATTTCCTCAATGACCTGTTTGGTTCTCTCTTCCTGAAGTCCTCTGCAACCGGATTTTTTAATATAATGGCATTTCCATAGTAACGAGACGCATTACCTGGAAGCAAAAGCCCTTGTCAGTGTGTTTAGCAAGGGAGATGGTCTATTCAACACATGAGAGCGTCCTATTAAATGTGCTCTGGACAACATGATGAATGATGGGGGAAAAAAAAAAGAGAGGCAAATATTTTTTTAACCCTAGTAGCCTGCTTTATATGTGACATCCAGAAGAAGAATCCCGAGGCTTTAAACATCAGCCTTATTTTAACTTTTTGACAAGAGTCAGATAAAGAGAAGAAGGTAGTCTATAATCAATTGTGTGAGGGGATTTATTTGTTTAAATAATAGAAATGATATAAAGATGTCGTATCCCGAGATATGTGTCAATTCAAGCTTGCTACAAGGTGTAGTATGCCCGCTGCATCGTCTCTTTATGCTCCCGTAAATAAAAGTTGTCTATCCAAAGTGAATGTGTATAAATAATGATTGTATCCATCGTCGTTAGATTGATGATGAGTTCTCTCCTCCTTGTATGCTCTCGTATTCCTTCTTCTTTTCTAAAAGCATAGCTAATCTCTTTTCCTACAAGAGATGTCTAATTAGCGCCCTGCTCATCATTCTTGATAAAGCCAGCCAGACTTTTATTTTTTGCCAACTAACCTTTGACTTGATTTTGTACATTTCCAAGACATAGAATCCAGCTGCACCACCTGCTAACGCACCAAATGAAACAGCTAAAGCTTTACCAACTTTCGACATGAGTACAATATAAGGGGAAAAGGGATGAAGAAGAAGGGGCCATAAAAAAGCACATCCGAACCATGATTTATCCAGCCGTGGGGGGGTTGAACCTATTGTTTGTGACCACCACGATTAGAAACGAGGTATTCATCAAATGCATAACCAACCTCCTGACAGGAGGGAATCCGAAATACAACAACAATACAATGGATGCTTGTATAAATAGGGCTTTCAAGAAACCTGCCTATTGATATATTACACATACATTTCTTCATATAACACCATGCAATTAGTAACATTCATCTTGCTTATAACAACGATATCATTTCAATCCACATTTGCTATCCCATTTCACCTCAAAACAAAGCGTGGCACAGGCGTCGACATTGCTGTCAATTCTGATACTGATTTCTGCACCTATTTGCCTCCTCATCCTGGACAATCTGTATCTGCTACTGAAAATGATGCCGATCCATTTTGCACTGTGGCAAAACAATATGCTGCTTGCTTTCCTGATGGGTTTATCAAATCGGCTCACTTTTATCGCACCAACACCTTTGTTCAGGTCACTGGTCGAATCAATCACACAGCTTATGATATCTTGACAGAGGACGGAGGTGGTCAATATGATCAAAAAGTAAGTGAGATGCTACAACCACTGTATGATAGTATATTGATTGCTTACTTGGTACCATTAGAATCTCCCTCATGGCACTTGTAATGGGTTAAAGCACTGGGTCAACTTGATTGAGCCTGATAGCGAGACGTTTTGTATACGATGCTGTCAGTTTAAATCAGATTGCAATATTGGCATATCTACATATGGATGCCATCGAATTGTGCCTGGAGATTATAGTTGATTCTTCATCGCTCAAACGTATACCTATATATACATCATGCACTTTATCGCTATAAGCTCACTTGATACACGTACTATATTATTACTCTTCTCATCTATTATAATACATGCATTAAAACAGCCTAATACGTACATACCTCTGAACAAATAGTTGCATGCGTACAGCAGATTTCAATCTCGTCGCACTACACGGTTTAATAATCAAAGTTGAGAATTTTGTGCATTGAGTCTGTTTATGGACCGCAGCCATTCTTTTAAACCACAACTCTCTTGTTAAGAGCCTTCAACAACGCCAATTAACTGTCAAAAGAGCATTTCATTGATCTCGCCAGCCTGCCACCCAGCCTGTCAGCCACCACCACCACCACCAGAAAATGGTTCATTCTCCGAAACGAGGTTTTTTCTCGAAATGGCAAAAATATGTTCCAAAATGGAACTCGATTTTCTATTTTGGAAGAATTCACATAAGAAAGTGTCAAAGTTGTCGTATACATCCTTAAGATTTCTAAAGGTACTTTTCAAGACGCATCCGATGGTGTACTTCAAGAAGGGTGTTTTGAATGACATTATCGCGCAATTTTTGGAAATGTGAATTGACGTTTTTGGCAAAAATGCAGAGATTTTACATATAAAGGTCTCACAGACAAAGTTTGAGGAGGTGCCCTGGATCGAGAGGAACGTTTTGAATCAAGATGTGTCCTAGTAAAAGTCTTCATTTTGGTATTGAAAAACACAATTGTTTGATTTTGGATCAAAACCATGAGGGGTACTTCATACTTTTTGGGTCCAATTTTGGGGGTCGCAAAAAAGCTGAGCAAAGGTGCCAAAAATAAAGTAGAAGATGAGAGCAGTTGTGTGGTGTTGTTCTGGCGGTCTGAAAACGCATCCAGCACGAGAAAAAGTGGCTCAAAGTTGCCCATTTGCTGTGTTTTGCACACTTTGGCGTATGGAAACGTATTCAAAGTAGGCTGTCTAGCCCATGTATGCACCCGTTTTGATGAACAGAGGCTTGGAGCAACGTGGGAGAGGTAGATTCATCGATGCTGCAAGCTGCTTATCTCGTATTTTCACTGTTGAAAGCCGCTATGTATTTGACTTGATCTACATCATTGTGATGCTATCACATACCGTTCCGTACCATCTCGCCGTTATTTATGCTGGAAATGTATAGGCTATTAAGATATCAAGCAATCCAGCTATCTTCCGGTGATCATTGACACCTTGCATATACATAGGACAGCCACGTCGTTTTTATCACATACACTTATCCCCTTTTTTACTATTTCACCCTGAAAAAAAAAGTGCACACTGTTGAACATGTATATTTAAATAAAAACTTGTTCAACATGTTTGTATATAGTTTGCTCATTCTTCTCTTCTCTTTCTTACTTTTTTTTTCTCTCTCTCTACTTGTAATACACGACATGAAGTTTTCGTCTAGTTGTTCTTTGATGTTAATCATCATTACTCTGTTGTTTGTACACTACACAGCACATGCGGCTCCAATCACAGCAGCACAACAACATCAAGCAAGCAGAGAAGAAAAAAGAAGCGTTCCATCCACATCATCATCACCACCACCCATTCGAATTCGTAAAGGCTTGCCATTTAAGAATAATGAAATTGGTATCGTTGGTTTTCAAGGCTCTTCGTCAAATGATAATACACCTGATAAACTGAACAAAAACTCATAGGCACTGCTGTAGTAATAGCATAAATGTTTTGTTTTCGCAATAAACCCATCTTTGTTCTTGTTCTCTCGTTGCCATGGCAACACTAATTTATCAATGCATCTGTGTCAATATGGGGGGAGCATCACTAACCTTTTCTTATGGCAGTTGTGTCGGTTGCATTCCCATGTGAAATGTACTAGTACCTAGCATCAGCATGGTTGTATGAGAATATGCAACATGTAGGGTCCAGATTGCATTACAAGGAAAGAAGCAACTTTTTTTTTTTGCATGAACGCCCATGTCTAGTACAATTACGTCAAATGGGCATATTTGACATTGTAATTGTGATCAATGGCGTTTGCAAGACAAGTGCTCATGTATAGTACGGCACAGTTTATTTCTGGCAAAAAAAAGGGGGTCAGTTGATCCGACCATCTCATCCTACAGCAGATGCTTATAACATGTGCTTGATGTGGAGGCTGTGTGTGTGTGTGTCAACGATAAGATGAGAGAGATGATCCATGCAAGTAGAAAACGACTATCTATACACTATAGAGAGACATCTGGCAAACTCTTGGAAATGGATTAAGGGTTACTATATCAAAGCAGCATATAAAAGATAAGCTGGTGTGTGCCCCAAATGTCCATACTTTGTACCGAAGCAACGCTTTTTTTTAGCTAGATGCAGAAACCTTAATCATCAAAGTACAATAAAGTGTTGCTTACAGCGGTAAATCTGTACTTTTAGCATTAATTGGATAGATCCCTTGCTTTATCCATCCTCATTACATACTCATTTACAGCCCAACAATTCATGCTACTCCTCCTAATCAATAGCATCTTGTACCCTTACACAATCCATTGAAATATCCCGTCTTGTTGGTAACAACTATCAATATTCTTTATTTCATCCATCATGAGTGTGTGTGTGTGTGTGTATGTGCTGTGTCAATTGTGAGAATCCTATATAATACAGTAAAAGGGGGGGGGGACAGATCTAATCATTTAGTGAACAACTTGAATACCAACACTCTTTGCAACACCAATGATGCTGCTAGAGATGCTTTCCAATGACAAGTGCTTCAAATTGGCGTCTTGTTGCTTGATTTTAGCGATTTCGTAAATGTGCTTTAAACTGACAGAACCGACGACTTCAGTACCAGGTGTTTGAGCACCCTTTGTGATACCAGCAGCTCTCTTAAGGAAATAGGTTGTAGGTGGAGATTTGACAACAAATGTAAAGGTACGGTCGGGCTTGATGGTGATGACAGTAGGTAAAGGTGTATCTGTCACAATGTGCTTGGTTTTGTCGTTGAATTGTTTACAGAAATCCATGGATTTGACACCACGAGCACCCAATGCAGGGCCCACGGGAGGTGAGGGTGATGCCTTACCAGCGCCAACTAGGAGCTTGACAAGGACTTCGGCTGCTTGGGTCTTTTTTGACATGCTGAACTATAGAGAGGTTGTGAACAAAAAAGAAAAAGAACCTGGGCTAATTTGGCTGGTCGTTTTTTCCTTCTCCACCCCCTTGCAAGTTGGTGGCTTGCTCTCTCTTTAAATGCGGGGATGTAAACGGACCTTTCTTCTTTCGCTTCTTGTACCTTTTTACGAAATTTAAAATCATGCATCAAAAACAGTTGACATGTAATATTACTATGCGAGCTGGATAGGTGCGTTCATCCATGCCAATGACTCACCTGAAACAATAGTCTTTCTGGAAGAACTGCTGCCGTCATTGAGTGCCACCAATTTGATGGACAATCAGGCATTCATCAAGAGAATATGGGACAGATCAAAGCAGCTGGAAGCTGTGGAAAACGATGATGAGGGCAAGAAGCTGACGCAGTACGGTAAGAGTATATACATCAGTGTAGCGGCACCGCTTCTCATGCAATGTCGCAAGCCTTGAAGCTGTGGAACATGACAATAGAAATGATCCTGCTCATCAATACCAAACACACGCAGAAGCTCTCCATTGTGGCTACATGTAATCAGAGGAGAAAATGATACATTGTCGGCTGCTAATACACTTTGTTTATACTAGTAAAAGACATTTGCTTCAACATTCTGTGCAAAAACCAACAGTGGAAGGACAACAACTCATGGACGTACTTGCATATCATTACGGCACTATTCAAGATCTGGCTAGGTATAGTTTGTTGAAAGAAAAGATCATGTCCTAATGTCAATTACATAGATTCTGGTCATATCATCAACATTGAAGAAAGATTGATCAATGAGATGAAAAAGTACAATGACTTGGATTTGAACAGTGTTTTACCAGGCTATTGCATCAGAGACGTTATCAAATGTTATGTATATCAATCAGAATACGTACGTCTATTATGCCTTGGCAGGTAAGCGAGGAGTTTATTAACATGGCTGAAATACATAGGCCTCTCATGCTGAAAAATGGCCTGAATGCACCGAGTTCTTTGAAAAGGCCACTCATCTTGTGCTGACCATGTCTGATGCCAGCGATAAATACAATGAGGTACATGCGTGGTGCTGTGTCATTCACAAGTGTGAATGCTCACTATTTGTGTAGATTGCTTATCTCTGCTATTTGGTTGTGGCTACTGCGACAAGCATGTCAAGAGTAGTATCAAAATCGTCTGTGGATGTGCTTATTTGGGTGTTTGATGCGCTTGACAAGATTCTCAAGTGCAAGGGAAGCGTCTCATTACCAAAGTACCTTCATGTAAGTCTATATTTCAAACGAGTAATTCTTAATAGTACGGACGTGCTAAAGAAACGGTGCTACTATATATAGGTCCCCTTGTTAGATCTGATCAGTAAGCTCTCCTCTGCTCAATATGCTGAGAAAATGCGATTCACCTATAGTTCATAGTGCATGTGTGCGAAAAGGATACCCATGTCTTGCGCTCGGATGCCTTGAAAAGCATATTAGCGACATTTGACAGAGTGCTTTCAGAGGTACTAGCAATATATACGCATTGTCTTTTTCTCAAAGCATCTTGATACTCACACTCACACACAGAGCATGAAGACTGATACAAGATACTATCTATGCAGAATTCTTATTCAGCTTAAAGCAGTTTCTCTGTTAAGCGAATCGCTTCAAAAGGCATTACAAATTGGTGAGTATATGCTGATGTCCTTGATAGGAAACTGTTGTTAATAACTGGATAAGAATACTTCAAGATGGTGGAGAACATTGTCATCACTATGGATGGCTTGAACATGTATGTATTACTTGCTGTGATGAGTTGTAACTACCAACACATGTGCACACAGGCTAGTTGTCACTCTACGCAAACTGAACCAAAATCGCAATGTCGGGTATGACATACGGAATGAACAACTCAAACATATCAATATATTGACGCTTGGCTTGTTATGTATAGTCTGTCCACAATCATGGATGGACTCGATCTATTGATCCACCGAGCAGAAAACAATTTGATGGGCACCTCTGTCGACAGCAGCACACTCTACCTGTGCAAGATATTCATACTATCAGAACTGGCGATTGAGAACAGCAGATCCTCAGTGCAATGCAGTGACGATATCATTCGTTCTGCCATGGATGGTAAGATACTTGTACTATCTTTTTTATTCAAGAACCGTCTATAACACCTACATACAGCTGTATTCCTCATCAAAGAAGACATTGAGGAGGTAGACCTGAATGCTATTCAGATTGTCTTGTGGAGAACAGGGGATTTCTTTTACCAGGTGAGTAGTGGATTTATTATATAAACTACAATCAACATCGCTCATGTCCTACTGACCTATACAACATAGAAATGCTGCTACAAGGAAGCTCTGCCATGGTATCACTATGCTTACGCTGCAACACAATCCATGTTTGAAGGAACAGAGAATGCGATTCTATTGGCAAAGTAGGTATCTTCTTGACTATAAGGCAACAAGACTACTACAACACTTGCCTCTATGTACATAGGAAACTCTCCTTTTGTCACATGGAAAGCAACGACCCTTATTCTGCCTATCAATGTATGAAAAAGTGCCATGAAAATCCATCCAAGTGGACTACGCAAGACTACATCTTGCTACTCAAGTATGGTTTGGCACAGACGACATTGCCTCAAGAAGCTTGTTTGTATCTCTCTCTCTCTCTTTTCTCAAGACTCGCATTTACTTACGCCATCTGTTATATTAGTGATGAATAATATCATGGAAGACATTGTTGAATCACCTTCATTCCAGCCTCAGTATTTCGTCGATATCTTGGAATACTGCTATCAATACGGCAAAAAGGGCTCTATCCTCAAGGTCGTCATGGACTGCATTACCAACTACTACACAGCTAATAATATCGACAAGGACGATGGAGATAAAGACGCTCTGTACAATGCTCAGTGCTTGCAAATCAATGTACTTGTATGGGTCCTGAGGTGAGACATGTGTGTCTAACACGATGGCTGCCTTTCTTGCATCTAAACTCATTTATACTAGATGCCTGGTTCGTATAAAGACAACAGTATATGAAGAGATTAAAAACGACGGAAAATCAAGAACAAGGTATAGATGCGGCGATATAGGAAATGGAGGATTTGCTTGAATATGCTAATGCAAACGCGTAGAAAACTTGACTTTATATCCATTGCTGAATACATGCTTTCCGGTAAGATGATAGCGTAATAAAGCACTAGCTACAGACTACTAATACGCGACGACGACAAGTCATTGCTCTGCTGGGAGAGATTGACATGACTCAGTTTACCAATGGAGTCAGTGAGAGCAAGGTTAATTGCAAGCTCTTGAATGATCTCGAATGGATGCTACAAACATCATGGAATCTTGGGTTATTTTGCTTTAGCGCAGGAAGAAACAACGAAGGCATGTGCTTGTTTGACGTGATTAGCGAGGTATGACTATAGTTGTTGTTGCCAACCAAAACTCATCCTCGCTGTCTTAGTTGTTCCCTTATTTCGACAACATCTCGTACTTTACCAAGCAGCAAGATCGAGTGCGCACCTTTCTCTTTACAGCCTCTTACATTCTCATGTACAACAATGCTCTAGAGGTTTGCGTTCTAATGGTAGTCTAAATGCATATTTGCTCATACATGGAATACATAGAAAGGAGAGGGTTGGTGTCATGCCATGAATGCCAATAGTCAGGTAGTGGTTGATATGCTTCAAACTGTCAAGACGGAGGAGAGCGATCATGACGCAATTAGCATGCTTGCTAGTGTATTTGAGCTAGAAATCTACACACATCAGGGCGAGTTTGACAAGGCCTATGCATTATTTGAGGTAATTCGCCAGCTGATACACACACACCAAGCCAAGCCAAATGTTCATTAACACACGCGTTAGTCCATTGAAAGTTTACCCGAATGCTCCTATGCTTTACTAGAACGCATGGCAGGTAACACAAGAAAATCACAGCACTTGATCTGTTGTCTTGTTACTGATCCATTATAGGCATTGTGCTACTCCATCCCCAATGCCCTATGGAATGTAAGTGAATCAAGCAGACAACACACACACAACTCATCCGTTTGATATCAGGTGCTCTTCTCGTCCTAAAGGTATAATGACAAATAAGCATATGAAAGAAGACTGATGTCAATGACATGTATACCAGAAACTACACGTATCAACTAGGCTTATTCAGGCAAATATTAATGATTATGCAAAATGGACACGCATCTTGGTATCTGTCACATTGAAAGCAAGAATATCCTCTGTCGATTTGTATCAGTGCATGACCGAGATTGTCGACCAAAAAGTGTACCAGCAAGTAAGAAGAGACTTTGATGAGATGATGCTTTTCCAACAACAACAACACATTTTTAGGCGAATTATCCCCAAAACGAACTGTATTACTTGATTGTGGTTGCTTGGAACGAGGGAATCACATGCTATTTCAAGTAAGTGATGTCTATTCTACAGCAGTTGTATGATTGACAAGCATGCGCCTACAACAGATCAGAGCCACAAGCTCATTATTGGTGCACCATCGCCTTTGATTTGCTGCGCTACTATAGGGATACCGATAAAAAGGCTACTCTGGGACAGCAGGTACTAGAGTTTATATACGGAGGCTCTCATTTATACAAGTGTGCTGATTTCATTACGTATGCTGCTCTCCCAGATGAAGGATGCTTACCGCATGTTTGAAGAAAATGGCAATGGTGTTGCAGCAACTTGCAATGGACCAAAAGTATAAATCATGCGATGAATCTCGCCTCCAAAGTTTATGGTTCGATTTGTTGTTGAATGATTCACGCTAAATGTATCCCCTATGCAAAACAGGGACAACGCAGTTACCCTCATTTGATCCATTTTTTTCTTTTTTTCCCTTCCCGCTTGAAATAAACCCATCTGTTTCCCTTTCTTTTCCCTTTTTCTTTTTCGTCTTTTTCTTCAACATACGACAGAGAGAAATGACTCACTTGGGATCGCCGCACGATGCTTATGATTTCATAGAACAGATAGGCGACGGTTCGTTTGGTACAGTCCACAAGGCACAGAACAAAATCAGCCATAAAGTTGTGAGTTCTAAAAAATGCGGGGTACTACTGCAGTCTACTGACCAACAATGTGTTTATTGCCAGGTTGCTGTAAAGGTGATGAAGAAGAAGTACAACACACTGCAAGATTGCCAAGGCCAATTTGAGCCCAAACTGCTGGATCTGATACCTCCCCACATCAACATTGTGCAATTGTATGACAGTTTTCTATCACCCACCACATGCGATTTGTCGTTTATCATGGAGTACATGGATGGCGGCAACCTGTATCAGCTTATGCGAGAGAGGAGACATCACAACCTGCCGTTCAATCACTGCGAACTGAGAAACATACTGTAAGTTGTCTAGAGACACTATCAACTCCTTTATTCACATCTCATGTAGACACCAAATATTATCAGCTGTTTCGCATATACACAGTCATCAAGTATTTCACAGAGACATGAAGCCTGAAAACCTGCTACTAGACTATTCAATTGGAAGACCAATCATCAAACTTGCTGATTTCGGTCTAGCCAGAGAATTAAAAAGCAAACCACCCTATACAGAATACGTTAGCACGAGATGGTGAGCCGCCCCCCTTAGGACAGTTCAAGTAGTGTATACTCACAAACATGGCCATAGGTATCGAGCACCTGAAGTGTTGTTACGTTCTACAGAATATTCTGCACCCGTCGATTTATGGGCCATTGGCGCCATATTTGCAGAACTGATTACCCTTGAGCCTCTGTTTCCGGGTGAATCGGAAATTGATCAAATATACCGTATTTGTGAGATATTGGGAAGTCCCGGAAACAAAATCGTGGGTCAAAAGAGCAAGGTGGTGCGACAAGAAAAGAGACTGAGCCCTGGGTTTGCACGAAAGAAGGCAAAAGACCTAAACACGGACCTGCGGGCCATCAACACCAGCACCACATCTACCCTGTCGATCCTGGACGGCGGTGGAGAATGGAAAGAAGGAGTCAAATTGGCGTATAAAATAGGATTTAAATTTCCTCAGGTACGTTTGAATGAGTATTATATAGCCTCGCCAAAAACACTGACAAGGCAAACAGCTTTCGCCAAAACCGTTGGAATCAGTCATTCCAAACGCAACTGAATCCATGCTGGATCTCATCCGCCATTTCCTCTTTTTCAACCCGTGCCAGCGATGGTCTGCTGACACTGCATTGAGACATGTCTTCTTTTCTGAAACAGACGAGCCAGAGCATACCATTGTGCCGTCGGTAGCAACACTAAACGAGCCCGTGACACCGCCTGACCACTCTTCCAGTGTCCAAAAGACGCCGCCGCCAGCCATTCTCAAAGACATCACCCCGCTCGATCTACTGCCTATACCCCAATCGCCCTACCAAATCTGTCCTGATTGGAATACGGATCATCCAGTATCTCGCCATGGTAGACTGTGCTCTGCTGTCAAGGACGATACTAATAGTCGATTATCCAGCTCGCGTGCCACCCATGTCGATCGCTTCTTGCATGATACGGAACCAGCCGTAGACAATAATGCATGGTTGACTCAAAGCAGACCTATTTACAGCTCGCATCAAAAGGTACATCCAGTGACAGATCGACCCAACTCGTCGCATATATGGAACAAGTACAATTATGCAGCTCATCAGCAATTGCGGCCCAGTACGCCTGCTGTGGAACACGTCTCTGCCAACAAGCCATCTGCCTCGACATCCACCAACAAAAGATATTCGTATGGCACCGAAGAAGACACGCACAGTGCTAGACGATTAGGTCACCATCATCATTTGCATCATCACCATCACCACCCTCATCACAATGACTACCATCATCGGCCACCGACGACAGGGACGGCCACGGCCAGTACTACTACTGGTGGCGGCCCGACCAGCAGTGGATTCAGTATAGACCGTATACCGCACTATGGCAACCAACTGATCAAGTGGGCACCACCTCACTTCCCGCACCACCACCATCAAATGGACCATGATCATGACATGATAGAAGCCAACAAGCGACCCGAGAGTAGACAATGTAGAACACCTGCGCCATTTTCATCGTCCATAATGAAGCACAAGTACACGTCAGCAACAATCAACACCAATACATCCTCTTGCTCGTTTTACGCCAACAACAATGCTTTACCCATCAAACCATGGACACCTGCTACCACCACGACCAC
This sequence comes from Mucor lusitanicus, assembly GCA_010203745.1. Taxonomy (NCBI): domain Eukaryota; kingdom Fungi; phylum Mucoromycota; class Mucoromycetes; order Mucorales; family Mucoraceae; genus Mucor; species Mucor lusitanicus. Next base: position 1,244,326 of record JAAECE010000009.1, on the reverse strand, counting down.
GGTAAACACAGACAAGATCCTGGCAGATGGATACACCAGCAGGATATCAGATAAGCCTCAGTCTACGCATCGAAATTCCACATCCCATCGCTTTAATCTGTGGGTTCCCAAGGACTATGAAGATGAAGATGACGAGGACGAGGACAACGAAAAGGAAGATCATCCCGATCATAATAGGTTTGTGTTTCTACCCATCCATCAATAAGAAACAACAATAAACATAATGACAAGGAGGAGGAGGGAGGGAGATGTCTTGTTTTGTTTCTTTGCAATCACATTTTTTTTTTGTCTTGAAGAAAGAAGAAGGAGCCATCTCTCTCTCTCTCGCTTTGCTTCATTATGTATATATACTGATATATACGCTGTTTTTTTTTGTGTAGATGGGTTCAAGTCTTGTAAATACACACACAGCAGCAGCAGCATTGTACATATACATTTAGAAAAACAAAAAAATTCCCGTTTGATTGACACCAGTGTGCTTCATTGTTTCCTCTCTTTGAAAGCAGTAGCAACAGCAGCCCATAAAGAAGGAGGAAATTACTATACATTTTACCAAACAAATATCAAGTTTGTAGCTTAATTTGTCATTGTAGAAAAAAAATTGATATAAATCATGAGTGAAATCACGGATGTGAATACAATGATCCTCTCTTTCTTCTTGTTCATCTTTAACCACCTTGTCTCTTTTGGCCAAACATGAACACACAAACAGCCGCAAAGCAGCAGCAGCAGCAGGCTTCTACGCTGTATGAACACTACCTCGGGCTACGAAAAATGAGAGAGCATCGACTCAAGCTACTGCAAGAACAACAAAAGCGAGTACAGCAGCACGAACGGAGTCTTTTCAGGATTCGAAACCATCTTGCCAAGGCTGTAACAGAAGTCGCCAAAGTGCACGAAAAGCTAAACCAGTTGGTGGAATCGGACGTTTGGGTCACAGCACAAGAACACGAAAAGATCCATCGTGTATGCGATGCAGTAGAGAAAGAATTTTCCGAGTGGGATCTCAAGAAGAAGAAGAAGCACCAGCAGATTGATAAAGAGGCCAATGATGCTAAAATACACGCGTCGCATATTGTGGGTATCGAAAGAGCTCTGGTGTGTCTGGAAGATCAAATGCGACAACAGTTTCCAGAGTACAGCAGCAAGAACAAGCGCATTCAGCACAATCAACAGCAGCAGCAGCAGCAGATCTTTCTTCGTCGCTCCAAATCACAATGTTCATTTACTTCCATCGTCACTGCTACCTCCAAGAATTCAACATCGCTATCAGGAACGTTGCTAAAGAAATGGTTGCAGCCAAGAGTGCAGCCACAACAGCAACCACAACAACAAGGTAATCATCTTTATGCCAGATATCGCCATGCCGCTGCCGTTTAAGATGGGCACTAGCTACTACTACTGTACGAGTATAAATCAATAATACAGCATACACTCTTGACTATTATACACCCTTCATGTTATCTAATACTACAATAAACACTTATATAATCAATATGTGTGTGAGAATGAGCTTCTGTTACATGTTTGGCTTTCCATGCGGTATATCAGCAGGAGGAGCTACTTCCCAGTAATCTGGTAACAGCCGAGTGCCTCGCATACGCACATTCAGGGCCAAATGTTGTTCAATGCGGCAAGTGTATACTTTGCAACACTAGCTATTATTGTATCATATACATCAATAGCCCCTGTTGCCAGGAACACTTACTGCAACAACATTTACATCTAGAGCACACAGATTTGATCAAATTTCTTGCACAAAATGTAGAATGGTATCAGTACACACACTATAAAACTGTTTATTTGGGATGGGATGATGGAATGAGCGAAATGTATTCATGTATATAAATAAATGATAAGATGACAAAAAGCAGGTATAGTATACTGTAGTAAGGTTTTTTTACTCTAGGTTTTCATGTCTACTACAGGAGGAGAGTCATATGAATTGATTACTTTATTGGTGGTACCAGCTGAATGAATTTGCGGTTGTATAATGGCTGCTGCTGCTGCTGAGGAAGCTTCATAGGGCAATTCGTAGCTGCCTGGTTTTGCTGATTGCAGCGTAGGTATCATTGACTCTGATATAAATGTGCGTTGATTTGGTGACAAGTGATGTCCAAATCTTGACATGACATTGTCCATGTAATTAGGTACACCTCCTCTTTGTGGTTGTGACATTTTTTATAGTATTTGATATCCTGAGAGAAAAAGAAAAAGGGGAAATTTTGTCTTGGTGGTTTATATACAACCTGAATGATTGCTGCTGGAAAAAAAAAAAGTACACTAAAAAAAAAAAAGACCCCTTTCTCGATAAGCTCTCTCGTATGGTTGGCCTCATCCAATGGGAGAATTCTTTTTTCAAAAGGCAAATATATATCGAAAACATCATAAATCATCCGGATTACAATAGTTGCAGAATTTCTGTTTGTCATCGGTGTGGTGTGATGTGTTACTATTTATGTTGTTTTCAATCGTAGATCCAGTAATCAGCAATTCCGTCATGAGCGACTGCTGTTGCGTCTGATATGGTACTTTCATCATATAGTAGCATTTGATAAGAGTGCTGCCGCTTGCTATCACAGGGCAATGTCATGTACATTTACATTTTGGAATGCCCAGCACGGTTTTTTTTTATAGCATGGAACAGTGATTATAGAAAGTGTCTGACATTGGAAGAGCAGGGGCAATCCCCATGTGGAACTACATTGTACTACTACACGCCCATATATATAAATTTCACAATCGATTCCGACTAGCAGACTTTAACAACCCAGATCTGTGTGTTCCTGAATATACTACTACTTTGTTCCGCTGAAATCATGGCACTGGAATTAATGGTGGGTAAATTACAAAAGGCTTGTTTGCCCTGTATTATTTTTAATAGCAATTGACAAAAGTAGTATAGGCTCTCAACATGGCCAGCCAACAGATGGCTGACGTGATGTTTTCTATTATATTTCGCAGAATGCCAGGGCATCAATTGCTTCAAACAGATGGCAAATTTTGAAACTGCAAGCACTCAATACCAAACATCCATCTCCTCCAAAAGCTTTATATATACATACAAACTCTCCTTGTTCTCCAGGAGCGGATGAAACTGTCATTCGTAGTAGGTGGCTATGCCAACACATTTAGCTCATTTTGATCCAAGCTTATTATTATATGGCTTTGCATATATAGCTGCTGCAATTCATGCTATACTACTAATACTCCTAGTCATTAAACATAATTAAAAAGCTTATGAATAACGGTGGATATGGTACTTTGCGAGGCACCACGTCTGTATTGATGAGAACATGCCGTGTAAAAAAAGCATATGTCGTGCTTGAAGACCCACTTACTACTCCAAAACATGAGATTTGCAGCGTAATCTAAGCGCAGTTAAACCATTTTTCTCGCGATAAAAGTAGTTTTAGACCGCCATAATTGCACCCTGTAGTTGTTCTTGACTAGCACTAACTTTCTGACACCTTTGCTCAACTTTTTTGCAATCATCAAAATTGGACCCAAAAAGCATGAGGGGTACCTCATGTTTTTTGTCGAAAATCAAACAATCGCGTTTTTGAAGGCAAAAACGAACACTTTTACTAAGGCACATATTAAATCAAATTGATCCCCTCGACTCGACACATGCCCTGAAATTAATTTTGTGAGACCTTTATATGTAAAATCTGGTTATTTTCGCTAAAAACGGTAATTCACATTTTGAAAAATTAAGCGGCATTTTCGTTCTAAACACCCTTCTTGAATTACACCATTGGATGCGTCTTGAAAAGTACTTTTAGAAAGCTTAAGGATGTATACTACAACTTTGACACTTTCTTATGTGAATTTTTCCAAAATAGAGAATCGAGTTCTATTTTGGAACACATTTTTGCCATTTCGAGGAAAAAGCACGTGTCGGAGAAGAAATGTTTTTTGGCTGGCCGGTAAAATGCATTTTGACGGATCCAATTGATGTTTTTGAAAGGGATATGAAGGGGATGGCAATTTATAAAAGTAAATTAACTTTAAATAAACAGTTCGGACAGCATTCTGAACATATGTTTCTGTTTAAATGGCTTAATTGTTATTATTTTTTTCTTGTTGGAGAGCGAAATGCAACACAGTACACAGTGCCAATCGAAATCCTATACATCGATTGCAGACCTTGAAAGTATTCATAAATCTAAATTGTAGGTGCTCAACATCTCTTTGCTTAAAAGAATAGACATCTGTTAGTATGATACATAGAGTGTATATATCCGTTAGCTGTGGCACGTCCAGCGAAATAAGAGACTCGGATACGCCACCTAAAACATAAAGGTGGCTTGAGAAAAAGCAACCTGTTAAAGTGGTGTAGCCTGCTACACGTTTCGCATCTTTTTTTTTTTATGTCTAATCGCTTTACAATGAAACTGAGAGCCCGGAAAAAGAGCTTTCCAAACAACATCAAACAAGAGGATTGCAAGCCTACTGCCCTCATCAATGCTCAATCATCAAGTATTAAAGTCGCAAGCACTAGCTCTTTTGATCCCGCTATCAAACTAGAAGACTCAAAAGACCACAAAGTGTTGTTGAAACAGCAGAGTAAGGCAATTGATATGCTTACAGATATTCACTCTAACGTTAATTGCTATATTCAGGCAAGTCTGTTTCAAAAGATTATTACTACTGCTGCGATGTTTGCAAACAAAGATTGCCAAACCTCAAATCAGTGCTGGAGCATCGAAAGTCAAACCACATCAGCAAGCCTTACAAAAGCACTACAATAGTCAAGAACCTGGATAAGGAACCAGATGTACACAATCCCGACTTTTATTGCAGCTCATGTGAAAAAGGCTACAGACACCAACATGCATACAGATATCACTTGCGATGCGTTCATTATATGGTTCTTAAGCGGCTTCATCATCGAATAACGCCAACAATCGACATTGCTCCTGATCCCAATGATCCAAACCTTCATTGCAGAGCATGCAATTTCACATACAAAAATATAAAGTCCTACAAGAGACATTGTCGATATGCACATGGATTGAAGCTTGCCGAATTTGATAATCAGACATCTTCTTCCGGCAGTCTGGTAGAGTCGTATTGTCAAACCTGTGATAAGCGTTCATCTACCATGCAAAATTATCGCCGACATCTTCTCGCTATTCACAAAGTAGATATCAAGCAGATCCAAAAAAAAACGAAAAGACATCCTGCCAAATGCGAATGATCCCAACTTTTACTGTCATTCCTGCGAGAAGAAAATGAAAAGCAAATATGCATTCACACAACACTTGCAGCTGGTACACTCTATTTTCAAATCAGCACCACCCCAAACCAAAGAAAAACCAGATATCGACGATTCCAACAATTATTGCCGTGCATGTCAAAAGAATTTTCTCTCCATATACAACTATCGTTCACATCTTCGCAAAGTGCACCAAATGATGTTGCCTTTCTTGAGAGTCAAAGTCGACCATAAACAGCTTCCAGACCCATACAATCGTGATTATTACTGTAGCGTATGCAAAAAAAAACTATGCACAGATGAATACGTACAGACAGCACTGCAGGCAAGTCCATTTCATGACATTGGATCATCATTCTATAGTCAACCCTAAAGCAAAAATTAACGTAAACGGCCCTGATCTTTATTGTTCACAATGCGAACGCTCATTCACCACGAATTTATGCTTTAAAAGGCACCTTGGACGAGTTCATAGCATCATGTAGTCCTGCTTCACATCATATCATATGCAAAGAGGTCAGGCATTTATTATTACAGTAAAGGGATATTTTATAATTTACACTTCAATGTGCATACTGCTTAATGTGTGCATCACACACTGTTTGAACTACTATTGGCTAGATGGATCTCTTGGCCTATTGAGAAAAGAACCCAGTGTAATAACTAAAGTTATCAGAGCTGGCGGTCAGTGCGCATAGATCAAGAATTGCTCTCTCAGCTGTTAGCAACTGATGATGTATCGATACACTGTTGATATAAAATCTCTTTGTATGTACCAAAAACTTCATTTTTCAGATCGTGATTATTGTGTCAGGACTCTGCCTGTATAATTGGAATAGACCGCTTTGTGATGATCTACTGGTCTGTTGCAACGAAAACAACTCATGTATGGGAGGGTAGCATGGCTGCATCACCCTTTTATTACTCAGTACTATTCAAATGTTAGCGAAATTTGGATGTATCTGTGCTGTGATTTCTAGCTTTAGAAGCCTTTTCAGACCACCAGAACAACACCACATAACTGCTCTCATCTCCTACTTTATTTTTGGCACCTTTGCTCAGCTTTTTTGCGATCCCCAAAATTGGACCCAAAAAGTATGAGATACCCCTCATGGTTTTGATTCAAAATCAAACAATTGTGTTTTTGAAGGCAAAAATGAAGACTTTTACTATGGCACATCTTAATTCAAAACGTTCTTCTCGATCCAGGGCACCTCCTCAAACTTTGTCTGAGAGACCTTTATATGTAAAATCTCTGCATTTTGCCGAAAACCTTATTTCATATTTTGCAAGTTTTCTTTAAAAATTTCTTAATAATAATTCTTTTGATTAATAACATTATATGTGCCTTAAAAATTGCTATTAAAAGGCATTAGAAAGTATAGGGTGATCCCACAGTTTACATTGTCCATTTTGACAAAACAAGTTGACGGAATTCATTTTTGACCGAAAAAATAGCCATTTGGAATGAGAAGCGAAGGCGAAAACTCAATTAATTTTGGCGACGGCGAGCGGCCACCAGCATAAATCAATGACTTCTTGCCATCATGTAAGCAAAGGATGTTTGCTGATGCTACTGCTGCTGAGGAGAGGATGGTTGCGATCTGAAAGACACTATCACTTGGTTCAAAACCTTACAGTACATCCATTACAAAGACTGAAATTTTATACATGAATTTATTTGCTGAAAATAGACAAAATCTATGTGCTATGTTCTACGAGCGTCTCGATGGCAATCATATCTTCTTGATTTGATGTTCTATATGACAGTGATTTCGCAAAAATTTCTGAATTAAAATGTAATACTCACTGATACCTTGGTTATGTTATTGTCAGTATCATATTGCACATCAGTATGTACCATCCAACATCAATTGATCCAGCTAAAAGAGCAAGGCCGGTTCTTCCTGAACATTAGCCAGTGCAGACAACTTGTTTCTTGAATCGTTCATAAGCACTGCGTAATTTCCAACAGCACCAGCAATCAGTCTTGATGGAATGCCTTTTCAAGAAGACATTTCATAATAATGATGGGCAATGGATAAGTTCTTGAATGTATACTACCATGTTTTGCAATCTTGTAAACATCAATGTCATTTTATACTGTTACAAAGCAACATGTGTAATGCTAGCAGTGTCGAAACCATCTGGGTGATGTCCATAAAAAAGTAGTGCCTACAAGACCACCATGGCGCTTTTGACATGTCCTTTCTCTTGGTACTGGTACACAACAGTAGTTACAACCATAATCATGAGAAAAGGAGTCACCCAGAGCTCAAGCTTTGGCTGATACAATTAAATGGATGCCCAATTAATTTGGGTCGTTTTCTCTCTAATTATATATGAACGATACCAACCTGCTAGAGAAAACCACTAGTAATTCTTGTATAAAAACAGAGAAATCACACCCTCAGCTAAGGATAGACGCAGCGGATGGCCATTATTTTGAGACAAAGCAACACAACAATCTAATCATGTCCTCTTCGCCTGCTAGTTCCTCACCGTCACCGCCTTCCTCGCCAACCACCATGCACCGTGCATCACTACCACGGCTGTACAAGATTAGAATGACAAGCAAAATACTGCTCACTGCCCTGATACTGTTCAGTCTGGCTTCCATCTACATTATGCTGGACTCATTTCAACACCATCAGAGAGACATTTCTGGATGTCAAACCAGCTACATGCGACCACAGTACATTAAGCAAACCAACTTTGATAGCGAGATGACTCGGTTTGCAGGAAAATACAGCTTGTATCTGTATCGAGAGAAAGGGGTAGACTTTTCGGATCAAGTAAGACGAAGGCCAACGAGAGAGATTCCATCATGGAAATTCACTGTTTTTTTCTCCAAATAGCCAACCGGTGTGCCAGTCCTCTTTATTCATGGACACGCAGGCAGCTACAAACAAGTCAGATCCTTGGCAGCAGAATCCGCATTTTATTACTATAGAAACTATGCCCATGATGCTGAAAAATGGCAGCAAGGCGTCCGCAATTTAGACTTCTTTACAGGTAAAAGAGGCAGCACACGCACAGATGCTTGAGCAGGGTCGACTGACACACAAGTGATAGTGGATTTTCATGAGGAATTTTCAGCACTGCATGGGCAATCGCTACTAGAGCAAGCAGAATACCTAAACGACGCTATAGACTATATTCTCAAACTGTATCCGCAGACTCGAAAATACGATGCAGAGGCCAAGCTTCCAGACCCAACATCGGTTATCATCATTGGCCACTCGATGGGAGGCATCGTTGCTCGCACCATGTTCACCATGAGCAACTACCAGCACGGCACCATCAACACCATCATCACCATGTCTACACCGCACATGCTGCCGCCCGTGCCATTCGACTGGCAAATCTCACAGCTATACGACGACATTAATCATTTTTGGCAGGAAGGCTTCTCGCATCACGACCAGCAAGCGGACGACAGCCACACGTACCCGCCCCCGCCCCACGTATCTCTGCGTGATATATCCATTATTTCCATGGCAGGAGGCACGCTGGATAACACGGTGTGCAGCGACTCGACCAACATGGGCTCGATTGTTCCAGCAACGCATGGATTCACCGTCTTCTCAACAGCGGTGCCGCATGTTTGGACAGGTGCCGATCATGTTTCCATTTTGACGTGCAACCAATTGGTAAAAGTTGTGTCAAAGACACTGTTGGACTTGGTGGATGTCAGACGCGGCACGCAGACAAAGCCCTTGGAGGACCGTATGCAGATCATGCGACATGCCTTTCTGAGTGGCCTGGAGGATCGTAAGGGAGATGGATCGGATGTGGAACTAGGTAGAGGTCTTGACGGTAGCACAAAGATGAAGCACACAGCTCACCCCCCCCATCCTGTTTAGGTAACCTCACGTTTTACCACCTTGGGCCAGACGAGGGTCTCTTTCTGAAGCCAGGCGAGAGATGGGTCATTGGCCAGGAGCCTGTAGCCAGCATGATACTGCTGCCCACAGTGGCTAATGCGGATGCATTCTCCATCTTGTCTGACAGTGCCATTGGATACAGCGGCAGATTCGAACTGATGCTGTGTTCCAAGGTGGACGGATACGTTAGCAATGCAACAACACGTGTCGCCTGTCGATCTACAAACCCAATCGCCGTGCCTATTCCTGCTTCTACGCAGCACGACGTATCCCCATTCTCTGGCCACACATTTTCATTTGCAAGCGTGGAGTTCAAGGAGATGGGCACCTACACCCATCTGGCGGTCATTGACAAGGGCGGTCAGCGCGGCGGGTTCTTGGTAGTGGAGCCCTTTAAAAAGAGCACGCACAGCCAAGTGGTTCGGCAATCCATGCTGTCTATTGCGCTGGAAGGCGTGCATGTCAAGACGGGCCCTGGCCTGTTTACCAGCATCCGCATCCCGTCCATCGAAAGCCCCATCTTGGCGTACCATTTAAAAGTGTCCAGACCCCGTTGCCGCAACCACTACCCTACTCATTTTGCACCGTTCCTGAGACAGTCCATCTCCACCATGCACGAATCCAAGTTTTACGTCAATCTGGCGGATAACAGCCAAGCGGAAACAGACGTCTCTATCCATGGCCGCACTGCGTTCGCATCCATTGTCAGCAACTCACGCGACATTGATCAGAACGGCCTCTCGTTTCAGCTGTGGATGGATCCTACGTGTCCTGAGCCATTGCAACTGGACCTGTCTATTGACTGGTACGGCAGTGCAGGGCGACTCGGCTTTCGCAATGGCATCATGCTGGCTACATTCTCGTTTATCACTGTCATGCTGGTGTTTGCTGCTCAGATCAAGTGCTATAACGATACAGGTAAGCCGTTCTCCCTTTTTTGAAAAATGTAATATGGTTGCTGATGCTTTGGATTAGGCATTTATCCCCATTTTGGCCAGGGATTGTCCTTTTGCTTTCAGCGCTCGTTTCCCCTGGTGATGCTATGTGTGGCCATCTGTAGCATTGCACAGTGCGCATCGCCATCCACACACTACACGTTTGACGACTTGTGGTATTTGCCTTCATCCAAGCTCTCTTGGCAGGACATCATGACTGGAAACACAGATGGCTTCTTTTGGTGGATACCGCTTGCAGGGTTGGCCATGAGCGTGGGCGTGGTTAGTTTGCTGTGGCTCACGGTAGATGGCGTCCTCCGTATCGCTGCGCATGCGTCTGCGTTCCTCACAAAGCAGTGTGGATGGACCAGTTGGCCCTCTCGCAGCCACGAGACGAGACAGCAGCAGTTCCAGAGACGCGCTGTGACAACCTTGATCTTGTTCCTGCTCGTAGCTACGTTTATTCCGTACCAGTTTGTGTTTGTGGTGGCATTTCTGGTTCAAATAGTGACCTGTGTCAGGGCACTTGTCAGATCAAAGGTTTCGGTAAGTCTTGCTATTACTAACCATGTCAAAGAGCTCATATTCACTCAATGCCCTTTCCCTTACACACACACAGCCAACTCGCTCAGATTGCCAGAGAGCCAATCGCTACAATTTCCTGTTTTCCATGCTGCTGCTATTCTTTACACTGTTGCCATTCAATTTGCCCATACTGCTGGTTTGGATCAGAAATATCTCTGTGCATTGGTTTGTGCCCTTTTCGTCTGATCACAGTGTCATGGCTATTGCACCCTTTATGATTTATGTCGAAATTTTGACAGGCAATCACAAAATGTTACCACGCCAAAAGAACAGGTATGTGTGTACTGATGGAATAGCGTCCTCAGAATACTGATATTCATTATGTTTAGGTTTTGGAGTGTCGTGACCTATGTGATCATGTACTATATCGTAATCTATGCTTTTCTGTACGGCATCAAGTATACACATTGGATCTACTTCTTGACAAATCATCTCGTGGTGTGGTTTTTGTTTCTTCATTTCCAAGATTCGCATTATGGAAGAGTGTCATTTCATTATCTGATGGACCATCTCATGCTCGGCAGTAAGAAGCACTCATAAACTAGACCTTTTCTTTCCCTCTCTCTTTCTATTCAACTACCCTTTATCCCTTAATACTCTCTCTACCATAGTACATACTTTTTTTCTCCAAATTTACTCAAGAACCCCGCTTTTTTTACTCTATGGCAACAAGCCACATTAAACACTAATACTAATACTACTACTACACTACTACTGTATAATTGCATCAAGCACAAAAATAAACACACCCAATTAATGATTATACTCCATATGTAAATCCCTGGATTTTATTAGCAAAAATAAAGAGAATTCATCAAGTTCATTTTCTGTTGTATTTTACGCGCAAAAAACTTAGTTCTTTTGAGCACGAGGACCCTTGGACTCACGCTTGGCATGAACCTTCTTGGGTTGTTGAGTGGAAAGAAGAGCAGAAGCACGGGCAACGGCAGCCTATTTGGATTAAAAAAAAGGGTCAACATCAGGATACCAATTTCGGGACAAAATGTCATCTAGCAATACTTACAGCACGGAGATCAGGTCTGTACTTGCTCTTGGCGATCAAGTTGGCAACAGTCTTGGAAGTTTGACGACGGGTCTTGGCAATGACAACAGTGTTGATGGACTTCTTGGGAGAGTTTTGCTTGTTGGCCTTGCGGGTGGTAACACGGACACCACGGGCAGCAGGGAGAACAGAGACAGTCTAATTCAGACATTGTGAATATCCACACAATCGGTCTCTACCCACTCTATATATCACTTACCTTGTAGTTGGCAAGACCAGAGTACTTGAAGGAGTTGACGTTCATCAAGTTAGCGGGTTCAGAAGAGAACTGAACGTGTTGACGCTTAACGAGGAAAGAGTTGTTGTTCTTGATGATAGCCCAGACCAAATCAGCACTCATTTTCTAATGCAATGACAAAATTTAGTCCACACATTGTCCAATGTTGAATGATGTTTCCTCTCATGATTGTCTCGTTTCATCGCGCGCAATTCCCTCCCTCCCCCAAGTTATTCGTCGATGCATCCATCTGTTTTTCTTCTTTTACACACACGGGGGAAAAATGACACTTACAATGATATTTTACGTAGAGAAACGAAAGAGGGAGAAAAAAAATTTGCGTCTCCTTGACGCTGATAGTAATGGACTTCGGGGACCTTCTGAGAGTTGAAAAAAATTTAGCAACAGTCCTGTTCAATTGGCTCCCTTTGTATGGTGGCTTGTCAAATGTCAATTGTTGTAAAACAAGGTACCGCTTGATCCAGGTGGTGACAGATCATTGATAGCGAGATCTAAACATGGAAATGCCACTGAGACACTTGTAGGCCTATGGATGGATGTAGGCTGTACGTTACATCAAAGATCTAGTGTTTTTCTTGAGATATTTGATAGATGGCACCTTTCTGGACTGATCACTGCTGTCAAGACGAATATATTATACTGAAATGCCACTTTTCTTTTGCTTTCTAGTATACACAATGTGAGAACCCTTCAGAGCAATCTATAGCCATATATATATATAGCTTTTCCATCATCATGCTGGGCATCCATACGAATGAGAATAATCCAATCACAGGCGATCATTTGCCTCTTTATTCAAAATCAAGTATGCGAAATACAGTGCATTAAGTCGTTTTTTCTCGCCCTAAAACTCGTTTTGAGCCGCCAAAGCAACATTAAACGATTGCTCTCGACCAACACTTGTTTGCTGATACCTTTGCTCAATGTTTTTTGAGACCAAAAATTGAGCTATTTTTCATTGAAAATCAAACAATCGCGTTTTTTTTTTCTCTCTCTCTAGCCTCACCTTTAATTGGCTTTTACAGGACTGTCCGATGGTCACTCTTTGTCGTTCAAATTGGACTGATACAGCTAAGAAGCTTATGTATACGACTAATGTATAGAATATGGTATCATGCAACTCAAAGTGCCTAAATAGATCACACAAACTTCTCCATAGCTATATTTCAGCAAGCTATTTGCCTGCTTGAAGGCGCACCCGCCTGCTGCAAAAAAAAATTCAAGCTCAGTTTGGCACTGTAGATGCAACATGTTCAGAAACCTGTTTTTGGGATCCCAAAATCACTTTTTGGACAATTTCTCCAAATTTTATTAAGCTTATTTAGGTATGTTTATAACAAAGATAAAATATCCAAAGAATTTTGTATCTATACATGCCAATATTGTAAATATTTTGCACCAAAAATGTTGCGCAATTTTGAAAAAACTGAAATCACGTTTTTGCCTAAAAAGGCAAGATTTTACCAACCAAACATGTCAGATAAAAGTTGCACATAAAAGTCTAAAGAATTCCCAACATTTCGAGCTTAAGAACACCTTAATGAAAAATGGCTCCTTTACCTCGCAAAATGGGATCAAAGAAAATTGATGAAAAATCATGCATGGTAGCAAGGGATTTGGAGTCGATTTTCAATGAAAAATCAATGACCAAAAAAAATTGAAAAACACGTACAGCAAGCATCTATATGATTAGAGAAACGGATTGGGCCGTTTTTTTGTGCTTCTAACGCGCTGCAACTGCTTCAAAAGACCCCTCAAAATTACCGATTTTGACGCGATTTTGGTAATTATCGAGTGATTACGCTATACATACTGTAGTTGTAATCAATTTAAAAGTTAATACCGGCTATTATGGTTCAAGGTATCACTATCATGCAACTGATTGATATCTTTTGAACCAATGAAAGAAACAAGTGCAACATTGGAAATAGCTTGGAAACGGGGAGTCGTGAGAAGCACAAGCGCATTATAGACATCCATTTGTTTTGATGATGTGTGTATAATGTATGTTTGTGTGTGAGAAAAGCCCATCAACAACAAGGCGTGAAACTAGGTATCCGCATGACCAACAACATGAGCACTATAAATAAGGAGTGAAAAATACAACAAACATTCCTCTTTTCTTCTTCTTTTTATACATCTCTATACCACCCCACTCTATTACACACACTCTCAAAATGGTCTTTATGCAATTCATGCGTCAAAATCTTGCTTTGGCTCCTCTCTTTGTCATTGCTGGTGCCGGTTGTGCTGCCGCTGTAACGTAAGTATATACGCATTGATTGGGGAGGGGGAGGCTCAATTAGCTAACGCGCTGCATCCAATTTATACTAGATATCCACGTAAGACTACTACCTGATGTATAGCACACCACATGTTGAACCTTGGGATAACTAACATGAACTCTGATATAGTCTACTTGCTCAAGACTCATCCTGAAATCCAAATTGACAAGAAGAATAACCCATACCCTTGGCAAAGCGTCCAACAACACCAAAACATCAAGGTAAGTTACTTGATTATCCGAGTGTGAAAAAGGAGAGAGGGCCTTGTACTGATTGAGTATATGATAGTTGATCAATGCAACTCCTGCTTTCTATGAAGGTCGTAGAGAACTCAAGCGTCCTCAATACTAAGCCTTTGTCTCTCTTTTATACATATAAATACGCTTTTTGCCAATTCTTATCAAGGAAAATATACATAAATAAACCATCTTTCCCCGTTGTTTGCCCCACAAAAAAACATGCCAATTTAAAGCTGTGATACATACTCACACTAAACTCTTTGCTTCACGGATTACGTATCCCATCATGCGTGTGACATTACTTCAATTGAACCTTTATTTCACATCGTGGTCAACATCTCAAGAGTCGAACTAAACTTTAATCTCTACTTTTTGCTGCAATGATGTAAACCTGTCGTGGACACTAGTAATAACAAATAGAAACATATTTCCAATATGCTATACATTTACTGTCAAAAAACTGCCTGTGTCTAGTAATAATTAGCATCGAATCTGCACTTACAAGGAAAAATTCAGGGGTAAAATGTTCCATCCCATAGATTTTGGGTGCGAAGGATTATTCAGAAGCTATACATGGACTCGCTTTCAACGTTGATATATTCACAGATACCAAATAGCTTAATTGCAAGTCTCTATCTTACTAATGCTGGTTATAATGTGCCTACTAACACACACAAATGTACAACTACTGCTTGATTTGCCCAGCAGCATTTATTGCCTTAAACATTTGAGTTGCTTATGTAAGCCTCCGCCTATACCATTTTGTTGTTTGATCAAATGTGCATATGGTTTTTGCAAGTAAGTAGCACTTTCTTTCTATCGTGTATTAATAACATGGCGTATCCCAACTATGCACAATCTCTGTTGAAGCGGCAATAAATAGCCACCAGACAAAGCGCTCGCAGCACAGAACAAGCCACCACCACCACCACCACAACTTTAATCACCAGCAACCCGCCCCCTTTTTTTCGCGTTTGCTTCTTCTTCTTGTTTTTTTTTCAGTAACAATCATGTCAAATCCTATTACATTTTGTCTTGCTAGACTCAATTTAGAAGATAACATCAAAGTCAAGCAAAGAACAGAGGAATTCCATGGCCAATTATCCAGTGTGCCAGCCAAATTTTTCGACAGTGGTCCCAATCTCAAAGTAGTGATTTGCATTCAACTCGCTTATGAAAGGTACTATGGGCAATTGTCTTGTCATGATTGATGAAAACCAACACCTGTATCTATAGCCTTGGAAATCTTGATTGGGATATTGGACTCGGATCTCGCTTGGCAGGCTGCAACACCTCAGCATACGAAAAAGCGCTCAGTCTATGTCGCAAACGACTCGATATCCGTCCAACCATCACTTTTGACGCACTGACCATAGCATTAGGCTCTAGTACGATGCTGGGTCCTGTCCAGGAACTATGGGACTACTTTGTGCAAGAGTATCCAAACAAGTTTACAGGTGTTGATAAGAGAAATGCGATCCAAGACCTCGAGATGGCCGCCTGGAAAGGTGCTGCTGTCTTTTGTTGTGCCAAGGCGCATGGAGTAAGTGTGAAACAGTGCTGCTCGTCAACATGTACAACTGACAAACTCGTGCGTCTTAGGATACCTTGTCCAAGGACAGGCTTCATACCCTTTGCTTTTGTACCAAACCTGAATTGAGCCAGTGCATCAAAACTGTCGAGAGGACATGTCTTGCCAAATTGAATGAATTGAAGGCTAGATCTCGCAAATCTTTACGCAGCACACATAGCCGTGCGCCAAAGAAAGAGGTGAAGGCGGTAAAAGAGGTGAAGGTGGCAAGAGAGGTAAGAGCGGCGAGAGAGATGAAAGAAAAAAGCACCCCACAGCCTATGGATATCGACGGCCCACCAAGTGAAGTGAATAATCAGCCGAAAGTGGCACACAATCACGCTGTAGAACCAAGCAAACCACAGACAGCGACAAGCAATCAACAAAAGACCCCAATTGTTCAGCAAAAAGGCCCAGGCAATCCACAGAAACCTACAAGCGTACCTCAGAAAACGCCAAACAATCAGCAAAAACCCTCAAGCACCCAACAGACAGCACCCACTGTCAAAGCCAGCAAGCGACCGAGAACGGATGACAGTGCTCCCAAGAAGAAAAAGATCAGAACAGTGTCAGGCATCGTTTCTATGATTAATGAGCAGGATTACACAACAACCAAGAGATTCCTGGAATTTTGTCAGTGGAAATCTTCAATGATCAATCAGTTGCAGCGTGCAAGTTGAAAGAATTTTCCTCCTTTTTTACACTGCCACACACACACACACACACACACACACACACACACACACACACACACACACACACAAAAGATACCCCCCCAAAAAAAACTACTAGGCATTTATACATTTTGATGAGATTTACATTTGATTTACTACTACTAAATTTAATGACGCTCCTTTCTTTTGGCAGTTTATTCTTTACCCGATTTATACGAGATTATGCTACTATAATAGTTTATATAGATTTGCGATGGACGGCACATTGAACGGGATGATGGAGGATGCAAATGTATAATAGACACAATAACTGTCTGTTGTAGTGACGGCAATAAATGCAACAACTCTGCTAGTAACATTCCTCTCCCCTTTTTCCTTTTAAACCAGACTTGTATAAAACTAGTAAAATACAAATTCGCCCCATCATTTGCTTGTTCCTTCTCTTCATAGTACTCACTCTCATTTGATCTCGAACATGTCTTTGCACCACACCACATCGCTGACTGAACACACAGCCAGGACATTTTCAGACATTGAACATGAATACTCGACCCAATCCTTTGTTTCATCAGCCGATAGAACAACCGCAGTGGAGGACGATATCCAGCTCAAGCCGTATCCTCCACCCAGCTATTCAACAACGCAGGTCGTTGAAAAGAGCAGTTGCCATGACAACGACTCTGTCATGTCGAAAAAGAAGCGTCGCTGGATGGTATTCAGGAGGATTGCCTACATTGTCATCATGAACGCAGCCATTCCCATTGCCCTGTATTACATTTTGAAAGAGCATCTGCCTGCCGTGTGGGCATTGGTGCTATCGAGTACACCCACCATCATATCCGTCATTGTTCAGGCCATCTTTATGAAACGAATCGACTCTATCGGTGTGGCGGTTATATTTGGTAAAACACCTTATTTGGGCACCATGAGGTCATAAAATGTAAGCTGATCATCATCTATGTAGGTTTTATATTGTCAGTGGTTCTGGCAGTGTTGAATGGAGATCCAAAAATGCTGCTGCTACGAGAATCGTTTGTGTAAGTGTTTGTTGTTGGCGATCTAGTAACTCCACTGACAGACAAACAGTACGGCAGGCGTCGGTGTGGTCTGTGCCATTACATTGTTACCTATTCGCTACAAGTCGTTTGTTTTAAAACCAGTACTGTACTACTTGGCAAGTGATCTCATTCCACTCAAGCCAGTGCAATTTCAGGATCCAGCCAAACCGCCGCAGAAACGCATGGATTTCTACTGGCACCACTCGGCATTCTGCAGATTTCATTTTAGACTTTTGACAGCCATCGACGTCGTTATTTTAGAGCTGGAGTTTGGGTTGAAGCTATTCTACATTTTGCGGTTTGATATCGATACGGTCGTCGTTTTGAGCAACTCGACCCTCTCCGTCATTGGCATCATTGTAAGCTTGTCGACGATTGGATACATTATGCAAATCAGAAAGCGCCTAAGAAGGGATGAACCACAAATGTTGCAAGAGGCCATGGCGGTTTCTTAATCATCTCGTCTCGAGCGAGCGGATGCAGATCTCTCTCTCCAATTGTGTATATAGTGGTGATTTATCGTTGTTCCTATTTTTTTCCCTTTTTCTCTACTCTTTCTTTCTTTAATTTTCTTACTAAACAACTGTTGTACATTAAACCCTATTAAACAAGCCAAGAGATCATGACCATGACAATGTACAATATCAACAAAAAGAGCTGTCGGATTCTAGGCGGGCTGCTGTTCATTGCAGTGCTGGTGTATCTGCTTCAATCGAGCACGTTCATGACACAGAAGGCATCTTCAGAGGCCACCCAATTGTCGGATTGGGATGCCAGCAACAACAATAGAAGCACTCAGATTGACATCATCCAGCAACAACAGCCTGCTAATGAAAAGGCCTTTGTGACCTTCTTGTGCGATGATGTGATGGTATGTACTAGTGGAACCTCAACATTTCGAAATGTGCAAACCTTATTTACGTCTTCTCTGCCATGTAGGGCGAGGCAACCCAAGTGCTGGTCCACTCGCTTCAGCAAACCAACACACGACACGATATCGTTGTGCTGGTGCTGGACGATGTGACACAGATGGTTCGAAGCAGACTCGAATATCTTGGCGCAAAAATTATTAACGTCGATCAGGTAATTTAGATTTGTCACTAGTTTGTGTATCCATTTCCATTTGACACATATAAATAGATCAAATATCCTTGGGATTCCAGTTCCGCCCGAAGAAAGGGCTTCAACAAGGCCTGTCGATACTCCAAGCTGAACCTGTGGAATCTAACGCAATATGACAAGGTTTGTAGTAGCAGTTGCAGCAGTAGCAGTATCATGCTAATGTAATATACGGGGGCTAGGTGGTATTTTTGGATGCAGACACAATGGTTGTGAATGTAAGTGAAAAAAATGTTGGGTTCTCTCTGGACATTGAAATTGACTCCACCACTCGCTCCTATAGAACATTGATGAACTATTTGGCTACCCTCAATTCACGGCTGCAGTCGATATCGGTGGCGTACTGAACACGGGCGTCTTTGTTGCTGAACCCAATGCCGAGACCTACAAGGACATGATGGCAACCTACGAGAATGCGCCCAGCTACAACAAGGGAGACCAAGGTTTCTTGAATTACTATTTTAATCAGACGGCAAATCCGTTGCCTGGTAATTACAACTTGATGATCAAATTTACCGTAAGTAGCGCGCGCACATTTGCGGTCCAGCAATCTGATCTTTGATCCCCAATTATAGCATTTCTCAACACTGGCCTCTGAGTTTGTCACCAAGAATACTGTCAAGGTTTTACATTTCACCAGCGAAACCAAGCCCTGGAATTTTCACTTTTTGCATCAGCGTGAATGGAGAGAGAATTACGACGGATATCTGTTTGGCTTGTGGACCCGATCTCTTCGCAACATGCGCGCTCAGCTGGAACAGGGCGGCTTGTGGACATCCACCGACGACTGGGAGAACAAGGGCCGTGTAGCAAACATCTGTGATCGCCGTCTCAAGAGCACCTATGGACGCAAATACCCCAGGCAGAACCAATTCACCGTTATCATCACGCTCAACAAGCCCTCCATCAACAAGCAGTACCTGGAGCACATGTTGCGCATGTACGCATCCTCCAAGAAGGTCCATCAAATCTTCATCAACGGAAACTCAATCAAAGATCAGCACGGCAAGCGATTTAGCCTCAACCAAGCCTATCTCCGTAGTTTAAAGCTTCGCAAGCCTGTCAAAGCCGTTGCCCGTGGATCGTACAGTACCGTGAATTGGAAGTTCAACCCCATTCAAGGCATTACCACGGATGCCGTCTATCTAGCAGACGAAAATGTAGGTGGTGCAACACACGCACTAGGTAGTAGTAGACAAGGTCTCGCTCACATTTTATCAAACAGATCATCACATCGCTTGAGGACCTCGAATTTGCGTTTGATTTGTGGAAGAAGAATGTGGATTCTATTGTTGGGTTCAAAGCAGACGCTCACAGCCTAGAAACCACCACGGGTAGTTATTCATTCGTAGAGAATCTCGACGATGCCAATCGCTATAGCATGATCAGCAACAACATGTTTCTCAAGTCTGATTTCCTGTACGGCTACACCTGCATCATGCCCGAGGAGATTCATCAATACATTGACACATACCCAGCATGCCGCGATATTGCCATCAACATGCTTGTGAGTGGCCAGACTGGTTCAAGCCCCATCTTGGTGAAGGCGGATCATGTGCTTGAATTTGAAGACAACCATCCACAAACCACCCGTCAGCGCTCTCAATGTATCAATGAATTGTCTGCCCTGTTCAATGGTAATAATCCTCTCAACCTGAATAGTGAAATTGTATCCAAGGTGTCGCCAGATCAAGTATTATATACTACACCAGCTTCTTGGGATACTTGGGCATCTAGTATAGCGGCTATCAGCAGGGCCAAGAAGAGTGCCGTATAAACATCATCATTCACACTTATAGAACATCCCTCCCCCCTCCTTTTTTATACTAATAGTAAAAGCATTGTATACATATCTCACACAATTTACTTTTTTCCGCTACACAGCTGGAGGAGCCCATCACATGACACCATAACTTTATCGAAACGGTTTCGATTCCGAGTAATACCGCACCGTCATTGGTTCTCACAACATTAGAAGTTTTGCATAGTACGCTTTTAACTTTGAGGCCCCCCTTTACGGGCATGATCTTTGCTCAAGTATACTATAACTAAAATATAGCTCTAGCCCCATCATGCTTTGAGAGCAGACACTGGTCTCAAAAGACGATCATTTGTTTATTGAATCCATGTGTATAAACATTGTAAAACATCAAATCATCATTGTCATTGGACCGATGCACTGCTATAGGTAATTGGGGAGCACAGATAGCGAGAAATATCATCATAAGGGTCTTTCTAATCAACATTTCATTTTTCTATCTATCCACATCCAAATTTGTCAAGTTTTCTTATCTCTTCGGCTCGATTCAGCGTTTGCTCCTTAAAGAATATATTTACAAATGAAGACCATGTTTCTCTTTTCTCTCTCTCTCTCTCTCTCTTACACTTGGACGTCAATGGCTGTATTCTTTGAAAAAGATGCCTTTGGAGTCATTCTGAATAGAAAAAAGGTACAAAAACGAAATTAACCTCGCAGTATTTTTTTGGGGTTGCTTGTGCGCATGAATTATTATAAAACAAATTTCTCACAGTAAAATCCTCTGCTCCTCCTTTTTTTTCCTCTTCTTGTTCCACTTGATTCAATAGAGCAGAGACATGTTGGTTGAACACAATGACAAAGAATCTATTAGCCTAGCGAAATCCATTTTATCGCTATTCAATTCCTATTTGGGGATCAAGCAGCAGGTGAAAAAAAGACAGCGGTCAAATCACCATAGCAACCTGTTTGTCAGAAGCGGAGGTGGATTGCAACCACACACACCCACAAGAACAACAGAAGCTTACATTACACCACAAACAGTTACGGCCCCCATCACCATTATAGACGATCGCCATGACGACCCTCAGGATTGGGCTTATCTCAGTCAAAGCGAGTCCACCATTTCATCCGTTGGATCAAGCTGGAGCTCAGTGCACAGCAATCCAGCAAAAAGCCATCCGCATCATCATCATCATCGGGCCAGCATCAGCTCAATGACATTGTCTGAAATACTATGCGACCATTACGTACAAACGCATTCATCGAATCCATCAAATCAAGAACCGGTGCCTTTGGAAACATATAGAGTATTCGAGGCATCTCGTCGCAACTCGGCATTATCCCATCATTCAAATAGCAGCGATAATTGCTTGACAAGTCCAAATGAAGATGATGACGACGACGATGAAAGCTGGTTTATATGGGACAATCTGCAAAAGACCAGAGAGTGGATCCAAGTAGTGGATGAAGAACTGTTTTTGCCCAAGGAAAAAGTGACAACAGAAGTGACAATTGCAGTTCAACCAAAATCAAGAGGCACCCGTGCCAATTCAGCCCACTTGCGCATGATTGTAGCTGAAGTTAACATGATGCGTGCTAATAAGATTGTATGTCCATTGCGAGCTCGAGGCTCACTGCCTGCGAGACTTGATTCATTCACATTGAATACACCTAGTCCGCTCTCGACATGATCGTGTTACCATATACCCTTTTTATTATACATTTCCTACTAATGCAAAAAAAATAAAGAATTATTTCTATATGTATTCACAGTGCAGTTTGAGGGGGGTATCAGGCTCACCGTTTCGCCTTTATCATTAAGAAACGTTGTAGTCGATTTTGCACTGGCATCTTTGTATGTGGTGGTATTTTCTATTCGTTTCCATATCACTACTAGTTTATATTACTTGTAACAAGTAGACGAGTTGCTAATTGAATGTTTCAAATGTTGGGACGTGTGCTATTGAGGGTATCATTTCAAGCGGCTTTGAAAGCTACTCAAAGAATTTATATACATTGAATAACGCCTCTACTAAATAAACAAGATTAAAGACATTGAGAGCAGCAATACTTATAATCATAGACATTTGTAATTAACCGCCTTCATAATGGATCTTGTCCAGATCAGTGCTCCTCAAAACTGGCTTATTTTGAGAATCGTCCGTTCAGCCATCAATGGCAACGCCTCCAGACTAAAATATGCATATATTTACAATCGTGCTCCTCACAAAGTTTGATATGCGTATGTGCTTATCTCATAAGCCAGATGATTGACATTTGAAAACTTTGGTTGATTTGATACCAATATAATGCAAAATTGTACTTTTGGATGTTATGAACAGGCTTAGATTGATTCAAAGCTCTTTTTTTTTTTTAGGATAGTGAATGTATTTTATCATATCTGATACTTATGATGGTATCGTGTGTGATTACCGTAAGCCATTGGTACCATACATTTTGAATGCTTAGTCTTGCTTTTCTCATTTTAATCACATTTTTAGTTTCAATACGAATGCTTTATTTCTCTGAGCTGTTTCCAAATTTGAGCCAATAAAATCGCTTAAAAAGCTATTTTAAGCGCCGCGGACTTTGAAAAAATTTGCCATAGTTCTCCCTTGTTTTTTTGTTAGGCGGAATTTTAAACACAGCCGAATACACTAGTATCAAGCTACGTTATCATCAAAAACCCCTAAAATGCCAGAATATGCCTTACTACACACGCCAGCTGATGGTGCAAACGCTTGAGACTCTTAGTTAGCACCAAGTAAGTGATACCAATCAAGTGAAGGCAGCCTATCTACCCCCAGCCTCTGAATCAAATCTAGTTGTGCTTCAACGATACGCGTATCCACAGAACGAAAAAAGAGGGTTATGGCTCAAAGAACCATGAAAGGTGGGAAGAGTAACAAGAGGGCATCACTAGAATGTGATGAAGAACGAAAACATCGCAATACAGTTACATACAAAAAGTAACGAACATGCAATGTGTATCATCAAACTGATCAGTAAAAGCAAGAAAAATGTACTAGAAAAAAGTATTGTGGTTGCCTCATACGAAGCAAGAACACCAATACCACCAGTATTACAAAAGAAGTAATACCTGAAAAACAAAAAAGAGAATGCAAGGCTACTCCACAATAGAGCAGCACTGCCAGCGATACTATGCATCAAACGATACACCATATCACTATGATGTTACAGCAACAGAAAAATAGTTGCGTGCAGAAAAGGGGAAAAGAATAAATCGCAATAATAGAGCAAACTAATAAAGAATGCACAGTATTATTACGAGAAAGAAAGTAATAAAAGGTTGAATGAATGAATGAATGTAATTCATGGCAACCAAAGAAGGGGAATATACAAACCAAATACAAACCAAACACAATGAATAAATATATTGCAACGAACTGGTCTGAAATAAACTGTATAATTAGTATTACTGTATATTGTACCGCGAAAAGTGGCCCCTATCGGCTGATACCTACTGTAACAAACTTGAAGGATGTCGTCTTGGGTACTGGTGGTTGCAAAGGTATGCTTCTTTTGGCAAAAGTCGTGTTGTATTCAATCAATAGTAATAAAAAGTATACGGTTTAATAAAAAAAAAGCGCAGTGCAAAAACAGCGTGGAAAGGGAGCGTGAAAAAAAAAAAAAAAAAAAAAAAAACGCGTTGCTGAGGGTGACTGCAGTCAATAGGCTGCCGCAGCACAGAGCGCACAGAATTTGAATGACGTGTACAATGAACATTTTGCACTGTGGTGACTGTACTCAAATGACTTTTTTGCGATGATTTTTTTGAATCAAAATCGATATAATTTGACATTTGTAAACATTTTTGTTAAAATTAGCTATATAAAGTGTGCTCAGGGCATACTACTTTCTAATGAACTTAAGGGGAGAATTGGAAGGCGCATTCAATGGTATCAGTTTCAAAGTACTTTTAGAATGAAAAGACAAACAATTTTGAGAAAATATGAAAAGCAGTTTTTCCAGGGAAAGTCGAGATTTAGCATATACAACGTTTAAAATAGCAGTTGCACAGGTTACCCTACATCTGTGCGGTCATTTTGATTTAATATATATCATAGTAAAAAGTGTCGTTTTCGCCTCCAAAATTGCGATCGCTTAATTCTCAACAAAAACCATGAGGGGTACCTCATGAAAAAACGTGAATTTTCGATGATTTGGATTGATCGAAAAAAAATATAAATAAATGTTTAGGATATAAATGGTGATTGATAGCAATCATTTGGCACTATTCCCAGCATCTAAAACGACTTAGAAGACAAGATATTGAGGGTTGAATTCGGACGATTTGGCTGGGAAAAGTACCTTCAGTGGCATGTAGATCTACAAAAACTAATGCTACAAACCTGATCCAGGCTTCAAACAATTGGCATCTCTTGGGACTACACGCTGATTACCATCAGACAAAAAAAACGATGGAAATTTTGTATATGTTTTACTTTAAAAACGCTCAAAAATACCAAAAGCACCGCTTATCGTGTTTCACTGCAGCTTCTACTACTAATGACCTATGCCTTTAGAAAGTAGTGCAGTCTGCTGTGCATTTCCATTCTTTGCGCTTATATCAAATACACAATTTGGGCAGTCGTTGCCTACAGTAAAAGTGCTCTTTACATAATAGGAAGGATGGATCTAGAGGTTGGAAGCGAGTATAATTAACACTCCACTGTTGAGCTACAAGAACCGTTTAATTCATGTACACTCAACGTAGCCACTGTAAGTTTTTTTATATGCTTACAACCGCCTCAGAATAAGTGTACTACAATGTTAATATGAACTCTACAACAGTCATATACGGCATGATGAAAACGCGCTTTGCCGTATTTTGTCCAACGCGCAAAACAATGATCAACCAGTGCCACTCTTGAACAAAGCATGCTAGATCCAAGCGGTTTTAAATTAAATGTTGCGCACCATTCCCTCTATTAGCCTGCTATTACTAGACACTGGTAACTAACAGCTTTCCTGATGGATCTTGTCAAGGTCAGTGCTCAAAACTGCTGGCATAATAAATGGAATATCGTCCATACACCAACTGCAACGCATCCAATACTACTGTACTACACCATCATGCTCCTTGCAAAATTTGGTACCGGTACGTGCTCGTTTCAGTACTCTGGGATTAGTATTTCTAAACCAAATCCTGGGCGGTCTGACCTGGTTACTGAAATACCTGCATACGACAAGGATTTAGTGTCAAGCACACAGCTGTACTACGCTACGCAGCTTCAACTAAATACACTGTTGCCTAACATCCCATCTGTCACTTTGTTACTACTAGACACTTGTAATTATTAACAGCTTTCCTAATAATTTTACGCAACATCAGTGCTCAAGATTGGCCTACATCAAAAAGTCCATCTATACATCAATACCAAGTCGTCCAATCCAAAAATCCAATCACACCATACCTACTCTACTACTACATGTTTCGCAAACTTTGGAATTCTGGTTTTTGTTAGCCTCCGTATGGAAACGTGTGGAAATATTGATGTTTTTTTTTGCCATGCTTTAATCTTTTAAAGGTGAGCATTCTGAAAGCAGAGTGTCCTTGATTTGTTGTTCAGTATCATAAAGCGCCAGATCCGCCATTATTCATGAGATTGTTAATCAGCTTTTGATGACTAGGAGTAGTAGCATTGATTACAGCCACTATGCAAAGCCATGATGATAAGCTTGGGTCAGAATGAGCTGTATCTGTTGGTATAACAGCATTGCGCCCATCTGTAAATGGCAGTTTTATCAGCTTCTGGAGAGTAAAAGATTCTTTGTATCAAAACAATGCTTTTGGAGGCGATGGATGTTGGTAAAAAGTGCTTGCTCTGTCAAGATTTGTCATCTTTTTGGAGAAATTGATGCCTGGGATTCTGCAAAATAACAGAAAACACCGCATCAGGCGCTGCACATCTGTTTGTTGAACATGTTGAGAGTCTACTATTGTCAATTGCAACTAGACAATCCAGGCACCATTAATCCCAATGCCATAATTTTAGCGGAGCAACGTTGTACGATGATGTTAAAAGAGCGTTTGAAATGAGTACCAAACGCTGCCAATGGTAGCACATGCTCGATTCAATGTTCCGAAAAGTAAATGAACCGTTTCATGCAAGGAAATCAACATAGCAAACACCATGTAACGCTATAGTTCATCAAGCATTGCCTTGATGGCTATAAGAAATGTGGCTTTTACCCACAGTGACTGAGTTCTACTGTATAGCCGTAAATAAATGAAAAAATTTTCACACTACCCCCCTCTTTTCTCTCTCTTCTTCTTTAGCACACTCTTGGGTCTGATAGTCAGGTTCAGATGGTTATGAATGTCTTGCAAGGTCTTCTTGGCTACTCTGTGTCTCCTTCGTGCTGCCTTGGGCTCGTAGCCCTAGTTCCAGGGGTCTATCTCACATCTAGCAACACTTTTTTCCGTCTGCTTCTTCCCTAGGAAGAGCTTAGTATGGATTAAAGGGAATGAGGCTTTACTGAAGGGGTGTATCATTTGTCGCACCATTTATACATTACAAGACTGCTCAAACCAGCTTGCTGTATTGCCTAAAACTTGAGAGGTAGGGCTAGAAGGAGAAAACACAGCAGGACTGGTCCGTTAGATCGCTCTCACTGCTAGGAGGGCGGCGCCGACAATTTAAGGTCATGTCAGTCTGTGTCAGGTACCAATGTAGGCATACCTTGTCTTGTTTCCATCGACGGTTAACTCCGGATCTCACATGCTACTCTGCCACGGCATCGGCGCGGTTCTTTGCTA
This sequence comes from Mucor lusitanicus, assembly GCA_010203745.1. Taxonomy (NCBI): domain Eukaryota; kingdom Fungi; phylum Mucoromycota; class Mucoromycetes; order Mucorales; family Mucoraceae; genus Mucor; species Mucor lusitanicus. Next base: position 1,216,909 of record JAAECE010000009.1, on the reverse strand, counting down.
GGCTTCTGATCCCAAACATCAGGGTATAGGGTGGTCGCGTAATTCTACTCACCAGGGTTGCGAGAGTCCCTTTTCACAGACGCTTTTTCCATAGTTTGGTTGGGAAGAAGAAGAGTGTCAAAAGCTACGGCCATACAATGTTGAAAGCACCGGATCCCGTCCGATCTCCGCAGTTAAGCAACATCTGGATCAGTCAGTACTATGGTGGGGGATCACATGGGAATACTGGTTGCTGTAGTTTTAACAAAAGTGTCAAGGACTGGATCCTCAAGAGTGCTAGCCGTTGTTAACCAAAAACCGGGTGACATGCTGCATGATCACTCCCCCGAGGAGAGCAGTAGGTTCTTCAGTGAAAGGTTGCCATCAAGGTAGGTGTCTTTTTTGGAATCAGTTGTATTTTCACCTTCTCGAGGTTGATTCTGTTTGCGTTAGAGCATATCATTGTGCTCTAATGTACCAAGAAAAATACATTTTCTTTCTGTGCAACTATTTTTGTACATTTATTTGATACATTTCTATGAATAAAGCTCCTTGATTTACACATCCAATATAATACTATGCCTTTTAATCAATGTGACATTGCAAAACGTACATTTTGTGTGCGAGTGAAAAAGTCGTTTCGACTTGATTAGAAGTGCTGTTTGCATTGAGACATCAGTACATGCAGGCTCTATCATCTAATTTACAATGTCAATGTCGCCTCTGACATTGGATCTAATCACGTTGTTTTCTCTGCCTCAGTTGGCGGGATTCAAGCACTGTGTATTTCACTGCTACTAAATCTATATGATCATCTTGTCTTTTCTTTATTCAAACACTAATCTCTAAACTTCTCAAACAAAGCGGTGGCATTGACAAAATCCACATTACCGCCCGAAAGCACCACACCAATGCGCTTGATACCCTGTTCCTTGACCATGCGTCTAAAATCCTGGTTAAAGAGAGTGACAGCCACACCGACAGCACCACTTGGCTCGACACACAGCTTGGTGCGGCCCCACATCAACTCCATGGCCTGGATGATTTCCTTTTCAGAGGCTGTAAACACATTATCCACATACTTGAAGATTTCAGAATAGGGAATATCTCCCAAATTTGTCAATAATCCATCAGCCACAGACATGGACGCAGTGGGGTCATTGGTCAATCGTTGCTTGGATTGAAACGTTCTGTAGCAATCGTTGACTAATTCAGGTTCTGCCGCAAATACTTTGATGCCGGGCTTCAACGATTTTGCAGCAATAGCACAGCCAGTCAGCATGCCGCCGCCGCCTACTTGCACCAGGATGGCATCCAAATCCTCGACTTGAGAAAGAAGTTCAAGTGCAATGGTGCCTTGACCTGCAATGACATTGGGGTTGTTGAAGGGATGAATAAAATGAGCATTCTTTTCCACTCTGAGCTTTTCAGCCTATATGTATACACGACATTAAAGATAGTGAGATCAGTTATGTACAGTACACCTGTCTGCAGATGGCACCACTTACAGCTGCCTCACGAGCAGATTGAAGAGGCTCGCATTCCACCACATGAGCGCCATATCCTCGAACTGCAATCTTCTTGATCTCTGGTGTGGTTGTTGGCATCACAACATAGGCAGGAATGCCTCTATTTCTAGCAGCCAGAGCAATGGCCTGAGCATGGTTACCACTGGAATGAGCAACGACGCCATTTGCAGCCTCTTGATCCGTCAAAAGAGCAACAGCGTTACTAGCGCCACGAAACTTGAATGCTATGGCATATCAAAGGAGCCATTCTCTGTGTGTCAGTTTGATCTGCCTCTTATAGTAGATCTTATTGACTTACATCCAGTCTTTTGCAGCAATTCACACTTGAAAAACACCTCGACCGGATGACCCTCGACGGATGCCAATGTATTGATGGCAGTGCTTGATTGCACAGGGGTGCGGTGTACCTTGATACGCTCTGCAGCTTGAAGGATATGGTCAATGGTGATGTTGATTGTCATTTTATAAAAAGAGAGATAAACAGATAGTGATTTGTGTGAAAAATGGATCGCATTTTATATCTACTGTCTAGTAGCACAATCCACTGTGAATGAAATAAATAAGAGTCAGAGATGAAGATGGTATCACTGTATACATACATCAGATGAGCAATTAAGCTATTGTGTGGGATCTGACAGAATTGCCTTTTTGAAGACTAGGAAGGTGTCGCTGCGGCTGGTGCAACTGAGCTGCAGCATGTTTCCAGACCCTCTCAGCAGGGTATCAGGTGCAAGCAGATACAGCTTACGTCCGTTCAACCGGATATACATCCGAATGATGCCTTTGACTACCACATGCAAGCGAGTACCCTTTTCTTTCTTGTACAAGATTAGCTCTTTGTCTTGCTAAACGCTGATTGCTGTGGCACGCTAATTTCAAACAGAGGGCATCTTGTTGCCTGCTGCCTTTATCATGATTGCCAACGATAAGAGCACCGCTATCATGCAATTTTTACACCCATCACGCGCATTCATTTGATCAATTTTGCGTCTCCGTTATCAATGGGGAGTGGTGGTGCAACATTTATATTCTCTTTTTATTCTCTCCTCTATTACAATGTCTTGTCAAGCACGTCTCTGTAAAGAGATCATCAAGGAAGAATTTGGCAGCTATCCTGCGGTAATTTCTCTTGCTCAAGTGAAAAAAGAAAACGCGCTGACCAGCTAGTGTGTGTGTGTGTAATAGGTCATTGCCGATTTGCTCTTATTAAAGGGACGTTTGACCTTGGTAGATCTAGCCAGGTTCAGTCGTTTCAAGACAAAGCATGTGCGAGAGTGTCTTGTTGTGCTGATACAGCATGGCGTCGTCTACTTCTCAGAACCTACAGCGGATTCGACCAAAGCAGATGCGCCTACGTTTTATGAAATCGATCCAAAAAAGATACTGATGCGACTTCGCATGGGACGCATCATGCGCATTTCTGAAGAGCATTATGGAAAGCCAGTAGGTAGCGTGTGTGTTGGTATTGGAATACAGGCTGATAAATATATAGGGATCTGCTATATGCAAGCTGTTGTTCTTGTATGGAAGAGTACGATTGAGCCAAGTATTGGAGTGGGCAAAGATCAATGATGAAAAGCAGAAAGACGGTATGCATTTCGAGAGAGAGAGAGAGAGAGAAAGACGTTCACTGACAGACATGCCATGTATAGAGTCAGCATATTTGCGAGCATTTACACTGATGGCTCAGGAACAATTCATTACCGCCGTACTACCTCAACACAGCCGATCAGTTACTGACAGATACATGGAAGCAGAGGCCAAAGAACTCGAGAAATACACCATCATCACATCAGGAGAGGCAAAGCAAATCAAAGAAATAGCCAAAGCAAATGCGGATGCTATATATCAACAGGAAGAGTTTGTTGGCATGGTAAGTGGAGAAAGAGAGCATCGAGTCCTTGCTCACTCATTATTGTATATTTAGAAACGACGAGCAAGCGATACACTGCAGTCAGAGGCCAAGGTATAACATGGATACATAGGCACATGAATACATTGACTTATTGGCGACCCATTTAGCGTCGGGCTCAAGAAGCAGGAGACTACACATTTGAAACAGAGGAATCTCAGGGACGAAAGGTACCTATTTTATCAAAAAGCGAGAACCCTTACTCAATCAGAAACAACACAGAAAAGCAAGCCTTTGCTGTTTGACATTGATCCCAAAGTGTTCTTTGCATTGAATTATGAGCGTTACAATATATACTTTCGAAATCATGTGAGTATAGATACACTCACACTCACACAAGACGTGCGAGTTTCTAACTGAACAAGGATCTCCATTAAATAGATGGTTGTTGAATTTGCTACTGACAGAATCAACCGTACAGCAGGCATTGTTATCAAGACATTCTTTCGACATGGCAAAGAGAAGCTCAAGGACATCAAGGACGATTACTCACGTATGTTAACTTGTCAAACCATGATAATCACTCACTCACTACTACGCACAGCTGCCGCAACACCTTCACACATTGCCAATATGCTGGATGCCGATGTATTTCAACGAGGCGATTTACTACTGGATTTGACACCTGGCGTCATCAAAAGAAAAGAGCAGCAGCCGCCTGATGTCAGTCAAGTCGTGAATGGATATTTTCAACTGCTTTTATCCGACAATGCAGGATTTCTCAAGAGACGAGACGAACTTGGCGCCAACCAATACGCCGTCAATTTCAAGCGCGTGGGACATGTCATGAAGCGACATGTGTTTGAAAGCCTTCTAAAGGAACGCTTTGGCGTGGCATCGTGTCGTCTGGTTCGCATCTTGTTGGACAAGGGAAAGCTGGAGGAAGCGCAGATACAAAAGTTAGCCATGTTGCCGCCCAAAGATGTACGATTCAAGCTGGGTGTGCTGCTGACACATGGCATTGTGGATATCCAAGAAGTGCCTCGATCGGGTGACCGCGCCACCAGTCGCTCGTTTCTGCTGTGGTTTGTGTCGATTGACAAGTGCTTTGAGGCACTGATCACAGATATCCATCGCACCATCACCAACCTGCAACAACGCAAAAACGAGGAGCTTGTCAGACGATCTCGATTGCTGGAAAAACTGGGTCGCATTGATGTGCTTGCCAACATGGAGCTGCTGAATGAAATTGATAAAGCCGAAGTCAGTAAAATGGATAACATTGTGTCAAGAATCGAGATTGCCAAAGATCGTCTAGACGCCATGCTGATGATACTGCGCGACTTGTAATAATGGGTTGTCGCGCGTTGCCAGGGAAAAAAACTTGACAACCACGAGTCACCTGGGGGTGGTACCTCTTTCATTGTCTCTCTTGTTCTTTTCTTCTATATACTTGTATTGCAATAAATCACATCTCTAGTTCAACCGCACTCCAAGTTTTGACATGTATAGAATAGCACACAAAAGACTAGCGACATTGATTCGACCTTCTTCTCCTCGATGCATGGCACCGAGACCCATACAGTCCAATGGCATCATGTTCCACCACTGGCGGCAGCAGCGTAGTAACGCAACACAACAAATCATCAGCCCTACTAGAACAGAATCCACAGAACGCACCTCCAACATGATGAAATTTCTCTATCAGCACAAGCAGAGACCGATCCCTACCACAGACAAGCATGTCATTGTGACCAATTGTCCCCACTGCATCAAGCTACGAAAGAACAGTTTTGCTGCGTACCTGGACCTTGAAAAGGGGACATATCACTGCACGACATGCAGTTCCAAGGGCAGATTTCCCGAGTTTACAAAGCTGCTCTCCAAAAAGATGGAGCCTCCCCAGAACAATGACTATGCCATCTTGTCCACCAGCAACATCTTGAGTAATAACAGCAGCAATCATGCAAAGTATACATTGACCCGATCACAGGCTGACATTGACAGCTACACAGAAAACTTGCTCCATGACGCATCTACGTTGCAGAAAATAGAATCAGAGCATCATATCAACAAGGACACCTTGAAGGCGTTTGGCGTGGGCATCACATCCCCCAACAGCGACGACGACGACACGGCACCCTGCTTGACGTTTCCACAAACCAGTTTAGCGTACAAGGACCAAGAGGGCGACTTTAAAATGGAGACAGTGCGACTCAAGGTATGCCATCTCGACAACCCCGACCATGTGGTTGAATTAGACCCACCTACCAGCGGCGGTAAGGAGAGCACCGAAGGCTTGTTTGGCTACCAGACAGCAGCCTCGCACCAGGACGACACAGTCATCTTGACCCGCCGAGAGTTCGACGCCATGGCAGCGCACCAAGCGACTGGACTGCCCGCCTTTGCGATCCCGTCTGTTCACTACCAACTACAAGAAGCCGTGCTGCCGTTACTGGATCGATTCAGTCGTATTTACCTATGGCTAGACGATGATGTCGACGGCCAAATTGCAGCTGAGCGATTTGCCCGCAAAATGGGCGAGCACAAGTGCATGTTGGTCCATACCCGACAAGGCGAACTGGAGGGCCCCATCAGCGCCCACGATGCTTTGGTAGCAGGCAAGGATCTGCAGCAGATTATCGCTTCTGCACAGGGCATCAAGCACGATCAGATTGTGGATTTCAGAGATTTGCGTCAAGAGGTGTACAATGAAGTGTTGCATCCCGAGCAGACACGCGGTGTGCAGAGCAAAGATTTGCCGACACTGAGCAATATTACCAAGGGACATCGTGCTGGCGAATTGACCATTTTGACAGGTCCTACCGGTGCAGGCAAAACAACCATCATCAGCCAATTGAGCTTGGATTACTGCAAATCCGGTGTGCCTACCTTGTGGGGCTCCTTTGAGATTATGAACAAGCGATTGGCTAAAAAGATGTTGTATCAGTTTGCAGAAAAGGATATCAGTCTGGATCCCAAGGAATTTGATGACATTGCAGATAGATTTGAGCAGGTAAAGAAGGAAAGAAAGGATGGCCATCTTTTAGTGTCTGACACACTGTAGTTGCCCTTGTATTTTTTGAAATTCTTTAGTAGCACAGCCATCAGCGATGTCCTCAAAGCATGCCATCATGCAGTCTACGCCTACGATGTGCGCCACATTGTGCTGGACAACTTGCAATTCATGCTCTCACAACAAGGAGGCAACAGTCTGGACAAGTGGGATCTGCAAGACCATGCCATTGCAGAAATCCGCAATTTTGCTACACAACAAGATGTCCACATTACCCTGGTGGTGCATCCGCGCAAGGAGAATGGCACCAACGAGGAGCTCGACATTCACTCCATCTTTGGCAGTGCCAAAGTGACGCAGGAAGCCGATAATGTCATCATTATACAAAAGACGCGCGAGGACAGACGCTCTCTGGATGTCAAGAAGAACCGGTTTGATGGCACCTTGGGTTACGTGCCTTACAAGTTTGACAAGGACACCTTTAAGATTCAAGAACTCTCGCCCGAAGAACTGCAAAAGGTCAGAAATGAAAAGTTCAAGTATGGAAGTACATCTATCAAGTATACAAGAGGCAAATAAACACTAGCCGTGTGTGTGTGTGCGCGCGCGAGGATGGAATGCTTTTATTATTAATACAACGTGAAAAAAAGAGAAGGGAGGAGGAGGGAGGGATTTCTAAAATCTGTACAAAAAAAATCTATATATACTCAAGATACTACTTCGGTGGTGGTGGTGGATGGCTTTTGGTCCCATTTGTTCAATGTCGACTTGAGCTCTTTCAGACCAGACTGTGTGATGGGCAATTTGAAATCATCAATCAACTGCCGTGCCTTGGAAATCTGGCCTTGACGGTACGCCGATTTAGCCAAATACCACACGGTCCTTTCATCCATCGCCACGCCTTTGCTCTTTAGCAAGGCAACCACCTTTTCAGCCGCCACCAGATCCTTGTTCAGCACAGCCAGACCACGCACCATGATGTTCATGGTCACCAACGTGGGCGTCAGCTTCTTGACCTCTACCGCCTCGTTCAACAACTGAAACACTTGCTTTGGTATCTGGTGCGTCTTTTGCGACTTGTGGTAGTGCAAAAAGTAGAAATCGATCATCATGTTGTACGTGTTGATTTCAGCAAGAGGACAGTCGCCGTGCTGCACTGGTATCTGCGCTCGGTTCTTGTTGCTGATGATCGAGTCAAACAGCGCACGCGTCTTTTGCAGATTGTTGTTGTCTTTGGATCGCACCAGGCCGTACAAAATCACAGACTGCAGCACATTGTTGGAGCGCAGGTCTTGTTGTTCTAGCTTGTCGTAAAGGGCGTTGATTTGGTTCAGGTCAATCCTGTCAGCGTGTCGGATCAGGCCATGGATCACAGTCGTAAAACTGACGATATCGGGTTCGGGTATGCTGTCCGTGGTGATCATGGATGTCAGTACATGCTGTGCGCTCTCAATGCGGCCCTGTTGACAGAGACATCGCAGGAGCAGGTTGTAGGCGTACGTTGATACTTTGGCGTTGCTGAGTCCAAGTGTTGTCTGCAGCAGGTCGGCAGCGGCGCTTGTCTTGTGCTGGCCCAGTAAGGCTGATGTACCTGCATTCAGAAACTCTTCCTGCTTGCTGGACAAGGGCACCACAGCTGACACGCGGTCGAATGCGCGGGTCAAGTCTGGCTGGTTGGGATTGACACACAATGCTCTAAACAGGATGCGCAGAGTGACAGGGGTCGGTGAGATCTCTCGCTGCTGCATCATGTCCAGCCACTGCTCCAGTGTGCTCCATTGCTTGTGCTGTATCGCATGCTTGATGAAGGTGTTGAAGGTGGCGTGGTTGGGTTGAGCGCCCTCGTCTACCATGTCTTGATACATTCTCAATCCAGACACATGATCTCCTTTTTCAGTGCTGCTCAACCGCATCTTTAGCAAAATGTTGTACGTCGCTGTATCCGGCGTCAATTGGGGACACTCCTTGATCAAGTCGAAAATCAATCGCACGTGCTGGTATTCCTTGACGTCTCGGCAGGTGCTCAATGCAGCATTGTAAAAGGGCATCATGTTGGTCGAAGCACCGCCCTTTTTGGGCAGGGCGTTGACGATGGGCACAATATCTCGGTTCATGACATACTTTTTCAGCAGGATGCATTTCAGAATCTCCAATTGCAGGTACCAATGACGATCGCTCCAAATCTCGAGCACACGCTGGATGGTGGCGGGTGGCCAGTACGCTGCTGCGTCTACTGTCACTCGCACCAGATCTCTGTCGTATCCTCTCGCCTTGGCTATCGAGCCGAAAAGATCAGCCAGTTGCTCGGGTGGTTGCTTTGACAGGCGTCTATAATACGATTTTGCCTGCTTGGCTGTGTATTTCTTGGTAAGCACCGAGAATAATTCTGGATGTGTCTCCAAGAGGGGAGTCTTGTTGTTGTTGTTGTTGTTGTTGTTGAGTTGATGTGATGTCGTGGTAAAATGTCGAGTGGTTGAGGAGGAGGAGGATGTTGCTGCTGTTGCTGGGCGAGGGTGTGTTGCTAAAATGCCAGGGTATTTGGAGGGACCATAGGAAGATGGCTTTAGTTTGTGTAGAATAAAGAGAGGTTGATATTTTCTAGAGCATAAACAGGAACGAAATACCATTCCTTATACATGCTGTTTCTTTCAGCCTTGGTTGTTTTGTTGAATAAATAGAAAGAGAGAGAGAGAAGAAAAAAAAAGTGTCTGTTTCAATTTTTTTTGCCTAGTCTCTCTCTCGCTGGCCCTCGCTTGCTCGCCCCCCACGACAGCCCACAGACTGCTGCAATTCCAAGACAGCGCCCCCCATAAAACGTGCACTAGTGGTTTGACCCTGGGCTAGGCACGTCATACGCTTGCAAATAAGGTGTGTGGTCGTATTGGAACTCAAAAAAAAATAAGCCGACATGCCAAAAACATTGGATGGTGCTGTGCGCATCCTTTGTCAAGGTGTAGTATACACTGTATTATAGATGAAGACCTAGGACGACAATGGCCATCTTGTAAAATTAAATGCCAATTCAACATACAATGTTGTCGTTCCAAGTGCTGCTTCAAATGTCAGCAAGCAGGATGATAAGCATGTAACCCAATGTCTAGGTACTACTACTACTACTATGAACAACGCGATTACTCTCATCCGTGCTGAACTCCTGGAGGTTCAAGACTCTATCTGGAACGCTGGTGACAAGACTAACGATCAACTTGGAGAGTTGCGCATCAAGCGGGATGAACTGACAAAGGAGCAATTGCAGGCCACATGTTTGAGGTGGAGCGTTTGACAGCTGCCGTACCTGTCGTATCTGTTTCTGTCGAGGTCCTTTCTGGTTCTAACAAGGTACCCCCAATAGTCGTGTCTGGCCAAGGACCTGAGAGAATAGCTAGCTAGTTTTTGTTTGAAGAACAATGGTCTGTCCGTCCCTTGGTTGGTGGTCAAGGAGGCGTTGCTGGCTCGTTACGGTGAAGTTGAGGGGAAGGCTCGCTTTGCCCGGATTCGTGGGTTTCTTGGATGCACCAAACAAAAGGAATCTCTTCATTGATCGCTTCAAGGAATTGAAGACTCGTGCTGAGGTGATCAACAAGCATATTGCTGCTTTGGTGTTTATGGATTCCTTTTCTCCTGAGGATGCCCGCTTCTTGATTAGGACTTTGGGGCAGGAGGAAGGCTCTTCATTGTATGATCTTGACTATCTGTGTTCTTTTGCTAGAGGAATGGACATTGCCGTTGGCAAGAAGGGGTCGGTTGCTTTTGGGTCGAGCCTCACTGAGTCTCAAGACAAAATCAATGAGATTATCAACAACCCCAATGATATGTTTTCAGATAAAATCAGCGTTCCCTCAATGGACTCGAAATTAGATTTCAAATGCACTCAATATGGGTGTACATATCGTGTCGTGTTCACCAAAAACAAAAGAAAAAATTTCTGGAAACAACTGACGAATAACCCAATTCACGACCACAGCAAAAGGGTTTCAATTGAACCAGTTGTCAAGAAAAGAAAGCTGATGCCTGGGGAAAATATTGTTGAAGGTGTTTCTGGCAAATTTAACGATCAAAGTTTGACTTTGATCCAGAGATTGAAACTGCAAAACAAGCAGCTCGAGAAAGAAAACAAGCAATTGAAGCAAGAAAACAAAAAACTTGTACAAGAAAATGAAGTCCAAGTGGGCTAATGCTGGTTCGTCGTCGGGTGCTGCTGGCTCTGCCTCCAAGGGCGAATGGGTGTCTCGCTTCGGCAAGACGATGGCGCAGCATCGTGCTGAAGGCTCTTGCAAGGACTGCAATGGCCGTTACAGCCGTGGTCATTCTTGTGGCTCCGGTGTTTCCTCGGCTGGCTTCCCCCTACCAAGGTCGTGCGTATGATGCGTCTGCGTCCCAAGATCCAAGACTTGGTCAGATCTGCTCTGCAAGACGAAGATGGCCGTGCTGCTGTTGAGGCTCGCCGCAAGGCCAAGGTCGTGTCCCCTGCTGTGGTCATGCGTGGCTTATCTGTCGTGGGTCCTGGTTCCTCTGTGGAGGTTTGCGAAGTTGATACTGATGGTACTTCTTCTGCTGTTGGCTCGTCTATTGCAGATGAGAGTCGGAATGTTGCTGTCGACACTGACATTGTGATGTCGGAGCCGGACGATCATACTAGCGACCAGGATGCCGAGGACCTGTTGGGTCGTGCTTCCTTAGTTGCTGGTATGAACAACGTGTCCGTTGACGCTGACTTGTCGCAAGACATGGCTGCCCAAGAATGTAAGTTTGATGCTGTATTTAGTGCACCACCTGCTATGCGTATAAATTCCATTTGTGTTCCAATTATGGTTCAAAACGTTGTTTGTTTCGGTACTGTGGATACGGGTGCGACCTTTAGTGGCATTACTAATCAGTTCTTTGCCTATTTAGGAGGAAGCTCATTGTCTGGCTTTACTGCTGCCACGGAAGATTCTGTTGTGCAACTAGGCCACGAAGTGTTTACGATTCCTTGTGTTGGTTCCGTAGAACTTAAGTTAGAATATAAAATATCGGATTCACACAAATTTGAAGTATTGATTTGTGGTGTCCATAATACTTGTTTATTTCGTACTACCAGATCATCTTTTATCTGATTTGTGGTGTCCCTAATACCCATATATTCGTGCTACCAGATCAAGCTTATGAAATATATTTATATAGCCTAGCAAATTCATATTATACATTTCCTTCCCTCTTTTTCACTTTGACCAATTTATCTAATAACCAACAAACACACATTTTGCTTTTTCGTAAAATCATAAATCATATAATTGTCTTCAACATACTAATATCAATAAACAGTTGGTTTTTATATTTGAATACTCTAATCACATAAAGTCTCTAAAGGAAGTCCCTCAAATTATATCATATATAAGTAGCACTAGTTTAGACATTTCTACCTTCCTTCCCTTCCCCTCCCTTACCAAAATTTTCTACTTAACCAACAATTCATCATTTTGAACTTGGTAATAATTGAATCACATTTAACAATGGCAATATTAAATAAACAGTTGGTTTTTATTTTAAAACATCAATCAATCAAAAGTATTTAAAGGAAGTCCCCACAAATTAGTATTTTCAATTTATGTATTCTGAAGAGAATGTATATGTCCTACTAGGAATGGATATTCTGTCTAAGATTGGTATTGGTATTAGTGGTTTAGTTAGTCAACATGGATTTCAGACTGGTCCTAAAGCCCATTGTAGAGTAAGCAGCCTTCAAATGTGTCCACCATTGTACAATTCAGACTTTAAATCGCTTGTATCTTGCCAACAAAGCATGGTCTCGGCCTCAAAACAGGTGAAATCGTGCTCTACGACCTGACATACATGTTATGGATTACTTTTCAGCGATTCTTTGGGCGGAACGGGTTGATCATTGATTTTCATCAAATTTTGCCTTGTACTAAGCAAGAGAAAATTTGATGATTTCAATGAATGGAACTTTTCACCTCGAAAACGAGGTTTTCTACTATGGTGTTCCTAAGCTCAAAACAACCGTATAGATGCAAAACATCGTGGGCAACTGTCTTTTAGTCAGTTTACCTACTATGCGCGTTTGGTATAAACATTTTCTCAAAAAACGTGTTTTGCGTTTTTTGATATTTGCTCTGTACAGACTAAAGGCATCATTTTAAGATTGGTACCTTTGGATTCCTTGGTCTTTTTTTGCATGTATAAGTGTTAAGAAATACATGTTGTTGACATAGTAGTATTTTGTGTAGTAATTGCCCGTTAGGTGCTGATGTGTCCATAGCCATGTCCCAGTGAGGTTCACAGCCAAGCCTATCTGAGCTTTAAAAAAGGTGACACTCCATAAGACAAGCATAAATTTGAAATTTTTTGAAAAACACGGATCTACAACATTTTTTAAGAATGTCAATTTTATCCCTCTTTTTTTAGCTTAATGTATTGAAAAAGCTATAAGAACCTCACTGGCGTTTACCTGAGGTTTTTAGCTCTTTTCAATGCTGAGATATCATCGATTCAAGTTTTGTGCTAAATTTAAACAAATGCGATTTACTGCATATTTCAACTAGTAAACCATACTTGCAACTATAAGCAAAGCTATTTTTACGTATGCAAGAAACATATTTAATTATGTTTGGAAGGTACAATAGCTTTGTATAAAGGTGAAAAATCGATAAAACGTCCAAAAACTGACTAAATCGCACGTATTACTAGCAGTGTTTGCACGATACTGGTTTAATCTCTAGTGTATCTAAAAGACCAATTTTCTATACACATTTTGGTTTTTAAATCGCAAAGATAGACCTATTTTTGACAGAGTAATGTCCAAAACAAGTTATAGCCCTGTTTTTAGACCCCAATCCTCATGCCAAAATGGGACATTTTCTCAAAAATCTCAAAATGAGCGAATTAAATCGAATTTTGAGTTATGCACAACAATAACGACAAAGCTCGTGTATATATAAATGCAAAATTACGGGCGTAATTGGTTTAGGCATTTTGAGTAAATGCAACAAAACAACGTTTTCTGGGACTCATTTTTGACATTTACTGCTTGGAGCTTACATCCGAGGGGTTTAAGGAGCAGTTACAGCGCGTTAAAAACGCAGAGAAATAGCTCAAACCATTTCTCTGATCATGTAGATGCTTTCTGTACACTTTTCTCGAGTTTTTTTGGTCATTGATTTTTCATTCAAGATCGAGCTCAAATCCCTTGCTACCATGCATGATTTTTCATCAGTTTTCTTTGATCCCGTTTTGCAAGGTAAAGGAGCCATTTTTCATTAAGGTGTTCCTAAGCTCAAAATGTCGGGAATTCTTTAGAATTTAATATGCAAGTCTTATTTGGCATGTTTAACTAGTAGAAGTTTGCCTATTTAGGCAAAAACGTGATTTCAGTTTTTTCAAATTTGCGCGACATTTTTCGTGCAAAATATTTACGATAATAGCATGGATAGATGTAGAATTTTTTGGAGATGCTATTAATGTTATAAACATACCTAAATAGACTTAATAAAATTTGGAGAAATTGACCAAAAAGTGATTTTGGGATCCCAAAAACAGGTTCTGGAGCATCCTGCTTCTAATGCCAAACTGAGTTTGAATGATTTTTTTTTTGCAGGTGGATGCACCTTCAAGCACAGGCGAATAGCACATTGAAATATAGCTGTGAAAGCGTTTGTGAGATCTATTTAGACGCATTGAACTACATGATACCATTTTTTATACATGATATGTATACATGAACCCATTGGCTGTATGAATGCAAGCTAAACGGTAAAGATCGAGCTTTGGGCATGCCTGTAAAAGCCAATAAAAAATGGAGGCTGCAGTCAATTATTGCTCATTTTATGTCTGATACAGAAAACAAAGGGGCGAAATCAAGAGACCAAGTATAGTTTATGTATGGAAGATAGGTCTTGTAATTTGAATATTAGTCGGCCTCTTATTCACCTTATCTCGCTGGTATATTGGCTCATATAAGAGCTGGATTTATAAATAAATATGATGGGCCTGTGAGGTGGATCAATCTCAAATCAGATCCACATATTGAGCCATTGGGGACCACCGCCATGACAGGAGCCTATACTATATAACAATGTCGAGCCCAGACAACCTATTTGACACTCAAACATGCAACAGATTCGAAAACTGCCACTACTACACAAGCTACTACCATACCTCTCTTTTTTTGATGATTGCAAAAGGATGTTGGTGTAACACTGGAAATCAGGGCCATTAGTTACTACCAGCTAGTAAAGCGGGCGAAAGTTTATTATAATAAACAAGCTTTTTTTTTTGTTTCTTTCTCTTCTTTTTCTCTCTTTCTCGTAAACCACATGCATTGATTTCGACATGACAATAGAAAGGTTGGTTTCTCGATGCCATACATATCAGATGTGTCGACACACACAGTTTAACCCTTGGTAGTAGCAGTAGTGATCTTGTGGATACCCCGCAAAACAACGACATGTATGCCAGCAACCAAGCAGACAAAGACATCAAAACAGAAACAGCGACCATGACGATAGAACAAGAGAACAGCGCCGCCGCCGCCGCTACCACCCACGTCAAGGTAAGGAAAGGTGTATTAGTACAGCATGGGCAATGGGCCTCTTTTTCGACTCATCCTGTACAATATATAGCTGTTGGAAGCTCGAAGCGCTGTTTTGCTTTTGAAAAAGGATGCCTATGCCAGCCGACATGAACCCACCATGTGGATTTTGGACCATATGTTTCGACCCTTGAAGACGACACGCGATGATAACAATGTAGGGTTGGGCTCATGTTGCCTTTTTCGATTGTGGTATATTTACATTGCTGCTATAGGATTATCAATTACTACTTTTATCAGCCAGTATAAAACCAGCCTGGGAAAGAAGGAAATACCAGCCGCCTTTTCAGCAACAACAACAAGGCCATCTTACTGCTGCTGCTGCTGCTCTTCATCTGCCATCTACTTTAGGAACAACAACAGCTACTACCAATGAAGCAGCGGCATCAACAACCCCGCCATCTTCCTCCATGCAGCAACAGCAGCAGCCAGTCAAAGACAACAATAGCAAAATGTACATCATCACGCCCCGCACTCGTATATTGACTGTATCCAAAGAACACAGTATGGTGTTTGTCATTGATATGAGCTCCAGTTTAGCCACCATTGAAACCAGCACTGGCAAGGTCATGATTGGCAGTGCATATACCGTGCTGGAAAACATCATCCAAGGTCTTGTCAAGCCATTTTCGATTTATACAGCATCAGACACATCCTCCGCTCCCATTGTGGTAAGTCAACTTGCTGGGTTGTTCTACATAAGTATACTCATGGACGGATAGATGGAATACATGATTCGCATCACAGTGATTGCAGAATGCTCTCAATTTGGATCCAACATGAACGTCATACCCATTTTAGCAGAATACCCCACCATGCGCGTGCTTTTGCAAAACACGCATGTCTCCAGCAACAATGTCGCAGCCGTATTGAAAACACTAAGAGACATGATGGACACATTCATGAAGGATTTGGGCAAGTTTCGCAAAAAACTCACCATCAAGCGATCCAAGATGGGATACGAATTGGATGTCAGGGAGGATCATGCGCAGTCGGTAGCTGAGAGTGTGGAATCCAACTTTAAAAAGCTGCAAAATGCGCTGGATTCGCCAACTACTACTACATCAACATCCACTAAATCTCGCAAAGGGTCGCTCAGTCATACGACTACTACTACGAAACCACGACATGCCCGCAACAAATCAATCTCATCCAAACAACAACAACAACAACAACCCAAGAAACCGGATACGCATCATGCAGCGAATAAAAAGGCCGCCCATACACACCAACAGCATCATCATCATCACCACCACCATAGACATTCATCCTCCTCTTTATCCGCAACCAACACCATCGAGGCAGGTCCTACGAGAAGAACCAATACAAAAGACAAAAAAGATGTGTGGGGTGTCGGCAAAACAGGCAGCAGTTTATCTTACATACTACGCGCAGGCGCCTTTGCCCTGAGCCTGTTACAGGGTGGTAGCGGCGGACAACCTTCCTTGATTTTACTGACAGACGGTGTCGTGAAATCCAACATTCAAGATGAATCGGTAATTCGACACTTGACAGCCCAACATATCGCATGCAGCGTGGTTCAAATGGGTCAAGACAAGGGCTTCTTTCCAGGACTCAATTTTGGATTTGTGCCTGACAACGAGATTCTGGAGTTTGTAGCTCAAGCAACCAACGGCATCTTTTCATTTGCAGAGCAGTGTCCCTCCATCTTGGATCATAACAACACAGAGGAGCAGGAGCAGGAGGAACATTTCTTTTCCATGGCGTCGTCACCACCGCCACCGCCCAATCTATACCATCATCGATACATGCTCAAGGAAATCAATTTGGATCATGCCCATGCGTCTCGATTACTGCGAAAGAAGAACAACAGCAATAAGGAAAGCAACACCAAAGAAAACAAGGCAGTCGACAATGATACTTGTCTAGCAGACAACACTACCACCACCACCGCTACAGCAGCAGCAGCAGCTTCCTTGCAGTCCAATGGCGGCGTGACACCTGGCACCGTACCTCACTTTGGAGGACCAAGAGCGTTTCCATGGGATCCCATGTCGATTCCTATTGCAGAAGATGTAGGCAAACTCAAGTTCAAGGAATACTTTTTACCCACCGAGTGCTGGCATTTCATGCGAGCCAGACTTCGACAGGGCTTTGTATTGCAATCTGTGTCCTTTATCGACGAACCCAAATCAACTACTGGTGGTGCCTTGACCAAATCAAGTACCAACACCACCAACACGCTCAAACCAGTACTCGTGGACGGACTTGCCAACAACAACTTTTCAAAAAAGCAACATGTGGTGATTGTCTTTATCCTGCGCTGGCAGCCCAACATTACTGTGCAGTATTCGATCAAGGCGCTGTGGACATCCTCGCTTCGCTACCATTTGAAATCCATGTCACTGACACAAGAGAAACTGATGCACAACATACCAGAAGAAGCAGAAGAGGAGGACCAAGAACCACCCCACCACATGCTGGACAATAGCGACACCATCTTTAGTTGCATGCGTGCACCCAAGGCAGAGATTGTCATCAAATCCACATCGACCTTTTCGCACATGTTGCACCATTGGGACCAGTTTCAGCGAAGAAGCCAAATGATGGCCGTGCAAGGTGGTCACTCCTCTATTGATTTAGCCAGTGCGCCTGGGTTCATCAAGGTGGGCAAAATGAAGCGGTTGCTGGAGCGGTTGGCAGATACAGACAGCATGTTGAAGCAGTTGGTACAGTTTAACATTACAGATAAGGGACAACAACAGCAACACACCACGCTCTCTGCTCAGCACTACGACAATAGCAACAACAGCTTGGAATGGTCGTCTCGTTTGAATTACATTCAAAAATTCAGCTCGCACTGGGCTAAACTGGAACGATCCGAATTGCGTGTCTTTAACGCCTGCTGGTACGACGAACACGATTTCAATGTGATGATGGGCGGTACAATAAACGAAACAGCAATGCCTGTTGCCGACGACGACGATCAGGTACAAATAGCGTTGCATTTGATTTACGATAAACTGCATCGATGGTCTACGTTTATCAGCGAGGATCAGCAAGTGTACATTAAATTGCTCCATATGGGCAGCGACCCTGCAAAAAACCAGCACACGACTGCAGACACAGGCAACAGCAAGCGACCTTGCTCCATGTACACGACGCATGCATCCCACAACACCAAAAAACACATTGTGCCTCAATTTTGCCAAGTCAGAGTTGTACGAGAAACAGACCGTGTGTTGCTGATCAAGCTCATGTTTTTCAATACGGATAACCGTCAGCGTCATGCCATGATCCACGAGTTACAAGACCTGCTACAACAACAACCTAACCCCCACCAGACGGAGGACAACAGTGTACACTCACTCATGATTGGCGGCAACAGTAGTAATCTCATCTCTCAAGGATTGGGCATTGCCGAGGAAGATTATTACATGGATGCTCATAGCATGGCTACAGTATTGGTAACCAAGCGTCCGTTGTCTAGCTTGATGATGAGAGACAGCTCTCATTTCTTGCCTGCTGCTGGACAGCAAGCCGGGGGAGGAGGGTTGTTGGATGCCAATAAACTCAATGGTCAAGAAAACAGCAGCAGCAAGGCACTATGGCCAGTCAGCCCCAGTATGCAACTAACCGGCGAGTTTCTTGTGCGCAATTACTTGTATCAGTACACATGGCATTGGGACACGCAGGACGTGCTCACTGACAAGCAAGTGTCTCATCGTTACTTTTCGCCCATTGTTCATTTGGCGTTTGACCATATCATGGCTGCTCGTTTAAAGCAGGTAAAGTGCAGAGTGTGATCATACTACTATTATGTTGTGTGTATTCTTATGTATACAATGTGTCTACTAGAAATGGAACCTCGTTGCTTGCAATACATCCTTTGCTCACTTTTACAAGGAAATCAGCTTTACCGTTGGCACTGAAGGCGACAGCAGCCACACGTATTACTCTGGTGCTCAGTATTTCATCTACAAAGACATGCCCAAAAAACGCATCTCGACTGAATTATGGCTGGAACCCATGTTTGATCCGACATTTAAATTGCACGACGCCATCAAGGCCGAGATCTTTGACAAGGACAAGAGCATTGTGTCGCAACTGATTACATTTGACGTTCTGTACTTGTTTGGCAAGAGCGCTGCTAATACTACCGCTACGGTAACCATCCCACACATGCTGACACAACATCCCATGGAGGTGGAGGATGAAACCAGAGGCGTGACCAAGTGGATGCAAAAGACGTCCCTGTTCAACATGATATCAGCATTGAAATTGGGCCAGTTTTTGTTTGCTCTGTATCCATGTCCCAATTACAGTCGTCATTTTCATCCAGAGGGAAGTAGTAGTAGTAACAGTGATGCGGTTGTGATTGGACAACAGCAACAGCAACAAGAAAGTCTTGCCCCTGAATCATCGTTTGAAAGTGCTGCCAGTTACATTCGTCGACGCAACGGTGCTTTTGCTCCCAGCAGCACGACAAGTACGCCTACACCATCGCGTTCTCGAACTGCTGCTGTCGTATCCAGATTCAGTCCCATTGGATCACCATTAACAACGTCCAGAACCCCGTTGTCATGGCACAATGACAAGAGCAGCACCACATGTACATGTCCTCGACCGGATGAACTGTTTTGCACAGAAAAAGACGACATTTCCAAGCTACGACCCGTCTTTCGCGACATGGCATTGCTTCACTATTATGTACAACAGTCGTTATCCGCAGTGACAGATCAAAGCATGTCCCTCCTCAACAACAACAACAAGGCTACGACCACCACCACCACCACAACAACAACAGCGAATGACGACTTTTGGCCTGTCCTCATCAAGGAAATCTTTGCACAGGAAAACAACGGCGGCGCACAATCAAGCACGTTCTCTATCGCACACAACTTTCGTGATTTGCAATGCTTCATCAAGCTGTTTGATCCCTCTGTCTTTATCGTCATTCTGATTCCTCGACTGGATGCCATCGTCAAGGGACTCTGCAAGCTGGATCATGCTGCAGCGGCGGATGTGTCTATCTTTGAACGTATGGGGCTGATGATGTTTGAATGTCAACGTCAAGATAATAAGGCCAGCAGGACGAGCAACTACAATCCATTGTTGTATGATACGACGCACCAGCAGCAGCAATCCTTCAAGGTCAAGCCGATTGATTTCAACACGTCCAAGGAGTGGCTAGAAAGCCTTCGTTCAACACTGCGACCCAGCTTATCCAGAGGCTACTGCTATGCCTCAAACACCACGCCCTTGTTACCCACGCAAGCCTTGTCTGACCGCACCTTGCGCTTAATGCAAGACGTTGCGCAAGTATATTCCAGAAGCTTTGTCAAGTCCATCTTTACCTGTCTTTTGCACGGCAGAGCAGTAGACTCGGAAGACTTTGAAAAGGTGCTCGACATTTGCGACGAGTCCAACCTGGACATTGACTTGACGGGCTACTTGAACGTGCAGACACTACTGAAGCGACGCTCACGGACCAGCGAGCAGGAGCTCATCTCTGCCAACCAACGCTTCATCTCTGTGCTGGGCCACTACTTTGAGCCAGTCATCATCTCCAACACCAAATGGTCCAACATGTACTGCTATCGTCCTCCGTTTGCCAAGGTGGGTCAAAAGCTGGGCCTGTCCCTGTCGTCCGGCGAGAAGCCAAGCAACCTGGCCGATGTCGTCGTGTGCGCACAAAACCCCCTCTTTGTTCGTCTGGACTGTACCTTGCGCAAACCAGCGGCTTCCGGTATCGGCTTCCAGGAAATCACGTTTCCAATCAAGAGTCTTCCGGTCCTGTACCAGGGAGAGACCGAGAGCGGCGTGGCCTACAACTATGAGCCGGAATCCATTGGCACCAAGTTCTCGCCTGTCGATTCGGCCGATGGAACAACAACTGCAACGTTGCATCTCGTCTGCATGACGCTGCCTCAGTCAGAATACGATCCTCCCAACGCCTTGTTCTCGCACAAGTCGGGTTGTCCAGCAGACAGTGCAGTGCATCATCAAGCGTAAGTTTTTTTGTGTGGTTTGTTGGCAGCAGAGATACTCATGTTTTTTTCTGCATATTCCTCAGCTCTTTTCTAGATGCCGAGAAAACACATCGCGCACGACTCCCGTCCCTGAGCCAAGACAAGCAAGACGCCCTGGTCGAGACAGAAGCGCGTTTGACGTGGCTGTTTACCGAGGAAATCATGCACGGATTGCTGCGATCAGGCCCCATCACACAAAGCGTCATTCGCTACATTGAGGCACAATTGAAAAAGAAGAACCCATTTGTCGATTTCCCCACCACCATGTTTATCCCGCTGGCCTTTGTCAAGAACCAAAGAGAAAGTCGTCGCATGTTTTTCGAGCAGCTGGAGAAGCATGACAAGACGCCGTATCGGTTGGTGCGTGTAGGCGATTGCTTTTACGCTAGTGATAATGGGTCCAATTCGTTTGCCCTGCCTTTGGGTCGAGTAGCAGAACAAGAAGCAAGTCAAGGCAAGGACGATGACGATGACGAGGAGGAGGAGGAGATGTCCTTGTTTGATGGCGAAGGATTAAACATTACAACCGACAGACGCAAACAGACCCGCCGCCACTACAGGAAAAGTAGTAGCGACAGTGATGGCGACACTGTGCACGGTAAAGAACAGGACGAAGAAGAAGAACAGCAAAGTGATGAGTTTTGTCAAGGCTTAGGCATCAGTATACTGGAGCCCGAGACGCCTGATGAAGACGACAGCCATACCACAACCAAGCCTGAGCCTGCACGGCCTCCTCAACTGTACTGGCTATTGTTGATCCCGCAAGCACAACACGTACAAATTTACTTTTACAGCAAGATGCAGCAAGCTGTCAATCGCTCAGAAATCATCCGTGTCACCAAATCCATGGTGAATGAGGTGATGGAAAGGACCAACAAGATGGTGTTGCTGCAGTATTTACATGAAACACGTCGATGCAGGTAAGAACAGCACGTATCCCCCATGTATAAATACAATGTACTGACTTGTTGCTCTTGTAGCAAATACCTTTTGGCTACTGCTAGTACTACTGCTGCTGAAGAAGACGATGACGACGATGAGGAAGAAAGACACTTGTATTCATCTAGTGATGAATCCAGCGACGAAGATGACTATGCAGCGGCAGTCGTATCTACCACCACTGCCACGGCTACAACAGGCAACAACCTTGTAGAGATACTCTCCACATCCGGAGAAGAAACCACCTTTTCACCTCCCAAAAAGTTCTTGCCTGGCCAGTTTAGCTGTGATTTGGTGTTTACAAAACGATTTCCTCTTCACTGGCGATTAGCACCCAACGCCGCTTACAACAAGCTAATGACAGATACGTTGCCTCCGTTCCTGGTACAAAACAAGCCTGGCATGTTTGTGTGTTCGCATCAAGACGCAGTGGTCTACTGTTTCCTGTCAGAAGTCACCACCATGGTGCACAGTGCCGCCTTGTCTGATAGCATGCATCAGTCGTTTTTGAGCGCAGGCAATACGAATACAGCAGATGACAATGCCAGTCTGTATTACATGGCTAACCCAGAATCCCCTTATGGCGTCTCACTGACCAACGAGTACGACATGGCATCTACCGCCACAACCACAACCAGGGCACGGTATCCATCGCATGTGTACAACAACAAACCATCGCCTCAAGGAAGCATGACCAGTGAACGTCAACAGTTCAGTCCACGCCAGAGTCCAAGCCTGACAGATGCAGGTGCTTCTGTTTCATCGCCCCTGGTTGGCGGCGGCGGCGGCGGCAACAACACGCGAGGAAAACCAGGCGGCGCTACCCGACATTACGAAGGCCGCGAACTGCTGCTGGAAGTATACGGCGTAGAGATGGACGACTACATTGTCGAGGGACTGGTGGAGATGATCCATTCCCGCATCACGTCCGACATTACGCTCAAGGAAGTACAGCAGTTTCTGGTGCGCAATCCCAACTCCAAGCTCTCACGCGCTGACATTGAGTTTATACTGCCTGTTGAAAAGGAGCCTCTGGTGCACAGACAGCTTCGTGTGCCCTCTCTGATTAACAACACGGTGCACTTTCTCAAGCTGTTGCGCAAGAATATACTGACGGGATCCTGCTCTTCTTTGCATGTGTTGCATTCCAATTATTTGCCTGCTGTGCTCAAAAAGCAGCATGATTTGCGATACACTAGCTACGAGTTTCTTGGCAGTAATCACCACCACAGCCACCAGCATAACCGAGTGCTGGATGAAACCGGGCCTCGCTTCTCTTCTCCTTCCTCTTCTGCCACGACAGATGAATGGTCTTGTCTGGATTTCGCCTTTTATTACAACCATCTCAACCGCGCGCCTGGTACGCATCTGCCATTTGAGCAAAAGATTGGCGAAGGTGTGGCCGGCATCTGTCTATCTGTCGTGGACAACCAAGACGTGGCCTACCGACGCATCATCTCGGAACAAGTAGGAGGTGCATCATCCTATCCTAGTGATGACCTGGATACCGCGCCACTACGATCGTGCTTGACATCCAATTTTGAAGAACAAGATGCCTCGGATACCAACGACAACAAGATCAAGATCAGCATCGACATTTGGTCGCATTGCAAGATTAATGTGGACCACATTTACAAGTGCATCTATGACGCGTTTAGACAAAGTATCTGCGATTACATTATCGAAAACACCGTGTCGTATCTGCCGCTGGTCAAGTACGACGACAGCGAGTTCACAGCACTGTCGACCTTACTGCTGTTTGCGCTCCAAAAGGCGGCCGAGTGGGACAGTAGTGCGACTGTCAAGCAGTTTGTGCAGCCCATCAAGATAGCCCCCTGGTACCTGGATGGCATCACCATGCAACTCAAGTCGGATCTCATGGATATCCATCCCTCGCTGGACCCCATTGTAGCTCGGGCTGCCATGTCATCCACCTTGCTTGTTGACAATGATAACGAGGAGGAAGAAACAGAAAACTATAAGCTCTACCACTATCCCAGCCTGGACAGACCCTCCCGTACCAGAAAGGACAGCAAAGACAGCAGTCTGGTAGTCCAGTTGTCCATCAACAGGGCCTTGTGGATCAAGGGACATCAGCAGCAAGACAAGCACTTGGTCGAGATACCTACACTTGACAACAAAAACTATCGCCATCTTGTCATCAGTGGTCTGCCTGAACACAACAACAGCAGCAGCCATCATTTCCCTGGCTCCACACCGCCATTGACCACCAGCCTGAGAAGACCCAGTGCTGATATTGTTCCCACCACAACAGAGCCCACCAGCCATCGCCTGCTTGGTCGCGGTGGTGGTGCTGGTGGTGGTATATATTTCGGGACCAGCATGGGCACCATCCATGCCGCGATTGGCGAGGACGATCTCCCACATCCCGCCCTTTGTTTGCACAAGACGACAGACTCCTTTAGTAGCAGCAGTAAAAGAGACGACAATGCCAGTTTGCATAGTCGACAGGAATCCTTGGCGTCGTCAAGTATCATGACCAAGGCGCATTCTACTACTACTGCTACTAACAAACAACAGCAGCAACAACAACAACAGCCCAAGATGAACGAACATCCTCACCAGCACAGCTTCATTGTGTTTACCATCGACTCGGACGCCCTGTGTATTTACACCTACAATTGCTCAGATTCATTTGTGGAGCACATGTACAATGCCACTCTCAAAAACGTGCTTCAACAAGAAACCAGACACATGGGGCTCCACAACATTTTGCACCAAAAGATGGGCCTGTTTCATCATACCGATACCATGGTCAACATCTTGTCTCGTCATGTACAAGAACCAGCGACGGCGACGACGACAGCGACAGCGACATCTGGCATGATCACAACACCACCGCCACCGCCATCATCCGCGTTAGTAACTGCTGCAACACCATTGCTTCAACACAGTGCCATCACTCAAGTACAACAAATGACAAGTGCAAACAACAGCAATTCGGGAAGATCGTCGCCTAGTTTAGCCAACACCATTGGCAGACTGGTGCAAATGGATTCATTTTCGTCCATGGACAGTCTTGGTAATAACAGCAACAGCAGTGAGAGAAGGTTTAGCGGCAAAACAGCTACCGCTGCCGCATCCACTACTACTGCGCCTGTAGCTGTTGTGGCCGATTTTGAAAGCCTGCAACATTTGGTCACCAACAACTACGAGTACAAAAACCGCATCAGCAGCACATCGTGTCGTATGATGGCGCAACACGCTGCCCGACTAGGTCCTCTAGAGAAACTGCAACACCACTCTACCTCTGTGTTGGACATGCATGACAATGCCAAACTCTGCAAATCATCCATCCTTAGCAACATGGGCGGCAGCAGCACTTTGACAGATCCAACAGCAGGCACGACCCTATTTCCAGCTGCTGCTGTCCGAGGCGCTGATGCCAATACCGTGCTGCGAGATGTCTATGCCGACTCCACAGAGGATAACCGCAACTGGTACGATAAAGACTACTTGCTGCGACACGGTGAGCCCTACCTTGAAATGTACCTTGCCAGATCAAAGCCCCTGGCAGCGCACGAAAAGGCGTTCAAGGTGTACACCAAATGGGCAGATCAGTACTATGGTCCGGGACATACAAAGACGATTGATGAAATGATGACTGTGGATGAACTCAAGCAAATCCTAAAGGCATCTCGACTGTTGCATTTCTGCAGAACACCATTGATATTTTCTGCTGGCACCAATTCGTTGGATCTGTTGTCCAACCATCCTATGGCTACTGGTGGTAGTGGCAGTAGTAGTAGCCATGGAGCAGCATCAGACACCTTGTTCATCAAGTCAACCGTCTCCAAGAGCGAGGAAATGACAGCATGGTATGAAAGACTGTCTCGAGGCTTTATGAGAGAATACGCATCGTATCTGGAGAGCATTGGCATGCATTTGATTGTGTACGGACCCTCCAATGACCAGCAAGACGAAATGGAGGCTTATTTGTCCAGATTCACCATCACCGAAGACTATGCAGTCAACTCACCTGTCGTCTACCTGCTCCAGGTCTTTGAGGGCGGCTCCATCATGTGTGAGGTGCGTCTGACGGGCGCCTTTGTCTCTGTCACGCTCTACACGCTGCACCGTCGCTACGGCCGTCTGCAATTCTCGCCCTACTCACGTCAACGCAAGCGAAAGGAGATTGGAAGAGAAAACTTTCAAAACTTCATGACAGAATGCGACCAGTTCAAGCAACGTATTCACGTCAACTCGTTTGTGTTTGATTTCCACCTGAGATACATTCAACGCAGCCTGGACGATGTGGCATTGCTGCCTCCCAACTTGAATCTGCTGAGCATCATCAAGAACACGGTCTCTGTCTATGATCGTCCTGCCATCTATGCTCGAAACCGCATCATGCATGGCGTCTACCAAGCGGCTGTGGACGATGCGCTGAGTGGCTTCACCACATGGTTCATGAACACGGGTTCCAAGCTGGGCCTCAAGGCGCTCAAGGTCGACAACGTGCCTGTGGCCTGCTTTGTTTCGTCGGACGATTTGACGTTTGAAAACAACGACAGCGATGATAGTAGCAACGAAGATGCTCCCTTCAGGTACACGTTGATCATGTGTCCTGCAGACAAATCTGGAAGCACGGATAGATGGAGAGAAAGCAGCGTCAGCGTCCATCATCGACAAGGCAGCTTTGATATGATGGGTTCCAGTTCTGTCTTTAAGATTGTCAATCGAGCAGCAGCAACAGCAGCAGCAGATGTAGCACCCAAAATCCACTTGCAGTACTTTATCCTGGTCACTTATCGAGGCATGGA
Organism: Mucor lusitanicus; assembly: GCA_010203745.1. NCBI lineage: Eukaryota > Fungi > Mucoromycota > Mucoromycetes > Mucorales > Mucoraceae > Mucor > Mucor lusitanicus. The sequence continues at coordinate 1,190,230 of JAAECE010000009.1, read as the reverse complement.
TCGCTGTACGTCGTCGGATCGATGTCAGAGAGCGTGGTCCAAGGTGCTCAAGGATAAGCCAAAGAGATACGCCCATTTTCTGGATGAAGTGCTTTCACCAGAAGCGTTTACTCTGAACGATGTGTTTGAATCAGCTAAAAACAAGATGGATCACATTGTCAACAAGGTAATGTAGCGAGTGAGTGAGTCTGGGGTGTCATTCAACTGATAATTTATATGTATATGGTGTACATAGGCTATCCACTTTTTCCACAGAGAAGCAGACTGGAACAAACTCTATGAAATCGTGCGTCCCAATCTATCCAAGGAGCTACCTCAGGATTTGGTGCATTTGGCTTCAAAATTCAACCCTATTCAGCTGGGCGACATAGATCCTGCATTCAACAAGTTTCTTGCACTGAAGGGCGTCAATTGGAACGATGTGTTGGACAACTTGAAGCTGTTCTACATGATGACTTGCGGCGACATTCAGATCAAAGACACTAGGCATGTGTTGCTGTTCATTCCCAACACTACCTTTTTCCACTTTGTGTATACGCCAGGTGAGCCATGTCGGGTCAGTATCAATGCAAAAGAAGATCGTGGTACTAGTAGCGCTGCTGCATTGACAGACGATGAAAAGTATTATATGAGCAATTTAGCCACAAGTTTGTCCTATTACTTGTGGAAACGTATTCGTTAAAAAAAAAATCAAATAAACCCAAATTTGTCATAAATGTGCAAATATTTATGCTTTATTGTCATGTTTCTACTACGCTTGTTATTCATCCAGGTATTGAGCACATCCAAAGGCGCTGCAGTAAACTCCATTGGCACCTGTAAAATCGATACAGGCATCCAAAGCGTCCGAATCGCACACTTTACCTTGAGCCGTGGCACAAGCAGTTCCCAAGGATGAATTTGAACAGGATGTAGCTCCCATCTCTTTTGTCGCTTTACATCTCGCTTCATTCGCTGTATCACAGGGCCCAATCTTGGTTGCGGCTGATATGATGGGACTTGGTAGACCGGGTGGTGTTGGAGAAGAAGAGGCTGCTGCGTCATTGGAATGAGCTCCTACATTGATGGGATGTCCCTCTGTGTCGATTTGAACGTTCAATGGCAAGTTGGCATCATTTGCGTTGGCAGGGATCTTTACAGGTGGAAATCCAATGGGAGGTACTTGATCTGTATTGCCTGAATCAGCTACATCTTGCTTTGATGCACTGCTTGTGGAAGCATGGACTGATAATGCAAAGAATAAGGGTAGGATAAAGCAAGTAGAATATTTCATATATGAAGGGGGGGATGTCTATGATAAAGAAGAAAAAGCAACCAAAACAGAAAATACTAGTTGTCGTTTTGTTTATATAGTACATATACATTCAAATGGACGTGTCAATGTCTGTATCGTATTCCAGACCATCTCGATCCAAGGAATGCTACACCACACTGATATCTTTCGCCTCCCCATTGGAGCCTTTTCCTTCTAATACATAGATGGGTATGTAAATTCGTTTTTCTGTATTGACAAGCCAGCAATCATTGCATCATCCAGATTAAAATATGTACAGAAATGTATGATTTTTATTATTATTACGCTGGAGGCAAGAAGCTAGAGAATAGCACGATACCAATCAATCCATAGATGGTGAAATAGCCCAACACAACATTGGCCATCCATGTGTGCTTGCCCTCACAAAATCCTTTGATCCATAAATTCCCCACATACCAATAAAGCGGCGGCACAGATGTAAAGAAGCGAATAATCACTTGAATGTGCATGTTGGTCGTGGCAAACAGCAGCAGAAAAGCCCACAGATACATAAAGACAGCTAGTGTGGAGCTATAATAGCTATCGCTGTCATTGTGCTTGCTCCTTTTTATCCCCAATGTCCAAAATTCAACCGAGTTGTGTTGAATATAAGCTTTCAGTCCAAATACGCTGAGAGCAATGATAGGTGCTGCCAGAACAAAATTGGGTATCTGCTTGATCTCGTAATACGACATGAATCCAACATCCCTACAAGAGTTCTTTTAGTGTCTTGAAGCATGTTGATACGAGTTTTTGATTTCATACCAATACTCCTTTTGAACAAATGAATAAATGAGAGGTACTTTCTCTGTGCACCACGGTCTATCCAGTGAACAAAACTCTTTGTACGCATAGTATTGAAAGAAAGCAAACCCGCTGGCTGTCATCAAGGTATATACAATGGATCGCAACAAGCCAGTGACAAAGTTCTGATGAATCCGTGCGTCAGTATCACGCTGCCTCATGTTACCATGTTTGCCCTTTTTTTTTACCTTGCGATGGATCAAGCGCATCCAGACCAAATCGTAGAAAAAGAAACCAGCATACACAATGGCATTAGATCTGACAGCAGATGCGATACCCCAGATCAGCGCAGATTGCATGTACTTTTTCTCAATCACCCATCGCATGCCCGTAAAAGTCATCAAAGCAAAAATCGATTCGGTATAAAACGAGGACATGAACATGGCAGGCGGTGATAAGCAAAATGCAATAGAAGACACATGTGCTAATCGCTTGTTCTTTGGCAATACGGCTACTGTCAATCTACAACGTGCAAAATATCAGACATTGGATGTCATACTCCACAAAACATGCGATGAATTTTACTTGTACAAGGCACCTACAGCCAACACAAATGACACATTGGCAACTGTAACGCCAGAGAGCAGCAATGTGTATCTGTTGCCTAGCAGACTTTGAAGAGGCAAGAACACTACACTGGATGTCATTCGCCCTTGTGGTTCGTATGATATTGTCTATCTTATACAACATACCTGTGTTTGCCAGTAGTCTTGAGAGCAACGGCATCACTGGAAAGAATGCTGTCTCTTGCTCATACACATAGCCTTTCTCTGCAATATGTAAAAAATAAAGTGCATCCCATCGTAAAAACACGTTCAATGCAGATGTTGCCGCTGATGTTTCCAGTTGTATTTCTCCAGACGAATCATAACTTCCAGTAAAAAAGTACGTAGCTATTGCTAGACCAATCGTCACTAGACGAGAAGTGATGGCAATAGAATACACTTGCTTCAACATGGTCTTTTTGAAAAAAGAAAAAGAGGTACTCGCTGGTAGTGAATTAAAAAGTTGTGTGAGTGGGGTTTATACTAGTGTACATGTTGGCCAATAATGACAGAAAGAGAAAGAAGCAGCCATCCAACCTTTTGATCTACTACATGTGTCATGCCACATCAGCCAAGAACCTCGCCATCAAATCATGCGGCTATCATTGATGATATAAGCTTCAAAGCCAACTCTTTTATGTCTACCTCCTTCAAAATACATATCACCTTGAAAAGACGACTACTTTACTATGTACTCAATATCATTTTCATAATAGAGAAAATAGTAACAGCCACCATGAAAACATCGCTGAAAGTTCCAAAAGATTGCATACAGTAGATGTTTCCTGTAAAAGCCTCAACAGTTAACCCCATGGAACATATAAGAGAGCAGCATCACATTTTTTGATTGACTGTAAATTCGCTGGCCTCCATCATAACATCGTACTAATGTAAGCGTTGGATCCATATCATGTCCTCATAAATTATAATCATAGACTAACTGATGTTACTTGACAATGACACTGCTTCTATTCTGAGGTGATGTATTTATATATATATATATACCGTATATGTTGCTGCTAATAAGTAATTTCCTACAGTATTGCTGCACATCATGTCCAATTTTTTCAGATGCTCCATTCGTGTGTTTTTGTTCAACGTAATCCAAATATTGCAAACTATTCACCTTTTATCTTTCATCATTAGCACTCCCATATCAACGCTCTTCGCCAGCGTAATCTATGCATGAAAAAACAAGCATTCCGACAGGTTGCTTCCTTTACATAAGTAAAAAGAATACTTGCCTAGCGAGAATTCTTTTCCAGGTATTGTCACCGATACAAACCAATAGTTCCCATACAAATAAGCGGTCTCAAATAATTTTTGGCGAAAAACTATAAAAAGGGGCCTTCATTTCGATCCTTTTCTCTCCCGGGTTTACCTTCTCTTTTCTTTTTTGAATTCTCTTTGAAATTCTATTTCAATTTCGCTTTGAGAGTAGCATGTCTCTATAGCAGTTTTTTGCGCTGATTCCGAATCTGCAAACCATTTTTTTGTAGGTACCATGGTTCCTGACAAACGTAAGATTTGTGATATTTTTGGAAAGTTTAAGCTATGCTACTAGTAAAATTTTTTTAATATGGCATGAATGCCCAATCTTTATAGACAGATCAATAGGGGTGCACGTTTTTGACTAGAACGTGTTGTCATTAGGGTTGTAATAGACAATTTGCACGAGTAATGATCAAAAAGGGTGCACATGCGTGATTTTTGAAGGCTTCTGCACTCGAATTTCACTAAGTGAATGCAAGTAGCGTAGAGCTTAACTATTGTTTGGCATTCAATTCTCTATCGGATGGTGCAAGTTTTATATAGATGTTCCGAGTTTTGTCAGAAAAACATTGCTGCACTTGTGGTTATGACTATGGCTAGGAGAATTGAATTTATTTGTTTACAAAAATCAATTAAAGACAGGGAAGCACAGGAGAAGTAGCGAGATAGCAAAATTTATGTGAGGGAATGGTGATAAATGTACTAGTTAATGGGTTAAAAGCGTTTGCATTAAGTCAGGCAACAAGGTCGTCATTTATTCATGTTTTGGTGTTTTCGCACGATCGAAGGTTGAAGGTTCACAAAACTCTTGCCTCAAAAAGAAATTCTAACCACGCTCTGGAGGATACATACTAGTATGTCGATTTGACGATAAAACTAACGATTCACGCTTGATGAAAAGAAATTACAATACGATTTTTCTTGTAGAGGAGTTGAGCTCCAGATTTTATTTAAAGTCCTGTAGACTTCGTTTTGAGGGATGGACAAGACTGAAAGAATTACGATACGATATTATTTTTGATACAATTTTTTATATAAATAAACTATTTATAAAGCTAATTACTCAAAAAATATCTTGAATTTTGACAAATTTTCGCAATACTGGAAAGGCGTTCACGGCATCCCACAACTAGACATCTAGGGCATATATTTTTGCACACTCGTCGAGGTTGGCTACCAGAACGCCCAAAAACAGCGCATGTAGTACGGCATCGTCTCCATCTAATTTGCCTTGGCATCGGATGCAACCGAGGGCACCCCGCAAAGAGCAGTGGCCAGATCACAAACGATGGTTGTGGTGGAACCACTGCCAACAATCAGAGAGGTACAGAAGTGAGGGTAGGAGGGGGACAGATGCTTCTTCCTGAAAAATTGGCAGAGCACAACGGGCAGAAAAAAGCTCGTAGGTAGAAATGGCACGAGAGCCTTCTGCCACTACCACATTTCGGGAAGGAGCATGTACCTTAGACGACGTATTGGTGATGGTAATCCTATTGTCGTCTATTGCTTCACGTATTTGATTAGATCTCAGTATCTTGTTATGGTGGTTCTGTAGCTGTTCTGGAGTCTTATAAAAGATGTTGATCCCATCGCAAAGGTTGTTCCAGTGCTTGCATAACATTAGATAGTCAATGGATGATCGGTTTCCATAGTTGTTGTACCGGTTATTTGGCAAATCGATCACCAGTTCTCTGAACTTTGCCTTCACTTCAGGAGTGTGCACTTGTACAATCGCACACTTTAAGCCTTGTCGCAAAGAGTGATAGATATACTACGTATCTTCTATCAGGTCGGCTTCAGGTTTGAACTTCACCAAGGCGGGAGATGTCAAAGCCAAGATTTGGTGGTGATAAACTCCGGGTTACCCATATTCTTATTTCGTCTTCATTTGGTGGTTCAGCCTTCTTTGTGAACGATTTGAGACAAGCAATCCTAAGTACTTCTCCATCCCGTAAAGCGATAACAGAGGCGCAACGCCAAACGTTTTACCCGAAGCGACAAAATTGATTGGCGAGACATCATCATTTAATCAAAAAAAGTGTGATGCTTGCGCTGGCAGTCCAAGATGATACCTTAGGACATTGATCGAATGAATCAGCGAAAGATTGAAGTGCCTAACGTACTACTTTTGGTTTAGTCTATGTTTTGATGAGCCAGCCTATTAATTATTTACATGAATACATCGGCCAAAAGTTGTTCATAGAGTGGTAGTTACGTTTGCATTATACCTTAGTTATTTATAGTCAGCAAAACTATATCGTTAAAAACAACTTCTTGAATTGTCCGGGGGAAGAGTAGTAGCGACAACATACTGTCAACTTGATAAACATGCTAAAGTAGAAATGGCAGATGATCATCCAAAAACAACGATTACCAGACATCCTGATGTTGTCTGTGTAAAAAATCGTTCGACTTTTATAGCCGTAATCCATCAAGGAAATAGAAGCTGCGTAGAGATACCGTATTATAGCAAGTAGAGGCGGGATTGGCATCCCAAAGAGTTTTCAAAGTAAGGCATACTACACCACTAAATTCACCTCATCTTTTCCGTTTGGTAATTTTCCTTGTATATTTTTAAGAAGTATCATTTATTTGATATCTAAAACAGCTTATTATTATCCGTTGTCATGCATCTACACGGCTACAAAGACCACCCATACTAGCCAAATTGATCAAATTTAACACTTAATATCTCGTCTTCCAAGCTCTTCTAGACGCTCGGAATAGTGCCAAATGATTGCTTTCAATCACTATTTACATCCTGAACCTTTGACTTAATTTTTTTTCGATCGATCTAAACCGTCGAAAATTTACGTTTTTTCATGAGGTACCCCTCATGGTTTTTGTTAAAAATCAAACGATCGTAATTTTGAAGGCGAAAACAAAATTTTTTACTATGATATATGTTAGAGTAAAATGACCGCACAAATGTAGGGTAGCCTGCGCAATTGCTATCTTGAACGTTGCATATGCTAAATGTTGACTTTTCTTGGAAAAACTGCTTTTTACATTTTCGCAAAATTCTTTATCTTTTCATTATAAACGTATTTTATAATTGACACCATTAAATGAGTCTTCAAATTTTCCCCTTAAGTTTATTAGAAAGTCATATACACTGAGCACACTTTACATAGCTAATTTTGACAAAAATGTTAACAAATGTCAAACTATGTCGACATTGATTCAAAAAAATCATCGCAAAAAAAATCATTTGGGTACAGTCACCACAGTGCAAAATGTTTATTGTACACGTCATTCAAATTCTGTGTGCTCTGTGCTGCCGCAGCCTATTGACTGCAGTCACCCTCAGTAACGCGTTTTTTTTTTTTTTCTCGCACTGTTTTTGCACTGCACTTTCTCTATTAAACCATATACTTTTTATTACTATTAACTGAATATAACACCACTTTTGTCAAAAAAAGCATGCCCTTGCAACCACCATTACCCAAGACAACACCTTTCAAGTTTGTTACAGTAGGTATCAGCCGATAAGAGCCACTTTTCGCGGTACAATATACAGGAATACTAATTATACAGTTTATTTCAGGCCGCCAGTTCGTTGCAATATAATGATTGTGTTTGGTTTGTATTTGGTTTCTATATCCCCCTTTTTTGGTTGCCATGGATTTGGTCGTCATGGATTTGGCTACTATGGATGATTACATTTATTCAACCTTTTTGATGAATTCGTGTTAATAAAGTCGATTGAAACGATATGAATAATCAGTTGTCAACTGTATCTAAAACGAAAGCAAAAGAGACTTTTTTATTACAGGGCATCTCTTGATTGACATAGAGTGGATCCCTGGATATGACCACTACACTGAAGATGAATATCTGGGTGGAACGCGAGATTAATAAGTTCGGGTGTGGAATATCTGATGTAGAGCATACACATGAAGTGATGAGCGTGATGTATACGCATTGAGTGGATCTTGACAGTAAAGAGTTGGAGCATGTTGAGTTGGATGTTACCAGTGCACAGACGACGATCAACATGCAAACAAACAACATGTCGAGTGGCTAGAGCGAAAGTGAAAGTAACTTGTCTAGGCACACGCTGTGTGTCCACGTGGTTGTGTATGTGGAGCCAGATGTGCATGTAGTCTTCAGGCACATGCTGGTGAACGTAGGCTTTGCATGCAACACTTTTATTACTTTTTTTCTCGTAACACTGTGCATTCTTTATTAGTTTGCTCTATTGCGATTTATTCTTTTCCCCTCCTTTTCTGCACGCAACTATTTTTCTTTTGCTGTACCATATTGCTATAGTGTATTCTTTGATGCATTGTATTGCTGGTGGCAGTGTTGCTCTATTGTTGTGGAGTAACCTTGCATTCTTTTCGTTCTTCAAGTATTACTTCTTCTGTAATACGGGTGGTATTGGTGGTGTTTTTGCTTTGTATGAGGCAACCACGATACTACTTTTGTCTACTACTTTTTTTTTTCTTGTACTCGTCATTTTGATGATACACATTGCATGTTACCTTTTTTTATGTAACTGTATTGCGATGATTCTTTTCTTCATCACATTCTAGTGATGCCCTCTTCTTACTTTCCCTTCCTTTTTATGGTTCTTTGAGCCATAACCCTCTTTTTTGTTGTGTGGATAAGCCTATCGTTGAAGCACAACTAGATTTGATTCAGAGGCTGGGGTAGATAGGTTACCCTCACTTGATTGGTATCACTTACTTGGTGCTAATTGAGAGTCTCAAGCGTTTGCACTATCAGCTGGGGTGTGTAGTAAGGTATATTCTGGCATTTTAGGGGATTTTGATGATAGAATTGCTAAATTACTGTATTTGGCAATACTTAAAGCTCCGCCTAACGTCAAAACAGAGGGAAACCCTCGCAAAAATTTTCGAACTCCGCGGCGTTTAAAACTAGCTTTTAAGCAATTTTATTGGCTCAAATTTTGAGTCAGTTCAGAGAAATAAAGCACTGATGTTGAAACTAAAAATGTAATGAAAAATAAGAAAAGCAAGATTAAACATTCAAAATGCATGGTACAAATGGCTTATGGTAATTACACACGATACCAGCATAAGTACTATTAGACATGATCAAATACATTTACTATCCTAAAAAAAACAGTTTAAGGATCAATAATATAAAAGGATGTGTTCTTAAAATTTAAATAAAGTGTATTATTACAAAGATGATGCTTTACTACATAAATCTACGTTTTTCCCAGCCAAGCATTGTATAATATTATATAAGACAAACATAGTGGCGAGCTGAATACAAGACATGCCAACTTATAAGATCTGTCAAACACAACAACAAGCCGGCTTATGTCTGTTTATGTTATTCTTCTAGCAACCATCGATTGCAGGGCTTTGTTATTATTCCTTTCAGAAGCGAGATGAAAGCCGGGTAATAAAACAGATCTTTTACTGAAAGACGGAACGAATAATACAGGAACTCGTTGATTGCTGCTCGCCAATCTGTTTGGGAAAAGCAACATTAGGAAATGTTACTCAAGCCATTACCTTTCAGAAAAGGCTATCAGCAAATGGAGCTCGATAAAGAAGCTTACCATTTCAGAGCGTCTAAACAGCTTTATTCAGTCATCAGTCAAACTGCCAAGTAAGAAACCTATATGAAGATACAAAAACAAAGTATATCATAAGTCTGCTGTGCCGTATATCTGGAAAGAGAGGTACATTTCACAAAAATGCATTTTGTGGTGGATCTCTTTTATTTAGTATGAAACTCAACTTGCAAGCAGATGCATCTGATATGTAATGTGTGATTACAATAAGACAGGCGCAAATAAAGGTTTGTCTGAGGTGCTGGAGTTTCTGCTCAAGGTATTGTAACTTTCAATGTTGAATCTAGTGGTGACAAGGGATCGAAACCCCTCAAGCGGTTGCTCACAGTTGCTCAGCAGCTAATTGTTTGGAGAGCTGACTGAAGTCAAGCAAAGCAAAGGATCTCGCATCAGTCTGTTTCGCATTCTTGTATATCTATTAAAACTGTGCTCGCAAATATGAGGATGGATGTCTATAGTGGAACATACATACATATAGCACATTTCAAAGCCTCTTATTGCAAGCATTGTTGGTGTGTATTTATAGGATCTGCTATGCAGATTGACTGGGTTTCCCAACCTTTTTAATTCAACTTCCATCTGATAAGGGTGATTCTTTTGTTTTTCTTTCTTGTAATTTATCAACAACAAAATGGAAGGACACGAAGGACACATGATGCCAGGTAACCACGACATGTCAAGTATGTCAGGGCATGAGGGTCACACAATGCCAGGCCATGATATGCCAGAAGCGAGCTGTTCAATGAATGTAAGGTATCGACACTGTGTTATGATAGCTATCGTCTCATGCGGATGCCATTGTAGATGCTTTTCAACTGGCAAATAAACGACGTCTGCGTAGTGTTTGAGAGCTGGCATATTCACAATGCTGTCGAGATGCTGATATCATGTATTGTTGTGTTCTGTATCGCAGCAGGATACGAGTATCTACGTGTTTGGTCAATGTCTTTACAAGACCAATGGTCTCAAGCAGACAAAAAAAAGTTGTCCGACCAGCAAACGTTGGTTGGTGGTCATACAGAAGATGGATATGAAAGTGCCAATATCACTACAGCTGCAGATTCTGCCAGCTTCTTGAGAAAGGATATGGTTCTAGTCAGGTAAGGACGATGACACTGGTGGAGAATGGGTTCAGGGTCTCATTATCAAATGTAGACGTTCCAGCAAGCATCACGTTTTGAGATCTATGATCTATGCTGTGCTTGTTGCCATTAGCTTTTGGTTGATGCTCGTATTCATGACATACAATGGATACCTGATGATTGCAACAGTGTTAGGAGCAGGTTTTGGACATTTGGTATTCGGAAATGGTAAATTAAAGGCGAGTCGTGATATACAGTGCCATTAAACTACAGTAGCGATTTTCTCCTTGCCATGTATACCCCCTTTTTAATCTCTCCTAATCCACAAACACACACTACATTTGATCATCTAAACAATACTGCATTTTTGAATACGAATAAACTCCTGTACATTTCCAAATTACAATCAAACACAAACTTTATTATTATTAAGGTAAACGAGAAGGGTATATATACAATTTTTTTTCCTGGGCTCTAGATTACGGATATCTTTGCCAAGAAGAAGAGTGATTGACAACGCCAAACGAATTGCTGGCCATGGGTAAATCACTCCTATTACTAGTGGTGGTATGGTTATTTTGGGGAATATTGCTGCTGTACACTGAGGAGGAATGATTGTTATTATATATCGCAGAGTTGGAGTTATCTACACTTTGCAGTTGATGGTGGGTATCCGAGTAAGACATGGGCGTGTAGAAATCGGCAGTGTAGTTGAAAAAAGAAGCACTATTCGGTATCATGCTTGATGAATCGTTGACCCCTCCAAATGTTGCTGATTGCATCTTTGGCATGGATAGGCCTTGATTGATTGATGATTTTTCTCCAGAGTCTGATCTGCTTTCGCTACTGTCTTGTGGGTACTGTGCGGTTACTGGTACTGGTGCATGTCGGCCTCTGTTGGGCGAGGTATCTACTCCTTCAAACCATTTGAGCCATCTATCCAGTGCCTCACGATCGCTGACTTGAAACATAAAGGTCAAGCCAGTAACTGTGCGAACACTAAAGGTGTGATGGTTTTTGTTTTTCGTTGGCAATTTCTCCCAGTCAATATAGTGGTGCATTGTTGCATCCATACCAGATTTCTGAATAATAGCAATTAGTAATCATCAGACAGTAATGCCACAAAGACTTACATTGGAGAGGATAAAGAATCGCTTCATCGGCACCAAGACAATATGCTTCAACTCCCAGATGGAAAAGAACTCAAACCTTGCCAACTTCTTGACTGGAAGCATGCCTTCATGTGCCTTTACAGTGAAATCAAGCATATTCTTTGCTACCAGGTTCAAGTTCAAGTTTTCATCCAAGGATTCCGAGTGCGATTGCTTTGTGAGCTCTGCGTGGCTCTCTGTGTTCATTCGATACAAGCTGAACTTTTTGTTACTTTTGATAATGTGTCGAACAATAAGCAAAAACTTGGGTAGGAACAAGACAATCAGGGTGAATGTTGCAGCAAATAACACGCTAGAGATCTTGAGAAAGATGGAGGTAACAAAGCTCTCTACGGGAATGAAGAAGCTAGGAGAAGCAACACACGCAGCTAATCCAGCATTGCTATAATAGGAAAATACATCAGTAAATGGGATCATTGAAAGAAATTCAGGCACACAAAACATACTAGCTCACATAGGCAATTTGTGTCGTTTCTGACCATTTTCTATTTACATTTCGTGTCTAAAGAGGCTATCAGTCATATGATCTTGAATTGAAATTGCATGTAACAGTACCTTGAAGGCCAAAAAAGCAGCTACAATGATGAGCAATGCACACCAGATGAGTACAATCAACTCTGCAATGTTGATGTGACCCCAATTTCCTTTGGTAGCAGTGGGGTAAGTACAGAGCCAGCAGTAGGTTGAAGAGGAGATCATGACATCCGACACTTGCATAGGGAAAGCAGCGTACCAGACAATAAGCGGAATCAGCCCTATGAGGAGGAATAAAGCCACAAGACGGCATAGATAATATGATTTTAAACGAGATGTGCGAACAGTAAACACGTTTTGAAAACTAGACAACCTTTGTCAATACACTATTGATGATACAGACAAGCAAAAATACAACTTACATGCGATAGATTCTATGACAATGCATCGGTTAGTCTATCTATTTGCATATATCCTCTAACAAAGCTCACCTGTAGTTCTTGGCTATGATGCTGCCAATGACTAGGGCAAACCCGATGACTAGAATGATTTGTCGAGCAATACATTTCGCAACATTTGGCTTTTCAAGATAGAGTAGCACGGAAATATAAGTTAGTGATATACCCATTAATTGCAGATAGCAAAAAATGGGGCTGGACACCATGATAGGCTTCAAATGTCGGAACCAAAAGATGAGCACCATCATGATCTGAGAGCACAACAGGCCTAAACCGCAGATAACAACCATAACAATACCAGTGACCTGATGCACTGTGGGATTCAAGGCTAACTCCGTGGGTAAGTAATTAGAGTTCTTCTGGAAGATACATAAGGTTTGCAAGCTTACCATATCTAGGTATCATATCCATCGGTTTTTGGGTTGTATGACCAAGATATATGATCTCTGTGTCTGGGATGAACTCAAATTCATTCAACTTAACAGTGGCGTACGTGACGGAGGAGCCGTTCAACATGTAGAGGATCTGAAAATAGCTGTATGACATGTTAGATGTTTGATATGCAGCCGCCGCTGTGCTATACATACCCAGACTGTAGATCACCTATATAGAAAGTATACACATTAGAATCAAGATATAACATACTGAGTATAATTCATTGGTTACCAGTATCTGAAAACCCCATATAGCCTAAATGAAAAAAAGAGATCAGGTTAGACTTGTCATACATTATACATGATCACCTTTGTATAATTTCGTACCAGCTGGTCCAGTGTAATTCAAGTTGTAGAATTCAGGAGTCATCCTAGAAGAATTGAATGTGCCTTTGGATAGATCAGATAAACCCGCTGATCTACCGCCGGGATACGTGTTCAAAGCCTATACGCAATAATGAGCTGACTGGTGCTGGTTTTGATGTTGAAAGAGATACTCACATGGTCAAGTCCTCTGGCAAGTAATTCTGTACATGCATACGCCTGGGGAGCATTGTAACTGAGTCCTGTCTTGTTCCATTCGTTTGGATGATTACTATAAATACAAAATTTTCTATCAGCATGTAGTAATTCGTTGTCAATTTCTGTAATACAAAGGTCATACAAATCCTCAGGAACACGTTGAGTCTGCCAGATTTGGTTTAAACTGTCATAACTGGGTTCTCCACTCACTTTTGTTTGATAAAGAATCGCTGTTAACTGACCAGTAGGACAATGCGTGTGTTTTATACCTACAATCCCATAACCCACTAATAAACATGAGCCCGTCATACATGGCTAATTCTTCTCTGGAGGTGACAACTTCTTGTAGCACAGGAGAAACGTCGTTTGTCAATATCCACACCCAACCTTTTGTTAGCAACCCCATCTTCCTACGAATGTATAAACAATAGCTTAGATATCAAATCAAGTTAGTGTGCTTTTTTTTCGATAACTTACATGGCTTTATCAAGGATGGCTATCTGATCGTTTGTGTTTGAATCTGCCAAAACGACCACACGAGACCCTGAAGATTCCAATGTGGAAAGTGAATCTACAAAAATGTAGACAATTCAGAATACAAGTCTTGCTACATGCCAATGCTTTGTAACATGCCTTCAATTTCCTCATCAGTCAAGCTATAGAGCGGAATCTGTGTCATTGCTGTAATTTTATGCTTGTCTGCTTGATTCATCATGGAATGCAACACCTGTTGTCCCACTGCATCATTTGTGTAAATCAAAGCAAACATACTCCACCCCATACTGTCGACCCAGTCCACCAATGATTCGCCATAGAGTACAACACTGCCGACTGTTCGAAAAAAGTAAGGATATACGCTCTTGTCCGTCAAGCTATACGACGCCGAAGCACACGAGCATTGTGGTATTTGCCAGATGCCAGAAATAGATGCTGATGCCTCTGTCATGGATGATATCATATCACCTATAACAGCACTAGAGTAATATGAAATTATATATTAAATTGCAAAGGCGGGGACAAATTGTTCTATATTTCTGATGCTTACTCGACTCCATTCTCCACCATGTTCACTGCTGTCCAGGCTGTTTTACCAGGATTTGATTCATCAGAGTAGTAGCGAGTAAAATTAAGCTGAACATCTAGCATTTTTTCATGTAAATGATCCAGTGAATTGATGTATAGTAGCAGCAATGCAAACACTCATACCGGGTAAGATGTTGCTCTTCTTTATGGCATCGTTTGCAAGCTGAATAGCCAGTTCACTAGTGACAATCATATCGCCTAAACTCGGGTCGTCTTTTCTAACGTCTGTTGCATTTGGAAATATGATGCCAATGTTGTATACTGGTGTTTGCAATGTTGTAGTGGTGTTCCTCGACTGTTGATTCGGAGTCGGAATGGCTGAAAATGCGGCATCTATCAAAAGTGTAATGAAAAGAGCGAATAGCAGATACATTGAAAGTAAAAGGTCTTCTTTTTTAGAAAAAAGAAAGACTTGAGAAGAAGAAGAAGAAGAAGAGAGACTAAAGAGCGAATTGTGAAAGAGAGTGTTATTTCGATTCCTCTTTATTATTAAATGAACGACGGAGTTTTGTCTATACAGAGTAAGGTCTTGTTGCATTCTGTTGAACCTGAGTTGAGTTTTCATCTTTCCCTGGTGAATTATTTCCAAATCAATACATAGATTTAGAATTCTGTTAATGTGTATTGAAGGGTTCTACAATCAGATGCAAACGTTTCTTGATCCACCTGAAAACTAGGTGTTTTGGAAGCTTGATTGCTGTCAGATCTGATATAGACATGCCATGTTGATCCTTCAGGGCACCCCACAAATCATCAGAAATCTCGGGGTTTCTTGCTTGATTCGAGTTTTATGCATGCTACAGTATACCAAACAACAGATATTTAGAAAATTCCACGGCTCGATCTACACAGGAATTACCACAATGATGGTTCTTTAAATCAACTCAGCTTTGTAAAAGGTAACAGGCTCCTGATTAGTAGTATAATTTCTCAGGGCAAAAGAATAGTTTCCCACCTCGAGGTTTTGTGTGAGGTGTCAATTGGTGACAACCCTTTGCACAACAATAACTATGGAATTTCTGGTATAAATTGCTGTTTCTGTCTTATCTAAGTTAATTAGATGCATCAACTTATCTTTTGTTGTTTCATGTAACTATGCAAATCAAGTGTAATTTACTGGGAATGAACTGTAAAATCAAAAAAGGGACATTGGCACTATTGTCAGCCAGAAGAATGAAGGCAGGCATTGATACACAGGGTTTCATCAATTACAGTAGGCAAATGCGAATCAAGTTAAGAGGCCCTATCATCAGTATATGAGATGAATATAAGAGCTGAATCCATCAGGAAGAAGAAAAAGAGTACCAGCTATGATAAGAAGAGGGGGCAAATGACAAAGAAGATCTTTTATGTAACTCCCTCCCTCATGTACAGTACATATTAATGAAGTCTCGACTTCTCATATTCAAAATGATCGAACATTTGTATCACATGTATATCTGTATTTATTATGCTATTTAATATGTTATTAGCCTTCTATAATAGCATCAAAAGCAGATTTTAATCAATGTCTCTGCGATGAAAAAGGGGCATTGAGCTTGTGCATAGGCTCCAATCACCGCGCAAAAAAATAATTGAAATGCCGAGCAGCGATTTTTCTTCGTTCCAGATTGGCCAAAATTTGATGATTTTCGACTCGATTGAGCTTTTTTTCCTTTATTCGACTATGAAAATTTTATGGACACTTGATGCGCTCTTAAGCTACCTTAGACTACATTTCAAGGCGTATCTAATGGTGCCAAATTTGCAAAATGTTTTAATTCAACTTTTCGAGCAACTTTGAGAAACATGAAATGAGGTTTTGGGCGAAATTGTCGAGATTTTACATATAAAGGTCTCACAAAGAAAGCGTGAAGAGGATGCGTTGGATCCAAAGGAACATTTTGATCTGATATGTGCCTTAGTAAAAATGCTCATTTTCACGTTCAAAAACGCAATTGTTTGATTTTGATGAAAATCTATGAGGTACCCCTCATGCTTTTCAGTCAATTTTTGATGATGTTTTTCAGGTCCCAAAAAATGCGAGCAAAGGTGTCAGAAAGTAACTGCTAGATGAGAGCAATAGTTTGGTGCCACTCTGACAGTCTAAAACGGCTTTAAACGTGAGAAAACGTGGCATAAATGCACTCAATTTTGGCTGTGTTTTGCATCATTTTGAATAGTAGGAGGTAATGCAAGCTTACTGTCAACCCAAATAACGACTCTTTTTTGTTCTTTTGCTATTTGTCGGCGTAAAGGATTGCAAAAGAGTTAGTGTTTTGAAGACGACAAGCACCACGTTTGTCTACAAGTGTTTAAAATGTTTTGTATCTGCATTACCTTAGTGATTTACAATTTAGAGAGGATTTCCGTAAACTACGAGTGTACTGAAATTGCTCGTCCTGGTTTCTAGGTTGCTTTGCGACGTAGTAATGGAATGTGGCAGACATCTCGAACCAACTATTCACCAGAACAGACCTCAATTGATAAGTATGAGCTATAATAACGTATCAATTGTGCATTTTTGACTGAAGCTGTCTGACAAACATTGCAGCTACTAATGATATTGAATTGCTCCACTTATCTATTTGGCACTGCTAGACACACACACAGACGATCTATCTCAACCTTCCCACACGTGATCCTGCCAAGCTGTGCTATTTTGATGGACACTAAACACCTTTTTTTTTTTCTTTGTTCCATCAACAGTGCTCCCTCTTATATGGCCACCTTTGATTCAATACCTATTGAAATCCTTCATCTAATATTTCAGCATATTGACAGCGCTTGGTATCTTGGCCAATGTCGACATGTCTGCAAAAGATGGAGCGCTCCAGCTGAATCAGCAATGCTCTGCAGACCTGTATTTATTAGGTCACGCAACATGATGCCACTGCTTGCTTATTTAACCAAGAAACCATCCAACGCAAAGCTCATCAAGGATCTCTATCTCGGTATTCACGCCAACGACAGCTCTGCTACCCAGCTATTACAGCTAGCTCTAACCCCCAGTATCGAAAGAATCATTTCATGTGGGGATTACATTGATGATAGCATTTTGACAACGATACATGGCATCGTGCACGAATCACAACAAGAATTTCCACATGTCAGGTTCATTCCAGCACCATGCGAGTTCAGCGACATTTACCGCAAAACACTGCTTTTGTTCAAAGACTCTCTTGAGACCATGTGTATTCCGATTGATGAAGAGAGTGAACATTTTGCATTTAATGAACTGGCGGATTTCACGCGATTATCAAAGCTCACTCTAAGTGGCTACTTTGACGATATGCCTCATATAGACTCCATACTTGGCAAGGCGCATCATTTGAAAGACCTTGTATTTGATCACTGTGAATTGGATCTGTATGATGATGACCAGCCAACGCAGCAAGAAACGTTAGACTGGATGAAGCGGAAGGTACAGATCAATCAAAATGCAATCACTGTCAAGCTATCAGAGGACACTTATCCCAACTATCCCTTGATGGAGTATCTGGTATACAAATATCCCAACATCAAGCACTTGGAAGTGGGAAAACGCTTTTTTCAGAATGGAGCCAGACATTACGAACGTATTTGCAGAGCTCTTAGTCAAATACCAAGCTTTACATTGAAGGATCAAAACAACTTTGAGTCTCTCTTGCCGCATCTCAAATTCTTCAAGGGCGATAAAAATGTTGTAAAGCTCATGTATATTGGACAATGGCAAAGGAAAAGTTATGAGAACGATTACGGCTATCACGGCTATCAAGGCTATTACGGCTATCAAAGCTATTACGACGACGACGACGACAGCACAAAGAGATACAGTACTTTGGAACGTCGGGTAGACCAAGATCAACAGCGCATCACTGAAGCTCAAATCAACATATTTAGAACTTTACGCGATCCTTCAGCACACAATTCACATGCTCGACGTTTGGAAGATATTACTGCTTTTGTTACGGATCTCCAAGTGGATCTTGTGCAAGGCTATGACGATGATGATTTCGCTTCTGAGGACTTGGATGGCGTGGCTAATCTTGAGTCAGAGATATTCTTTGCGGCATTGACTTACGCACATAGATTGGAAAAGATGAAATTCAGAGCTCACGATATCCGCACATTCAAGGCAGCTGCACACAACCATTTTATGGTATTAGAAGGCAACTAGACAGTTTGGAGATTGTTGGTGCAAATGTAGATGCAGGAGCATTCCATTGTTTGAACACTAGGTTTCACACCATCAATACTCTTATCCTCTCCAACTGCTATGTTGTTACGGATGAAACGGGCACAACCGCGATTTCACTGACATCGACCAAAGTGGGATCATTGGTGATTCACACAGAGAAAGATGCTAAAATTGGCTACTATCGTTTCCTTGATTCCCCGTTCGGTTACAGGAAGAAGAAGAAGAAGAGCAAAAAACCAATCGATGAGATTTATGTTATGCTCACTTTGCAAGGCAACAAAAACGCAACACTCAAAATACAGTCTGGAGGTTCCAGTGTTGTACCAGTGTCTATGGATGAATATACAAACCGTCTCAAGACTACTACTGCTTTTCACATCTCATGTTGGTCGCTTCAACATCTTGAATTGAATATGGGTGACATTCATGCCAAACTTGACATTGCCAAGCACATGGGCATGTTGGTTTAATAGTAGTAGATGATCACTAGTATTTTCTGTAGTTTATTCAATAGAATAGTTAATAAATCATCATCTTGCAAGCTCAATCACGCTGTTTCCATCCATTTAGTGCATAGATCTGAACGCATGAATATTTATAAAAGGTACAAAATTCAGGCACCAAACTTTACTAAAGAGATGAAATGATAGGCTTGGTTTCACCTTAAAGGAACGACGGCTTAACCTACTACTATTACATTGAACCCAACAACAGGTACTACCATGAATAGTATATGATTCGCCTTTACTATTTAATCTACCCAACTGTTACCACATTACATGTGCTGCGAGTGCATGGTAATCAAATTGCATTAGCTCGCAAGACATGTGGTACTATATGAATCACATAGGCTTGTTGTTGTCTACATGTTACACGGCATCGTTTTTATTGGATGATGTTTAAATATTTATAATTTTTCACTCCTTGATTTTGTATATACATTTTGTTTCTTTTTTTCTCTTGTATAAAGTAGATTTCAAGCATCCATTGCACTCTTCTTTCTTACAACCATGACGTCCGTCATTGATTTCTGTACACCTGCTGTACCCGGCGAAGTCCACAAATACTATGGCTATTCACACAACAAGTTTTTAAAGTTGCCACACATCAATCCCGTGCACACGGTAACGAATACACCTGCTTCCAATACTGCTGCAGCCATCGCCAAGCGTAGTCCAAGCAAATCCAAAGAGCACAAGACACTGAGATCCGTAGCGCTCTCTGGCAACCTGGCCCTGTTGAGACAGTTTCTTCAAATGGTGCCTGATCAGCTTCAAGCAGTCAACGATCCTCACCCAGCAACGGGATTAACTTGCTTGCATTTTGCTGCCTCAAGAGGCCATTTGAAAATTATACAATGTCTTGTTGAAGAATACGCTGTACGAGTCGATTCCACAGATAAAGAAGGCGAGGTAAGTTGCTTGAGAAAGCAAGCGCGTGTGTTGTTGTACGTGATGTGAACTGACAGGGGCGCGTGATGACACTATATTAGACGGCCTTGTTGAAAGCTGCGTACAATGGTCATTATCATGTGGTAGAGTATCTCTTGGACAGCAACGCCAATATACATCAAAAGGACAAGGATGGATGGACTGCACTGCACAATGCCTGTTCACGAGGTTATTTCAGAATTGTCAGATTATTAGTAGATCGAAAAGCAAAAGTGGACGTTAGAAGCAAAATGGGACACACTCCGCTGAGTAAGTTGGTGCTGGTGGTTAATATGTGCAAACTAATCTCATTGCATGGAACCAGTCAATGCTGCCTCCAAGGGATACATGTCTATTGTGGAATATCTGCTGGATGAGGCTCATGCAAACCCGCTGATCAAGAACAACTTTGGCGAGGCTGCCTACGATGTCAGCGCCGCAGCGGGAGAGTCTTACATTTGTGAGATGCTGGAGAAGGCGGGCAGAAGATGGTGGCATCTACAGCATACTGAAGGTAAGCCCGGATATTTTGACTCCGTCCTTTTGTTTAATAAGACGGATAGGCGTCTTGAACCCGAGCAACAAACGTGCCTCCATGTTTGGTGCTACCTATGATTTACTAGAGTTTCATGTCACTGTCATTGTCATTTTACATGAAAACCAGCGATCCACATCATTACTGGGCCTCTCAAGACCGCAATTCAGCGAAAACTACTTGACAAAGACCGACACCAGAGGCCCTTGGTCGCTGCATCCCTCTGGCACACCCTCAGCTAAAGACATGGTGGCGTTACCAGCCACTTCGACCAACAACCATCGCAGCAACCTGTCCAACTGGTTCTGGCTTACTGACTGGCAGCTGGACTACAGCAACCCTCGCGTGGATCCAACGTCCGGATGGCAATACGCCAAATCCTTTAGCGACGATGACGATGCATGGACGCCTGTAGCACCAACAAGTGGGTACAACTGGGTGAGACGTAGAAGATGGGTACGCGTCATGAAGCGAAGAATGGATTTAACCAAGGGAAGTCATCGCGGAGAAAATGTCACCATTGCCAATGACGATGACGATGAGGAAGACGACCAAAATCAAGAGATCAACCAACAAGACTATCTCTTGCAGGCTGAGAACATTATCAAATCAGCAGATGATGCGACCAAAGCCGACGACAACGCCAATCATGGTAGCACCGTTCAAACCATAAAGCATAATCTGGAAAAGTACAACCAAGCAGTCGAGCTGCTAAACGCATCCATCCAGAGTGAGTAGTAGCTCAACCAAGTTTTGCATAGTATTGCCATGTCTTATTAACACGAGAATGCAAACCCCCCACACAGACGATACCAACGAATTCAGAAGACATCAAGCCTCCACACTGGTCAAATCTTACTTGGCCCAAATGGATAGACTCAAGGACAAGGTTGAACAGCAAGAAGCAGAGGAAATCGAGGTACCTTCTCCTGTGGCACATCAAGATAATTTTAGCCATTTAAATCAGCACGATGAAAACAACAATCCCTGGTCCTCCAGCAGCAGCGGTCCAGAGTACTGGCCAACACCACCGCAACGCATGAACACGGTAGATTTGTTTGCGCAAGAGCCACAGGAAGAGCAGCATGCTTGGGAGTCGGATATGGATGCCAAATCTTGCAGAGTGTGCGCTCGAAAGTTTGGCCTTTTTTCAAGACGGCATCACTGCCGAAAATGTGGTCTGGTCGTGTGTGACAAATGCTCGCCTTGGAAAGTATTTTTGAATCCTTCGGATATCTTGCAGGACCCTGAAAGCACATTAGAGTCAGTGAGTGTATTAGCAACACAGCAGCAAAGAGTGTGTGATAAATGCTACTACAAGCAGCAACAGCCACAGCAGTAGTAGTAAATGACACTGATTTTATACCTCTCTCCCTCTTATAACCCCCCATTCAATATAATACCACGCAAATGACGATAATATATATATTTGAAAAACATGTCCAAATCAAGTAAAGGTTACAACATTTCCTTTTCCAAACGAAAAACATCACTGCCAAAAGTCTATCTTTTTTTACAAATTTAGACATTATTTTGATGATTTCTTTATATACATAAATACGAAATAATTTGACATTTTTTCTTTTTTCTACCCTTATTCATCATGTTGCAAATGGCTTCCACTTTGTCGCAACAACAACAAGGTAAATACTTGTACTGCACATTGCCGAGTTGATACTAACCCACCACTAATCCATAGATACTACAATGCATCCTCAAACCACGTCAACAGGGACAGTGCAAAAGAAGAAGCCTCTGCCCAAGATTCCTAAAACCAATGCGGCAGATCAGCAGCAGCAAAAGCACCGACACCATTCAACGCCCATTGTGCCTGGGCCATCTTGGATAACAACAACTCTAGTTGAATCTCCTCAGATGATGCACAACGACCTGCTATTGACACAAGCAGCACCTCAACCTTACTACTATCATGATCCCAATGCGTATTACCATGCACCACAAAACCACTCTTATTGGAACCAATGCAATGTTATTGACTCGAATCAAGAATGGAAAACATCGTTTAAAAATAGCACAAAGAGTGCTGCATTGATCACTCGATCCGATAGCCTAAAAATAGAGTCCTCCATCAGTGTCCCTGTGCCTTTTCTCAAGAATGGATTGCTGCCGTTAGAAACTCACTTTGAGAAGCCATACGAGCCTCCCAGCGAGGAAATCATGGCCTCCCAACAACAACAACAAAAGACCACCATGTTGCAACGAAAGATCTCTAAAGAAGAAGTCGCTGGATTCCTGGATAATCAAAACGAGGCGGTGGTGGTGGAAGCTCCTCCTCATTCCAATTCCATCTTGCTCCAAAAGCTGAATCAGTTTTCAAATCGCACAACGCCTGTCAATGATGCTATTACTAGTGCCCATGAGCAAGAGGACAATGCTGCTGCTGCTTGTGCTCAGATTGCTGCCACATTTCTATCCTTCAACAACAGCAGCAGCAATCAGCTTGAAAAGAACGCAACTACAACAGATACTACGGCAACATCCAGCAGTAGCAGCAGCAGCAGCAGTAGTAGTAGTCTATCTACACCTTCCTATTCGGTCTCTTCGTTTTCCTATCAACCGGCCTCTACCATGTCCATAACATCTCTGAATACGTGTCACCAAAGACCGGGACCATCCTCCTCTGGTAATGGCGGCGGCGGACACAGGCTACAAAGACACTGTACCTCTATGCCACTACTGACAACTGCCAATGAATTTGACGAGCAGCAAGCACAACAAGAGGAAGAGGAGGATCCCTCGTATGCTTTTTCTGCTGCTGAAAAGTACTTTGATCAACCCGCAAGTGCCTCCTCTGTATCAACACCTCGTATTCCCTCGCCTTGGGGCACATCCAACTCTAAGCGCTCCTTCTCGGTGGCAAGCAATGGTAACAACAACAACAAGATCATTAGCCGTATCTCGACAGGATCTATTCCCAACTTGGCCATCTACACTGCTCAAGTGCCCGACGAAATTTCATTGGAATCCTCCATTGCCAATGAAGCTGCCACTGCCACTGCTGCTGCTGATACTACCACCACCACCACAATGAGCAAAGCAGAGCAGTACTTTAATGTCCATGGAAACGTCCAGCCTGCTGCTGTCTCGGCCACCACATCCGATGCCACTGCCCACCACCACCACTTGCAAGAAACACAGGGCGGTCCAGCACCTACCAAATACTCGCTTAGCATTGCTTCTTGCAGTCTGATCAACATCAGATCCAACACCAAACTCTACCGTCGCATGGCTCTCAAGACGCGCAATGACGAAACCCAATTGACATATGCTAAATATTTGCTTCAAATCTCGAAATTGTACGACAAACATGGTACAACGCAACCATCCAACAAGATTGCGCCCATCTCCATGGCAACCGCAAGTGGTGGTAACACTTATCATGACAACGACACCAACTTGACAACCACACACGCCAAAAAACACTGGCAACAAGAAACACCTGCTCAAACAAGACATCGACTCTTGGCCGAGGCTGGCTACTGGATTGAACGGTTAGCCAAGGCTGGGAAACCTGAAGCACTCTTCATCAAGGGTCGTTGGTATTTGCTCGGTCCGCAGGCCGAGGATTGTGTCCTCAAGGGCTATGAAAAAGTGCAAGAAGCCAAGGCGTTCAAGTGTTTTCTCAGGGCATCTAAAGGTGGCTGGACAGAAGCGCATTATGAGTTGGCTCATCTATGGAAAAAGCGCGGTAACTTTGCAAAGGCCATTCAATGTTATGAAAAGGGTGCAAAGGAACAGCACACATTGTCTATTTATGTAAGTTTTTTTTGGCCCACAAGTATTTAGTATACTCACCGTGTAAACATTAGAAAATGGCTAAAATCTTACTACGCGGCCAACTAAAAAAGAAAAAGGACCTCATCAAGGGAATGCAGTATCTCAAGCAGGCAGCTGACATGAACGATGCCGCCTGTGCAGAACCTGCTTTTGTCCTCGGCTGTATCTATGCCAATGAGTTTGATCGCATTGGTATTCAAAGGTAAGACAAGCTAGAGCAGCAAAGCAAGCATACCATGCCAACAACACACTCGTAATATGTAGATATGTCGATGAAGCCTCCAAGACACCTATTCACAACACCAAGGAGAAAGTAAATTACAGCTTAGCTCTCAAATACCTTAAAAAGTCGGCTCATCACGGATACCCTGACGCTATTTATTTCATGGGACAAGTGTCTGAGACGGGCATGCTGGGACAACTTCAAGATGCGTGGCAAGCATACCAGCATTACATGAAGGCAGCAGAAGTCAATCATGCGGGTGCCATGTTGGATCTCTCTCGCATCTACTCGCAAGGCATCTCGGGTTTGCTGGCTATTCAAAAGGACATTGCCTTTAAATGGTGCAAGCGTTCAGCTGACCTCGGCTTTGATCAAGCTGAATATGTATTAGGGTAAGATATATATATATATTGTCTATATCTATTCACCCGCTTACACATCTATATAGCAAATATTACGAGGATGGTATTGGTGTTGCACCTGATTTCCCTCGCGCTTTAGAGTATTTCGGTAAAGCTGCTTCCAAAGGTTACCAACCTGCTGCGGAAAAGTTGAATCGTCCCATGGCAGATGGATCTCGCAGAAAACGTACCTTGAAAAAGGATGAACAGGGCCATGCTGCCAATGGAAGCAAGCTTATACCCGTCGTTGTGTCCCTGCCAAGAGTCAAACAAGACGACGACGATGATGATGATAACGATACCCGCCATAAGCTCAATGCAAATAGCAATGGCAACAACATTTGCACTATTCAATGATAGATTTCATCTATACATGTAGGCAACTATTATTAAAAAAAAAAAGTTTCTTTCTTCTTCAACTACTACTACGATAATAAACATGATGACTGATTGTTGCTGTGATGATCTGCTAAGTTAATACAAGTTGATGTCTTGGTGCTTAAAAAAAAGCTTAAGCGCACACACACACTTTTGTTGCGTGATAGTGGTTGTGCTATTAGTTTGATTTTGAATGACTTTCTGGATCCTGCAAAGAGAAATTCAGGCACACACATCTGGGTTGAATCTGGTTTCTGATCCATACATGATCCATGAGCCAATATTATCAACTCTTATTGTAAGGAAATTTTCAAACAAACCAGTGTCGATTTATAATGAAACCCTCTTTCATTTTGCATAATATGGTGTAATTTCCAAAGGAGCACATGTAGGGCTTGAGCGAAATCAGTTTGGACTATAGATGGAATTTGCGTCTTTACAACAAACAAAAAGTGTTGTCTAGTACATGTGTAATCCCTAAAAACTGAGGAATGTACGCAGAATAACTCGCCCTACAGTCAATCAGGAGAAACTGACGAGGCACAGACCGATGCTATCTGGAACAAAAAGATTGTATGTGTGTCTCCTCTTTTCTGTCAGTCGATCGTCGATCCTATTCACATAGTATACGCTGTTCTAGATCATAAAGCGGTTCATTGTACAAACTGGCTCGTCTAGTCGACTTGTGGCCCAAATATTTTGATGGAAATGGTGCATTTTCTTTGTCTGTGCTTTTGTTGTTGTTGATAAACAATCAATTCATATGATTTGGTTGCTCGGGCGACATGTCTCATTTAGATTAGCGATGCTTCTTAATATAGCATTTTTGCTGAG
Organism: Mucor lusitanicus; assembly: GCA_010203745.1. Classification (NCBI taxonomy): domain Eukaryota; kingdom Fungi; phylum Mucoromycota; class Mucoromycetes; order Mucorales; family Mucoraceae; genus Mucor; species Mucor lusitanicus. The sequence goes on along the minus strand of JAAECE010000009.1, from coordinate 1,163,778 downwards.
GATAGTAAAAATGTCAATGATGAGATATACCACAACACGGAAAGGAGATTCAACAAGGAGAAGAGCAATAGGGTGATCTTGAACGTCTCAAGTGATGGCACGGGCGGGTTTCTAGTAATCTACCATGTGGGCGTCTGACAAAAACAGAGATTTAGTTTATGAAATTGGAATTCATGTCATTCTGAAATATGAAGACAACAGATAAACACATGGCAGTGCTTTTGTGCACCCTTTGCTTGATTCGACCTCCGTTGATTTCTTGCCTCTCTTTTTCTCTATTTGCCCCTTTTTCTTCTTTTTTGTATAAAAATCTCTCTTTTCTTTTCTGTTTGCATAGAAAGAAAGAAGACTAGACTGACTTTTTCAGCCTCATCCAAACAACAGCACATTTCTGATACAATGACTACTGCGACCACCAACGCTGCAAATGTGAATCCACTGTCGACTCCCCCGCCTGAACTGGACCAAGAAGCCATGCGAAAGCAGTTTGAAAACATGTCCAGCAACGAAATGTCTCGCCATTTTGCAGAAAGCTACAAACAACTTTCCGAAATACTTGGCAACCGCATCAGCCTCTCGGACAACTCTAGCGTTACCACCAACGACGCTGCTGCTGCCGACTTTATGGAGCAGGACCAGGCCCACATCTCTGAACGCACCGATTTGACCTTGGAGGAAAAGAAGCACATGCTCAACAAACTGTTTCTCAAATCAGTCTCCAGCGGCAATGTTGACAAGGTGAATGAATTCCTAAAAAATCCGTTGATCGACATTGATGGCAAAGATGAAGACAACACCACGGCGTTGATTTACGCTGCATGCTTTGGAAAGTTTGAAATTGCACAAGCCTTATTGTTGGCAGGGGCAAAATTGGATAACCAAGACTCACGTAAGTAACCGCTTTTTTTTTGCTGTGTGTGTGTGTTATCGAGAGAATCAAGGAGAGTTCAGGAGGAGAATAGAGGGGGATAAGAAAGAAACATCAAAAAAGTAGATAGGCAAATGAAGATCAAGACACACACTCCTTGATTTTCTTGAGGGGGCGTGATCATATGAAAAACATTGATGCTTACTGTTTTTGTTACTTAGACGGCTGGACTGCATTGATGTGGGCTACCACCAACAACCATGAAAGCTTGGTCAAACTCTTGCTTGAAAACGGCGCTTCGGCTCAAACCAAATCAGCCAAGGGAAGAACTGTGTTTGATTTCGTCAAGAACGACTCTCAAAAGATTGCAGACATCCTGTACAATCCTCGCGATAGCATTTCATCCACATCCAGCATCATGGGTTACCATGCAGACAACCGAAGCTCAACTTCATCCAACGCTGGCGACTGCGATCGCTACTATCAATACTCTACTGAAGAAAACTATGAAAGCTTTCTCTCGCATGACAATGAGTGCAGACCCAAGTTGATTGAAGAGTTTTTGAATTATGACAAGGATACAGCTGCTGAGGAGGAGGAACATGGTCCATACGGCCAAGAGTATGACGACGACGACGAGGATGACGAGGAGGAGCAAGACAAGGAAATAGAATTCAACTGGGACAGATGTATGCCTGATCAGATGTTTGTCTTTGCTGCAGATGATCTCCCTTACATTCTCGATACAGTCATCACAAAGCTTACACTGCCTGTACGCAATGTGCAAGAGATTTTCTTGCCTGCCAACGTCGTCTTTCTGAGTGCTCGCTTTGCTCATTACTTTTCAAGCTCTGAATTAGCAGAGGATGTCATGGAAGGCGCCCTTTACAGAATCAGCAACACCATCAAGGTAAACTTCTTGCTGCATTGACAGCCATGATGGATGACTAAATTTTCTTTAGAGCAACACACAAAATGTGCACATCTTGTCTTATTGGATGACCAACATGACTCGTCTGTTATACTACCTCAAAAAGGACGCAGAACTGGTAGTTGCCACAGCCGAATACCAGCTTCGACTGTCCGAACTCGTGTCCGAGACGTACAACTACATGGTCAACGACATTGGCAAGCGCATCACGCAAATCTTGGAGCCAGCCATGCTGGAACACGACCCCATCTCTGGACTCGAAAATGTCAATTTCGTAGACGACTGGCAGCGGTTTTTCAGACGAAGCACGAGCAGCAGAAAGTCAGAAGACGGTGCTATGCAGATGCAGCGTAGTAACACCAACTCGTCGACAATGACAGCAGCCACCACGAATGAACTGCCCACGCGAGTCATTTCTCCAAAGACCATCACGCAGCTCTTCTCATCGACCTTTTACGTGCTGCAGTCGTACGAAGTGCACTCCACCATCATCATTCAAGCGCTCGCTCAGTTCTTTCACTTCTTGTCGTGCGAACTGTTCAACCACATCTTGTCCAAGAAGAAATACCTGTGCCGCTCCAAGGCAGTGCAAGTGCGCATGAACCTGTCTGCCCTGGAAGAATGGATCCGTCATAACCACTTGCCCCCCAGTCTGATCTCCTATCTGAACCCTTCTATTCAGCTCGTTCAGCTGCTGCAATGCGTGTCTCAACTGGACACGCCAGCAAGTTTCCAATCCACCGTCAAGATGTTTGACACCATCAACCCGCTCCAAATCAAGCGCTGTGTTACCAACTACCGCTACGAGACCAACGAGCAGCGAATTCCCGAAGAAATTGAAAAACTGGTCAATGCAGCTGTCGATGAAACCATCCGATTAAAGCAGGCCAGACAGTCCAGATCCTTTGAACGAAGACGCAAGAGCATTCCTGTCAGTCAGCAGCTCAGAAGATCTCTGTCAAACCGTGGCAGTGAGATGATGGGAAGCATCTTTCACATGGTGGAAGAGAAGCCTGCTGCTGTCAATGCTGCCGCTGCCGCAGCAGAAGAAGAAAAAAAGAAGGATGACGACAGTGATGAGGAAGAAGAAGAAGAATACAAGGAGGAGATCAATGAGACAAAGGATGCTCGATTCATGCTGCCCTTCTTTGTCCCTACAACAGCTCAACTATCACATGCAGGTGGATGGTCTCAGAAGGAACGCATCTTGCTGGTTCCTGTCATCCCAGAAGACTGGATGGACAAATTGGATCATAGTGATAAAACCTCCTCCTCCTAATCACCCTAAGAAGCAGCGTCAAAAACCCACTTGTACAAGAACATAATTCAACCACTACTACTAACCACCATATAAAGTACTATCACCCCTCCCCCATCTAATACCACAACCACACAGTTTCAACTATAATTTTGTATACCCAAATCACATTCATTCACTCTTATGTTCTTTATTCCCCCCTTATGTACATTTATATGCCTTCTCTATCCCTCTCTCAAAAAAAAATTATGTTCTTTTTCTTTTTTATTTTTCATTCTTACTACTACTACTACTATTACCATTACTATCTTTATCTGCTGCTTTCTTATTTTTATTACGTTTTTGACGCTTTGCTCTTTTCTTTGCTGTACGTTCTTCATCCTCCTCACGAAGACGTCGTAATTTCTCACTATATTCTTTATCCTCCTTTTCCTAACAACAATAAAAAAAAATAAAGATTAATATATTACACACTTTGTGCCAAATGCTCTCTCTCTCTTGATCATTGGTCTTACCTTTCGCTCTTGATCATCCATGTTCTTCATACGGGCGTATTCACGTCTTCTCTGTGCTCTGTAGACATGGAAATCACCACTACCAGCACCCGCGCTAGAACCTATTTCCCTCAAACCATCAATATGGACATCCTAGCAGCACATACACCGTTGTTCTTATTACTTACCAGACACATTGCGCACAAAGTCCTTGGGTGCTTGAAGCTCGTTCTTCTCGACAGGTCTTTCAGGAATGTACACTGGTTTATCAATCTTTTGAAACAGGCGGTTGAGTTTCTCTTGTTGCTCTTCTAGTGGTGTAATAATATGTCTGTTCTTTTTGGGTACAGCAACATCTTGTGTCTCTGTGGACTTATTCTCTGGTACTTTTGACATTTGGTTTAATTAGACGAATGGAATCAAAAAACAGAGCCCAAAAGAATCACATCCTACTTTTGGTTCAACACAAACCATAGTCACGACATGGCAAGCTCTTGGATCGCTTTCCTGCTGGAATTGCATTGACGATCCAATGAGTATATGGTACTGTACTACTACTAGAATTGGCTCAGGATCCATTATATTGAATGAACATTTATTTGAAAGAAAGAGAAAAAGGCAAGTTGTGTCTAGTAAAATTATATAAACATGGAAAAAAGGGGGAATGCTATCATGTAGTAGTAATGCTTCATGTATACACTATATACTACGAGCAGTGATGGTTCTGATGGTGGTGGGTCTCTTCTTATTGTGACGAGAAACAGTGGTATATACAGTTGTTACATTTGCATTACTGGCATGATTATCAGCAAGAGCAGAGGCTCTGGAAGCCTTCATGGTGATGACTTTGGTAACGGTCGTCTGGACCGTCTTGTAGGTAGTGGTGGTCTTGGTTGATCTGTGGCGCTTGCTGTGCGTTCTTGTATGAGAGATGGTAGAGGCAGGTTTTGAATGCTTATTAGATGCACTGGGATGAGGCTTGCTTCTGGTAGCATCTTTGATGGTAGAGAGACGAGATGCAGTAGAGACTTTGGAACTGCTGGCAGTAGTAGTAACAGCGACAGAAGAATGTAGCGTGGTATGATGGATTTGAACAGTGGCTGTCTTGTTACTACAGATACAGATACCTTCTGATCCACATTCACCAAGAATATATCCAGTAGAGCCACAGTATTCTTTACATACAGCATTGGCATGTGCCTCAGAGAGGGTATGGCATGTCTTGTGGCCTGATGATGATGGAGCGGCGGAAACCATGGAAAGCAACAAGGCAATAGCGGCCAGAGTGGAAAGTTGAGGGATAAGTTTCATTGAAATGTATAGAGAATTCTTGGAATAATTAGGTGAATATGACACTCAATGGCATGTCCTTTTATACCTTTTGTTATAAATATATTATGATCGGTTTTGATGCTTGCTCAAGCGCCGCATTAACCTCGATTAGTATAAATCATGACAATCAACAACAGAAAGTGCTTGTATTTATGACAGGCCGCACCTTGGTTTGTAATTCAATTGCGATACCTGAGTGTTCTATGATAAGCTATTTAACCTGCAAATGGCCAATATGCTGAAGCATTTGAGGACGAGCATATATATCACTGCGAATGTCTCAAGTACAATAGATGCCTTGTTGACAGGTACTTGTGTTATTAGTTTCCATAAAAGCGCACTAGGAGGAATCAAAATAAACAAGATGAATTGAAACAAAATAGTATTACATATATGTGTGAGCGTTTATTTTGATTTATGGCAATAAGGGTAGAGAGGAGATATATCAAATGTATAGATTTTTGGTTTAGGCAACTGTCTTTTGTGCTAATGTGATTTTATCACCAAGACTTAATGCAATGCCTTGGGTCTTTGAACGAATACGAATATGACCCGTGATGGGACCATCTCCGTTCTTTTCGATACTCAAGTTTGCTAGTGCGTCTTCACCAAAGATACTTCTGGCATACATGTTGGCAGACAAGAAGCCACAGTCTCCCTCCAACTGCTTCTTGGGTGTTAAACAGCTCATGTTGGTAGAATCCATGATATGTTGCAAGTAGCCTCTCAGATCACTACACAAAGTATATGAGATGGATGATCTTTCTCTCTCTTATATATCAGCACTTACCCAACATTGGTATTGACATTGACCTTGTTTTCCCATTCGAATTCAGTCCACATGGAACGGAACTGAGTCTCATTACAGTAGGCAGGATTGATATAGTCCATGATATCGATATGAATGTCGTTCAAGACAACGCAGTTCTCGGTAGATCCATGCGAATCGTAGACAATGTTGCCAAAGATAACACCCGTCTCGGTGGAAGAGACCTTGATGGGTGCCTTGACAGTCAAGAAGGAGTGAGGCGCCAAGTTGTGTGTAGCAGGACGATCCACCAGCTTGAGATCACCCAGGGTAGCGAATTCGACCGTCAAGTTTTGCAGTGTCTCGTTGGTTTGATTCACAATCAAGACGTCCATCAAAATGTCGTACTGATGCACATTGACCACGGCTTCGGCATACACCTTGTCAGAGAAACCAGTCAGTTGCACAATGCGGTTCAACTTGGACATCAAATCATCCTTGTCATCCAGCGATCCGGTAGCGCGAGAGAGGTCTTGATCGTACTCATCAGCAGCACCGCCAGATTTCTTTGAGAACTGGCGAAACACAATAGCGTCATCGACCTGGACTTGAACACTGGCTTCGCTTTCAGCCTTGGCGTCTGCCAAACGCTTGTCTTCGGCTTGAAGTTGCTTTGCGTAGACCTCGCGTGTATCTTGCAAATAGACGGTGCTGATGACGTCTTGGCTTGCGCCAGCAGTACCCACGATACGCAGGTCTTGCATGATGCGGTCGTAGGAATCTTCATCAATCTCAAAGGCAACAAATTTGGATTGACCGATACGCAAAATACTGGTCATGATCAACATGGCCTCAGCCTTGCGAGCATTGGCGAGGGATGCGTCCGACGCAATCGTGTTGTAGCGAAGCACCAGCTTGGTGATGGCAGTGGATAAAACTGTGCCGAGAAAGTAGTCGCCAGCAAGCAAAAGAGAGCGAAGTGGTGGTTTCTTGGCAGCCTTGACAGCCTCTAATCTAGACGCAGAAGCAGAAGATTCAGTGTATGCGCTCTCGGTAGCATAAGTGCCGTCAGCAAGGATACGACGAGGAGCAGCAGCGCCTGATGGAACAGCAGCAGCCTTGTCCGTCTTTTCGTCCTCGTTATCAGCTGCTTCAGTAGCATCCAACAACTTTTGCTCAGACGCCAACAAGGGAATCTCGCCCAAGGCATGGCGGATTTGCTTCCAGGCATCGTCAATCTCCTTTATGTTTTCACAGTACTCGCCAATGATCCAAAGTGCACCACGGAACACCTTTCCTGACTTCATGTCGGCAAATGTATCCAGCAACTTTTCCAAAATAGACTCTCTCAGTCCAGGGAACTTTTCAACCACCTCGCGGACAAAGGCAACGACATCGACAGCTGCTGGGTTGTTGGAATCGCCCAAGAACTCCATGAGTACGTGGACAACGTTGGCGGCGACTTCTGAGAATTTGATGGCGCACGTGTGGATGGATTGAATCAACAGTTGACGGTATTCGGTGTTCTATATGTGTGCGTGCGCTGGATGAGTGTGCATGTTCTTCTTTCCCCCCTTTTTTTAATGCAAAATGGCCCACTGTACCTTTTCGTAAGCATCATCTTGTGTCTTGGACAACTCCTTTTTGAGAAAGAGGACAACCTCTTGGACGTTTCTGGAGGAGACCATCTCCAAAGCGATACGGATGGCCTTGCGACGTACTTCGATATCAGGGCTGGAAATGGCAGAAAAAAAAATACGCATGAGTATGCTTTACAATACTACAACAACAACAGCTTTTTTTTTACCTGGACAAGACTTGAAGGATATCCATGACCAAATCATCCAACACACGATCATGCTTGTTTCTAATTTCTTCCAATCTGTCGAGCACAATCAACTTGACATTGTTGTCTGATTCCTTGACGATAAGTTCAATATAACATGAAGCAGCGGCTAAGATGAAACAGTGAGTGAGTTGGTGAGTGCCAGTTATGTTGTTGGGATAATTACCTTTGACAGCGGCAGGGCTGGTAGTCAAATACAAGAGCACAGCAGCAGCTTCGTATTTGACAGAGTGAGAGGCAGCTGCCAAGAGCTCAGACAAAACGCGGATATAAGCAGCCTAATGATATTCAGTATCATGAAGAATCCCCCCCTCCACACACAATATTGGCTTACCTTGTTTGCAGAGCTGACCTTGGAGTCTTTACGGATCAACTCGATAACAGCCAACTGCAACAATTCGTCAAATGTAGGAACAGAGTCAATCACTTGCAAGAGATACTGAACAGCAAGAGGTTGATCGACATTGCACAAGACTACAAAAGCGTTGCGTCTACAGGTCATGTCTGCCTCCTAATGAATAGAGTCAATAACGATTATGGTCCTACTACTACTACACACTGCAACTTACTGAAAGCAAGAATGATTGCACAACTTCAGGTGCGTCAGGGAAAAGATGATCAAAGGCCTTGAAGATGGCGCCAATAGCAAAAACGGCATTTTTTCTGACATAAGAATGGCGATGTTCCTGTAAGATGCATGGCGGTTAGTTGTGATCGCTGCACTGCAAAGAGGTCCCATCTATTTACCAAACAGGCTCTGACAGAAGGCACAAGTGGTTCAAGCACTTCAGCTTCCTTGATTTTGCACAAGAAGCGGAGGGTTGAGCCTCGAATGTATTCGTTGGGGTGTTGCAAATCGTTCATCAGAGCATTACTAGAGACAAATGTTAACTGCGCTTGTTGACTTAACGATGGATGCGTACTTACCAGACCAGAATGAACTCGTCCTTGAGCTTGCCATCTGGCTTTGTCTTGGGACAGATTTCCCAGTAAAACTGCAACAGCTTCTTCAACTGCTTGTTTCTAGAGGGCAGCACAAAGCGGATGACATGCAACAAGAGCTTCTCCATGGGGTCGCCGTTCAGCATGATGACAAGCAGCTTCTTCATTGTTTCGATACGAGTGTCATCAGAGCCCTTTTCAAAGGCTCTTTGAAAGTCTTGCAGTGAGGGTGTTTCTGTCGCGTCGTCTTGATAAACGAGCGTGTAGCAAAGGTCGGTTGCCATATCGTGTGCGTTTCTTTATAGGATCTCGGGTAAAGAAATAGAGTCGTGAAAAAAGGTAGCTAAACTGTTTTTTTGTTTGCTTTACAAGAGATGAACAAAAAAGAAAGAGAGAGAGTGTGTGTTGGTGGCAATCCTCTTTACTCAACCTCGACGACACACATGTGTATTTAGTATTTGGTTATCCGAAGGGTTTGTGTCGAATGTGCATACATTTGATTGGTCGTATTCAGGCCATCTCGCTTGTGTAAACCCCTTGTTGCTCCTGTCTATTTCTTTCATACAAATGACAGCAGACAAAAAACAAAAGCCCTTCATTTTTATGGCTGCTGCTTTGGCAGAAAACGGCGGCATTGGTCATGACAATGGTCTGCCATGGAGCATCCCAGGCGATTGGAAATTCTTTGAAGAAACAACATCCAAATTGTACAATGGTCAGTTTGGAGAGCCTCAGATTCCAGATGACACTACTGTCTGGAGCAATGTCATGGTGATGGGCAGACATTCGTATGAATCAAGGCCCATGTTGCGTGTGCCTCTGTTTCATAGATACAATGTGATTGTCTCGAGAAACAAGGATTATGAAATGTAGGTGTTGTTGTATAGTATAGAGAGAGAGGATCACTCACTCGACTCAAGTGAACCTTCCCCTATTGCTGAATTGGTGCCAAGCTTGGATCAGGCATTTGAACTGGCTAGTAGCATAGTCAAGCCAGATGGCCGCATTTTTGTGCTGGGAGGCGAGCAAATCTACCGTCAAAGCATCTTGCGCCCTGAATGCACACATGTGCTCTTGACAAACATCTACAGCTCCAAGCCCATTCCATGCGATACATTTATACCCAAGATTGATCCCGAGATATTTCGACGAGCCACGCATGAAGAGTTGGAAGCGTTTTTACAGACCAGTGTGCCTAGAGGAAAGCAGACACATGAACATTTCCAATACGAATTTGTTCTTCATGTTAGAAAAGAGTAGCTCTGCTTGTGATGTATCTAATGCCAGGAAATAAACTAGACTGTAATTACTAGACTTGTTGGTGTGGATTATTATTGGTTATTCATTTATTATTAGTATTAGTAAAAGGCTAGATTAGATCAAGTAGCCATGTAGAAACTCAAATGCTCTGTCAATGTCTTGCGCGGTATTCACAAGAGTCGAATGAGCGATATACAGGTCGGGACGCACAATGACAAGAGCAGATGGAGGGTCTTGTACGTCTGCTGGGCGGCAAGTCTTCAAATGTGTCTCGAGCCCAATCAATTTTGTGATGGAGTCGTACGTGCTGGCTGGATGATGATATTCAACCCAAAAGTTTTCTGATTCCAGCTTCTCGGCAATGACAATTCTCTGTTTATCCCCGTTGCACAATTCTGAAATCCTGATCTCAATATCGCTGGCCAAGCTGTATTCAGGCACATGCCACATGGATTCTACAATGACAGGTCTGATGGTATTTCCAAAGCTGGTTTGAAGTTTGCCCCAAAATAACAATGTCAGTGGCGAGGCATTGTATGCAGCAGGACGTGTGCTGACCCAAAGAACCGTGTGCTTGCCTGTGTTGCTGACAATTTGGTGGAGCGTCTTACGTTCCAGTAAATGCGCAGGTTCATCATTGGCGATGGATCGCTTGAGGAGCAAAGCTGTTTCCGGGAGAAACTTGCCTGCTTCAATAAGGGATGGTTCAGGTACCGCGTTGACTAATGGAGAAGAGGCTTCGAGCGCTAAATGTAACTATAAATCATGCCAAATCAGCGATTCATGCGTTATAGTACGTATATAGCCTATTAAAACATGTACCTGAAGCAGTGTAGACATGCCGTATTCTTTCAATTTTGACATGCTGAATGCCGAGGACGATACAAAATATCTAAAGATGGCTGTTGTACATTCAAAGGCGGTCAATGCATTGTCGTACAACAACTGCAATAGTATAGCACGGATGCTTACCCATTACAAAGCTGACGCTCATTGCAAGTTCTGTGGCATTCCCGGTCTGGCTAATCACATTGTCGGCTACTGGCTCCCGCTATTTCAGGCAACATGAGTATACATTTCAAACTGAACTCCAAGTGTAAGTACCTCAATTGAATATGAATCCAACAGCAGTTCAGCGTTCGATGTTGAGCCTTTCAGAACCAGAGACATTTTCCAAGCAAGATTATCAGCTATAAAGACGACCACCATGTAGTCAGAATAGCGACCATGTAGACGAATGTACAAATACTTACCGTCTTGCAATCCTAAATTCATGCCTTGGCCTCCAACCGGTGAATGACAGTGTGCGGCGTCTATGTACATACAGAAAACCTGAATCAACAAAACACCACACCTTTGACACACCTTTCTGTACCTACCTCCGATCAAAAAGGCTTTCCCGCGTCGAAAGCCATTCGCCTTTCTTTCGTTGATATAGAAATGTGTCAGCCAAGCGGGGTCGCTGGCAGTCAAATCCAATGAATCAGCTCTTGTTTTCAAAATGTCATTCACTTGCTCTATGGAGAGATGCTCAGCATCATCCTCGCAAATGCCATGCGTGATTGTGTCGTCTTCTTTGGGCGTAGCTCGCTTTTCATACGGCCCCTTGTTGGCCATGATGCGAAACAGATTGCCTTTTTTACTACTACTACTGCTGTGATCATAGTTGATAGGTATCAAGAGCACCATGCCTTCAGAATGATAGAATATGTTGAACTTGTCCTTGACAGCGTTCAAGCTAGGGCCAGAGAGCATGACATCAGCCAGTGCAAATTGGGTGTTGGCAGAATAACCCTCGTATGTCCATGTCGGATCCAGCTGTCGTACAGTAGAGTGTGTGCCATCAGCACCAATGATGTATTTACCTTGCACTGTCTCTCTTGACTTGTCATCATCTTCATGCACAACCACGGCCGTAACAAGATTGCTGTCGGTATTCGTTGTGTAGAATTCAAGCTTGGTGTTCCAATGAATAGTTGCTTGTTCTTGAATCAAGGAAGCAAGGACACTCTCGGTTCTGGATTGAGGAATGCTTGTTAATTGAGAAAAGATGGTTTCGCCAACATCATCTGCTTCAATGGAAGTGGTCTATTGAAAGGAAAGAGGGTGTGTCAATAATGACATGTCGCGTCATGTCAAACAAAGAGGCTATTACTACTAAACGCATTTATACCGTACTTACCTCGCAACCCTCAATGAACAATTGGGCACCACGCAACACATAAGCCTCTTGCAAAAGGCGATGAGCAATCCCCTTGTTTTCAAAGATCTCTAATGAGCGAGCAGTGACAAAAAAGGCTCTGCTTTGAGAAGTGGGTCCTTGCTTTTGATCACAAATGTAGACTGAATGGCCTTGCATTATCATTTGGTAGGCAAAGAATAAACCTACAGGGCCAGCACCACAGACAATCACATCGTAGCAGACTGTGCGTTGAGGAGGGGTCGTCTTTGTTTGAGCCATGCAAGTGATATTTGCTAGTTTTGTAAAGAAAGGAAGAGCGGAAAGAAATGCACACACGTATGCCTTGGGTAATTCAGTTTGATTTATAAAGACAACAACATGATAGCGGCGGTGATTTCAATGCTACTCGTTAATAGTAGAATGATAGAATGTTTCTCGGTATTCAGTTCCTTTGCAAGAACTCTAATGCTTGCCCAAGAATAGAGGCATCGGATAACCAAGGTATTTGTTTGAACGTAAATGAAGGTTTGCATACCGTCTTGAAGAGATGCTCGACTTTCTTTTTTCTTTTGAGAAAGAGCATTGACGGTAGTAGGGAAGACCAACAGAGGAGACCATTGTTCTGTCAGGATGCGCGGTTGTTTAAAAGGAATCGGCCATTGCCTCCTTCTTCTTCTTGCGGTTTGAATTGTAGACCTGTGAGTATTATGGTTCGAGGTTTCTAGTAATGGTGCTTTTTATGGTACATTGCTTTCTATCTAAATGTTTACCACAGACACGAGCTGTCAAATTGTTTCATATTTTAATACATTTGTCTGATTTAAAACAATTACAACAACCAATGTAGTAGTAACCTCAAATATGCCCATTGCTTTTATTGGCAAGCGGCTTACCAGAAGCCAAAAATCGGCTCAGTCTTTGTCCATCGTTTTTCTTCTTGAAAGAGCTTATTTTTGTTCTAGAACTGATTTCGATGATCTATTTTGCCATATTTGACTATTATGTAAAGCGCCAACAAGTAATCTCATACGCCCTTAGCCATTCCAGTTATACTTTTCAAGGCGCAGCATCCAATAAACCTAATTATGAGAGGGATTTAAAGCAACGTTATTGAGCAATCCTGGAAAATATAAAATGGTGTTTTTTTAGCAAAAATGTCAATGTTTTACATACAAAGATCGCACAAAAAGGGGTTCAGGGGGGATGCTTTGGATTGGGAGGAACACTGTGATCTAAAGCAGTAAGCAGTTGTAATAATTATCAACTGATTTCCTTATGGGTTTTTGTCGAGATAGATGCTCACAACTGACTTATTTCGAAAGTCATCTACCTACCAAAAGCAACTCACCCGATCCAAAATTCAATTACGCAATCGTGTTCCTCGCAAAATTTGGCACAAGTACATGTTAATCTCATAAGCCAAACGATTGACATTTGAAGACTTTCATTGATTTGATACCAATATAATGCAAAATTGTACTTTTGGATGTTATGAATAGGCTTAAATTGATTCAAAACTCTTTTTTTAGGATAGTGAATGTATTTGATCATGTCTAATACTTATGGTGGTATTGTGTGTAGTTACCTTAAGCCATTTGTACCATGCATTTTGAATGTTTAATCGTGCTTTTCTCATTTCAATTACATTTTTAGTTTCAATACAAATGCTTTATTTCTCTGAGCTGTCTCCAAATTTGAGCCAATAAAATCGCTTTAAAAGCTGTTTTAAACGCCGCGGACTTCGAAAAATTTTGCCATAGTTCTCCCTTGATTTTTTGTTAGGCGGAATTTTAAACACAGCCCAATACACTAGTATTAAGCTACGTTATCATCAAAAACCCCTAAAATGCCAGAATATGCCTTACTACACACCCCAGCTGATAGCGCAAATGCTTGAGACTCTCAGTTAGCACCAAGTAAGTGATACCAATCAAGTGAGGGCAGCCTATCTATCCCCAGCCTCTGAATCAAATCTAGTTGTGCTTCAACGATAGGCTTATCCACACAACGAAAAAAGATGGTAATGGCTCAAAGAACCATAAAAAGGAATGGGAAAGTAATAACAAGAGGGCATCACTAGAATGTGATGAAGAACAGAAACATCGCAATACAGTTACATACAAAAACGCAACATGCAATGTGTATCATCAAACTGACGAGTACAAGCAAGAAAAAAGTACTAGAAAAAAGTATTGTGGTTGCCTTATACGAAGCAAGAACACCAATACCACCAGTATTACCAAAGAAGAAGGAATACCTGAAGAAGAAAAAGAGCGCAAGGCTACTCCACAATTGAGTAGCACTGCCAGCGATACGATGCATTAAAAGATACATCATAGCACTATGGTACAGCAACAGAAAAATAGTTGCGTGCAGAAAAAGGGGAAAGAATAAATCGCAATAGAGCAAACTAACGAATGCACAGTATCACGAGAAAAAAGAAAGTAGTAAAAGGTTGAATGAATGTAATTCTTGACAACCAAACCCACGACACCCAAAGCCATGGCAACTCAATCCACGGCAATCAAAAAAGGGGAATATACAAACCAAATACAAACCATAAACAATGAATAAATATATTGCAACGAACTGGTCTAAAATAAACTGTATAATTAGTATTACTGTATATTGTACCGCGAAAAGTGGCCCCTATCGGCTGATACCTACTGTAACAAACTTGAAAGATGTCGTCTTGGGTACTGGTGGTTGCAAAAGTATGCTTCTTTTGTCGAAAGTGGTGTTGTATTCAATCAAAAGTAATAAAAAGTATATGGTTTAATAGAAAAAGTGCAGTGCAAAAACAGGGTGGAAAGGGAGCGTAAAAAAAAAAAAAAAAAAAAAAAAAAGACGCGTTGCTGGGGGTGACTGCAGCCAATAAGCTGAGCACACAGAATTTGAATGACGTGTACACTGAACATTTTGCACTGTGGTGACTGTACCCAAATGGTTTTTTGGCGATGATTTTTTTGATTCAATATCGAGATAATTTGACATTTGAAAACATTTTTATTAAAATTAGCTATAGAAAGTGTGCTCAGCGTATACTACTTTCTAGTAAACTTAAGGGGAGAATTTGAAGGCGCATTCAATGGTGTCAATTTTAAAGTACTTTTAGAATGAAAAGATAAAGAATTTTGAGAAAATATAAAAAGCAAATTTTCCAAGAAAAGTCGAGATTTAGCATATACAAAGTTGAAAATAGCAGTTGCACAGGTTACCCTACATCTGTGCGGTCATTTTGATCTTATATATATCATAGTAAAAAGTGTCGTTTTCGCCTCCAAAATTGCGATCGTTTGATTTTTAACAAAAACCATAAGGTACCCCTCATGAAAAAACGTGAATTTTCGTCGATTTGGATCGATCCAAAAAAAATAAAAATGAAGGTTTAGGATGTAAATGGTGATCGATAGCAATCATTTGGTACTATTCCGAGCATCTAGAAGGGCTTTTAAGGGAAGATTTTGAGGGTTCAATTTGAAAATTTTGGCTGGTAGTAATGTTTTGTGGCCTGTGAATCCACGGCAGCTGATTCTACAGGTTCAATCAATAAGACCTCAAACAATTGCTATCTGCTACGACTAAACCCTGATTACTATCAAACAGAAAGCAATGAGAACTTCGTATATTTTTTGTTTAAAAATCCTCAAAAATGATAAAAAAAAAACCTCGAAAAATCGAAAACCCCACATCTTATGTCTTGATGCACCTTCTAATAGTCAATCTCTCAAAAGTATTGCTGTTTATTGTGCACTTCAGTTATTTGTGTATCAAATATCAAAGCAAAGTATTGATTACGTACAGTAGAAGAGCCAATTTAAACAATGGATAAACGTAGAAGTTGTAATTAGTGAAATTTATTATTCAACTGCGGATAGACTCCAAGAATTCTTTAGTTGATGCACATCTAACGTAGTCAATTGTGCTATACATGCTTATAAACCCCTTGAAAGTAGCTATACAACAGTGTTAATATGAATTCTCCAGCATATATAATATAAGTATATATACGGCATGAAAACAGGCTTTGCCGTGTTTTGTCTAATCCATAAATTAATAAAGAGCGCTCAGCCTATACCATTATACAACAGAGCATGTTATAGCGAAGCGGTTTTAAATGCAGTGCTGCGCAACATTTTCCCTATCGTTTTGTAATGCCTAGACACTCGTAATTAACGGTTTTTACTATGGATTTTGTCAAGACAAGTTTTCAACATCAACAAATTTTGAGGAATCATCTATACATTATTAACGCCAACTCAGCTGATTTGACTATTGTGCTCCTCTCATAATTTGTCATAAATAGGTGCTGGTTTTGATACTATGGCGACAGCATTTTGAAACCGAATTTTAGGATGGTCAAAACCTGCTGGACATCCAAAACGCCATTGTATACGTACTGTTTATTGGAAATGCAAAGCTACGCTATGTAATATTGAAGAGTTTGTCGCTCAACATCCCACCTATTAACTTCTTATCACTAGAAACTTCGAGTTAGAAATTTCTAATATGGTGGCTGTCAAATTTAGTACTGAAAATTAGCTTGCTTCCAAAATCATCCATTTCACAGCAGCCACCACCTCAAAGTATAAACAAAATTGAGAGATAAATTTCACCAAAGAACGTTTATCTGAAACAATGCTACTCATATCGATTAATAGGTTGTTTAAATGTTTTGCACTACATAAACGTTCATTATTGAATCATACCAAAGTAACGATGCGCGCATACAGTATAAAAGTTCTTTCATCTGTAACAGTACTCTTCAGCATATACCGTAGTTAGTAGCATAAATTCCTAACATTTTGAGCCATTATTGTCAAGTACACGAGGATCTTGCATGTGGTTTTCTTCGATCACAAATATCAGATTAGTTTGCTGAATAGTACACATCATCATTTTCTAGCTCTATTCAAATTCTGTTATACACTGTTCCCAGACTAAACATACAGCTGTTGTGATAATACTAAACATAATAACTTATGAAGATTTAGTTAAAGGACCCTAACCTTAACTATTATAGACCCTTACCCTCACTGAAAAACACTCAGAATTCCTCTATCTCTTTTAGTTCGTGAGATATAGCCCTTCAAAGGTTGTAAATCAAATCTCTTTACCTTCCTCCTACGTCAGAGAGACATGTGAGTTACCCATTAGAATGTAGACTGTTTGCACTTTTCTATCCTATCCTAACTATTATTTTGACGGCCCTCGAAACCGCAGAAAAATGACTGACGAATTGTACAATGCTGGCTTAAGGAAACTCACTTTGCGCTCTTTTTGAGTACAGCTGAATCTGCACTCTCTGACCACCCATCCTCAGGTTACCCGTGCTCAACTTGACATTTTTTATTTCAAGGTTCTTTCACTGCTATTCCACTACACGGATGTGGTTCCTTTTGTAAAACAAGATGGCTTGTATAAACCAGTTCCCAGAAATACAGGTACAATGGTTAAAGGTGCACTGGAACTGAGATTGACAAGCTATACCGACAGAAAAGACTGAAGATATCCTCGTATAATAGACCCAGAGCAAGATTTAGTTATGATGTTACAAATGGATACAATCCCGACGCTCTACTTTTCTGTATTTCAGTATTGTATCAAGCTACTGCATTTGTTAATACACAGTCATAATAACTATCAGCAATTTTCAAGCAAAGCACTTAAAGTACACCATTTACTTCGTTATTTCAGATTTAATAACTTGACATTTTCGATCTCAAACATAAATCAGCCATTGCATACAATAATTTTACAGTTTGATAAATGTCAGTCTCCTTCAAACACTCCACAGCACGGCATAGTTTTCTATTAGTCTTATGCATTACATATCAATAGCTGAAGCAACAACATCACGACTATTCTATTAAAATTAAAAGAGCATTTTATATTACGATATCTACATTTTAATTTTTATCTTTCCATCTGTAAGAACGGCAATAAGATGATTATTAAGCATTGAAATGATATTGAAAATCCTAGAACAAATTGTAGAATTAGAATTAGTATAACTAAATATCCTGAGCGAAGTGAATTAAAAAACCTTTTTCTTATTATTTTTAGTTTAGCTTACTAGTATTATACTAGAAGTCTTGCTCATCTCTTGAATACATCTAGTATTTAATTGTGAGTTTATAATACTCCATCTTCTAAATATTCTTCAATCTATCTCCTTACTTCTCTTATTTCTCATTTGCATAACTATAAACCTGCTGCTCATTCTACAGAAAAACTCCTCTGGCTGTATATCTATAACATTTATTTACTACTATATATACGGTCTATTCAAATCATCTATCACTCTTTCATAAACCAATTTGTAACAATGAGTTGAACGACAGGGTTTAATAAGTTTGACAATTAGATTTGACATTTATAGTAACTCCAGTTGAGTAACAAAAGGTAGAAAATAGCTTGGAGACAAAAACGGCTACATACACTTCCAAAGTGTAAAAAACAAAACCTCTTCTCGGGTTTGAACTCGGGTCGCAGCCACCCGAAGCGAAAGTTTCACCACTGTACAATTTCAGTACCATTATCATATAACTGAATGATGAAGGACCCAACGTACCACCCCCGCACATGGCTTTTTGTCGCGAGCGAAGCTGTACCGCGTCTTCGTGAGAGTAAATTTACCGTAGCGTAGCGAAGGTCAAAATTTGTTCGAACAGGGCGCGGTACAGCTTCGCTCGCGACAAAAAGCCATGTGCTACGACGAAAACAACAAAAGCTGAAAAAATTGGGGAATAAACAACAATTTTAGACCCTTGAAAAGCACATTTTGTAGACGGATCCACACCGCCAGACGAGACTATAGACCTCAACTAAACTTGAAAAGAAAGAGCCAGCATCATCCCCAACCCAACCAGAAAACAAATTTGATCTGAGTAACCCCTGAGTGCATATACAGAAGCCGTGGGTGTTGCGAGGTAATAAAAAGAGATTTCACCTCCATCGTGAGTGCTAACACAGACCATTATTGTCTTTCATGCTTGTCCACCCGTAAATACCTTCATTCGTTGCGATGCCTACTCTATACCAAATAACACGAGAGAAAAAACCATTAATGCCCAAACCTAGTCAACGTACTTAGCATATCCGTTCCATTTGCACCTAGAGCCACCAAAAATCCAGCCGAGCAGGGGTCTTGCAGTACCAGAAAGTGCCTTGAACCAAGATACAGCCATCCTAGATTGCCTAAAAAACACGGTAATGAATGCCCAATCCAAGTCAAAGTGTTTAGCATACCTGTTTCATTTGCACCTAGAGCCACGAAAATTCAGCCGAGCAGATGTCTTGCATAGCCATTAAGAGCCTTGAACCATAGTATAGAGCCATCCTAGAGTACCTGAACACGGTAATAAATCTCAAGTTCTAATCAAAATGCCCAACATACCTGCTCAAATTGCACCTAGAGCCACCATTCCCAGTCAAGCAGAGGTCTTGCAGAGCCATTCAGTGCCTTGAACCATGATAGAGAACCATCCTAGAGTGCAGCCGGGGTCTTGCAGAGCCATTAAGTACTTTGAACCATGATAACGAGCCATCCTAGAGTCCCTAAACCCAGTAATGAATGGCGAACCCTAATAAAAGTGCCGAATATACCTGTTCAATTTGCACTTAGAGACACCAGAATCCAGCCTAGCAGAGGTCTTATAGAGCCATCATCAAGTTTTTTTTTTTTGAGAAAAAAAATTGGAAACTTTTAGAAAAAGTCGCGATTTGAATATTTTGTGTCTTGTGATAGATGCTGCGGCAGCTGCCGCAGTAATGCGAAATAAGGGTAAGGCTATCGTATACCTATAATGACTAAAAGTAAGTAAGCAAGCAACACTTTCTATCAATATATACCTACCAAAAGATGATAAAGGCAGCACGAAATGGTGTTGAAATCTTTTGGAAGCTTGAGAGTAACCTGTACAGAGAGAATATAGCACTAGATGTTAGTAAAAGTAGATAGAAGGTTGTTTGTACTTGACAGAGCTCCAAAACTGAATATTCACGACTTCAAGAAAGACAAAGTATTCTACTAGCAGTATCGCGTAATGCCAAAGTAGCCACGAGAACAGCTAGTGTATCCTCCTTCTTTCAGATTTGCAAAATAGTAGTAGAATATAGTCCATGTTCAAAAAAAAATGAAAAAAAATACGAATCGAATACCATAGAAATATTTTTACCGGTCACTCACAGCACATATAGTACAATATTGGCCGTAAGCGTCTGCTTGCTTGTGTCAGGCCCTGTGCTGCCCCATTGTCATTTCGTCAGCTTATAATCATTTTGGCTACTCTGCAACAACTGATGATCCATGGTCTTCTAACTACTGTGGTCTGGAATGGCTCTGGAAACGGTAATTCTCAAAAATAGATCCAGTCAAAGCAACAGAAACTGGCTCCCTCTAAATGTGGTACCTTGGAATGCACCACCGAGGAGGCTCGCTAAAATATTATCATCAAAGACTTGCTTCGTTGAGATGATACTGTGCTTTTTTGGGGATGGTGGAAATGTCCTCCAAAAGTGGCCACTGTACACTTGCTACAGTTTTTGGCATACGGCTCTGTTTTTCAGCACAACACTCTGCAATGTACTGTAGCATTTGATACTACTGTTACTGCCCGTAAAACCAGCACTGTTGCTGTTATTCCGAAATGCCTAATTAAATGCACTGCTTGCACAAAGACCTCCTTTGTCTATTTATACTTAGGCTGTTCGTATATCTTTAAATGTAATGCATGCATTTAGTAGTAATTTGTCTGCTAAATGTCTGTTTTCTCTGGTTAAACCAACATCCATCTTTATTCTCCAACGTCTCATCAATCGCTAGGCATTGTTTGGTTCTTATAGTATTCACCGCATAATTCAGCTTTAGATCTACTGCCTCGTCTTCTTCAAACGGCATCTTTTCCTCACCTTTAAATACTGTGGTAATTTTGCAAGTTTTATTAACTTTTTGTATTATCTTCTGCCATTTCTCTCGTTTGAATGACGGTTTCTTTTTCTGGTCATACAGTATCACCACTCCCACATCCAGTAGATACTACGTCGGCTCATTCAATTCAACGCCTGGAGAACTTTTATCGGGCTGCCAGACGTATCTCTATACATACTGGTACTACGGTACTTACATTCTTTCTCAGGGCGCTATATACCAGTAATTAGGCGGAACAACAAGATGCTCATATTCAGGTCTCTGGCTTATATCCTCTCATCACTAAACTCCTTGATATCCACAAAAAATTACTTCGTCTAGTCCTTTATTTGGCTCGCCGAAAGGGAATTTTTACCTCGGTGTATTTAGACAATTTGATCATCTTTGGGAAGAGCCAGAGACTGACAGCCAACCACACTAAGCAGGCCATCGGCAAATTCAGTCAACTGGCATTCACCTACAGAACAGCAAGATCTAATCTCACACCAACGCGGCAAATATAGATCATTTGGTTGTCAACAGAAAAGCACATCTAACGTGCTTATTATCAATCGCCAACAGAACGTCTGACATCTTTGAGCGGATACGCAAAGTTGTGGGAAGACGGAAACATGCAGCATGCGCCATCTATTGTTATCCAGAGAGAAAGCTCGGACAACCACAATACTTCTTCAGCTGTCGTTTTTGCCAGATTGCACACTCAAGAACTCCTGCACTTGATGAGCTACGCTTTAAAACAATGCCTATGGTGGACTTCATCCGTTTATGTAGCTACAGTACAGCACCACCGATGATCGCTCTCTAATGGCGGGTACTACTACTGTACATTACCTCTAACAACGGTCTCTCAATTATACCGGAAACATCAGCGCAAGAGAGACAGTACCTGAAGAACAAAAAGAATGCAAGGCGACTCCATAATAGAGTAGCACTGCCAGCGATACAATGCATCAAAAAATACACCATAGCACTATGGTACAGCAACAGAAAGTAGTTGCGTGCAGAAAAAGGGGAAAGAATAAATCGCAATAGAGCAAACTAAAGAATGCACAGTATTGCGAGAAAGAAAGCAGTAGAAGGTGGTTGAATAAACGTAATTCATGACAACCAGAACATCCATGACAGCCAAGTCCATGGCAACCAAGGAAGGGGAATATACAAACCATATACGAACAAAACACAATCAATATATTGCAACGAACAGGCCTAAAGTAAACTGTGTAATTAGTATTATTACTGTATATTGTACTGCTAAAGGTGGCTCTTATTGGCTGACACCTACTGTAACAAACTTGAAAGGCGTCGTCTTGGGTACTGGTGGTTGCAAAGGCATGCTTCTTCTGGTGAAAGTGCTGTCATATTCAATCAATAATAATATAAAGTATATTGTTTAATAGAAAAAGTGCAGTGCAAAATCAGTGTGGAAAGGGTGGCGTCAATAAAAAAATAAAAAATAAAACGCGTTGCTGAGGGTAACTGCAGTCATTAGGCTTTAGCATTGCACGCGGTACTTGAATGACGTGCACAAAAGGTATTTTACACTGTGCTGACGGCACCCAAATGATTTTTTTGCAGTGAATTTTTTTAATTCATTTCATCATTATTTGAAATTTTGTGAGCGTCTTTAATAAACTTAGGTATATAAAGTGCGCTCAAGGTATAATACTTTCTAATAAGCTTAAGGAGAGAATTTGAAGGCGCATTCAATGATGTCAATTTCAAGATACTTTTAGAATGAAAAGATAAAGAACTTTGCGAAAATATATAAAGCAGTTTTTCCGGGAAAAGTTAAGATTTAGCATATACAACGTTCAAAATAGCAGTTGCACAGGATACCTTACATTCGTGCGGTCATATTGATCTAATATATATCTTAGTAAAAAGTGCCGTTTTTGCCTCCAAAATTGCGATCGTTTGATTTTTAACAAAAACCATGAGGTACGCCTCATGAAAAAACGTGAATTTTCGACGATTTGGATTGATCCAAAAAAAATAAAAATGAAGGTTTAGGATGTAAATAGTGGTCGATAGCAATCATTTGGCACTATTCCGAGCATCTAGAAGGGCTTAGAAGACGAATTATTGACGGCTGAATTTGGCCAATTTCGTGGGGAAAGGAACCTCTTGTGTGATGTAGACCTACATCAACTGATGTTACAGATCTGATCAAGGCCTTAAACAAGTACTATTGTACTAGCATTAATGCATCGAATGATCAATCCAAACCTATACTCTTTCAATACGAGGATCGGTTTCTGAGTTTACCTCACGTTTCTTCAGCAGTGTCATAATATTGGAAACGAAGGATAATGACTACCTGTATTGGCCCGGTGAGTACGAGCGAACGAAGATTGCCGAGCAAAACCAGGAACAATATGCATTTCCCAGTCTGGTTGGCTTTATCGACGGCACCCAGATCGACCTGCAGTATGCTTCTCGTTACAAAAAAAAATGAATTTTACAACAGTAGTGGGCACTACAGCATCAACACCGTTGGTGTTTGTGATGACAGCCGCAAGATCCGAAACCTTGCAACAGGATTTCTTGGCAGCTCTCACGACATGCGTTGTCTGAGAGAGTGTGATTTGTTCTTGGAAACAGAGCGCTTTATCTCTGGTGAGCAATACGTTCTTGGTGATGGTGGGTACAAGCCTTTCCATTTCCTTGTTCCTGTCAGCAAGAAACCGCCAAGGAAGCCTATCACAAGATGCAATGAAAAATTCAATCAGTACATTGCAATGATGAGGATCAAGATCAAGCATGCATTTGGAATCCTAAAAGAGAGATTCCAGTCCCTGAAGCTGTTGCCAACACGTATCCACAACAAAAAAAGCCCTGAAGAAGGCAATCGACTGGATTTTAGTGTGCAACATTCTAAACAACTTCCTCATCGAACAAATAGATGATACCATTACCAAAAGAATGAAGGAAGAATGGGACCGAAGACAAGACCAGGAAATCCGGAAGATAACAGCAGAAGGCGCGCCAGATAGCAATGGAAATAACGATTTAGCAGACATCAGCAGAATGCCAGTGCTTGAAAGCGGCAAAGAAAAACACAAGTGAATTAGGCAGACTGTTCTGGAGTACAATGGAAAAGCACATTTGATTATTCTAACCGCAAAGCAAACATTACATCAGAACTCAGATGGATCATGAATCATCCATCCAGAGGCCATACATAAATAAAGCACAAGTAAACAATAGCAAGTGTCTGTTGAAGCTTGGACTCCTGATCAAAGTACAATCTCTCACAACCATGTCGCATGCTAAAGTTGAATAGTGCAAATATGTTATTAAATGAACATTGTTCAAATATACATAAGGGAGGTAACTGTCCAAAAAAGTTGCAATAACTCTAAATATGGCATACAGGGCAACTGCCCAAAGCAGTTATAATACTAATTCTAGATACTGTAAAAACATTCTTGTTTATGCCTTAACAATAAGCTCACATAAAATCAGAATTCGGAGTGATCACAATCCTGTCTAAGACAGTAGTATCGGCTTCAAACATCAACACACTGAAATCTCAACTATATTCCAAAAAGTGAGTGAAGGTCATTAACAGGAGGCATTTTTGAAATAAGCTGCAAAATAAGCATTCTCACTGTAGTGAAGCTAATTATATAATTAATGTAATTAATATAAATACATACTCTCTTAAAGACCATGGAAACTTCCTTCAAATTTCTTTCAATCAAATAAACCGTGGAAGGATTATAATTGTATTTTCTCTGGTTTTTTTTATTCTTCTGTCCAATCATCTCGATTTTATTTTACACCTTCTGTCTGATGGCTTTAAGTATGTAGTCCGGACAAGTACTACTTGTTTGAGGCCTTTATCAAATCCGTAGCATCAGTTGACATAGATCTACATCACGCAAGAGGTTCCTTTCCCCGCCAAACTGACCAAATTCAGCCGTCCATAATTCGTCCTCTAAGCCCTTCTAGATGCTCGGAATAGTACCAAATGTTTGCTATCGATCACCATTTACATTCTGAACCTTCATTTTTATTTTTTTGGATCGATCCAAATCGTCGAAAATTCACGTTTTTTCATGAGGCGTACCTCATGGTTTTTGTTAAAAATCAAACGATCGCAATTTTGGAGGCAAAAACGGCACTTTTTACTAAGATATATATTAAATCAAAATGACCGCACAGATGTAGGGTAACCTGTACAACTGCTATTTTGAAGGTTGTATATGCTAAATGTCGACTTTTCCTGTAAAAACTGCTTTTTATATTTTCGCAAAATTCTTTATCTTTTTATTCTGAAAGTACTTTAAAATTGACACCATTGAATGCGCCTTCGAATTCTCCCTTTACGTTTATTGGAAAGTAGTATACGCTGAGCACACTTTTTATAGCTAATTTTAACAAAAATGTTTACAAATGTCAAATTATATCGATTTTGATTCAAAGAAATCATCACAAAAAAATCATTTGGGTACTGTCACCACAGTGCAAAATGTTCAGTGTACACGTCATTCAAATTATGTGCGCTCTGCGCTTCCACAGCCTATTGGCTGCAGTCACCCTCAGCAACGCGTTTTTATTTATTTTTTTCTCGCACTGTTTTTGCACTGCACTTTTTCTATTAAACCATATAATTTTTATTACTATTGATTGAATACAACACCACTTTCGCCAAAAGAAGCATGCCTTTGCAACCACCAGTACCCAAGACGACATCTTTCAAGTTTGTTACAGTAAGTATCCGCCGATAGGAGCCACCTTTCGCGGTACAATATACAGTAATACTAATTACACAGTTTATTTCAGGCCAGTTCGTTGCAATATATTGATAGTGTTTGGTTTGTATTTGGTTTGTATATTCCCCTTTTTTGGTTGCCATGGATTACATTCATTCAACCTTTTATTGCTTTCTTTCTCGTGATACTGTGCATTCTTTAGTTTGCTCTATTGCGATTTATCCTTTCCCCCTTTTCTGCACGCAACTATTTTCTGTTGCTGTACCACAGTGCTATGTTGTATCTTTTGATGCATTGTATCGCTGGCAGTGCTGCTCTATTGTGGAGTAGTCTTGCATTCTTTTTATTCTTCAAGTATTACGTTTTCTGTAATACTACTTGTAGTATTGGTGGTGGTGTTGTTCTTGCTTCGTATGAGGTAACCACAATACTTTTTTCTAGTACTTTTTTCTTGCTTGTACTCGTCAGTTTGATGATACACATTGCATGTTGCGTTTTTGTATGTAACTGTATTGCGATGTTTCTGTTCTTCATCACATTCTAGTGATGCCCTCTTGTTATTACTTTCCCATTCCTTTTCATGGTTCTTTGAGCCATAACCCTCTTTTTTCGTTGTGTGGATAAGCCTATCGTTGAAGCACAACTAGATTTGATTCAGAGGCTGGGGGTAGATAGGCTGCCCTCACTTGATTTGTATCACTTACTTGGTGCTAATTGAGAGTCTCAAGTGTTTGCATTATAAGCTGGGGTGTGTAGTAAGGCATATTCTGGCATTTTAGGGGTTTTTGATGATAACGTAGCTTAATACTAGTGTATTCGGCTGTGTTTAAAATTCCGCCTAACAAAAAAACAAGGGAGAACTATGGTAAAATTTCTCAAAGTCCGCGGCGTTTAAACTGGCTTTTTAAGCGATTTTATTGGTTCAAATTTAGAGACAGCACAGAGAAATAAAGTATTGATGTTGAAACTAAAAATGTGATTAAAATGAGAAAAGCAAGACTAAACATTCAAAATGCATGGTATAAATGGCTTACGGTGATTACACACGATACCGCCATAAGTATCAGACATAATGAAATACATTTACTTTCCTACAAAAAAGAGTCTTGAATACATCTAAGCCTGTTCATCATAAAATTCAAATGTACAATGTTGCATAATATTGGTATCAAATCAATCAAAGCCTTCAAATGTCAATCATTTGACTTATAAGATAAACATGTACCTATGCCAAGTTTTATGAGGGATACGATGGTGTGGTTGGATTTTGAATGAGACAAGTTGTTGTTGATGGATGGATTAACATTTACAATTTATCCTCTAAGCCCTTCTACTGGTAAAAAACACATATCATCTTTCCGACAATTGAAGCCTATTATTCGTAAGGATGATGTCTATGAAGAATGTTGCACCTTTTGTTGTCATCATCATACTGCGGGGAGGGAATGCGCTTGCTAGGGTCTTTGCTCTGAAATAACACGTCGATTTTTGCACTCTATAATAATGATTAGTGGCGTCGAATCGAGTATTGAGATTACCAGTAAGCACAAGTTACGAGACATCTTCAGCTGAGACCAAAGTCAGACACTTTTGGAATCAATGCAACCGAGGAATCAGGCGATGCGTATAATAAACTACTGTACTACAACTAATGTAACGGCAATCGTTACTGTGGACACGCTGACCGAAGAACGTCGTCCCCCAGATTAAAATCTTCTTAATGAAGTGGCTTCAATGATATGATCTACCATTTGATCACTCCCATAATAATAGCAACAAGACTTACAAGCAGACGGTGTGGGCAGGGGACCATCTATACAAGAAGTGACGACTGTAAGTCCTGGAATGTTGTACTGCTCGGCGTTTGGTAAAGTCCAGGAGGTCTCGTTGAGCAGCAATACTGTAAATCTTCTGACAAAAGGTAATAATAACTGAGATCATTTAAAATTTGATCCAAATGGGCACACAGACTTTGAATGTTATGAGACAACAAGACTTGAGTCGATCTAGCATCATCAGCATCGTTTCTTTGCGACAGAGGTGCAAATTTCCGTTCCAAGTGTCTTAATAAAGGTTCTTTCCTCTCTCTCCTCTCTCTCCAGTTCAGATCTTAGATCGTTGCTGTTCCTTTGGAATTGCAAGGGTCTTGGAAGAACGAACTGGTTGTTTTCCCAATGATTGACAGACCAGCCGCAGAGCATACAGGTCTTTCGCGTCCGTCAGCTTCCAGATCAGGCACCGTGGTCTCTTGATTCAGCATTCCTTCCTTTTGCTCGTTCGTTGGTCTGACTACTCTGCTTTAAAACAGAACAATGTCAGCCTACGTCATTTCGCCTCGTGCCATGTTGTTCAAGGCAGTTGCAAACGGAACGTCATCTCTTTGCCTCATGATTTGCGTCGTCAATCTATGCACAGAAAATAAGCCCAAAATCCTGGTATCAAAGAGAGCAGAAACCCTGTTTGGATTGGAAGTTGCTGACGAATACAGAGGTGCTGCTGAACGAAGAGGATCAACCTGCAAGAAATCACCAAAAACAAGTAGAGACTTTCCACCAAAGAGCTTGGTATGTACGACAGAACATATCACGCAATCTCTTGTCAATTTTTTCCAACATCACCTGACTTACCATGCTAATTTTATCTATGATCACGACGTGGACATCACGCAACACAACAGACATGCTTTGAGCAACGCTAGCCAAGAGAGTTGGAAGGCCCCTGCCATTATTGCGGCCAAACTGCTCAGATGAGACTCAAAATACCTAGTGAATGGTTTGCCCATTGACGTTAAAAGCGGCCTTACCAGTGACAGCGCAGCAGAGGATTACAGATGGGGATGGTCATGTCTCTATTTCTTCCAGCATCAAATTGTCTCACGAGTGTCTCGTACAGCGCCTTGATCAGGAGAGTTTTCCCAGTACCGGTTCCACCAGTGACAAAATGGTAAAATGGACTGTAGGTGTAATACTGACTGACAGAACCAGCTGAGAACATGGGGTTGACAACCTCGAAATTGTTGCTTACTTTATCAAAGGATGTGGAGATCTGGCACCACTTTTGTGTGATGAAAACAAGCAAAACGCCGCTAATCTTGGGTATAGACTTCTTGAAGCATCGTGGATGTCGACCTGAAATTAGAAACCACATGCTTGACTTTACTACGGATGGCGGACAGACTTACCAAGTGGAGACTCATGATGGGGATGAGTTGCTAAATCGTGCACCTATCCCTCAACAAGGTGCCGTGGCTGAGAACGAGGAGGAACCATTGGTAATCCTTGTGTTAGTGTCTCCCAATTCATTCAATGAGAAGGTGCTAGACGTCGAACTGGACTTGGATTGGACGCTGAACCCGGCAGAGACCATAATCATGGAGTTACGCACGGAGGCACAATCAAAAGAGAGTGGCTCTCCGATAAGGTCTTACAACACGCTTCCAGTATGGAACAAGCAAAGAGTGTTCATGATGCCTACTATGCTGCCCTGAGTTCAAGATGAGGTGACCACCCCGCATATGGTGATGTTACTCAACGTGGGTACTCAAGTGATAACGCTCAAGAAAGGTGCTTTACTAGGCAAGCGGTACAGTCTCGCATCGGTCCCCCCGCCGAGATGGAACGAATTGATGATTTCGAAGAGGCCATGGCTTATCTTACTGCTGTCTATGCTAATGTGGAACTCTATGAGGACGGTCAATCCATCTTTGAGGTGCCAAAAAAAATATGCTTTACCTATAAAATGTATTGAAATTTGAAATTTCAGCGTAAAATGCTTCATTAGCTCAGTTGGTAGAGCGTCAGACTTTTAATCTGAATGTCACGGGTTCGAGCCCCGTATGAAGCTTCTCATTTTGCGTCAAAAATGATTTTTTGCTTTTTATTATCGTGATACGTTTGTATGTTCTGTTAATTGTTGTCGTTGCATGTAAGAGAAATGGTATCATGTATTCAGGTACAGTTTTGGACAAGGTTTAGGTAGACGCACACAAGAGAGCGTGAATGTCACAAACAATCCTTACTGTTTTACAAATTCATTTGATACTTATTACAAATTTCAGCGATGACACTCAAAGTATGTGAGTATTTGACAGCGGTTATTAGTGGAAGCAATGCAGTCGATAGCCATAGCTATTTTCGCAGCGATAGAGGTATTCGACAAGCATAGGCGTAACTACTGACCGATTAGATCTTGAAGTATCTCGTCATTGAATCCCATTTAACCAAATTATCCTTATTTTTCTTTAATCAGCATTAGTATGTTTGCATGCATTCAACCATGAATCATTCACCTGCTGCATGTACACTACTACGACGTAGCATAAATTCAATCATGTTTCTTTATATGCTTTATTATAGTCTACCTTGGTTCATCGCCCCAATCCAATTCAATCTGACGGTTGTGCAGCAAGATTGAGCTCAAGACACACCATTTGACCTTTAAATTTTCATCTTTCATGAGAAGAAAAAAAAAAATTGATCTCTTCCTGAGATCCTACAAGTATAATTAAACCAAAGCAATCTACTCATATACCGTAAGAAGCAGTAAGCTTTTACTTTGCTTCAGCGTCAAATAGCAGGTTGTTCTTATAGATCTTCGTCTTCTTCCGTTGACATGAATCTTGTTAAGCCTACAAAATGAATATTTATTGATCGGACAAAGCCTATAATATTTTGCGTAGATATCAATTGAAGAAATATGATACTGGAAAATGTCATATCTCGCCAATAGATATGCTAGTCTCCCAGTAGTAATCATACCAAACAAAACATAGTGCCATGTATACCTGAAGCTTTTCATCATAATCTCATGTTGGGGATCTTTTAACAAGGAACATCTCATCCAAAACAATTCTCAATTTACCACTTTTTATCACCAATTGCTGTCGTTAGAGTCGTCCTACAAACACTCCATGCCGTTCCTTCACCAGAATATGCCATAGAGTAGTAGCTTAAACATTTCTTGACTTTAGTAGAATGTAAACAGCTCTCATCATAAGTCAAGTAAGAGTATCGCCTCCAAGTTTCATCTCCATTAAAGTGTTTTAACCGCATTGATGTCGATTTTTACCATCGGTTTCTATGATTCGCACTAATTAAACCTTGAAACCCACTTGGTCTACTGCACATTTTTGTACCTTGCATCAAGGAGTAGTAGCTTCTATTAGACAGTTACAATGAGAATCAGGCTTAACTTGAACATCTTCAACACAATGATGGAGGAGAAAAAGCATCATGGATACATCTGATTCAAGTTAATGTTCATACAATCACCTTTTAAACAGTGCTTTACTCCTATACACAGCAGATAATCTCTATTAAGGGCCCAAGAAGCATGGCATTCAAGACTCGGATGTATGAAAATGTGATGCCAATGTTCACCAGCAATTCCATAGTCAATCCTACTACTAGATCATTTACCAACGCAATCTTCAGCTTCCCATGGAACAACCCCCACTCCATTACATTTTTAGAATAAAAAATGGCCTGATCTGATAATGGCAACTGACAGATGTCCTACTACTTTATAAAGGTGACGTCTTCAAGTTGAAAATATCCCATGCTTGCAACATCAGTAACAAATTGGATCGGGGAGACGAATTTGAAAAAAACAATAGAGAGATTTCGACCCACCTTTACCCCCCTTTCCTAGTGCTCTCTCTCTCTCTCTCTCTCTCCCCTCTCTCTTTACATATTATATAAAAATGGCTTCTCGTATTCTCAACTCTCAAGTCGCTGCTTCCATCAAGCGTGCTGGCGTCCGTTTCCAATCTACCGCTGTTGATGGTGGTTTCACCGCTGAGCGTGATGCCATCAAGCACCATGCTGCTGGTAAATCATCTTGAAATTTGATTCGATTTGAATAGATAATGTACTAAACAACATGGATACTAGATGCTGCTGGTACCTGGAAGAAGATCTCCATCTTTGTCACTATTCCTTGGTAAGATGACCCAGATGTATACATGTCGACACACACAGGTCAACTAAATGCAATTAACTTTGTTAGTCTTGCCGCTGCTGGTTTCAACGCTTACAACCTTTACGAAGCTCACCACGAACACCAAAAGCACCACCCCAAGGAATGGGTCAAGTACCCTTACATCAACTTCCGTGCTCGCGATTACTTCTGGGGTAAGGAGTCTCTCTTCTTCAACCCTGATGTCAATCTCTCTGCTCAAGAGGAATAAGCTATTCGACATTCGCTGCTGCTACTACTACTATTTATCTACATCTCGCTCCAAACACATAAAATAAACAGAAATTTTCACAACAGGATTAGAAAGATAATAAATTTGGATTATTATTTTGGAAGAATCAAGGATTTTTTTGGTTTCATATTCATAAATTTTTATATATACAAGAAATACTTCTTCTCGGCTTATAGCTCCCAAGGGGCCTAATTTTTGATTGATCCTTGATTGAAACAATATGCATCGAGCGCAATACGATACCACCAGTGATGTAATGTAATTAAGCGACAAACAGAGAAAAACCTACTCAAATCAGGGTTTCATCAACATACCATGTGTGCTTGAAATGTGGGCAAATACAAGTCAGAAATGCGCAGACTACATATCTAAAGAATGAAGACCAAGCCATCTATTTAAAAAAGGAGATATTTTCATCATCGTTGTCAAATGTTGTAATTTATTTCTCTTTTACAACACATACACACACATTTGCAATAGAATGATTTCATATACCCTCCGAAAATGGATGTTCATCATTGCATTATTCTCCATCACGGTAAGTCTTCTCTGACAGTGTCTAATATCGGAGGAAATGTCTAATGATGGACCTCTTCAAGTGCATTGCCGCCCTGTTGATAATACAAGTGATCTGTGGCAGTAGCAGCAACAATAGTGCCTCTGTTCTTGACCAACAAAACCATCATAGCTCGCAAAGCATTGAAATCATGCCGTCCTTTCAAATTCAAATAGAATGGCTCCACCTGTCTGTAGTCATTCTGTATGCTACCGGTCTCATCATTACAAGTACAGCATACATTCATTGGGTATGTATTATATAACAGCTTGATTTAATGATACCATTTCTGGTCAACTTTGTTGTTATTAACAGATTGCAGTATTTTGTTCCTCTAGCCGTATTCATTGGCATCCAGTGGATGTATTCTACTTTTGCATTGCTGGATCGAGAGAGTTACATCAAGGATCAGCTGCAATTATCATGGCAGGCGGCTTACAAGGACAATGTATCTATCCTGGAAAATATTCAAAATCAATGGCATTGTCAAGGTTTTAGCACAATTCTTGATGATCCTGCTTTCAACTCGTTTGACGAGAATGTGGATGATGCCTGTTACCCTGTATTAGCAGAGACATTTGGATCCACTATTTTCATTTGGGGCATTGGATTATGGGTTGTCAAAGTGATACAGGTACGTAGAGTGATACAACAACATGTATATATAGTAACAATGGGAGCCGTGGTGTAGATCATTGGCTTGATGGCATGTTATGCCCTTTATATCCATACTCATCACGAATTCAAGCAAAATGATCAAGAGCGAGGTATTATTCAGTTACCTGAGCATGATACCGACATGGAGGAGGAATTATACACAGACACTGAAGATGAAGATGATGCAGCTACCATTGTGGTGTTACCATCCACACCTGTCAATGAAAAACAGCCTATATTACATGATGGTGAATACCCCCTTCTATAATATCAACAACAATAATTGAAAAAGCGTATCCATGGTTACATTTTTTTTCTTTACATAAAAGCAAGATTTGAATATATGGAAATGAGAAAAAAAATAGGGTCCAATATATTATTGTGAGCAGAGGAGGAGGAGAAGGAGGAGGAGGAGGAGGAGGAGGAGAAAATATATATGAAAAATCAAAATAGGAGCATGGGCAGCGGTGTTGTGTACGAGCGAGTGAGCAAATCAGTTTACTTGAAAGTGAAAATATATAAAAAGAGAAAGAGAGGATATGTATTCAGTGAATTAAACAAAGAAAAAAAGAAAAGAGAGAGAATAAACAATTTTTTTAAGCATTGATAGGATCATAGCTCCAAATTCTAGCGCGATTATCACCAGAACCGGTAGCAAAGAGAGGTCTTCCCGATGGACTGATGGCAACAGAAATCACTGCAGAACAACAACATGTCAATAACAATGCACTAGCAAGCTGAATGCCTGAAAAACTTACCAGAGTTTTTATGTCCTTGCAACATAAATTGTGTTTGACCAGTACGAGGATCCCAAAATTGCACACCACGATCCTTGGAGCCAGAAACCACCCAGCGACCATCTGGAGTACAACCGACAGAGAGGACAAAGTCCTTATGGCCACTAAAGGTCATTTTACAAGGACCTTTGCTTCTGTCTCTATCCATACCCATACCACGGCCTTCGTTGGTACCCAGCTGCCATAATTTGAGTGTTTTATCTAAACTGCCACTCACAAGCATTTTACCGTCTGGCATAAATGCAACAGAGTACACGCTATCCTTGTGGCCCTCCAAACGCTCAAACAGCACGCCAGATTGTGTATCCCAGATTCTGACCATCTTGTCCAAACTAGCCGCGGCAATGACACGGCCATCGGGCGAGAAGGCGACACTTGTCACTCCAGGGTCCTTTTGGTCGTGGTCTGTGATGCGAAGCACATGAAGACACTTGCCGTCCGCCATGCTCCAAATTCTTGCTGTACAATCACCAGAACCAGATGCAATCATGCGTCCATCACGACTAAAGTCTAGCGAGTAGATGTCTTGTTGATGGCCCACCAGGATGTTTCTAATACGCTTCTTTTGAATGTCCCAGATTCTAATCTGCATGTCCTCTGCGCCTGTGGCGAGGTAATTGCCATCAGGACTGAAGCAAACGGAACGAATATACAAATCGCCTTCAATCTTGATATTGTCGTCTTGCAAGACACTATTCAATGGAGGAGAGATCAGTAAACACACACACACACACACACACACACACGCACACACACACGCACACACACACTTACGCAACTCTTTGTGATGTGGCAACATCATAGATAAATGTAGCACGATTGCAACCAGCGGCAAGGTAACGGCCGTCTGCACTAAACTTGACACAGCAAACGACGCTAGGATGATCCAGTGTATGCACCAAATCCACCTTGAGCTGGCGCGACGTCTTTGGGTTGAACAATGCAAACCAATCTTGACCCTCCACTTTCATGTTGGCTGGCACGCTTTCGGGATCAACATCAGCTAAACCTCCCTGCTGTTGTGCGTTTGTTGTAGAAGGACTAGCAATCTTGTTGTTGGGTGGAGCACCGGCACCGCGAGGCACCATGGCAGTATTTACAGTTTGCGGTGGAGTAGGTACAGATGAAGTAGATTTGCGTTTCATGTTGGGTGAGTCTTGAGGGGGTTGCTGTTGAGAAGGGCCTGCTGCTGACGAACCAGGACGGTTGGGATAAGTGCTGCCGCCATAGCCATTACCCCACTCTTGCTGTTGCTGCTGCTGTCTTTGTTGCTGCTGAGGGTGAGCAGACGTGGGTGGTGTGGGTATACCTCGATTAGGGGATTGACCATACCCAGCATTAGGTGGCTGCTGCTGCTGTGATGGAGGTGGAGGCGCATTGGAGCCGCCGTTCATGTAGGCGCCGGCTGAGGAATTGGCAACTGCAGAGGGAGGTGGGGGTTGAGAGGATGGATTATAGCCATGCTGAGGTGGAGGCACTTGTTGAGGCCCGTTAGGCGATTGCTCGGCCATCTGAGGTGGAGCAACAAGCCCTGGAGGTCCCTGATTGCCGTGTGCATTCATGATACCGCCAAAGTAATTGGAGCCAGGTCCAATGTTGGGAGGTGGTGGTGGTTGATGTGATTGTTGTTGCTGTTGAGGATGAGGCTGTTGTGGCTGCTGCTGCTGCTGAGGGTGGGGCGGTTGCTGAGGATGACCAGACAACGACATGCCAGGATGTCCACCACGACTTTCAATCTGCTGACGAAGTCTTGCAATCTCATCTTCATAGCTGCAGAAACGCGACAAAAAGAAAAATCAGCATCATGTTTGGCCATGATGGCCATCTCTGCTTACTTACTGCTTCTTTTGGCTCTGTTGCGTGCGTTCCAGCTCCAATAAGCTTTGCTGAAAACTGTTCATTTCAGAGATTTGCTGATTCACTGTGTGTGCGTGCAGACATTTTGTTTTAGTGTACGACCTCCAGCACCCCCGATATATCATACTTTACTCTTGTGTTCAAAATCATCTCTCTGCGATTTACAGACATACAGTTCCTGAGCTAATTGGTCAAATTCACCTCGTATCGAATCCAACATTTCAACGACACGGCCTTGTGGCGCAGGTACCATGGGACGATGGTTGTAAACAGACATTTTTAAAGACTAAACAACAATGATTTCAGTTAGAACATCAATACCAAAGCGCGTCCCCATTTGGGCGTTGGACGCTTTGCCAATGTGGTGGTCAAAGAGTCGAACCTTTTCTTCTTCTTTTCTTGTCGCTTGGAGGATGTGTGTTTCTTTAAAAGAGGTGTGGTTTAGGGTTGATAAAATTACAGAAAAATTACAAAGTATCAATTCCCAATGTTGCTTCTTTCTCTTTCACTGTGTAAATGAAATTGAAGAATTTGAACGAGAGAAATTTGTGCAAATTAATCCAGAATAGTATCAATAAAAAAGAAAAAGATAGGAAAGAGAGAAAGAAAGAGAAGGAAAAGAGAAAACAACAAAAAGAGAAAATTTTAGAATACGAGGGGGTGTGTGTGCAAATCTTTTTTTTTCCAAGGCGCACAACCTTCTATCACACACATAAAAAGGTCCTCTCTGCATCCTACCTCTCCCCCCATTGAAGCCTCATGTGAGCCTTTGATATGATACATATTTGTCACTCTCCCCCCCCCCCCCAAATATCCACAGTTGGATCATTGACCCTTAACTGTTGTCTTGGAATTCATTTGCCGTGAAACCTGCAATGATTTCATGGCATTTGGGCACTCGGTCGATTGGATGAAGCGACTGATCTGTAACTCAATCATGATCTAAAGCGTAAAGCTATAGAGCAAATGTTGCTCAAGTGCCATATTGATTTGCTGGTGCTCAAATGTATATAGAAATCGTACTGTTGTTGTACAACGGCATTTGTCCGATTTTTACAAGGTAAATATAGACGTGTGATGTGGTGATGTTCTCTTGCTGCTTGGAAAAACTCTGAATGGTCAAATCCTTGTACAACGTAAATCTCTCTTTTTTCTTCAACTCAATTCAGGTCTATTACCAACAAATAGAATGAGAGACCTAATAGCCTGCTGTAATTATCAAACAGAGCCAGCAAGTGCTTGCTTGATGGAGCTTTTACATCTTCCATATAACGATTTCCTAATGAAATCAGCACTGTTTACATGCATTAGTACGTATTTGAGTTTGAAAAGCTAACCCTAAATGACATGTGTTGATGCCGTATACAACATTGAAATGCTCTCCAGTATACAGTGCTGATCGGTCTATATACTACCATATAAATCGGATAAATGATCAAGCCAGCTTTGAGGGGGGAGGATGGGTACCTGGAAAGATGGCATTGGCCAATGCCATGATCTTTATTTTGTGACACTTTGCTACGCAGGTGTTCAGTCATTTATATATATACGAGACACCCTCGGGAGCACAATCTATCATGGAAATGAGTCAGTTCCTGAGAGATTTTGTTGGGTTGGGTGGAAGAGAGATTTGACTCTTGTGCAACTTTGCGGAAAATTAAGCAGCCTAGTACAAACAAGTAAGGTTTACATGTTGCACTTAACCTTAAGTAAGATGCCTTACTGAAAGCGGCTACTGTGGTTTTAGAATACTTTGCACCTCCCAAAACAATACACATCACATGTAACATGAAATCTAGAACCCACGCGCGCACCACAGCATCTCCTCCTCTGCAGTTGTGTGAATCGAGCCTAGTGGTGGCGGTGGTGGAGATTCATATTATTACTGATGCAGGTTCCCTCAGCAAGGATATATTGCATGCTGAATTTTTGGGGGGTTTTGATGAAATGGGAAATCCCGATATTCACATTTTCTGCGGTTGGATCTGTCAAGAGACACCAAGAGATACCCTGATGGTACAAGACTATAACAGCAGCCCTGTCATTCTCTTCTTGCTCCGTGAAGCGTTTGGTTATAAACCTTGCTTGTTTCCCGAGACTTGCGTTCCCCTGAACAAGCAATGTATTTCGTCTATTTGAAACAAGCAGGTTTTATAGAATTTTTCCACCAGGCAACTCAACGTATCCTTTGATCTACGGTATATGACACTCTATAAATAACATGACAAGCAGATATCAAGATTGTTTCGGGAATAAGCAGGCTGCCCTGATGAGCATTGACATTCTCTATTACTAATAGGGGGAGGGGGTTGAGAAGAGCTTCAAGTCCCGGGCAGATCCGTAAAGTAAATATGCCATGAATCACATTGGAGGGTTTGGTCAAATTTAGCTGGAAATGCATGGGCAGTAGTAGTAGTAGAGTAATCTGAGCAAATATACGACTGAAAGGGTCTTCATACGCAATCACGCGGAATGTAGGTAGAAAGCAGTTAGAAATGGCAGTTTTATGCTGAACAATTTGGATTTACAAGAAAGTTTCAGGATGGAATATATGACAGAACAATACCCGTAGGATAACACTAGAAATGATTGAGCGTAGCGAAAGCAATTAGACCTGTACAGTGTCGTTTATTAGCTAAAGCTATAGGGCAAAATACAGCCTGGGCTGGGATTGAATTTCACAGCCTCCACCAATCTTCTGGAAACCTGTTTTGGACATTTGAAAACCTTCCAAGGGCAATTACACAAAATGTTACTATATAAGCAACAGGTATTTCTTATCACTTTTACATGCAAAAAAGACCAAGAAATCCGAAGGTACTACTTTCAAGATGATCTCTTTAGTCTGTGCAAAGCAAATGTCAAAAAACGTAAAACACGTTTTTTGAGGAAATGTTTACAAAACGCATAGTAAACTGACCAAAATACAGCTACACACACTTCTTTGCATCCATACGGTTGTTTTGAGCTTAGGAACACCATAGTCGAAAACCTCATTTTTGAGGTGAAAACTTGCATCTTTTGAAATCATCAAATTTTTCTGCACTAGTACAAGGCCAAAATGCTCGAAAATCGATGATCAAAACTTTTCCCAAAAAATTGCTGAAAAGTGATTCATAAACTAATGTCAGGTCGTAGAACACGATTGCACCTATTCCGAGGCCGAGATCATGCTTTGTTGGCAAGATACAAGCGATTTTAATCCTTATTTTTACAGTGGTAAATACATTTGAAGGCTGCTCACTCACTAATGCGCTTATTAAGTTCTGATCTGGCGTTCAGTAGATGTGAGTGTAAGCGAGCATCGTCTGTTGCTTAGTTTATTATTTCACAGTGTCATCTAAAAACCAACTGATCTGTATATTGCAAGAAGGGTGCTTTTCTATCAACTTTGTGATACAGTACCCCCCCCCCTCTCTCTCTCTGTCGAGAAAAACTGAGATCAACGCTATACAAGCTATTAAAGTTTGTAGAAAATGATATCATTATTTTCATTTCTGATAGTATAATATAATGGGAAATTGCAACCTCTCACAAGATAGCCTTCGTTCATCCGTATAGGCCTTGAGAAAATAAGCTTTTTGAGTTAGATTGGATTCCAAGAGAACGTTGGAAAGGATCCATCACCAAGAAAAAGGAGAGAAGCAAAATGAGTGATTGTTTGGACACTCTTATTTTAAACTAACAAGTAAGGTGTTACGATACATCTCTCTACTACAGTCATTAGAACCTTTTTTTGAGATCGACCATGTGCTTCTAAAGTCTAATCAGTTCATTAATAATGTTATCGACACGAAAACATCAACTTCAACAAGTAAATGGCTGAGAGTCTGTGCTTCCTTTTTGTATTGCCAAAACATGGTTGAAAAATCATGCGATTAATTTGACAGAATGAGGCCAAGATGTTTGATTTAAAACAACTTATTAGGTATGCCGACCATGTTGTCCATGTCGCACTGGTTACCAAGACTTTCAATTGACAAAAGGAAAGAAAAGAACATGTTGGAAGCTAATCTACTGCTACTACTACGGTACGCATTTCTCCTTAAACGTGAATCACGTCAACTGCACTTTTCCACCGTAGTTTGATACACATTGATGTCTATTAAAAGACACATGGGAGCTGCAAGCATCTAATGCCGTGTGTAGATACATACATATAGCTTATGCATTGAAACAAACAAACAAGAGATTTCCAGCGTAGTAGTAAGGTGGCTGAGCGTAGTATCGCCAGAAGAGAGTTCATAATATATGGGAACCCCCCCTTTATATTTCTAAATTAACACAGTTGACAAAATAAATAATAATAACAATATATATAGTGCTCTCTACAGATTGAATGATTAAGGAGCATCTGTCGTTTGCTCGTTTTAAAGTTTAATCGGCTTGATACATAAAGCCATGACCAAATTTCTCTTGCTTTTCCCTTCTTCTCCTCTCTGACTTCCATACAGGCCTTAAACCAGCTTTTCCTCCAAACAATGATAAGCAGCAATCAATCAACTTTTCCAGAGCCTACTACAGCGGCCTCTTTGTTTCC
The DNA here is from genome assembly GCA_010203745.1 of Mucor lusitanicus. NCBI lineage: Eukaryota > Fungi > Mucoromycota > Mucoromycetes > Mucorales > Mucoraceae > Mucor > Mucor lusitanicus. The sequence continues at coordinate 1,123,652 of JAAECE010000009.1, read as the reverse complement.
AGATAGGTATATAAATCTTGCTTGGGCTCGTCGTCTTTCTTTCATTCTTCTCATAGTCCTTCGTAGCTCATCTTACTCTATTCAAGAACACTCTCATCAATTGTACTATCCTCATCACCATCAACAGCAATATCACCGACAAAACTACTACCACTCACCGTCCTCAACCACCACAACAACGATTCACAGTAGCCCACTTTCAAGTCCTCAAATCTTGAATCATTACTCCACCACATCATCTCCTTACTGTTCCTTTGCAGAGCCCTATCCAACACACCAATCCATGCTGTCACTATCATCGCCCTCACCACCTTCAAATTGCTTACCTGCAAACAGCTTCAATCAAAGCAATCATAATAATGCTAGGTATGTTGTGTAATCCGGAAAGTAATCCGATCAAAAAGTGCACGAAACATGAAATCGTGTAACCCACGCAGAACTTGCATTGGGGAGAGGAAAAAAAAAGTTGTTATAAACATTACTTTGATTTGTACCACTGACCACATTCTATTATCATGTTTAGTGTAATCCGTTATGATGTAGCTTTAGAAGGTATATAGTAGACAAGCTCCATTCAAGTCAACAGATATGCTAAAATCAGATTCATCCATAGCTCCAACGGCAGCATCTCAGAAACTAGACGAACCGCCTCTCACATATCTCAATAAAGGTAAGGCCTCAGCAAAATGTAGAGTGAGCATTGAATAACCTCATGTTGAACAGGCCAGTACTACAATATCACTCTAAAGGACAAGGATCGCTATGACGGTGATATTATCAGCACAGTAGCCATCACATTCCACGACGAAAGCCATCGAGTCAGCGCAACAGATTACTGGAAATTCTGGTTGACGCAGCAAAAGGACGGAGAGGATGCAAGAGCAGTTGAATTAGGTACTTGATCAACACTTCACCTCGCACAAGCACTAATAACTGCTTATAGATTTATCAAGATCGAGTGGAGCACAAGCCATTGAGGGCAGACAGTTCGATCGTGTTTCATTTCGATGGAACGGTAAATTAGGAGCTTCCGTGCATATCCGCTTCAATTGCCTGTCTACAGATTTCTCAAGAATCAAAGGCGTCAAGGGCATTCCTCTACGTCTTCAAATCGAAAGTGAACAAGCACATCCATTTGTCACAGCCACTGCTACTACTTCACATCATCTGCGTCAACATCACCATCAACCACACCCTTACATTGAAAAGACATACTGTCGCATCAAACTGTTCCGCGACAAGGTAAAAAAAAAAGCTGCCATGTATCGTTTACACTTGAACTCACACACGACGTCTCTCTAGGGTGCTGAAAGAAAAAACAAGGATGATGCAAAGCACATTGAACGTCAACTGGAGAAACTTCGCGGCAAAAGTGGTGAGCCACATCCTCTATGGCTTGCTTTCTCTCCAACATCTCCCATCACTCTTTTTGGCGAGCTTGTTCCACCCGAAGATGATGAAGCACACCACCAGCAACTACAATCATTATTTGACGAACGAAATACGCTCCCATCTGCCTCGCCTATCGGTGGCCATCTTACCCATCATCCATCTGGTGGTAGCAGTGGCAGCACTAGTAGTAACAATATTCACTTGCCACCTCCTGTGCCTACAAAACGCAGTTTCAGCAATTTGAGTAATAGTAGTAGTTCCAATGACATGAATGCGTTTACGGCTAATCTTCCAGGTGGACCACCCATTGGACTTGATCCCACTTACATACCACAACGAAGACGCCGTGTAGCAAGTAAGTTTGTATCAGATTTTGTACATTGTCAAATGCTAATGCATCTATTTGACAAAAAAGAGCTCAGTGTATTAGTCAAGTTCCATTCTTGTGAGGTTTATAGAGCAATCTATCTGGAACACCTGACAGTCAAGGAGCTTACTGAAAAGATTGTCCAACGCATGAGCATCAGCATGTCCGTATCAAAGGTTCTTCGCAAGGTTACTTTGAAAAACAAAAAAACAATGCTTGTCAAGGTAGAAAATGATGTTATACAAGACATGTCTGAACAGCAAGATATACTGCTCGAAACTGAAGCTGATCCTGATAACGAAAATGCAATCAATCTCATTTTAAACTTTTAGTCATTCTATATCATATACAAATTAGTTTTTTTTTCTCGCTCTCGCTCTCTCTCTCTCTCTCTCTCTCTCTCTCTCTCTCTCTCTCTCGTAAATAGCTCCTACATAATGAAATGTTTATATCAATTAATTCAATCGCTCCTAGTACTAGCTAGCAACCGGTTACTACTTTATTTGCATGTTCAATGCACTATATGAAATAGAATGATCACATTGTTACACTTTAAAATACAAACAAAATAAATGCTAGGACTTGGGTAGTTACAGTACAGCACTTGATGATCGTCAACAAATAAAGCCTACTGGATGTGTCGTATACCTTGAACTGCTGCTACCTCTGCTCAAATCAATTTATTAAATCTTGGCAAAAGAATTCAGGGCACAGTTTCATAATTCAATAGGGCTTGGCACCCGTACATTTATCTGATGTGTCTTTAAAGATGGATCCAGTAATAGCGTTGTTTGTCTCGCCGTTATTCAATGGACCTACAAAAGACTTTTTTATAAAAGCTCTCATGATGAATCTGCTGAATCAAACATCAAATTGCATGTAACTTTGAGCATTATACCAACGTATTATGCCAAACCTTTTTTTTTTTGAGCTACCATCACGCTTGTTAGCTCTTCATAAACAATCTTACAGCTGTCGATCTGATTCTTTTTAGATGCTCCAAGTCCGTATCACTAGGAACAGTTCATCTACAGGAACATTCTGGCCGAAAACCTTATTTCATATTTTCTGAAATTTCTCAAAAAATTTCTTCAAAACATTACTCAAAAGTAGTTTCATCAGAAGCGCCTTAAAAAGCACTTTTAAAAACAATTAGTAATAACAGGACAATCAGCACCTTTTACATAATTGAATTGTGCAAAGTAGTTCAAATGAGCTCGAAAATGATCCAAAATTAACGAATGGAGGCAAAATGCAAACAACCAGATGATTTTGAAGAGGATTTTGCATAGGAGGGGCCTTCATCGATATAGTAATAGCTCGAAATAGCTGCTATTCTTGGCCCTGCATACATATTCAATGCGTATCAATTCCAAACAACTTTTATACAAGTGCTATCATCCAGTAACAGAAGAGTGCGCATGGTCTACTGGGCTGATCCTCCGAGAGCAATCTAGAGGCGACTGGGCAGTCTGATGTACATCTACATCTTGGAGTAGTACCTGATGTAAAGGCTACTACCATAGTAGACTTGAATCAGATACCTTGTTGTACGATAGTTTCTCGTTTTTTAATTTTATTTTAAATCAAAGTTATGGAGTAAATAAATAAAAAAAAGGTTGTTTCAACAATTCTTTTAAATTAATTTATATTTTAGTTGGTGTTTGTTGCTATTGCATTTATTGAGAACCCATCTCCTTGGCGAGCTCTTCAGCACGCTTTTGAACATCGTTGATATCACCTTGCATGTAGAAAGCAGATTCGGGCAAGTTATCGTGCTTACCACCCAAGATTTCTTGGAAAGAACGGATGGTGTCAGCGAGCTTGACGAGACGACCTTCGTAACCAGTGAAGACTTGAGCGACAGCGAAGGGTTGAGACAAGAAACGTTGAATCTTACGAGCACGTTCGACAACGAGCTTATCTTCTTCGGAAAGTTCATCCATACCCAAAATAGCAATGATATCTTGGAGAGACTTGTAGTTTTGGAGGATTTGTTGAACTTCAGTGGCAACCTTGTAGTGCTCGTCACCGACAATACGGGGATCGAGGATACGAGACTTGGAATCAAGAGGATCGACAGCGGGGTAGATACCCAACTCGGCAATGGAACGAGACAAGACAGTGGTGGCATCCAAGTGAGCAAAAGTGGTGGCAGGAGCAGGATCGGTCAAATCATCAGCAGGGACGTAGACAGCTTGGACGGAGGTAATGGAACCGTTCTTGGTAGTGGTAATACGCTCTTGCATACCACCCATATCAGTGGAAAGAGTGGGTTGGTAACCGACAGCAGAGGGAATACGACCCAAAAGGGCAGATACCTCAGAACCAGCTTGGGTGAATCTGAAAATGTTATCAATGAAGAGCAAGACATCTTGACCCTCATCATCACGGAAGTATTCAGCGATGGTCAAACCGGTCAAAGCGACACGGGCACGAGCTCCTGGGGGTTCGTTCATTTGACCAAAGACAAGAGCACACTTGGACTCGCCTTCCAATTGAATGACACCGGTTTCAATCATTTCATGGTACAAATCGTTACCCTCACGAGTACGTTCACCGACACCACAGAAGATGGAGTAACCACCGTGAGCCTTGGCAATGTTGTTGATCAATTCTTGAATCAAGACAGTCTTACCGACACCAGCACCACCGAAAAGACCAATCTTACCACCACGAGCGTAGGGAGCGAGCAAATCGACAACCTTGATACCAGTCTCGAGGATTTCGGGAGTGGGAGATTGGTCGACGAACTCGGGAGCTTCAGCGTGAATAGGACGGTGGGTCTTAGCGTCAATGGGACCACGTTCATCAATGGGTTCACCGATAACGTTGATGATACGACCAAGGACTTCCTTACCAACGGGAATGGTGATGGGAGCACCGGTATCGACGACCTTTTGGCCACGGACGAGACCTAATGATCATTTGTATCAGTCAATCTAATCTGCAACATCTAATCAGATTTGCAGCTATTTACCTTCGGTACCATCCATAGCAATAGTACGGACAGTGTTCTCACCCAGATGTTGAGAAACCTCAAGGACAAGACGTCCACCAGAGTGGTCCTTGACTTCGAGAGCGTTCAAAATAGCAGGCAAGTTGTCTTGTTCGAATTGGACATCAACAACGGCACCAATAACGGAACTATGTAGGTACATTTTTAGCATTTGACATTTCAATCGACATTTCTTCATCTATGCATGTATGCGTTGATGTCTTACCGAATTTGACCAGCACTAGCAGCGGTAGCATAAGTACGAGCTATTATGATTGTTGATAATAATAATGATGATGTTGTTGTTTGTTAGAAACCAAATGAACCAGGGTTGAAAAAAATCAAGAATCAAAAGCTAAACAATACCTGAACGAGCAGCTTGGGCAGCCAAGGGGTTGGCTTGAAGACGGAAGGTGCTTGAAGCAACACGACCGAGAGCACGAGAAATAAACATAGCTTAAATACCGAGGGAAAGGGGTGAAAAAAGGATTTTTGGAACGGTAAAAGGCTTAATTCCTTTTTTTTTCTCTTGTTCATCCCCCCCATCTTGTTCAGTTTTTACACCCCTCCCCGTTTTTTAGAAGCTTTTGGGCCTTGATTTCAAAATTCTATTACGTGAATATCAAGCGGGGGAGGACTGAGTGCCAATAACATCACTAACGAACTAGCAAACCACAAGGGGTGTTGAGGGGGGTGGCTCTTCTTCACTGAGTGCTAAATTTGACATGGTTGTGGAGAAGGCAGAAGGTTTCTGTTTTAGGCTTTTGTATGAAATCTCAATCTGATGTCCTTGAGTTTGAGCGTCATTCATGTCAGATCACAGAATCAATTCGTTGCCATGGCAACAGATTCATGATGGCATACATGTAAATTTTGATTTGTTGGCAAGCCAAAGTGCATTTACTTGCAATGTATCATGAATTCATGAACGTTTTCCAACCAGATGTAGCATTTAGAGGGTTTTCTGACGTCACCTAGTGTCCTTCTCTCGCCCCCTAATCACTTGTATTTTGAAAGTCCAACTTGATCAAAATGACCACCACCCAAATTTTTTGTAAACCAAATAAGCAAAATAACAAAAAGGAATACCTTCAACTTTTTTCTCTTCACCGAAAATATCTTTTTATTGTAAAATGAACGTTCTCGCCAAGTCTGCTCGTGCCGCTATCAAGCCTCTCGCCATGGGTAAATATCAATTCAACTAGACATTTGAATGATCACAAAACTCATAGCATCCATCTAGCTCGTTTCTACGCTACTGAAGCTCCCGCTGCTTCCGAAGCTCTTCGTTTGACCTTCGTTGTCCCTCACAAGGTAAATCATAGCAGACTTCAACAGCGCCATCATCCAGCACACCAGCACATTCAACTAACATACATGAACAAATCTACATAGGCTATCTACAAGGCCACTGATGTTCAACAAGTCAACTTGGCTGCCACCTCTGGTGATATGGGTATTCTCGCTAACCACGTTCCTACCATTGAACAATTGAACCCTGGTGTCGTTGAAGTTGTTGAGTCCGCTGAGCTCACCAAGAAATTCTTTGGTAAAGAAACTGAAATGTTGGACATTGGACCATCGTTTTGAGCTGTTAAACTTACCCCTGTATATTTTTCATTTTTCAATAGTTTCTGGTGGTTTCGCCACTATCAACCCTGATAACTCTCTCAACATCAACGCTGTCGAGGCTTTCCCTCTTGAAGAACTCTCTCTCGAGGTAAATTATAGTTTGGATTACATTGGATTTTGATGCGTGTGGGGGGGGGGGGCTGTAGTGATGGAGAAATATCAAGCGTATTAACTCGCAACTCTATCTACATGTAGCGTGTTCAAGCTGGTCTCGCTGAAGCTCAACGTCAAGCTGGTGCCGCTGCCTCTGATAAGGAGAAGGCTGCTGCCAAGATCGAGGTTGAGGTCTATGAAGCTCTCCAAAGCGCTTTGTCCAAGTAAATTGTATAATACAACCCAAATCAAACAATCTTTCCTTTAGGATCAAAATATATTATTAAAATACAATTAAAAAAGATATGTAAAAGAATGTGTGTCATCTGTTATGTATCTTTGTCTAGAAAGCAGAATTGAAGCGAAATTGATATCTCTCCCATTTACAATAAAAAGAACTATACTCTTCACTAGTCAATCAGCGATTGAATAATGTCTACCAGATTTTTAGAGAGAGAGTAATCAATGGACAAAGCATACATGGCCATGCATGAAATTTGAGAGCACAGCACTGTATCAGGGTGAAATTATGCTCAACCACCATTACATTGTAGGGATCACTAAGGTATAATTGAGGCATATTATACTTCAGTTGCTATCAGTGCATGCATATACCGCTTCTTGAATGATAGTCTTTATTTGATTCAAATAATCAGTTCGATCTATCATGTTAAAGGATGCCTGTTCAGAATACTTTCGTGGGGCATACATGCGGATGAGACGTCGATAGCAGCATTCTACATTCTGGGTAGCCTCTACAGCTTATCAATAGCTAGTACGACCTCTTCTTGGATCACAATGCAATGAGTAATGCTTGGAAGAGACACCACTATTAAATGTCATTGCTATAAGCAACTTCCAGACCAAAATTGTTACGCTTCCACTAATGCGAGTCAGCTTGAAGGTTGTCCTTGCACTTGCTGTGTGTTTGTAATGTTTACATAGGTTCCCACCGTGTAGCAAAATACATTTCACCACCTTTTGATGAGATAGTATACCTCCATTAGCTATTACTACTCACATTTGTGCAAAACATAGTGAAATTGGATGCATTTGAGGTGCATTTTCTCGAGTTGGAAGCCGTTTTAGAGTGCCAGAGTAGCACCAAACAATCACTCTCGACTGCCAGATACTTTCTGACACCTTTGCTCAAGTTTTTGAGGGTCATCAAAATTCGATCAAAAACCATGAGGGGTACCTCATGCTTTTCATCAAAAAACAAACGATCGCGTTTTTCAACATGAAAACGACGACTTTTACTAAGGCATGTATTAATTCAAAGTGTTTCTATCGACCTAGAGCAGCCTGTGAAACTTTGTCCATGAGACGTTTGTATGTAAAATCTCAACATTTTCACCGAAAACCTTATTTCATATTTTCCAAAATTACTCAAAAAGCTGATTTATAGCACCTATTTTTTTTTACACCATTAGATGCGTATCAAAAATTACTCCCAGAAGTTTTTAGAAAGTATAGGTCTATCTCGCACTTTATATAGTGGGTTTCAACAAAATAAGCTGATGGAATTCATTTTGGACCCAAAAGTTGCCCATTTGAGAAAAAGATGGAATTGCATCGGAATGTGAATATTTTCGCTACTACTGCTGGCAAGATCGATGCCATGCTCACACTGAAGGCAATACATGCTGTTAAAAGCCGATAACAAGGATATTGCGGATCAAAAAGTGTTGTGTTATAGCTTGGCTACTATATGCCAACTTGATTCTGAGGATTTGCATCTAATAAAATACCTTTTGAAAATTCAGCACCCAGTGGGATATGCAAGCGCAGAAAGCTGTCATTCTACATTAGAATCGTGGATGTTGCCTCAAAAGCCAACCCCAGTGTACCCAAAGCTCATCTTGCGCTTATAGTTTTATTCTCTATTGTACATCTGCTTGGTGGACACATGCAATCTATATCAAATCAGGTAACTGGAGGAGCTTTTAGAGTGCAGCAGATCATCATCATTGTTGTCACTATTGTTGCCCGCCTCTCAAGATAGGTATAGGAACGAGCAAGGTGCAAAGAACCACACTCTTTTTCTTTATTTGTCCAAATATCGCAAGCGGCCCGAGCCAATTTCCAGGTGGCAGAGTATCCATCCTACAGCGCATGACATGAAAAGGGAAATAGAACATGGACATGACCCGTTGGGATGTTCCTCGATTTGTCAAGTATATACAGCAGCATCTAGCCCCAAAATTAATTTAGATAATTAAATGCATCATGTAAACAAATGGCAACCGACTGATGCTAGTTAGTTAGTTAGTATACATGCCGTCCATTGTAAATATCAACGTGCAGCAGCAGAAAGAGACCAGATCTGTTGCCGATGCAGAGATCCTCTCTGTCTACAGGATCACTCTAATGACACTTGATCTACTAGTAGTCTGCCTGGACATTGAAAACGGACGGGCAAACAAGAATGATTTGTACCACTTGGAATCAGCTTTCATTTACTTGATTTGTACATTTGCCATGCAGACGAATAAAATCATATCATGTACAACCATGACTCTGAGTGCTTAATGTGAGCTGTGTTGTGTTGAATGGAGCTTGTTGCAAACAGTAAGCTTGTACTAACAAACCGTCACTGGGTTGGTTCCTTCTTGTCTGCTGTTGTTGCCCAAATCTCCCTAATATTAATCTAAATTGTCATGGAGCCTTCTCCTTTTCTTTTCTCTCTCTCTCTTCTTCTCTTTTGTTACTGGTGTTTGCTCAACCCTTCCCCTCCTGAATACACACTCAATGTCTTTTCCATCTCGGTCAGAAGCAACCGTGGACGAGCAGCAGCAGCATATCAAAAAATACAATGGCCGTGCTCGCTCCTCGTCATTCAATCACCCAGCTGTCCGCAGACAGCAGTCTGACTCCATGTTCAACACCACGCCATCACCCAATGCCAGCAGAAGAAGACCAAGTTTCGACTCGCATCAAAACAGACATCGCCAACAACAGCAGCGCATCAAAGCACAGGCTTCTCATAGCAACTTTTTGCAAGTCAGTCCACACCATCATGTAGGCGGTGCTTCTTCCATTGATGAATCAGGCTCAGAAGAAAACGACGATGACAATGACTCGCTATACCCACAAATACCAGTAGCTGCTATTTCCACACATCAATTAGACGCCAATAAAGCTTTAGTGGGTAAGTTGGCCCGGTAGATGATATGCACACACAAGCGTTTATTCACATCATCCCATTAGACTCACCGACTCCGATATCTGCTGAAGAACACAACCGATCCCTTGCAAACTCATTCAAGGAAAAACTTGTTATTTCACGCAAAAACACAAGAAAGGGAGCACATGGCAGCTCTTTGGATAAAGGGGGATCTCAGGGCGGAGGAGGAGGAGGGGTGTTTGGTACAATCCTTGGTAGTCGAAGCAGCAGCACAACGACAACACATAGCAATCAGCAACTGTATGACGATGGTTCAAATGCCATTTACCCTCCTCCTCAAAAACAGACAGGGCAGAGGTATGTCATTTACCAAGCAAACCATTCAGACTCAAATCTTACATCACCCACACAGAGATCAGTACGGGTTTCTCAAGAGTTCTCAATGGATTTCTGAAGATGCTTTCAACGGATTTGAGAATTATTATGCGCCTATTATGAAGCGAAGATCATTGAAATGGCGACAATTACTAGCAGAAAACGACGATCAATGGCCAGCAAGAAGTAGTAAAAGTAAAATGTCCTCCATGTCGATTGTAAATCAGCAGCTCACTGACATATTCATACAGTCAAGCGCTATATCCGGAAAGGCATTCCGCCCGAACTGAGAGGACAGGTCAGTCAACGGTATGCATTTTTGCAAGAATACATGCACTCAACTCTTTCCACGCTATTTAGGCTTGGTTGCATTACAGTGGAGCAAAAGCAAAAATGGACGCAAACAAGGGAGTGTATTACGACATAGTGCAACAAGCAGAAGCGCTGGGAAGTCAAAACGAGAATCTTGATATCATTGAGAGAGGTACAGAGAGAAAGAGACACTGGATCAAACCCATGGCTGACAAGGGCAACATTAGATTTACATCGCACCTTTCCCGAAAACAACAGGTTTCGCCCTGAATCACACTGTCAAAACAACAGCAGTAGCTCACCCGAGGACAAGATGAATATACCAATCATCAAATCACTACGCCGGGTTCTACTGGCCTTCTCCATCTACACACCGTCCATTGGCTACTGTCAATCGCTAAACTACATTGCTGGCATGCTGCTGCTGTTTATGGACGAAGAGGAGACGTTCTGGACATTTGTCACATTGATCAATGACATTTTGCCACCCAATACCTACGATGTCACCATGGAGGGCGCTAATGTGGATCAGAATGTGCTCATGATCCTGATCTCTGAGCGATTTCCTCATTTGTGGAACCGAATGTCTGAAGGAAAGTCGTTTTGGGAGTGCGAGGAGCAGGAAGGAACCGGTATGCCCACTTGCTCTTTGGTGACAAGCCATTGGTTTCTGACACTGTTCATCAACATCTTGCCAATTGAGGTAACTCATGATTATCATGTCCCTTGTGTGTCATTCTTATTCATCCGACTGCTGTATATATAGAGTGTGCTGCGTGTTTGGGATTGCTTGTTCTAGTAAGTGGGATGCTGCGGCGGCGGCGGATAGCGTGCTGATCATGGACCTAATTCTTTTTTTTGTGCAGTGATGGACAAAAGGTGCTGTTTCGAGTTGCCCTGGGCATATTCAAACTAAACGAAAACGAAATCATGGCTGTCCATGATCCATTAGAGGTCTTTCAAGTGATTCAGAATATGCCAAAACGCATGGTGGATTGCCACAAGCTGATTGACGGCACGTACCTGCAATACGCATCCGCAACAAGAGTGAGCGACGAAGAGATTCGTGATAGAAGAGAGCTGTTTAAAAAGAGAAGAGATGAAAGACGTCGAAACATCCCGGTTCAAAAAGGTGGTAAATTACTTAAACGAGGCACAATGCGTGGAGCCATCATTCATAGAGCCAAGGAAGCTCGTTATTTTGTCGAAAGGGCTAAAACTGTCAGAAAATAAAAAAAAAAAGTGCGTGCCCTGAACTAGTAAATGAAGCGCAGGCAGAGAGGCGTAGTATAGTAAGCATTCCCCCTCATATTAAACGACAGCGAGATCTTTCCATGGCTTTCCAAGACCAACAGCTGTTGACTCAATTTCATTGGTACTCGAGTGCCAGTAGATTTTGATATTTAATTGAGCGTAAAACTGCGGCCACAAATTTTTTTTCTTCTTCTTCTTCAAATATAACTCTTTATACAACATGTCTGGTAAGTTTTGTGAGAATGGCAATGGAATGGGAGCATTAATAGGAGGGATTGATGTATAGATTGGGATAAAACCACTATTCTCCGTAAGCGTGATCCTGCAAAGGCCAAGGTCACTCGCTCTGATACCGAAATCAATGCTGCCAGAAGAGTAAGTGAAATGTGTGGTTTTTTTACGTGTTGACAAGAGTGTTGACCTTGCGGTGTGTTTTTTTCTAGGCTGGTGCTGCCATTGTCACTGACAAAAAGTCTACCTTGACCAACTCAAGTCATGCTGATACCGATCATCGTCGTATTGCAAAGATTGACCGTGAAAACGACGTTGCTCCTCCTCCTCGTGTCGATGTTTCTGTCGGTAAGGCCATTCAAAAGGGCCGTCAAGAAAAGAACATTACCCAGAAAGATTTGGCTCAACTCATCAACGAGAAGCCCCAAGTTGTCAACGAATACGAGTCTGGTAAGGCTATCCCCAACCAAAATGTCCTCGGTAAGATGGAGCGTGCTCTTGGTATCAAGTTGAGAGGAAAGAACATTGGTGATCCTTTGACTTTTGGCAAGAAGAAGTAAATTATTATACTTGCAACTTACATATACTACATATCTCTTCCTTTTATATACATAAAATCGCTCATAATGTACACACACACACACACATACACCCTTTTTTTTTTTTTTGGAATAAACTCTCGCGCCACAAGATGCCGTTGGATGGGGGCTGTATATGATTATATATTGTGTATATGCGATTACAGTGGTTAAAGAGGTGTACATTATAATGCCATAATGATGATCGATGCGCTAACGTTTAGCTTGGTCTAATCTGACGTATTCAGAGTCTAAATTTCAAACTGAATGTGAACAACAAGGGAAGCTGCAACAGTGTTGACAATGAGGCAATATGGGATCTTGGATATGCATACACGTTGCTACCATGTAATTTGCAAGGATGGTATCTACAGTACAGCATTTGATGAGGTATTTCGAGGCATTTTGAGTCGTCTGATGTGGATGATACCAATATTCGCTTACATAATGATTTGTGTTTTGCATTAATAAGGGCCTTTGATCAATGCAAGGATCAGGTAGATCAAGGAAACTCTAGTATGGTATAATCTTATTGAATAAGTACTGCAGCGCTTTGCTTTCTTTGCTGCTTTGGACGCGACTCGATTTCCGTTAGTTTTGCAGCAATTATGTTCCTGACGAGGTCCTCGTTCATCCAAAATCATTCCAGTAGTGCAAGAGAGCTAGCTTCCTCTTCATGCTTCTTATTCCCCATGTTGGATTATCGAGGCCAAATTACATCTTGAGGATGTACCCTATCAGCACCAGTATAGTACAAGCAAAACGCATCATTCAAAAAAATAGCTTATTTTAAAAGGCAAAGACATCATCATAGTAGTATAGTGAGTGCATCATTAGCGTTCATTTTTGATTGATCTCAGCCATGATTACGATATGGAGGAGCGAAGATCAGGTTCAAATCATGGAATGTTGAATATTCGGATCAACAATGCATGTGTCGAGTCGCCTACTACTACAGATACACACACACACGATTATGTTTATAACCTCTCTTGGTTTGACATCATGTCATAGAGCAACACAAATGCTACAACATGGCACGATACAGGTTGATTGATTTGTTCGTTCATCTACGTCAGTTGAAAATGGTAACTACATATGTCATTTCTCAATGTGCATTATGTCATATCTCCTCCTTCCCTTCGCTCTCTTCTCCACACACACACACACAAAGTGGGTGTTCCGATCAGTTCCCAGCAGAAACATTTGGATGATCGTAAAAAACAAAATGTCGTCGCATATAAATAGAGGCAAGGAAATTGCCCACGATAACCCCATTCAATCACCTTTTTTTTCTTTTTCTTTGGAAAAAACTACTACAAACATGTCTGATAATACTACTGCCAAGAACCAAACCACCGCCGCCACACAAGACATTGATGCCATGACACATCCCTCCGTCTACAGAGACACGGTGAACGGCAAAAAGTGCGAAAAGATTGACAATGAATTCAAATGCGACACTGCCGACAACAAGCCCAAGCAAGACTCGGAAGACTGGGATCTGTATCCTCAAATGATCCGCAAGGTCGAGAACGAAGGCACTGCCAAGGACGTGCAACATCTCCATGAATTGGAGCATACAATTAGTAAATAATTTCTATAATTCCTCTTGTACATAATGACGATGCTAGTAAATAAATATAACGCGTGTTTTATTTAAATGCGAGATAAATCCCCCTCTCTCTTTAACCGCTCGTCTCTCTTTCGCTTCCATGTTTCTTTAATGACCTTGCGCACTTTTTCCAAATTGTCCTTGACATTGGCCTCTGCCAAGCCGTGCAGTTTGTTGACTTGCTCGCTGCTGTAGACAAAGTTCCATGTGGAACAGAACTCTGCTGTTTGAGGATCAAACTCGGGATCGTAGTTTTCATTGACGATCAGAGGGAAATAGACAAGGGTGATGGGGTTTGTGTTCTCGGGGTAGCTTGTGGTGGTGGTAGAGGCACCGCCGTCGTTGTTGGATGGGATGGTTTCCGAGGAGCTGGATGCAAACACGGTGCATGTGTCGAGAGCGTATTTGGACTTTTTGGTAGTAGTCGTGGATGGCTTCTTTTGGTGGTGGTGCTCGACTTTGACAGGGTCAGCAGCATCTGATTTCTCCGATTCTTCTTGCTCCTCCTTTCGAGGCCAACCAGCGCCCACGGGCCACCCTTTGATACCACGACGCTTGACATAACCTTCAGCACGGTCAAAGTAAGGCGCCTCTTGGATGTCTGCACTCAAGTCAATGGCAAGGATAATGTCCACATCGCGGCCCTGTCTCAGCAGAGGATAAAAGGGCAAGTTGTTGTCCATGCCAGCATCCATCAAGCCAATCAGTTCCGACTCCACCAAACTTTCAGATCGCAGCACTTCCTCCTTGTCCTGCGAGGCGTCCTTGTCTTGCACCGTGGTCGACATTTTGTAGAACGGATTGGGGAATGAGGCGGGTGAGATGGGATGGATCGTAGAGACAGATGCTTGGTAGCTGTTGATCATCTCGTCGGCTTTTTCAATGGCAGATGTAGGCAGCAGCAACCGAATCTCTTGGTAGAAATGTGCCAGACTAGCCACGAATGCGGATCCAAACATGCCCATCAGTATACCGAGACTTTGCTCAGGAAGTCTTTCTGTGTTCTTGCCGTTCTCGAATTTTCTTCCAAATGCCCAAATAGGGATCCAGGCTAGTACAAGTTGGTTAGAGGAGGAGGATTGTAGACTGTGGATGTATTAGCTTACCATTGATCTCCTCACTGCCCATATCATAGGGTGTAAATTCAAACCATTGGTACAAATCATTCATTTCTTCTTCAACGGCTTCTTGTTGTTGCTCTTCCTCCTCGGTCTTTTCGTCAGCTTCTCTAGGCTTGTCTTCACTTTCGGCATCATCTGCTTCCACATGCTCAAAGGGCTCCTCCTCCTCCTCTTCTTCTCCCTCATCCACCTTTTGACATGGCTCCACGCCTTGCTTGGAAGACACAGTAGCAGCTTTGGTGACGCTGGCCAATTCCACCTCATGTCTGACAGCACAGTAAATTGGCATAGGCAATGATCCATCTTGAAAGTAATCCTTTTGCATAGACAGCTTGATTTCGTTCTTTTTGAGCAAACGAGGCTTCACTTCAGCGCCATCATCCTCGTGGACTGTGCCTGGCTGCGTATGATCCTCCTTGTTCTTGAGACCCAACTCAGAGGGATCCTCGATACTTTCCGTGTAGGAATGAGCGTCATTTTCCATCAGTCGCTCGCTTCTTTCCTTGTTGGGAGGAGCCACAGTGACCTTCTTTGCCAGCAGTGTACCACCCAAGAGCATGCCAAAGATATCCACTAAGCTGATGCTGCCGTTCTGCTGGTAGTAACGTTGAACAACACCGTGCAACAGGATTTTGGCATTGTGGCGAGAGGCGTTGAGCACGGTGAGAAAGTTGGACAGGTTGGCAATGTGTGTGTGGATGCGGCTGGAGAGATGGTCCTTGAGGGTATCGACCGATGCGTTGGTCAGAGGACTGTAGAACTGAGACATGGCCCACGTAGATCCAGAGACACCCGCCATGTACAAGACACAGTCGAGGATGCCTGTTTCGTTGAGTGCGTGCAAATAGCCCGAGCAAGCCACCATGGCACGATAACCGCCACCACTGCACGTATATTCATGAGCACATGCACTCTACTAACAACAACCACCTTACCTGGATGCAATGCCAATGTTGGGAATATCCTCAATCTCGACTTCATGTTCATCCACGCCAATAAAAAAGGCAAACGCAGCCCTCATCTTTTGCTTTCTTGCCTCTGTAAACTGAACTTCCTCTTCAGACAACGCCTGGCCTGTTCTGACATGGGCATCTTGCTCGATTTCCGGGTGCATCTCTGGATCGTCGTCTTCTTGTATCGACTCTCGTACAATATTTCTAAACTCTTCCAAGGACAAGAACTCCCAGAACGAATTGTACATTTCTCGAATTGTTTCGAATTGGCTCTGGAAGTTGGGATACAGCGATGCCATCTGTTCTTTGAGTTCTTCTATGGAGGTGGGGATGAATCCGGGTATGTAGTCAGATGGCGAGTAGCTGGAATTGAAGAGGCTGCTCAGAAAGTTGTCGGCACTGTCGTCAATCAGGTTGAGGGAGCTTGGCAGCGAGGCCACGAAATCGTTGTAGAGCGAGTTGTCGTCAATGGTGGCCGCCAGCTTTTTATCAGCAAGCTCGATGGACTCGTTCTTCTTCTTCTTCTTGTCGTGCTTGTATTTGCTGTAGTAAACACTGCCCAGCACAGACACACTGATAAGCGTGACAAGGGCTACTTTGGATCGAGTAGAGATGCTGGATGTAACGCCTTTGCCCATGGTTGTATACGAATTAAGCTTTTTTCCTGGACAAGTAAAAAGTGGGGATAAACAGGGGTTGATGGAAAAAAGAAGAAGAAAAGCTGATCAAGAAGCAAAGAACGGCGATCTTGTTCTTATGCATCTGAAACCGCCACTGCAAAGCAGCGCCAGGAACCTTCTGAATGCCGCTTAAACAATCGTGCCACCATGACGACATGAACGCCTGGCATTTATGTCATTTTGCTACACAGATTGTAACGTTGATCCAAATGATTCAGCTTTTTTCATATGAAAACAGCATGTCTGGTGGGGGCAAGTATATATCCATTTGATTGACTATAGTCTGCATATGTCGATATATTTTCAATGATGGCATGTCTTTTGATCGAGTAAACACGCTATATGCACCATATGTCAGAGCACTTTACACTAAACACGACAACTGCCTTCATTACCTGTCACCTTTCAAGTTGTCAAACGTAAAAGAGCAAATAGATTGAAAGAGACCCTAAATGCCAAGCATTAGATTATGCTCGCAAAGGCCACGTCGTATTGAATCATTGGAGGTAATAGGCTGGCGCATTGAATGGCGTACAAGGTACCACTCGTGGTGAGGTAAAGCAGTTAAAGCAAACTCGCGACAGCCATCTCCAACCAAGGGCTTTGGATTTCATCATCAAGTAATCTTTCATGATAGTATTTACTACTAAATTTGATAGAGCCTTACCTTCATTAATGCCTGCCGCAACAATGCCCAAGCTTATTTCTGTGTAGACGATAACTCACCATGCTTCTGTGCCTGATCACTGGATTCTTTAGTGACAGCCTAAAATGCAATCAGTTTAATACAGATACATATTAGAACAAAAACGTAATGCCTACCAAATATTATTTGTAGTAGAGAGCTCATGTATTCTCTTATTACGGTGGACAAATCTGGATGCGCAGTAATTGATTGCATACCAGTTTGATTATTAAAAAATGTAACATAAAGCAACATCAGTGTATATAATAAATGTTAGCCTTGAATGGTTTTATTTTCATTTGAATGAATAGAAAGCAATAGCAAATATTGCTATTGCTATAGCTATTGCTATTTGAATTTTTCATTTACATTGAATTTTTGGCCCGAAGGCAGGGAATGAATAACCCCCTCACAAGCGGAACCCCACTATACCCGATGCCAAGGACACCGAATCAGAGGCCTCGAGTAAATTCGAGTGCGTCCAGAAGATGGATTGCCGCTCCGCGGTGGTTAGCCGACGGTGGATACATTCTTCCAGTGAGAGCATTTACTTATGTCCTCTACTAGGTAGACGCGAGCGAGTGAAGAGAAAAGAAGAAGAGAAAGGAATTTTCGACCTCTATTTATGCTTTTTGAACAGCCAGAAAAACAAGGAACGGCGAGGACCTTTTTTTTTGCCAGTGACGCTATTGAAAAGCCACATTTCGCAGCCTATACGAGAACTATGCCAGGTGTTTACATCGATATGAATAAAATGTAAAGATATAGTTATTGACAAAAGTACAATGCAAAGCTGCTTTGTAGCCATGCATACTTGATCCGCCATCTTTTTGTATCACAGCTACATCTGGCATTCATTTTAATACTGAAGTCTAGACACACTATCTATATCAAATGCCCAGTAACACACACGTTTGTATAGAAATCTGACTTGTATATGAGCTACTCAAGGCGTTGTATAATATCTAACGCTTTAGATGTATGCTCAAATGGCATCTACATTGAAAGATTCATAACGTATGAGTTCCAATGATTCGAAAGGAGCTGCTTTGACATTGAAACATGGGCAACTACATACCTCATTGCATTTTCTGCAAATATTTCTTGTTTTATGGAGGAATCTGCGGTTACGAGTAGTTGTGTGGTGTTCAATGCACCTCTTTTAATGCGTATTTAGTGATTTATGTAGATAGGAAGGCTGTAGCAGCTTCTCTCTCTCTGAGACATTTTAGTGAAAGCTTTATTCTGAGCATGGCCATCCCAGGCCATGATCATATATAAATCCGGCTCTGTATATGAGCCAACATGAGCAAGATGAGATGGATGTGCCATGTTTTATTTCTCTGCGTCTGTATCACGCTGTAGCTGCTCCAAAAACACCCTCAAAGATAGCTGCCTGGGCAAAACACACACAGCCTGGGCTGGGGTTGAATTTCATAGCCTCCACCAAATCTTCTGGAAACCTGTTTTGGACATCTGAAAACCTTCCAAGGGCAATTACACAAAATGCTACTATATAAGCAACAGGTATTTCTTATCACTTTTACATGCAAAAAAGACCAAGGAATCCGATGGTACTAATTTCAAGGTGATCCCTTTAGTCTGTGCAAAGTAAATGTCAAAAAACGCAAAACACGTTTTTCGAGGAAATGTCTACAAAACGCATAGTAAACTGACCAAAATACAGCTACACGCACTTTTTTGCATCCATACGGTTGTTTTGAGCTTAGGAACACCATAGTAGAAAACCTCATTTTTGAGGTGAAAATTTGCATTCTTTGAAATCATCAAATTTTCCTGTACAAGTATAAGGCCAAAATGCTCGAAAATCGATGATCAAATCTTTCCCCAAAAAATTGCTGAAAAGTGATTCATAAACTAATGTCAGGTCGTAGAACACGATTGCACCTATTCCGAGGCCGAGATCATGCTTTGTTGGCAAGATACAAGCGATTTTAATCCTTATTTTTACAGCGGTGAATTACATTTGAAGGCTGCTCTCCCAGCAATGTGCTTATAAATATCTGATCTGTTGCTCTGTCATTGCTCATCTACTAGTAGCATAACAGTAGCGTATAGAATTCTCGGTTCATTAAAAGGGCGCGGATTTCTGCATAGATTTACCATGTATATAGTTGAGTTGTATTCTGCAAATGTATGAATCTGCTCTCATACTCCATAAACCAGAAATAAAAGGAGGAATACCTCCCCCTGGTGGGCTAGACATAATACTTGCTTACGCTCACTTCAGTCTGCTGCAATCTCTCATTCAATTATAAGCTTGTTCTTTCCAGCTGTATACTGTATACACAGCAGCACTGGGGTCCAAATGTGACCATCCATAGAAAACGTCGAATGTTTGAAAGGGCTTTCATGGGGAGGGGGGGAGCAACTCCATTTTAAACGCTCCCTCTCCTCATCCCAAAATGTCATTCTTATCATCTCGATTAGCATCTTCTACTACTCGTCCTTTAGCACGCACACTATTGAGCTCCTGCAGCCGTCGTTCATTTGCATCCAAAACTGTGGTCGTCGAGCGTGAATTACCCAAACCTCCACCACCCTCTAAAAGACGCTGGCTGTGGACCGGTATTGGTGTAGGTGCTGTTGTTTGGGCCGTGGGTCTTGGAGCTGCTTTAAATCACCAGCGTTTGTCCAGCAGTGTTGTTCATGGCACGCTCTTTATGGTGCGTTATGATCCTCGTGTCATTGCGCTTGTAGGTGATCATGTGGATTATGCAGATGCATGGCCTTGGATTAGTGGAACTGTCAACCACTTGAAGGGTAAAATTGATATTGGATTTGATGTCAAGGGTTCTACTGGTAAGTGTTTTTTTGGCTAGAGGATGTTTGTGGGTTGTAACTGACCCACATGTTACTTAGGCGAGGTGGCTCGAGTTCATTTCATTTCAAAACGTGGAGGCCAGAAATGGACTACGGTTGAATTCACAGTGGTTCGTAAATCTGACAACAAATTGATTGATATTGGCCATCATGCCTTGACAGAGAATGGAGAGCCTGTTGTACACGGTCAATAAAGCCCCCCCTCCCCAAAAGAAAAAATGTTGTGTATCATATAGTGTAATTTTATTAATACAAGAGGTCCATCTAAAGATTGCAAAGACCATTCATTAAAATTTGATTTTCAATGTCTACTTGATCGGCAGGCACATGGTTGGAGGGGCACGTGATGCCAATGATCTTTTCATCCCATGTTCTGCTCTCGCCCAGTGTGTATGTGTCCCAAATATCAGCCTTCAGTTCGTTCTTGAAGCGAGTCTGCACCTCTTGCTCAAACGAGTCCATTCGAGGTCCACTCACTTGGCGCGTGCGTCCAGAGACATCGATTCTGCAGCAGTAATACTGTGCTGTGCGGTAAATCACCTTGGTTTTCGTGAGGTCGTAAAACTCCTTGATTTGGCGGATCAAACGATCGACATCCTTGAGAAAGGGCTCCAGTTCGGCAAAGGCAGCGTCCCAGTTACCAAGCGAGAAGATGGCGACATCCACATCACGCGGGCTGGTGGGCACAGCTTGATCCCAGTTGGGAATGTTGAGGTAGGTGAGGCCATCCCATTTGTACGAACTGACGCGGAAACTGTCATTGTGAACGGGCATCACAGTGGATCCATTGGCAGGCTTGTCGTCCCATTCGGTGATGCCCAGTGCCTTTGATTCTGTCTCGTTGTTGCTGTAGACGAGATCAAAGCGTCTTGCCATGGGATCAAACCATGCTCTGTTCCAATGATTCTCGCTGAAATCCTCGCAATAGCAACTGCGGGTCTGTGATTCCTCGGTGTATCTATAGTCCTTGGGTGAAACGTAACTTCCATCGTCGACGGCGACTGTTGCTGCTGCTGCTGCTGGTTCATCACGACGCACCATGTAAGACGTGTTGATGACGGGCTTTTCATTGTCTGGCAGGAGAGGCGATGTGATGTGCTGATCCCAGTTCTTGCACCATTGGCCATGACTCAGGAACTTTTTGATGGATCGGCGAATGTTTGAGTCGCCATACAGGTTGATGCCACGACCGTATTTCTTGGAGGCACAACGGTTAAATTGCTCGTAAGAGAGGTGGCGCAAGCGACACGCATAAGGAGCCCAGTATTTACCATCTCGAGTTAGACCTGCCACTTGCGCCAATGCAGCCTCGCCAGAAGACGAGCTGTTGTTTTTAGGGAAGGGCAGCCATCGTCCGGGATTGTTGAGGCCTTTGCAGAGAGGCAGTGCCAGATGCTGCTCCAGAATTTCCTGATCACCGACGGGTTGCGTCTTCTCCTTTGGTGCATTGGAGGTGATATTTATATATTCAAGACCAGTGGGGAACACAGGTATCTGGATTGGTGAGTAGGGTGAGACAGGGCCATACTCAAAATTGTAACGTGCTTCGACAAACTCCAATAGACTGGACAATTCCCAAGCGCCTGGGTGAGGCAGGTTGATCTGCGCCTCGTAAATGTGCATACGCTCCCGCTCATACAGCTCGTCCTCTCTTAGCCGTGTCCACTCGGGAATCTGGTTGTTGACGTGGTTGAGTTCTCGGGCTCGTTGGCGCAGATTGCGATGCTCGCGCCAGGGCTGCATATGGATGGGTATACTGGCGTTGGTCGCCTTGTCGGTCAGGGTGGTCATCATGGTATCCCACCACGGGCTGGAGAGCTGGGCGTTGTTTTGCGGGTAGGGCCGGTACAGCAGGCGGTGGATATCGTCCTTGCCAACGTTTCTGTACGGCACCACGATGCGGATGCAGAGCTCCTGCCCCTGAACCAATTTGGGCTGCTTTGCAAATGGCAGGATCAGCGTGGGCGAGGTGTAATTGAATCCTGTGTCATCGTTGTCGTCGTAGAAGCTGTCTGCATTTTGCACGGGAAAGTACTCCTTGGCCAGGTGGCGAAGAATGGGGTATGGCAATGGCTGGTTGTCGCAAGAGAACGTGGTCTTGTCGGTGCTGGTGGTCTGGCTGAGCCAGCGATCCTGCCAGGCCACGGCGGTTTGGTTCTTGTAGTGCAGCTGCAGCAGTTTGTCAATGGTGATCTGCTTGATGTGGTCGGCAGTGTTCTTTTGGAAGGCCTGCATCAGGTTGTCCTCAATGGCGTACTTGTCCAGGTCCACAAAGTAGAGCTGCTCTTGCGTGGGCACGGTAAAGTTGATGGATCTGGCGGGAATCGTGGTGTTGACCTCTGGCACGGCGTCCTGGTCGCTTTCAATGTGCTGGTATGTGAAGATGAAGTAGCCTGCGACTGCCACAGCGGTCAAGCTGATGCCAGCCAGGCACCACTTTTTGTAGGCGGGCTTCTGCTGAACGGCCTGTTCTTCTAAAAGCGTGTAAACGGTCATTGTGTGCAGAGAAGAGGAAAGAGAGGAAAAGTGCCTTTAATGGGATCAAGCCTTTTATAGGTGCTAATACGGCACAAGAACAGAAGGAACAGAAAAAAAGGAAACTTTAAATCTAAAACAAGAATACTGCTGCCTAGCAACGCATTGTCCAAACAATAAACATCTCTAGGCTGGAATTGGACGAGGATCCCCCCTCACATATTTGTTTTAGTTTTGACCAGGCAGGCATCCTCCTCATCGAATAGTCTTGATTGACAACATTTCTTATATACATACGCAAATCATTTAAGCGACAAATAGTTTAATTGTATTGTAGGTAACATTACACAGACCTTATTATTAGAGTTTGCTGCTCACAGGCAGGCACTGCGCAATAAACTCACTAATGTCTGCGATTTCTTTAGGGTCAGCAGCATGCGCAAGATCTGGATAGCCGTTGAATTGGATCGAGTACCCTTTTTTGGCCAAGTACTTTGCAGTGGCTCTGCCAAATCGATATGCAACAACTGCATCTTCCTCTCCATGGCACATTAGAATCGGGATGCGCTTGTTCATGTCAGAGCCAAACTATGTAGCAAGGTGAGTCAAAACAACAGTGTCGATTCACGCTCACAGAAACCTACACTGTCCAGCTTTTCGCCCAGGGCAAGCCATCCACTGCATGCCACAACACCTGCCAATTGATGCGCTGTAGACACGGCGGTCAACAGGGAAATGACACATCCTTTACGTATACATCTTAGTCAGATGTCTATATTTAAACCATCTCTCCAGAGTTTACCTTGACTAAAACCACCTAGCAAGATGCGCTGACTAGGTACACCCTGATTGCGTTCATGCTGAATCAATTGATCCACTGGAAAAAGGCTTAGTTTCGAATCAATGCATGGCCTTTAGACTAGTATACATACCTAATCCTACAGATTCGAGCATACCCTCTTCATCAATCTTTTCTAAATGAGCCTTCTTTTCAAAACTATTGATATTGAACCACGCATTTACTAATGCACCTTCTCCAAAAGATGTAATGGATTTCAAAGGTCTAAGTATTTCATGTATATATGAGTGACAAAAGAGAGCATTTAATGAGTGAGGCGGAAACTCACGCATTTGGCAATATCCACTTGATGTAAGGAAATCTGGGGCCCAATTCCTCTGTCAAGAATAACCATCCTACGCCTGAGTCGCCTAATCCATGTAGCCATATCACAGTGGCTGTATGAGTTGCAGTAGGTTCAATCACAACGGTGGACAACTGTTCTGGCATTTTTAAATGTGTGTGTCTGTGGGAGAAGAGTTGTATGTGTGTGAGAGCGAGAGCGAGTGAGATGACTGGAAAAATATAATAAAAAAAAACGTTTTTGGGGTGATGCTAAATTGGGAGCGAATACAGGTAGTAATAGACTATGACTGAAATTTGGGAAGTATCATCTAGCTCATATGATGACAAGCATAATACTCAAAAACACATATACAGCGCAATACAAAGGGTGTTTGATGGTATCATAAAAGTATCATTGCTATCATCAACGTCTTTTTCTTTGGGCTTTCATGTCGCTCAGGTGGACACAACCTGTTTGTAATTGAGCCATTCGTGATGCAATTCCAATTTAAAGTGCCAGATACAGTATATTTACAATAGTCGAAGGTTTGAGAGTATGTTGAAGGCGCATTTAAGAGTGTAAAGAGACTTTGAGAAGAGAGATAACTGCTCAAAAGGTTATACTGTAAAAATGTTCAGCGTCAAGTTACCCCTGAAATCACATTGAAAGTCAGGAACGGATAAATCAA
Organism: Mucor lusitanicus; assembly: GCA_010203745.1. Taxonomy (NCBI): domain Eukaryota; kingdom Fungi; phylum Mucoromycota; class Mucoromycetes; order Mucorales; family Mucoraceae; genus Mucor; species Mucor lusitanicus. The sequence continues at coordinate 1,099,108 of JAAECE010000009.1, read as the reverse complement.
AGCGAAATGCCGCACTCAAGCCGATGTTTGTGTGTGTTTCAAGTAAATAGCTTTACACACTCTCTCTCTCTTTCGTATAGGATCAGGATCATCTTTGATCACATGCAATTTTATTCAGTGAAACGTTAAATCTTTACAAAAGGGTTTCTGTTGATCTTGAACTTCAAAAAGATCAAGAGGAGTGCACCAATCAACCAAGCAACGCCAGCAAACATTTTATAGGAAAAGAAGGGAGCAGAGCTGACACCAGTTTCAATGGCACTAGCAATGTTGGATCCAAAGACGGGGATCATGTTCAAAAAGAGCAGCAGTGACAGGCCAGACGGGAATCTCTCCATGCCAAGCAAACTAGCGGCAATAGGAGACATCAAGGCAAAGTAGGAACCACAACCAAAACCAAACACGGCAGCAAAACCCATCAAAGATCCATAATCAAATGCAAATGTCCAAATAAGCAAACAACTGATGGCTGTGAGCAAGGTAAAGGTAATGTTGGAATTGATGCGTCCAGCTCGATCTGCAAAAGCACTATAGAGAAAAGCGTTGGTATCATTAGACAATGCTGCTATCTTTGATTCAGGTTGCACTACATTACCCTGCAGCTAAACGGCCAAGGAAGTTCATGGCTGAGCACACAGCGATAAGCGAAGATCCTTGAGAGTCGGACAAACCGAGGTAGGTAGCGTCAGCTACATTCAATTGAAGACCATCAGTATCAAACACACATACGTTGCTTCATTGCTACTACTACTACATACCTGGTAAAAAGAAGAATGGCACAAAGTAGCCAAATAAACCAATATCAGAAGCAACACTAAAGATGAGAAAGTTGACATTCTTGAGGACACTGAAATCAATGATTTGCGAGAAACTCTTCTTTTCCTTTTTGCGCACAATTCTCTCCTTGACAAAGATACAGGCAATAATATCACAGAACAGGCAAATGAAGCCCAAGATGCGGTAAGTCCATCCTGGACCCAAATTTCTATTGAGTGGTGTTACGATAAAGGGCACCACGAGACCGCCAATACCAGAGCCACCTGCTACGATACCCAATGCAACACCTCTGTTCTTTGTGAACCACTGTGGAGTCACTGCCATCACTGTGCCATACATGCAAGAAGCACCCACGCCAAACAAGATACCCTGAGTCAAGTACAAATGCCAGATCTATATAACGTAAAACGGTATTCAGTCATGACAAAAGTCTCACAAATGCTTTGCCCATCCATGCGCGCGTGCCTTGGCATTTTTGTTTTTACCTGACTAGCGAATCCAGCCATTTCCAAAGCAATGGTAATGAACAATGTGCCCACAATCATAACAGGACGAAGGCCGAATCGAGCAACAAAGTATTGCACGATTGGACTAGAGCCGTTGATAAAGACCAATGCCAAGGTGCCTACAAAACTGAGGTCGACCAATGCCTTGGGATTATCGGCAAACATGTGCTGGTGAAAGTAATCTTGCATGACACCTGTTTCAAGTCAATACTATACGTTAGTTATACAGGTATCCATGCAGATGCAATACATGCACTCTCGCTTTTGATTTACCCCTGAATATAGGAAAATGACAGATGAATGGGTTAGTAAGACATACATTTAAAAGTGAGTCTGATTGTGTGTATTTTTACCAGCTAGAAACAACACCAAAACTGGTGATCTGAACAGCAAATGCGCCCAAAACGACGAGCCATCCATAGCCACCATCAGGACCTTCTTCGTCTACAACAGGCGGCAATTGAGCAGAAGCCTTTTCTACATCTTTTTCAGCCAAGGTGCCTATGAAGGGGTGAGTCATTGTCCACCAAAATGAACAAGGCGAATTTACCTGCTGTTCTAGCTGTCAGATCAGAGCTAGCAGAGCTTCCTGCTTCTTGAACACCATGGATACTTTCAACCTCCACGGCATTGGATTCCAATGTTTTATCAAATGAAAAATCTTCTTTACCATTGAAAGAAGTTGCTTGATTCTTGACTAAGTTTTCTTCAACATATGCCATGTCTTTTTGGATTTGATTTGGCTTGGAAGAGTGATTTGAGTTGGAATTTGACAATGCGAAATAAAGAAAAGATGAATGTTTCTTTTCTTTTTTTCAATGAGGGTTTTTATATAAAAAAGAGAGAAAAAGAAAGAGAGAAGAAAAAAAGCTTGTCGTCTATATTAATAATCGACAAGAACAAGTAATTCTGGATTTATGTAGTAGTATATGTGATACAGAACCCTAAATTTTGTTTGGATATACACACTCGATACACTGCTTTGATTCGTCAAATTCGTGGAAAAATACTCGCTCGTCGCGCAATCTGAAAACTTTTTAGCGTCGATGAGTGGTTGTCAGTCATGGCAAAAGAGAGAATTATAGATCATCTTGTTTATACGCTTATGGGCGATTAAAATTTCCCGGATCAAAAAAAAAAAAAAGTGTGATGCAGTTGTTTGGATTATAAATCCATTGTATGAAAAGGGGATCTCAAGTTCAAATTCGATTTGTGGTTGTGCGAGTTGCAAGAGAGAGAAAGAAGAGGGGAAAAAGTATATCGCAAATATACCAAATCACAAAATGTTTATCCCGGAAGCCAAGGAGATACAAATCCACCGTTTATAGCACTTACAATCAAATGTGAAATTGATTACCCGTTTCTATCAACTCATGACAATGGGAACACAAAGATTGAGGTCAGAGATCTGATCAAGGCTGCACCACTCCTCGCCTTTAGCTGCTGGTTTCATCCAGCAAATGATGTGCATGACATGTGCAAGCATCTTACTCTATGTTGAGTCATCATTACTGATTCAATGTGTGATCTTTCTTCCTCCTTATAGCTTGATCTTGGCAAGTCGAAAAAAGACCATTACTGCTTGTTGTCATGGCAACCTTTTTGATTGCAGATCCAACAATTGATTTTTTCTTTGTAGCACATGTGCTTGCTGTGAAATACAGAAAATGCCTGGTAAATGCAAAAGAGAGAGTAAATTAGTATGATAGACACAGTAAATAGATCCGCATCGTTTCGTTGATTGAGTTATATACAAGATTATAGGATACAAGTTTCGAGTTACCTTTCAGAATACAAGGGTTGTATCATACGAATGCAATTTTCAATAGGGGGGGGGGGTGGCCATTACGCATATTTCGCGCTAGTAGTAGTGTGATTCGTCTTGTAGTAAGCACGTTACAATCCTTGCACGCCTGGGGTATGTTCATATACATTGGGAGCAACTAGTACCATTTAACTCGTCGTAATGCCCTTTTCATAAGCTTCCAGCTGTATCGATTGCCCTAAAGATGAGCACGACATCCCCACTGCCTGTCAGCCAACAGTAGCAGCAGCCAAAAACCTCAAATTCCTCATTGGATTTCTATTCTATTTAGAAATGGCAACTTTGTGAATTTAATCGTCTCAACTAGCCAAAATCAACCATGTACAGTGCGAGATTCTTTCATCCGTTCATCGACATTCTAAACGTACTGTATTTGAAGAGCATCTCATGGTGTCAAATAAAGTAGGTGCTACAAGCAAGATTTCTGTGCAATTCTGGAAAACATAAAATGAAATTGCGAGCAAAAATGTCGAGGTTTTACATATAAAGGATTCTCAAATCAAGATTCAGGGGGGGGGGCTGTATTGGACCGAGACGAACGCTTTGATCTGATGTACTAGATACTTGCAATCAACAGCTTTACTAATGGCTTTTGGCAAGACCAGTGCTCAAAATTGGTTGATTTCGAAAATCATACATCCACCCATAAATGACAATTCACCTACATCATAATCTAAAATCCAACTACCCTATCGCGTTCCCCACAAAATTTAGCATAGGTACGTGCTAATTTCAATACTCTAACTTCAATTTTTTGCAAATGGGTCTCGCATGATGACCTGATCCTACATACCAAAAATACCTGCATACAAGCAGGATCTAGTGTTGAGCACAAAGATACAGTGTGCAGCTTTAAATAAAGGGTTTTCCAACACCCCACCTGTCAATCCGTTGTCACTAGATACTTGTACTTATTCGCCTTCCTCATGGATCTTGTCAAGATCAGTGCTCAAAACTAGCTTATTTTGAAAATCATCATCCTTCCATCAACGGCAACGCGTCTAGATGACTAAAGTCTGACCATACAATTGTGTTCCTCGCAAGATTTGGCATAGATACATGCTTATCTCATAAGCCAGATGATTGACGTTTGAAGACTTTGATTGATTTGACACCAATAATATAATGCAAAATTGTACATTTGTATGTTGTAAACAGGCTTAGACTTACTCAAAAATCTATTTTTCAGGATAGTGAATGTATTTGATCATGCCTGATACTTATGGTGGTATTGTGTGTAGTTACCTTAGGCCATTTGTACCATGCATTTTGAATGTTTAGTCTTGCTTTTCTCATTTCAATTACATTTTTAGTTTCAATATAAATGCTTTATTTCTCTGAGCTGTCTCCAAATTTCAGCCAATCAAATTTCTCTAAAAGAACTACATACACCACAAATCCTGGAAAAAAATTGCGAGGGTTTCCCCTTGTCTTGACGTTAGGCGGAGTTTTAAGTATTACTAAATACAGTAATTTAGCAATTCCATCATCAAAATCCCCTAAAATGCCAGAATATGCCTTACTACACACCCCAGCTTATAGTGCAAACGCTTGAGACTCTCAGTTAGCACCAAGTAAGTGATACCAATCAAGTGAGGGCAGCCTATCTACCCCCTAGCCTCTGAATCATATCTAGTTGTGCTTCAACGATAGGCGTTTCCACACAACGAAAAAGGAGGGTTATGGCTCAAAGAACCATAAAAAGTGGGAAAAGTAACAAAAGGGCATGACTAGAATGCGCTGAAAAACAGAAACATTGCAATACAGTTACATACAAAAAGGTAATATGCAATGTGTATCATCAGACTGACGAGTACAAGAAAGAAAAAAGTAGTATTATCGTGGTTGCCTCATAAGAAGCAAGAACACCAATACCACCAGTATTACAAAAGAAGTAATACTTGAAGAACGAAAAGAATGCAAGGCTACTCTACAATGGAGCAGCACTGCCAGCGATACAATGCATCAAACGATACACCACCATAGCACTGTGGTGCAGCAACAACAGAAAAATAGTTGCGTGCAGAAAAGGGGGAAAGAATAAATCGCAATAGAGCAAACTAACGAATGCACAGTATTTCGAGAAAGAAAGCAGTAAAAGGTTGAATGAATAATGTAATCCATGACAACCAAATCCATGGCGACCAAAGAAGGGGAATATACAAACCAAATACAAACCAAATATAACAATCAATATATTGCAACGAACTGGCCTAAAATAAACTGTGTAATTAGTATTACTGTATATTGCACCGCGAAAGGTGGCTCTTATCGGCTGATACCTACTGTAACAAACTTGAAAGGTGTCGTCTTGGGTACTGGTGGTTGCAAAGACACGCTTTTTTTTTTAGCGAAAGTGGTGTTGTGATTAATCAATAATAATAAAAAGTATATGGTTTAATAGGAAAAGTGCAGTGCAAAAACAGTGCGAGAAATAAAAAAACAAAAAATAAAAAACGCGTTACTGAGGGTGACTGCAGCCACTAAGCTGCGGCAGTGCACGCGGAATCTGAATGATGACGTGTATAGTGTATATTTTGCACTGTGCTAGCGGTACCCTAAATGATTTTTTTGCAGTGATTTCTTTTGATTCCATTTCAACAAAATTTGACATTTTGACATTCTTGTAAACGTTTTTGTTAAAATTAGCTATAGAAAGTGTGCTCAGCGTATACTACTTTGTAATAAACTTAAGATGAGAATTTGAAGGCGCATTCAATGGTTATAATCTTAAAGTACTTTTAGAATAAAAAGATAAAGAATTTTGCGAAAACGTAAAAAGCAGTTTTTCCAGGAAAAGTCAAAATTTAGCATATACAACGTTCAAAATAGCAGTTGTAGAGGTTACCCTACATCTGTGCGGTCATTTTGATTTAATATATGTCATAGTAAAAAGTGTCGTTTTCGCCTCCAAAATTGCGATCGTTTGATTCTCAACAAAAACCATGAGGGGTACCTCATGAAAAATTGTGGATTTTCGATGATTTGGATCGATCCGAGAATAATAAAAACGAAGGTTTAGGATGTAAATGGTGATCGATAGCAAACATTTGGCACTATTTCCAGCATCTAGAACGGCTTAGAAGACGAGATATTGAGGGTTAGATTTGGGCGATTTGGCAGGGAAAACGGCCTTTCTACGGTATATTGTAGATCTATGGTAACTGATGCTAGAAGCTTGAGTAAAACTTCAAACAATTGATGTTTTTTGGAACTTCACACCGGATATTGTTAGACAGAAAGTGTAGTGAACTAAGTTTATGCTTTAGTCTTCTGAAAACCTCAGAAATAATGAATAAAGAACCGCCACCTGTCATGTCTCAACGCACCTTCTAATAGGCCACCTCTTAAAAGGAGTGTCATCTGCTATGCAGCATTTTACTTCTTTGTGTATGGAATATAAAGTTGACGCAATATTCACGTACAGTAGAAGGGTACTTTCATACGATATAGGTGGATCCAGAGGTTGAAGTCAGTAAAATCTATCACCACCATACTTACTGGTAAACTGCAACAATCATTTAATCCATGCACACCTAATGTAGCCACTAAGTTTTCGTTGTTGCTAAGTCTATAGACCCCTAGAGTATGTAAGCAACTTGTTAATTAATTAATGCAAAGTTCTGTAACACTCATATACAGCATGAAAACACCACGCTCAGCCGTATTTTGTTCAACGCCCAAAACGATGGTCAACCTGTGCCATTCTAGAATAAAGCATCATGCTGGAACCAAGCGGTCTTAATTGAAGTAGTGTTACGCAACATCCAACCTGTCGATCGGTCACTACTAGACACTCGTAATTAACGACTTTTATTATGAATCTAGTCAACATCAGTGCTCAGAATGGGCTTATTTCAAAAAATCATCCACCCGTCAACAACAACTCGTCCAATCCAATATCCAATTACACCATCGTCTTTCTCACAAAATTTGGCATAAATAAGTACTAATCTCACAAATCGATTGCTTAAAATCGATTGTTAAAGAGATTTAAAAGAGACAGAAAAAAGAGGCACTAGGAAGAAATAGAGAAGAGATTTGGAAGCGATGATTCCAAAGTATAGCCCTTGCGACAGAGCTTTGTCCCTTGGCAAGTCATACTGGACTGTCTTGCAAACGGGATGAGGACAGCGAGAATCAATGAAATCTTGATTTGGAAGTTCATAGGCTGTTTGGTCTGTTCCCATATGCATAGCAGAACAAGTATCTAATACTATGTACAAATTTTAGAATTCGGGCCAGTGGTTGTCTTATCGTAGCCAAAGCAGATGCAGTCATTCGATTGTCTTCATTGCTTAGTACTTTGATCACCATTTGATTGATTTTCGGATAACTTTCTTTTAACTTTGCAATGTCTATTCTTTGCCTCTTTTTTTCTTTTCATGTTAATGAAAGATTTCTTCTTCTTCTTCTATGAGATTTTTATAAAGTGGAGAACAATAATTACAAAAAAAAAAACTAGATTTAATGTATATTAAAGGTATACGGTAATGAGCGTGCTTTACAGGTTGCTACACCTTCGCAAAAGGGTTTCTGTTGATCTTGATTTTCAAGATCACTAATAGCAGTGTACCCAATAGCCAAGCAACGCCAGAGAATAGTTTGTAAGACAGAAAAGGTTGAGAACTAACACCAGCTTCAATTGCACTGGAGATGTTAGTTCCAAACACAGGGAACATGTTTAAAAACATTAGTAACGACAGACCAGAAGCCAGTTTTTCCATGCCTAACAAGCTTGCAGAAATGGGCGACATCAAAGTGACATAGGAGCCACATCCGAATCCAAATACCACCGCGAAACCCATCAGTGAGTTGTAGTCAAAAGCAAATGTCCAGATAAAGAAGCAGCTAATTGTTGTTAGCAGCGTAAATGTAATGTTGGAATTGATGCGTCCAGCACGATCAGCCAGAACACTATATAGTACGTATCCATTTAAGACGAGATGAGAGATATGTTTTTACGAAATTTCATTTGAACTCTTACCCTGCAGCTAAACGGCCCACAAAATTCATGGCAGAGCAAACTGCAATGAGCGATGATCCCTGAGCATCAGACAAGCCAAGATAGGTGGCGTATGCTGGAAGACAGATTAGTACTTTTTGGCTGGCAAGAGATTCGACTCCTCCACTTACCAGGTAAAAAGAAGAATGGCACAAAATAGCCTAACAATGAGATATCCGATGCAATGATGAACAAGAGAAAATTGGCATTTCTGAGCACACCAAAGTCAATGATTTTGAAAAAGGGCTTCTTTTCCTTTTTGCGCACGACTCTCTCTTTTACACAAATGCAGGCGATAATATCGCAAAACAAGCAGATGAAGCCCAATATGCGATACGTCCATCCAGGTCCCAAACTGCTGTTCAATGGCGTGACAATAAAAGGAACAACAAGGCCGCCAATGCCAGAGCCGCTTGCCACTATACCCAATGCAACACCTCTATGCTTTGTGAACCATTGTGGTGTCACTGACATGACGGTGCCATACATACAAGAAGCACCCACACCAAACAGTATACCTTGTGTTATATACAAATGCCAGATCTATAGAAGCAATTTTTTTTTTAGTCATGGCAACGTTCCACAGATCTTTGCCCATTCATGCGTCTTGGCATGTATACGGTAGAGACAGCAAAATTCGTACCTGACTAGCAAATCCAGCCATTTCTAGGGCAAGCGTAATAAACAGAGTGCCCACAATCATGACAGGACGAAGGCCAAATCGAGCGACAAAGTATTGCACAACTGGGCTAGAGCCGTTGATAAAGACCAACGCCAAGGTGCCTACAAAACTGAGATCCACCAAAGCCTTGGGGTTGTCAGCAAATAGATTTTGATGATAATAGTCTTGCATGACGCCTATAAATGAATTCAAAGGGTCCATTAGTTGTGCAACTTGTCTGTATACAGTAGTAAACTTACCCCTGAATCCAGAAAATGAGACACAATTAGACAAAATTTCCGTTTAGTAAACGACGACATAGATGGATGATTTTTCTGTTTTGCATTTACCAACTGGACACTACACCAAAACTTGTGATCTGTACGGCAAATGCGCCAAGGACGACAAACCACCCATAGCCGCCATCGGGGCCATCTTCTTCTGTAACAGGAGGCAGCTGAGCCGAGGCTTTCTCTGCATCTTTTTCAGATGGAGTACTCGCAGAGACGTCTGACATGATTTGCTGCCAGTCAATTCAGAATGATCGACATGAGATCTATGGTACTGCTTACCTATTTTTGCTGTTGATTCAGAGCTGGCGACACTAGTCGCTGCTACTCGAATTTCCTCTACATCTTCCATTTCCATAACGTGAGATTCTAACTTTTTTTCTGAATTTGACACATATCCTGCAGTACTATTTGGCATTGTTGTTTGATCCGTGCGTGGGCTCTTCTCTTCAGCAAATGCCATGTCTCTATGGATCTTAATTTGACTTTGGCAGTACTATTTCGATCTGCAGAAAAAGGAAGATGAATTCGGTTGTGATGAGAAATGAAAATGGGTGAGAAATGATTATGGCCTTTTGTAGTAATCGTGTGATACAGAATCTGATCTATGTTTGTTGATAAGTCAGTTCACAGCTTTGATTCGTTGCATTCGTGGTAATAAATATACATCATCGTCTTGTGAGTGGTTGTCAGTCATAGAATCATAGATCATCTTGTTTACAAGGTATTGCTCTATTGCTTACAGCGAATAAAGATACACTTTAGTACAGAAAAAAAGAAGGCTCTATCGCTTCCAGTTTACTGCGTTTTCAGATTAAACTAAATCTATCTGCGTTCATACGACCCAGAACTCATTTTGATCTGGCGTCGTGCGACGGAGAGCCAAGAAACACTATGCCCTATATCGCCAATTGACCGAATTCACGGAGGAAAAGTTCCAGACAGTTGCTGTGCCACAAAGCAAATCCCGTTTACTGTTGAATCGTTTACCCATTTCCGTCAACGCATAAGGCACTGTGAACACAAGCCTTACCTCCATTAGATGCCTCCGCTACTCTTGTCTTAAGATCTTTGTCTCCAGAAAACTTACTTCTCTTGACGTGGGCTTTCATTGTAGACCACAAGTCCTCGATAGGATTCAGCTCATCAGGCAAGTGCGGAGGGAGGTAAATGCTTCTGTATCATCTCTTTGAAATCATCGCATCGATGTCATCAGCAGTGTGTATTAGGGCATTGTCCATGACGATGTAGAATCCATTCATCTCTGGAAATTGATCCATAAAATCCATTGAGTTCTGCAGGAATAACATATAGTGGCTGGTGACAGTACCTTTTGGCGCTGGTTTCTTGGGCTATGGCTACTTTCTCTTGCGAGATCCATCAACTTTGATCCTCTTCGGTTTCAAGTTGGACAATCTGATCTCGATATTTACTAAACGCATGGCAGAGATTGCTACTAGAATGGTATGATACACTGCACGAGTGGATGGTGTAGTAACAATTGCTGGAGTGCCTTTTTGCAGATCTTACTGTCGAGGGTCTCATGTTGATATCAGATGCAGACTCATCCACAAAGACGCAGTTGCTCAGATAATCCATGTCCGTTTGAGACCATTTCTCAACACACTCCTTCCTTCTCAGAAGCGTATCAGGCGAGTTTCTTGCTGCTGGACGACGAGTGATTCGCTTCACCATCAAGTTGCACTCATATTTTTTATGTATGTAGTACCCACCTGAGTTTCCTTCAAGCTGAAGCCTTCAGAGGCTGCGGTAAGGGCATCCGCGGCATCCGCGGCATCCTGTCTTGTTTCTTGAGGTTGGTCATCAAAAAGATTAATCCAGAAGTGCTTGTGCTCTTCCTGCAGTTGAGATCCAGTACGATTAACTTTGTTCGTAAGCTTGTCGTATATATCCCATTCTGGATCTTCTTTCATTCGCTTTACCTACCCCTGAGCGGTTTTAGGGTTGATTGAGATTTCCATGTAAAGAATAATAGTAGTGAAAAAAAAGAAATTCTACTTTATTTATACCTATATATACTGAGCGTGCTTCACAGGTCGCTGCTACACCTTTGCAAAAGGGTTTCTGTTGATCTTAAACTTCAAAACAACTAATAGCAATGTACCCAGTAGCCAGACAACACCAGAGAATAGTTTGTAAGACAGAAAAGGTTGAGAGTTAACGCCAGCCTCAATTGCACTGGAGATGTTGGTTCCAAAGACAGTAAACAGGTTCAAAAACATTAGCAACGACAAGCCAGAAGCCAGCTTTTCCATGCCTAAGAAGCTTGCAGAAATGGGCGACATCAAGGCGACGTAGGAGCCACATCCAAATCCAAATACCACTGCGAAACCCATCAGTGAGTTGTAGTCAAATGCAAATGTCCAGATAAAGAAGCAGCTGATTGTTGTTAGCAGCGTAAATGTAATGTTGGAATTGATGCGTCCAGCACGATCAGCCAAATAACTGTGTGTAAATATTCATTTGAGATTAGAGGTATGTCTTTTGCGAAATTTCATTTGGAGTCTTACCCTGAAGCTAAGCGACCCACAAAATTCATGGCAGAGCAAACTGCAATGAGCGATGATCCCTGAGCATCAGACAAGCCAAGATAGGTGGCGTATGCTGGAAGACAGATTAGTACTTTTTGGCTGGCAAGAGATTCGACTCCTCCACTTACCAGGTAAAAAGAAGAATGGCACAAAATAGCCTAACAATGAGATATCCGATGCAATGATGAACAAGAGAAAATTGGCATTTCTGAGCACACCAAAGTCAATGATTTTGAAAAAGGGCTTCTTTTCCTTTTTGCGCACGACTCTCTCTTTTACACAAATGCAGGCGATAATATCGCAAAACAAGCAGATGAAGCCCAATATGCGATACGTCCATCCAGGTCCCAAACTGCTGTTCAATGGCGTGACAATAAAAGGAACAACAAGGCCGCCAATGCCAGAACCGCCTGACACTATACCCAATGCAACGCTTCTATGCTTTGTGAACCATTGTGGTGTCACTGACATGACGGTGCCATACATACAAGAAGCACCCACACCATACATTATACCTTGTGTTATATACAAATGCCAGATCTATAGAAGCGATTTTTTTTTTAGTTATGACAAGGATATTTGCCCGTCCATGCCCCTTGACATGTATAAAGAGGCAACAAAATTTTACCTGACTAGCAAATCCAGCCATTTCTAAAGAAAGCGTAATAAGCACACTGCCCACAATCATGACGGGGCGAAGACCAAATCGAGCGACAAAATATTGCACAACAGGGCTAGAGCCGTTGATAAAGACGTACGACAAGGTGCCTACAAAAGTGAGATCCACCAGTGCTCTCGGATTATCAGCAAATAGATTTTGATGATAATAGTCTTGCATGATACCTGTAATGAATTCAAAGGGTCCGTTAGTTGTGCGACTTATCTGTATACACAGTCGGAAACTTACCCCTGAATCCAGAAAATGGGATGACACAATTTGACAAAATTTTCGTTTAGTAGACATACATAAGGTGATGTTTCTGTCTACATTTACCAACTGGACACTACACCAAAACTTGTGATCTGTACAACAAATGCGCCAAAAACGACAAACCACCCATAGCCGCCATCGGGGCCATCTTCTTCTGTAACAGGAAGAGGCAGCTGAGCCGAGGCTTTCTCTGCATCTTTTTCAAATGGAGTACTACTAGCAGAGACGTCTGACATGATTTACTACTGGTCAATTGAGAATAATCGACATGAGATACACAGTACTACTTACCTATTTTTGCTGTTGATTCAGAGCTGGCAACGCTGCTTGCTACTACTCGAATTGCCTCAACATCCTCTGTTTCTATAACGTGAGATTCTAACTTTTCTGGATTTGACAGGTATCCTGCAGTGCCATTTGACATTATTGTTTGATCCGTGCGAGGACTTTCTTTAGCAAATGTCATGTTTCTATGGATCGTATTTGACTTTGGCAGTGCTATCTTGATCTGCAGAAAAAAAGAAGATGAATTCGTCTACGATGAGAAATGAAAACGGGTAAGAAATGATTCTGGCCTTTTGTAGTAATCGTGTGATACAGAATCTGATCTATGTTTGTTGATAAGTCAGTTCACAGCTTTGATTCGTCGCATTTGCGGCAATAAGTATCCAGTGAGTGATCGTCAGTCATAATTTATAATTTTGATCCAAGACGCACTATGCCCTATGTCGCCAATTGACTGAATTCCCGGAGGAAAAGTTACAGCCAGCACAGAGCAAAATCGTACTCAGTGTTGAATTGTTTACCTTTTCCTGTCAACGGACAAGACACTGTGAACACACGCCTTATAACGTCACTTGTTTATGTCTAAATATGTATACAATAGTGCCTCCAGTGCCAATTGGCGCTTTTCATAGAACTCAACATGCGCTTTTAACTATACCAATCTATACGCATTTGACTAACCCAAATTGCGCTTTTTGTAGTCTCAATGTGCGCTTTTGGCAATCTCAAATTTCGTATTCAATAAACATCAAAGGCCAAAACAATTGGTATATGGTTCATTAGAGATGCTCTATTCAAAAGTATCTATCAAATATGCTTACAGAATGGCAACTCATGTTCCTGAGAGTACTAGATGGCCTTATCTCGTTTGATGCCCTAGCTACTCTCATAATAGTGCAAACATTTGATCGCTTTTCTTGACAGCAAGCAGCGGGACAATTGACACAAGGATACTTGTACTGGTGCATCTAATGCTTTAGATAAGTTTGTTGGCACGAGACCTTGGGCCAGTTTGTTGAGCCTTGCTACTAAAAAAAGATCTTGTTCTCCTTTAAACTACAAAAAGTAAAGAGATGTTTAGGTTCGCATATCATAATTCGTGAAGGTTTCTTCGTCTGTTATCACTTACATGCAAATACACAGCTTTGTAAAGCTCTCGTCTGAATCGCTCTTGATTGTTCATTGCCGAGTCGTCTTCATCTTCGTCATCAAACAGAGAAGCAAACTTGTCTCCAACCGCAGTTTTGGCAGCTCCCGTGTCAGATGTAGAAGCCAACGAGTCAAATGTAGAGGCCTGATCATCAAATGCAGTAGTAGTAGGCGTACTAGATGTGGAGATGGGTGCACCAGACGAAGCAATAGGTGTCTCATTAAAAGTGCTGCAGATCCTGTAGTGATAGAGCCATATTGTTTAGCAAGCATGAATGGAAAAAAAAAAGGTAGTATACTCACGTTTGAGTTCCTTGATAGTTGTTGAACATATTCTTGGCTATATTTACATTAACACTACTAGCTACGATTTCATTTTTTCATTGCCTAATTGTATTTCACTTTAATGCATGTGAGTAAGAAGGATTAATGTAGACATACCTTTGGATTGAAAATTGATGATGGAGTTGCAGCAATCTAAATGATAGTAGCGAAAATTAGCAAAAGCTGATAAATTGCATCAAAGACGGTTACCAGTAGCTCAGATGATATGTTGTTTGCAGATTCCAAAAGAAATTGTTGTCTTTGGAGTTTTAGTAGCCCAGAACCGCTGTTTATTTGCTTGCTGATAAAGTACTTCTTCTCATCTGAAGTATACAGGACCTATTGGACAATGATCAGCATTGTTTAAATCTCTACTGCATGCCCTGCTTACCTTAAAGCGGCTGTCTTGCAATAATTGCGCAAATGACTTCAAAGAAAGCTCGCATTGCGTAAAGTTTTTCCCTTTGTTGAAGATATATCTCCACCTTCCAGGCTCGCATGTATTTTCAATAAACTAAGCATCTTCTTCAGTGTACGTGATTGTCTGCTTGCTTTCTTCTTCTTCACTGTCATCTTGCAAATCTCTTTCTAGTTGCTTGATCGACAAGATGCTTTCTTTTGCGCAACTCTTTATCTTTTTGCTGCGATCTTGTTGTCCTTTGTTTTCTTCAATTATCTTTTCCAAGTTCCTCTTTACTTCTTTCAAATGATGGCGAACGCTGGAGTCGGTGATCTTTTTTGTGTCTTCTCTTGACAAAGGATCCTCTGCGATTGGAAATAGCATTGTTATGGTTGCATCAGACTTGAGATGATGTGGCATTTTACTTTCAGTGCGTATAAGGAAACATCCTAGGGCTGCCATCGACGGCAGCTTCTGGAGTCATTACAGCACAATGCTTCGCCCAGAACTTGCAGCCAGTTTCCATAAAAAACGGCCACACTCACTGGGGACGAATTCTGTTCTAAATGCAGCACTGGCAAAAGACTTCGTTGCAACAACAAGAACGATTGGTAGCATCTTGTAGCGGTGAAATGCATTCGACGAGTACTTTATGAGCCTTAGCATAAACATTTGGTCAATGTTATACTGTATCTCTGTCAGTACAGGTTTAATAAAGACCACCTAAACATTTCCTTGGGGACCACCAAATCCGGGGCAAAATAACCACCACCTTAGAGACCACTTAATGTAAGCTACACAGACGTTAGAACCACTTGTCATATTGAATACTCAAAAAATCATTGAATTGAGGTGTTATACTATACCTATCTGTGTTTCTTTGTTCAAGGAAGATAGAGAAAGAAAGGCGTCTATATCATAAATCAGTGGTTTTATCTGATTAAATAGCAGGTAGCTCATTCTTCAGGCGGTCCGCACGTGAAAATTTGGCCCCGAGCTTGGTAGGTCCCTAAGAAAATGTTTAGGTGGTCCGTATTAAACCTGAACAGGAAGTTTTGATTGATCAGAAATGTTATTGCCTAGCTACAGCTACGACTCTATATGATTGCGACTCGATTCCTCGATTGATAATAACATAAGCGAATCTTGGATAGTCAAAAGCGCAAATTGGATTATTACTAGAATGCGCGAATTGGGGCTCGAGATGTAAGCGTCAATTGAGGTTTCCAAATGTGCGAGCTAATTTCTAAAGACAATCAATTGGAGGCACTGTATAGGTACAAAAACTTTTATTTCATCTAAATATCTAAATCATCATCGGGATCCTCATCATCAAAGTCATCTGCTGCATCAGGATCATAGTAAATCAGACCGCTGCTCTTCTTCTCCTCCTCCTCCACGGACACTTCCAATTGCTGTGCCTTCATGAATGGTAGCACCAGGTTCTCCTTGGTCTTGCGTTGCTCATCCGTCAAAGACAGATTGAATGATAGGTTGGCCGTAGGATCCGACTTTTTATCGACTTCCATGGCCTCTGGCTCTGGCTCCTCCTCCTTCTCCAATGTTAGTTGATTTGCAGCCACAACTTGCAGTAGTCCAGAGTCTGGTTGCATGATGAACCCATTGGACTCGTACTGCACTTTTCCGCTCTTCTTTCTCCATTCAATATGTGCGATACCGCCCTTGGTCAGGCAGTTGGATGTGATGGTCAAGTAAGAAAATGTGTCTTGAGGCACAAATCCCGTCAATGCAGCTTGTGTCTCGAATGCTGTACGTTCCTTCAAGGCCTCTAATTTGATGATGACTGATGCAAGTCGATTGAGTGAATCTTGCAAAGCTAATCCAGTCTTGGACACTAGTTTGACATCAGAATGATAGCCAACAGCTAAACGAATAGCATCTGTACTGGCGGATGAGTAACACGCACACACACATACTGGTATAATCCTACTCACCAGTAGTCAATGATTCCAATGCCTTGACAAGTTGGTAAGCTCTATGCTGTGAGATCATGGCCAGTGGAGTGATTGAGTCAACGAGAATTGTGCAGTTGGGTGTGTCCATCACTTTCTTTAATATAGGTGACAGGATGAGCTTCTCCATGTCCTTGACGTTGTTTACTTGGATGGTGTTGCTATCAGCAGACTTTGCTACATCGTCGTCCCAGCCGTGAGGGTCAGAGTAGCAATCAATGATGTATATGTTGTTGTGTTTATCCACAGGAAAGCGCTCACGCCATGCTCTGGGTGATGTTTCTGTCAAAAGTACTACTAGCGATTTGTCATCAGCGAGTGCGCGTTTACCAATGTCTGCCAAGATGGGTAGAGCAGACAATCGAATGGTATCGTTGATAAAGATGAATGAAGACGATTTCTTGTTGCTTAATAACTGATCCAGAGCTAATGTAGACATGTTGAATATTGAAGAAACACCTTATTTCAAGGCTGGAGTACGATTTTTTTCATTTCAATTGCACTGGGTACGGTCACGGTGCAATTGAGCTATCCTAATGCAATTGAGCTGCTCAAACGCAGCAATTGCTTGGATAGTATTGGAGCCTGAAACAGTAGTTTTCAGTCATCTACAGTTTAGGCATTTGATGTTACTATTCGCAATTGAACGCTTTTGAGACGCTTCATTAGTATGAACTGGTGTAGTTTACTACGCTACATTCGCTTTCCCTTTACTCTGAATTGTCAAGCAATCTTTCAAACCAATTACCAGTCAAGGGAGAGTGCCATGTTGATTTTTGGCCTATGAATTTTGACACGACTATGAGCACAGTGCTTTAGCAAGAGCCTTGCATCAAACATGGATCAATGTCTTGAAGTGAACATACCCCAACATGAATTCAACCAACAGGAAATGCACATTTTATTTATTATACAGAATTTCAATCGATTCCACTTGCAATGACACGTTGTAGATGATTGTACTACACACTGAAATAGACCTACCAACAACAAGAGCCTTTTTTTACAGCGTCCTTAACATTAAAAGTATTCGGTCAACGTTACTTTGACAATCTTCATGGACCAACGAATCTTTGCTAATAATGGCAAATCCCCAGTAAACTTGTTATCGCGCAACAGCTTCTCAATGGCATTCTCCCAATGCAGCACCGCTTCATCCTTCTCACCAATGAGCAACTCCAACTGATCGCCAGGAAATGCCGTGTTGGTGTCTGCATTGTCTCGCTTGTGACTGACTGTGGCTGTGGACAAGACGCACATGCAGTATTTCGAGACCACGGCAATATGACGGTAGATGTTTTCCAGGTTTTCGGGCTCCAGGGGCAGTGTTTTGAATGCATAAAAGAACAACTTTTCCAATGTCAGAGGTCTGTGCTTTTGTTTGCGGAAGTGCTTGTGTTCCTCAGGCACCATGGAGACGTCTGTATCGGCAAGCGCCAAGTCACAAAGGGCCAGAATGAAGGATGGGTATTTGATGATTTGCATGAATTGCTGGCAGGCGTCTGTTTCCATTTCTCTAAAGTGAATGTAGGTTTGAGAGACCAAATCTTCCATGCAGGATACCTTGTCGAAGCAGGAGACGGTGATGATCTGATATGGCATATGTGTGTATAAGTGTCGTGTCCATCACACAGTCCAATGGGCTTACCATGTTCAAAATGTCGCCTGTCAAGTGGAACAAGTCTTCATTTTGATTTGGAAATTCACGCAGCAACAGCTTGAGGTAATGGTCGAATTTACTGAGCTTGTTGAGGGCATCTCGCTTCAATGTGCGCATAAAGATGGACTTCATGACCTCGGATTCACAATGCACTCTTGACTTGAGATCGACTTGCAACACATTGACAAAGAAGTCCAAGATCAGTCCACAGCATTTCGTTTCAAGATCGGTCGTCGTGGCGGATAACAGTCTGTCTGTAAAGTTCCAGAAATCTCTGTATTCGCCTAGTCGCTGGGTATCCAGCAGCTCGTAACTGTCGTCTCGCAGATTCTTCTTGTCTCTGCTGGATATGAGCTCGAATGATCTGAATTCGTTAAACACTGGCAAGAAAATGTCGGGTCCGTACAAGTTTAGTATGTCCAGCAGAATCGCATGCGCTCGTTTGCACTCCAACCAATGACTGATCAATTTTTTCTTGTTTCGCAAGTCCTCTTTGGGCTTTAGGATAAAGTTGATCAATGTAATCAAGATGTTGCTGCAAAGACAGACACAATAGGTGAGCATCCATAGTTTGGAAGGGCGTTCAGTGCGAGGGGAGGCTTACAATGGCGGCTTCTTGTGTGATGCGATTTGGTTCTCTATCAGCTGCATACCCTCATTATCTATTGATACAGCATGTCAATGGCTGTTGATTTACACGATGAGCCTCAAGCACACCTACAGCGTCCCACTTCAAAGTAATCAATGATCATCTGCTGTGATCGTCGAGGGCAATTGTCGTATTTTTGAATTCTGTTGTCCAGACGTGATTCAATGGTAACATCGTTCTTGTATTGATAGATCTCAACGAGTAAAGGTCGAGACGCTAAAATCTGTTTTGCTGGGACCTCTTCCTTTTCAATAGGGCTGTTGAGATCTTCAATGGTGTAGAACACTTCACTCTGCTATAGGCTCAAGAGTATTAGCAGGCAAATCAAGTCGAACATGTGCAAGTGTATTACAGTTTCACGGTAACTGACGATGGCCATCACTATTTTTTTTTTTCTACTGAAAAGGTTGAAAGGAGAGGAGAAAATGTTTCTTTAAAAAGGGCACCTTGTGTCACGCTTTTTATTTGAGTGTGTGTGTGTGCCTGGTGTCTAATTGCTGCTCTTGGGGAGTAAATTAGCAACCTCATCTGGATCAAAGTCTAGTCTCAAAGCCAAGATCTTTTTGACTTCTGTCACTGTCAGTCTCCAACTAACAGGGCCAGCCTTTTGTCCCCAGAAATCATAAATCTCAGAAGGCTAGTAGGCATGATAAAATAGTGAGTATGCATTGCCGTAATGTCTGATCCACACACTATAATAATTACCTCTTCAAAATTCAGGAGAATGGACATTTGATTCAGTCGTGTGAATCTGTCGCGCGATAGCCATTCAGTCAGTGTAGACAAGTAGTGGATGACTGAACGCAGATCCTTGTCAAATCGCAATGCGCCGTATTGATTGAATCTGGTCTGAAACACAATTCGCTCCCATTGTGCTGTCAACGCTTCCAGCAGTAGTCCCATCAAGGCGCTAAAGTTGTTGTCTGTCAATGTGCGTCTGTAAATGCTGATCAAGTTCTCAAAGCCCCGTCTGAATCGCTTGACAAATCGCTCCTCGATGTCTGCCTCGTTGTATTCCTCCTCTTCCAGCACGTATTTCACCTCCTTGTAGGCTTCTTGAAACAAGGGTCGGATTCTTGGCTTCAGTATTTGGTTCATGAGTTGCTCAATGCCATTCTAACAAGACGTTAGCAACAAGCCAATGCGGCGGGAGGGCCATTCAGGATTTTACCTGAAGCAATTGCTTGAATTTATCCGCAAATTCCTCGAAATGCTTAATGTACTCCAATGTTCTCTTGACATCGTTTTCTTCGTCTAGCCAGATACCACTGGTGATGCTTGGCTCCACTTCCTTTGCCAAACGATGGGTATAGTCCGCACTGACATCCAGGTTGTTCAAAATCACCATGTAGCTGATTTTGGCCATTTCAATCGCTCTCTCTGCATTGCGTCCTGTAGTATCGTAGGCTGTAAACACAGTCGACATCTTTTGCTGGAACAGATTCAAGTACCCCATCTCTAGAATCTTGGTTGTGGTTCGCACTGTAGAGGACACAACCTCAGGCTCGTACGTGGAGATGCAACGTTTCATTACCGTCTTGAGGATAAAGAATACATCGTCCACACATGTCGATGTCTGCGAAGTAGTGGGATCATAGTCGTCCAATTTCATGGCCTTGTGGATGCTCTTTTTCAACAGGTATTCGTCAATCACCAGGTATGAGCTCATCAATTCCCTCACTCGCTTGGTCAGTCCCGAAGAGAGCAAAAGACCATTGGCGCCATAGAATTTGCTGTCTTTGCCCTTCATGACCAGCTCCTTTTCGTTTTCATCCGACGCCAACAATACATCCATCTCATCGCTGGCTCTTTCATTCATGAAGCTGTTGAATAGCACACTTCGCTGACTGATCAACGACAATTCGTACAGGTTGGCATCCAGTTGACGAGGCTCAACGAGCGGGTTGGTGGACTCTGGCTCTGCTTGTGGTGATTGTGGAGAAGGTGTTCCTGTTCGGTTGACGGGGTATGTAGCACTGTTGCGCATCATGGTGATGAGTAACACTTGGATTTCGACCAACTAAATATCATGACATGAGTCGGGCGCCTTTTTTTTTTGGCTGATCTTTCGTGTCAACTTACTTTTGACTCCAATCTACGAGCCTTCAAGAATCTATCCAGGATAATGACACTTTGCACATCACTTTCCTCTTGTAATCGCTGTATCACTCGCAGCATCTTGCCTTTTCCATAATGCTGTTCGACCAGAGGCTGGTGCTGATCAATGATGACAGCGATATTCTCAAACAATCTGGTCAATGCATCCGCAAAGTAAGTGGGAGCCGCAACTAGCAAGCACACGTTAGTTTTTCTCCCCTTCCCGCCTCCAAACATGTCTATTCCCTTACTGAGTCCTGTCTTGAGTTCCTCGGCACATCTAGCTTTGATAATATTGCACACAAATCTCGAGTATTTATCCAGTCCCTCCGTTTGACAGTTGATGAGGGGAAACAACTTGAAATAGCGAGTGATGTCTGCTTGGTTTCTCTGTGCCACTGCATCGTCGAATTTGTTGGAGAAGATGGCAAACAGATTCGTCTTTGCGTCTGCCAATGTCTTTACTGGATGATCGGGATTCTCGGATGTAGACTGTCGTCCACCTGCCATTTAGTCTTGATGCAGGACACACACACACACATGTTGCCATAACCTACCACGGTGAACTCTGCCAGTGACCCGTTCAAAATAGCTGGATCAATCTTGGACGCCCTCTGTAGCAGCACTGCAGCTTCGTCGTACTCTTTTTGCTGAATTGCTTCTTGCAAACTTGCCACACAAAACTTTAGTTCTTGCACATCCTCCACGTATTGAATAGCTTGTCTGGCTCTCGACTGTTCTTGATCCAACTGTCGCACCTTGTCGCTAATAACTTCTGCAAGTTTGGATGTCTTGTCTACCGTGTCAATCACTCGCGCGGATTTGGCTTTGAGTGTGCCTAGTTGGGGTCTGTGTTGTAGTAGTGACAAATATCAGCTGGATCTCTCTTCACAGGCCAAGCTCATCAAAGACAAACCTTAGCGCATCTAGTGCATTCAGTGATTGCTCTAGTGATGTCTCTTTTGCAAGCATATCGTCCAGCGAAACGTCGATACGTGTCTCCTCCTCGTCTAGCAGTCGAAGGCATTCTCTTATATCGTCAATGTTGGTCAAACTCTCGAAATCTCTCGACAGCAGTGGTATGTGCTTTGCTACTTTTTCATTCGAATCAGCTGTGTTGTTGATGGTAGCAGCAGCAGCATCAGTAGGTGTTGCTACAACAGTGGAGGGCATATTATGCTTTTATTCAGTAACAAGTTAGAGAGAGAGAAAAGAAAAAGGTAACTTGAAAATGTAAATGCGCAACTATTTATTTTACAGACAGCGCATGAAGCACGCACAAAATTTGTTCTATTTGGTTTCCTCCTCTTCCTCATCCTCTTGGAACACTGGATCAGGTTGGGTCTTTTTATACACTACACGGTGTTATTAGTATAGGCCTTAAATGTCTTGCCTCTGATTCACGCTTACCATTAGATACCCAAAGTGGGTCATTCTCTGCCAAATCAGCGTACTTGAGAAGTGCTTCTCTGGGATCTTCATCTCTGGTTGTGTCTTTGGCAAACGTCTTGATGACAGCTTGTTGCTGGTTCATGCTGACTCTGCCGCCCTTACCATGACCGCTGACAGGCAAGTCTATTGTTTGCATAATTAGTGGCAAGCTCGGGAAATCATGTGATAAATACGACACTTACCAGGACGATGAGATGCAACAGGATCTTTACGCAATTTGTCTCTTCTTCTCTTGGATGTTCTCTCTTCATCCTTGAACATGGGCAATGCATGAGGCGTCAGAATAGGTCTATCAATCTCATAGTCGTCCACTGCTCTCTTCTTGGCCGCCTTGACAATGGGTAACTTGGCACCGCGAGATGAATGCGTGGGGCTGTAGAATACAGTGACAATGCCATCTGCACTGCCTGTCATGATTTGGTTGATGCGAGGGTGCCACAAGACCTTGACAACACTGGATTGCGTGACATCTGCAAGAGCAAATCAGTATACAATCTCCATACCGACGTGCAAATACACTTACTTGTGGATTGTTCAACCTCAAGTGTTTCCCTGTTCAAAAAGACCAATTGACCGTGTCCCTTACCCTTGGGACAAGCAGTGCCTGTGATGATCAACTTTTCATCAGGACTGAAAATGACATTGGCTTCTGGATTCACAATATCCAGGTTGTATGCAGTCTTCACAGGCTTTTTGGCATTACGAAGATCCCACACTATACACATGTTAGCCATTGCATTTTAGACACGCTTCTCCAGTTTCAACACTTACACTTGACCGAATCGTCACCGCCTCTTGTCACCATGGTCTTGTTATCTCTAGAGAACAATATGCAAGACGTCTCTGATCCCTTTTGATGTGCATCCGCAATAGCAATGGCAGGACGAATATGATTGCCCTTTGTATCCCAAATTTGCAAGGTACCGTCTTGATAGGCGCCCGCTAAATGCTTTGCATCGCCTGTATAAGCCAGTGCAGTGCAAGGAGACCGTCCACCTCGTTCACGCGATTTGTATACAATGGTGGTCTTTTGCTTTCGTGTGCGCTCTACGTCCCATTCTCGAATCGTGCCATCTTGCGATGATGTGGCAAACGTCTGCTTGTCGCTCGGATGCCAACATCCGCTTGTCAAAGCACCGACATGACCATCTGTGTGTCGCAAATCACGAATGTACGGATCTCCCTTGGCGAATTCGGCCTTCTCGATACCATCACGGTCAAAAATCTTTGCACGGGCACTTCCAGAAATCACTAAAATGGTATCTCCAGATAACGAATACTGCAAGTTGTGGATTTGGTGCTCTCCGCATGGCTGAACTGTACGAAAGGGTTTAAAGGATCGATCCATGCCTGCAAAATCCCAGAATTTCATGTCGTAGTCGTAACTGCCAGATACAAGTCGAGTGCCAGATGGATCCAGGGTCAATGCGGATACGGTGCGATGGTGATCACTCAACTTGATTTCGTGTGATGTGGGTAATACGTCTGAGGAAGTGTACTCTTGATCATTGTCTGAATCATCGTCATCGTCGTCGTCGTCAGAGCCGTCAGATTTGCTTTTTGCATTGCTGTTGGTATCTTTCTCCTTTTTGTTTGCTTGCTTTGAAGCAGCATCTTCACGCTTGGTCTTTTCATATTCAGTAGAGACGTCCTTTTTTTGCTCTTGCTTGCCAAAGGAAGTTGGCATAAATGCACGTAAAGCGTCCCAGTCCGTTTCTGCGGCAGCTTTATTGTTGTTGTTGTTCGTCTTGCTCTTTTGGCCAAAGGATTTGGGCAACATTTTTGAGAGATCGTCGTCCTGTTTGTATAAATGTTGGTAAATGTCTCTCAATTAGGCTTGTTTGCTATCACAACTTACGAAACCAGACATGTTGGATTATGTAAAATGCACTAGTAGAGAAAAAGAGAGCTGTAAAGCAAACTAAAAATCAATTGAAAAGTTTACTTGCTGTGTGACTCTTGGAAAAGGCGTGGCAAATGAAGCACGCTAATAAACTTCACTCGAACATTTGATGCCTGATCCCTCTACAACAAAGCATGTTGGAACCAAGCGGTCTTGAATACAGTGTTGCCCAACATCTCATCTATCAGTCTGCTACTACTAGACCGTTGTAATTAACATCTTTCCTTATAGTTTTAGCCGAGATCAGTGCTTAAAACCAACTCATTAATCTGAAAGTCGCTCATCCATCAACAACGACAACGCAACCAATCTCAAATCCGATTGTACCATCGTATTCCTCACAAAATTTGGTATTATGACAAGCTCATGCCATGCGCCAAATGATTGAAAATTGAAAACTTCTATTGAGCTAATGCCAATATAATGCATACTTGAGCCTTTGATAAATCCTATAAACAGGCTTGGATTTATGCGAAAACCCTTCTTGTAAGAGAGTAAATCTATTTAGTCATGTCTGATACTTATGATAGTATCTTGCATAGTCTTTTAGAGCTGTTTGTATTATGAGTTTTGAGGTTTAATCTTGCTTTTCTTATTTTTCATTACATTTTTAGTTTCAATATCAATGCTTTATTTCTTTGAGCTGTCTCCAAATTTCATCCAATCATATTGCTCTGAAATAACTACATACACCACAAATCCTGGAAAAAAATTGCGAGGATTTCCACTTGTTTTGACGTTAGGCGGAGTTTTAAGTATTACTAAATATAGTAATTTAGCAATTCCATCATCAAAATCCCCTAAAATGCCAGAATATGCCTTACTACACACCCCAGCTTATAGTGCAAACGCTTGAGACTCTCAATTAGCACCAAGTAAGTGATACCAATCAAGTGAGGGCAGCCTATCTACCCCCTAGCCTCTGAGTCAAATCTAGTTGTGCTTCAACGATAGGCTTATCCACACAACGAAAAAAGAGGGTTGTGGCTCAAAGAACCATAAAAAGAGAGGGAAAGTAACAAAAGGGCATCACTAGAATGTGATGAAGAACAACAGAAACATTGCAATACAGTTACATACAAAAAAGTAACAACATGCAATGTGTATTATCAAAATGATGAGGACAAGAAAGAAAAAAGTATCGTGGTTGCCTCATACGAAGCAATAGCACCAATACCACAAGTATTACAGAGGAAGAAGTAATACTTGAAGAAAAAAAAAGAATGCAAGGCTACTCCATAATGGAGCAGCAGCACTGCCAGCAATACAATGCATCAAAAGATACACCATAGCACTGTAGCACAGCAACAGAAAAATAGTTGCGTGCAGAAAAGGGGGAAATCATAAATCGTAATAAAGCAAACTAAAGAATGCGCAGTATTACGAGGAGAAAGAAAGAAGTAAAAGGTTGAATGAATGAATGTAATCCATGGCAACCAAAGAAGAGGAATATACAAACCAAATACAAACCAAATACAAACCAGATACAATCAATATATTACAACGAACTGGCCTAAAATAAACTGTGTAATTAGTATTACAGTATATTGTACCGCGAAAGGTGACTCTTATCGGCTGATACCTACTGTAACAAACATGAAAGATGTCGTCTTGGGTACTGGTGGTTGAAAAGGTATGCTTCTTTTGTCGAAAGTGGTGTTGTATTCAATCAAAAGTAATAAAAAGTATATGGTTTAATAGAAAAAGTGCAATGCAAAAACAGGGTAGAAAGGGAGCCTGAAAAAAAAAAAAAAAAAAAGACGCGTTGCTGAGGGTGACTGCAGCCAATAAGCTGAGCACACAGAATTTGAATGACGTGTACACTGAACATTTTGCACTGTGGTGACTGTACCCAAATGATTTTTTTGTGATGATTTTTTTGAATCAAAATCGATATAATTTGACATTTGAAAACATTTTTGTTAAAATTAGCTATATAAAGTGTACTCAGCGTATACTACTTTCTAATAAACTTAAGGGAAGAATTTGAAGGCGCATTCAATGGTGTTAATTTTAAAGTACTTTTAGAATGAAAAGATAAAGAATTTTGCGAAAATATAAAAAGCAGTTTTTCCAAGAAAAGTCGAGATTTAGTATATACAACGCTCAAAACAGCAGTTGCACAGGTTACCCTACATCTGTGCGGTCATTTTGATTTAATATATATCATAGTAAAAAGTGTCGTTTTCGCCTCCAAAATTGCGATCGTTCGATTTTCAACAAAAACCATGAGGGGTACCTCATGAAAAAACGTGAATTTTCGACGATTTGGATCGATCCGAGAAAAATAAAAATGAAGGTCTAGGATGTAAATGGTGATCGATAGCAATCGTTTGGCACTATTCCGAGCATCTAAAACGGCTTAGAAGACGAGATATCGAGAGTTGGATTTTGGCATTTTGGCTGCGAATAGTACCTTTTGCGCCCTGTAGATCTATAGCAACTGATGCTACAAGCATTATTAGGACCGCAAAAAGTTGCTATTTCTTTGGATTACACACTGCATATCATCAAACAGAAAGCAAAGCAAGGTTTGCGTATGTTTTACTTACAAAGTCCCAGAAGAAGCCATGAAACAACCCCTTCTTCTTACTATACTACTACTAGTGCACTACCATAACCGTCTTTGCTTGATTAATGAACAACGAAGGTAGCCACTGGAAATCTGTTTGTACGGTTGTAGTCTCCAAAAAATTGGGTATACAGCTCTAGTAAAATGAGCTATCTGATAATCAGATAAGGTATGAAAACATGCTTTGCTTTGTTTTGTCAAACACCCAAAACAGTGTTCAACCCGCGCCACTTTAGAACAAGGCGTGCAAGAACCATGTAGTTTTGATAGAGTGTTGCTCAACATCTCCTCTATCAATTGGTTACTATTAAACATTCGTAAAGGTCTCGTGTCAAACACAAAGATACATTATGCAACAATTTTGATTTCAGTATTGTGCAACACCTCCTCTATCAATTGTTTACTACTAGACACTCGTAATTTACCGCTTTCCTTATAAGTCTTGTCAAAATCAGTGCTCAAAATTGGCTTATTTCAAAAATCATTCATCGATCAACGGCGACTCCTCCTCTAATCCGAAATCCAATTGCACCATCATCCTTTTTCACGCAAAAATTTGCTATAACTACCGTCTACTCTCGTTAAAATTGAGAAACTAGACCCCAATAGAGAAAAGGGGCAAACGATAATTCCAAGATATACCGTTTCTGTTGCAAAATAAAAGAGCGGCTATGTAGTAGTCCTTATAGACGGCTTCTTTTTTCGTGAATGGCAGCAAACAAAGGTTTTTAGTTTGTCACCACCATGTAAACTATTCTTCTTTGAACAGTTTATTTACCATGACGGTTTGAAACTACAAGTTTGCAACTGTGTCAAATCATGAGGAGAAGACATTGTTGTCTTTCCAAGAAAGAAAGAGACAAGAATTGTCATTCAAAAATACAGGTACCTCATTACGATTTTATAAAAGTGATCGCAAACCATGTCGTGTGTGCGGGCTACACTCACTTCATCCGTTTATTACAGTCGACATAAGTAGTGCCTCCCGAAATGTAGCCGTTCTATTGGAGCCATTCTCGACGCATTGAAGGGATAGATTCAATAAATGCACATCATAATTTCCAGTGATTAAAATGGTGAGGCCTGAGATGTGAAGAGTTTAAGGGTATGTGATCCAAGACGCTGCGGTCATCAGAATCTGATGGGTTGCATACAGAGGATGTAATGTCATTGGGATCGTCGAGTATTACGGATGTTTTTTGTAGGGCATGATGACGATCCACGCTGTGAATCTCAACAGAATAGTTGGTCTTTAGTGCCAACATTAGTCTCTTGCAAGGCGTTCAATTTCAAAGCATGTTCATTTTCCATCAAATTTATTTCCCAATGTGTAAGTAAATCCTATGGCTGACTCTCAGTATTCGGCCTTATTTTAGGCTGATGTAACATTGCAGGGCCATTGATCAATTCCAGCAGCAGATCAATGCAATGGACCAGCATTCATTCAACTAGAAGAAATCCTGTGCACTGCATGTTGAATGTCATCTCAAACATTTGAATAAGTAGAAACTCCATTCCAAGTCAACAAGGCATGTTGTAATCTAGAGCATGCTTTACCACAGTCATCCCTCCCATTTAAACAAAGCTGGATTCTGTGATACCTAAAGCTTCTTTACCCAATAACGGAACAAGGTGGTATTGGTTTAAGACATTTGAACATTTTTTTGACAGTCAGGTAAAAAAAAAAGGTTTATACATACATTTTAGTG
The DNA here is from genome assembly GCA_010203745.1 of Mucor lusitanicus. Lineage (NCBI taxonomy): Eukaryota > Fungi > Mucoromycota > Mucoromycetes > Mucorales > Mucoraceae > Mucor > Mucor lusitanicus. The sequence continues at coordinate 1,070,388 of JAAECE010000009.1, read as the reverse complement.
CCGCAAAATATTTTCTCAAGTTTCAGCTTTTCACATATACATATACACTCACTCTTATCATTTATTGTGCAATTCGTTTACATTTGGAAATCTAATTTTCCTGCTACATTCAAAAATTATACCTCTAAAAACACAAAAAAAAAAATCATTTATTTTTTCTTTGCAAAAAAATAAATGAGTAAATCATCAATACAGGTTGACAGTACTACACAGTCAGATTCAGATCTCTCATTGCAACTCTCGGACGCATCGTCTCTGTCATCTGATTCAGACTTGTCAGAAGCAAAGAGCCGTCGCAACAGCAACAACAAGAAGAAGCCGGTGAAAAAGACAAAGACCAAGCCAAAAAAGAACAACAACAAGAAGAAGCAGCAGCAAGCAACCAAGAAGGATGTTCAAAAGTATTGCATTTGCCGCAAAGGCTATGATGGCAAAGAATTCATGATTGAATGTGAAGATTGCAAAGGTAAGCATACCACCACCATCATTGCCACCCTGGACTGATCATCATGTTGCTTTTGCACTACAGAATGGTTTCATGGTGCTTGCGTTGGACTCAAGCCGAATTCTGTCAGCGATCATTATGCTTGTTCATCATGTACAAGTAAACGAAAACCAGTCAGTGCAGGAAAGACCTTGATACCACCGCCAACCACCTCAAATCGGAAAAAATCAGTCATTGTCCTTCCTGTAGCTACCAAACCACCACCCACACCGCCTCAGCCTATACCTGTGATTTCAAAACTATCGATTCAAGACAACGACGACGACGATGAGGACGAAGACCTCGACGACATCTGTGTGCTGTGTGATGGTGATTGTACATGTAACGTCCAAGAAGCAGCCTCTCCTCCTGCTGTCACTCTTGCTCCGTCTCCGCCTACACCGCCTGCTGCTGCTGCTGCCTCACAAAAGCAACCACCCACAAAATTACAAACCAAGATCAGTAAGTCCCTCAAGCGAGACAGAATTACGCTGATTCGACCAAGAACTAAAAAAATAAGCTATTTATAGTCATCCCCGTACCCAAGAAATCCAGCAAAGCCATCACCAGCAAGAAATCGAGGAAATCCAACAAATGGACGATACACAACACGGCAAGCAACCATGACGATGATAGCGATGACGATGATAGCAACATTAGTATCAGCGATAGCCAAGAAAGCGAATCCGACGATGAGCCTGTCGTAGTCGAAAGAGTTGGGATCAATACCAAAAAGAACCATAAATCAAAGGCGCCCAAAAAGAAGATGCCGCCCAAGAAATCGACGCCCAGACGAGGCAAAAGCAAAACGGTGCTGGCCAGCATTGTGCGTCAAAAGGCACCTCCTACCAAAAAGGGCAAAGGCAAAAAGATGGCTGTCAAGTATCCATCGAGCGACGAAGGAGACAACGCTGAGGATTCAGACGAAGAGCTGATTGTAGATGATCTGGACGATTTACTGGAAACAATGTCGCCACTCTCAGAGCACTCTTCCAACGAATCAGATAACTCGCTCCTGGGAAGCGAAGAGTTCTTTACCGATGACGATGATGATGACTCGGACGGAGATCCCAATCAAAGCGATATCAATGCTGGATCGTCACTCACCATGTCACCCTATGCCGCCTCGTATACGTCGAGTATTCATCTTGATTCGGGCGACGATGAAGATATCGAGAATGTCGAAACGCAAAAGATTATCAACGAATGGACGCTGGACAGTGACGAAGAGATAAATGATATGGATAGCGACATATTGGACCAAGACGGAGGCATGTTTGTGGAAGATGAATATGACGATGAAGACCAAGAAGACGAGGAAGACATGCAAGCCTACTACTATGCCCGAAACAACAGCCATTGGTCGTCGTCGTCTGAAGAGGAGGAGGAGGAAGAGTTTGACTACACAACAGCCGTGCCCAGTGAAGAAGATGTGGTGAGCATTGATTCTGCTGACGACGATAAGACACACCCGCTGTTGCCACTACTGGATAGTGAGGGTAACTTATACGACAGCATTGCTGCTGCATTTATGCAAGCGCTGGTGCCCATGGCAGGCGACAGCAACACTACACATGCTGGCGATACAACGACCGGCGCAAACACACCTGCCATGACAGACGACTATCAACTATCGGCTTTCGAGTTGACACATGCATTAAGCGCTCTGTCGGCCGAGACTTCACGTCAACATAACGACATTCTTCTTAGAAGACCCTCATTACCCAGCAGTGCCGTTTCCGCAGCACGGCGAATGCGAGGCTCACAAGATTTCTCTACCTCCGAGGCTTTACGGGCACTTTCAGCGCTAGTCTCTGACGATTTACCACTGGCGCTTCAGCCTATAGATGAAGTAGTGGAGGACATATCCGAAGAAGCGCAGCCGTCCAAAGAGCCACTGACGCCCACGACAATGAACGAGGAGACGACAACAGCAGCAACAACAAGCTCTGATATACTGCCAGCTCAACTAGCGCTTTCACTTTCGACTGATCTTAAACTGCAAGAACAAATTTTAGATATTCTTCAGGGAGGACCCAGTGTCATTACGGAAGCAGCAGCAGCCGCTGCTAATCGCGATAAAGACAAACAAGGAGAAGCAGCAGCAGCAGAACACCAAGAAAAAGTACCATCTACACCCAATACACCCACTAATAACCCTAATCATGCATCCACAACAGCAAAACCTATTTATTCATCTAGACAAATCCTCCCCAAACCCTCTGGCAGTGGTTCCTATTTCCCCGCAATGTCGACATCCACATCCGCACTAGAACAGCAAATCCAAGACGCTTGGATGCAGAATCTGGCACACGGCAACAACCATAAACGAAAAGCAGCGCAAGACTTGGAAAACGAAAAGAAGAGACGGCCTTCTCGGTCGAATTCGCTGGGATCCAGTGCTCACCAGCACCAGCATTTACAGCCATTGGAAACCACTTCATTTTCAACGCCTGCCTCTCCCGCAGCCATCATTGATGAATTGGAAGACATGAACATCCAGGTGGACAATGAAGAAGATGCCAGCCAAGAAGGAACTGCCGTGTCCATGGACGATTTGGTGGATACATCGCAGCTCTACACTCGCTCTTCGTCCAGATCGCCTTCGCCTGAAATTGAAGATGCTTATTCTAGAGATTTGAGTCGATGGCAGCGTATTCCCATTGGAGCCTTCCGGTTGATGAGGTCAAAGAACAAACTATGGCTTGAACGATAACAGTTTTTTATTTAAATAAAATCTCTTGTATATATGTGCTTATTCTGTTGTGGAATTGGATGCGGATGCTTCGCTGTTCTTTTTCTCTTGTAATGCCTTTCTCCAGCGATCTTCTCTGTCGGATTTCATCTTGTCCAGAGCACTTTTTACTTCCTCTGAAGTGGTAGGAGGTTTCTAGTAGAAAAAACGTCAACACAACACAACCAGTGCATCTTTACAAAAGGACATGCTCTTACATAGGTGGTGTTGATGTCTGGCCAAAACTTGATGCCCTTTACATAATTATCGTAGAATTCGGGTCCACCAAAGTAGAGCATGACACCTACAGGGAAGAACACATAGAATCCAAACTACACAATGTCAGTCTCTGCTGCCCCCCACATTTGCCGTTAGCAGCCTACCTTGACTACTTCTAAACGAGGTCCACCCATTTCTTGTATATATAAGTTGATCAAAGAAAAGCTGTATCCATCCCATCAAACCCTGGCTGTGTCAAGACCTGCTCCACCTCCTCTCGTGACTAGTGCGTGCAATTTATGTGGTCCGAGAAAAAAACCCTATACGGCTGAAAAACTTTTTTTATGCAAATTTAGAAATGATGTATCTGTGTGACACCACTCAAATGTTCAAGCTGTAGATAAAGGAAAACTACAACGAGTTTTTTTCCTGGGGAGATTTTAGCATTTCTAGCAGTTAATGGCGCTAAATCACTAGTTTTTATTGTCTCTTTTTGAGATTGCGGATTCCGCTGTGATTTGAGCCATGGCTGCCAGCGGGGAGGTACTCCAATGTTGACTCTTTACTCAACATAAGACGAGCCAGGCACGCACACACACACACATCAGCAAAGAATGCATCGTTCCAGTCACCGATAGATTCTTGCAGACCAGAGTATATATTAGAGGATGATCGGGAACACGGCATCCCACACATCCAGGCTTTCTCGAGTAGAATCATATGAAGCAAAAGATCCATCAACGTGTTCGTTTTGAATGCCAGCCTTTTATTACCATAAGGATCGAATTCACTGTAACCAAAAGGCGTGCATTTATAAATACGCAGTGGTACAAAATTTATGGTGACAATAGAATCATGGCTTGAGAGAGAAAGAGAGTACATTTCATGGGCAACAAATCAGCTTCTAGTACTCCTGAATCAGCAATCAGTATGTCAGCAGCAGCAGCAGCAAGACCAAATGCTCGCTCCCTGCTGCTGCTGCTTCACCCAATTCACCACAGAAGCCCTTTACCGAAAAAGGGAGGCTAGCCCGCAAACAGACGTGCGGTTGTTTTGAAATGTTCGATGATGGAGACAAGGAAACAGTTGTTTTTAATTTTAATATGGTGCTTGAACTGGTGTAACAATGACGAACAGGTACTAAAAAGTGGTAATTTCCCTCCTCTTTTCCCTCTCGCTCTCTTTTCTCCTCTCTCTCTTTCTTTTGCTCTTCTCCTTTCCACACTATTTTCTTCCAGCGTCAATGCCCTTTTTATCCTCATCAGACCGAGACGAAGAAGTGCCAGTAACTTCCACACCCATCTTTGAAGGCCATCTCTCCATTCGAACCGAAAAGAAGCACTGGCAGTGGAGACTATTCAGATTTGATGGATCCAACTTCACCTGTCTATCAACACGTAAAATCAAACTTCCACCCAATCACAGCACATCATTGAGATCGATTGAATCCAGCAGCTACTCGTTGACATCGCCCTTGTTGGCGACACCCAAAGATAAGAACAAGCGACTCGTGGAATCAAGCAAGACAGAACTGAAATACTATCAATTGCCTGAATGGACGATAGATGTAGCCAACATCTCTGCAATTTCAGTTCTAAAAAGAGCTAAAAAGAATGCACTGCAGCAATCCAATTCAAAGTGCTTCTCCATACGTACATTTGATCAGAAATACTACATTTTGAAGGCTCACAAACAAAAGGATCTGGAGCGATGGCTGTTTGTATTGACCAAAATGTGGAAGTTTACTCAAGCCGTAAAGAATCAAGTGCAACAGCTTCAGCAACAATTCTATTATCCAACCCTTTCTAATGCAACAGCAGCAGCGGCGGCAGCAGCAGCAGCAGCAGCAGCAGCACATCAAGTGGCACAAGTACAGGCGCAGGCGCAGCAAGTACAACAGCAACAAGCAGCTGTGGATGACAATATACCTCTTGTTCACTCGATTCAACAATCTCCTAAACCACCCACTCTTTCTGACGAAAAGATCAAAGTCATTGAAGAATGGCGCAAATCGTTGGCTGAACTAATGGCCAGTGATCCATGCATCAAGGTATCCACACCGCCTCCAATTGAGCCTATACCCGACGATGATACCATGAGCGTATTCACAGACATGACAAGTGTCAGCAACAGACCCAAATCCATGAAACGTAGAGGCAACTCAAAGAGATCAACGACCTCTCGCTCACTCAGACGCAATAAAACGAATAGCATAGCGCCTGCTGGTACTGGTGCAGCAGCAGCAGCATCCTCCTCCAATCAACACCAGGAGCTGCCCTTGGAAGGAAGACCTGGACCCACATTACGGAAAAGAAGATCAGACGATGTTCGAAATTGGATGAATAATGGCAGCAGCAGTAATAGCAAGCAAACGCCTGTACTGAACAGAGCAGCGAGCACATCCAGCAGAAGGAGAAAGCCAATGATTCAGAAACTGTCCACTACTGATTTATACCAGCAAGTGCCGCTTAACAACAACAACAACAACAACTATTACTACTACAACAACCAATACTACTATAATGCAAACAGCCAGCTCAACTCGTCCACTTCGCCAGAAATCATCCAGCACATGAACTTTTTCCAAGATGTCATTACTGTCTGCGACGACGAGGTCTGCCCTTATGAACATCATCAGCACAGTAGTGTTCAGCAGCAGCAGCAGCAAGACGACAATAAACTAAGGTACCATACGTCGGTGCGAGGCAAAAAGTTGATCCAGGTGAATCAAGGAGAAGATTCAATGCCTGCTGAAGTCGCAGGTGGTGAATGTGGTAAAGATGAAGGAGACGCCAGCCCTTGTATTGAAAATGTACAATTAAAAATAGAAGAGAAACAACAGCAACAACAACAGCAATGTACCTATACAGAGCAAGGCGAGCGACAAGACGAATTAGGAGGCGAATTGGGGCTATTATCAAGTCCAAATCAGGATAATATTAATATCATGAGAAGGCCCACTATCATTACTAGACGAGCATCCATGCCACTCACAGATGATAACCTCTTGATGCAGCAACAATACCAACAACAATACCAGCAATATCAGCAGCAACAGCAGTACCTGTTTGACCAACAAAAGATGAATGCGCTGTCTCCACTGCAATTTCTGTCACTCACAGCTACCAAAAAGGAGTTGGAGAAATACAAATCTGCTGGCGGCGGCCAAGAAAAAGCACAACAACAAGAGGAGAAGGAGGAGGAGGAAGAAGAAGAAGACATGAGTCTGGCAGATTTGCAAAAATCATTACGACAAGTAGGATTGCAACAGCATACAAGGTCTCCGTCTGCCTCTTCCATACACGATTTGCAAAAGAGATCATCTCGATATATGAATAGCCCGTCTATTGTAGCGCCTGCTATACCGCCGCATCAATACATTCAGCAGCAGCAGTTTCATCATCATCATCCACAGCAACAGCAGCTGTACTTGTTTGACTATGATCAACAAAAGCAATTAAAGCAGCAACAGCAGCATCAGATTCAACAACAATATCACCAGCAGCAACAGCAGAAACTCAAAATGTTTTTACCCTCTACATCTTCATCTCATCAACAACAACATCCTCATCATTATAGTAATAACATATATCCGTAGTAGCTTAATTTTAATCAATAAACACACTTTTATTTTGCATTCATTGTATTCAAATGATTGTACTAGTAACATTCGCTTGACATTGTTGACACGCGATGGTGTGGGCCCGGCTATACTAGCTAGTAGTTTATCTACAGAGAAAAAACAATGATGCAAGCTTTTAGAGCATTGCAAATTACATGTATACAAACATTCACAGAGTTTTTCACTCCTGCATAATGTGCTTGTTGGCTTTGTATACTAACCAAAGTATAATTCACTACTACAAGCTCGATCTCACTCGCAATCTCTTTTTTTCAGTTAGAAAAAACTTACAGACCACCTCAGGGAAGTTACAGACCACCCCAGGTTTGATACGGACCACCTTAGGGACCACCAAGCCTGGAGCAAATTTTCAAGTGCGGGCCGCCTAAAGAATAAGCTATCTACCATCATTTATCAAAAGAAATCATTGATTTATGCTATAGACGCCTTTTTCTTTTCTGTCTTTCTTGATTAATTGAAGAAACACACATAGGTATAGTGTAACACCTCAATTCAATGATTTTTCTTTTTGGGTATTCATTATGATAAGTGGCTTTAACGTCTAGGTAGCTTACATTAAGTGGTCCCTAGCTACGGTGGTAGCTCTTTATTTTGCCCAGGACTTGAAAATAGGATGACCTACCAAATGCTGTCAACGCAAGACGATTGCCGGCTGATGATCCCAGATTTGGCAGTGTATGTGGACACTACTGTCCCTAACGTAAAATTTGGTCTACTAACATACATATGTGTCCTTAATCCAGAAACACCCACAACCTCAAAAAGACCATATTCTAAGGTTAATGACGGCTCTGTCCAGTCATCTTGGAACAGTTTGCACAAAGCCAGGAAAACAAAACATCTAAAGATTTATCTCAGTACCAGTTATGGTGAAACCGACTTTGGGGAACACTTTCTGTTTGCTGATTCATTCTATAGTGGACTGTAGATGGTATAAACATGACAGCAACTTTCAAGGAGTTTCGTGAAAAATCAATCAATGGTGCGCAGCCAAGAAAATCCCTGTCAGACCAACGCATTTTGTAAGCTATCATTGCAGCTAGCATTGAACAAGCTGGTCATGTTCAAGGTGGAAAACCCTACAGTGATGGGTTTGCTGGTAGAAGGTAATTTCAGATTGTTTTATTTGTTTGATTTGATTGCTAAAACGTTATTTTCACAGGTTTGAAGCTGAATGGATTTGGAGTATGATGGGCAGCACAGAATGCTTGAGATTGGCCATGTCTTTTTTGTTCGGGACAACAAATGTGATATTTTGCTTGTTTCAACAATTATAAACCCTGCGGGACTAATAATGAGACTCCACTTTATGTGGGTATTCCAACCTCACCAGACTGGTGGGCTAAAAAGAGTTGAGACAAGATGTACCTATTAAAGTGTAGAAGTTGAGAACGATGCACCAATATAGAAAAGTAAAAAGGAATGACTTACTTGTTTGTATTGTGAGAGCGTCTGAATGGTGGGAGAGCAAGACCATCCTGGGCAGCCAGACTTGAAAATCCAATGAGCGCAATATTCTTCGCATCATTGAGGTCGCGGTTGACCGTAGTGGCACCTGACGTGAGTCTTCTTGGGCACTTAACGTTTAGGCAAACCACAGCACCAGGAATCTTCTTGATGTGTCCGTCCCTAAGATGAACCTGCTTGGATGTGCGATGGAAACAAGACGAGCAAGTTACGGTTGATTTGTATTCGTCGACACTGACGACCGAGTGGTTGGTACCAGCACCCAATTGGCTGTAATAAAGTTTCGTGCTTCTACGTGCATGGCCTTTGATATATGCCCCAGATCCAGACCAGTTTCCTGTGAAGGTAACAATGTGAGCACCCTTGGGTTGGTGATAGACTGCATTGTCGCTAGCCACCTTTCGCTGGTGGTACTTCTTCAGTCTGCATCTTCGGATGACTGTATTTCGCTGCTGCTTCTTGATACCAATGTCCTTCTTCTCTCTTTGCTTTCTATGTTGATGTGAAAGGACAGCCGTGTTCACCATATTTGCAGTCAGAGAGAATGGATAAGCTTGATCCTTTGGGTGAGGCACTTCCTCTTCATTTGAAATGGCTTGGAATCGATTGACAGCTTCAAAAAGAGAGCGAGAATAGGTACCAACGCCAGACGCAGCAGTTACAATGCCTGGGTCAATACCTTGGACGACTGTTGATGAGGCTGCCACAATTGGTGCAAGTTTGGGATCTAGGTGAGAACCTTGAGGTGGGTGACGCTGGTTATGGATCTTCTTGTTCAAGATGTACATCCTTGACTGCCTCTCTTGAATCTCTTGCAGTAGCTTGGCCTGCTTCGCATGCAGTTTGTTGAAGGTGTCGCGAGCATCCTTGAGATCACGGTATAAATTGGGGTCCCTCCTCTTGTTCCTCCTCTCAAAAGTTCTTGACTTGTTACCAGCCTGCATTCTTGCTAGTTCCAACTTGCGCAACTCTTTTGCGTTGGCTGTGTACGTTTTACGCATGTCCTTGATTTCCTTGGTAAGCTCCTTTACCAATTGCTTTTCAGCTTCATGGTTTTGGTTTCCACTGCGCTCTTGTCTCCCCCTGGTAGCAATATCGGCTTGCTTGACAGGCTGTACGATCTTGTAGCCAGCAAAGTGGAGATCATACTGATTGGAGAAGAGAAAGTAACCAGCAAACGTAAGCTTGCGTTCTTGGAAGAGGCCCTTGATCTTGTTGATTTTGAGAAAGTTGTTCAGGAGATCCACCTTCTGCTCTATGGTCTTGAGAACATGGACGCTTGTCACTTTGTCAATGCCGTTTGGTAGGTGGAGATTGTGGTCGTTAGAGAAGAGGTGATACAATGCGGCATGGTCGATCCTCACTGCATCAGCGCTGTTGGTATCCTTCTTCTTGTCCACACACAGCTTGGAAACTCTACGTTTGGTCTTGCTGCCTGCAAATTCAACCAGAGTGTTTCGTAAAGCGCGCATGGGAATCCAATTTGCTAGAGAGAAAGCCTGATCCTCTTTTGGGGTTACAGAACGGACAGCAGACACCAAGCTGGCTGTGGTTTCCAGAGCAGACGATGGGATACAGTCTTGTTTATCGTGGTACAGCTTTTCCTTGACATGTTGCATTGTAATCACTGTTGGATGCTCAGGCGACTGGCAGAGGAAACATGCGACAGAGGTCAGTGCACGGATGTCCTTTGCAGGAAGGTCGGGTGTTTGAGCAAGGAGAATGCCATCTTCTTCTTCTTCATCTTCACTGGCATCTGTACCATCTTGAAGAGCTTTCTCGTATGGGTTCATTGCTGTGGCGACACTAGCAGAAGCGGAGACAGTAGCTGCTGTCGTAATGTCCTTTGGAGTAGGAAAAAGCTTGAAGACCTTTGTAGTAAAGAAGTCCACGACATGCTGCTTTGGATCCTTGTGAACCAAAGCCCAGAAGAGCTTGCTCATTGCATAGTCTTTGAATGGCGCCTTGATTTTGACCTTGTTTTGCTTTTTTGTCTTCTTAGGACGGACCTTTGGGTTAAAGAACCTCTGGCTGCAAAGATGAATACGGAGAAGCATCTCCATCACCACACGCAGATCGGCAACACAGCTAGCTGGAGACCACATGTTGATAAAGTTTGTAAGAAAGCGTCTACACGCATCTTGTACCCAAGGACCACAAACAAATGTGACACGATCATTGGCTGGCAGACTGGTAGACAATGTTTGGAGAATACTATATAAACAAAGAGCCTTATTAGAACCAAGCACTCACAATCCAGAGCCATCCTTATACTTACGGGAAGTCAGCCGAGTGTGCTGTCAAGTTCTTCTGACCCACCACCGCACAAGCAATCTTGTAAAAACCAGCAAAGTTGAACAGATCGAGAACATCTTGTTTGATTGGAGCCACTAGTGATATGGCCTGTTCAGCACCTGCACCAATGCCTCTTTGATGCAAGTCAATACGGGAGAAATCCAGATAACCAGGGTGTGCACCAGCGCTGCATTCACCTTCAATAATCATATTCACCAGGGTAGACACGCATTGAGAAAGGCCGTAGACAACATGATGGCATGTGTTTTGCAGATTCGTCATCCGTAACAGTAGCGTCTGGTAATCAGCTTGCGGCTTGATGACACTCTTGAGCGACCTTGAGATGGTGTGGTATTCCTTGATGGGCACCAATTGGCCTTGTACCTGAGCGGTGTCATCCTCAATCTCAATGGGGTCATCTAGATCTTGACTGATATCGTTCTCAACCTCAATGGGATCGTCTTGATCTTGACTGGTACCATCCTCAACCTCAATGGGATCATCGTCACCTTGGTCGGCAAGCTCCTTGTTCTGCTCTTTGGTAATGATGGCAATAAACTCCTCAACGAGTTGAACAACACCAAAGGGGTTCTTTTTGCGGGTTTTCCAACTGTGAAGTTTGCGACTCAACCATTGCGGGTTTCTTGAAAGTGGTGTCCCAGCTGCACGCATTTTGTTTTCGATGGCATCACTGCACCGCTGAACGACGTTTTCTGGGAAGCTCTTCACGCTAAGAGTCGCCTTGAAGTCCTGAATGGATGTATTGCCACTTGAACGAAAGTCATCCGACTTCTTGCGAAAAATGGAGAAGCAGCTTGCTCGTAGTATGTCCTCAATGTCTTTTTCATATCCTTTTGCAATGGGTTTCGACGATGAGACGGTGGATGCTTGTGCGATCGACTGCTTTCTGGTGGCCACGATAGGGGTTTCCAGGGTTGTCTTTGCGCGCGCGGAGCCAACTTTTGACTTGAGATCCAGGCGGAGAGGGTACCAGTGTGTCTTTTGCATATAGGAGTCTTTGTGGACAAGCAGCGCCATATAACCTTGCACTTGTTCTTGTGCACTTGGCGAGACGAGCACTGGTCTATGGCGAGTAGAAAAGACATAGACAGCACATTGGAGATGGCTAGCCAGACAATAGAGAAGCAGCATATCCTTTGGCTTTTGACTGCCACCTTGATTGTCATGGATCTTGCATTCCGTTCTTGACACGCCATTCAGGACATTGCATAAAGTACGATGGCCACCATCAATCACAACATGTTTGGATGCCAGGAACTTGGTACAGTTGTTGATGCTTTCGTTGAATCCAATAGACTGGGCATCGTCGAATGCTTTCTGTATACCAGACACAGCAGCTTGAGGCAAAAGGTCATTTGTATCAATGAGCAAATCGCACTCGACAGTGAATGGGACTCTGAGTGCAACAGCATCAGGCGAGGGAGACTCTTGATTTCCACTAGTTGAGGAAGACGCAATTTCACCACCACCACCACCAGACACAGTTGATTGATCAGGAGGCACGCGAGAAGATGAGCTTCCATCATCAGAGACATGAGCGCCACTAGTCTGAGAGACTTTGGCAAGATCTGCAACCTTTGATGTTGAGCGAGAAGAGGATGCCGTGACACCAGTAGAAGAACCTGCACTTTCAGAAGAAGCACGCTTTGATGAAGACGCTGCTGTAGGTACATTAACGCCACTCTGAGACTTTGCTTTAGCGGGAGACACTAGCTTTGATGATGAGCTAGAAGAAGACGCTTTGACACCAGTAGAGGGGACCGATTTTCCATGAGGAGCACGCTTTGATGAAGACGCTGTGGAAGGCACATTCACACTATCTTGAGACTTTTCTTTAGCAGGCAACAATGGCTTTGATGATGAGCTAGAAGGAGGCATTTTGATACTGCTAGATGGGACAGCTTCACCACCAGAAACACGCTTGGGCGACCATTTGGATGAGGGCACATTGATACCACCAGATTTGGTTGATATTACCTCAGCAGAAGGTGCTTGTGCAGACAAGGAGCTAGTAGGAAGCACGGGCTTGGGAAAGGACGCCTGTTGTGTAGATGGTCTCTCTACGACACAATTAGAATTGAACCATTCAATTGAATATACCAATGACACTTACTTTTGCTTAAAGAAAGACGTTTGGGGTTTGAGTGGACCATGCCGATAGCACGAGAATGCATGCCGGAAACTGGGGCCACTACTGGAGCAGAAGGCTCTTGTGTAGCTGAGGAACTGGCAGGAGGCAAATCAACAACATTGGATTGCTCTTCTTTTGACGGAGACAATGGAGACACTGGAGCAGGAGATGGCTTTTTACCTAATCATGTAATCAAGTTAGCACAGAGCAAACCATTTGAACACACCAATGCTTTATACTTTTGCTCAATGAGATGGCTTTTCTTCTACTTGGGCTTGTTGAAGCAATGCCTGAAAAGCGAGAATGCAGGCCACGCTGTGGAGGTGTCTGGACAGGATTCACTTGTATGGATGAACCAGTGGATGCTGATGAGGAGGGGCCTTCACCGGATGCTCTTTGCTCTTCTACATGATACATCAAGTCAGTGTCTTTTTTACATGAAACAGCATGGCTGTCTTCATTTACTACCTTGATTATGGGAGGGGTTGCGTTGGCCAGCTTGACCATAAGAGGATGCCATCTCATCAGGTTGACTCATAGAAGAGTCAGACATGTATTTGCGTTGATTAAGGCGAAGAACAGCAGCTTGAAGCTGTTCTGGTTTTGTGGTATCGCGAGCAGGAGAATAGGCAGAAGCTTTGGCAGGTCTCTCTGTTGATCATAGGCACATTAAATAAGATGGTATATATAATGGGCTGTTTTCACTTACTAGGTTTACCACGATCAGAAGCATCATCTTCTATTATGCATAGATCCTTTAGTAACAGGTCTTGTAAAGTAGACAATGCTCAACCTACCTTGCTCATCTCTGTTTCTTTTCTGCATGATAAAGATGATGAATAAAAAGGACAAAGAGACAGGTAAGGAAGGAAAAGGGTAGTCAATCCATCAAACACCTTTTACACAGGTTTTTGTCCCAATGGACCACACTGTCCAATAAAATCTTCCTTCACAAATCACAATAATAGCAATACCCAACATGATTAATCAGACGCCCATCTCTCATAGCTACTTGTTTGCTCATCCCACACCGCTTAATCGTTACGACTCAACACATCCGGTTATTCAAAAGGTGCAGTTGACTGGATCCCACCTGATCTGATACGACATCCACACATATACACCCTTCCCTGTTTATCAATAAGAACAATGCTGTAAGGTGCAATTGACTGGATTCCACCTGATCTGATACGACATCCACACATATACACCCTTCACTGTTTACCAATAAGAACAATGCTGTCTTCTTTATTTCGATTCAATTGAATTGACTATCCAGTAAATCTATGGATGTTGCAGGCATCATCCAAGTGTTGGATGAAATGATGCGCTACTTGCAAAAACCCAACCAAATTCATCAGGGCTTGAGAGAAATGTCGATCCATCAGGGGTGGCTCATTTTATCCTGTCAAATCCATTACCCTGAAACTGATCCATGATATACAAAGCTAGGCGGGCAAGCTGAATGTAGTGGATGTCGACTCTAATTGTTGGATCCATTCCATAACTGATTTGTTTCTGCTTGAAGTGTGCACAGACATCAACCCGTCCTTTTCCTGTTGCAATCGCATTGTAACAACCCACCTGACCATAACGAACCTCGGATACGTGTTGTTGGCCTTGTTGTAGTATAATCGACATTTACAACGACACCTTTTTGATGCGAATAATGCAAGCTACTGGACATGGCATTCCCTTGTTTCCATGAAATTACCTCTTTAGGAGATGCATTGATATTGCTTGATCCACCAACTTGGTTGGAGGCTCATGATTGGCAGTAAAATTGGTTTGACCACTAGGTTTGAATACAAAGAGTAATGTAATGTGAATCGTTCGTAGGATGTCTTGTTGAAATGTGTATAACAGACGGCACAATCAGAGGTGGTCTTTAGCGAGACTATTCGTTGCAGATCTATATAAAACGGAAGGCGTGGTCATTAGAGACACGCGTCTTGGAAGATGAAGGGAAAATGAGCTTGCCTGTGATATTCTGACACTGTTTCCTTTGCTGCCTTGCTGACTGTAGCGTCAGTACTCGTGTTATGTGACACTACGGCGAAGCCATTGCTGAAACAATCTATACATGTTTTGGTAAACCCATCTCTCACGATGCGAGTTGATAAAAGAACAAAAAGGGGTTGAATGTTGATTTGTAAACAAGTGGGGGAGGAGCGTTGTAGTTGGGTTTCAAAAAGGCTAATTATGCCGTTTTGTTGCTTCTTGTAGCACCGACATGGATAACATACTGGATTACATCAACACCAAAAAATTTGAAATCAAAGACAAGAAAAGTGAAAAGTATTGCTTGTTGCGCGCCATTGAAACAATGTAAGATCAGGCTTCATCGTTACATGTAATGTGCTCATGCTGATGGTTCTTTATAGGATTTACAACATTGACAAATATAAGAAAGAGGCAACGCTGACTGAAACATACCATCTCCGCGCATTTTGTAACATCGTCGACCCTATTCTGCAAAATACTCGCCTCAATTTGAAAGAAGGAGAGAACGTGTCCAAAGCAACACAACGAATGCAGCTTGTCAATGATGCAGATGTTACCTATGGCAGAAGAATTGATGTGCTGGTTGCTTGTGAATCAATTGTTGATAGTGGAAACGTAGAATTGGCTTCAATTGAATTTAAAAAATCAGATTGCTCCATTACCATCCTGCGACAACAACAAAACAAAAACCTCCGCATCAACGCTTGCATACTCAATGACATTCATCTCGCTACTAAAAGCGATGCTGCTAAAGTCATCTACTTGGATTGTGCTGGAAAATCATCATACTTGGTTCAGCTGTCCCGTTTTAACAATTGCTTCGTTGGATACAAGATTGGCCGGGTGCGCTTCATTGCCTCTTTGTTTGAATTGCGTCAACTAAAGGAGAGCATTATCAATATTTATGCGTGGAGAGAATCGATGATCGACGTCAGCAATCAGATCGCAATCGTTCAAGCTCAACAATCCTTTGACTATGATATGATTGAAATAAGCGACTTCGCTACTTCTTCTGACTCCAGCACCACAACAAAAAGAAAGATATTGCCAGTCAATATTTTCTTGTCGCCAAGCAATCGAACGAAGAGAACCAAGAGCGTCTTGCACCAATAATAATAGTTATTTTACGGTTCAGGTCCCATCAAAATCAAGTCAAATGTTGAATTTAAGGATTGAATAAATGCCTTCTTGTACATTAATTAAAATTAATTATGCGTTCCTGAAATCAAATGTCACTCAGGATGGATTTGTACAAAAAACAGTGTGTTTCTTGGAGGCTTTCGTCAAACGCCTTTCAAAAACACTTTTAGTGGTAGACCAAGGGATAAGCAATTCAGTAGACCCGAAGGTTTATAATTTTGACTACAATTTCACGCTAATGTATGTTGAATATGACGATATTTACACATTAGTAATGTAAGTTAAATACTATGATATTTATGATAAAATTAGGATGATTTCTTCATGGAAACGAAAGACGGTATACGCTACATATACTGTGCTCAAGAAGAGCCAAAGATTTCATGTTTGTTGACTGATAACCAATGAATGCTGCGTTTGCTAGCCACGCTTGATTAAGTCTCGGTGGCGCCATAATCTAAGACTTTTCCTTTACGATTTACTGCGAGTATGCCTGGCTTTAACCTTCATAATTTGCCAGGCCTTCGAACCATATACGCGATAGTGACTTTAATAAATATGGCAGCATTGGTCTACATGAAGGCTTTACCGTAGCGTAGCAAAGGTGTAAAGCCGTGTAAACCAAACAAGTAATCTGACGTTTAACGCTGTTGTATCCTAGAGTGTAAGATACAGGGTAGGATAGATTTAGTAGGGTAAAGACTCGAAGATTAACCAGATACTAAAACTAAGTTGTCTCTTTATTAACTGAAAACATGGATATCTTTTATATACAAAATTACTATCGCTTGATCAATTAATACTTGTAGCTATTATATTCAGTACATCGAGCTTTGTCTATACAATATCGATCTGTGAAAGATTCTATCATCATTTCATGCATAAGCCCTCATGCATAGGCCTTCATGCATCTCTGTCTATATAGATTGTTCCTTAATGTTCTTATACACATTCAGGGCACAAATAACAAGTATGATCGTGATCCGACAAATATCATTGAGTCCCTAAGGCTCCGATACTTCTATGGACTCAACAAACGCCATTTCATCTATTATATGAGGCTTTACCGCAGCGCAGCGAATGTCTAAAGCCATGTCAATCAAGTAGCAGGTTATTTTCTCAGATTTTTCAATGATAAGCTTCCCTGTTTTACAGCTATTATTACTATTAGAAGCTGCATGATATAATCAAACAAATGAACAGAATTTAATTTATTTCGTTTGACTCGACATTTGGTTATTTGGGAGAACCCGCTGCAGGCGCGAGCTGCGCACTCCCATTAGATCGAAGGTAAAAAAAAAAAAAAAAAGGGAAATCACCGTAGCAAAGCGAAGGTAGACTTTTTTTACCGTAGATCCGGGGTGTGGAAAGCAGTTCGTAAAAATATACAAAATTGTATGTGGTAAAAGCAAAGAATGTAATGAAGTAACCGCTAAATTCAAAGTATCTGGTAAGTATTTTGTTGCTAAGCATCGAAAATGCCATCCAGAACAAAATATAATTCAACAATTATGCAGCTTCTGGCCCAAGTAAAGGTAAATAGTAATGATTGTGTGTAAATAGTAGTAATAATATGCTCACTCGTCTCATTGTTTTGTGCATTTAAAAAGAAAGAGATCGAGGCAACACGGGCAAATTCGTTCAAGGCCATCAAAGGATAGGTTGTTGCCGCCGATGATAAGAAGGGGCACATGAGAAAGAGTTGCTCGAGCCCTTGCTTTAGTAGTAGATGCAGATGCTGGCAACGGCAAAAACTAGGAAAATTAGTTGAATAGTTTCTTGATAAAAATTGTATCATCACATGTACTGTCTCGCTGTCAAAATTGTATTCTTCGTTCATGTTAAGCAATATGAAGAGCCAATTTCTGTATTGGTGACCCATTTTCATTGGCTGACCCATTTTCGTCGACTGTACTTGCCACTTTATTTAATTCCCTTTTTGCATACAAATCCTTTGCTCTTGTTTTCTTTTCTATTATAGACGCTATAAATAATGAGTGTGTTGGGTAAGTGCACAAGGTAATATAAACAGCCAAGAAATGAAATCAACGCCCCCCTCTCTCTCTGTAGTTACAACCACATTTTCTCAAGGTGCCGTATTTTACGCTGGCGAAACACTATCCTGTACAATAACCTTTACCAATCCCATCCTGTCTTGTGTCAGTAAGCCAGTGAAATCATCCATATCCGCTCCCATCCCGTTTCCAACAAATGCAGCACAACCACAGACGCGATCCACGCCTCAACCACGCACCATCTCGTCCCTGGCCTCGTCTACACTTGCATTTTTAACCAGAAGTCAGCCCACGACACCTTCTCCTCCTCCACTATCCACGACCCACAATGCAGTAGGACGCAAAGAGCCACCTCGACCACTGGTGCTTGATAATAACGACGAGGAGGAGGAAAAGAGCATCCCTGTGGAACTCGATTCACCTACACCTCGTTCTAGCATCGATACATTTCTGCACCCAAGCCCTCGAAGCTCCATGGACTCGATTGCTTCGTTTCGCTCTTCCTACCAACACAATGCTGCCAGACGCTATTCTTCCTCGCCATTAAAGAAGCCTGTGTCAGAACACTTGCTGTGTGGATTTGCGCAAGTGGTGGGCAGTTTTGTGGCGGATTCCAGCTTGATTAATTTGAACGAATTTGGACCCTTAAAACATCACACAATGTACAATCCTCAGGGTGGATTTGGTGGAGGTGGAGGCTTAATGGTGGCGAAATCGGATTCATCACTGGGTAAAACTTGTCATGGAAACAGAGGTGGAGAGACAGCAGCGTTACTAATGCAACTCTCATCCAACAGACACACGTACATTACCCGTCTTTTCTACACCACCGTCCATCCTGTTTGTCGATTTGAATATAGCACCTGGAGAGACGAAAAAGTGTAAGTGTGTGTGTGTGTGCTCAGGAAACAACCCTCATCTCTCTCTCTCTCCTTGCGCGAAAATAGATACATACAAAATACAGCTACCTAATGATATTCCGCCATCGCATAGAGGGAAAGCCATCCGATTCAATTACTACCTTGTGGTGGGCGCACAGAGAGCACCTACTGGAGCGACAGCAAAACCAGGCCTACCAACGCAAGGCCAAGTCGTGCAGATTCGATTCCGAGTATTGAACCATGTATCCGAGGATGGATCGAGACCTATTTACGACTTGATGAATCCAGTCGTGCGATACAAGGATGAAGCGGTAGTGGATGAGTACAATGCCACAAAAGCAGAGGAGAAGCCAGTAAAGCAGCCCAAGAAGCCTGCACAGCAGCTAGAGGAACGAAAAGCGTTTATGGACTATGTCAATGAACTGTTTGAGAATAGCACTCAGAATCACACGATCCACGAGATTACCAGGCGGGAGAGCGATGCGTATGAAGAACGAAGTGCGGATGAGCAGATACTGGATAAATCGTGTTCGCAAGTGGTGTCTCGCATCACGCATCGTAGTAGAAAAGGTAAGGCTGAGCAGGATGCGGATATCAGGTTGATTGACATGTATACTATAAGCCATGTACGATATATGTAAAAACAATCAGCGTGTGGCCAAGTTGCATTTGATCAAGACTGCACATCGATTAGGCGAGCCTGTCATTGGTGTGCTAGACTTTAGCGAAGCTATTCTATCCACATACAAGGTACGGCATACTGATTAAAACATCGCCATAGCATTGGCACTCATACAGACAGGCAGATTTCCATCTTTTTAGAAAGCTGCGAATCAGTTGAAGATACCATCTCATTAAGAACACCACAGCACATTTCACGCGTATCCCGAAAGACGCACTCGGATTTCCATTCATTCTGTCTAGACAACAAGCGACTCTCATTCTCACTACCCATACCAGCAACCGCATCACCTGAATTTCAGACGACAGGAGGTAAGCCAGAGAGACGGATTATTCGTTATACATGGACACTCATTGTGTGTGCCCCTTGGTCATGTAGTGTCTCTGAAATACTTTTTGAAATTCGAATTCATCACGAGCATTGACAATCAGCCTCCCTTTATACCTATTATCAAGGATGGAAAGCACATTCATCACCAATGCTTGCAGGACATTGAAGTCAGTACATTTGATTGCCAGATCCCATTGACAATATATGGCTCACCTGGAGGCGTAGATCGAGCACTGTACGGTAGACCACATACATTTAGAGTCCAATAAATGATTGTTTTACCTTGCACTATCTTCATTTAGTGCGTAAAAGCCTTTTGGTTTGACATTTCTATCATTCAAAAGGCTTATTAAAATTCCGTATCGTTTTAGCTTGTTGAATGGCCAGCAGGGGGGGGGGGTCAAGATTTTTTCTTGTCTCTTTCTTTCTCTTAAACATATACTTATTACACTTTCAAAATGTTCATGCCTCAAGTAAGCTTACGACTCATTAAGGAAAACAGGGTCATTAGCGACTAATATAGATTTCGATAGCAACCCCAACTTACTCCCGAGCAAAAGCTTATGCTTCGTCAACGTACAGTCGCTACTGTCTCCAACTTTGCTCTCGTCGTTTTAGCTATTCGTGCTGGTAAAGTATATGAAAACGAGTTTTTCCTCAGCAAGGGAGATGATTAACACAACATGTATAGCTCCTTTTGCTCTTGAACAAGCCAAGAAATTGTTCTAAACCATCAGATGTACAAACAACAACAAAACCACCATACACGCCACATTTATATATATATATACTCTGCGCTTTTTTGTGTCATATTCACCACCAACAAGCAATTAAATAAATAGGGTTTAATCTAGACGCATACAAAGAATAGCGAATGATGAAATTTGGCTCATGAACAAGGATGTGTGTGTGTGATTTGAGCCCTGACTGAGACTTGAGGATAATATGACACATTGGATGTGTGAAAGGGAGTTTTTCCTATGATTGCACAAAAGGGAGAACATTTATACAATGAAGAGCAATTTCAAATAGATAGCCTCACATTTCTAGCTCTCTTTTTCTCCACTTCTTTTTTTTTTCCCTCTTTCTTCAACTCTAGTACCCCACCACCACCACCACCACCTCCTTATATTCTGATCTTGTTGTGTAATATAAAAACCAACACATGTTTTCAAAGTCGAAGCGATTTCCCGAAGGTAGTAACGGAATGATGAATGTGCCTTGTATCACTCAACTCGTCTCACTTCCTCTCCCTGTTTACTTTTCAGCTGGCAAAGACTACATACCTGGTCCTGGCGAGTATGAAGTATTGATGGACGACTCTGGTAGACACAAGCGATACGGCTTTTTGACTCAAACAAATCGATTTTCAGAAGGCCCAGGTAACTGGTTTTGTAGGGGGAACTTGTATGCGTCTGTATACTCATACATGACATGTGGATATAATAGACCCTTCAATCTCGAGCGAGTTCTATGCCCACAACAATGAATCCACAACCACAAGCCTAAGCATCTCGTCCACCACCAGCTCCAACAGAACGTCGGATGAATCCCGTTCGTCGCCCAGAAAGGCATCCATCAGCCCTATGGACACGATCAACCCTTTTGAAAAGTACAGATATGCGATGCAAAAGGAGATTGAGACCCTACAGACGAAAACCAGAAAAATGGATGCCACCATACAGACATTGGAGACTGAGAAGCACGATACCAAGGCGCTGCTGCTGGATAAGGATCAAGAACTCGCAGATCTAAGATCCAAGAATGCCATGCTCCAAAAAACCGCAAGTATTTTTTTCCATGTATAACCCAAGAACAGGGCAATGTGCTGATTCCATGCCTCCCTATACATAGATCCAACGTCAAGAAAAATCAACAAAAGCTGCACAATTGCAGAAAAAGATTGAACAATTAGAAGAAGCATTGCAAAACTCACAATCAGAACACCAAAAGCAATTGCAAGAGAAAGATCAGACCATTGATGCGCTGCGTTCAGAGGTAGACATACACAAACAGAGCGTGTGCAACCTGAAAGAGGCACAGCAATCAAGCCGGCAGGAGCACGCGCTGCTTGAGGCACAACTCCAGACCCTGACGGCACAACTCTCGGAATCTCAAAGCAACGCAGCACAACAAGCTCTCAAACTAACAGACTTGAACCATGCATTAGAGGACATGGCCCAATCCATGGCCTCACTGTCGCAACAACTAGAGACCCAAACCACCGACAATGCCAGCCTTCAACAGGTGAACCATGACCTCATGCTTCGATTACAGGCACAGCAAGAGCGAGTAGTGCAGTTGGAATCTCGTCTAGTGCTTAAAGACGAGGAAATCGATGCATTGCTGAATACCATTGATGAGCGAGATCGTGCACTGCAGGAAAGCGCATCCAAGGCGGACGCATCAGACCAAAGGTTCAATGTTTACAGAGACTATGTGGATACAACGGTTGTGCCTCATTTGCGAGGACAGGCCAAGGCCATGCAAGACTTGCACATTCAGGAACTGAACGCGCTCTTGACCGAGTTACATGAAGCTAAGCGATTCATCAACAAGCAGGCACAATCGATGGATCTGTTGAAATCAAACCTGCATTGGCTCACTGTGCAAAACACGCAACTGAAATCACTGATCCAGACAATGTATCAAGAGCATAAAAACCAATGGACTATCAACAAGAAGCACTACCATCTCTCTCACCATGGCAACAGCAGCAGCAGCAAAAAGACGCTGCTCGTCGCTTCAGAGCAGCAGCAGCAGCGACGAGGAGGAGGAGGACCATCGCAGCAAGCAGAACAGGAAAACGAGAATGACGATACGATTTCGTTCTCTAGCAAATCGACCGTATCCAATTATCAAGATAATCTGTCTCATCATCGTATGTATTATGCTCCTTGATTCATGTAATCGTATCACTCATTCTTTTTTTTTTTTTTTTTTTTTTTTTTTCATGCAGTGGATTCCTCTACTATCGTTTTGAATGACTCTGGTTTTGGCATCCTGACTGAAGAAATTAAATAAGCACAGTGCATTGCATACATTACGCATTTATACCTCTACTATCACTATACCTTTATTTTGTAAAACTATTATTTACTTGACTCAATAAACTGCATTACATCAAACCTAAACATGTGTATTGGATAAAAGTTAACAACAACATTCAAGTCAGCATTGGAGACTACATATCTACTATGAAAAGATCATCAGCCTCTAGATGAATGCTTCATCTATTATCTATCATAGTTCTCCCTAATCAATGACAATGTACACCTAAATGGCTGCAATGTAGCCCTTCATGTGCCCTACGTTTGCCATTGTATCCTTCATATAAATTTGATGCACATGATTCTGATCTAGCTACATACTACTCAATTGCCACACACACATCAACTACTCCGCTGCTTCATGTCAAATCCTGTGGTATAATAGCTTAGTGGCCCTGTTTGAATTTTAGAAATTTTTTACACTCTTTTGAATCGAACCAACAATATCAGTATAGCAAAAGAATGAGCAACCATCTAAGCTACCTACGCAATGTAAAAACAGTGCCATCTCCCTCTGGATGGACGCCAGAAACAAAATACATTGACAAGCTCTTTTGGTCACCCAATGTACCTGCAGAATTGAAAGATCTCTATCAACCAGCCAACCCCAAAGTAGACGACCCACGACGCACCGTCAATTTCATGAACGAGCATGTCAACCTGATTGGCACTTTTCCCGGGACAAAAGAGCAGAAGCGCAATGTCAAGATCAAAAAGATTACAGACAAGGATCATCCCTGCTGTGGCGCCTATGGACTCATAGCAGCACAGACATTACAGCCAAAACAGCTGATCATTGATTACCTGGGCGTGGTAGAGTATCAGGACGGCTATGAAGCTACTTCAGATTACGTGCTGCGATACGGAACAGATCTGTCCATCGATGCGGGTCGCTGTGGCAACGAAGCACGGTTCTGTAACGATTTCCGTGGTTGTGGACCTGAGCCCAATGTGTGCTTTATGAATTACATGGATGAAAAGACAAAGCACATCAAGGTGGGCATCTTTGTTAATGGCAATCGCAAGATTAGAAAGGGAGATGAACTGGTAAGTGGATCATCTTGATGCAAAGTCCAACCTACTAAAAAAACCCACTCTACAGCTGGTCACTTATGGTAAATCATTTTGGGCAAAACGAGGTATCGACATGAGTGGGCAACAACACAAGAAATAATAAAGCGTTATAGTATTATACCCCCACGTTTTATTCACGATTTAAAGGCTGAGGTTCATGAACTTTCTCTTTGAGAAGCACATCCACCATTTACTTGGGTGTCCATCAATGTAAATTCTATCAACCAATCTGACCACAAGTTCTTGGCGAAGTTGTTGCATATATTGCTTCATTTGTTCTATACAATGTGGGCATAGAGTCAATACACACACGGGCCATTTCTTTGGGATCCACTCTTTCTTACCAGTTTGAAATTTGTCAGTAGGTGCTTGGTACATGGCATTCAAGGGAAATGCTGGGTCACTGGGAATAGCGAAATTGGACACAGCCAAGGTATTCAAGGTCTTGAGTGCTTCACCTTGAGGTGTCAGCTTGTTGATAGAGCCAAGACATTGTGAGATGAATAAGATCAAGTAAATGAGCACACGGTCAGCATTTCCCTTGATTTCAAAGTTGCGGAAGAGACAGTTGGCACGGAATAAGTCGAGTGCTTCATCGATAATGTCCTCGCTATTGGGGTCAGCTAAAAATCATCCTGGTTAGCACACGCGTGTGTGCACTCTTTTGTTCTCGTGTGTGTGTGTGTTGGATACTTTACCAAAAGGTGCGTTTCCTCTGAATTTGGTCTTGATGGGTAATAAGAACATGTTACCAACAGATTGATAATCGCCTTCGTTGTATTGTGAATGATATGCCTAGTTGCATATATTAGGTGGAGTGTTTATCACAGCTTGGCATGGGATGACTTACGGGCATAGTGAATATAACTCTATGGAAAGAAAAAGGTGTCGGGTTATTATAGATAGTAGAGGAGTGCTGTGTATTGAATTTTACCAACAAGTTTAGTATCTGTGTAAGCTTATTTTAATGAGAAAAGTGTATCTCGCTTTCGAAATGAATTCGAAATGAGTTGTTGTTGTAGCTTACATTTGATTAACCGATGGTGCTCATGTACGTCATTTTGTTGGTTGAGCGAGAGAGAGAGAGACGTGTGTGTAGAAACACTTCTTGGGTAGTACCGTACATCAGCAAAGACATGATTTAGAAGTCGAATGATGCTTCTAGGTAACGTCAAGCATATACAAAGTCAAAAAACTCATATTCTGTTGAACGAGTGTACAATGATGGCTTTATTGAGCGCACTGAACCTGGTTCTTTAGACATTGCTGACATTTCTAAGCATTTGCTAGTAGGTGAACACACGATATCAAGTATGTGGAAGAGCCGTACTTTTATATCAAAATAAACTATGGTTGCTCAGTGGCTAAGCATTGGCATCATAAGTTAGATGGTAGAGTCTACATATACTCAAGGCTCAATGCAAACAGCAACACTCGCACTAATTATAATAATCAAGTCGAAACGACTTTTTCACTCGCACACAAAATGTACATTTTGCAATGCCACATTGATTAAAAGGCATAGTATCATATTGGATGTGTAAATCAAGGAGCTTTATTCATAGAAATGTATCAAATAAATGTACAAAAAGAAGTGCACAGAAAGAAAATGTATTTTTCTTGGTACATCAGAGCATAACGATATGCTCTGATGCAAACAGAATCAACCTCGAGAAGGTGAAAATACAGCTGATCCCAAAAAAGACACCTACCTTGATGGCAACCCTTCACTGAAGAACCTACTGCTGCTCTCCTCGGGGGAGTGATCATGCAGCATGTCACCCGGTTTTTGGTTAATAACGGCTAGCACTCTTGAGGATCCAGTCCTTGAAAACTACAGCAACCAGTATTCCCATGTGGTCCCCCAACATAGTACTGACTGATCCAGATGTTGCTTAACTGCGGAGATCGGACGGGATCCGGTGCTTTCAACATAGTATGGCCGTAGCTTTTGACACTCTTCTTCTTCCCAACCAAACTATGGAAAAAGCGTCTGTGAAAAGGGACTCTCGCAACCCTGGTGAGTAGAATTACGCGACCACCCTATACCCTGATGTTTGGGATCAGAAGCCTAGCAAAGAACCGCACCGATGCCGTGGCAGAGTAGCATGTGAGATCCAGAGTTAACCGTCGATGGAAACAAGACAAGGTATGCCTACATTGGTACCTGACACAGACTGACATGACCTTAAATTGTCGGCGCCGCCCTCCTAGCAGTGAGAGCGATCTAACGGACCAGTCCTGCTGTGTTTTCTCCTTCTAGCCCTACCTCTCAAGTTTTAGGCAATACAGCAAGCTGGTTTGAGCAGTCTTGTAATGTATAAATGGTGCGACAAATGATACACCCCTTCAGTAAAGCCTCATTCCCTTTAATCCATAATAAGCTCTTCCTAGGGAAGAAGCAGACGGAAAAAAGTGTTGCTAGATGTGAGATAGACCCCTGGAACTAGGGCTACGAGCCCAAGGCAGCACGAAGGAGACACAGAGTAGCCAAGAAGACCTTGCAAGACATTCATAACCATCTGAACCTGACTATCAGACCCAAGAGTGTGCTAAAGAAGAAGAGAGAGAAAAGAGGGGGGTAGTGTGAAAAAATTTTCATTTATTTACGGCTATTCAGTAGAATCCAGTCACTGTGGATAAAAGCCACATTTCTTATAGCCATCAAGGCAATGTTTGATGAACTATATAGCATTATATATGATGTTCGCTATGTTGATTTCCTTGCATGAAACGGTTCATTTACTTTTCGGAACAGTAAATCGAGTATGTGCTACCATTGGCAGCGTTTGTTACTCATTTTAAACGCTCTTTTAACATCATCGTACAACGTTGCTCCGCTAAAATCAGGGCATTGGGATTAATGGTGCGCAAAATACGAAAGATTTTGCCTGTATTGTCTAGTTGCAATAGACAATAGTAGACTCTCAACATGTTCAACAAACAAATGTGCAGCGCCTGATGCAATGTTTTCTATTATTTTGCAGAACCCCAGGCATCCATTTCTCCAAAGAGATGACAAATCTTGACAGAGCAGGCACTTTTTACCAACATCCATCTCTTCCAAAAGTTTTGTTTCCATACAGACTCTCTTTTACTCTCCAGAAGCTGATAAAACTGCCATTTGCAGATGGGCGCAATGTTGTCATACCAATACATACAGCTCATTTTGACTCAAGCTTGTCATCGCGGCTTTGCATAGCTACTGTAACCAATCCTAGTACTACTCCTAATCTTCAAAAATGACTAACAAGCTCATGAGTAATGGTAGATCTAGTAATTTGTGGTGCCTCTCGCCTGTATCAATCGAAACAGGTCATGTAAAAGCATATGCCATGCTCCAGGACCCACTTACTGCTCCAAAACATAAGATTTGCAGCGTAATCTGAGTGCATTCAAACCATGTTTTCTCGCGGCAAAAGTAGTTGTAGACAGCCAGAATTGCACCTGGTACTTACTCTCGACTAGGACTAACTTCCTGGCACCTTTGCCCAACTTTTTCAGGATCATCAAAATTTGACGAAAAAGCATGAGGTACCCCTCATGGTTTTTGTTGAAAATCAAACGATCGCGTTTTTGAAGGCAAAAACGACCACTTTTACTAAGGCACATATTAGATCAAATTGTTCCCCTCGACTCGACGCATGCCCTGAAATTAAATTAGTGAGACCTTTATATGCAAAATCTCGGCATTTTCGCCTGAAACCTTATTCCATATTTCTGCGTATTGCTCCAATACTTTATTCTGTACATATCAATATTTTGACACCATTCGATGCGTCTCCAAAGTTTCTATCAAAACGAACTAGGAATCATGGTGTGATTATTACATTTTACATAGTCAAGCAACGCAGAATATGTTGGCTGGTGTCCAAAAAGTTCAGAAATGAATGAATCGCAGCAGAAGACTTTCAATCGATTTTGGCTGCTGCATTTGGCTGGCTGGTGGCAGAGCCGTATCAATGCTATCCAGATCATGATAATAATTGATGCTTTGGAGCAAATATGAAGGGTACTCTGGATTGAACAGCACTAAAGCTCAGAGCAAATAAGTTTTTATGCATTCGATTTTCCAATGTATATTTTTTTAGGTCTTAATAGCTCCAAATTGCTTATAAGATTGTAAGTGTATTAAATGATCATATTCTCTCTAATGGCCACACGAGATGAGGAGCGTTTCAGCATCACATGTCTGAAATAAAACTGAGGGTGGCTTGAAAGGCTTTTTGAACAGAAGGGGTACGCTTGATGTATGATACGCGATCTTCTTTTTTTTCTTTCTACTCAATTCTCAATGAAACTGAGAAACAGAACAACACGCGTTGTAAGCGACGTTAAGCAAGAGGATTGCAAACCTGCTCCCAATGCTACCGGAAAATCCCTTTCTATACTGGGCTCTGACGCCAGTAGTTATAATCTTGTCATCAAGCAAGAAGACGCAAAAGACGACACAGCATTGCTAGAGCAGTATGGTAAGACAGCTCCCTTGTTTATCTGTAGTAATTAGACTCTTAGTAAGTGGATTATTTGCAGGTAGCGAGTTTGGTGCAAAAGAATATCGCTACAGGTGTAATATTTGCAGATAAAGGATGCCGAATCGAACCTCAGTATTGGAACATCGCTTCTCAATTCACAACATCAAGCCTCGAATCTCAAGAATCATAAAAGATGTCAACGTAGAACCTGACATACATGATCCCAATTTTTATTGCAAGTCGTGTGAACAAGGCTACATCAATAGACACCTATTCAGAGATCATTTAAGAGCAACACACTTTCTGGCTTTAAAGAAGCTCCCTACCCATGCAGCACCACTAAATGGCATTCTTCCTGATCCTGATGATCCAAAATTTTATTGCAAAGCATGCAACCATACATACAAGAGAAAAGGCATTTACAAAAGGCACTGTCGATTCAAGCATGGAGTGGCATCCATTAAATCTGCAGGTCAAAAGCGTAATATCTCGAGCAATATAGTTGACACTTATTGTCAAGCCTGCGATAGGCGTTTTGCAAGCACAAATATTTACCGTCGACATCTTGTTTTTATTCATCAGGTGGATAGAACAGCGATACAACAAAAACAAAATGACATAGTGCCAGATGCAGATGATCCCAACTTTTACTGTGGTTCTTGTAACAAGAAGTTAAGAGACAAGGATTCCTTTCGAGAGCATTTGAAGCAAACACACTCGATTTTTCCATCAGCACCACGCAAACAAAGCCTATGCATACCAGATGTTGACGATCCCAATAATTACTGCCGTGCTTGTGAAAAGACGTACTCTCACAAAAGCACTTACCGTACACATCTTCTCGTAGTACATCGAATGACACTGCCAAAACTGAAAAAACTCGCTAATCGTATAGATCTGCCAGATCCACACAACCCTGATCATTACTGTAGTGTGTGCAAAAAGAGTTACGCACCGTTGAGTCTTTATCGACGACACTGCAGGCACGTACATTTCATGGCGTTCTGCTATGACCCTATTGTCAATCCTAATGCAAAAATCGACATCAACGATCCTGATTTCTTTTGTGAACAATGCGAGCACTTTTTTTCCAGAAGGTCTACCTTTAGACTGTACCTGGCACGAGTTCATTCCATTTAATTGCGCCTTTATCGACACCATATCATACACTACTACACAGAACGAGAACATGTTGAAAATGGCAATAAAGTACAATATTTAGTATATAATTTAATGTGCAAACCGCTTTCTGGCACTCGTATTAGTATGATCTGATTTATCGATAAGGCTGATACTACCTTGTTCCATTGCGTTTTTACTAATGATGCTTAATACGCACAAGTCAAGTACCATCAAGCAAATAGCCAAACTTTTGTCTATTGCTTGCGAGGCCCTAATGAAATGTATTGAAGCTTTTTTTGTTTTGACTCTCTACTACATAACGTGAGGACCCAACAAACGGCTTGCATCTTTGGATCTGAATTTTACAGGCTAATCAACACCTGTATAAGCTAAAACGACTCATATACGAGCAACTGATATAGCAAGATCACCCCTCCTACTCTACAAAAGTACAAATTACAGCCAAATCTGGGTGCATTTGGGCCCTGTTTTCTCGTGTTAAAAGTCGTTCCAGACCGCAAACTAGTTTTACTGGACACCAGTGATGAAAGCTCTCTATACAGCTTTTTCATTATGACTACCTCCCTTTATGTGATTGATTCAATGATGGTCGCAAATGGCGGACTCAAAGAAGAGTGGTTAATGCGAAATGCAAAACTGATCGGCAACCATTTAAATGGCCACAAACAGCTCCTCCTCTTCACTTGATGTCCAACCTGAAATGTCGACCTCTTGATGACTCTAGCAATAATTTGTTGCTGAATGCATAAAGACGATTGCGTTGAAGACACGTATCCATACTGTAGTAGTAGGTACATGACAACCGACTGGATTCATGTCAATCCACTGAGCAATCAGGCATCATCCCCCCTTCTTTATTTGATTGTCAGCCATTAGTTTGTGTGTCCTATATCAAGGCAACAACAATGAAAGACACCTTTTTTCTCTTTTCTTTCTCTTTTTCATTTTTTTTGAATATACATATACAAACAAGAGTTGTATGCAAACATGAACCATGAACTAACGCGTCGGTACCCTCAACCGGTGCCTGTTTCAGCAGCCACAGCGCTTCACTACAGACAGTACAAGAACAACAGCAGCGTCAACTCTTCTCTGGGCTCTATTCCAGATCACATTGAGCTATTAAACATCAAGGCAGATTTGGAAGCACTGCTGCCCTTATCCGAGAGACGCATTCGAAACTTTACAAGAGATTTAGCCAACATCAAGAAGAATGTGCGAGTCCGAGAATTAAGTAAGTATTGGCTAGATAGAGGATGTACCGTCCTGGAAGAAGCTCATCTCTAATAACTCTGTATTAGCGCAAGAGGAGCAAAGGCTGTTGGATCAGCAACAAGTGCAGCTTCAGAAAAAACAACAACAACAACAACAACAACAACAACAACAACAACAACAACAACAACAACAACTGCAGCAGCAGCAGCAGCATCAATTGCAATCGCAACAACAGACACAACAGCAGCATCAAGAGCATTCCAAAAAATCGGGCAAGAGTGCTAGTCCAGCCATGCTAGAGAAATTGCAAATCAAGCAAGAAAATACAGGTATTCAGTTGCTTTATTATTTGTATCTATTATTTGCTCAACCTATTTTTTTTACCATGCTGCTCTTTTTCTGCTTCTCTCTCTTTTTTTCTCACTCTTGCTTGCACTCCACAAGCAGACGATTCTTCATCAGACATGCTACACTCAAATACACACAACAAGAACCAGCTTGAAAGACAACTGTAAAGTGCATACCACATGAGAGGGCAATCTTGCAGAGCGAGTCAATACTAACCTATTTTTTAGCGCATTGGAAGCCTTACGAAGGAAACGGAGAAGGGATGATGATATCAGTCTACCAAAAAGTATAGATATAGCACTCGTTGTTGGTATGCGCAGGTACAGGGTTACTGATGCAGCCATTTAGATGCTTCATCTCGAAGCGAATCACCCATGAACGTTGTAAAGCTAAAGCGAATGGAAGATGCAGCTTCCAACACAGTTACTCGCAGTCTATCGCCCCCTTCCACAGCATCCACACCCACAGCCAAATCACACTCGAAATCAGGACAGGTATACAAGAGCAAAACTGTTGCATGAACATGGCTGAATCTAACATCCACTTTAAAATACTAGCACACAAAAAAGAAGAAATCCACAGACGCCAACAGAAACCACAGCAGTAAACAGCAAAATCACGCCAAAGCACACAATCGATCCAACACACCCGACACTGACTTTGTGCGAGTCAAGGCAAAAGATCAGGTACCCATTTTGACATTCTGGACAGCCATTGATCCGCATTTCCGACCTCTGGCTGAAGAGGATCGATCATTTTTACTGCCCAAAGAGGACGACGACAAGTTTTACACCATACCGCCCCTGGGCAGACATTACACGGACGTTTGGTCTGAAGATGATAGTATACCAGCCATGAGTCGATCTCACTCGCCCATGAGCTCCAGTTCACGACAAGGCTCTTACGATCACCTCAAGTACCTGACACATCCTCTGACAGACGATCACTTGTTCAAGGGGGACATTAGCTGTGGAAGATTGACAGAGCGTTTACTCAGTAGTTTGGTGGCAGATGAAGGCATCATGATTCATGATGATGAGGACGATCAAGACGATGTGATATCCAATGAGATGCTGAATAATATGGCCAGCAAAGACTACCACCACAATCGATCCATAGAGGAAATGTCGTCGGTTCCGCCTGATGACATTGCGCTTTTCGAAGAGAGACTGAAAACTGAATTGAGATATGCAGGATTGTTTGGTGAAGATGATGTGAGTTTGATCTAGGTCGCCAACTAGAGGATTGGGGTATTAACACTGCTGTATCAAAGGTCGATTGGAGCGCAAGAGAGGATGATGAGATTTGCGCAGAATTGAGACTAGCAGCGAGAGAACTCAAGGAGCAATACACAACAAATGAGTACCGAAAGAAGCGTCTATTGAATGTGGTGGATAACCAGCTGCAGTACGAGCAATATAGACATGTGTTGGATAACCTAGACATTCAAGTAGAGCAGTGTTATCTAAAGCGGTTTGTAAGTATACAGCCTTGGCATACGAAATCTAGTCGGTAGTGATCTAATGACGACGCTCCTGTTCTATAGAGAACACAAAAATCAAAAAAGAGAAAGACACCGGCTTCTTCGAAGTCTGCCCTCTCAGAGCACGCAGTACATGCCATGACAAAAAGAAGAGCTTGGGTCAATGCTTTGGAGGGCATTTTCAAAGACAAGAATCTTGTTATGCCTACAGAATCTATATTTGAGGACGATGGAGGACATGTAAAATCAGACAGTCGTGTAAATCAATAAATGTACATTCAGGGCACTTGATTTCAGAAAGAGAGAGAGGGGGAGATGCTTTCATTACTTGCCATCTATCAAACGTAGCTGTCTTTGTTACAAACAGGTGCCGCCAATGTACCTACATACTGACAGTGCTCTTCTTTCATTCATACACTACATCCATCATGTAAACGGGAACTACTATGATGAGGCTACTATAAATAACCTGCAAGTGTCACATATTAATTTTGCCCGCCATTACATACAACCACATGATATGATGGGATACAAGGGAAGTTTTGACTCCAAAAGAAGATCAAACGGTTCTTTTTTTCATCTTTTATACAATTACAATGATGAAATCTTTCTTTTTGAAAAAGGCATTTGACAAAAGAGAGGGTAAGCTGTGCACCCCCACTAGCAGCAAGTCTTATTGAATAGAAGATTGCATGATATTTAGTATATTCCCTCCATAAACAGATGTCGTATCGTCTACGTTAAAAAAGCAAGCATTGCAAGGCAAGGCACAAGCGCAGTATGCTCTAGGGAAAAAATGCATCACTGGCAAGGATCAAGTCAGCGACCATGATCGATCCATTGCCTTGGATTGGTTCCAGAAGGCTGCTGAATCTGGACATGGCGCTGCTCAGCATGAATTGGCGCTTGCGTATCAGCATGGTTTGGGCACGCCGCACGATCCAGTGCGAGCTTTGCAGTGGTTTACAGAGTCAGCAACCACCCACGATCATGGCGACGCACAGTATCAGTTGGGCACCCTGTATTACTACGGTATATGCGGTGTGCCGCAAGACTATGCCATGGCACATCAATGGTTCCTCAGAGCAAGCAGTAATCTACACAGCAGCAGCAGCAGCAGTTTAGGAGCAGCACAAAACTCGCTTGGGTTTCTGTATCAGCGAGGATGGGGAGTGGAGCAAGACCACCATCAAGCGCTGCAGTGGTTTATCAAAGCAGCCAGTAACAACAACAGCAATGCACAAAACCAGATTGGCGTCTATCACAAGAAGGGACTGGGAGGCCTCAAAGTGGATCATCGTTTGGCCTTTGAGTGGTACAGCAAGTCGGCAAAAAATGGCAACAGCTCGGGACAATGCAACCTGGCATGGATGTACTATGATGGATATGGCACGAAACAGGATTATGTCAAGGCCATGAAATGGTTTCTGATGGCAGCTGACAAGCATAGTCATGACGCTCAATTGCAAGTGGGTGTCATGTATCTGAATGGACTCGGTGTGAAACCAGACACCATGATGGCATTGAACTATCTGACTTTGGCCATTGAAAATGGGAATCAGCATGCTCAGGAATACAAGGATTATCTCTCTGGTCTGCTGGACAATGAAAAGGTAGAGACGCCTGCTGCTAGTTTCAGCAATATCACCACAATGACGCACAAGAAATCCATGTCCATGGATGATACTACTACTACTACGCTACGTCTTTATACCACCAATGGCGCGCCATCCCACCATATACCTGCTAAGCATCATTCTCATCAGACTTAGTATACGAGTAATAAAGCTAGTAGGCCACTCTGATGCTATCAATGGCCTACGACTAGATGCATCAAGTTTCTCTTTTGCTTTATGAATAGCTTTCTACCGCTTAAAGTTTTTAGCTAAAGTATCCTGTCAAACAACAAGCTTTTTTGGTCAGATGAACGCAATGTCTGCTGGATTGTTGGCGATTACCCGAAGCATTAAGAGTTGATGGCGTTAGCTTTTATAATAAATAACCATTCCAGTATGTATCATCTGTTCTCTTCCAGAGACATTTGGACTAGCAAGTTACCTGTTATATTTTATACATTTTCCTATATACGCAATTTTTGATCTGCTTGGACGAACCAACAACATGAAAAAAGCTAATTTTAGTAATCAGCGATGGAACCATTACTACTGTTGAGTTGTATGTCATTCAAGAACCTTAAAAACGAAGTGTCTTTTGTCTCGATAGCATACAAGTGGCAAGGATCACTGTAATTGCTCTTAAATAAGATACTCTATTGCTAATGAATCTTATCGAGCACACCTCCTCTTTGTGTGAATGTGCCCCTTCTTAAAAGAGCAATTAACTCGGAAAACTCGGATGAAGGATTGTTTGTTTATACAAAACGTTGATTGTCACATTACCCAAACCTATAAACGACACAGCCCGTGTTTCAAAGGAGTAATTAGTATTGGAGATGACAATGATCCAATTGTAGTATAAAAAGCTTTGTCTGTTTGTGTTTGTCCTTTTGGCTCTTTTTTCTCTCTTTCACCCCCTTTATTTTCAATCAACACACACTTTCAAACACATCATGGGCAACGTCAATAGTGCGGAAGATCCATATGGCTATGGCTATAGCTATCCTGGGTACGGTGGAGCATACAATGGCTACAATAGTGAGGTACGTTGTTTGGTGGATTTGTCATCCAATGTATATACATACATAATGACGCTGTTTTTCTTCAAATCAGCTGGAGAGATACTACAGAAGATACCAGCAATACAATGCCTATTACACACCGCAATACGCTCAGCAGCAGCCAAATTACTACAGTGCTTACCAACAGCAGCAATTATATCCTACCATGGCTTCAGGTTACGCTTCTACGCCTTATGCTGCTGCATACGGCAATTATTCAATGCCAACCTATGCTTACAACACACCAGTGTATTCTTCCATGTACAACAGTGCACCTCTCTATGGACAGGCATACAACAATGGCTACTATCCAACAAACTATTTACAACGAACCTACATGTAAACAATCACACGATATCATGGGCAAAGCAGTAGTATAACATGGTTGTGATACGCTGCTCCTTATAAGCGCGCTTTCTGTAAATAACTCATAATAATACATAATTCATTGAAATAAAATTTACATTTTATTGCTAATCAATCAATCAATCAATGGCATACGGTTCAACCGGGTACTTTTTCTCTTCTGCCGTCGTTCGTTGTCGTAATGATGTATCTTTTGTGGCACTTTTGTCGCTATTACTGCTGCTGCTGTCGCTGGTGACAAGATCGATACTTTCGTCATGATCTGGTTTTGGTGGCACCTTTGGTAACACAGATCCACCAGGGTGAGGCATGCGCGCTTTTCGCGAAGGGTTGAATTGATGGCAGTGAGGACAGGTATATTCTATACAAAAGACATCATCAGAAAGTCGAGTCCTAGGTGAAATGTCATTACTTACGAATAGTATCCATTTCTTGAGGCAGAACCAACCCATTATGCGCATTACAGTGAATGCAGATTAATGCATATTTGGTTTCTGGTCCAACGTCGCCAACCAAGGCATCCACCAGCTTGTCATACCATCGTTGTGATTGAGGTGGCTGTTGTGATTGCTGACTCATTGTGGATGCTGAATTCTTGACAGCTTGCTTTTGTTTCTGCAATGCTTTAATTATACCAAATGTGAGCATATTGAATTTTAGCCTCAAAACTGATGACAAACCTTTCTGTCTCTCTTGCTCTTCAATCCTCTTCTTTCTCTTGATCTCATCCAGCTCTTTTTTCTTCTCTGATGCTGGATCATATCTCTCTAATAGTGATTTTGTCGTATAGTAGGCTGTCTTATTTTTCAGTTCCTCTACCTTGAGCTTCTGCTTCTTGCGAAGTACATTCAGCTTGTTGGTAATGCTATTTAATCGCTTGTTGTAGATCCATTTTAACCCCCTTCTCACATAATAAATACTACATGAATTGTTGCATCAATGATGATTCCCATGTCTCGTTTATCACAAAATTGTACCATATAGGACCAAGTAGAATAGGCAAGGCGGCCAGCAATTGCTCTTGTACATTGTTTGAATATCCATCATGCAACATGTAAAAATAGTACACAATATAGATGGCCCAAAGCACTGTTGCATACAATACCCATAGTATGCTGACTCGACGGTCTTGGATTCTAATGTCGGATAGCTGTATTTCGTATTTCTGGATATCATCATCGTATCGGGAAAGCACTTTCTCGAAACTCTCTGAATCAGACTAGATGATGGCATTAGCCATGTATTACATACATTACATGCAATTCTCAATTACCTTGTTTCTAGAAAATAGTGTGCCCATTTTAATTGATCAGACAGAAAAAAAAAAACATCTTTAAAAGTGATTTAGACGCGACAGCTTTAATGTCATCGCAGGAATCCAGCACCCGAAATGCCCCCCCCCCTTTAATGCAAAACCAGCTACTGCAGTTTCACCGTCATAATAATCAACTACAAACCATTATCTAAAAACACCTGCATTCAATCAGGATCTAGTATCAAGTACAAACCTACACTATGCAATCTTGAATTCAATGTTGCGCAACACCTCCTCCATCAGCCTGTTACAACAAGAAGATGTCCGTAATTAACAGCTTTTCTAGTAGATTCTGTCAAGATCAGTGCTCGAAACCGGCTAATTTTCGAAAAACATTCATCTACTTATCAAACGCAACTCATCAAATATAAAATCCAATTACACCATTGTGTTCCTCGCAAAATTTGACATAGGTACATGCCTATTTCATAAGCTAGATGATTGACATTTAAAGACTTTGATTGATTTGATACCAATATAATGCAAAATTGTACTTTTGGATGTTATGGACAGGCGTAGAATTAATCCAAAACTGTTTCATTTAGGATAGTAAATGTATTTGATCATGTCTAACACTTATAGTGGTATCGTGTGTAGTTACCGTAAGCCATTTGTACCATGCATTTCGAATGTTTAATCTTGCTTTTCTTATTTTTCATTACATTTTTGGTTTCAATATCAATGCTTTATTTCTCTGAGCTGTCTCAGAATTTGAGCCAATAAAATTGCTTAAAAGCTAGTTTTAAAACGCCGCGGAGTTTGAAATTTTTTGTGAGGGTTTCCCTCTGCTTTGACGTTAGGCGGAGTTTTAAGTATTACTAAATACAGTAATTTAGTAATTCCACCATCAAAATCCCCTAAAAATGCCAGAATATGCCTTACTACACACCCCAGCTTATAATGCAAACGCTTGATGAGACTCTCAATTAGCACCAAGTAAGTGATACAAATCAAGTGAGGGCAGCCTATCTACCCCCAGCCTCTGAATCAAATCTAGTTGTGATTCAACGATAGGCGTTTCCACACAACGAAAAAGGAGGGTTATGGCTCAAAGAACCATAAAAAGGAAGGGAAAGTAACAAGAGGGCATCACTAGAGTGTGATGAAGAATAACAGAAACATTGCAATACAGTTACATACAAAAAGGTAATAATAACATGCAATGTATATCATCAAAATGACGAGTACAGGAAAGAAAAAAAGCAGTAGCAGAGAAAAGTATCGTGGTTGCCTCATAAGAGGCAAGAACACCAATACCACCACCAGTATTACAGAAGAAGTAATACTTGAAGAACAAAAAAGAGAATGCAAGGCTACTCCACAATAGAGCAGCACTGCCAGCGATACTATGCATCAAACGATACACCATATCACTATGGTACAGCAACAGAAAATAGTTGCGTGCAGAAAAGGGAAAAAGAATAAATTGCAATAATAGAGCAAAGTAATAAAGAATGCACAGTATTATTACGAGAAAGAAAGTAATAAAAGGTTGAATGAACGAATGAACGTAATTCATGGCAACCAAAGAAGGGGAATATACAAACCGAATACAAACCAAACACAATGAATAAATATATTGCAACGAACTGGTCTGAAATAAACTGTATAATTAGTATTACTGTATATTGTACCGCGAAAAGTGGCCCCTATCGGCTGATACCTACTGTAACAAAATTGAAAGATGTCGTCTTGGGTACTCGTGGTTGCAAAGGTATGATTCTTTTGGCGAAAGTGGTGTTGTATTCAATCAAAAGTAATAAAAAGTATATGGTTTAATAGAAAAAGTGCAGTGCAAAAACAGGGTGGAAAGGGAGCGTAAAAAAAAAAAAAAAAAAAGACGCGTTGCTGAGGGTGACTGCAGCCAATAAGCTGAGCACACAGAATTTGAATGACGTGTACACTGAACATTTTGCACTGTGGTGACTGTACCCAAATGATTTTTTTGTGATGATTTTTTTGAATCAAAATCGATATAATTTGACATTTGAAAACATTTTTGTTAAAATTAGCTATATAAAGTGTGCTCAGCGTATACTACTGTGTAATAAACTTGAGAGGAGAATTTGAAGGCGCATTTAATGGTGTCAATTTTAAAGTACTTTTAGAATGAAAAGATAAAGAATTTTGCGAAAATATAAAAAGCAGTTTTTCCAAGAAAAGTCGAGATTTAGCATATACAACGTTCAAAATAGCAGTTGCACAGGCTACCCTACATCTGTGCGATTATTTTGATTTAATATATATCATAGTAAAAAGTGTCGTTTTCGCCTTCAAAATTGCGATCGTTTGATTTTTAAGGGAAACCATGAGGGGTACCTCATAAAAAAACGTGAATTTTCGACGATTTGGATCGATCCGAAAAAACTCAAGATAAAGGTTTAGGATGTAAAGGGTAATTGATAGCAATCATTTGGCACTAATCCCGGCATTTATGATCGCTTAGAAGACGAGTAATTAAGCATTGGATTTAGATAATTTGGCTGGGAAAAGTAGCTTTTGTGCCCTATAGATCGACGGCAACCGATGCTACAGCCTCAATTGAGGCCTCAAACAATTAGTACTCTTTGGGAACACACATCGAATACGATTAAGCAAAATATGCTGTAAACCTAGTATATGTTTTACACAGAAACCCCCCAAAAAAGCATAAAAAGCCAACTTGTCATATCTCAATACTACTTATAGGTACGTGCTACTTTTAGTATATACTCTGGCATCAGTACTTAGAAGCAGAATCTTAGTTGGTGGTCAAAACCTTGCTATTTACAACACATTAGTAGATCCAGGATTTTGTGTAAGGCCAAGAGTAAAACTTGAGAAAAATGGATTCCATATGAATCCATGTTAAGCAAACTACATTTGGTTGGAATTTCGATACAGGAAAGTTGAAAAGCACAATTTGTGAGGTTAACATGACATTTTCAAGCAGTAGTAGTAGATCATCAGATCAGATATTAATAAGTGCATTTTTGAGTGAGCAGCCTTTAAATGTGTTCACTACTATAAAATTCAGGCTTTAAATCGCTTGTACCTCGTCAACAAAGCATGATATCAGCCTCAAAACAAGTGCAATCGAGCTCTACGACCTGAAATTAGGTTATGAATTATTCTTCAGCGCTTTTTTGGGTGACGAGTTGATCATTGATATTTGGACATTTTGCCCTTGTCCCTTCCTCTACTGCTGAACGGAGCAAATACAGTTATCCATACATCTAATGGCAGTGATTCCCATGCAGGTCAAGTCATGTTATAAGTTATAAGGAGATTTGAGAATCAAAAATTAGGAAATGTAAATTTGGGACGTATTTATTTTAGAACGGGAATCTATTACCCAAAGCCAATGAATCCGATACCATCAGGATTTAGAAACGAACTGCTGTAGGCATAAATCATCAGCCACCTAAAATGTACACTATATATGCCATGACGGATGCAAAAATTACAAATATCTCCATCTGATCTTCACGATGCCCTGTTTAAAAGGTGCCAATTTGATAAAAGCAGCAGGGCTTAAGTCCAAGTCGCCTTTGCTACACTCAGGACACTATAAAAGGAGCAGAGGGGGTAATTTTTAGCCAATGTATACCAAGTAAATAGCTTGTTTGCTTACCGTGTCTGCCACTTGAGCCTTCACCTTATCGCCTGATGCATTGACAATCTCCACCATGCGACCACAATTGGGGTTTTCGTCTGATGCATGCTTCTTGTTGGCCATATCTGGTGCATTAACAGCCACAATCAAGTCATTCTTGGTATTTTTCCAGCCACAGGAGCCTCTGTTGGGTGAGAAGAAGGTGCCTTTACCTGCATTGGGATACTCATTGGAATCATGGTTTTCTTTGTGTTTGTTGCTAGTATGCTTTTTCTTGGTGCTCTTGGAATGCCTCTTCTTGCTGCTCTTAGTGTGCTTTTTCTTGCTAGCTTTTGTTTTAACAGTAAATGTTGCCTTTTGGTGGCTCTTGTTCTTGTGCTTTAATGTAGTAGTAAACACCGTTTTACGAGGTTTGCCCTTGACAGTCAGTGTCAATGTTGTTTTGAGTTTCTTGTTTTTGGTCTTGTATTTGACGATGGTTGTTGTTACATGCTTGTTTCTTCTTTTTTGCAGGAAACCCATACCGCTAAAATCAACATAGGATGTGTCCTTTGGCATGTGAATATCTTGGACGCCCTCCTCATTGACCACATTATCGTTGATAGGAGCTGCAATCACAGCAGCGCTGCTGTACAGACATACAGCTGCTAAAACGAGCACATACAACTTCATCACTGGAAATAAAGTGGTTGGTTTTTCATTTGCAAAACTGGTTCTTTATATATACACCATTAAATGGCTCCATGTGCTATATCAATCAATTAATGACAAATGTATGCGGGGTTATCATAATAACAAACAACATTTGAAAGTGTCTATAAATGTCCTAGAAAATGACCCACGATTCGATCATCTTTCTTTTCTTTGCAATATATTCTCCTATACAGCTCTACCATGGTACTTGATATAGTCAATGCTACAACCATTCCCTTGCTCAATGTCCCTCATGTCATTCACATTGGCTACAATTTGATGGATCACATTGCAGCCGACTTGACCAGAAACATCAATAATGTATCCAATTATGTGATCATCACCGACACCCAACTCGCTCCGCTTTACCTTGACACCTTGTATCAATCCATTCAATCCCATCTCAAATCAAGCCAGAGGCTGCTCACTCGCATCTTGCCTTGTGGTGAACAATCAAAATCACGTAACGTCAAGGCATCGATTGAAGACTTCTTGCTGGATCAAAAATGCACTCGAGATACATGTCTGATTGCCTTGGGCGGTGGTGTCATGGGCGATCTGGTTGGGTTTGTAGCATCCACATTCATGCGTGGTGTACCCTTTGTTCAGATACCCACTACCCTGCTTGCGATGGTGGATTCCAGCATTGGTGGTAAAACTGCCATTGATACATGGCACGGCAAAAACTTGATTGGTACTTTTTGGCAGCCCAAGCGCATCTACATGAACCTGTCTGTATTGGAAACACTTCCGAAACGAGAAATGGCGAATGGCATGGCTGAGGTGATCAAGGTAAAATCCGCACGTTACTATAACAACCATGCAAACGTCTCAACTCATCTGTTAATAGACATTTGCTATATCAAGTGAAGCCGAGTTTGCAAACCTGGAAACGGGGAAATCTCAAATTGAATCAGCTATATTAGGTTTCAGTGACAATGCAACCGATTTAGGTGAGTTACAACCCTTAGTCAATAGTTTAGGTAGATGGCCGATATACTGATTCATTTGCTTTGAAACAGATGCCGATAAAGCATTCTTGCTGAATGTCATCCGTGCTTGTGCTGCCTTTAAAGCCAATGTTGTCACTCAAGATGAAAAGGAAAGTGGATTGCGTGGTTTGTTGAATTTCGGCCATACTCTGGGACATGCTTATGAGGCTCACTTGTCTCCCAAATGGCTCCATGGAGAGTGTGTATCGCTCGGCTTGATACATGAGGCAGAGCTGTCGTTTTATCTTGGCTACTGTCCTCTCAGCGCCATTGAAAGATTAAAGCGGTGCTTGCAGCTGTATGATCTGCCCATTCATTTTGACGACTATTCAGAAAAGACATTGGGGCTATCGCGTGTCATGGATACTATGAAGGTGGACAAGAAGAATAAAGGCCTTCAAAAGAGGATTGTGTTGCTCAAA
Source organism: Mucor lusitanicus (assembly GCA_010203745.1). NCBI lineage: Eukaryota > Fungi > Mucoromycota > Mucoromycetes > Mucorales > Mucoraceae > Mucor > Mucor lusitanicus. Next base: position 1,027,494 of record JAAECE010000009.1, on the reverse strand, counting down.
GACATTGGATCTACTCTGGAAAGCAAGCCTAGCAATGTGGACGATGCTGCTATTGAACAAGTCTTGTACCAGCATATCTCCTCCTCTGGCAACAACAGCAACTCATCCAACATACCAGCACTTCAAGAACATTCTTTCATCAACATCTTTCCTCTGGAGATCTGCATCGACTCAATTGACCTAGCACCTCACTTCAGTACTCTCTGCATGGCATTTAAAAAGATGAGTCTCAATGTGGCTACGCAAGATGACCAACACATGAGACTTGCTGGCAACGATACAAGAAAGGAAATCAAGATCTACATGACCGAGAAAGCAGGTTCCACCAGGCCCTTGAACGATGGCACTGTCTGGTACGAGTATGTTGTTCTGCCTTTTCAAAAGGCAGATGTTCAGTTTGTCTTCCACGTGCTCCACTTTGTCAATATCACCATGCTGTCTCCATCTCGCCATATCAGCCCTACGCAGAACAAGCAGACCACATTTGTCACGCCTACCATCTCATCGTATGCAGCCGTTTTGCCTAGTCTCATGAAGCAATGGCTTGAAGGAACAGATGCTATTGAATTCAGAGTGGATCATTTACCTGCCCAAGAGACCATGGAGGGTTGGATCGCCAATGTAGGCCTTCAACTCGCTCATCTTCGCCAATTGACGAACTTGCCCATTATCTACACGGTCCGCACACAACCTCAAGCTGGCAAATTTGATCCTACTCAGGTAGATCTCTACGAAACGCTGCTACAATGGGGCCATCGATGGGGATGCGACTATGTGGACATGGAGTCTAGCACACTTCCAGAGGAACGACAGGGAGCCATGATGGAAATGAACCAATACTATGCCAATACCAAGATTATTTCCTCCTTCCATGACCCCAACCACACCTTGTCCTGGTCTGATGCTGCCATGAAGAAGGTCTATCAACAAGCCAAATCTCTGTTTGACGCCTACCATCACGCAGGCGTCATTAAATTAGTGGGATTTGCAGACAGCTTTTATGATAACATTGAATTGGAGCAGTTTAGACATCAGGTGGATGCTGACAAGAACAAGGAAATCATTCTGATCAACATGGGTGTTCATGGTCGCTTCTCCAGAGTATCGAACCAATTTTTAAGCCCTGCTACGCATCCTACCATGTCTATTGCAGCAGCTCCTGGACAATTGTCCGTCAATGAACTCTCTCGTTTACGTAAAGAATTACATTTTAATTGAATAAACAGATGAAATGTACAATATATGATTTGAAAAGAAAGAAAAGGAATAGAATGACATGTGTGTGTGTGCGAGTGATATAATGAAACTATGTATATGAGTGTATGTGTGTATAGAATGAGTGACAGAAATATATATAAAAAGGCTTATTGATCCAAGTTGTGCAATGTTCTGCCTATCAGATAATTGTCTTCTCTGATATTTTGCACTAATCTAGTTCTAAATCGACTGCCTACTTTTCCGAGATAGTAGCTGCCAACACCCACCAGCGCAATCGGATAAGCCATCTGCAGTATCTTCATGGTGACTTGATCGTTGTGTTGAACTAAAAGACTGTGTTAACGCATGTCGCGTGTGATTGTCGTTGCATAGTTACTTACGGCTATTGCCAAAGATCTTGACATTGATATAAGCAGGTAAAAAGGGCAGAGCCGTAGCATTCATAGTAACAAACAAAAGAGGACCCAACAGCTTTATAAAGCATGTCTCAATCTTCATTTCGTTGATGCCTCTCTGAAATACCTAGTTGACAGAGCTGTGTCAGCCATCATATTCATCAGATAACAACGTGCCGTCTATACTCACATCATCCAATATCGCTTTGATTCTGTTGTTGGGTATCACTTGAATAAATCCATGCATAATGACTTGACATATGAATCCCGCAGCCCACATGGGAAGCACTTCAATAGAAAACGCGTCTTTACCAATAGTGATAAACGGCAATACGAGATACAGCTCAATCAAGAGACCTAGCGAGAAGGGCACAATGATACCAAATGCTGCTACAAAGAAGGCCCAATGCGTCATCCACAAGGTCCATTTCTTGGCTTGATGCCAGATGGACAGTGTGAACGCAGACCATGTGGATTGCGAGGCGACGTCCTTGATGGAATGATAGCACTGCAGCAACAAGGTACCGGCAAACAGCATGATGCAACCACCCAACACAAACGAATAAATGTCGTGCACTTGATTCTCCACATGTAATTGATGTTCAAAGAGGTATCGACCTAGCAAGACGGGCAGTACAGTGATGGCACAGAAGAACATGCTTGTGGAGAGCCACATGAAGCCGACAAAGATGAGCACTCTTTCCTTGAAGTGAGGAGGACTGTACACAATGACCGTATTGACTTCATCTCCACCAGGAGCGCTGGCGGCAGGGTGTCCCAAGCGTCTCTCATTTTCATCAATAGGCTCCAGAGTGACATTGTCAACAGGGACTAGCATGCGACGACGTTCAATGATGGGAACACTGTCATGACGAGGCACACGCAGTAATTGACCTTCCCACAAGTAGGAGACTTGATGTCCAATCACGTCGTCAATGCTGCCATCCGCAGGATAATGCGTGGGCTTTGTGCGCTTCAGCCAGTCCAGCCAGTTGTGGTAGACCAACGTGCCTTCTTCCTCTGCCCTTCTACCACCAAACATGAACGAGGACAATCGCAATTGACGACATGTAAACGTGATCCACTTGACAAACAGCTGTTTGATGGTCTGCTTTGGCTTGAAATAGCGGACAATGGCTGGTATACCCACATGAATGATGATCAAATCCACTGGCACGACCGACAGAGGGACTCTACTAAATTTGTTAAACCACATTAAACTCGACGAAAACAAGCCGTGCTTTCATGCTTTTCTTTTACTTACGAAAGGTTCCACCTCAGGGGCAAAATGTGTCCCGCCACAGTGTCAATAAAATGAACCACACCGCCGACACCGACAATAATCACCGTGAGGTAGATCAAGGCACTGGCACCAATCTTTCTGAATTGAAACAGGATGGGTCTCTCCACAATCTCTCGAATCGGATGGAATTGAGGGTCATTGGGATCGCGAATAAACCACATGACCCCTGGACGCACAATATCACGACACAGTGTCACCAAGACGGCAAACAGAAACATAAAGCCCGTGCCCAGGAACCAATGCAGAAACACAGAAGGCACAGGATGCGATTTCAGGTACAAGAAGCGGCCCAGAAACGAGGCTGATTTGAACAGAGGCAGTGTCGACAAATCCAGCAGGAAACCGCAGACAATAGGAAACATGACAAGTTCAATGGTGATAAACATGCCGACTTTGAAGATGATGCCTTGATGACGGATGGCTTCCTGTGCTGTGCGACCCAACGCCGCGGCTGCCGTGTTGTTGTTGTTGTTGTTGGCGGTGGATCTTGCAAGATACCAGCAACTGACAATCGTGACGATGATGTAGCCTACCGAGATACACGCAAAACGATCCAGTGCTGTCTGTCCTGTAGCCAGTGATTGGTATCGATGAAAGGCGGATTCCAAGATGGGCTCTGTGTCGTTGATGAATTTAGCCATGGATAGCATGATGGTATTGGAGGTCGTTGCTTCTGTGGTAGAGGGTATAGCGGATGCGTTGGAGGAATCTGATAGCAACAAGCCATGGTCGAATACGTAGTTGAACATGTACATGAAGGCAATCGAGATCTTTTGCGATACATGGCTTGTCGAAAAAGCAATCCAGTAAGCCTCCACATGTTGCGTGTAGACATTGGACAGCCAAGGTGCCATGTAGTCTGTGCACACGTAGAATATAAAGTCGACAATCGGGTCTGTGATCATGCGCGTCAGCTTGAGTGGTATACGAATCAGATCCAACGTCTCTGTCATGATGAACAGCATGCCAATCAAGTAGGGCATCCACACAGCAGCCCCAAGACTGAGGGCAATCAACAATCCCATCAGAGCACAGTTTTGCAGCAAGGACCATAAGCTGCCCTGCATACCAATGGCTTCGAGCACGCCTTCAAACTCTTCGATATTGTCATCCTCGTCGTCTGCTTCATTGACAGCTTGCTGTGGACGCGGCTCCATGGCAGGTACGTGTGGTGCTTCCTCTTCTTGCTCCTCCTCGTCCTCCTCTAATTCTTCAAAGATGGGCCGAATCATGGGACGTGGTGCTTCGGCGTGTCTTAATCTTGGTGCATTGGGTGGGTGTCCTCGAGGAACTGCAGCGTTGGATGAGCCATTGCCACTGCTGCTAGCACCATCGCGTTGATCTGAAGGTGTGGTATCGATATAGGGCTCCATGCTGGCTGATCTGCGATTTTCCAATGATTCAGGCACGCCCAACGAACTACTGCCATTGTATCCTTCATCGTTGTCATAGAACGAGCTTGTGGCGGATAACGAGGGAGGCATGGATGTAGCACGGGTGGGTTTATTCTGGCCAGTGCTGCTGCTTTTGTAGATGAAGAGTGGGTCGGTAGCGCTGCTTTCACCTTGATCGAGCCATGCTGTCGTTGCTACGGGTGAAGGGGGTCTTTGGTCTAGATCAACTGGTTCGTTTTGATGGTCCCAATGGTTGTCAAACAAGTTATCCACAGGCTCTTGGTGTGGTTGTTGCTGCTGCTGCTGCTGCTGAATGGCTTCTCTGTCACCGTGCTCCTCTATCTCTGCCACTTCATCGTCTTCAATGATGGGCGCATCCATGGGTATATTCTGCACGATCCACTCTCTCAACAAAAACACAGCGACAAATACCACCACCACAACGCAAGTGATGATTTGACCCTCAAAGCAATCTGCCAAGAATGTCCTACAATTACGAAACGATGAGTTCATCCAGGGCTGTAGTGTACTAGAGTTCATCCTCTTACTGCAACGAAAATCGGGATTTGTATTCCTCAAACCAAGTAGCATGTGTTGACGGTGCTGTAGTAGCACCAGCAATAAGCAAAGTGTCGTTGCCAAGCAGACCATGATCACCACTCGAAGCGAGATCCAAGATCATGTCATCGCGGTCCTTGTTGTTCATGAAAAATCCAAACTGGTGTTTCATGTGCTGCAATCTTGATAAATGTCTTGATAGATTGGCGCCCAAGAAAAAGTACAATCGCCAAATCCAGATGGTAAAGTAGGGCAACAGAATCAGCCAGATGCAGGACACCAAGATGGCCCGCAAGGTGGTTGTGATGGCAAACGCGAGCTTTTTCCGTAATTGCTGTATGAATAGTTTAGGTGGCAGTTTATCAGGCATGTCTTGTCGATACACTATGTACGTTTGATACTTTTTGAGTCGACTTTTTCCTCGTCTGTTGGTTTCCAGCGTACTAGTCTAGATCTTTCTTACCTGGCGTAAATGTAAATGGATGTTCACATAATTCGCAATATCTAATCAGTGCTTTGGTCAGTAAGATGCACCATGGCAAGCCATTCAAAAGCTTACTTTTTTCGACTATGGGTCAGCCATTCAATCAAGCTAAAACATATCGTTTATCAATGCCATTCTGTACGTTAGAGTGATGGCTGCTGCTTACCAGTCCTGGTGGACATATCGAATACTGCCTGCACATTTACAAGGATGAAACAGAGGCTGCTCCAGCGTTCCTTCTGAACGGCACACTCTACAAATTTCTGCCTTGCTGTTGAGTCGGGAATGTCGAATAGCTCATCAAGCAATTTGGTACCTTCTTCTTCTTCCATGTAAGAGTCCAATGTTGAAAGATAAAAAAAAAAGGGAGGAAAGAAAGAGAGAGAGAAAGCTCATCGTAGTTCTAAAAGAAGCCTTTTTATATTGGCATATGAATTGTACCTTATTTAGGGCGTCTCATTGGTGGTAACTCTTTATGCACATGAATTTTGACATGTTGCTGTGGATGGAAGGTGATGGGGAGGCAGATGGCATCTACTGTAAACCAGCTGTATTGCCTATACGCTAGTAAATTATGAATATTTACTTTTTTTGAAATGCAATTTGTGCGTTGCTTTATTAGAAACTAAATGTGGTTTTAACGACTACAATGATTTAGCTATCGTTGGGTCGAACGGCCCGCTGCCTGTCTTTTCTTGAGCTTGTTCCGAAGCTCATTTATCAGATCATCACATTCTTGCTCTAATGTTTCAGCATGCTGCCTTACATCAGTGTATTTGGCAACGTAGTACACAACACTAGGGCTATTGTTGCGATTCACCCGCTCTGATCTAGTGCACCAAAACTGCTCTATCTCAGCAATGACCTCTGCAAAATGACTCAACCTATACAACGAAGAAATTAATTAGATGGAACGGCTATAATCCAATCAATTATGCAACACTATACCAAATGCTCTTCCCCAATGCTTTGACTTCTTCTGCTTTGCTTGACATGAGTGCACTGATTGTGGCAATAGATGTAATGCTGATTAGTATCAGTTCCTTTAAAGTCATCTGATGACACCTTACATGACTAGATTGAAGAACAACAGTACTGTGACAAATGAGAACAGCATTGCAAACACAATTATCATAAAGTCATCTCCAGCATCGCCATCAGTGATGGGGTCCCAAACACCGTAAATAAACAGCCATAGTGTCGAGAAAGCCTTGAATAAATTGGTAAAGCTGTTGCTTGCACTGGCGTCGCTGTAGCTCACAGTGCTCTCCGAGTCAGTAAGATTGATTGATCCAGAGTACTGTTCTTGGAAATAGGAATCGTCCTTGTGGAGTAGCAAGACCATGAACGCATGTGTAAAAGCAAAAATCACCACCAGCATGATAACGAGAGTCTTGTACACTGATTTCATTAGCTGAATCATGGTTTCCAGAGTAACCCCCTGTCATAGAATAACGTCAATAAGCAGAAACATGTATCTTATATAGTCTTACAATAGAAGCAAACGGTCTTAGCCTCAAGATGCCATGCATCCATAGAATAATTGTCGTGATAGCACTAACTTCGTCCTGCAACCAAAGCTATGTGTCAAAATTGTATTCTTTGTAATCTCGCTGGTGCACTTACTAGGTTACTACTTGCAGTGATCATCAACCAAAAACAAACTGGAGGAGCGACCAAGGCTGCTAGATCAATTATGTTGTATATCGACTTGATGTACCTCCAAAAACCAAACTTGAGAAACTGACGAAGCTCTTGAATGCTCAATATCAAATTCATAGTAAACATCAAGGCAATGACCACAACATGCCATGAATTTTCATACAGCGAGGCTCCGAGTGAATAGGCAAATCTTTCTCTGGCAAAGAGAACTCCAAAAATAAAGAACAAATAGTACACCAAATGTATAAAGCAGACTATGTAGAACCTGGGACGAAGGAATGTTTTCCACTTGCAATACAATAGAACTTCGATCACGGACCCCTTTTGATGGAACAAGTCATTTTCATGCTGTTTAGAAGCAAGTAGCATCAAGTCGCTCTCTGCCTTATGAGCGATCCTCTCTTTAGTACTGGGCCGACGCAGAAGCTCGCGGAATCTTGCACATAATTTTGCTGTCAAAGTATTGTCATCTCTGTTGTCATGATTTGGGTCGAATTCCACATCCTCCCAGAAGATTGTATACGAGCTGAAATGTATAAATGGCACAGCGCACTCCGATATCAAACTGTCATGAACAGACGAATTGTAATAATCTCGAAGCCATTTCCGATCGTAATAGCTTTTGATGATGGGCATTTGTTGTATAGTAGCCAGAACACCTAGATAGAACCGCCATAAATCACGCCTTGCATGCACGCTCCAAGCAGATTTGTGCCTTGATATCTGCTCTAGGGTCGCATGAGATGAGAAGCCTGAAAAGTCAGTGTCCGTAGTCATATGCAAGACTTTTAATGTCATAACAACTCTTGGGTTCCAAATAGGCTTCTCTATCTGTTGAACATTTGACTTCATTGCTAAATACTTCAGCTTCCTACAACTGTTCTGAAAAACGGCTACAAAACTATAAGTCCACATGCAATGGCTGTCTCTCCGAACTTACTTGTCTCGCCACGTCCTTGAAGAAATATCAGCGTTTCCGTAATTGCACAGAATGCACCTACACCAGCTTTTGGCGAACTGAGTAGGATACGATTAAATAGCAAATCAAAAAGTTCATAATCAAACTTTTCAATCAGTATCGTCAACGCATTCTCATTCCTGTCTACAAATTCGCCCATCTTTTCCGCCGTAGCAAGTATACGAACATAACTAATAACATTTATCGGAAGGTCGTCTGTTTGAAGTATTTCAAAGATGATGTCTCTACCGTCTTGAAAAGATGCAAGCATGGCCAGGGTGTTGCTGCCAGATATTGTGGTGAAGTATCTTGACTTTTCCTTTTTCATTTCTGTGATACATAGTCGGACTAGCCTCTTTGTTTGTTGGACAAGCTCAAGGACTTCATGGCTCTATACATTAAACATGAGGAATCAAGTCGACTTGTATGTAGACAAATCCATGCGGTATATACCTTGATTTTATCGCGTTTTCTGTGGAAAAAATGCAATGCACGGCAGGCGCTCTCGACATAATGGAAATCAGTGCCAACAAATGCCAAAAATTCTTGTTGTGTACTACCTCGCTGCAGTTTGTCAAGTGGCAGGTATATCTCTTCTTGGTGCGTTGTGGCATTGTTCAAAGGTAATCTGCCTTTTTGAATAATGCTTCCGTTGTATTTAATGCTGACAATTATCCTGTATCGCGTCTTTGTAAACCGAATTCCAATTGAAGACAATCGATCAAGGCCTTGGATCGCGAACCCGTCTTCTTCATAACTTTGAAGTACCCAACTTTCTTTGAAAGCTTCTCCTTGGTGATTACGCGGAGGTTTGAAGGCACGAATGTACATCAAGTCTTTTGTTTCTTGATCCCCGGACTTGCGTAAGCGCCATAACTCGACAGCATGTTTACCAAAGCAAAGTTGATACCTAGTACTGTCAGATTTTGTTTGTAAAGACATCACACACACACGGCGCATAAATATGTCGGTTGGTCCCCTGGGAAGTGGTTCGATTACCCAATGTTCAGATGCTGCGTCTTTAAATGGCACTAGATTCAATGATTTGACCTCGAACACCCCATGCTTTGATATTGTTGTATACACTGCCGTAAAATTGAGTGGGTTGTCTGATGATTCAACGATATATGGCTGAAGTGCGTTTCTAGAAAACCAATCTACATTGACCCCTTCTTCATGTCTGTATATTAACTTTTCTGTGTTTCTGCTCCACATTTCGACCATGAACAGCGCCCGCTTTGGGTTCTTCTTGTTGATGCCACCGTGAATGCTGATAAGAAACACATACTCGTTGTCTTTACTGAATTGGGCGAAGTGCAAAGTCCTTGACAACCAAGAGCCGAGTGGAAACTGTTTTCTCGCTCGTATATTCTTGTCTGATTTCAGTCTTGATACCAGTAGGCCTGACTTTATGTGGTACACATCAAGATATGGCGACTCTTTCCCAAAAGTGGCCACCAGCGTCTTGTCCGCAGAAATGGCCATAACCTCTTCCGATGGATCCGTCTTGAAAGGTATAGACTTGGCGCCGTCAGCGAGAGACCAAACACAAACACCCTCATAAATGAGGTCGCTATCACCAGCAAACATTTGAAAGCAGGGTACTAAAAAATTGCATCCCACAAACCTCGTCAAGTGCAAAATCGCTTGAAGAAGGAAAGGCATATTGGTTAGTCTATAATCTGGTCTAAGAGGTCCGTTGAATGAACCATTCCAAAAAAGTTGAAACGCTCCTGGGTGGGTTTCCTCTTGCATTTGCTCGTCTCTTGGAAATAGGTGTTTAATGTCCAGGCTGCTTGCATACTTGTAATCATCTTTGCAATTGTAAAGATTCAGGATATCCTTGCTGATAATGGCGAGCTGACTGTCTTCTAGCGTAAAGATGGCCTTTCCTTGGGATTTGATCTGCTTTTTTAGCTCGAATCCAGATCCACCGACACAAAATATAGAACATGTTGGCCTTTTAGAAGTAAGCTCTCCATCAGAGTCAAATTGACAGAACGAAAGTGCCACCCGATCTCCGTTTGATGATAGAGACAAAAAAGAGTAGGTGAATTCATCCACAAACTGCATATATTCGGTGATGTCCTTTTCCAGAATGTCTTTAGAGATTGCTGGGCCAGTTCTGAGATGTGTAATGCTCTGGATTCGTAGAGAATACTGTTTACCTCGGTTTGGTTTTGATATTTCAACAACATGTGCTATTCGCTTTTTGTCCGCTGATATTTCGAGGAGGAATGGTGTTTCTACAGCTGCTGTATCTGCTTCCGTAGAGCTATTGCTTGATGGGTCGTAGGTTGCAGATCGAGCATCTTCCGCAGGCATTAAGAGACAAATGCTGTCGTTTGGTTCTACTCCTGTTTCGTCAACTGTTTTCGAAAGACGGTTTTCCATGAACAAAATGTGGAAGAGAAGAAAGAAATCCATTCACACAAGGACGAGCTATAGGAGCTAGTTACTGTATCTGTTGTTACATGTAGAATATTACAATCTTCTTGTATAACGACGTACAATTGAGCCTCTTGTTCTTTGTATTGGCATATACAAGCTAAGGCGCTTCGCTATTCTTATTAGTTGAATGCAATTCGTTATGATGGCTGTTGTACTCCCTAGCACAAAAGTATATTCTCTTCTGAAAGTACATACTGCGTACAGTAGATTAAGATCAACTAACATTATTGAAGATTCTACCGCATGCAAACCCATAACCTTCTACTCAGGATTACTAGCTTTATCTTGAGGTTTATGATAGCTATAATTTATAGGAAATGAGCTTACTGTTGTACCATATTATTGAACCATGGGGTGTGAAAGCTTGAAAAAGGCTCAAGGTATTTTACATAAGTAGCACCGATATGCAGGCCATTCATAGCATTTGGGATATGAAAAAGCGTTTGCATTGAAGCGCTCTTTACATATGCCCCATCATTACATACAGTGCAAACAAGCACACGTCAGATGATCCATACTTCAATCATTCACTATTCATGAGATGTACATGTCGATCGCTCCAAAATGGATCGTCCATTCCAAAGCAGATCAAATACTCTGGCCGTCACAGAGACCCATTGTGTGGGAGTAGTAAGAAAGAGTGATGTGCAGTAGCACTCTACCCAAAAGCAAGTGGATGAGAATGTGTCTACTATTTTTTTTTTCACTTACCTTTTTTCTAATAATCACTCTCTCCCATCATTTTGTATACTGACATAGATACATATCGAAAAGGAACAAATGGAGCGCTCAGTAACCATTGACTTGCCAGTCGAACAAGTAGCCAAAGTGGTGAAACGCCACCTTGTTTATCATCCAGCATCCTCATCATCTTCACTGATACCGCCACATCCCTCACGCAAACAGCGCCAGCAGCGCAAACAGCAGCAAAAGCAAAAGAAGGAGCAAAAGCTCAAGCAGCAGCAGCAAGAGCAGAAGAAGCAGCAGCCCACCTACAACACACATCATCTCTTGCCTGGCGGCTCCATACTGGATGAAATCTACAAATGGACAGCGCAAGTGGAAAGCAAGCAGCAAAAGAGAAACCGCACACAGAGCATATCACTGCCTGCACATCGCGAGCCCACCATCGATGTCTCGTTGCAGTCCTTGAAGCAACCGGGCGGGTTCAGGCGGCATTATGTGTTGAGCAAAGCAGCGAAACAGGGAAAGAAGCCCCCTAATTTTGTAACATCCAGCTTTGTCGAGTTCTTGTGTTTATATGGCCATTTTGGAGGCGAGAATTTGAGCGATGCTGAATCGTCTTCGTCGGATTCCTCGTCAGACTCGTATCACTCCAGCGAGGACGACAATGGCGCCGGTGCCAGCAGCGAGGATGACAGCATACCTGAAGGCGGTATCATGGCCTATCGCCCGCCCTTGAACAATGCATCGTACTCGTATGGAGCAACAGACGCTACACAAGGTTCGCCGTTACCCATCTCAACAAACACAAAACGGCCCGTCGTCCCATTGCAATACAAACAACTTCAAGCCCGAGAGACCATGCCGCTGTTGTCCAGATCTCGCCCAGGACAGACATTGCAGGGAAAAGCGACGCCCGGTAAAGCCATGTTTCTTTTGCTCAAGTCATTTGTCACTACTGGCATCATGTTTTTGCCAAAAGCGTAAGTATCAGCGAGTGATCGTTTTTTTTGGTTGTTTGGAGCACTGATTGTATGGGCTAGTTTCTACAATGGAGGTTTGCTGTTCTCCATCTTTGCCATTACTGCTTGGGCCTTGATCTCGTTGTGGTCCTTTTTGCTGCTTGTGCAGACTCGACTTGTTGTGCCCGCCAGCTTTGGCGACATGGGAGGCGTGCTGTATGGATCCCGTATGCGGGTGGCTGTACTGGTTGCCATCACATTATCACAGATTGGATTTGTATGCGCTTACATGATTTTTGTTGCAGAGAATTTGCAGTCATTGGTGCTCACCTTCTCCAAATGTCGACTCACCATCCCCATGCATCTGTTGATATTGGCACAAAGCTTTGCCTTTATTCCACTCGCCATGATTCGAAAAATCCAACGCTTGTCCGTATTCGCCTTGATTGCAGACGTCTTTATTGTGATTGGATTGATTTATCTGTTCTACTATGATTTGAAGGAGCTGTTTACTATTGGTATGGTGCAGGTCGAGATGTGGAATCCTTTGCACTACCCACTTTTCCTTGGTACTGCAGCATTTACATTTGAAGGCATTGGATTAGGTTAGTTGTGTGTGGTCAGCATAGAATTCAGGGAGATAGGGCGCGCATGTCTAACAATCTCTTCTAGTCATTCCCATTACGGAATCCATGAAAGATCCCAAGAAATTCCCTCGCGTATTGACCAGAGCCCTGACTGTGATCACCTGCTTATTCATCACCATGGGCGCTTTATCCTACATGACATTTGGCGAGAATGTGCAGACCATCATCCTGCTCAACTTGCCCAGCAAGGATCCCATGGTATCCTCTATCCAGACACTGTATTCATTGGCCATCTGCTTGTCGATCCCACTGCAGCTGTTTCCCGCGATCCGTATCATGGAAAACGGTTTGTTTACCACCAAATCAGGAAAGAACAATGCCATTGTCAAGTGGCAAAAGAACGTGTTTCGAGTGTTTGTGGTGTTTTTATGTGCAGGCATTGGCATCATCGGCTCCAAGGACAAGCTGGATAAATTTGTCGCCTTGATTGGCGCACTGTTTTGTATTCCTCTTTGCTTTGTGTTTCCTCCCTTGTTTCATCTCAAGGCTCTGGAACTGCCTCCCACGAGACGCATCGCTAATTTTGCATTGATTTTGTTTGGTATTATATGGTAAGCTTGGATCAAGAGATCGTATATGTGAGGGCAATCAAACTAACGTCATTATGATTAGTATGGCATTTGTATCATTTTCAACCATCACTCAATGGAATTCAGCAGAACCTACAGACCCTGTTCAACGATGTATTATTCATAGAGCATAACTACTATACCTCTTTTTCTTCATTTATACCACATAAATATGTCAATATTTTCTTTTACTACTCTAATCATGATCAGTTCTATCATATCAACCTGATGTTGTATTCGCAATTGTGCACAGCAAATGATTATCAGTACTGGCGTCTATATTTTGTAGTATAATCTCACTCCCACCTCTAGCTTTTCTCATCGAGTGATGTGCCTTTTACAAAAGAGATGTAGCTGCGAATCCGACTCTTTTGCAATGCTGCATGGCTGTAACAGCAAAGACAATCCATGGAAAGTCAGACATCATGCCAACATTGACTCTTATTACTCCAGAATATTCAAAACACAGCCAAATCTGGTGGCATTGGAGACGAGATTTCTCGTGTTAAAACCCGTTCCAGACCACAGGAGTAACGCCAAACAATTGCTCTGATCCCACACCAACTTTCTGACACCTTTGCTCCATTTTTTTGGGATCACTAAAATTTGGCAATACCTCATGGTTTTTATCGAAAATCAAACGATCGCGTTTTTGAACGCAAAAACGAACACTTTTACTAAGGCACACGAGCCTTCCCCACTTCGGGTGGTTTCTTGACCTACGCTGCGCTTCGGTAGAAACCAACCTACGTGCAGGCGGCTCGCGCTGCCGCGGGCCTTTTGGGGGGGGGGGGGGGGGGGGGTTTATCAAAAGATGCTGTGTAGAGATGTTGCAAATCATGATTAGAAAGTCGGATGCCCACACCTTACAGTCACTCTGGCGTGAGCTTTACCGCACTTCGGATGGTTTCTTGACCTACGCTGCGCTTCGGTAGAAACCAACCTACGTGGGGTGGGGGGTTTATCAACAATTGCTGTGTTGTGGTCTTGCAAATCATGATTATGATGCCTACACCTTACAATCACTATGGCGCATATGGAGCGCATCCATCTCCGTCGCTGCTCAAAAATGTTCGGTTCGGATGGGGGTTGCTCATAGCTGATCAGAGGTCGCTAAAAGCAATAGTTCAGGACTTTTATTATGGTATGATATTAGATCAAATTGATCCCCTCGACTCGACGCATGCCCTGAAATTAATTATGTGAGACCTTTATATGTAAAATCTCGAGAGACTTTTTCGCCTAAAACCTTATTTCATGTTTTTGCGTATTTCTCTAATGCTTTATTATAGAAATATGAATTTTTTGACACCATTTGATGCGCCTTAAACATTGCTATCAAAATAAATTAGAAACCGTGGTGCGATTATTACATTTTACATAGGCAAGCAGTGCGGAATATGTTAGATGGTGTCCAAAAAGTTCAGAAATGAATGAATCGCAACAGAATTCCTGCCCGGACTTTTAATCGATTTTGGCTGGCTGCTGCGTTTAGTTGGCTGGTGGCAGAGCCGTAACAATGCTATCCAGATCATGATGGTAATCGATTGCTTGGGGAAAATATGACGGGCACTCTGAATTGAACAGTGCTATAGCTCAGAGCAAATAAGTTTTTACGCATTTAATTTGCCAATGTATACTTATTAGGTCTAAATAGCTCCAAATTGCTTATACGGATATAAGTGTATTAAATGATCATATCGTCTCAAATGGCCAAAAGAGATGAAGAGCGCTTCAGCATCACATGTCTGAAGTAAACATATAGGGGTGGCTTGTATGTCTTTTTGAACAGAAGGAGTACGCTTGATGTATGATACGCGACCTTCTTTTCTTCTCTGCTTAATTCTCAATGAAACTGAGAAACAGAACAACACGCGTTATAAGCGACGTTAAGCAAGAGCATTGCAGACCTGCTCTCAATGCAACCGAAAAATCCACTTCTATACTAGCCTCCAGAAGTAGTAGTAGTGACCTCATTATCAAACAAGAAGACGCAAAAGACGACAAAGCATTGCTAGAGCAGCATGGTAAGACAGCCGCCTTGTTTATACGTAGTAATTAGACTCTTAGTAAGTGAGTTATTTGTAGGTAGCGAGTTTGGTACAAAAGAATATCGCTACAAGTGTGACATTTGCAACCAAAGAATGCCGAATCGAACCTCAGTATTGGAACATCGCTTCTCAATTCACAACATCAAGCCTCAAATCTCAAGAACCATAAAAGATATCAACGTAGAACCTGACATACATGATCCCAATTTTTATTGCAAGTCGTGTGAACAAGGCTACATCAATAGACACCGATTCAGAGATCATTTGAGAGCAACACACTTTCTGGCTTTAAAGAAGCTCCCTACCCATGCAGCACCACTAAATGGCATTCTTCCTGATCCTGATGATCCAAAATTTTATTGCAAAGCATGCAACTATACATACAGGAGAAACGACATTTACAAAAGGCACTGTCGATACAAGCATGGAGTGGCATCTATTAAATCTGCAGATCAAAAGCGTAATATCTCGAGCAATATGGTTGACACTTATTGTCAAGCTTGCGATAGGCGTTTTGCAAGCACAAATGGTTACCGTCGACATCTTGTTTTTATTCATCAGGTGGATAGAACAGCAATACAACAAAAACAAAATGACATAGTGCCAGATGCAGATGATCCCAACTTTTACTGTGGTTCTTGTAACAAAAAGCTAGCAAGCAGGAAATCCTTTCGAAACCATTTGATTCTAAAACACTCGATTTTTCCATCAGCACCACACAAACAGAGCCTATGCATACCAGATGTTGACGATCCCAATAATTACTGCCGTGCTTGTGAAAAGACGTACTCTCACAAAAGCACTTACCGTACACATCTTCTCGTAGTACATCGAATGACACTGCCAAAACTGAAAAAACTCGCTAATCGTATAGATCTGCCAGATCCACACAACCCTGATCATTACTGTAGTGTGTGCAAAAAGAGTTACACATCGTTGAGTCTTTATCGACGACACTGCAGGCACGTACATTTCATGGCGTTCTGCTATGACCCTATTGTCAATCCTAATGCAAAAATCGACATCAACGATCCTGATTTCTTTTGTGAACAATGCGAGCACTCTTTTTCCAGAAGGTCTACCTTTAGACTGCACCTGGCACGAGTTCATTCCATTTAATTGCGCCTTTATCGACACCATATCATACACTACTACACAGAACGAGAACATGTTGAAAATGGCAATAAAGTACAATATTTAGTATATAATTTAATGTGCAAACCGCTTTCTGGCACTCGTATTAGTATAATCTGATTTATCGATAAGGCTGATATAATACCTTGTTCCATTGCGTTTTTACTAATGATGTTTAATGCGCACAGGTCAAGTACCATCAAGCAAATAGCCAAACTTTTGTCTATTGCTTACGAGGCCCTAATGAAATGTATTGAAGCTTTTTTTGTTTTGACTCTCTACTACATAACGTGAGGACCCAACAAACAGCTTGCATCTTTGGATCTGAATTTTACAAGCTAATCAACACCTGTATAAGCTAAAACGACTCATATATGAGCAACTGATATAGCAAGATTACCCCTCCTACCCTACAGAAGTACAAATAATAGCCAAATACGAGTGCATTTGGACTCTGCTTTCTTGTGTTAAAAGTCGTTCTAGACCGCCAGAGAGGCACCAAGCAATTGCTTTCATCCAGCAGTACGGTACCTTTCTGACACCTTTGCTCCACTTTTTTGGGATCATCAAAATTTGACGAAAAAGCATGAGTTACGCCTCATGGTTTTTGTTGAAAATTAAACTATTGCGTTTTTGAAGGCAAAAATGAACACTTTTACCAAGGCACACATTATATCAAATTGTTCCTCTTGATCCAGGGCAGCCTCCTAAAATTTCGGTGTGAGACGTTTATATGTAAAATCTCAACATTTTTGCAGAAAACCTTATTTCGCATTTTCAAAAATTGCATTGAATACCTATTCATAACACCTACTTTTTTTAGCACCATTAGATGCGCATTACAAATTGCTCCCAAAAGTCACCAGAAAGTATAGGTCTATCTCGCACTTTTTGTAGTTGGTCTCAGCAAAATAAGTCGATGGAATTCAAGACGCAGAATGAATTATTTTTGGCGGCCGGCGGCCGGCTGTTGCTGCTGCTGCTGCTGCTGCTTTCTAGCTGCCCAGATGCCTCCCTAACGAAGACAGCGTATGTTTTGAAGCTTTTATTTGGTAGGAAACTTGGCAAACAATTAATTTAAGAGTTATATTTTACTATTGTCTGAAATTTATAGCAATATATTTCTTTGGCATTTGTTTAAAATCAATGGTGTGTATTACAAGCGTGAAAGTAGTTTTCGCATCTCCTTTGATCCATTTCTTAATGCATTGTGGCCCTGATGAATGAGACGAACGGCTTCTTGAGCTGTACCCCAGCTTGATTGATATCCTGAGCCACCATGGCCATAGTTGTGTGTGATCAACACCTCTTTGCCCGATTCTAGCTCTGATTTATTGAGTTAGTATTGCTTACATTGAAGCGATCTCTCGGTATGTAACTTACTATAATGTTCATTTTGCACTTGTGGTCCGCCATTTCTGACAGGTCTTATTCCTACAACATTATCAATCACATCCAGATCATCGACGCCTTTATGCAACAGACTCAAGTCTGGGCAGCATTCAATTGCTCTCTTAAGAATGTCGTTTGTTGTGTTTGGGTCAATAGCTGGATCACTGTGGTGTTCAATGTATTAGACTTGCACTACTATTATAGAGTTCTTTTTCTTACGTGGAGCTAGTGTCTTTTGTTGTGCCCAATACAACAGTACCATCACAGCGAGGAATCACATATGTATAACTATCGCGCTCTATGTATTTTGAGCTGTGAATACACAAATCCTGTATACCTTGAGAGAATCACCTACTCGACATGGATATAGTCTTTCTTATATGAGGTGCTTTGATGATGACATTTTGACCACGTGTGGGCACTATGGCTGCATCCATCACGCCTGCTAAATCCTTTGCTCTGACACCCGTACAATTGACTACGATGTCCACATCATCAGTTATAACATCGGATATCCGATCAATCTTCTGCTTCCTGTGTTTGCCACCCATAGCTAGGTATTGCTTCAAAAGCCAAGGAAGGTATACCAAGGGATTGATCAATACTACGGTTTGGGTTAGTATTTTGTATGCAAAAAATTAGACTTTTCTTGTGCTACCTGTGGTGTAATGGTAACCCACAGAAATGTGATCAGGCAATTCTTTTTCATCGATTTTCTGGAACTATGCGATAGTTTTAGTAATCTGCTTATTATTCAACCAAGAAATAGCTTACAGTAGGAACCACAGATTTCCACCATGGGTTCAATACATCTGGGTTGCTGTCCTCATAGTAATCATAAGCAGACACCACCATGATGCCTGCCTCAGCCGCATGAGTTTTAGCCAGTTGCCAAAAGAAATTGAATGAAACGCGGTCGTATCCTATACACACATGTCAATAGACTAGAATGCAAATGCGTGTTGCCAACTTACGTTGCAACCGCAAATCAGAATTTGGTGCCAGTGTTCTCCATCGAGCGCCTGCTACAGGTGATGTGTATAGTATGTCCTTATCACCAGGAAAATGATGCGCTACTACCGTCACTTCGTAACCCCTTTGCTGTAGCAAAAGGGCCGTAGTCAACCCAATCACACCAGCACCGATGACAGTAACCTTGCCCAAGCTACAGTTATTGCAAGCCATTTTTTTTTCTGTTTATCAAGAAAAAGAAAGTTGTTCGACTCTTTTAGCAGAAACCACATTTTATAGTTTTTCCCACTCCAATCTCACACTCTTCAACCAACTAAACTTATAAAGAAACATGATAATAAACAACTGCTTCAAGTGATTCAGAACTATTTTCCGAACCACTTTTTTTTATCGTACCACGACGCTGGAATTGCAAACTGCTGATCAAATGTATACAATGCAACATTTATTTAGCAGCGTTTGAATCTATAGAAACATTATTTCGTTGCATCCTTTACACTAATCAAGACGACAGTGGATAAAATGGCCGTGTATCACATCAGTCTATTAAAGGCGAGCTGATGTCGACGTGGAGAACCCTTTCTCCATAGTTTCAATAATGTACTCAGCAGAGCCCCAGCTAGATTGCACACCAAATCCACCATGGCCGTAAGCGTGCGTTACCTGAACTCTTTGCTTCTTGTTTCGAGAGGCTACACATCGCAGCGATGTCAATTCATCAAATAGTGGCATGTATCCTATCCCAACTTACTGATTGTTTCATTTTCAATACGTACACCACCGATTCTGGATGGACGCAAACCGACATTATACTTTACAATCTCCAATGGCTTCTCCTTCAATTCAGGGCATAAGGCCAATGTCTTTTCAAGAATAATCTTGTTGGTTTGAGCCTCTGGAAATGGGTTGCTATGGTAACTTCAATGAGTGATCGCCAGAATGACAGGATGCCGAGACTTACAAATCGTGCTTATTGGCAGTTCCTCCGAGAATGACAGTGCCATCAGATCTTGGAATAACATAATTGATGCCTTGTGCCCCTGCGCAAGTTTACTATTTAGGATAAAAGTCGCCTATCATCAGGCAATGCAATGCCCCTGAGTTTCAACATACCCATATGTGTAATTGTTCGCTTGATGTGGGGTGCGTTGACAACGATCGTCTGTCCTCTTGTAGGAAACACTGCTTCATCACTGACACCACCCAAGAATCGAGCGCCAAGACCAGTACAATTGATAACAAAGGGGTCCCTTACCAAGTCGAACACTTCGTCAATATGGCCTACATTGCGCTGCACAATCTCTCCGCCTAATTCCTTGAATTTGGTTGCGAGCCATGCAATATAGACTGGTGTGTTGATGAGCACTATCCATCAAGTCAGTCAGCTGTAGATCAAGCTTCAAACTCATAGAATACCTGTAGTATATTTGTGGCCTAACTTGGCCCCATGTGGTAAGCTGTCCTGTTCTGTCAAGAATTCAAACTGATGGGATGAATGGTAAATTAGTGTCTGGCGCACTTCATTCATGCATAAACATACGTCCTGAACCAAGTCTTTGAACCATGGATCAGCATTTTCTGGCAATTCGGCATCATCATAGTAGTCGTAACTGGGAAGAACCATAATACCTGGGTTCTCAGAGGATTTGGCGAGCTCCATGAATCGATTGTATGTAACAGTATCAAATTCTATGCACACAGAATTAAACCAGATCGACAAAGCATGTATTGAGCATCACTTACTTTTTAGCAATGTATTGTTGTTGGGAGCCATGGTTCTCCAATGAGCACCTATTATATGATGGCTAAGATTTTGTTTGACAGATCGGCAATATGCGTACATTACCTGCAAATGGAGAGGTATATTCAATACACATATCACCTGGAACATACTTTGCAATAATCATGACATTCTTGTACCCCTTTTGCTTTAATTGCAGTGCAGTGGATAGGCCAATGACACCAGCACCGAGAACTACGATAGGCTTGTTGGTATCAATCATCTAAGAATAACTTTAATGAAGAAATGAAAGGAAACAACAGATGGAAATTTCATCTTTTTTATATGTTTTTCTTTTCTTTTTTGGTATCACACGAATTAACCCGACACATCAATTCACAGGCTAAACTTAGAAGACCATGTGCCACAAGATCTGTTTTACTCAATCCAGATTTTTAGCGAAACACTGCTTCTTATGATATGGAGGCTGATGATTCATCACTTATTGAAATTCATACAGGGCAAGCAACCAATACTTTAGTAGATTGTATGACCTACCATCTGCTTACATTGCATCGCAATCGTGGAATCCAGCAGAATTTATATTTCGAGATCGCGTCCTGCGATGATATACACAAAGTGTATTGACTCGACCATGCCAATAACGTATAGCCTTTGTATACAACACACTAAGTCTCGATGTTTGCACTGTCATGAAATCCATATACTCGAACCTTCCACATTTCAGCCCTCATCATTCTAATCACTCGAAACTCAAGCCACCTACACTGAAACGGATGTACCAAATGTGAAGACATTGTAACGCATATCCATCAAATGTATTCCTTCATTACGTAAAATATGGATCTACAAATTGCTCATTAGAACGGCTACATTTCAGACGGTACAAGGTCAACTCCAAACAAACGGATGACGTGAGTGTAACCCTCATACACAGCATGATTTACCATCACTCCTTTAATTATCTTTGTAAAGTACCTGTATCTTTGGGTAGCAATTCTTCTTTATTATTTGAAGTACAACAAAGATAGTTTACCAATGATTTGACACAACTGTAAACTTCTAATTTTATAAAGTGATGGTAAAGGAGTGTTTGAAAAATAGTCTATATGCTGACAAACGAGAAACTTTGGTTGTCATACTTCATACATAAGATAAAACCGTCCATTAAGACTAGCACCTCTGTTTCGCAGCAGAAGGGGTATAACTTGGAATCATCGTTTGTCCCTTTGCTCTATTGCGGTCTAGTTTCTCAATTTTAACGAGAGTAGACGGTGGTAGTTATAGCAAATTTTGCTTGGAAGAGGATGGTGCAATTGGATTTCGGATTAAAGGAGAAGTTGCCGTTGACGAATGAATGATTCTTTGAAATAAACCAATTTTGAGCACTGGTTTTGACAGGGCCCATAAGGAAAGCGGTTAATGGCGAGTATCTAGGAGTAGTAGATTGACAGATCGGATGTTGGGTAACACTGTATTCAAGACTGCATAACATAGATTTGTATTTGACGCTAAATGCTGGTTGTACGGTATACCTATCTTTGAGGCATCCAGGGTCAGACCACCATCCAAGATTTGGTCTCAAAGTATTGATACCAGAGCAGTAACATTAGCGCGTAACCATGCCAAATTTTGCGAGAAATACGATTGTGTAGTTGGATTTTAGTTTGGATCAGCATTTGCAGTTGATGGATGAGTGATTTTTGAAATTAAACAGTTTTGAGCACTGATCCTGACAAAATCCATAAGAAAAGCTGTTAATTACGAATGTTTAATAGTAACCAACTGGTAGAGGAGATGTTTAGCAACACTCTATCAAAACTACATGGTTCTTGCATGCCTTGCTCTAAAGTGGCGCGGGCTGAACACCGTTTTGGGTGTTTAACAAAACAGAGCAAAGCGTGTTTTCATAATACCGTATCTGATTATCAGATAGCTCATTTTACTGAGGCTATATACCCAATTTTTTGGAGACGGCAACCATATAAACAGATTCCCCGTATCTACCTTAGTTGTTTATTAATCAAGCAAAGACGGTTATGATAGTACACTAGTAGTATAGTAAGAAGAAGGGGTTGTTTCATGGCTTCTTCTGGGACTTTGAAAATAAAACATACGCAAACCTTACATTGGTTTCTGTTTGATGATATGCAGTGTGTAATCCAAAGAAATAGCAAGTTTTTGCGGTCCTGATAATGCTTGTAGCATCAGTTGCTATAGATCTACATGGCAATAAAGGTACTCTTCGCAGCCAAAATGCCAAAATCCAACCCTCGATATCTCGTCTTCTAAGCCGTTTTAGATGCTCGGAATAGTGCCAAATAATTGCTATCGATCACCATTTACATCCTAAACCTTTGTCTTGATTTATTTTGGACCGATCCAAATCGTCGAAAATTCACGATTTTTCATGAGGTACCCCTCATGGTTTTTATTGAAAATCAAACAATCGCAATTTTGAAGGCGAAA
Organism: Mucor lusitanicus; assembly: GCA_010203745.1. NCBI lineage: Eukaryota > Fungi > Mucoromycota > Mucoromycetes > Mucorales > Mucoraceae > Mucor > Mucor lusitanicus. The sequence goes on along the minus strand of JAAECE010000009.1, from coordinate 1,004,450 downwards.
ACGACACTTTTTACTATGATATATATTAAATCAAAATGACCGTACAGATGTAAGGTAACCTGTGCAACTGCTATTTTGAACGTTGTATATGCTAAATCTCGACTTTTCTTGGAAAAACTGCTTTTTATATTTTCTCAAAATTCTTTATCTTTTCATTCTAAAAGTACCTTAAAATTGAGACCATTGAATGCGCCTTCCAATTCTCCCCTTAAGTTTATTAGAAAGTAGTATACGTTGAGGACACTTTCTATAGCTAGTTTTAACAAAAATGTTTACAAATGTCAAATTATATCGATTTTGATTCAAAAAAATCATCACAAAAAAATCATTTGGGTACAGTCACCACAGTGCAAAATGTTCAGTGTACACGTCATTCAAATTCTGTGTGCTCAGCTTATTGGCTGCAGTCACCCTCAGCAACGCGTCTTTTTTTTTTTTTTTTTTTTTTTTACGCTCCCTTTCCACCCTGTTTTTGCACTGCACTTTTTCTATTAAACCATATACTTTTTATTACTTTTGATTGAATACAATACCACTTTCGACAAAAGAAGCATACCTTTGCAACCACCAGTACTCAAGACGACATCTTTCAAGTTTGTTACAGTAGGTATCAGCCGATAGGAGCCACTTTTCGCGGTACAATATACAGTAATACTAATTATACAGTTTATTTCAGACCAGTTCGTTGCAATATACTTATTCATTGTGTTTGGCCAAAAGAAGCATACCTTTGCAACCACCAGTACTCAAGACGACATCTTTCAAGTTTGTTACAGTAGGTATCAGCCGATAGGGGTCACTTTTCGCGGTACAATATACAGTAATACTAATTATATAGTTTATTTTAGACCAATTCGTTGCAATATATTTGTTCATTGTGTTTGGTTTGTATTTGGTTTGTATATTCCCCTTTTTTGGTTGCCGTGGATTGGGTTGTCATGGCTTTGGGTGTTGAGGGTTTGGTTGTCATGAATTACATTCATTCATCCTTTTACTACTTTGTTTCTCGTAATACTGTGCATTCTTTTAGTTTGCTCTATTGCGATTTATTCTCTCTATTCTTTCCTCCCTTTTCTGCACGCAACTATTTTTCTGTTGCTGTACCACGGTGCTATGGTGTATCTTTTGACACATTGTATTGCTGGCAGTACTGCTCTTCTATTGTGGAGTAGCCTTGCATTCTTTTTGTTCTTCAAGTATTACTTCTTCTGTAATACTGGTGGTATTGGTGTTTTTGCTTTGTATGAGACAACCACGCTGATACTTCTTTCTACTACTTTCTTTTCTTTCTTGTACTCGTCATTTTGATGATACACATTGCATGTTACCTTTTTTTATGTAACTGTATTGCGATGATTCTTTTCTTCATCACATTCTAGTGATGCCCTCTTCTTACTTTCCCTTCCTTTTTATGGTTCTTTGAGCCATAACCCTCTTTTTTGTTGTGTGGATAAGCCTATCGTTGAAGCACAACTAGATTTGATTCAGAGGCTGGGGTAGATAGGTTACCCTCACTTGATTAGTATCACTTACTTGGTGCTAATTGAGAGTCTCAACTGTTTGCACTGTAAGCTGGGGTGTGTAGTAAGGCATATTCTGGCATTTTAGGGGATTTTGATGATAGAATTACTAAATTACTGTATTTAGTAATGCTTAAAACTCCGCCTAACGTCAAAACAGAGGGAAACCCTCACAAAAATTTTCAAAGTCCGCGGTGTTTAAACTAGCTTTTTAAGCGATTTTATTGGCTCAAATTTGGAGACAGCTTAGAGAAATAAAGCATTGATGTTGAAACTAAAAATGTAATGAAAAATAAGAAAAGCAAGATAAACATTCAAAACGCCTGGTACAAATGACCTAAGGTTACTACACACAATACAACCAGAAGTATCAGACATGATCAGCAGGTAGATTTGCTACCCTAAATGAGAGTTTAAATTGATAAACTAAGGAAAAACTTACTGATTTCAAGAAAAGCTGCTATGTAACAAAATGTATTTTAATGAATTTACGTTAGTCCCAGCTTCTTATTATATACCACCATATAACATAAACATCACGAATAGCTAAAAATAAGACAAGCCACCAACATCATTTGTCATCTCTCAAACACAGCAAGAAATGAACTTATGCCTGTCTATAATATTATTGATCTATGATAGCAGCCGCCATGAATCACAGGGTTGATTACATTTCAAAAGCGATGCAAATGCCCGGTATTATTGAAACAGCCCTTCTACTACTTCAAGAGGTAACATATCGCAAACTCTAAACGTTTATGTGGATTGTTGAGATGGCCGTCTATTATTGTCTACTAATAATAATAACCAAGATGCAGCCTCATTACAGTAAGGAGACGTCTTATTAAATCCTGTGTTTGAGAAGCTATATTTTGTAAAAGATCTTGTTCTTGGGTGTTTTTACAACTTTCTTGAGAAGATTCTTGCCCAGGTTTATGTAATGATTGGTGTTATTTTTTGCTCATTTAGCATCGTCTAATTAGCGCATTGATATTTTGTCGCACTTATAGCTCTGATATTTGAAGCCTATCGTCGCGGTAAAGTAATGCAAGAGTGTAAATGCACACACAAAGAGTCAAACGAAAGAGGTATATCGCAAGTATGATCCTCTACTGAATATACTAAATCATTTTTGCATGTGATTGTTGCATCCGACACTGGTATAATGCTTGCTTATTTCCAAAGATAAGGGCAACAAGCATTCAAGAGAATAAGCAAGATTTGATATGTTTTTATATTTATTCTATAGTAATCGTGATGTCTTCTTTACAGTGGAACTTTACGCAATGCATGAATAACCCAAAAATTAGAAGTCAATAGAGCCAAAGCACCGGCCTGATGAGCAGCACCCAAACTGATGGGCACCATATAGATGAGGGTACAGATACCCAAAGTGACCTGCGTAGCAGCAGCTAGCATCATGGCATTACAAGCAGCGCGGGCATTAGGAGGCAATGGCAAGCGTCGAGAATACAGCCAGAAACCAGTAGTACACAAGGCGGTGAATTCAGCCAATGTACGATGATCGAATTGAGCAGTTACTGGATTTTCCAGCAAGTTGCGCCATTTACCCTTGTCCTGAGGCTTGACGTAATGATCACTCCAGAGCTCGTTCTTGGGAGGAATGTAGCCTTCGCCCATCTTGGGGTACTCAGTATAGATTAAACCAGCATCTAGACCTGCTACAATACCGCCCGACAAGGCCGTAATGAAGATGAGGCCGCCCAGCCAGTGAGCGTATTTGCGCAAGTGTTTCAAGACAGGGCTATTGATCATGTCCGCAACGTGTTTGGGGTAGGTGCCCTTGGCCAGCTTGTCGTTACGTAAGATACCCGCAGCAGAAAAGATGGCACCCGCATAAATGATAAAGGCAGTACACAGATGCGCCGTGAGACGGTATTGACTGACACGAGGCACTGCACCTACTTCCTTCATCAAGGCCTCGTTCAAACCCGACTTGACCATAAACCAACCCATAAACCCTTGGAAGCCCATGACACTTGCAATGAACAAGACTTGCTTTTGTACCGATTTGGTCATGTAACCACGACGAGCAAAGTAGATGCCAGGCAACAGGATCGACATGCCAATGAAACGGCCAATCATGCGATGGCCCCATTCCCAATAAAAGATACCTTTGAAATCCTCAATTTCCATATGACGATTCAAGCTGGCAGGCACAAGAAAAGATATAGGTTAAGTATACAGATACACTGACACCCAGACACGGCCTACTTACAGCTTATATTCTGGATATTGCTTGTATTTCTCAAACTCGTCTTTCCATTCCTGCTCAGATCGAGGCGGTTTCATGCCCGAGATGACGTTCCATTCAACAATCGATAAACCAGACTCCGTGAGACGAGTTAAACCGCCTACAACGACAATGGCAAACACCATGCCCGCATTGAAATAAAGCCAGTAAGCTACTATGGGCTTGGTGTGTGTAACAACAGCTTTGGCAGCGGAGGAGGACACATTGTTGTGAGCCGATGCAGCCATAGTGGACATGAACTTGTGTCGCAAACCAGCGCTACTGCATGTCAAGCGAGAGAGCACCTTGGATTTTGGAGGCAACATGGCTGAAACGACGACATTGGATGTCATAAATCGCTTTGTTGATGCAGTCGTCGATTGGCATAATGAGCGGGTCAACACAGCATGACGAGGATTCAAAACTGGTCTACAGCGACTGGCAAGACACGATAGTCTTTGCAATGTGCGTGGTATCATTTTGTAATGTAAGCAAAAGCAAGAAACAAGAGTCGAGCAATGTTTTCTTTTTTCTTATATAGGATGACATTTGGCGGGATTTCGAGAAAAAAACCACCTCATATTTTCATGTATCAGATTTTCCATTTTTCGATAAAGAGACCTTGGAGATCTGATTCAGTTTGAGAATACTGTATCAACAGCGATGGAGGGGTATAAGGGCATCCTTTTTCAAGCGGATAGCAGGATGGCCAATGCCATTTTGTGATCCAGCCGTTACTACCAGCGACTGCTTGAGAATGTGTCAATGGAGGACATGCTGCCCTGTCTACAGCATTAACGGTCATGTACTGACAAGTGCTGGTATGCTATACAAACCCCACTTCAAGCGATACATTGACGCTATAGCCTGTACAGACAAGCATTTCTCTATTTTGACAGACATTGAGGCTCGCATGAAATACTCGCCCCCTTTGGTCATACATTACACACACACACACACACTGCGCTCTCCGCAAATTACAACATTTTGAATTGAAAATGGAGCTACAATAAACATGTAATGTTTGCTTCTCTCCCTAGTGCAATAATATCAATGATATTCCCTTTATTTTCTTGCCCCCTTACTTGGCCTACTATACTTCCCCCCCTCTTTGGTTGATCACAGATTTTCACCTGGAATTCCTTCCTTTTCCTTTTTATCTCTCTCTCTCTTCATATACACGCGTGCACTCTCTTTTGTACCTAGAAAAAAAAATGACAGATGAATACCTCGTAGAAGACAACAGCAGCTGTGCAACTGCCACGACCACCACAACGACACACACCTCAGCGACGACGGCGAGGAAAAACAACCAAAACACATTTTCGTGGTCGTCGACAAGTTCATCCTTCTCCAATTCAACGCTGCTGACGCAAGACGACGCTGCGGCGCAGGAGGACGAGTTCTCTTCCTTGTACCTGATACTGCTGGATGAGTTCTTTGACCTGCCCAGCAGTGACAAGAAGGAGAAGAAACTGAGCGAGATACTGGGTCGTGCTGCTTCGCATGGAGACATTCACACTGTGCGACAGATTATCATGGATGAACGACTACGTCCGTATTTGAATTTGGATGCATCAGATGATGAGGAGAATGATGGCTCGACACCGTTGATCTATGCCAGCTGCTTTGGAAAATTAGACATTGTCAAGTACCTGCTTCAGGTGGGAGCCAAAGTGGACGTACAGGACAAGAGTAAGAAGCGGATTGCATTTTGCATGAATTTAGTACAAGGCAGGCACTGACATGCTCTTCTTGAATCACAGTTGGATGGACTGCTCTCATGTGGGCCACGACCAATGGACATCATCACATTGTGCAGGTCTTGCTGGAATACAGTGCTTCGTCAGAAACCAAGTCTGCCAGCGGAAGAACCATATACGATCTTGTGGACCTAGAGAACCAAGACATGATCAGCATCTTGAACCAGACAAAGCTGGCAGCTGAGACTCAGCAGCAACAAGAGCAGCCACTCCATGCAACACCACCGCAACCGCAACCGCCTATCAAAGCACCCGTCGACACTGAAAAAGAGCTGCTGTATTGTGAAGAGAGCTTCCGATCGGTGCACAAGTTTAGCTGGGATCAATGCCTTCCAGACCAGATGTTTGTGTTTGCGCAAGAAGACGTAGATCATATATTAAACGTAGCCATATCCAATTTAAAACTGCCCATCAAGTCGAGATCTGAAATCTACGTGCCGGCCAACATTATATTTCTATGCGCCAGATTTGCCCATTACTTTACCAGCAGAGAGCTGGTGCATGAGCTGCTGTCCAAAGCAGTGCAAAAGATTGAAGTGGTTGTCAAGGTAAAATATACAAGCTTGTCTCTCATACATATATGGTACATGACTAACAACCCATGGGGATGGCCAGTCCAATGCCAATGACATCCACACACTGGCTTTCTGGATTGCCAATCTGTCTCAACTCTTGTACTATTTGAAAAAGGACGCTGGTCTTGTGGTGGCAACAGCAGAGCATCAATTAGAGATTTCAGAGCTAATATCAGAAGCCTATACCCTGCTTGTGCTGGACTCGGAGAAGCGCATGGACCGTATACTGGAGCCAGCCATGGTGGAGTTTGAGCAGATTGAGGGTCTGCCCGTTGTGGAATTTGCTGATGATTGGCATCGATTCTTTCGCCGTAGCAGGTCCTCTCCGCCCAATCGACGTTCCCTAGGCAACACCAGTATCATAGACTCGCTCTCCTCACCGCCCTCACCCCAGTTACCACAGCAACAACAGCAGCAGCAGCAGCAACAACAACAGCAAATACGAGCTACATTATCACCGCAATCCATTACATCACTGATGACATCTATCCTGTATGTGCTTCAATCATACGACGTGCACCCAGTGATAGTGATTCAGGCCATGGCACAATTGTTTCATTTCCTGTCATGTGAAGTGTTTAATCGCATCCTGTTTAACAAGAAGCATCTGTGCAGATCAAGAGCACTCCAGATTCGCATGAATCTGACTGTCATTGAAGAATGGGTGCGCGAGCATCATCTGCCCACTTCTCTGGGCGCCTATTTCAATCCCGTCATTCAGCTTGTTCAGTTACTGCAATGCGTGTCCCAGCTCACGGATCTGATGGACTTTATCCACACGGTCAAGGCGTTTGATTTGCTGAACCCGATGCAAGTGAAGCGTCTGGTGCTCAACTATCGCTATGAGGTGCAAGAGCCCAAACTACCCGAAGAAATCGAGAAATACACCATGCAGCTAGCTGAAGACACACTCAAGAGCCTTCAGACCGAGAAGCAGCAGCAGCAAGAAGCAGAGAAGCGATCCATGGACACCAGCAGCAGTCGGCCCAATAGCATCTCCAGCTTGGGCAGCTTGCTCATGTACAGCATGTCGCAGCAGCGAAAGAAGAGGCCCAACGTCAATCGGCTGTCTGTGCAAAGCGTGCCAGAGACCATGGCATTGGATGATGATGCATGCTCCGTGATGAGCCTGGATGACGATGCCTTGACACACAGCAGAGACATGATTGTGGAGAAGCGCGACGCCAAGTACATGCTGCCGTTTTCACTGCCTACAACGACCAACATGGTGCATTCAGGCTGGAATAACACGCATCAAAAGCCAGTGCCTGCTTGCAAGGAAAACATGAGTCTGTCGGACAGCATCTACTTTGAGCTCAAGCACAAGATGTCAATTGAAAGAGAAAAGAACATGCGAGAACGCAGCATCATCCCCACAATACCAGAGGAATGGCTAGAAAGGTTAGACCACCACACTGGCCAATATTAACAACCGCATGTTGAACCGATGCTTTGCTTGATTGCTTCTCCTTTTATTCCACACACATATTCTCCTTGAATTTATATTTATATATAAATTTCATAATTTACCCCTTTTTTATTGTTATTGTTGTTCCGAGTAGCTTATTCACCCTGCAGCATCTCTCATTTCATTATTTACCTCTCTTTCTCTCTTTTTTCCTCATTTTTCTCTTTTTTTAATACTACTGCTTACTCTCTTTTTTTGACACATAATAAAGGTTGACAACTAAACTGTATTTATAGCCATATATACACACACAAAAACCGCATTATGAATACGACACAGCAAAGTGTCCTGGGCGATTCCTTGTATAATTCACTGGCTTTTGGAAAGCTACTCGCAGATGATTTATACAGCAACATCAATCAGACCGACAACAGCACCGTCTACATTACGCCCAGATACAATACAACTGGAAAGACAGAATTAAAAGTACTATATACAAGTTCATCAGCCTTCATCGTATCAAAAATGACATTGGCACTGACTATGATATTAGATTGGCGTCTTGTTGCCATTCACTCAAAAAAACGATAATCTAACAGCTCAAATTGTGTGGGGGTAAAAGTCATGATTATGCAAAAAATACAAAGCATTAATCCAAAAAATAGTGGATCTTCGGCAATTCGAATGGCCGTCAATGATATCAACAGCAGACAAGTGATTCCTGGCGCTTACATTACACTGATTGAAAAGGACTCATTTCCTGACGCATCACTTGACCAGATGTCTGTAACAAATGCAGTCTATGCATCCGTAACGCTGCTCCAGCAAGGTGTCATTGGCGTGATTGGTGATATCTCGAGCTCTTGGACCTCATTGAGTGCACTCATGACCTCCACGCTTGAAATCCCTCAATGCTCCTTCACGGCAAATGCAGTGGCCTTTTCTGACAAGACACAGTACAAGTACTTTTTCAGAACCATACCCACGCAAGTCATTATCGCCGATGTCATGCTTGCCTTTGCATCCAAGCAAGGCTGGAACAAGCTCGGTGTGCTGTACACGGACGATCCGCTGGGCCAGCAGTTTTACCAGCGCGCACTGATTCAGGCCGGCACCATGGACCTCCACATTCTGCAGTACCAGGCCATTGCAACGGGAAACGCACCCGACGACATCACCAACGCACTGAAGAACATCACCAACGGTGGCGCCCGCATCATCATGGTGGCAGCAACTGCATCTCCACAGAGCCAAATCATGTTGCAAGCGCATGCATTGGGTCTCATTAGCAAGGACTATGTTTGGCTGATGATGGGTGATACCACCAAAGAGCTGCAGGCGGGTGTGGACAGTTACAATCAGAACCATACCATGAAACATATTGACTTTGCAACCGAGTACCAAGGCCTATTTCTGTTTGATAATTGGTTGTCTTTGAACGGCTATCCTCCCTTTGATCACTTTCTGGATCAATGGGCGTTGCTGAATCCAGACGCCTATCCATATGCTGGTCAAAGAAACATTTCGTCGTATGAAGGGTAACGTCTGTTTATTCTTGGCCCTTGTAGGGTTATGTTTAACCAACCCCCCATCTATAGTTTAGCATATTCATGCATGATGATTATGGCAGAAGGCTTTGGAAAACTCATCAACAATAGCAAAAACAAAACAGACGAACTTTACAGGCTGTCCACGGGCGAATTAGGTGATGAAATGCTGCCCAGTGCATTCAACATTGGCTATGTCGGTCCAGAAGGGCCAATGGTGTATGACTCCAATGGAGACCTCACGACAGGGTAAGTGCCAAAGACATCTTGTTGTATTGATAGACGCGCATTGGACTCTTTTTTTAAAAAAAAATGCACTCCAGGAATTACTTGGTTTACAACTTACAGCATGGCATCAAAAATGTGGTTGGTAAAAGCACTGGAGGTGTTCTTAATATTACTGCATCGCCCATGTTCTTTGATGGCACAAATCAGGTATACTAAATTAAATAGCCCAGACACACATCTCCTTACATGTTCATTTAAACTAGCCCCCTCTTGACTCACCACCAAGCGTACCTCTGAATCCAGATATTAGCTCTCCTATTTCACATGCCATCTTGGCTCTGTCCTCTGCGGGTGTCCTCTTTTCACTCGTTTGTTTCTTTATCGTCCTGTTTAATCGAAAGCATGAAGTATTCAAGGCCTCCAGGTAAGTGTGTCTGCCTTCACGGGTGTCTGTTGTGTAGTCCTCCACTCACATTCACGGCATACTAGCCCCCTTTTTTGCTGTCTGGAATTAGTTGGATTCATCTTGACCTACATTTCTGTGGTTATGATGATCGGCATTCCCTCACAAGCCTCTTGTATTGTCACACCTGTAACGTTTAGTTTAGGCTTTCTACTGGTGTTGGGGTAAGTTGTCATCATCGTATGATGTTTTTGAAACATGGCTCCCTAAAGTCGTTTTTTATTACTAGAAACATGATTGCCAAAAACTATCGCATCTATCGCATATTCAACAACATCTTCATCACACGCAATGTCATTACAGACAACCATCTGATTCAAACAGTTGTGGGCTTGGTGGGCATTGAAATGGTGATTTTGGTGGTGGGTTTGATTGTAGCCAAACCTGTGCCGACAAAGTTTGAAGTGTCCTTCTCCAGCCATTACTGGACATGCGAGCCACAGGGGAGCAACAAGATTATATTCCTCGTGTTATCCACCATCTATGCGGCCTGCTTATTACTGTTTGCTACTTTTCTGGCGTACAAGACGCGATTTGCCGGTAGACAGTACAATAGATACAGCGAATGTAAACAAATGGGCCTCTCTGTATAGTAAGTTTGCGTGACACACGCACACATCAATCCATGTGTAACAACCTCACTAACACACACGCGCAGTAATATTCTATTTTCTGCCCTGGTAGGCTTTGCTGTCATTGTCAATCCCTTGGCTGATTTCTACACAAAATATTACATTGAAGTCATCTCCATCCTATGGGCCACCAGTTTCTCGCTGCTGATTCTATTTCTGCCCAAGTTACAAGCATTCTATCGCTTCAAAATGAAGGAGAGAAAAGAAGAACTGGACAAGATGCAGCAAGAGAAATCCAACGCCAGCGCTACCTCACAACAACATCGCAAGAGCATATTCTCGTTCCTAAAGGCATCCAACATCTCCAACTCCAACTACTATGACAACCATCATGCTGAATCACACCATCCAGCAGGTGGCGGCATCAGCGAGCTACTGAGCTTGGAGCAAATCTTGGCTTCCGATGATCCCGTGTTAGACGACGATGACAATAGCTTGCGTAGACGTAAACCCAGTGCCATCAGCACCACAACCACAACCGACAATGGCGGAAGCAGCAACTTTATCGAGGTCCATGAAGGCGAGATGCCTATCCGAAAAGTGTTTCGCTATTTCCCCTTCTTGTCGCAATGGGAAATGCATCACATCATGGTGTTTCCTTGGTTGGGCTATTTCTCTCATTTTTCTGTAAGTCTGCTCCATTTCTAAATGTTATTATGTATATACGTACTCACGTGTGTGCGTATTTATAGAAATATGCCAAGAAAGGTACCGTCATGTCGTATCATCAAGCATCGGTTTACTCTGCCAAGCTAGAGGATTACGTCCTCAAGATCCATGGCCAAGGATGGTCCGACATGTACATTCAGTTACCCAACCTCAATGCACTCAATACCTGGGAACAATGCTTTAACCAAAAAAAACCAGACTATCTCGACTTTAGACGTAAGCCCACGCAAGACACACTGGGTATCAACAAAAGAGGAGGCTTGCCTGCATCCAGAGAACATCAGCTAGAGGAAGAAGAAGACCAAGAAGTGCTGCAATCATTGGATATCATACGACACCCACATGATAACACGACAACAACAACCATGATGATGGAATCTAGCATGTCGCAGGATTTATTGCTGAGGCGAATGAGTGATCCATCCGAGGATGATGTGAGCAATCCAAACACAGTGACCAATGTAGCCGCAACAAGCAAAGACATGCGTAAATAATCACTTTCTATACAAAACTCTCGTTAAAAAAAAAAAAGCAATTTCTATTATTATTTATACTACAAGCAGCAATCACCATCTTAATTTGACATATACATATTTATAAAACATACACGCAACCAACCACACATATCATATCTACAACAATTATATTTTCATAATCAATAAACACCACCACATTGCCTTTTTATTGTACCATAATACATTTTATATCATGATGAGCAAGCACCCAAGCTTTTGGTTTTAAATGTTGGTCTATTCATAGTTCGTGTCTTCTGGGACAATGAAATGGATATATGGAGATGAATGTCTGGCAGATTGAGTGACGAAAAGAGGAGAGCACACAAGATTTGTGCGATTATGCTGGTGCTAGTATTTACTATCTTATTACCTCAATAGTTTTTTTTAACTAAAAAAAAGCTGCAAATATAGTCTATTAAAAGTAAATTAGTACCTTTTCTATCTACAATTGTCCCCAAATTCACCCATACCTTCATATTAAAGAAGGCATTGCTTGAATCTTGCCAGCCAAAACCAGCAACAGCAGCAAAAAATCAGTTGGAACCCAGCTGAAATTCCTGTCTCGAAATGGCATTTTTTTGGTCTAGAATGGATTTCGAACATCTATTTTGCCTGATTTGACTATGTAAAATGAGATGATCACCACCTACTTCTTAATCCATCCTAAGAGTACTTTTCAATGCGCATCCAATGGTGCCAATAAAAAGAGATGCACTAAAAGAATTTATTGAGTAAATCGTAAAAAACCAAAAACCGTTTTTGGCGAAAATATCGAAATTTTACATATAAAGGTATCACAAAATGGCTTCAGGAGGCTGCCCTGGATCGAGAAGAGCAAAATGATCTTATATGTACCTTAGCAAAAGTCTTCATTTTCGTGCTCAAAAACGCGATTGTTTGATTCTCGATCAAAATCATGAGGGGTACCTCATGCTTTTTTCATCCAATTTTGATGATCTCAAAAAAGTTGAGCAAAGGTGTCAGACAGTTACTGTTGAACGAGAGCAATTGTTTGGTGCTACTCTGGCGGTCTAAAATAGCCATTAGCACGAGAAAACACGGCTGAAGTGCACCCAAATCTTGCTGTAGATTGCATGCTTTTGAGTAGTAGGAGGCAGTCCGCGTATGCTATCTTGGCCACACAAGGATTGTTCCGATTGATACAGACGTAGAATATCGTTGATGAGTCAGATCAACCATTGAAAAGTCGCTCAGAGAATGATGGGAGAAAATCAAGAGCCAACTGCCATCATGAATCAATTGAAACTTGTATACTTGACTCTATATGCAAGTCATCAGAGAATGATTTACAGCACTAGATCCTACCATTAGCCTTCTCTTGCTTCAGATCTGCAATAAATACAGAAGAATGATAGATGTTGTTGCGAACATTTGGAGATCAAACAACAAGGAGGCAATACATGATAAACCCAAACCAACCACTTTCCACCATATGCAACCCAATGCAAGCTAATAGCCAACAAATGCTTGTTCAAATGTATACACACAAGCAAGATGTTATATGATATGCACAGCAAGTCCTTGTGTGTATAGAGTAAATTTTGTGTATATACAGCGCGGACTCTGATGTAGTGCGGTGTGGATCCTGCTTCAGCAAGTGCTGTAGCCAAGATTTGCCTTTTTGTCAGGGCGGTATATACCGTATACATTACATTAGAAATGCTTGTACATACAGGTACTTTTTCCCTCCATTACTTACTTTATCGCTCTAATGATACTATACCCATTTCTTGATGATCTACAACATCAACAAGGGCGGCAGGTTCCACAATGTATAGTAAACAAACAAATCAGCTATCAGTCATTTTTTTTTAGCTCTATCTATATGTATATTCGTGCGTTTGATAGAAAACCTTTGATTTGCATTCATGTGCATAGATATCTCTTGTCATTCCCTAGGGTCCATGTTCACCTTTTTTTTTCGATTATAGCAGAGAAAGTGAGTCATACTACTAGTATAGGCTCAATTTGAATATGCATGCAACTCATTATTAACCCGTTTACACGCACACACACACACACGGATCCATCTATTTTTATAATAGGAAAAGCAAAAAACGTTTCCCCGTATTCTTCTTTGTATGACTTGACCAGAAAAAAATTTTGAGTCATACATGGATCCTTCCGTAAATAAATGAAAACCTCATTTTCATTATCTCATGATTTAAAAGTCAGGATCAAAACGATCTGATAAGATGGAGATCGAATGAAACGAGATAACATCTGATAAAAAAAAAGCATGGGAGAATAATACAAGTTCGTCATCATGTTGTTGTATATAGTGTACAGTGGGTCAGTTTTATTATGTAAAAGAAAAAAAGGGGAGAGAAAAAGATCAAAATGCAAGTTTGTTGATGTATATATGTGAGTGTTTTTTTTTGAGGTAAATAGTAGATTGTGCCATGTTGCGAATAGATTGGGGAGGTGATAATAAAAGAAGAGTTCAGGGTATATATATATGTATTGAGTTTTTTTGGATTTTAAAAGATGTCTTGTTTGTGGAAATGAAAGGATGATTGCAAGTAGATGGGAGACTTCTTTTTATCTTGCTGCTGCTGCTGCTTTTGTTGATACATGTGTTGATAAAGAGAATCTCCACTCGTGTTTAGATTAAATGTAGGTGGTTCCTTGAACGATGGAGTAGGCGATAACAAGGGCGATAATGAAGCGGTGGACGATGAAGATGCTGTCAGTGTAGGCGATGCAGATGAGCGAGGAAAATCTTTGAACTCGGCATAGTCATAGCCCAAGAGGGGATGGTGATTTAAGGCATCAGATCTGAGGCAATCTTCAGAGCAATATAGAGAGTTCTAGACACATACATGTTAGTGGTTGTCATGGAAACCCCTAATGTCCAAGTACTTACAGAATAGGAGTTGATGGCATTATCGCAATATGTGCACCAGTTGAGATCGCTCATGATGATAATGATGTGTTGATTTTATTGGGATTAGATGTTGTATGAATGGAGAAAAGAAGAAGGATGGTGTAAATGAATTCATGTTATTTATAACTGGTTTTTTTTCTCTCTTTTACTCGGGTCACTTGCTTTAATACCCCTTAAAGTCTGTGCCTCCCCTTTCATTTTTTCACGCCAAATCAATGCCACGACATGATTGGATTTCAATGACGGAACATACTTTTGATCTTTCTACACACGCGCGCACGCAAGGGACAAGAGGAGGAGGAGACCAAGAAAATACTCACAGCCACTATAGCAACACGTGCATAGTACACACTGATTTAAACAACAAATACTACCCCAATTTATTATTCTAATTGTGACGAAGCAACCTGTAAAAAGTCTGTGTTTGCATATATGTTTCTAGACTGTAAAACCAGTGGGTGCGTGAGTCTACTGCAAGAACAGTGCCTAGTAGCATCCATCTTACCATTTGCCAGATCTGCACTACATTATCCTCTGCTGCACTGGCCAAAACCCACCTATCCGTAGGATTCCAGCTAAAGTCAGAAATGCGGCTTGTATGACCGCTGTGGACAAACTGTAGTTTTTTAAGTTAGCATTTAATCCATACCAGCCATGCATACATGTTTACTACCATGATTTCTGGTGGGCCGTCCTCGGCATCTTCTGGTGTTTGCTCTTGTCCAATGTGTCGTAAATCCCAAATAACAATCTTGCGGTCTGTACCTGCTGATGCTAATATAGGGTCGTCATGGGGACTCCAGGCCACTTGCGTGATTTCTCCTTCATGCAGTTCCATCGAGTGCAATTTTGTATCAATTTTACGAATATCAAATAAACCGACCGTCTATGACACACATGAATCATCCAGGCCTGAAATCACACCATCATCACGTACCTTGTCTGAACTGCCCGTAGCCAGCATCCAATCCTTATTGGGATGAAAAGCCACAGAGTTGATCTCGCCTTGATGGGCTTGCACTCGCTGTACTGGTTTGACAGGATCACGACTATCCCAACTAAAATGCGTGTGTGTGTGTGTGTGTGTGAGTCCACAGCCATCAGCTTGCCATCCCCAAAGGGCCCCTTACATCATCAACTTCATATCATCCGCAACAGATGCAAACAAAGACTCATTGGCTGAATTCCAACTCACATCCTGACATGAAGCATACATCCAATCGGATACGAGTGAGTATCTTTTTGCTGCTTGATTTGTAGCAAGCTTTGTTTACTACCTACCTCCACACAACCCGTATGACCCTCATATCTCTGATAAGGTTGCAATTCCCTATCACTATTGGGTGTCATACCGATATCCCTAAACACATAATCGAGTAAATACAAGAGACCGCGCGGGGCTATTTGGACATGCTCTACTTTACCAGTGACAGATCAAGTTATCAAATCCTGCACTCAGCAGATGGTTCTTTTTGGCGAGATGGGGATTCCAGGCTAAACCATAACCTTCCATTTGATGACCCTTTAATCTCAAGATGGGTTCACACGTTCCTGCTGCTGTTTGAGATTGTGTACGATCAAACACGAGAACATCGCCATCCCGTGTCTTTGTTGCGAAAATGTCAGGCTGATGCGGCTGGTAACGTGCCTTGTTGACTTCGCCTTCATGACATATCTTTTGTGTAATGTACATCTTGGTCTTTTGCTCTTCGGGTGTGTCCAATCCCTTCTCTGGAATGTCAATGTCGAGATATTGCGCATAATTGTCCTCCTCGTCGTTGGTGTGTGTGCCGATCAGCAGCTCCTGCGTGACGAATCCATTGGCACTACAGAGGGTGTCAGCGCTTTGTCACTCGATGATCGTACCGCAGCTTACACTGTGCGTTTGGGCAGCCATTGACAGGTCAGCGTGGGCCATGTCAGGTTGTGTGTGATGACCATGTCATACAGGACGGGTGCTGTCTTTTTCCATTGCGTGTAGTCCTCCAAGATGCGCTTCTTTTCATCTTGCTCGTTGCTTGCTAATCAGCCACATGTTAGATCCGTACACGGGTGCTTGCTGTCTGTGCTGATCAATACCTTGTTCTGTCATTCTGCGTCGATCTATGCAAAAGAGTAGAGGAAAAAGGGAAAAAAAGTTGGCTATGGCGCGCCCAAAACAATGGATGGATGCTCCTGCTAAATGAGTCGTCACTGGGACTTTATTATGATTGATTTAAAGATGCTGCTCGCGAGCCCTTTTAAAGTTCTCGGTAGATGCTTCAACCCAGTACTGCATGCTCTTCAAGCCTTCTTCTTCATAATCCTCTCTGTAGTTCTCAAGAGGAGGATACTCTTTTCCATGCTTAGCGGCGACATGGGTAGCATGGTGGTTCAACCACACAATCAGCGGCTCTCTTCTACGTCTGTCGCCATTGAACAGCTCGAGCGGACTGAGTCCATCGTCATGTTCAGCAGCATACTTGAGCATCAGGTTTTCATGCGGCAAAAGAGCATCACCGCTCCATACACGGGCCAAAGCTCTCGCTTGGGTATCGTATTGCGACAATGGACTAAAGAAGGGAGGTTGTCCGACAAAGGCCATTGTGGGATCACTGATCAAGAAGGACTCGTGATAGACATTGAGAGGAAACTGAGGTCCAAGCACGACATGGCTCTCGGGCACGTCGTCGTAAATAGGTCGAGGTGGAGCATACTTGACATCCTCCTTGCCTTTGGGGATCACCAGGTCTCCCAAAAAGGGCATGCGACTGTTGAACCCACTGCAAAAGATGACCTGATCAATGTTGTCCAGCGTGGAATCATCCTCAAAGACGACAGATCCATCCACCTGTCCCTCGGCATTGGAGAAGGCCTTGACCTCAGGCTTGACAGTGACGCATTTGGGGATCAAGGAACGCAGCACTTGATAAATGACAAAGGGAGAGTCGAATGGGCCCTTGATGGAGATGGTGATTGATTTGGCAAATCCCTCCAAGGATCGCACAATATCCACAGCAGACACACTGCCACCCACAATGAGCACATTCTATTAGATAGTTGGTTCTACAGGTTAGCACAGCATGTATTAACCACAGCTGTATTCAATCCAACCTTGTCCTTGTAATCCTCAGGCTTTCTGTACTGAACAGAATGCGACACCTTATCGGGATAAATCTTGTTGAAGGCTGTCAAATCCTTGACATCAGGCACATAGGGATCCTGGTGCTGACCAGAAGCCACAACAACAGCATCAAACGTCTCCTTCCAGCGCGTCTCACGCACCATACCGCTAGTGTACACATCGTACTTGCTCAGCGTCAGTTCCCAAGTATGATCCTCGTGGTTCTTGGTGACCAGATCCACGCTTGTGTCAAATTCAATCAACGGCATTAAATCAAACGTATTGGCATAGTTCTCCAAATACTCTGCAATGTCAAAATGAGGGACATAGAGGGGCGTGTTTTCGGGAAATGGAAAATCAGGCAATGCCATGAGATGAGTAGCCGTGTTGTTGTACAAGTCTCTGTAACAAGCTGATGGTGGTTTTTTGGTGAGCAGCAAGTTTTGCATTTCTGGCGTCATTTCAAAAAGCTTCTTTTGAGGTTCGTCTGTTGCAGGATGAGCATAATGATGCTCTTCAGCTTGTTGTCTGGCTACACGAGACGTAGGCATCTTGGGCTTGGGTCGAGGTCTTTCTGAATAGACCCTGTGGCACCACTGATTAATACACACAGTTGCTTGCGTGTGTATATATCGTAAATCACTTACCAGACGCCACCCACATACGAATTTCTATCAAAGACTCGAACAGAAAGCCCTGCTTCCTTTAAGTGTCTTGCGGATACCAACTATACAAAAGACGCATATTGATTTAGCATAGATGCCCGTTACTACACATCCATATATACCATGACTTACGCCAGAAGGTCCAGCGCCAATCACTGCCACCTTTTTTATGTCTGATTTGAAAACATAGGGGTCTTTTAAAGCTTCATTTGCTTCCTCCAAGCTCTTGTTTACGAGATCTTCAAACGAGATTTGCGGTGGTGGGGTTCCTTCTTGGACGGACATGTTGATTAAAATAGAAGGAAAAGAAGCATCAATATCTTTTGGGGCTCAATGCCACCAACTATATAAGCAGCTCGCCCTCCAATACACAAACTTAGCATCACGTGCTGATTATGTGGTCAAGCGATACTTTTCAGAGAAATACGCAGGGCATTTAAGCTTTTGCCCTGATACTCGGACATCATTCGATATCAAGCCATGACATTTGTTGCGAAATGAATCATCTTGTCGACGAAATAACGGATACTTTGTATGCTATTCTGGGGGTAATTTGCGCTTCTTCAAGACATCTTGCGTTTTTGAACATCTCCATTGGCGCGCGCATTTTGGCTCATGCGAATTGCGCTTTGAGTAACATCAAGCTGCGTCAAGGCAATCGATTTACAGCGTATATCTGCCCAGTCTTGGTTTTTCGCGCATTTCGTTTGGCGGATTCGTATTCTCTCGTGTTGTTGATAAAGCGTTTCTACAGGGCACACAATGTCAATACATTGTAAAGGTAGCATAGCCCTCCTATTGATGAGTAAGCTTGTGGATGATGGCTTTCGTAATGGGGCTTATTTGCTATCAGTGCTTCGCCAACAGTCAGCTTTAGATTCGCGTATACGTCTAGTGGACAAATTGTCGTATGTTATTGTTGCTATGATAATTTTGTAATATATGCAATCTTGGTGTAACTGGTTACTGCACATTAGTTGAGCGCTCCATGACATCAAGTCGAGGAGATTCTTTAGAGGCCAGATCGGATTCCTGTTGCCAATGAACAAGATGGATTCGGGCCTATACTTTTGCAATACGTCGTTCAGTATATCGCAAGCGAGATGTGGATCAGTAGTAGTAGCGCAAATCGCATCACATGAATCAATCATGCACAGAGTGGTGTTTATCAACAGGGTCTGTCAGCAGCATCCAAAAATCTCAACTCGTAGTATATAGGAATCTATAGATTTCCACTGTGTTATCTCTTATCTGACATGCAATCCTTCCAACGTGCACCTTTGGAAAATGGAACTTTTCTCTTTAGTAGCAGGCAGGCAGGCAGACAACCAACATGGCTCGTCCTATAAACGATTGACATTTAGACCAGATGATGATACACACACAACATAACACTCACGTACAAACAAGTAGATCCAATCGCTCCTGATAAGATACAAGCATAAAAGGCAATTTTTTCGGTTAGGTAACCAAAAGAAAGATGGGTAAACGACAAAGAAGAAAAGATTTTCCGTGGGAAGAACTATGCAGTTTTCCTTTCCACTATCATCATTATGAAAGCCAACAACAAAAGAGTCAGCTGAAACAGGTTGATTTCGTATAAATACACTACTTTTGAGTGTAACCCCTCTTTTTCTCTCTTCTTTTTTTACTTACAAACGCACACACAATATGAGCACTACACCTACCAGCGAGAGACCTCGTCGTCTTTCCATGCCCAAACTAACACGTCGCTTGACCAATGTTACCATTCATGTGGATGACGATAAGGACAATTTAGAGCCCGTCACCACGTCAAGCGTGCCTTCTAGCAAGTCCAAGCACATTGCATTGGATCCTGAGCATTTGAAGGAGTGGAAGCATGAAATGGCGCCCAAGAAGAACGACAAGGCCTCCATCAAAAAGGACATTGTGCAGCACTCTGTCGAGACGCTCTGCCGCAACCCTTACAACCTGGACAAGCTCGCTGTCTACCAAGCAACGGCCTACTCTGTGCGCGACCGTCTGTTGGAGGATTGGAACATGACGCAAGAAGCCATTCACAAGGAAAACCCAAAGCGCTGCTACTACCTCTCCATGGAGTTCTTGATTGGCCGTGCTTTGGACAACGCCCTCCACTGTCTTGAAGTCAAGGATGTCTACAAGGAGAGTGTCAAGGATTTGGGCTTCAATTTGGAGGATTTGTTGCAACAGGAACGTGATGCCGCTTTGGGTAACGGCGGTCTGGGCCGTCTGGCTGCTTGCTACATGGATGCTGCTGCTACTTTGGACTATCCTACATGGGGCTATGGTTTGCGCTACCAATACGGTATCTTTAAGCAACTGATCAACAGCGATGGCTACCAAATCGAAATGCCTGATTACTGGCTTGATTCCAACGGTAATCCTTGGGAGTTCCCTAGAAACGATGTACGCTACGAAGTCCAGTTCTATGGTTATGTTGCAACCAAGGTAAATGAGAAGGGTGAATCGCGCATGTCATGGGAAGGTGGTGATCGAGTGCAAGCCATGGCTTACGACGTGCCTATTCCTGGTTTCGACACCAAGGGGTGTGGCAATATCCGTTTGTGGGCCTCCAAGTCTCTCAAGACCTTTGATTTTGCCTCCTTCAACGATGGTGATTACGACCGCTCTGTGGCTGACCAAAAGAACGCCGAGAATCTGACTTCGGTGCTCTACCCCAACGACAACCACTTGGTAGGTAAGGAGCTGCGTCTCAAGCAAGAGTACTTTTTTGTCAGCGCCTCTCTGCAAGACATTATCCATCGTTTCAAACGATCCAACTGTGCCTGGAAGGACTTCCCCGATAAGGTTGCTGTCCAGTTGAATGATACCCATCCCACCTTGGCTATTCCTGAACTGCAACGTATCTTGGTCGATATCGAGGGCCTTGACTGGGACGCGGCCTGGGATATCGTGACCCGTGTCTTTGCATTCACCAATCACACCGTCTTACCCGAGGCCTTGGAGTGCTGGTCCGTGCCCATGATGGAGCACATCTTGCCTCGTCATATGCAAATCGTGTACGACATCAACCTCTTCTTTTTGCAAAAGGTCGAGAAGATGAACAGTGACCGTGGTCTCTTGAACCGTGTCTCCATCATTGAGGAAAGCAACCCTCAGCAAGTGCGTATGGCCTACCTCGCTGTCGTTGGCTCTCACACCGTCAATGGTGTTGCTGCTCTCCACTCGGATTTGGTCAAGACGGAGCTGTTCAAGGACTTTGTCAGCTACTATGGCCCTGAAAAGTTCATCAACATCACCAACGGTATCACGCCTCGTCGTTGGCTGTACCAAGCCAACCCTGATTTGCGCGATTTGATCACTGAGACATTGGGCGGCAACCACTGGGTCACTCATCTGGATGATCTCAAGGGCCTCACCAAGTATGCGGATGATGCTGACTTCCAAGCCAAGTGGATGAACATCAAGCTCAAGAACAAGGTGCGTTTGGCTAGCTGGATCAAGGCCAACTTGGACATTACCGTGGACCCTCGCTCTCTCTTTGATATTCAGGTCAAGCGTATCCACGAATACAAGCGTCAATTCATGAACATCCTCGGCGTCATCTACCGCTACAAGAACCTGCAACTGTTGTCTGCTGAAGAACGCAAGGATGTCACGCCTCGTGTTGTCATTTTTGGCGGTAAATCTGCTCCTGGTTACTACGTTGCCAAGATGGTCATCAAGCTGATCAACACTGTCGCTCAAGTCGTCAACAATGACGATTCCATTGACGGTCTTTTGAAGGTGGTCTACATTCCTGACTACAATGTCTCTCTTGCTGAAATCATTGTGCCTGCATCTGATATCTCTCAACACATCTCTACTGCTGGTACAGAGGCTGCTGGTACTTCCAACATGAAGTTTGTTTTGAACGGTGGTTTGATCTTGGGTACAGTGGATGGTGCTAATATCGAGATTCGTGATGAAATTGGCGAAGAGAACATCTTCATGTTTGGTACTTTGGCTGACAAGGTTGCTGATATCCGCCATCAACAAAAGTATCATGGCGTTGAAATCGATCCTAACCTCCAAGTCGTGCTTCAATCCATCCAGTCAGGTGAATTCGGTGGCCCTGAAACTGCTTCTGTCTTTGGTCCTCTCATCAATACCTTGACTTATGGTGGCGACTACTATCTGATTTCTGCCGACTTTGAGAAATACTTGGACGCTCAAGACAAGGTGGATGAAACCTACAAGGACACTGCTGCTTGGGCTAAAAAGTCAATTTTGTGTACTGCTGGTATGGGCTTCTTCTCTTCTGATCGCGCTACTCGTGAATATGCTGATAAGATTTGGAACATCAAGCCTGTCAACATTAAAGAAGCTGCTGTATAATTTGCATTTATTGTATATCTATTCTAAATACCGTTTTGTAAAAAATAAAATAAAAGAAAATGAGTAAACATTTTACAGTATTATGTTCAATAAGTTGATGAATCGCAGTAAAACATAGTCAGAGAGAAGACATCCACTTGAGCAGATGTCGTTGTAACGACTACTAGATACCTGTAACTTTCATTACCGCATAATGAAGCAGGCAGTATATGTAGTAGTATTATTTATTGCTTGAATATGAATGCATCATCATCATATCGATTAGTTGCCACATAAAATTAGACATTTTATGCATCCAAACATGCTTTGTTTAATACTCATTTACCAAATATACATGTATGTATATCAGTTTTATAGTTTGCTTTTTCTTTGCTTCACATCAAACATTTTCAAGAATAAGCCGGTTTTGAGCACTGATCTTGACAAGATCCTTTAGAAAAGCGGTTAAATACGAGCGTCTATAGTAGCAACAGGCTAATAGAAGTGATGCTGTGCAAAACTGCATGTAAGCATACCTCTAGCAGTATAGCACTAGCAAACATGAACTTGCTTTTGCTTGCTTCATATCATTGATTTGCATTATTCATACACGGGTAAACTCCCTTTCGTCGTTTACCCAATCACAAGAGCTAAACAACGCTTCACACACACTGAAAATATTCGGGATGACATTTGAAACCTTTTCCAATAACTCGATGAATACTTAACAAATTCAAAAACTCTAAGCAAAATATGATAGCAGTGCAGTCGATCATGCCTTCTGAAACGAGAGTAAGAACTTTCAATGGAACATTGCGTTTATAACTGCATTTGAAAACACAAATTTGGCAAAATCTGCTAAGTACAAACCAAATCGCATAAAAACTAACATAACTTTCTAACGTACCTTCTAACTAACCATCTAACTAACTCTAACCATGACATGAAAACTAACAACACAAAAAAAAAAAAAAAAAAAAAAAAAAAAACGCGTTGCTGAGGGTGACTTCAGTCAATAGGCTACCGCAGCACAGAGCGCACAGAATTTGAATGACGTGTACAATGAACATTTTGCACTGTGGTGACTGTACCCAAATGATTTTTTTGCGATGATTTTTTTGAATCAAAATCGATATAATTTGACATTTGTAAACATTTTTCTTAAAATTAGCTATATAAAGTGTGCTCAGGGCATACTACTTTCTAATAAACTTAAGGGGTGAATTGGAAGGCGCATTTAATGGTGTAAATTTTAAAGCACTTTAAGAATGAAGAGATGATAAAGAATTTTGCGAAAATATAAAAAGCAGTTTTCCCAGGAAAAGTCGAGATTTAGCATATACAACCTTGAAAACAGCAGTTGCACAGGTTACCCTACATCTGTGCGGTCATTTTGATTTAATATATATCATAGTAAAAAGTGTCGTTTTCATGTCTAAAATTGCGATTGTTTGATTTTCAATAAAAACCATGAGGGGTACCTCATGAAAAAATGTGAATTTTCGACGATTGGGATCGACCCAAAAAAAATAAAAATAAAGGTTTAGGATGTAAAGGGTGATCGATAGCAATCATTTGGCACTATTCCCAGCATCTAGAACGGCTTAGAAGACAAGATATTGAGGGTTGAATTCGGACGATTTGGCTCGGAAAAGTACCTTTAGTGCCATGTAGATCTACAAAAACTAATGACAGGCAGATTTTGGTCCAAATTGGATGATTTTCCCTGAACCCCTTTTTGGCGATATCTTGACGAAAAATCATCCAATTGACATGAACCAAGAGCGATTCGATAGCTACACATTGGATCTACCATGATATAGCAGTTTTGATTACCACATATGCATTCCCTTTACGAATCCGCTCAAAATGTGAAATTTCGTGTCCCTCAAGCAGAGGGTTAGAGACAAAACTCGGAATATCTATATAAAACTTGCACCATCCGATAGAAATTTGAATGGCAAACAATAGTTAAGCTCTACGCTACTTGCATCCACTTAGTGAAATTCGAGTGTAGAGCCCTTCAAAAAACACGCATGTGCACCTTTTTTGATCATTACTCGTGCAAATCATCGTCTATTATTACGACTCTATCACCTTTGTTATACGAATAGAACATAATGTCTGATGTACAGAAGAACAAATGTATATCGATATTTGTCTATCTAAGAGTATACTTGCGAGCCTTTAATCTTTATAATGACTCTTAATATTTCACCGGGCTGAATATGAGCGCTCACACAGAGAGATCCTACTGATGATATACTACCACAAAGAATGGCAGGTGACCGTAGCCGCTCACTGCGACTTTTTGGTGGGTAATAAAATAAGGGTAAAATGCCGGGCAAAGTATACATTCTACCCTTATATTACCCCAAGGGGAAAGTATACAACTTGCCCACATATTACTCTAAAGCATAATTGGTATTAGGCGATAGGTTGCCAGCATAATACAATCTCAAATGCATACAAAATTAGCTGTATTGTATTCAGATCATATGTCAATCATAAAATTTGCAAAATTGCAATGTTCTTTCTCTTAAAAACCCTCACATAATACCCCAAATTTTGAGCAGAATGACATGCGTACTTTACCCCTAGGGTAAAACGAGGTAATGCAACTAAAAGTTGCGGCGCCCGCCTGCCCACTGCAGCCCTGTGAGTACCCGAAGACGCCCTAATATGACCCTAATATGAACGTATTCCGGGTCGTCTTCCGGATACCCAAATAGAAACGTTTTACGGTATACCCTAATACGGCCCCGAAGATGGCTGTATTTTGGTGCCTAATATGACCCTGAAGACTGTCACATTAGAGTCGTCCTTGTGTCTTCTAGGATAGCCATTCTATGTTATCAAAATACTTCCCTATTTTTGCCATTCTCTGACCTGAATATGGCCGTTTTATGGCTCTCTCTTTAGCGCCCCATTGGCTTCACCTCATCTATGATCACTGATATTGCGAATGATTCTTTCCATCCATTGGATTGTTCCTATGATGATTCATTCCATTCCATTGCTTATTGGACAATTCTACCATTATTTGCTCACTTTCAGTTTGTTTATTGGCTTGTAATTTGATCTTGGATGTGGATCTTTCAATACGATTGGTAAATATATACGATGCATAGGATGTAAATGACGTGGATTTCGTTTATTTATAGGGATTTTGCACAATAATGAGGTCAATGATACGATGGAATTTTACGAAATGCAATAATTAGCATGCAAAATGTACAGCTTGAAGATAATCCAGGGATCTTGTGCGTTGGTACGGCAGTACAATCGACATATACTACAGCAATATGCTACAGAGAGATAGAATGATGAGGATGAGACCAGCAAGGGAGAGGGCAGTCGTGGATGCTAAGATGGGGCCTTGATCAGAGGATACATTGCAGTGGTAGTGATTCTAGAAGATGGCAGGGTATCCTCCTACAAAACAAACATGATTTAGACAAGAGATTGAGATGAGACGCTTCAGAGAAAATACCTATTCATTGATCGTTGGTGCCTTTGTCACGAGAAACTCAAAGCAGAAGTAGCATCAGCAGCAAATTTAGCCCATGTGGATCCCATCTAGTCGTGTTTACACATGGTTTTAGTTTTCACAGTGACGATAGGATATCAACAACAGTAGAGCACTTTACCTTCAAATGATTTGGTGTCAAAACTTTGGATCTGTATTGAAGAACCATCACAAACGCGACAAAGGAGAAGAAAGAGGGGGATAGAGACAGATGGCAAGCAGCAGATCAAACGCAAATGAGCAGTGTAAAGCAGCAAAAAGATGGCATGGACAGGGATTATTCACTATAAAAAGCATTAAAGACAGGATAATGAGGCATTTGTTTTCAAGTGAGCAGAATCCGCCTTACCAGTTACATCATGTAGATTATTATGCCAGGCAAGCCGTCATGAGAAAGAGAAGACAAGCAAGAGAAAAGAAAGCCTTTTGCACAAGTAAAGACCTTGCGAGGATGTAACACTATGCCAAGTTAATACGAATGTCTTTCAATCATTTAGTAGGATATTTACATCTTACATACCTTTTTAAATCTTAGAAGAAAAGAGAAGAAAGGGAAAGAAATAGAGAAATAGTACCAACTCCCAGTTTAAACTTCCAGTTTGAGCTGCTTCTTGATGCGTTCATAACACACAACACATCTCCTGATATAGTAACTGGATGAACAACAACAAACAATCTCTTTAAGTCTTCACGATTTATGGCCGTATTAAACATGCCCTTTATTTTTTTTGGATGTGTAAAAAGCATACTGTATAACATACCAACATTTTCTTTGAGATTAACGTAATAAATAACCATGTCCTATCAATCTACCTCATCACCCATAAAAGCATCAAATGTCTAAGCTGCACAACACTTGCAGCCAGACTATACGGCTCATCATGTTGCACAAACATACATATCGGCAACATCTACCATCTATTTTCCTTTCAAGGCGTATTAGGGTTCCGTAATACGACTGAAGACTACTCAGGGCTGTAGTGCAAAAAATTGCGTTTGTGTAATATAAAACAAATGCAATCAGAAAAATTAAGTTGAGGGGCTATGGCCCAATGGATAAGGCGTCTGACTACGAATCAGGAGATTCCAGGTTCGACCCCTGGTAGCCTCAACTCTTTTTTTCACGATCGGAATATCGTGAGACGTTACTATATCCTTTTTCTTTTGAATCTGGTGGATGGGTGGCAGTGTGCATGAGCTAGTGGCTCAAATATCGTTTTGTTTTAATAAAGAAAAAGCATGGCTCATATATTTTTGAAACATATAACGAACAGGCTGGCTTCTGATATAATTGCATAGAATGGTTTATGATGTATATAAGTATAAAATATAAATAATGACAAAAGGAGGGAATATGTGAATGAATGATATTATAGCTACGTAGTAATGTAGTATGTCTGATATAATGAAATACTGTAAATAACAAGAGCAACTCTAATCAAACCCTGAAAAAGCAGTATGGGCAGCGCTTAGATGAACTGTGCCTGTATCTAAATCGATGGCGTAACAAAGGAAACTAGCATCAATGCTGTGAAAAGAACAAGGTTGAGTATTCTGCATCCAATGAGATGAAAAACAAACAAAAAACACCACTTACATGCTCATCATGGTATACGAAAAGAATTGAGACAAATACCAAGGCATCAGTGTTCCAATGAGTCCCACCACAAATCCATGAGGAGAATGTAGGCTGTGAGTGGCATAGACATAGGCACCGAAACCGGACGACAATGCAATCACACTTGCTCCAATGTATAAGATGAGTTGCGTCAAAAGATCTGCGCTTCACTGGTCAGTAACAATGCTTTAGAGTCAATAATTCACTCAATTTCAACTTACCACCAAACAATCCAGTTAATAAATTGCGTCTAAAAATCTTGGTAGCAGATGTAGCAGCAGAGCAAAAACTCTCCCCTGTGATACCGGCCAAACTGATGGTGTAGTTACTGAATGTGCTGACGAGAGCGTCAATGTATCGTAATATGAAGGATAGCACTGCTGCAAATGGTCTTGCTGTTTTGGAATACTTTCGGATGGATCTGGCAACGAATTGTAAGAATTGGATGATGGCCAAAATCAAACTTCCAAACGCTAGTGTTCCAAACGATGTGGTTGAAGCTTTTATCAGTGCGCTCTTCCAGGGCGGGTTGTTGATTGTCGTTGAGGGATCATTGCGATGAAAGTACCACTGAGCAGTGATGGCTGATAATGCAAATCTCTCCATGTACACCAGCAGCTTGGCTGTCCACATAAAGATGAATACGTAAAATGCCGCTAATGAATACACATAGTTGTTGACCACCCAGATAGCACCCGTCATTGAAGATTTGTCGCCCAAATGACCAATTAGCCATAATCGATTGAAAAATGTAATCCACACAATAGAGAACACAATAAAAGTAGCCAATAAAACAAAGGACACAAGAACGATACCAGGATTGAATCGAATAACATCACATGCAAGCTTATCATTCAATTTGTGAGTATTTCCTTAATTGTGTGGCCTCATCCCAGACTAAAAAGTCGGTACGTACCTCTATAACAGACACTGTTTGATTGATTCTATGCTTGTTATCAAATATCACCTTGATGTATAGCAGGTTCAAGATGAGTGGAATAAATGACATGACCGTGAGTCCAGTGTCCTTTGCTGAAGATTGTTTCTCTCCTTCATACACAAAGTTGCTCTGTAATGACTCCACGAGTGTCCATATAAACACCACAGTCAATGCAATCGGCACACACACCACGGTTCCCCACACAAATGTCTGTAATAAAACAGGTTACGATTTGGAATAAATCAAGAACCATGTTGGCTTACCTTTGTAAATGTACGTAATATATACAGCCAGATGGTTCCAATTAACAAAGCAGTTGCAATTATAATGCACAGAATGCCTATTGGAAATGGCTCAGCAGAAATTTCATCGAGCCCCGAGTGCCTCTTTACCTGCGCTATCTCTTATTGTTTTAAACGTAGATCCCTTGACATAATCTTCAATGGCATGACTCTATCAGCAAGGGACAATGTGAGCAATCCACTCCGAAACCATCCATCATCAGCTTACATTGGTGGTAAATAGTATAATCAAGCCCGATATAAAGAACACTGCAAAGCAGATGGCGTATAGTCCAGCGAAAATGGGATCTCTGTATTTTCTGTCCGCAGCTGCTGTAACTCCAGGTGGTATCTATTGCACGGTCAAATCACATCACCCTATCCAATGAGCGATACACACAACTTACGGATGCGGATGTGGGCAGTAATGATTCTGATAAAGACCTTGTATTTGCGAAATCAAATGTCGAAGTGCTGGGTTGGTCAAGGTAGATGGCCGAGGGTTTCTTGTCACAGTGTGAGTAGGTATCAACAACTACCTGCGCTCCATCCAACAACTTACAGGGCTCTCTTCTACATCTGAATCATCATAATCCGCATCGTCCTCTTGCTCAAACAGGAGCTGGCTTCGGTCTGAATAGGCATTGGACTCAGTCAGCGGTATGCTATCTTCGTTTATATTGTGTTGGTTTTGATGAATGGAGTAAAATAAGCTATGAGACATGGTATTGTCATTTCCATCGTCTTCGTTCTCCGATTCCTGGTCCATTTGCGCATAGTATCCTCCTCTGCCTTGAAAGAAGCTGTTCTTTAATGAAGATAAGGCTTCTCTAGCAAAATTTGGTAAAGATTGTTCCATTGTTTGTTGGTAAAAAGAGAGAGAGAAAACAAGCCGAATTCCTTTTTTGAGCCATCATATTATGCAACACCTGTGACTTGAATCATTTGCCTTGATTGGAAGATCATTCAACATGAAGCACAAGTGACGATACGATGGCCTCGCAAACGTCTCACTTGATCATCAGCCAATGTGAAATGAAAATTTAATATGCCTTTTTAGGGCGTATCAGTGTTGCGAAGGTGTCTCTCTTGATGTGTGGATTTTCTCCTATAGTCAAAGCAAAACATTCTTTTCAATTAAAATGGGCGTTTTTTATATTGTTCAATCAACAGAGAGGCACATAATACACAAATGTTGCAAGTGACGTACCTGAGAGCAGCAACACATCTCTAATGCCATATTCCCCTTTCTAGTGTGTTATGAATCGTGCATATAAGCTCTAGCTTTTTGTTTATTTATCTCTTTTTGAAATCTTCTTTTTCTTCTTCTTTTACATAGTCTCCTAAAGCCAATTGTGTGTTTCTTTCATTTATAACAGATCTCCCTCCATTCTCCTATTTCAAATTGATATAGAATTGAGCAACTTGGTAGTAAGGAGCTCTTTTTTTCTTATATAAATTCCCTGTAGATCTTTTTTCTTGCAAATATAAAAAGCAGCCAACATCCCAATCCCACCATTGGCTTTTTTTCGATTCTTGTAGATGATCATGACCATTGAGAATCAACAGCAAAATTCAGCTTCATCTGGCCTGAAGCCATTCGATTTCTACAATGATGAAAGTCAGTTATCATCACGCTCAGTGCCTGGTTCAAGACGCAATTCGAATGATAAAAAAAGGTAATGTTTCTATAGTCAAGAAAATATCATCATATCGTCTAATTCCACATTTAAGCTCATTCACTCTTAACCATCATCTGAACGATGCGCCTATTGATTTTCTGATGAAACCACCGCCTAGATCATTCAGCATTGATGTGGGCTCCATACACCATGCCAATGACTACTCCTCCATCTTGTTCTTGGATGAAAGCGATTCAAGTAAGTTGTATACAATCTCTTTTGATTTGAACCATTGTTTAATTCAAAATAACATCAAAAGCTGCAGCGACTTCTTTCCAACCTAATCTCTATTTACAACCACGCTACAGCAACAACAACACAAGTAGCAGCAGCAATACAAACACCTTTCACAATGCTACTGGAACCTCAAACTATGGCCTGGTAGGTGCATTAAAGTGTCTAGCACAACCTAATCTAACACGACCACTAGTTCAATTCCTCTGTGGGTGATTTGGACCTGGATTCCAGCCTGCGCAAGAGCTCTACTCGAAGTGTTGAATCGCTGAGAAGCAAGAGCTGGGCACAGTTCTTGGAAAGCAACAACCAGAGCAGCAGTAATGCTCAATACTATTATAATCAGCAGCAGCAAGAAAGAGGTGGGCCTTTGGATGTAAATACTCCAGGTGTGCAAGCTGCATTTTATGGTCAACCTGCACGCAGATTTTCTCATGGCTGGGCGCCTTCATCCAATGGCAATCAAATGCAGGATAAAAGATACGACCATTTCTCTGTCAATAACATGAAAGCAAGTAGATTGGCAACCTCCTATTCCTACTCTGACCTTCATGTGGCTGCATTAGGGCCACAGCGAACCAATCAATACAGCACCACTCATACCGGCATTGCTCCCAATGCATTGCCCAACAAGGACATTTGTCAGCATTTCACTCAATACGGGTACTGCACTCTCAAGGAGCAATGTCCTTATTCTCATATCCCGAGTGCGCTTCTGCAGCAGCAGCAGCAGCAGCAAAATGGCTTTCTGACGAACGATCATGCTGCGGCTGCCATGATGGCGTATTCCACTAGTGCTGCCACCCCGACCACTGCTAATGCCATGGCTAGTACCACATCACCTACGGCAAACTCGTCCCACTTTCTTGTGAATCAGCAGCAGCAGCCCCCTCTCAGGTATTCCATCTCTGAATCGACAACACACGTGGATTCGTTCTACAGCGCCAACTCGAGTGTGCCTCTGTTTAATGTCAAATCATCGCCTCATGTCATGGAAAGCACGCAGCAGCACCACCACCAGCACCATCCACAACAGCAAAGGCGGACATCTGGTAGCACCAACACCGACCCTGAAGTCAACAAGTACACGGGCGCGTCTCTGGATGAGTTTCAAGGCAAACTATATGAGCTCTGCAAAGACCAAAACGGCTGTCGATTCTTGCAAACCAAGCTGGAGGAGTCGCCGCTTAACGTTACAGTCATCTACAACGAAATACATATGCATTTTGTCGACCTGATGACTGATCCATTTGGCAACTACCTGTGCCAAAAGCTGTTGGAGCGGTGTGATGACTCGCAGAGAACGAGCATTGTTGATGTGATTGCACCTGAATTTCTAAAGATTTGTCTGAGCATGCATGGAACACGAGCTGTGCAGAAACTGATTGAATTCCTATCTACCAAGAGACAGGTATGTATTGCTTATAGCGCATTCCTGTGTGTGTAGCATTAACACATCGAGTAGATACAAGCAGTGATTGCAGCGCTGGAGCCCAACGTCGTAGCACTCATCAAAGACCTGAACGGAAACCATGTCATTCAAAAGTGTCTCCATAAGCTTAGTCCTGAGCACAATCAGTTTATTTACGACACAGTCAGTGAGCATTGTATACAGGTTGCCTCGCATAAGCACGGCTGCTGCGTGTATCAAAGGTGTATTGATCATGCCGTGGAATCACAAAAGGTTAAATTAAAAATCAAGCTTGTAGTATATCCTGTAAATATTTACCCTATTCTCTCCCCCCCACATAGATTCAACTCGTCAGTGTGATCACTCAGCATGCCTTGCCTCTGGTGCAAGACCCCTTTGGCAACTATGTCGTGCAGTACGTGTTGGGTTTGGACGATGCTGCTTATTACGATGGTCTGATTCGCAGGTTCATTGAACCCATTCGCGAATTGTCTGTGCAAAAGTTTAGCTCCAATGTGATTGAAAAGGTAGTGTATATATATACAAGCCAGGAAAAAGCACACGGATACTCATACATTATTGCAGTGCATTCGAGTTGCGGGCAAAGAGACGAGAAGGCTGCTGATTGCTGGCATTATCGATCATCCCAACATGGAGAGGTTTTTGCGCGATTCTTATGCAAATTACGTGATACAAACTTGCTTGGACTGTGCTGATGAGGACCAGCGCATCAAATTTGTAGAGTGTATTCGGCCCTTGCTGCCCTCCATCCGCAATACGCCTTATGGTAAACGCATCTATAGCAAAATTCATAGAGACATCAATGGCAGCAGCAGCAGCAATGCACGCTCAGCATCGTCTTCTTCTTCCACTCGGCATATTCAGCACCAGAAATCCGCCATGCTGATGGATAGTAGTGCCTCCAGCCTCATTCATGGAATGCACACTCTGCACTTGAATCCCATTTCTGCATCAATTTCATCGCCTACGACAACTACTACTACAACCAACACTGTACATCAACAACATACCATGGCAACCAAGCATGGCACTGCTTCCACTAACAATAATACCAATGCGGCAGCTATTGCCTACATGTGATGCTCTAATAATTTTACTTTGCTGCTGTTCCATGTAATAACATTTCTTCTCTTCTTTTTCGTTGTATTGTAAACAATGTGTATACAAGAAAAAAAATACATATCTCTGTTCATCATTATCTTTATTCAGTAATAAACACCATTTCAGTCTCTTTCTTGCGTTGCCCTTTAATGCAATATCTCTCAGTCAACAGAGACAAATGTCAAATCAAAAAAGACGAGCTGAGGAGCGCCAAGCACAACATTAAACCTAAAAAAAATAATCAAATCAGCCCCTGAAAATAGTCTAAAAGATTCTAGTGTGTGGCGAATTACTAGTACGCTCATATTTAAGGTACAGATGGATCAAGTAATACTTTGTGTATCAGTTAGATGACCAACACGTATGCTTGCATTTACGCTTAGAAATCCCATCATTGTGTATTGAATATAAATTGGTACGACGTTCCTGTAGTGATAATCAACCTTGCAATCATGTAGTAATATCTTGATCTACAACATTCAAATCACAACAAATTTATCCTTGTCCTACTTGAACCACCATGTACGGCCACCATTAAATGAAAGTGTGCTCGAGTACTGATTCCTCAATTGGACAGTTCCAGCAGCGCATCACTATTACTACCATCATTGTCGCATATGCAATGTATACTCTCTCTCTCTTTTAGCATATAACTCTCCATGGTAGTAGATGCTAAGCCTCATACATCATACGCTATCATTCTAGTATATGTGATACAGACAGGCTCAAACCTTAAATATATATTTCAATCAAACAATACAAAATTACTTACCAGCCCATTTGATTCATTTATCTTTCTTTTTTTTTCATTCTGATTCAACATATTACTAGCTACAGAAAATGAGCGGAAATACAGTCTTCTTTAAAATTATCAATACATTGGCAATCATTGCATTGCTGCTCAGTTTGATCGGTAACTTGATTACCTGGTATTGTAAGTATCTAAAACTGCGGCATGCTCTACAATTTTCACTGATTTCGTGGTACGATAGTCTGGAATTTCATCCTTGCTGCCATCCTCAAAATGTATGTATACAATCATCAAACGGCATTTACCAAACATGTCACTTATATACCACATTATCAGCTTCTTGGTCGTATGCTTGATCTTGATTGAGTATAGACAATCTCCATCATTAGTGAAGCCATTCTCCTTCATGTTCTTCTTCCTTGGCCGTGGTGTTTGTAAGTATCTCTTATCAGATCAAACGCAATCAGACTAATAATTTCTTATTTGTGCAGTCTATTTGACGTAAGGCATAATTCATAGTTTGTGTGCTAGTAGATCAGATCAACTAATCATAGCTCTTTTCATCAGTCTTGGCTTTGTTTCTATGGGTATTGATATTCTCTCCATCATTGGCAGTTTCCTTGTAAGTATCAGAAGCAAATAGCGACAAATCAATACTCAAATCTTGTATCTACTATAGTTGGTTCTTGTTGGCATCATTTACATTGTCCTCCACTTTACCAACCACAATGGCGAACCCGAGTTCATGTCCTTTGTTAGATATCAGCGTCTCACCAGCGGCCTTTCTCACGAGTTGCCTACTACATCATCTGCAACAGGCACTACTCAGGTACCACACAATACCTATCCTGTAGCTCATCAAGTGCCCCTAGATAACACACACTCCAGCGGACAATACAACAACACCAGCCCTGTCACTCCAGATGTCTCTCATCAATCAGCTACTCCCAACATCCCTCATAGTCCTGCTCTTCCTGTTCACGAAGCTCAAGACAAGACAGAGGTCTAAGCAAGCACATTACCTTATTCTATCCTTCTATTTCAATAATATCACCTAATAAATAATTCACTCTTTCATGATTGGCTTGATCTATACCGTACTACAGGCACCTTTTTAGCATCCCATGCAAATAAGAGTGTCACTATACTATTGGAGTCACGATGAAAAATTTCTTTTTCGCAAAAAAAGTATAAAAGGAAAGCAAAAGTAAGCAATGATTCTGTTTCTTTAGTGACCGTACTCTACAGGATCTGTATGCAGTATGTTTCAATTCTACGTTTTCTAAACTAGATACAATCCCAAAGCTAGTCGATGATTTTTAGTAGACCTTCTTTTGAGTGAAGTGTGCCAATCATTGCTCTCTGAGCAGTTTTTGTCAGTTGATGATCTCGTCTGTCTTTATTCCAAGGACATGACAAGGAAGGAGCTACAGGTCTGATAGCTTATTACATTTTTTAAAAAAATTTGAACGAAAAAGAGAGTTCCTGTGACTGAACCAGAGATTACTGTCCATGATAGATGTCGTCCAGGTTGTCGTGCTATATTCATATCAGCATTGTCACTATGATGTGGTCCTTTTGAATGTGAAATAATGAAATGGTTTTATTGAATTCTACATCATGAGCATCATGGTATCGTCGTCTAGCGTTGTCACATCTTCGAGTTCATCTGGATAGTGCACCTTGTAGCTTCTAACAGGACTAAAGAAGAAAGCCTTCAACAGTTTCAAATCATACCGAGATTCTTCACGGTGAGGCTCTATAGATTTGCTGGTGTAATCATCCCAAATCAACTTATTGTGTCGTCCTCGATGTGTTGTTTTAATCTTGAGCCTCATGTTGAAGATTTCTCTCGGCAGGTTCTTGTCCTTCATCACAACATTGATATGGTTCTCGTCATCCAACAAAAACCGACCATGGAAACACTGCTTTTTGTTGTATCCCGATTGAAGTAACTTGACTACCTGCTGCGGTTCGTTTGTGGTGACATGCTTTAGCACTTTGCCGTTGGGGAAGAAGCGAAGGTATCGATAGTAGGTCACAAAATGGATTGGTTTGTCCCATCCAGTATCCGAAGCGCCAGGTCGAACATAGTTACATGTTGAAATGTACACACCATCGTATCGAATGCGTGGTCTGTCGATAAACATGCGCATCCAATGCCCATCGAACTTTTGCACATAGTTGGTTTGAAATCTCTTTGATTGCTCCAGCGTCATTCCAGGCTCTCTGAATACTCGGATACAAGCGTACTGCCAGATGGAGGGATCTCTACTCAGTAGGAAGAACTTTTTGCAGACAAGTGCAAAGTAGGGTATTGTCGACACTGAGTGTAATACCAAAATCCGCAAAATATGCAACATGATTTCACCTAATGTGCGCATTGCAAATCAGTAAATGCCGCTCTTCTCCCCACTCTTTCCTTCTACTACTTACTCGGTAACCTGGCAATCGCCACTGGTTTGTAATCTACCTTTGGTATATAGGATATGTCTTCCTCATTCAAAAATTGCTCTATCAGATCAGCCAAGGGGTCTCTTCTGGTAGCTGATGGAGCAGTGTACTCTTTCCCTAGAGGGACAATGTGCTTGAATTCTTCTGTATGCTCTTTGGGTTTATCCTGATTTGCTTGTATCCTGGGTAGAATCTCCTTTTGATAATGCTTTTGGTAAGCATACTGGATATCAGGATCCAATTTGAAGGCACGGCGATAACCCTCCAATGCTGAATGAGGCATTGCATTAGTCATGGCACCATCCAAGCACACGCTCTCCATACACTGCTGCTTACCTTTGCCTAGCTTTCCTTGCCTTTCATTATCCACGGCCACGACATAGTGGTCCATTGCAGTGACAGGTACTGCTTCCTCTGTGGTTGTCAGCGCCTCTGTGCGTTCAATCAAATCAGCAACAACCTCCTCCTCGCCTTTCAGGTGGTGTGAGGCATCTTTCTCCTTGCTGGAAGACGAAGGCTCATCTGGATGCTTTTCATGGCTATGCTTTTCCTTGACTTCTTGACGCCAGGCATTTCTGAATTCCTCTAATGCGTTTTCTTGATCAGTAATTTTGTCAGTGCTACCCATGATGAAATAAAGTGGAAGGTGAAGGGAGAGGGGGGTGTCAAGTGAAAAAGAGTGAAATGAGAGATAAAGAGAAAAGAAAAAAAAATCGAAATGTCATGTATAATATAGCTGTAACCATGATGACTAATTCAGACTCAGTTCATCATCCTGCTTTGTGTGTCGCTTCGATGCACAAGAAATTAGCATACATTGGCTAATATCCGCAGCAAATACTACTAATTATACATTGCTTTGGGTGTAGTACACACATGTCTATCTGATGTGATGTCGTTTTGACATTGGTAAATGATGGGACTATGCTAGTCATCCTCCGTTGAAATCCGCCGTCAAATTCTGCAGCATCGGGATCGAGCATTGGCTCCTCCTTGATCCGTGCTGCTTGAATACACTTGTTTTGCAACAACTCTCTTGAATGAGGGATAGTGTTTCTTCAAGGCACCACGCAATGTTTATTAAGAGAATGAATAACTGCTTACTAAATCCCGCAGTAAAGCCTCATCAATAATGCCTTTTAACCTTTGCATATTTACTAACGCACGATGATATACCGGTGTTGCACTCACTAAACATCATATTTGATGCCAAGATCCAATTAAGCGGCCAAGAGAGCCACACAAGTCATCATAATATAAGCATTTGTAAAGAGATTTCCATATATTATTAGCATTGAGAAGGTCAGCTTATACCCTCATCTAGTTTACAATTGATGGCATTCCACATCTGACTCATTGCAGTTCCAAACGTGAGTGAAGCAAGTACAACATAGAACGTCCTCTACCTGCTTACTGCAGCTCTAGTTCACTGTGTCAAACAGCTCGCTCGAGTCTATGCTTGCAAAATGAGAGATACTTTTTCTGTCACTCGTTTGTAGAGCGTACAAAAGAAATTTCACCTCTCCATGGACTATATCTCAAGAAGAACAACCGCTATGAAGGCGAAATTAACTACTAGTCGTCGCCTACAGCACCAGAATGCACAAAAAAGCAAAAGATACAACGGTACTCTATGATATGAGTACACATTAGCCGTCTAATCCCATGAAATTACAGATTTTAGTCAAAATCAGCACATTTGAGTGTCAATATCTTGCGCTACAAGCTTCTCCCCGCGCTATAATTGGCACCGATGAGTTTCTCTTGACCAAGAGATGCCTTCTGAACCATTTTTTTGATTTTGATCGATCATCGATTTTCATCACTTTTTCCATGAGGGGTACCTCATGAAAATTTTCAAAATTTGATTGATTGCATTTTTGGACTGAAAAACGAAACAATTTACTATGGCACATATTAGATCAAAATGAGCGCAAAACTTGTATTTTTCGTATAGTGAAGTCTAAATTTAGATTTCTTAATCAAAATTTTGATTTCCTGGGCAAAATGTGAAATAGCAGTTATCGAGAAAGAAGTAGCTGTATTTGCATCAGAACTCAAATCAAAAGGCACCATCAGATAGAGCATCCTTCAATGCATATGTTTTCATAGGGCGTGATCCAACAATTACTATTGGGATGGTTTCAAAAACATTCCTCAAAGATTATTTTTTTTCCAAAAATGTCGAAATGGAACAAAACAGAACCGAATGCATCAGGTCAAATTAAATTCCCGCTCACTGCCATTTATCACACTGTACACACTGACAACATGATATTGGCTCGAATTACATGCAAATCAACCACTTGTGAGACAGTTTATATGTTCTTGCAAACGTATAAAAGTGTATTTTGTTAGAATATTACGCGTTTTAATACGAAATTCCGTGATTTTGGTTGCTAGTGCTGAGATGAGCGTTAAGAAACAAGGCCCTGCTATTGTAGATGCTCTGTTTAGCATTGTTCCTCTTGGTATGGTTGCCTGAAACTATAAATGCACTCAAAGCAAGTATCCATACATCTGGAAAGAAAAAGAGCGCGTTATTTTTGAAGCTATTTGGACCTTTGTGGTGCTGCTTTGTAATTACAAAACTGCAAAGAAAAGAATATACTACTACAACAAAAGCATATGACAGACACAGGCTATGATGCGCAATGACAATTCAATGTACGCGAGGAAAGCTTAGGTTGCTCAAAGAGCACAAGATGGAGAAAAAAAAAGCCACTATGTACGGCATATACAGGATTCTAATTATTTACTCCACATCTTTTTCCCCCCTCCTCACTTTTTTGAACATTTCGTTTGTTGGACAACACCATGAGCGATACTCAACAAGTAGCGACATCGTCCTTGTTGGCAGATGCATTTTCAGAGCATGTGCAAGCAACTATTCGACTTACCAAAGTGGCGCTTGAGCTTGAATGGACAGTGTTTACACGCTTTACTGTAGGGGTTATTGCAGCAACCATTTTGTCCGTCATCTATCTTGTCTGGACCCTTCGTCATTCTCGTCGGCCTCTTGTAGTCTGGGAAAAACTGAACAAACCACTTATCAAGATTTTTCGGCCCAAGATATTTGCGTTTCTGCTGGGAAACATCAATCCTTATTCTGGATCCATAGGTAGATATGATATCAAATGAAGCGATAGAGGATGATCTTGCTCATCAGGATGCTTTTGTGCGTAGATATGAGAATCTCGACCTTTTCTCGTGGATTCTGTACTGGTTTTATGCGAGTAAGAAAAGAAATGATGTGATTAGGCAGAATATTCACAAATGTGTAGGATAGACACAGCAACCGTAATCCTTTCAAAAGGTTTGAGGAGCATCTGATGTTCGGGGCGGCAATGATATTCATGTATTTTCGATAGTATTCATGCTACGGCGCTCGCTACATTTGCAGAATCTGTTGGCGAACTGGGATTATTGAGCAGTTTGAAGGACGATAAAGATGAAATCACATTGGTGTCGTTGGAGCTGGAGGTAATGTAGAGAAGTCTGCTTTTTTGGGGGGAGGGGATGACAAGAGGAGCGAGGGGGTTACATCTATTTATAATATTAAATCACCACCGCCTTTTGCTTTAATGTATCCAGTTCATCAAGAAGGCCAGAGGATTGCTGACGGCTTCGACTGACTTCGCCATCCCTGACGAAGACACCAAAGAAGTCAAAATTGACGTGGTGGTCAAGGATCGCACATTGGACACAGTGGCGATCGCTCACTTGGTTTGGAATATCGAAAATAAATCTCTTTAGTGAAACATTAATCAATTTAAATTATAAACCGTAGCATTTTTTTCAAAGCACCGAATGAAGCCAACATTTTGTTGTATAAATTTCCTTGTGCGTGTGTGTGTGATGTGCACACTTGCATACAACCAGAACTCAAAAAAATGTTGGTGGTCCCTGTTAAATTTTTTACTTTATATTTTGATAGTCCTTTTCTCTCTCTTTTCCATCACTTTCTTTTCTCTCTGCTTTTCCTCTCTCCCTCCCCTTTTTAGCACACCTTCCGCTTTTTATCAGCAGTAAAAGATTGACATCTTGAAAGAAGATTTCTTTTTTTTTTTTTGGCTCGAAATATAACTGGCAATGTCCGAGAATAATTTATTTCAATTCGCTCAAGTTATAGCTGAATTGCCCATTCAAAATTCACCTCAACCATCAACATCTCAACCGCCGCCATCGCATCATCCTCAGCAGCAGCACTCAGATACCATCCACAACTACAATACGAGATATTTGCGTATACGAAAAGTAAGAACTAGCCACAGCACAGCACAAACGAGTATGACTAAAAAAATCTGTCAAAATGTGTAGAATGCTTGTGTCGTATGCAGCGTGTGTTTCACTTGTTCAAAAGTAAGTTGAGTTTATCGAAAAAGTAGACAACTTCCTTTTTTGATCATTTTTGCGATTTTTTGTTGGATAGTATTATGGAGTCGACTGCACATGCCCAGAAGTTCAACCAAGAAGAGGCAAAAACTTGCCTGAAGGCGGGCTGGACTCAAGGGCAAAGAAGCTACATCGCAATGATCCAGACGATTTTGAGTTCTCGATAAATTGGATCAACGAAAATGCACACACCATGTACAAGGACGAGAACGATCGAGTGATGGGTTTGAGAGAGTTGTCCGAAGTGTCGCTTTGCAAAGCACATTCCAGCACGCTTTACAGAGCAAAGAAGCGACACGAACGGAACAAGGACATGGTTCATGCTGCACCTCCCTCGCCAGCCGACTCGGCAGCAAATGATCATATCCAGCCTTCACCCTACATGAATCCATATCCACTAAACCAGTCTATCGGTTCAGGCGGCCTAGCTGCCAAAGTGAGAGAGATCAGCTCTTCGAGTCAATACCACCATCACCCACCCCCACCACACCCTTCCCAGCATCAGCCTCAGATGTTACGTATGCACGATGTA
The DNA here is from genome assembly GCA_010203745.1 of Mucor lusitanicus. Lineage (NCBI taxonomy): Eukaryota > Fungi > Mucoromycota > Mucoromycetes > Mucorales > Mucoraceae > Mucor > Mucor lusitanicus. The sequence goes on along the minus strand of JAAECE010000009.1, from coordinate 962,931 downwards.
CCCGATTTTACCAGATTGTCACACTCTACTTCAATGAAAAGAAAACGGACGTTCAAGCATGCTACGAAATCGCCCAAGATGGACTCTCAACCTCAACAACCACAGCAGCAGCCGCACCAACAGAGGCCTCATCACAGCGTATCTACTCCTCTTTTTACTACTAGCAGCTCCTCTCGTATGAACAACTTCCTGCAGCAACACTCATTTACCCCCAGTACCTCCACTTCAAATGTGCCTGCCATGCCTCAAGAATTTCAGCAGCATGTTCAGCAGCAACAGCAAATTGTACATGTACCACAGCAACATGTGCATGTACAACCTTCTCAGCAGCATATCCAGACACCTCAAATGGCTGATAACTTTCCTTCCCAATTACCCCCTCTTCAAACTCGTAGCCATCATGAGCCTATTGATCCTTTACCCACATCTTCATCCTCTTTGCATGCTCAACAACAACAACAACAACAACAGCAGCCAGCATCTCAAGCTCAGGTATATCCCCATGACACAATCATGACAAGCCCTCGACCAGAAGAAGCCGTCGTCCCCCCTCCAATGGTAGTCGAAACGGTATCTTTACGTCCTCTATCTACGTCCAGCGAGGCCCCCTCGTCGTATTATTTTCGCAACCTAGCCATCACGGATTCATTCACATTTCGCGATCTACTAGCAGAGATAGACATGACAGGTTCGCCTCCTCCAGGAAAACGCATTGTTATATCCGATTCAGAGAAATTTTACCCATTAGATCAAGCTATCCGTAACGTTATCAGAAGACCCAACTCCACACATCTCGAATTGTGCTTGGGTTTGACAGACAAGGTCTATCTCGACTGGAATGCAGTTTCTTCATGAAATTATTGACATACTCTTTCATTTTCTCAAGCAGAAATCATCCTTTCTGCATGTGTATATATAAAGTCATCTGTTTATGATTGTACCTATCAATTGTTGTGTGTGTCTTTTTAGTGTATGGTTTCGACATGTCAAATAGATGGACACGTTTCCTGGCACTTGATGAAAATACCTAGACCTTTGACAAGGACACTACTACTTTCAGGATCAAAACATGCAGCTGTACTAGTAAGTGATGCTGCTGCTGATATTCCATATAATTGGAGAGCCAGTTATATCGCTTGCTTAGTCATTCATCAGTTGATTCGACTTGATTCAACCCCTCACGATATAATTTTCAATTCTAGCACAGTAGTTCTTTTTTTCTTTGCTTACATTAAACCCTTTACTAGATAACCAAATGGTCGATACACCCACATTAAACCTAACAAATCCATCAGGTAAGGGCATGAGCAAGACTGTAAACTCTGCTTTGTATTCACAACTCGCATCGACATAGACCAAACATTAGATGTCCCAGAATTTCCCTCTCGAGATGGCCCTCAACGACTTGTTGCAGCAGCTACGAAACAGCCTCGTAATCGAGAAAAAGTCAGATTAGAGCCTGGTCATTCACCTCTAGATTGGGCCAAGCTGACAAGTTCAGGAAAAGACCTTCGAGTACGTTATCCGTTGAGAGCAGCTTTCTTGGCATTGTACTCATTTCTTTTGTAGGGAGTCCCTCAAATTGGTAGATACACATTAGAACAAATTAGAGAGCATAGAACACCTGAGGATGCTTGGACAGCTATCCAAGGGAAAGTATACAATTTGACACCCTATCTCAAGTTCCATCCAGGCGGAGTGAAGGATTTGATGCGTTGTGCAGGAAGAGATGGTACAAAGCTATTCAGTAAGTGGCTTTCAGGGCATCACAAAAACGCATTACTGACCTGGCAATATATAGTGTTGACTCATTCTTGGGTGAATATTGATTATTTGATGGATAAATGCTTGGTTGGCTTCTTGGTACCTTCAAATTAGTAGATGTATATAAAGTTTTCAATTACGACATGCCTCTCTTCACTACTGCCTTTGCTTCATTTGTGATACATGATCAGATGTCTCTCTTTTCGATCTTTCTTGCATATTTCTAGCCCTCTCTCTCTTGCGTGCTCCTCTTTCTTTTTTTCCCTCTTTCTCTCTACCCAACATGCCAGACGACAAGAAACCAAACCCGTCTTTCTGGAATCCCAGAGTAGATCCTAGCACCATTAAGCCCGCAGAAACCCTCACCTTCTCTAGACCCAGGTAATGCGTTTATCTCTCTCTCTCTTTTTGAAACATCTCCCCCAAAAAGTTTAATCTTAATCATGTATCCAATATGATTTCGACAGGCCTTATGATTACTCTGGCGTCGCATGGGATCGAAAGGATTTTTGGTATCAAAAAGAGCCCATGACAGAATATTATTATCTCAAAAAGCAAGATGGAAAAGACAAGAAATAGGTGCCCTGCTAGGCGCACAATTACTATAAAAGTATCCCAAAAAATAAACAATCATTCGTTTAAAGCCATCAAGTACGGTGTATACACAGACGCAGCAAAATAGGGTCGCCGATTTGTATCGTTGTTGTATTTTTTAATGCAAATATATTACAAGATGAGATCACAGCTTTTTGTACAATGCTGACACCAAAAAGTGCCTTGTTGTTTGTTTAAGATTGAAACTACTGTGTTGTGGTGGCCCCCAACAATGCAAATGCCACTGACGTTGGGTTTCAACAACAACATTGCGATCTGCAAGCACGTATCTTTTGGAAAGGTGATTGTCTAGTACTATATGAAACCTTTTGCCTTTAGAACTTTAGATCTGATAACATTTGGTTTCAACTGTAACACACTTTTCAGGGATCTTTTATGATTAGTTGGGCCTAATGTCAGAACAGTTATAGTAGTACGTTCATGCAATTCAAGGATGCATTTATGCGTTGTATCATGTTGATACAAGGTAGCATATTTTAACCATTCGATTTACGAGATTAGCACGCAGCACCTGTACCAAATTTTGCGAGGAATACGACAAACTAATTGGATGGGTTGCTGTTGAGGGATGGTTGATTTTCGAAATATTCCATTTTTTAGCACTGATCTTGACAAGAACCATAAGGAAAGCTGTTAGTTACGAGTGTCTGGTAGTAACAGATCAATAGAGGGGATGTTGCATTTAAAACCGCTTGGCCCTAGCATGCTGTTTTGAGCATTTGACAAAACAGGGCAAAGCGTGTTTTCTCGCCCTATCTGATTATTAGAGAGTTCATATTACTATGGTTGTATAGCTATTTTGTGGGCGGTCCAAAGTCATATAAGCGACCTTCCAGCGGCTACCTTGGTTGTTTATTAATTCAGCGAGGAAAGTGAAAACCACTATAGCTTGAAAACTAAACTCGTACAACGCTTATAACTTTGCAACCGCTGCTCTCCCTGGTTTCTACCTTAGTGCATTTTGTTACCCTCTGTTTACTCTTCAAAATGATACCGCGTTTAGACTTCTACGAGCATGTTTTTGCAAAATCGTTTTTCGATGCGGGTTTACTAGGTAAATACACCTTTTTTCTTGATAAAACCATGGAAACGTCTATCAGGCACTTGTTTCTTTTAAATAAATTTAGGGCGTGGTATGTCTGTAGCCAGTGCACAACCAGATTTTTGCATCCATTATACAATAAAAAGTTAGCTTTGAGCGATCGTTTTATCACAACAATTTGGCTGGGGATAGTCTTTGAGGCTGCCTAAATGCATGAAAACGAATGCTACAAAGTTGAGCAATACCTCAAACGACAGCTATGCCTTTGCTCTACACACTTAAATCTAGCACAAGTAAATTGGTACAGTTCTGACATTGTATACTTCATAATTGTCGTTATGCCATAGGGTGTCGAAAGAAAGAATGAGTTTTGACCAGGCACTGTTTGAAAAAGAATGCTCAGGAGCATAGCCTGATAGCTAGAGTCCATCAGAGAGACGAAGCTTATGGTATAGGCATCATGACCAATGATGGATTCCAAAGCACTGAACCTACACTTTCAAAATCAACGTACTCAACACTACGCTGCAATGCACAGAGACACTTTTGTCTGCTCAAGGCACAACCAACAACACATCGTTTCTATATATTAAAAAAAAAAGGAGATCAACAAGTTTTATATAAAGATATGCGAGAATTTAAAATCAAAAAGGGATGTATAGGTTGTATGCTAACTTTTTTTTTTCTTCTTTTTTCTTTTCTGCTTTACTCGGGAGCATGAGAGAAGAGGTAAGAAACCGATTCACCATTGTGAGTTCTACGGATGGCTTCAGCAAGAGTGGGTGAGATATCAATGACATCGAGCTTGGGGCAAATATCCTATCGTGACAGCAACAACAGCATTAGCAAAACCGCCCATTTCCCTTACAACAAAACGCATCAACTTACCATCTTATCTTGGTGAGGGATAGTGTTGGTAACAACAAGCTTCTCAATGACAGAGTCGTTGATGACCTTGATAGCCTTTCCAGAAAGGATACCATGGGCAACGATAGCGTACACCTTGACAGCACCGTTTTCCATCAATGTCTTTGCAGCCAAACCCAAAGTACCACACGTGTCGGCCATATCATCCACCAAAATGGCAATCTTGTTTTGTACATCACCTACCAACACCATGCGAGAGACTTCGTTGGCTCTCTTACGTTCCTTGTGAATCAAAGCGAAATCCAGTTCAAGACGATCAGCGATCGAGGTAGCACGCTTAGCACCACCAGCATCGGGAGAGACGATGATGGCATTGGTCCAGTCGGGAATCTTGGTACGAATGTATTTGATCATGGAAGGCTCACAATATAAGTTGTCGACAGGAATGTTGAAGAAACCTTGGATTTGAGAAGCATGGAGATCCATGGTGATGACATGGTTGGCACCAGCAACGGTCAACATGTTGGCGGTCAACTTGGCAGTGATGGGAGCACGGCTCTTGTCCTTCTTGTCCTGACGGGCATAAGGGAAACAAGGGATGACAGCAGTGATTCTACGAGCAGAAGCGGTTTTACAAGCATTGATCAAGATCAAGAGTTCCATTAAATTGTCATTGATTTCACCACAACCAGATTGGATGATAAAGACATCCTCATCACGAACAGACTCACCAACAGTCACTGAAGTTTCTTGGTTGGAGTACTTCATCACAACAGCCTTGGCCAAGTCAATACCAATACGCTTTGCAACAAGCTTGGCGAGTTCGGGGTGTGAGTTACCAGTAAAGATTTTGATAGCGTTATCAGACATTTTTTTTCAAGAAGATGGGGGGTATGTTTAGGTGGTGTGGTGTGTTGTGATTAGCTTACGCTGTGGTTGTGATTTGCAAGTAGATGTGTGTATAAAAAAGAACAACGAGGGTTCAAGCTTATGATTTTGCTATCCAAATGTTGATGTTTTGTTGTCTATGAAAAGAGAAGAAGAAGATGGAGGAGGAGGAGGAAAAAAAATCTTTAAACATAGTCCCATGCGTGTGATTCAATTCCCGGGTGACTTTTTCCAGACGAGCATCGATTTGCAAGGTTCTTGGTTACTGGAATCTTTCTAGAAACAAACTGATCTCTTGCGAAAAGCGTCCTGTAGATAGTGCTGCTGGCCAGCGATAAGCAGATAGCATGCAAGATGCTTAGCGCTGAAACAGCTCCTATGACGAACAATCACGATAAATACGATATACACATTGGGAACATCATCATTGTGGGATGAGTGTGTGAGTCATACAAGAGATGGCTGTCAAAAGTAAATTTTTTTGAAGCGATCCCATGCTGCCCATACATCATTATATACAGACACAAGCACATTACTCCAACAGTGCAACGGTTGCCAGGGTCCTGTGATGTGCGACACTGATCAAAGATTGTCCATTGCTTGGCAACTGTTGCCTCAAAATCAATACCACGTTGGCCCTAGATCATTAAATATTTCCATATTCCAACAATGGTCATTTCATTGGGTAACCATACTGTTTAGCTGATATCCATGTAGCGTGGGGAAATAGAGTTTCAAATGAAAGAGAAAAAAATTTATCCCTTTAGAACTTTCACATGTCAATGCCTCAATAACGATTAAGCGGATGGCAGGGAAAAGCATTAGGATCCACTGATCTGTATTAGACTCTATCACTATCTTGCTGGGAACAAGACAGAACAAGGCATTGCGCTGCATTGGTGAATCAACGCCTGATTTATCGCTGTACCTTGACCCATGTTTTCTCTTTCCAAAAGGCATGTACCTTGATCCGCAATAATGTTTTGCATGGATAGTGCTCGCTGCTTTCCGATTTGCTACCACTGCTAAGGCTCCTCATCAAATTGAGTAACAAGAAGGCATTGCTCCGCTGTAATATCGCTTTAAAGGATGATTGCAACATGGGCAAAGATCTGGAGATTCTTCCAATCTGATCCTATAGAGCCAATGCTTGCTGTGCCCACAAAAAAAAAACCCCCTCTCTGAAAGAGGATTCAATGTTCAAACAGCACCCTGACGCTCATCCAGTCAACATTTTTCCTCTCCTCATCCACAATGATCAAATCAAGCAAGGAGCACCATTCAGTTTTGGCTTGATACGCTGCAAATCCTCCTTCCACAACAGATCTAAATCACATTTCGCACATCCAACTCGTCAGCATCATCCATTTGAAATCCCCGTTTCGCACATCCAACTCGTCAACATTGTCCATTTAAAATCACATTTATTCGACATAATCAACAAAAGTACCTATCCCAAGCCAAAATCTTAGTTCACCATTCAAAAAAAAAAATGAATGGATCCATCTCTCACAGGACGTAGACCTGTTTTGGCATCGTGAGAGTCCACCTTTCTTTCAACGTCAAAAAGTGTCACCAACGCAAAACCAGACCTGCCTCTATCTCTTTCGAGAAAGAAAGCAAGTTACCTCCCCACGTAAATCACGCCAATTCAGGTACGCGCCAAAGCACTATAGTATAGTGAAATACTAAACCCAAGCTAAAGCGGCCGCTAGAGAGATAAACCGATCGTACATTGTATCTTCACTGACCAGAAAACGCAGAGAGCTTCATTCTTGATACGTTGCGGGGCGATATACTTTCACCAGGCCTGAAGAGCTACTAATCCATGGCAATAAAGACATTATTTTGATTTGGTTTATGAGAAACCAAAAAAAAACGTCAATCAAAAGAAAAAGAAAACAGATCCTCATGAGGATAAAGCGATTCACATTTAAAAAAAAGCCTAAAATGAGAACCAACCTGATGAGTCAAAAGAATTGCCCTCTGATAAGATTCTTGTTTCAATTGACTGAGAGCAGGTTTTATCCATCACAAGGCCGGATCTCCATGCCACGGATGACACGGAAACAAGCCAGTTTGGGAGGGTTAGGGTTAAGCGTTTCATGGACGTTGGCTCTCCACCGCAAGCAAAGAAGTAAAGCTAAAGAAGAAGAAGAAGAAAAAATACGCGTTTGGGATTCGGTTATGTATAGGCTCCGAGATGAGACGTCATTTTGAGGTGCCAATGTCCATAGACGCACACACAGAATACACATACGCAATTTGATTACGCGGAAATGTTACCTACTCACATAAAGGTTCTTTTTTTTTCTTATCCATCATACCTTTTTAACAACCTACATCTACACAAGACAGATTATACAACATGGAGTGTCTTTTCGGAATCACAGGCAATGGATTTACTTTACTCGCTGCCGACACTATCAGTGCTCGTAGCATCGTTGTCATGAAAGGCACTGAAGACAAGTCTCGTGAATTGAACGCGCACACTGTCCTGCTCTACACTGGTGAGCCAGGAGATACTGTCAACTTTGCTGAATACATTCAACGCAACATCAAGCTCTACGGCATCAGAAACGGCATTGAGCTTAGTCCCAAGGCCACTGCTACCTTTACTCGTCGTCAACTTGCTGATTCGCTTCGAAGCAGAGTAAGTCGTTGTTTCCACACATGTGTGCGCATGAGTTACTTGGCTCTAACCTCCCCCTCCCCCGTGCTGTAGCATCCTTATTCAGTCAATTTGATCATTGGTGGCTACGATGCAAAGAAACAACAACCCGAGCTTTACTGGATCGATTATCTTGGAGCCATGGCATCATTACCATTCTGCGCACAAGGCTACGGTGCCTATTTCTGTACATCACTCATGGATAGATACTACAAGGAGAATATGAATGTCGAGGAAGCAAAGAAGTTGATGGGCATGTGCATACAGGAACTCAAGACAAGATTCATTGTCAATATGCCAAATTTCAAGGTTCAATTAGTCGACAAGGATGGTGTACATCAAGTTGAATTGTAGTCTACTCGTTTGATAGAGGCAGACGATATATATATAAAAAACGATTAAAAAAAAAAGACACACGCAGACTTGTAGTTTATTCAATGTGTTTATGTGGGTTCAGTGATTTCATCGTATTTGGGTAGTGTTGAAGAGGAAGGTGAGTAGGCAGGCGGAGGAGGCGGAGCATCATGCTGCTGTAGCCTTCTCTGTCGTCTTCTTTCTCGTTGATCTTGCTCAGCTAGATAGAGTCTCTGTCTAAAGAAGGCTGGATACGGTACAGTGATAGGGTGATGCCTAGGCAAATGCTGTGATTCCTGAGCTAGTAACAACTGTTGCGCCTTTTTGCGCTTGTGCATCCTGATCAAACTATAAGCTACAAATGCACCAAGAGCTGGGATCAACAAAATGAGCCATTGCAGCTTGGGGCTATTCTCATCATAGGCCGTTGTATCTTGTTCCAAAGTGGTGTTCATATTGTGTATTTAACAAGAGATGAACAAACAAATCAATAAAAGAGTGTGTGTGATCCACTGTTATAACATATCATCTGATGAGATGCACCCACATATTATGGAAAGCAAATATTTATTAGTTGGGAGGAATTGTCTTTTGGAGGAATTGTGCAATGTCTCTGATCTCCTCCTCATTGGCAGAGTGAGGAAGGCCAGGATACACCTTTCTGGTGACATTATAGCCCATGGATTGCAACTTATCGGCAGACTCGAATCCATATTCAGGCTTCACAACGGGATCAGCATCGCCATGACACATCAAGATGGGTGTCTTTTTGTTGGCATCGCTGGCAATGCTGGGAAACTTGGCGGATAAGCCCAGCCATCCACTGCATCCAATAATGCCAGCCAATTTATACTCTGATGTCAATCCAGTCAACAAGGCAAGGACACAGCCTTGAGAGAAACCGCCCACAATGATACGGTTGGCAGGGATGCCGTTGTCTACTTCGTCACGGATAATACGGTTCACTAAAAATCATAGAGACACTGTAAGTGATACATCACCATGAATGGCTTGGGGGGGGTTGTACCTGAAGTAACCGAAGCAAGCATGCCCTTTTCATCCTCATCCTTCAAGCTAAACTTGTCCAAACCTGAGAGATCAAACCAAGCTAACAAACATCAACCACAATATGAGTTGCTTGTACATCCATGACACATGTAAAAAAAAGGCTTACCAGGCATAGGATAACCGCCATTCAAGCTGACTGGCTTGACAGGTCTATTACAATTGAATTAGCAAGCTATTCAAGTTCCAGTAATCATCAAGGCCGTACGCGTTGGGTAAAATCCACTTGACATGAGGAAACAAGGGTGAGAGTTGCTCGGCCAAGAAGGACCAGCCAGATCCAGTGTCGCCGAGGCCATGACAGAATAGGACAGTGGCTGTTTGCTTTGTCTTTGCAGCAACTACAACAGAAGTAAGAGACATTGTGGGACAGTAATGGATAAAGTGAGCTCTGCTAATTCCAACAAGGAATGGAGGGTTGCGGTTGAATGTGACGGTAATAGAGACATCCAATGATTACTGCCATATAAAAAAAGGGGTAACCATGGAAACATGGATTGCTCACTGATTTGAATGCATTAGGATCATTCTATCATTGGATTTCTGCCTAAAGAATAGCCACGTATTATGTTGAATAGCATTTATTCTGGAATACATATAGCTAGATGTCGCTAGAATCCACTCTTTAAACGATGCAGATGTTTGTATGCAAAACGAGATTGCAAGCTGATTTTCGGGTCCCGTAGTGGTGTGTGTGTCGCCACCTTCATACTAAAGCAAACCTCCTTAAAATGAAAAAAAAAAGACGCCCTTTTTCATTCATTGTTACTACCATGGTTCTCGACGAATATCAAGCATTAGACAAGCAAAACAATGATCTTTTATTGCAGTTTCTGACTCGAGTCGAAAAACAACCCACATGTAAGAGGGAGAGAGAACGGCACACCGTGTACACTGCTGACATGGCCACTTTGTTCTAGTCTCTTCCATGACCGAGAAGAGTTCATTTTTACAACTACTCTTGAAAGATTTGAAGGAAAACAAGGAAACATGGACTGAAGAGTGTAAGCTATCCTAAATTGAATGGGATTAGATCCACACATATGGCTGATCCTTTGAACCATAGTAAAAACCAAAGCATTGTCAGTTATCAGAATTTTAGGCAGAGATCAAGCTGGATCAGATCCACTGTTTACTAAAGAGGCAAGCGAATATGCATGACAAAGGGAACATACAAAGCTCATTCATTGAATAGGGCATCATGGTCTTTATTCAACTGGCTGGACTGTACAAGCCCACTCGAGTCATGGATACAGCTTCATCCCAAGAAGCGCTTAAATGCATCTGCAACTGTGTCTTTTTAAAGGAATCGGTGAAACCCTACTTGGAAGAGGAGCATGTTGTGGATTCATGCTTGTACGTGCTGCAGCAGTCTGAAGATCAGCATCGTCTTGGCCTGGAAACCCAATTTCTGACATGCCGTCTGCTTTTCTTTATGACCGTACATCGATCTGATCTGGTGGCATCACTGATCAAGTTAAACGTCGCAGATGCCATTGCCAAGGTAGGATACAAAAAGACATGCCGCTCTTTACAGACGCCAACACCTTCTTTTGACAGGTCCTTTCCTCCAATGTGGCTCTACTAGAGGATCCAGCTTTGAGGATCCAGATTGACCGAAATGCACCCATCAACCCCTGGACGGTGACCAGCGAAGCACTCAAACTCCTTTTCAATCTGCTGCTGGTAGAAGCTCGTCGTGAGGATGCTATGGATACGAACCAAGCCTTTCAGCAGTGTCTCGTGCCCATTCTTCGACTGATATTCCGTGTCCCATTTGCAGAGCCACAGCCCTTGGTGCCGCCGCATGCTCAGGCAATTCATGCCCTGATGCAGTTCCAATACACAACCATTGCGCAAGTGTGGTCTGAGCAATCCCAGTGGACTCGGCAGCTATATGCCAAACAAGAGGACGAGCATGGATACATTTACATGGCAAACACACTGGTGAATGTGCTAGACAAGAGCATTCATGTGCTGATTCCAAGCGGTGATCCAGATCAGGACGGCAATCAATCTGTCGACGCAACAATTGCACCGCTCCTACTGGTATTAGTGTCCTTGGCAGAGGGCGATGAAGCATTCAAGCAGACCATGATCAAGCAGATGTTGCCTAGAGAAAAGTAAGTGTCCAACAAGATCCGCCAGCCAAAAGCGTGAATATCAACATGCACATGCTTTTTTTGCTCTAGAGATCGCCTAAAACCTGTAAACGAAGGATCTAGTTTGTCTGCATACTTGATTAGGCTAATGACAAGCACGATGATGCCTCAGACTCGAGATGCAGCTTGTGAGACCTTGTTTGTCTTGTGTGATAAAGATGGTAAATACGTCAATAATGGGCAAGAGATAAAGAAAGCAATGGAAAGAAAAAGGGAGGGGGAGGAGGAGAGAAAACAGGGTCAAGGGAGAACCAGGAGAAGAAGAGGGGCTGAGGGGATGGTTTGATTAGGTTTTTCGATCAAGGTAAACTTATATATACACACACATTATAGCAAGCAAGTTTACACAGCAAGTCGGGTATGGTAATGCCGTTGGATTCCTGGTCAATAAAGGCATCCCCATGGAGCCACCTCAAGGCAGCAGCTCGGAGACTCAGGAAGACGTGAATCCCATCACGGGCCAATACGTAAAAGAAGAGAAACTGCCCGACTTGAAGGATATGACAGATGAAGAGAAAGAACGAGAGGCCGAGAGATTGTTTGTGCTATTCGAACGATTAAAGAAGACTGGGATTATTGACGTTGAAAACCCCATTGCAAAAGCCATGCAGGAGAGCCAAGGCAGATTTGAAGAGATCCAGAGTGATTCAGACAGTGATTAAAAATAAAAAACTGGTTATTTTTATGCTGTGTATGTGTGTGTGTGTTTGTATGTGCGAGTGGATGATCCCTAATGCTTGTATGCTGTACCATTTACAGTGAGCAAAAGCTGCTGCTGCTGCTGCTTGATATCCAAAACAACCCCCCTACTGTCCTCCTCCTTGCACTCTTTTAATTGTATCAAACATGAGTGTTTCTCTCTCTCTCTTTTCCTCTTTTCTGTTTCTTGTACCTAATCACACACCCACCCATCAAACAACGCTACATACTCCTTACTCTCTTATTTTTCAAGATAGATCACAACAGACATTTTTCTTTTCTTACCTTGGATCATTTACAACACATATATCATAGTCCTGACGCTCATATATTTACCCAATGTCTGCTGCTGCCACTGCAAAACCCATCAAAGATCGAGCATCTTCCACAAGCCAGAAATTCTGGCCTTTGAAAAAGTTCAATCTTAGCCATGGAAAGACAACAACAACAGCAGCAGCTGCCGTAGTAGCAGAGCAACCCAAGAAATCATCATCGCCCGCAAAGACTACAAAGACGAATACTCCGGACAGGGCCAGCAACCATCATGGTAAGATGTAATGCGATAGGCTGGATCACAGCATGTTTAATTGACACATATAACATGTAGCCGTGCCTGCAACAACATCTGCTGCTACCACCACTACACCAGCAGCAGCAGCAGCAGCGTCTGTAACTGCTACAGATGACGATGCACAACAGCAGCAGAAAAAGTCAAAAAATAAACGACTCAGGTGAGTTTTCTTGATTACTCCTAGATATACACATACCCATATCTCTCTCCTATGTGCCCATTTCTCAACTCATCTGCATGATAATTTACATCTTAGCTCATTGCTTTCATCGAACCGTCGCCAAGAAGGTAATTAAGGCCCATCTTGATTTAGTCCAACATGTAAGAAATTCATGCAAATATGTTGTCTAGATGAACCCGCCGTTGCTGGTAAAAATGCATCCAATACGCCTACCATCACACGGAAAGCAGGTCGAGAAATGAAGGCGAGAACCATTGGCAGAAACACCAATTATATGACGGCAAAGACAGCTGGATCAGGCACATTGACGAGAACGCAATCACCTCCCTCCTCCTCCTCCATCGCTACGACATCACCTTCTTCTTCTCCTCCTGTTCCTCCTACGGCAACCACCGTCTTGAGCAGAGCACAATCCATGGCAAGCAAGACAAGCACGACTAGAAAGCCATCCAAGCATACTCGGCCTCAATCACCACCCTCAAAACAATCAGCAGCAGCAGCAACTGCAACCATCAATGATCAACCCAACATTATGCTGGAAAGTGTGCAACTACAGATTCAACAGGAAGAAAAGGAAAAGATCAAGAAACAGCAAAAGAAATCACCAGCCAACACGTTGACCAGCAAAGATGTCGATTATGATTCAGCAATTGAAGATGAACAAGAAGAGGAAGACGACCACAGCAACATGATCCATGTTGTTGTTAATACAACTACAGTTGATAATAACAGTAATGATATAAAAGATAATAAAGGAGATGTTGTTACTGCATGTACTACCAGCTCGAGTAGTAGCAGCAGTATCAGCAGCAGCAGCAGCAGCAGCAGTCAGATTATCGCCCATCATAGTATTCAAAGTTGCAGCAGTAGCAGAAGAAGCAGCAGCAGCAGTGAGATGTGTAGCGATTCAAGCAGTAGTAACAACACCCATTCGCAGCCATTGCCTTCACCGCCCGTGACTCCAGCAGCGACATTGCTACCGGATGAATTCACCATCAAGGAGGCTACGTCGACCGGTAATCTCATGAAGCTGATTCACAGCGAGCCTGCTAGTCCCACCATGTGTACATTTGATGTACAGTCCGTGCAACAGCATCCACATCACACGATCCACATGGACAGCAAGCCAAACAACAACAATCTGTATGTGCAGCAGCCCATACAACGTATCCATCGGCTGCGACCTGCTGCTTCATTTGCTACTTTGCGGCAATTGGCGAGTACCAATAGCAACTACCAACATCAACAGCAGCAGATGCAGCAGCAGCAGCAAATACAGCCAGTCAACTATATTCAACATCTGGCTGGGACAGCAGCTTCACCTGCAAAGACCAAAAGACGTCCTGTATCCTACATTGAACTATCAAGCAACACCATGAATTACAATTACGCCATGGCATCTCCTCCTGCTACTACTACTACTACTACTACTACTCCAACAGCCGTCCATGACGACTATCTATCAGTAGCGCACTCATCAAGACCAGCCTATTACCGAAGAGCAAGTTCAGAGGATAACCGTCAGCACTACTATCATACACGCCAAATATCAGACAGCCATCCATCGCCTCCCTCCAGCATCGTCAATGGCGGCGGAAGACGTCTTGTTCGCTCCAATACGGTGCACAATCTCATCATCAAAGACGGTCAGGGCCATCGTATTGTCCAATGTGTAGGTCTGGATGACGCGTCGTCGCCTCCTTTGCAGCCCTTGCGCAAAAAGACTTCCAGCTTTGAATGCACAAGTGAGTATCAAGACTGGTCTACCGCTGCATCCGACATGTTGGAGGATGGTAGTAGTAGTAGTAACCCGACTAGTGCAGCAGCTATTGTGCTGACTCGTCAACAGTTGGAGGATTTGCATTTCCAGGCACAACAACAGCAAGCGTCATTGGAAGTGGATGCCTCGACTGATCCTTTGCCACCTCAACAGCAGCAGCAACGTCCTCGAAAGATGAAGCGCAAAGACAGCGCTAAATCGCTGAGCAGCCTGTGCAGTAGTACGAGTCCACCAATCAACCATGACATGCGATGCGAACAATTGAAAACCAAACTGGAGAAAGAGCGGGCTACAGTCAAGGCGCTCCAGAAGCAGAAAGAAGGTTTGTTGTTTAAATCTCCCTGCTTGATTGTTTACCTAATGTATTATACATATAGCCTATAATAAGGATGTATTGTTCCTTAGCAAAAACGTCGATGAACTCTCGGCAGATAACCAGGAATGGAAACGAAAATTTGATTCTGAAAAGGCAGCCAAGGAACGGTTTCAAGACGATTTATCGTCCACCATGGATAAGCTGAACGAAGCCACAGAGCAGATCAGACAATTAGAGTCCCAAAATCGTCTACTCAAGCAAGAGATTGACGACAAGAACATGGAAATTCGAGAATTAGAAAAGAACAAAAAGAGCAGCAAATCCCCTGTAGTGCGAGGGAAATCCACCACCAACACCAACACCACCACAGCAGCAGCACCTACTGAAAAATCAAGTGATCGATTGCTTGCAGCTCAACTTCAGCATTCGCAAAATCAAGTGAGGTTGCTCAAGTCTACCATGGAGCAGTTTCTTCGCATGGGTGTGTTCAATGATGACTTGTCTGGTAGCATGACTTCGCCCACAACGTAAGTAATTTCGCTCTTGGCTTTCAATGTAAAGCATGCTTAAACGTGTTTGCATTCATAGATCGATTGATGCGGTCGTATCTGAACTGCGATGCGGAAGATCCAGACAGCGTCGACATCATCCTGCATCTACTGCTACAGTGACAAAGAGCACAGGTACTACTACCGATCAACAATATTCCGATCCCACGTCCGCGACAACAACATCAAAATCAAGAAAATCACTGGTGCCTGTCGATACCAAAGCAAAAGAGTCGCTCAAAAACAACAACAAGAGCACGCCTACAGCTGAACTGGACAACCAACTCTTGGAGCTGCTGCGAGAAAAAGAAATTGTAGGTTGACGCATGTGTGTGTTGTCATTTTGATATATTAACCTTTTTCATCATTTAGCTTCAAGCAGAATACAGTAAAGCACCTTCCAGCGGTGGTAATGCACTTGTGCGCAGACGCAGAGAAGAATTGGAATCTCGGTTAGATACAGTAGATTCTCAAATGTGTCGCATCAAATTAAAAATGCGTAATCGCAATATACTTTAAATCTATACATACACTGCCTACATATATTACATTGTACATACATTCATACAAAACGAGCTTTTTTGTTTTTCCCAAGCATGAAGAATAAAAATCTGCGGTCTTCTTCCCAACTAAATATATACTACTGAAAGGTTCTTTTTCATCATGATGCGCAATCATGCGTGTGGAATGTAGGTATAATATATAGAAAGCAATTAGAAATGACAATTTTATGCTGAACAAATTATATTTACAGGAAATTTTTAGGAAGGAATATATGATAGAACAGTACCCGTAGGATAATACTACAAGTGATTGAGCGTAGCAAAGTCAATTAGACCTGTACAGTGTCTTTTACTAGCTAAAGCTTGGGCAAAATACAGCCTGGACTGGGATTGAATTTCAGAGCCTCCACCAATCTTCTGGAAACCTGTTTTGGACATTTGAAAACCTTCCAAGCGCAATTACACAAAATGTTACTATATAAGCAACAGGTATTTCTTATCACTTATACATGCAAAAAAGACCAAGGAATTCAATGGTACCAATTTCATAAAGATGTATCTATTTTTTACAGAGCAAATGCCAAAAAACTCAAAACACGTTTTTTGAGGAAATGTTTACAAAACGCCTAGTAAACCGACCAAAAGACAGTGTTACACGATGCTTTGCATTCATACGGTTGTTTTGAGCTTAGGAACGCTATAGTAGAAAACCTCATTTTCAAGGTGAAAACTTGCATTCTTTGAAATCATCAAATTTTCCTGTACAAGTATAAGGCCAAAATGGCCAAAAATCAATGATCAAATCGTTCCCCAAAAAATCACTGGATAGTGACCCATAAACTAATGTCAGGTCGTAGAACACGATTGCACTTGTTTTGAGGCCGAGATTATGCTTTGTTGGCAAGATACAGGCGATTATTTCTACAGTGGTAAATACATTTCAAGGCTGCTCACTCAATAATGCGCTTCTTAATATCTGATCTGATGGTCTGTGGTTGTTGATTTAGCATAATAGTATAGTATCAATCTCTTAATCCAACGAAAAGACCGTAAATTCACCATGTAGTTGAGTTGTATTATGCAGATTTGTGAATCTACTCTCATACTCTATAAATTATGTTATTATCGCAAAAGCATCCCTACTGTATAGGTGCTAGCATGAATCCCTCAATGTAACCGCCACAGCAATGCCATTCAATAGTAGTCACCGACTAGAACGGTTGACTGAAAAAGTGCTTTTCTATTCAACACCACTTTTTTCTACATCATCCCTATTCAGCAGCACATACAAATGTCATTAGTACAAGAGAGAGAAAGACGTCCAAACGCTGGTAGTCGGTAAGGAATGCAAGTGATATCAAGTTGGATAGTAGCTAAAAGGCACTCTTGACTGGAGTATGCGCGCCTTGCTGGACCAGGAGGTCGATATGGAAGAGTTGTTTGAATACAGAGACAGTGATGAAGAGGATGAGGAGTTTTCTACCCAGGGTAAGTTTATGGCGGTCAGCTTGGATGTATAAACAGATGCTGATACACACACACACACACACACACACACACACACACACACGATTGTATAATAGCCGTGGAGGAAGAGGAAGAGGATAAAGTGGACTCTGATTTTGATTTGGATTCATCCGAGGGCGAGCAAGAGCACATTGAAGAAGGCGAGGCCATGGATAAAGAGCTCGACAAAGCAGAAAAGAGGGTAATGTCGTGTTTGCAAGCGTATCCAAATGTGCATTGGTGTGCTCATTCTTGACCAGGCACGAAGAGCAGCAACATTCAATCCACCTCCATCAGCTGCTGCTGCGAAACCCAGGAAACCAACCACCATAGATCCTGAGAAGAAACCAAGCGAGAAAAGGAAAAGAAGATCGAGAAGTACCACAATGGATCAAGACGAAAAAGGCGGGGAGCGTAGCACTCGATTCTCATCCAGAAAAAACACAGTGCTGAATCGCCAGCATGTGGAAGATCAATTAAGACGACATGAGAAAAGAAGAGTAAGAAATCCCACATGTGTGTCCAAGGGGTTTCCTATTTCTGACAGATGTATCATAATAGGCATTACTGCCTAAACGAGATCGACCAGTGATCAACAAACTGACACAAGAAGAGTTGCTGGCAGAAGCAGCCATCACGGAAGAGATCAACAGAGACTCGTTGCTCGAGTGGCAGCAAATGGAGGCGGAACGCAAGGCCAATGCCAAAAAGAAGGACAAGCGAGGCATCTTTGGACAGTTTGTGAGATACTATTCATTTGCTGAGAATGATGGGCCCGTCCTGCGTAACGATAGTAACCCAGCAGACGACAACAACAATGAGGCTGCACCTACCACAGAGATTAGTCATACAGCAGCAACCCAAAGCAACATGGAGGCCGACACGACCATGACTGATGCGAATGGACCTGATTGGCAGATAAGCAGCAACGCTGATCTGATGGGAAGAAACCTAATTTCCTTTATGGATAACTCCATAGCGATGGACGCACAACAACAACAACAAGCGTATCCATTGTATGGCAAGCGCAGTGGTGCTGGTGGTACGGATGCGGATAAAGATTTGGAAAATGCAGATTTGATAGACCAATTGAGTGATTGGCTTGTTCGACCATCTAAACCTAATAGACCTGTGATTTGTCCGATTACCGGTGAAGTGGCAAAGTACAAAGACCCCTCCACTGGCATTCCCTATGCCAACATTACTGCGTACCAAGTCATTCGCGCTTGTCTGCACCATGAGATGAGATGGGCTCCCGCATCAGGCATCTACCTAGGCTATATCCCCAGCGCCAAAGGCGTTCCTGAGGGATGGGATGCTGCCATTTGATTTTTCTATGATGAATATACCCTGTTTGTAATCTATACATTTCTCATTGGACAAGTGCAAGTTAGTCATTTTGCCATACAACCAAGATTGGTAAATGCAAACTATTCTCCGGTTTTGCGAGGTAGCACTAAATCTCGAAATAAAAGCTTAAAAGTGTGGAGATATTGACTCACATGACATCCTATTAGTGGAAAATGCGTGTGCAAGTGAATTACAGATAGACATCTCTTGGGTTACAAGACTATGATGTGGTTTAGTGATTGATGAAACCAATTGGAATAGTATAAAAAGGAGAGCCGGCCTTCACCGAGAACAGCCCCCTCCCCTCCTATTCAAGCACTCTTTTCTCTCCTTTTTTTCAAAATTTTCCATCATGTCTGAAAAGTACGAAAAAGAGCAAGCATTCACAGAAAAGCCAGAATTGGTCGAATATGAAGAAGAAGCCATCGGCCGTGGCGACAAGGAATTCGTTCCTCCTACTGCTGAAGAGTTGAAGGCTGTCATGTGGAAGCTGGATCTTCGTATCATTCCATTTCTCGGTCTCTTGTATCTCTGCTCCTTCTTGGATCGTGTCAACATTGGTAATGCCAAGCTGGCTGGCATCACCAAGGACCTCAACATCAGTGCTACGGACTATAACATTGCCTTGTCCATCTTCTTTGTCGGTTACGTAAGTCATGGATCTGATCTACTTGCTCAAAATTCTATCGCCACTCACAATGCAACCACACCCTGTAGATCATTTTTGAGGTGCCTTCCAACATGATTTTGAAATGGATCGGCCCAAGCAAATGGATTCCCATCGTCATGATTTCCTGGGGTACTGTGGTAAGTGTCTTGACAAGTCGAATAATAATAAGCTCGGACTAACATGATTGAAAAAAAAAGATGGCTGCTATGGCTGCTTGCCACAATACAGCTGGTCTCTTGGCCGCCCGTTTCTTTTTGGGTATTACTGAAGCTGGTCTTTTCCCAGGTGTCATCTTCTACCTTACATTATGGTACAAGAGAGGCGAACAAGCAACTCGCGTCGCCTTCTTTTTCTCTTGTTCCACCTTGGCTGGCGCCTTTGGTGGTGTCTTGGTAAGCGCCTCAAATCATTTGATTTACAGCAGCAGCACCAACACACATTCCATCCCTTTTTAGGCTTACGGTATTATGCAGATGGATGGTTTAGGCGGTCTTCATGGCTGGCAATGGATCTTCATCATCGAAGCTATTCCCACTCTTTTGCTCTCAGTAGCTGCGTATTACTTTTTACCTGATTTCCCAGAGAACTCTAAATGTAAGTCTAGTATCTAGATACGTGCTGTTGAATGTGGGGAAAAAAATGGACATGTCTGTGGCCGTGTGATTTTGATCGCTGATAGTGTGTGTGTGTGGGAAATGTTTAAACCTGTCTTACTAACACGAAAACTATCAAACAGTTATCAACGAACGTGAGCGCGAGATTGTCGTCCATCGACTCAAAGAAGATGCTGGTCCATCTACTGAAACAGAATTCTCCTGGGAGCAATGGCGTGCTGCCTTCCTCGACTGGAGAGTCTACATGCACTCGCTCATCTACATTTGTGGCTCCACTCCTCTCTACAGTTTGAGTCTGTTCTTGCCCAGTATCATTCAAGGTATGGGTTTCACGGATCTTCGTGCTCAGGCAATGTCTGCTCCTCCCTATGCTATTGGTAAGTTGTGTTGCTTGATGACTTTATGCGCCATATATTGACCATTCTTATCATGGATAGCTTGTACATTTACCATTTTGGTTGCTATGCATGCTGATAAAAAGAAGGAGCGCGGCTTGCATGTAGCCATCCCTGCTGCTATTGGTGTCATTGGTTATGCTCTCTTGTATGCTCTCCGTCACCAAGGCTCCGTAGCCATGTACATTGCTGCCTGTATCACTGTTACAGGTGTCTTTTCTCACATCCCCGCCATGTTGAGTTGGTTTGGTAACAACATTGGTGGCCATACCAAGCGTGGTGTTGCCTCTGCCATCATCATCTCCATTGGTAACGTCGGAGGTGCCATTGGTGGTCAAATCTACAGAGCAAACGATGCTCCCTTGTACGCTACTGGTAATTTGGCTGCTATGGGTTTGATGATTGGCGCTGTTACATTCTCTTTGCTCTTCAAATTCCTTTTGGAAAGAGAAAACAAGAGACGTGACAACTTGACTCCTGAACAATACGCTCATGAAGCTGCTACCAATATCTGTGATAGACATCCTGGTTTCAGATACATGTCTTAACTACTCCCATTCTCTGTACCACTACTATATTATTACTACTACCACTACTATTGTCATCTACTATAGTTCGTTAATTCCATTCTTCACCACCTGTATTTATATATATTTTTTTTCTTATGCTGCTGAACATGTTGCTAAATAAAACTGTAAGCTGCAATATTTAATAATGCTGACGAATCGATGGGCACTAATGTAAAATTACATTATGCTGCAATGTTTTATTTGGAGTAGTTTGTGACAATGTCATTTGTAAAAAAGACATAAAAAAGCGAGTAGAGTCTATGGATAGTACCATGGCTGTGCTAAAGTACTTTCTGAATCACAATCCCCTTCTTATTACCATCATAAACATCCATTCTTTCATGGGAAATGCATCTTGTCAGCCAAAAAAAAGTGAAATTCCGCGTTGGTTTTTTTTTTTCTCCAAATGGCAAATTTTTGGTCCAGAATTCATTTCGAACATCTATTTTTGCCAAAAGGACTATGTACACTGCAATGAACAAGCCATGGTTCTTAATACATTCTAGGAGTACTTTTCGAGACGAATCTAATCATGTCAAATAAACAAGGTGTTTTGAATCAATTTTCTGAGCAATTTGCGAAAATGTGAAATGAGGTTTTTCCCCAAAAAGTTGAGATTTTGCATACAAAGGTCTCACAAATAAAGTTTCAGGGGGTTGCTATGGATCAAGAGGCACCTTTTTGTATAAGATGTGCCATAGTAAAAGTCGTCGTTTTGGACTCGAAAAACGCGATCGTTTGTTTTTTGATCAAAATCATGAGGGGTACCTCATGAATTTTCATCAATTTTCATCGATCCCAAAAAAGTTGAGCAAAGGTGTTCCAAAGTTACTGCTGGACGAGAGCAATTGCTTGGTGTTTTTCTAGCCGTCTAAAACGGCTTCTGACACGAGAAATCACGTCTCAAAGTTGCTTAATTTTGGCTATGTTTTGCAGTCTTTTGAGTAGTAAGAGGTGATGCCGAGGTGCTGTGTGGCTATCTACTCGTTGTTCTCGTTTATGCAGTTGCGGGGCATCGTACAGGAGTCAGATCTACAGCTACAGGCCACTCATGGAGATCCTCTCGTAAGAATAAAGAGTTGAATAGCTTCCATACTAATTGGCAACAGTCAGATGCTATAGCACTGGAAAAATTCTATCGTTCAAATTCTTAAATGAGTACCTTGGGGTGCTGCATTTGAGCCATGCGGGTCCATTGACGCTGTATTATTTGTCATAACAAGTGGCTTCGCTTTTGTGTACAAGCAAAAAGACGGTTCTCACATATAGATAGTGCCCAGGCCGCCTATATCTCATTCTTGAACGATAACGAGGGATATTTTACTTGCAGTACTGCCTACCGTATAGGATGATTAAGTATCATGAGATGATAGTACTTGGAGGTCGCCAAAAGCAATGCATCATAAGAATGATGCAAGCAAATGTTTTCAATTTGTTGCCATTTTACAACATGTAGCACATGGTCAAATGCCTATTACAGCATGATTGACAGAGTCGAGTACAGAACCATTGATACGTAAAAAAAATGTGGGCCATTCATGAGTAACACGACTAAAAAAGCACGGTGAATGGCACACGCTTCATCGTGATAGAGGTATCGTCCTTTGTGTATACATACCCTGGAATGAAAAAAAGAACCCCCACCACGCGAATGATAGCATGCCATCATCTTCCATATAGCACGCTAATGCAATTCATTGACCACGGAGTGTCAATGCTTTTATAGTAATTCACTGATACAATCGATACACACTTGGGGACAATAAACAGAAGGGGGGGCTAGGTCAATCTTTACAAGTGTCATTTTGGGATCCCATTGTGTTTCTATTGCAATTCCTTCTCGCCTTTCTTTTTTGATTTTCATGATGGTATAGTCTTGGATACACAAAATTTAATCAAATGTCGTACAATACGATGGCCTTTATGAACAAGTGGAATTGAAAGGGATCTTCGAGTGAACAAAAGGAACGTTCTTGTATACGTGATTATAATATAGCTTGATTTGTACAATTTATCAGAAACAAGTGCATTTGCGTCCATGGTTGAGGAAAAAGATGGCTTACATGTCAAATCATGTAAGAACTGTATGTCATCATTTTTTTATGGGGTTCTTGTTTAGTAAACATGAAAGCATTTAATTTATGGCATTAGCACAATTGCTAAAAATATACATCAATCAAGACATTTCAGGATTTTTACTTCTATATGGATTTTATTATACTGATACATACAATAGATTTTGCTACAAAAAAAAAAAAAAAAAAAAAAAGAAAAAAAAGGGGGAGAGGGTGGCGGATTGAAACAGAAAGGAAGGGGGTTGTGTGATGAACGAAAGATACAAAGAGATACTATAAACATGAATACAAAAAAGAAAGCTCTTGTTATATTTTGCTTTTACAAAAAGCAAAATGCGAGAGATTCTTTTACTTAGGACAAGTGCCAGCTAATCTTGCCAACACCCTTATCCATATCACCGACAATCTTCTTGAAGAGGACAGGAGTGAGATCGAGATCACCGTGATCACATTCGGGACAAGCATCGTTGACAGTGGCAGTGGCAGTACCAGCGGGACCAGTGATGGTGATCTTCTTACCACACCATGAAGACTTGCTGTTCAAGTTGCCGTATTGA
This sequence comes from Mucor lusitanicus, assembly GCA_010203745.1. NCBI lineage: Eukaryota > Fungi > Mucoromycota > Mucoromycetes > Mucorales > Mucoraceae > Mucor > Mucor lusitanicus. The sequence goes on along the minus strand of JAAECE010000009.1, from coordinate 939,169 downwards.
GGAGCGTTCAATGCAACAATGGGAGAGTTGTCATTTTCCTCAGGACCACAAGCGCCAGTGGATCCACCTTCAGTGGCAGGTGTGAACCAAGTTGCGGTGCCAGAGTAGCTCTTGCTGGATGAAGAGGAAGAGGAAGACTTGGCAACGGTGGTCTTCTTGGAGGACTTCTTCTTGGTGGTGGACTTTTTGGACTTCTTGTGGTGCTTGGACTTTTTGTGGTGCTTCTTGTGGTGCTTCTTGCGCTTTTCCAATTGAACAGGAGCAGAGGCAGCTACAACATTGGAATCAAGCTGAACAATTGAGTTGTTTTCAACGGGTGCTGCAGAGGACAGGGCAGCAAGGGCGAGAACGACAGCTGTGAATAAAGAGAAGGTGCGAGACATGTTTGCTATAATGATTGGAATGAACTTTATATGATATACGATGAAAGAGAAATTGACAATAAAACGACCAGCGTTATATGAAAGATATGTATATGTATAAAGAGAGAGAGAAAAGAGGATGATTTTTTCGACCAACATTGGGGAAATGTTGTCCGTATTTATACTGATTCGTCTAATTGAGAGGGAAGGGGGACCCGCCGCCCTCCGGTCAATATAGTATAAAGAGTAACAGTACACGAACTTGTATCATTGAAACGGAGAATGCTGGACATACTAGACCTTTTGTTTTCTGGTCGACAGGTACCAAAATGCCATTCATGTTCAGGCACCGAGGCACTTTTTTAATAATTGCTTTCCATATCTGGTGGCAGGCTTTTTTTTAGAGACCCGTTAAATTTTTAGTCAATTGTGCTTATATGCTTTGGCCACACAAAAAAATTAGATCATCTGATGAAAAACCATTAGGAGAGAGAGAGAGAGAGAAGGGCTCTTTGTGGAATCTGATGGGCATGATGTTCGTGCCGTCTCCTCACGCTGTTGAGCGGCATGAGCGAAAAGTGCTTATATGGCTAATATATATCCAGGCATCTCATTGGGGAACATTTGATTATTTATTTGTTGTTGGCCATGTGTAGAGCAGGATGATGGTTTAACGGTACGTTTTGATGGCTTCTTGTTTAGATGAATATCAACCAATTTGTGCCACCTGCCATATCAAGATTGCTAATTGTCTATTTTTTGCTATAGTGTATTTGTATATTTTGTACGTTTTTGTTCAAATTGTTCGAATCAGACGTGAAATGGGGTCCATCTTGTGAGATTTACAGAACACTAGGAAATCATTTGGTAATCCATATTATACAAAATGAGCAAAATTGACTGGACAGCATCTCCGCCAGAGTGCGCACAACCACCACCACAACTGATCTAGAAGCTGCAAAAGCATCGTTTTCCTGAGGGATGATATTTGTCAATTGAAACCTAATGCAAAAGTCGATCAATATTCAGCAGTGCCGCCTCCCATGTAAATAGTCTGCTATTTCTGGAGATTGTCCACGATGTTCTTGTCGATTTATATTGTCGCCCTGTTTCAATTCTATCGCTTTACTATTACAGAAAAGCGGACCATGAGTTACATCATTGGCATTGGATGTCATCCCACTGCTTTTTCGTATAAAACCAATTCATGGAATGTTATTATAAACAAACATGCAATACATTTGACACTTGTTGCCTTATGCAACTCACACCCAGTACGCATTTTCGTCTTGGGAGCAGAAAAATTAAGGGGAACTTGTTGATCATGATATTGGTTATGATTGGATCACAACTTGTGATGGGACCTCTATGCCCATACGTTTTTTTTTAGCGCCACAACAAAATATCGCAACGGGACGGAAGCGCGAAAAGGAGAGAGGCACACACACACACGCGCGCGCACAAGCACGCACAAAAAAGACCGGATCCAATTCAGAATGGTCTGGTTACCATCTTGGTTGTTTATTGACAAAAAAGCCTTAATTGATCCGGGAAGCAGTCATTTTACGTAATGGCATAAGACAAGGAATCTAATTGAGTGTAGTTTCATTCATCAACATGTCATTGGAACAAAGGGCCCATTCGTTGTAATCCTCATCCATTGCCCTGAAAAAAAAAATTTAAAGTATATTTCTGTCATTTGATTTCAAAATGAGATGTAAAAAGCAATTTTGCAACGGAGATTGACATCAGGAAAGGTTAAGGCTGAAAAAAAGTGATAACTGAGCTTCGGGGCATGTAACCATTTAGCTTGCTTGTGAAAAGGGGGCAAAGCGTTTTCTATGGTGCTCGGTGTATAGATAATACCAATCAACGGCATAGCTGACAGGGACCTTGTATAATGTGTCTCTCTTTTTTTCATATGCCATTGTGCTGCAAAAAATCAAGACGCTAATGTCTACTATGCCGCTTCATCAAGTGCGCGCTGTAATGGAATTGGATAATACAACCATTCAAGAAGGATACAATGGAAATCTCCAAGTCTAGGCCAACATTTTGTCATCTGTCATACATCCATTGTGTATGATTCCCTGACCAAATGCCGTGTATGACGTTTGACGTGTGGTTTGTTTGGTTACAATTGACTGCATCAAATATAAACAAGCATCTTGTACTAGTAAAGCAGAGTTTCTAATGTCAAATTGCAGTTGCCAGCAGCAAATTTGCTATCAAATGTCAAGAGAATATGGATTAATGCGCTGGTCAGGGAGTTTTGCAAAAGTTTGGTAGATCGAAAACTGACGACGGCATTCTTGAAATTTCGTATTTGAAACATTTAGTCTTCAGATGGACCAGAGATTCCAGATCAGAATTGTATTCCCTACGATTACTAAACAGATCCCTAATTATCAACAGGTTTTTGAGATTTCTGGATACAGCAACAGCTTGTAATTGTAATCTAGATTGAACTAGGCGCCGGCATATCATTAAGAACATATTTGCTCAGCTTATGTGAAAACACAGGAGGCGTGTGGCATCATTAAATGTCTTTTAGCATTAGACGGATCCGAACAAGCACCTGAGTGTATCGCGCGGCAACAACGTACATACTAGACTGATTTCTGGAATTTCTAAACAAAGATGCAAGTTTACCCATTGTGAAACTGACAGCTCTCCTATAGACAACCATCTCGATGAGCATACCGCATCACATGCTTATGATAGCCTTTGTCTGCTACAACGAAGCAGCAATCATCCGTCCAATGCTACAGAAAAAACAAAGTATTACACCTTTGATCTCGTTTGATGATTATCTTCAGGTACAAAACTCAGAATTGAAAGGTACACAGAAAAATGAAAGAGAGACATTTGAGATGCCATGTTTCAGACAAATTACAAGGTTCCTTTTGATCATTGAACGGCTTGATGTAACACAATCCGTTTTTTAAAGATCCTCTGAAAGATAATGAGTGTGTACACACACATACGACAGAAATCACAAAACAAACAGGGCCCGCATGTCCGTATCCATATGAAAACTGCCTCTCATGCGAAAAACCTTGCCATACGTTTGAGAGCTCAACATCAATCTATGCTTGAACGATTGAAATACAATCAGTACCATGATTTATTGGTTTGCTTGACTATCTAATATGGCATTTTTATCTTTAAAATAATGAGGACAACCTCTCTGCTGCCTCTTTACGATCCTGAGGACCCAATCGCTTCAACAATTGACTGAACCCTTCAATGACGGTGTCCTTGTCTTGCAACCCAAGTGCCACAATTTTATCTTGCAATGCATTGCGCTTCAATTGATCCACGCGTTGCTTGATGTGCTCCTTGTACTGATCAAACCATTCAGCTATCATCTGCTCATTCTCAGCAGTATCATCACCCTGCGACATGTCTTGCTTGAACCACGCTTGTACCAGTTTCATCATGGTCTCACGACTGAGCGTGCTGTCTGTTGCTGCCTTGATGTCACGCATCAAGTATTCTTCGTTCAGTCGTCTGCGCACACGCCAGTAAAAGTAATGGCGCGCATGGCGCCATTCAAGAGCTTCACGAATGACGCCCTTGGCCTTCATACGACCTGTGCGGTCATGTAGATCAGCAAACTGAATCGCGATTTGTTGATAGACTGGCAGGAGCTCTTGTTCACGCACCTCTAATCGACGCTTGATATCCGCCTTCTCCTCAGCGGGCACATCGATGGCTGATTCCAAATGTTTCTTGAGGTCGCCATACTGTGGATCCAGACGCGCCATGGTGGCCAGCAAAGCAGGCTTACGGTACTTGATTTCAACGATGCCTTCAGGCTCCAACACACCACCACGCGCTTGTGTGTCTGCATACATTTCCATCATGTCGGCATTGATGGTAGGATCCACCACGACCCAAGCACCACCACGCAGTTCGCCGTGAGGGATAATGTACACAAAGACAGGCTGCTTGTAGTTTCTGAGCGCGTCTACAATTTGAGCACCATACTTGAGCACTTCATTATACATGTCGCGTTGGCCGCCAGAAAAGCCACGCCAGTTGGCAAAAATCATCAGAGGCAGCTCTTCACCCTTGTTGAAATCGTTGATGGCTTGCGCTGTCTTGTAGGCCGAGTTGGGGAACCACACACCGCCAGCCTCCATAAACACTTGCTCTGTGGAGTCCGAGTTGGCAGGATCAGCAGGGATGATGTTCTCCACCGTACGCGACTCAACAGCAATGACACCCATAGGGATGCCGCCGAGTCTTGCACGACCGACCACCACGGTACGCGCCCAGCCACACAGCGTCTCTGTAAAGGAGCCTTGGTCAAAGAAGCCGCTGGTCCATGTATCGCCGTGGTATTGGCCAGCCAAAAAGAGACGCGGATCATGAGGGCCCTTGGGAGGCATGTACTCAATCTCGCGGTCCACAGGATCAGAGCCCAGTAGTGTCATGGGAACAGGCGTGCCACGCGCAGCAGGGACATAGGCAAGCCATTGGATGATCTTGTCGATACCCTCGAGATCGTTTTCTGCCGTCAGATGAGACACGCCATTCTTGTACATGATTTGCGTGCCGCCTAACTGCAAGTTGGACGTGTAGACTTCGCGACCCAGTACCTTGTTCAATGCAGGCGCACCTGTAAGAATGATGGGTTGGCCTTCATTTTGAACCGTGCGCTGACCCAGGCGGACGAGGTAAGCGCCGATGCCCACAGAGCGACAGGTTACCAGCGTGATGGTGAAAATGTCATCATAGGCACGCGATGTCTCGCCAGCAATCAGGCCAGAACCCTTGAGATTTTCCACGCCCAAGCCATCCGTAAGACCTACGACATCCGTGATGCGATAGCGGGTTTCTCCTTGGTCCTGAATCTCTTGAGCCACAACGCTCTGATGCTTGGGATCCGCATTCACCAGCGCATAGACCTCAGGCGTGAGATAGAGGTACTTGAATCCAGAGGCAGGATGGCCAGGTTCATTCCAGGCAACGCTGAATTTGTTGATCAATTCATCTGCCAGGCCAATACGAGCACCCGAGTTGGCAGAGAGGTAGATGCGAGGAATGCCCAGGTGGCGGGCCATTTCAGACGCCTTGAAAAAGACGGCATCTTCTGCCACGCCAAAGGAGCCAATTTTGAAGGTGATGTCGTTGGCAATGACAATCATACGACGGCCCTCTGGGTACTCGGGTGTGCGAAGCGTGACAATCCAAGCAACCATACCAATGGTGTTGGTACCAGGAGGACGCACTTGTTGACGTAGTTCGTTGGTCTCTTGATCCAACACCAGTTCTACCGCGTCTACAAGCTGAGATGGCACGGAAGGACGCTTCTCTTCTCCACCAGCTGCTTTCCTGGCACGCACATACTGACTCCATTGGTTTTGGACAGATTGACGAAAGAGCTCAGGGAAATCATAGACATAGGTGGTGCCCATGAGATGCGCCTTGTAACGACGTGGCTGCAGCCATTCCTTGGTGGGATAAGGCGTCGACACGGGCAGCATGTTCATGGGACCCGCAACACGGCCCAACGATTTGAGGACCCATCCACTCTTGTCCGTCTTGATTTCCTGGTACGAGTCCACCTTGAGCACGAATCCAGAGACATTGTCCATGACAAAGCGGACAGGCATCGGTGTCTGACTGGGATGCTTTGGCTGGATGTTGAAGCGAATCTCAGCACCGGTGACACGCAGCTTCCACAGACGCTTGCCATGACGGTCCACAAAATCAGTCAATGCCTGCTCGACCTCGCTGGTCTCCAGCGCAAAGGTAGGGATAAAGTTGATAAACAGGTGGTTGCAGTCCGAGTTCTTGTACTCTTGCGAGACAATCTCCAGTGTATCCAGAATCTCGTTCAGTAGGCGGTCGCTTTCAGAGATCAGATAGTCTGCGGTGCGCATGGAATCCTTGACTCTGCCTGGACGCACCAGAGCACGGATAAAGAACCTGCAGTCAGAGGGGTTCTCCTTGGCCACAGCATAGTAGACATACAACTGTCTGGTTTCAATCGTCACTGGCTTGATGTCGAAATTGGAGAGACGAGACAGCTCCAGTTGGTAGGCCATGGCAGGCTCAATGTGGCGAATGGTTTCATCTTCGGCGTAGTCTTGACTCTCGCGGAAAGTGTAGTAGTCTGGCCATTGATCAGGGCGACACACAATCACAGACATACGACGCAGGTGCGCTTGACGGAAGCTCTCCACGTGCGACTGAATGACCTCCTTGATCTTGGGCTGCCAGTACGCATTGTCGCATTCAGTGCTACTTTGAACTGCAATGTTGAGAATGTTTTCCATACGACCATCAACCTTGTCAGCAGCATTTTGTGTGCTCTCGTCTTCCTGGAAGGCCGTCAGAATGCGAGGCAGTTGAGAAATCAATTGATCCAGAGAACCAACAGCCACCATGGCTCCTGTGCGGATCGGCTCAGCCTCTGTTTTGTTCAATAAAAAAGTCAGGTCAGAGCAGGAGGCAATACGCGTGTTCTCATCCATGCCGTGTGTTGCATTGCCCAAGAGAAACTTCCAGGCAAAGATGTAGGGGCGATCACTGAGATTGTAGGCCACATCCAGGATCTTGTACGCATGGTACGAGCGGCGACAGTACACCTCAATGGCAGCGAGAGCAATGTACGCATCCTCATTGTAGAAAAAGTTGGGCAAGACATCAAACACGTTGAATTTGGTGTCAATCAGATCCTTGTAGGCTTCTGGATTAGGCGTGCGATACTCCATGCCGCCGCCGTACACGCGCTCCGTCACTGAATTCTTGAGAATCTGGTACATTTGCGCTTGGCGTTCTTGGTAGGATGGCATTTGACAGAGGATCAGTAGCTCGCGGGCCCTGAGCGTGACCTTTTGCGTGGCACGGCTATCAATGTCTGACAAACGCTTCAAGATGGGCAAGAAAAACTTGTCCAAGGTGCCGCCACCAACGGAGGGGTAGATGATGTCGAGCATCAACATGACCAGGTTGTTCTTGCTGGCTACTTTAGCATGTGATAGGATAATGGCGATAACCTTGTCCAAATTGTCCTTGTTTTGGTCTCGCAGCTGCAAAATGACTTGTTCCTCGCGAATTTGGCCACTGAACAGGATCTCCACGTCGTAGTATTGCTCCATCAAGTCAACATAGACGGCATATTCGTGCTGTTTAAGGCCCTCCCTGTAGCGATCAAGGACAGCGACTATGGGCTGCACAGCCGTGTTGTACGCAGTGAGGTCGGATGGAGAGTGGATATTAGCTTTGGCAAAATCGTCCATGAGACGGCGCGCCTCTGCAACAGGAAAAGGCGCTTTTGCTTCTTGTGCTTGGTTAAACAGTTTGTACAAGGCAGTTTCAAGACGAGCAGGAATACGACCAGATAGGACGGACATTTCAGACGTCATTTCAGAGTAAGGGAGCTGAGGATTGCGAAGGATCTCGGTCATTTGCTTGAGCACTGTCTGGACAAGAGCTTGGTTGTCGTAGCCTTGCAGAATATACTCGAGCGATGCCTTGGTCGCCTTTAGCATCTGATGCGGTTTATCGCCATACATGTAGGGAGAACAGTAATTGGGCACCTGGCCAGTGAAAGGAAGTGCGTGCTTGACACGGCTGGGATCATCCAGGGCCAAAATACCAATGATATCACCCGCTTCCAGCGTAGCACCCACTTGCTTGATAAATTGAACATGGCCATCTTCTGTAGCAACCAGAGGCATGTACATCTTCATGACCTCAATTTCAGCATACGCCTCGCCGGCTTTGACATGATCTCCATTTTCCAGCAACAAATTGACCAGCTTACCGGGAGAGGGGCTTCTCAGTTGAGTGGGATCACTCTCCTTTTCCAAAAGACATGTCTTGCCGTCAATCATGAGTCGCGTTGCTTGCACCTCTTCTCTAGCATACGTGGTGTGCGATTTACCGGCAACAGAGACCAGCAGACCGCCATCCGACAGATCTCGGATACCCACCTGCGTCTTGCTGCCATTCAGATACAATGTGTAGAGCCCAGGCGCAGAGCGAGTAACAGTAAAGTTATAGCGCACTTGCTCGTAGATAAAGTCAATGGTAAACACCGTCTTGAGCACATCTCTGCCAGGTACTTGACCTCTCTCCAAATGCTGCTTGCAGGTGCTCCAGCTCTCAATGGAAGCCGCATGCGCCTTGGTCACAGCGCCACAGAACACAGCCAACATCGTGTCGGGTCGCTCGGCCGTCAGTTTCTTGGAAATCAGCATATCCAGCCAACCTGTATTGATGGTGTTGTCTGCAAATTCTTGTGTCTCCAGCAGACGAATAATGTACTCGACGGTTGTCCTGAAATCACCACGAATAGACAGCTCTTTCAAGGCAATCACCATGTTTTTGCGTGCTTGTTGCCGATTTTCACCGTACGAAAAGATATGGCCAAACTGCGAGTCTGCGTATTCGTGCAAGCCGCCTGAAGATACCACCGAAAAGTAGCCCCATACGTTGGTGCTGGAACGAAAGTTCAGCTCGTGCATGATGCCAGAAGACGGTTTGAACCCGGCATCTGGATTCTCAGCAGTGATACGAACAGCAATGACATGGCCCTTGGGCGTAGGACGGCGATGGCTTTCCAACGAGGTAGGATGTGCGAAATCAAAGTCGATTTCAGACGCACTGTTGGGCTGAACACCATACAGCACGCGGATGTCACGGATGCGATGCAAGGGGATGCCCATAGCCACTTGAAGCTGGGCAGCAGGCAAGTTGACGCCAGATACCATTTCCGTGGTAGGATGCTCTACTTGCAAACGAGGATTCAATTCCAAAAAATAGAACTTTTCGTCAAAATGGCTGTACAGGTACTCTACCGTACCAGCAGAGACGTAGCCCACTAGTTTAGCCAGACGCACAGCCGCCTTTTCCATCTGCTCAAAAAGCTCTGGCTTGGCAATCGTAACGGGTGCTTCTTCAATGATCTTTTGGTGACGACGTTGCACAGAGCAGTCTCTGCCAAACAAACTGATGGCATTGCCGTATTCATCAGCCAGCAATTGCACTTCCAAATGTCGGGCATTGCCAGCCAACTTCATGATGAAGATAGGAGAGCCAGGGATCTCACCTTGCACTTGAGAAAAGCAGCTGGCAAACTGCTCGGGCGCATCTACCTTGCGGATGCCTTTACCACCACCACCTTCAGACGCTTTGATCATGATGGGATAGCCAATCTTTTCAGCAGCGGCCAGACCCTCTTCTGCAGATGTGACACAGGCACCCTTATACGCCGCGTCAGGCACAATGACATGGCCCTGTGCGTCCATTTCGGTGTCTGTGATGCCATCACCACTCCAGCCCATGGTAGGCACATGAGCGCTCTGGGCTACAATGGTGGACGAGATCTTGTCGCCCAACGAGTGCATAGCCGATGCTGGAGGACCGATAAAGAGGCACCTGTATTTGGATTTGGCCAGCATTTCTGGTAAACGAGGATTCTCTGAAGCATGGCCCCTAATAAGGTAGCAACAACACACGCAGATTGATTTAGCGTACTAGATCCATGGGTGGTTTTTTCTCGACTACTTACCAGCCTGCCCACACAGCGTGAACAGCAGTTCTTTCAGCTACATCGACAATCAACTCGACATTGGCATAGTTGTTGTTATTAGAACCACCAGGTACTTCGACATAGTTATCAGCCATACGAATGTATTCTGCATTGGCCTTTAGATCCTCAGGCGTGGCCATGACAGTAAACTCAATGGCTCGCTCGTTGCCAAACGTCTCGTAAGCCCATTTACGCACAGACCGAATTTCCTTCATGGCGGCCATACCATTGTTGGCAATCAGAATCTTGCTAATCACTGTATGGCCTTCATTTGCGATGACAAAGTCTCTGACAGGACCTTGAGGTGCTGTGTCGATTGAATTTCCACCTTGAAAGAGAAATAAAAAGTGAGCAAATGAGAGGAAACGCATGGAAGTTTGTGTTACCAATGAAATGGGAGGGTAATTTGCTATGATCCACTACCATGATGTTGGAAATATCAAGAGGTATAGCTAGAGTTTTTCCTTGAAGAATGTGTCTTTTGGGGGAAAAAAGCGTGTGTGTATGTGGGCGGGTGCAATTCAACCTATTTTACATTCACCATATATACGCCAAGTTCTTTCTTTCTGCCTCTCAAATAGCGGATACGACGATATATACAAAGCCAGGCTCAACTATAGCAAATCAGTGTTGATTCATGCCATCAGCCGAGACATTTGCCAAAGTTGAGCCAATTGTCAAGTATATCTGGGTTCTACACAAGGACTGCTTGAGAATATCCTCTCACAAAGGCAATGTGCCCCAACCGAGGCTTATTTCCAATGGGGAGGAGGCACATATATACTCTGAGCATAATGAATCTGGTACACGAAAATGTCCAAATTGAGCCAAGCCCTTTTCTATATGGTGGCGATCAGTTCCACTGCAAGCTCTTTTGTAATAAGATGGCCATGCAAATCACGAATCATTGCGATCTCCAAAGGAATACAGCTCTAGAATTGCCCCAATTTTCATGCTTGCACACACTTTTTCATGCATTAGTTGTCAAATGTTGCTTAGTTTAGAAAATATTAGTCGCATTGTTGGTGATTCACGGCCAGTAGGCTATGGAAGAATTTGGAGTGAACGCACTATATAGCACAAGCTTCTGTGCTATATATCTGCAGATCGAGCAAGATGTGCCTATAATACTGACGATGATCGAACAGCTTTAACTTCTCATCCTCAGTCAGATTTCCAAGGTCAGGGAATCAATAAGCATTTACTCAATCAAAATTCAAGTGGGTTTGGATCAAGACAACCCAAGAGCAAGTTGTTGTAGCCTATACTAGAACACTTCAAGATCGACAATGCCTCTCAACGATGATTCGGAACAGTTCGACAGCGCGGTACAGTAGATATGACAGCTTTGGGTGTAGACATTTTGTATTTATGATGAATGTGTGTAAAATTTTGGTCACAGCTGAAAGTAGATTTGACATTTCACAGCAAGGCAATGAAAGTGGCCAAAGGTATATGTCTTTGCAGGGCTCCCACCATAAATATCGCTTAGAAAAAGTGGGTAGATATGCATAGCATACACTCGTTTGAGAGATAGGGAATAAATGAAATCAATCATCACTGTTTGGAGACACTGTAATCGAAATGGTGGGGGCTTACACGACTCTTGAAATAGTGCAGTCCTGCGCAATTCATCAGAGCGCGTATTGCTTGCTTTAAACTTGAGCTAACAATCATTTCAAACCTTTCTTTCCCAGTTTCTTCTTGCCATATATTCTGCATAATATGGACGCAAGCACTTCTCAAAAGAACTGGGAGCTCGAAAACAACGTTGTAACAGTTGATCCAGTTCAGGATCAGGTGTATTTCTACGACGCTGCGCAAGACAAGGAGAATGTAGCTCAAAAACCTTGGAAGAATGAGTAAGATTTTCATGTCTTGACAAGTCGCCACCAGCATCTCATTGAATGTCTCTAGTCCTCACTACTTTAAACATGTCAAGATATCCGCTATTGCACTCATCAAGATGGTAAAATCACCCAATACTCGATCCAACACCATCTTGATAACTGAATTTTATTAGGTGATGCATGCTCGCTCTGGTGGCAACATTGAAATCATGGGATTAATGCAAGGCAAAATTCAAGGCGATACCATGTATGTCATGGACAGCTTTGCACTTCCTGTAGAGGGCACAGAAACAAGAGTCAATGCACAGAACGAAGCTTACGAGTACATGGTGTCATACATTGAGAAATCCAAGGAGGTAACCTGCTACAAATAGCATGCTAGTACCGGTGGTGCTAAATGACAAACAATTTTAGGTTGGCAGATTGGAGAATGTGCTTGGATGGTATCACTCACACCCAGGGTATGGTTGTTGGTTGTCTGGCATTGACGTAAACACACAAATGTTGAATCAGCAATATCAAGAGCCATTTGTAGCAGTTGTGGTATACATATCAGACATCACTACACGCAACGACCGGCCTGATTAAACACCTGTTTCATCTATAGATTGATCCCAATCGCACCATGTCAGCTGGTAAGGTGGAGATTGGCGCTTTCAGAACTTTTCCCGAAGTAAGTATGGCAGTAAAGAAGTTTATACATCAAAATGTTAACCAAACTGTCAAAAAAGGGATACAAAGCACCCGATGAAGGGCCTTCGGAATATCAGACTATACCCCTGAACAAGATTGAAGACTTTGGCGTCCATGCTAAATCGTAAGACAGCAATTTTGGTCCATCATTGTCTCAGTTAGGTACTTACTCCTTTACAAATCAGATACTACTCTCTCGAAGTCTCTCATTTCAAATCAACATTGGATAATCAATTATTAGAGGTTCTCTGGCACAAGTATTGGGTCAACACATTGTCACAATCACCCCTTTTGACCGTAAGTCTCCACCACATTTGCGCTTGATATGAAATGATTAATCCCATTTGATTAGAACCGCGATTATGCAACTCGACAAATGTCAGATCTTGCACAGAAATTGAACAAGACAAACGAAAGCATGACAAGCCGCATGGGAGGATATTATGGAGATAGAAAGAAGAACGATGAAAGCCAGTTGAACAAGGTTACAAAGGATAGCTCAAAGATCACAGTAGAGGCTGTTCATGGTTTACTCTCTCAGGTATTGAAGGATCAAGTATTCAATAGCCCCAGAGATGGAAAGACAGAACAATAATAATAGTGGTGTACTAATGGTAGTAGTAGCTTTACTTATTACCACTGATTAATAAAGAATGGTTCAGGGATTGTGATATTAGTATAGTTGATATTATGAGGAAATGTGGTATATGTTGGTGGCATTATAGTAGCGGATGCAAACGGCTGTGCTCATACTACCTACGTTCAGATTCTAAATGAACACCTGTTTGAAAAGATTGTAGTGACTAAAGTGTCTAGGCTCACCACATTTCAAAAAAGAGTGCGTGGGGCCTCTCCGCGAATATCTTCTGTTATTGCGCCTCAAACACTCAATAAAAGCATATAGGCTACTAGTAGAAGCTGTATGATGAGGTGTGATAAGAGGAGGTTTTGGCATTTTTGAGGGTTTTTAAAGAAAACATACACGAAACTTATCACTTTCTGTCCGATAATGTTAAATATGTAGTCCCAAGAAATACAAATTGTTTTGGATATCAATCAAGCCTGTAGTACCAATTGCAGTGGATTTACAAGACACAAAAGCTAATTTTCTCAGCCAAGTTGTCTAAATATAATGCTTAATAAGTCGTCTTCTAAGCCTTTCTAAATGCTCGAAATAGTGCCAAATGATTGCTACAATCACCGTTTACATCCTGAACTTTTATTTTGAATTTTTTTGGATCGATCCAAATCGTTGAAAATTCACGTTTTTTCATGAGGTACCCCTCATGGTTTTTGTCAAAAATCAAACGATCGCAATTTTGGAGGCAAAAACGACACTTTTTACTATGATATATATTAAATCAAAATGACCGCACAGATGTAGGGTAACCTGTGCAACTGCTATTTTGAACCTTGTATATGCTAAATCTCGACTTTTCCTGGAAAAACTGCTTTTTACATTTTCGCAGAATTCTTTATCTCTTCATTCTAAAAGTATTTTAAGATTGACACCATTGAATGCGCCTTCAAATTCTCCCCTTAAGTTTATTAGAAAGTAGTATACGCTGAGCACACTTTATATAGCTAATTTTAACAAAAATGTTTTCAAATGTCAAATTATATCGATTTTGATTCAAAAAAATCATCACAAAAAAATCATTTGGGTACAGTCACCACAGTGCAAAATGTTCAGTGTACACGTCATTTAAATTTTGTGTGCTCAGCTTATTGGCTGCAGTCACCCTCAGCAACGCGTCTTTTTTTTTTCAGGCTCCCTTTCCACCCTGTTTTTGCACTGCACTTTTTCTATTAAACCATATACTTTTTATTACTTTTGATTCAATACAACACCACTTTCGCCAAAAGAAGCATACCTTTGCAACCACCAGTACTCAAGACGACATCTTTCAAGTTTGTTACCGTAGGTATCAGTCGATAGGAGCCACTTTTCGCGGTACAATATACAGTAATACTAATTACACAGTTTATTTCAGACCAGTTCGTTGCAATATATTGTTGTTTGTGTTTGGTTTGTGTTTGGTTTGTATATTCCCCTTGTTTGGTTGCCATGGATTGGGTTGCCATGGCTTTGGTTGCTATGGATTACATTCATTCAACCTTTTACTACTTTATTTCCCGTAATACTGTGCATTCATTAGTTTGCTCTATTGCGATTTATTCTTTCCCCCTTTTCTGCACGCAACTATTTTTCTGTTGCTGTACCATAGTACTATGATGTATCTTTTCATGCATTGTATCGCTAGCAGTGCTGCTCTATTGTGGAGTAGCCTTGCATTCTTTTCGTTCTTCAAGTATTACTTTTTCTGTAATACTGGTGGTGGTATTGGTGTTCTTGCTTCGTATGAGGCAACCACGATATTTTTTTCTTTCTTGTACTCGTCATGTTGATGATACACATTGAATGTTACTTTTTTGTATGTAACTGTATTGCGATGTTTCTGTTCTTCATCACATTTTAGTGATGCCCTCTTGTTACATTCCCTTCCTTTTTATGGTTCTTTGAGCCATAACCCTCTTTTTTCGTTGTGTGGATGTGCCTATCGTTGAAGCACAACTAGATTTGATTCAGAGGCTGGGGGTAGATAGGCTGCCCTCACTTGATTGGTATCACTTACTTGGTGCTAACTGAGAGTCTCAAGCATTTGCGCTATCAGCTGGGGTGTGTAGTAAGGCATATTCTGGCATTTTAGGGGATTTTGATGATGGAATTGCTAAATTACTGTATTTAGTAATACTTAAAACTCCGCCTAACGTCAAAACAGAGGGAAACCCTCGCAATTTTTTTTCTGGTCCGGGGTGTCTGTAGGGTAAATAAAGCGTTGTGGTTGGCTCAGATTTGGAGACAGCTTAGAGAAATAAAGCACTGATAATGAAACTAAAAATGTGATTAAAATGAGAAAAGCAAGACTAAACATTCAAATGCATGATGCAAATGGCTTAAGGTAACTACACACGATACCACCATAAGTATTAGACATGATCAAATACATTATTCACTATCCTAAAAAAAAAAAAAAAAAGAGTGTTAAATCAATCATCTAAGCCTGTTCATAACATCCAAAAGTACAATTTTGAGTTATATTGGTGTCAAATCAATGAAAGTCTTCAAATGTCAATCATTTGGCTGATGAAATAAACATGTACCTATGCCAAATTTTGCGAGAAGCACGATTGTGTGGCCAGACTTTAGTCATTTGAACGCGTTGCCGTTGATGGATGAACGATTATCAAAATATTCCAATTTCGTGCACTAGTCTACTAGACAAGATTCATGAGGAAGGCGGATAATTACAAGTATCTAGTGTTGTTAACGGATTGACAGGTGGGGTGTTGGAGAGTACTTTATTCAAAGCTGCATACTGTATCTGTGTGCTCGACACTGTATCCTATCCTGCTTGTATGCAGCAGGTATTTTCGGTATGCAGGATCAGGTCATCATGCGAGATCCATTTGCAAAAAATTGCTGTTAGAGTATAGAATTCAGCACGTACCTATGCTAAATTTTGCGAAAAACACGATGGGGTAGTTGGATTTGAGATTGGACGAGCTGCTGCTGATGAATGTCCTAGTGCCACAATAACTACTGCTGATTTTTTAAGCGGTCGTTTTTGTCTTATGAACCACACTATTTACCGCTACTTTAGCGGGTAGTACCACACTCTGGTATGCACAATTACATGGCAATGGTATTTAAACGCACCAGGACACAAATATAATGAAGACATTTATGTAACTATACAACCTACATCAGCATATTTGGGTGCGCTTACAATCATTTCTACCTGTAATGTGACACAAAATGACATTTGGCCTTTGAAATAGCCAAATATCTGGCCATGAGCATAACAGAGTCGTAGGCAATGCTTGATTTAGTACAGAATGTGCTTGAATGTGTGTTTATACGCTGTACAAATGCTCATCTTTCCTTTGGGAGTAGCGCTTACAGCATTTACAGCATTCGTATGTGGATTTCCCAATGCCACAATAACTGCCGCTGATTTAAGCGGTCGTTTTTGCCTTGTAAAGCGCACTTTTATCGCTACTTTAGCGGGTAGCGGTATTAGTATTGGTATCGGTATCAGCATCGGTATTGGTAGCGGTAGCGGTAGCGGTAGCGGTAGCGGTAGCCGTTTCGTATTTTCTCTCCAAAGAATGATGACGCCATAGTATCGGTAGCGGTATTAGTCTACCAATACTAATACTGTACCGCTACCGCTACCAGTGCGAGGAGCAGAGATAATCTTGCAACTGCCTTGTTTATTGAAACTTGTATTGTAATCTCAAACTCTTGTTATCTCGGAATACATCTAGACTACTAGTAATCATCTGAATAACCTTGATCTATAAGCATAATACATCCTCTCTCAGGAAATCATATCTTATAACATCTTTACGTACAAATCTTTATTTCTTGAATACATCCTCTAACCAGGTAATCATCAAAAGTAAAGTAGTTATTGGAATACCTTTTCTATCAAATAATCATCCAATCTCTATTACCAAATCTTTAACGGATAACCATTTTTATTACAAAGAATACATTCTATTAAAGTAGTTATTGGAATACCTCCTCTATCAGATAATCATCCAATCTCTATTATCAAATCTTTAACGGATAACCATCTTTAATGCTAAGAATAATACGTTCCATCAAAGTATATATAACCGAATACATTCCTCACGAGGATAATCATCTATTGTATATTCGTTCGCCCTTGACAATCTCTATTTAAACTATATTCAAAAGGATCCTAAATACCGATCCGTATTACTGTATTTGGTGCTCATTAACAGGGTTTTCAGGTACAACAACGAGACAACAGCAAGGGAGTACAAATTTGATGGTCTGTGCGAAGGTAAATAATAGGAGAGGGTTGAATATAATATAAGGTGTGGATAAAAATATAAGAGGAGTAAAGATAATAAAAATACAAAAGTAAGAGGGAAAGAAAGAAAAAATATACAAAAGATGGAGAGTTTATATAACTTTTTCGATCCAGGATCACCATCAATCTTTAAAAACCAGTGCGAGACAGGAAATCAGCATTTTTCAGCAGTTTTCCTGGGCGATACTTGATATCGTAAGTATAGTTTGACATTATACCAATCCAGCGCGCAATGATTCCGGTGGGTTCGTTGGTGTTCAGGATTCCAGCAGTAGATGAATGGTCCGTGATGATAGTGAATTTGCTACCCAGGAGGTATGGCCGCAGTTCCTGTAATGCCCACACGAGTCCCATACATTCTAGTTTGGTGAAACCATAGTTCACCTCGCTGCCCTTGAAAGCACGACTTAGGTACAGTACGACCCGTTCATTGCCTTTTTCATCCAATTGACTGAGGACTGCACCGACACCAATACGAGATGTGCCCGAGGGGCGCTGGTGGTTTTCTTATCCGCACGTTTTTTCAGCTGAAAATTGCCGCCCAGACTGACAACAATTCTGCCCTGCCTCTGAATTATCCTACCATGTCAAATCAATTAAAATACGATGAAAAAGAGAAGGTTGTTGATGCACCATATTACACAGCAATAACAGTTGGAATGCTTCAAATTGCAAGTAGCATTTAAGAATTCATCAGCATGTGTCACCAATTTTTTGTACAAAAAATAGGATCTGTTAAGAATGTTTCTGCTGAAGGGTCGAAACTTGATGTTCCATTGCCACAGCATAGTACAGTTAGTGGGATTCTTTTAATAGTCATGCAACAGATGCGGTGCTCATCTTCTTCTTTGGCTCATGCTGAGGCATTGCAATGCTTTGGTTGTTGGTGATGTCGGTAAAGGCGTGGTGGGATACTTGACTGCCCATTTTCAGTAGATGGAGTTAATCCAACAGACCAAAGTGAGTACCTGTTCTTGGAGTAACGGAAGAGGACGGGATCATTTGCATTAGAAGCAGAGCTTCAACCAAACCACGACAATCACTGTGCTGGATTGTAACTCATGTCCTGATAATGGTAGTCATTGAGCTGTCAGCTATAATAATTTAGCACTAATTAAGAGGTAGTTGTAGTAAAAAGGGGAAAAACAAAGATACAATTTAAATCCTTCTTTATTCGAAAGTAAGATAAGGTGCAATCATTCAACATGTCTATGGTATTTATACTATTCAGATATTGCGATATCTGGCAGTTGCACCGTCAACTGTCAGATGGTCCGTAATATCAGTTTTGTTGAGTTTCTGATTTACATAATCAGTACGGTTTTCTAATTTGAGTTTTTGACATATTTGTATATGAAATGCATAGAGCAACCCTACTTGGTCTATGCGGTTTGAGATGTCTTTATTTTTATGATTCGATTTATTTTGTTAGCAATGGATTTGTCATTGCTCCGTTATTCCTCGGTTAAATTGATTATTTGGTTTATAGCATTTCAGTTTCTTTTTGGGTCTGACATCCATTACAGAGTTTCATGTGATGGATGGCATGTAATATATTATGTGGGGAAGTTAATATAGGTACCACTTCAGCACAGTAGTGTTTTAACAGAAGGTGCATTGATGAGACTTGACAAGTGGGATCTTTATAATTTCTGAGGGTTTTAAAAGTGAATCACATAATACTTATTCTACATCGTTTTCTATTTGATGTTGTTCAGTGGGCAATCCCAAAAAATACCGATTGTTTGAGGCCTTGATGATGAGATTGGTAGCATCATCAGTTGCAGTAGTGGGTCTACAACCGGACACAAAAGGTATTTCTCCCAGCCAATACACCAAAATTCAATCTTCAATATCTTGTCTTCTAAGCCGTTCTAGATGCTCAGAATAGTGCCAAATGATTGCTATCAATCACCATTTACATCCTGAACCTTTATCTTGATTTTTTTTGGATCGATCCAAATCGATGAAAATTCACGTTTTTTAATGAGGTACCCCTCATGGTTTTTGTTAAAAATCAAACAATCGCAATTTTGAAGGCAAAAACGACACTTTTTACTATGATATACGAGCCTTTCCCCACTTCGGGTGGTTTCTTGACCTACGCTGCGCTTCGGTAGAAACCAACCTACGTGGAGGCGGCTCGCGCTACCGCGGGCCTTTTGGCTCATTCAGAGGAAGCGTGAAATAGATCTTTTTACTCTATTTTTAACGAAGAGCTTCTTGATAAACTATATTTGCTGTTTGTCTTGTCTGTGGATTTTCAGTCTTCTTTAAAACAATCTTGAGATTATCAATTGATGTTACTCTCGAAAGAGCGACATACAATTGACCATGCGAGAAGACAGGATCGAGCAATGACACGACGACATTGCGAAGAGTTTGGCCTTGAGCCTTATTTATAGTCATGGCAAAGGCACTCTGCACTGGGAATTGGCGTCTTGACAACTTTCCTTCTAAATCAGCAGTGTTTTCATCACTATGCAGTGAGATCCTTGGAATGTAGACGAAGCTACCTTGATGATCACCACACGCTATCTCAGCCTCTATCATGTTTCTCATCAAATTCCTTACAATCAAGCGGGTACCATTGCATAGGCCCTTTGATGGATTGATGTTTCTTAGGCACATGATGGGCTGATTAACCTTGAGCTTTAGCTCATGCGGGGGCATTCCAGAAGGTTTCACAGAGTTCAGGTATTCAATAGACGTGTTGGATGGCTCTGGAGAGTCAATGATGTGCTCGTCCTCCGACAGGTACACAATAGGATCGCCGGGAAAAGCAGCCAGTGCAAGGTCGTTTATCTTGTCCACAACGGCGTTTGTTCCAGCCAGGATGGTGGTATCAACAAACGATGCTAGGGTAGCCACAGATATATCGCCAAAAGCAACATCGACAATCTCAGCGTAACTTTCAATGTAGGTGCAATTCAAATGAGGGCTTATGTCCAAAATATCATCAGACTGATGAGGATCAGATCCCTCGCCAATACGAAGCAGGTACTGTGCGAAATCTCCAGGGCTGAATTGGGATGAGGAAGCTGCGCCATTGTTTGAGACTCTCATGTTTTGAGTCAACTTGAGAGTGGTGATGTAGGACATCAAGAATGATGCCTTCAAAGAAGCTGCAACTGTATCTGGTCTTCTGCCTTTAATCACCACAGGAAGAACTTGGCGGAAATCACCCCCGAGAACAACAACTTTTCCACCAAAAGGCTTTTCAGCATAGGAAGGATGCACCGAGGACATCAAATCACGCAAAGATCGGTCGACAGCTTCAAAAGTATGCTTATGCGACATGGGTGCTTCGTCCCAAATGATCAATTTTGCCTCTTTCAATAGTTTTGCTGGGTTGGATTGCTTTGAGAAGTGACATGTCGAAGTTTCATTTGGCTTCAAAGGTATTTTGAACGTGCTATGCGCTGTTCGTCATCCAGGCAAAAGAGTTGCTGCTATGCCAGAAGAGGCAGTTGCTAAAGCAATTGCTGATTCTGCTCTGACTTTTGTGAGAATAGCATGGTAGACGTAGGTTTTGCCTGTACCCCCTGGACCATCAATAAAGAAGCATGTGGGAGTATCAGAACCAGGATTGTGGACAGAGTTGAGGACAGTGTTGTATATCTGCAGCTGATCAGCGTTCATTCTTTCCTCATAGACTTGTACTTCACTGGCCAAGGTCTCCAAATTGTACCGGGCAACCTCTTGATTGAATAAGGACCGACGCTCTTCATCATCTTGGTTGAAAACAGACGCATCAAGCTGAGGAAGCTCCGGGTAATCTTTGAGAAACTTCCCATGCAGCATGAGTTTGCGACTGATATCAATTAACGCCTTTTGATAGCATACTTCCAGCTCGACATCCGACAACTGCTGCTGGGCATCTTCAGATCGTTTGATTTGATGAATGAAATCTTCTGAAAGTTGCACCTTGTGATTATCCCATAGTTGCTTGTAGGTAGAAACAGTACAAAATAACAAAATAGTGACAAATAGCTCACGCACAGCTGAAGAACCGTTTCTGGTCATTGCATAGCCTTCTTCCAGGCAAAAATCCCATTCCTCTTCGTTGGCTAATAAACCCATTGATTGAGCAGCTTCACGAAATGTTTCAAATTGAAGACCATTCACATGTCGCAAATTTTGAAAGCTTTGAGGACCACGGACGTGCAATAACAGTAATCGCAAGCAGTACTTCTCCATATTGGACGCACTGGGAGGGACAAAATACATTCTGCCAATCCCTGTAGGACGATTTGGATTGCGTATGCCCACTCTTCTCTTGACCCATTTTTTCTGCTTTCTGTTGAATGAGTAATGTCTTGGAATATCAATGTAAAGAGTGCGGGCAAAGGCGTCCCCCGATGAGTTTAACTCAAAGAAAGCTTGTAGTGTAGTCTTGGTTGATGCTGCTTGATCCACGACGTCGGCAACACTGGTGTCGTTTCTAAAATATATCCTGTGCTGATTTGGTAGATCAACGGATAGCCGAGTAATCGCTGGAAAATTAGAATGCAATTTCTTGCCAAGCAATCTCCAACATGCTTCGGAAGCAGAAACATATCTCGCGTTCACCCACGACGTTATTTCATCTCTATTAGCATCTTGCTGACGTTGTCGTGTCGTAGAAGCGGGCGCTGCTGATGATGTAGTATCGGTTGCAGCTGCTGATGATGCAGTGGCATTTATTGTTGAGGGAGCGGTGGTATCGCTGCTTGCTGGGCCTTCTGCTCCTTGGTCACGATTATTATCCAGCCTGAATTGAGATTTGTCACTACCCTTTGTGATGTATTTGTGCAGGTACTTGATTGCTTGTACTCTGGCGCAAATCTCCACGTTGATATGGGCGTCATATTTAGTCACCAAATACAGGTTATGAGGCACAACCCATCTATTATCCGCGTAATAGTCGCCGAATCTAAGTGGCCTGCTTCTTAGTTGGCGTCGTCTTCTATAATGAATGAATCCCTTCGAGTCAATGAATGTTTCCTCAGCATAATCCTTTGGATAATGCTTGGTACATTTGTGATTGTGGTCCAAGCACGGTCTTTCCTTGTTGATGTCTTTTCCACAGGGAGTATGCATCATATTGCGAGCCACTGTAGCGTATGCTTTTGGATGCGTCGCTTGATCTGGAAGCTCGGCACTGATATACTTGTCATAGGTATCAAGCGTAGGCCTGCTGGCCTCGTCAACAATTACCACCATGTGCGCATGCGGCAGGCCACGCTTCTGAAACTCTACGACATGAGTGAAGCCAATCACATTACCAAAAATGTAAGGCTTAGTTTTTATGTCATTAATCAACGCACTGAGCTTCGCGTCAAAGACCCTTGCGCACATATCCGGCCTGTCGCTAGGAGAGAAACCACCATAACGCAACCCATCCACAATTTCTGGCCAATTAGGGTTACAGGTAAACGTTATGAAGTAGCTTGGTTTACCCAGCACAGAAATCATAGCCATCGAGTCTTGGTATAATTGCTGCATTGCTCTCGGCGACCCAGTGTGCGATGCGGGAAGAATGGTTTGTCTGCCAATCTCTTCAGCAGACGTTGTTGTGTCAGTTGCTACTGCATCAGTGAGACCCTTGTAGAGCTCTGACCGCAACGTTGCTTGGTTGTAGCGCAGGAACTCCAATCGTCGATCCTCAACCTTTACATACATGTTCACTACATACTGATGGAATAAACGGCCAAAATAATGTAGCATCCCCTCACTGGGTCTAACTTGCAGTCGATGGGCATAAAATTGCTTCACACTGATGTTTTGCTGAGCCCTTCTAATGACGCGGGCTGGTCTTCTAACATGTTGCTCTGCAGTATTTTTGGACTGGCCTTGGTCATTGTCAGCTTCATCATCTTGAGCATTGTCTTCACGTTCGCCTTCATCGCCTTGCTCATTTCCAGCTTCATCGTCCTCATCGTCGTCGTCCTGCTGTACAGCATTCAGGTGGAGTGGCATATCGACATGTCATCCGTTGGTTCCGTAAGGGAACATCAGCACGTAATGCATCGGGTCATACGATCTATGACACTCATTCATGTGTTGCACATTACCATTTCTTGGAAACGTAGCGACATCTCTCCTACGATGGGGAATAAAGTTTGGGTCGTCGGCTGAAATGGGATCTATGACAATGGCAGCCACTTCATCTGCAGTAGGGGCAGCATAGGTTCTTCCCAATGTCGCTGTTGCACGGCCATTGATGTTGATATGGAAGTCTTGATTAGTATGAGAAAAACGCTGTCTTGCCATGTCGAAAGTTTGAGCGAATTCATTATGACGCATCATCATCTCTTGTAGACGATCGAGCAAAGGTTCCTGAAGATGTGAAAATATGCCCCTACGTAGGCTACTCTGATGTTGCGGATCAGTGAAATAAATTTGTGCAAACCGAGGACCTTGTCCGGGGATAGGAGTCATGGGCACAATTCGATGGTATGTGGTCCCTTGGACTCGAAATGTGTATGCGCCAGCATCAAAACCACTAAATCTTTCGTCCTGATGTGCCCCAAGAGACGTAAAGGCAAAGCTGTTGTTATATGCGCGGATTTCGTCTCGAAAATGTCGACTTTCTTCATTTCGTTCGGTCAGGAGAGCTCTTAGCGGTTGAGGTGGATCAGGTAAAGGCTCCAACTGCACCTTTCCCTGCGCACAACTCATAGAAAACTTGCCTCTTAAGAGCTCTTCGCTAAACAACAGGGCATTGCAATCAGGGCAAACCATGTTCATGGGCTGCATCACATGTCTGCAATAGTTGGGAGAGGCGGGATCATAGTCCACATTCTTCTCAAACAGGTGATCCGTCTCGTTGAAACGAAGGCTATCAGTGATGTCAACTGGGATATAGATTAATCACAATTTTCAAGGGGCATATTAACTCAATTAATACGTTACCTAGGTTTCTCGCCCGACGCGGTCTTCGCAATGGTGGAGTGTTTTCATTCTGCCGTCTAGATCTTTGTCTTCGGCTGGCTCGTTGAGGCTCGGGATTGTCATTTGCTGCAGACATAATGGGAAGTCGGCGCGATTGAAAAAGGATTCAATCAACCGTTTTAAGCGCCACGTCTTCTAATAGCCATTCACTATGGCGCATATGGAGCGCATATGGAGCGCATATGGAGCGCATCCATCTCAGTCGCTGCTCAAAAATGTTCGGTTCGGATGGGGGTTGCTCATAGCTGATCAGAGGTCGCTAAAAGCAATAGTTCAGGACTTTTATTATGGTATGATATTAAATCAAAATGACCGCACAGATGCAGGGTAGCCTGTGCAACTGCTATTTTGAACGTTTTATATGCTAAATCTCGACTTTTACTGGAAAAACTGCTTTTTATATTTTCTCAAAATTCTTTATCTTTTCATTCTAAAAGTACTTTAAAATTGACACCATTGAATGCGCCTTCAAATTCTCCCCTTAAGTTTATTAGAAAGTAGTATACGCTGAGCACACTTTCTATAGCTAATTTTAACAAAAATGTTTTCAAATGTCAAATTATATCGATTTTGATTCAAAAAAAAACATCACAAAAAAATCATTTGGGTACAGTCACCACAGTGCAAAATTTTCAGTGTACACGTCATTCAAATTCCATGTGCTCAGCTTATTGGCTGCAGCCACCCTCAGCAACGCGTCTTTTTTTTTTTTCAGGCTCCCTTTCCACCCTGTTTTTGCACTGCACTTTTTCTATTAAACCATATACTTTTTTTATTACTTTTGATTGAATACAACACCACTTTCGCCAAAAGAAGCATACTTTTGCAACCACCAGTACTCAAGACGACATCTTTCAAGTTTGTTACAGTAGGTATCAGCTGATAGGGGCCACTTTTCGCGGTACAGTATACAGTAATACTAATTATACAGTTTATTTTAGACCAATTCTTTGCAGTATATTTATTCATTGTGTTTGGTTTGTATTTGGTTTGTATATTCCCCTTTTTTGGTTGCAGTGAATTGGGTTGTCATGGCTTTGGGTGTCATGGGTTTGGTTGTCATGAATTACATTCATTCAACCTTTTACGATTTTCTTTCTCGTGATACTGCGCATTCGTTTGTTTGCTTTATTGCGATTTGTTCTTTCCCCTTTTCTGCACGCAACTATTTTTCTGTTGCTATACCATAGTGTTATGGTGTATCTTTTGATGCATTGTATTATCGCTGGCAGTGCTGCTCTATTGTTGTGGAGTAGCCTTGCATTTTTCCTTTTTGTGGTTCTTTGAGCCATGACCCTCCTTTTTCGTTGTGTGGATAAGCCTATCATTGAAGTATAACTAGATTTGATTCAAAGGCTAAGGGGTGGATAGGCTGCCCTCACTTGATTGGTATCACTTACTAGGTGCTAACTGAGAGTCTCAAGCATTTGCGCTATCAGCTGGGGTGTGTAGTAAGGCATATTCTGGCATTTTAGGGGTTTTTGATGATAACGTAGCTTAATACTAGTGTATTCGGCTGTGTTTAAAATTTCGTCTAACAAAAAAACAAGGGAGAGCTATGGCAAAATTTTTCAAAGTCTGCGGCGCTTAAAATAGCTTTTTAAGCGATTTTATTGGCTCAAATTTGGAGACAGCTCAGAGAAATAAAGCATTCGTATTAAAACTAAAAATGTAATTGAAATGAGAAAAGCACAATTAAACATTCAAAATGCATGGTACAAATGACTCAAGGTAATTACACGTATTATCAGCAGAAGTATCAGACATGATCAAATACATTCACTATTCTAGAAAGAACATTTTTGGAATGAATCTAGTATACTTGTTCATAGCGTCCAAAAGCACAAGTTTGCAGCAGTATATTGGTATCAAATCAATCAAAGTCTTTAAATGTCAATCATCATCTGACTCCTAAGATAAACATGTACGCATGTCAAATTTAGCGAGGAACACAATTGTATGGGCAGACTTTAGTCATCTGAACGCGCTGCCGTTGATGGATGGACGATTTTCAAAACAATCCAATTTTGGGTACTATTAAAAGTAGCACCACCACGTATGTATGCCAAATTTTGCGAGAGGGACGATGGTGTAACTAGACTTCAGGTTGGACGCATTGCCGATATAGTATAATACGTGGAGAGTTTTTAGAAGAAAACCTAATTTGAGCACTGATCTTAACAAAAAGCCTATTTGGAAAGCTATTCATTACGAGATATCTCGTAATAGCGAACATTAAGTAAACCTTTTCCAGCAGCCACCGGAATAGCGCAAAACCATTTCATTAATCAAGCAGTACTGTATAAGCAATATTTAGTAATAGAAAATTGAAGGCTCGCTTAATTTAACTTGAGTTTGAGAAGAACTATAGATATATTTGTACAAAATGTGATGATTTACTACTACTACTACCACGGGGTGATGCGAATTTTTGTTTTAAAACATTATTCAGAATGCTTTGCTGCTGCTGGCAAATTTGTGTTAGCAGATTAGTTAAGATATACGTAGATGTAGGAAGAAATGAGTTTTATCCTAGCAGCAAAAAATGTGGTGAGAAAACGAAAGAAAGCAACAACCACAACATTTAAAAGTATAGTGAGACGTTTTTAATCTTGTGCTTTGCAAAAAAGAAGCCCAACGGGGGGGTCGAACCCCCAACCTTGAGATTAAGAGTCTCACGCTCTACCGATTGAGCTAGCTAGGCGATTGCTTGTTTTAAGAACCACAAAATGCATTATATACCTTAACTTACCCAGTTGGTTACACTCCATACGCTTTTCTGCAGAATCTTTTGAAGTTTGATTCTTCTTGAAGTATGCTTCAGAAGGAACTCGTCTCTTTGAAATGCTCTGGCTAAAATTTTTCCAATGAAGGATCCAGCAGTAGTGTATCAGTTGGCGAGTACTAAATGATGCACTGTATTGAATATTCAAAGACATGGAATACGGATTAAACACTATTGTTAACACGTACCGAATGTACAATCACTATTATTGACATACTAGAACTGGCCAAAGCGACTAATCATATTTTTGTATCGGCAATCAGAGGTATGTTGCAACATTGAAGCCTAACATCATTGATACGGCCAGTCTTATAGCTGAAAATTAAATATTATCCCTTATTGTTTCTTCAGTTATTTGAACAGAAAAGCAATTTGGATCGTTTTTACAGGATCATTTTAGCACAATCTCGTAATTGATACTCTTGACAGATATCTCATACACTTTGCTGTTATCTTAAGGTGTGCGTTTTCAATTTATTTTGGCTGCAATGCTGAATAGCAACGCTGAATTATTACTGCATTCACTACTACTACTATATTCAGCATTGAAGGTTCTATTTGTAAGTAGAATTCAAACAGACCCAACGATTTCAGCTTCTTTCTGTAACAATGACAGGCCTGTCTTAACCTGCGAGCTATATAACGGCATCTCAGATGTCTAGGAATATTAACTGTTCTATTGTTTCATTCTATGCACATGCTAAGCTCAGATAAATGGCATATACAAACTGAAAACGCATGCACATCCATGTATTCCACTGTTGCAAGCGATGAAATGGATTTGCATTCTATGTTTCATATGCCGAGCAAGACAAATTTCTGCAGATTATACGCTTAAATCATCAGCCTTTGTTAGTAGTATTTGTTTATGGTTTGCGAGCAAAAAAGAAACATTCAAATTTCGTACCTGTACAGCATTGTGTGTACGATCAAAAAAGATAACGAGAATTGAGGTATTTAAACAAATCAATCGATACATGTAACACGGTGTGGATTAAGGTTCATCTCCAATGCTGCTGCTGCTTTCGTGAGGAAAATCCAGGCACTATTCTGAAACAAACAAAAACCCAAATTAAGGGCGGGAACTTTTTGATCCGACATTTACGACGATACACGATTTTGAAGGCAAATATAAAGAGAGGCTGAACCGCTTGCTCTCCTTTTTCAACTCTTTACATTTTTTTTATTCACTTTTCATATCAACATGAGCAACGAAAACGAACCTTTGTTGGGACAGCCTGAAGTTCATCAAGAGCCTACATTTTGGTCCTCCTTCAAGGTCACTGTCTTCTCATCGTATATCAACTACTTTCTGATCTTTGTGCCCATCGCCATCGTGTTTTCCGTTCTGGATGCATCGCCTACTGTGGTCTTTACGCTTAACTTTATTGCCATTATTCCCTTGGCAAAATTGCTTGGTTTCGGTACAGTTCATCCCGTTTCTTAATTAGTTTGAATGCAAATCTAATGTGTACTTGATAGCTACGGAAGAGATTGCACTTCGATCTGGTTCTACTATCGGCGCCTTACTGAATGCTACGTTTGGTAATGCCGTTGAATTGATTTTGGGTGTCATTGCATTAAAGGAGGGACTGATCCGTGTTGTTCAAGGCAAGTAGAAAGTTGGCGTGTCCTGCCGCCATACGATGCTAACTGATTTGATGCAGCCTCTGTCTTGGGTTCCATCTTGTCGAATCTTTTACTCGTAAGTGATTGTTTGTGTTTTGAAACGAAAACAAGCTTCTTATCAAGATTCACGTTAGGTGCTCGGTTTTTGTTTCTTTTTGGGAGGTATCAATCGAACTGAGCAAAAGTTCAATGTTACAGGTAAATTAGGAATTAAGGGGGGGTGAGAGATTGACATGTCGTAGTAACACAAAAGCACCGCCAGCTGCTCAAACATCCTGCTCCCTTTTGGCTGTAACTACCTTGTCTCTGTTGGTTCCTGCTGCCTTCTCTGCTTCTACACCTGAGGAAGACACGGTTGAAAGCATTCTGGAGCTAAGTCATGGTGTTTCCATTGTCTTGTTGATTGTGTATATCCTCTACTTGCTCTTCCAGGTAACACACACATTTAGATGGACATGTTTGGGCGTAAACTAACCACGCTGAAATAGCTCAAGACACATACTTTCTTGGTACAACTGAAAAAAAGATGAAACAATTACCTCAAATTTGTTGCTAACAAGTTTGTATTTTTAGTATGAGGACGAAGAGGATGAAACAGAGGTGCCTTCCACTACACTGCCCTTCTCTGTTGGAACGTAAGTTTCCGCGTGTTCTATTTGTTGTTTGTTTGTTTGATATTTAACCTCACCTTGAACTTGTTTTGACCCATATTAGACTCTTGATTGTCGCATGTGTTGTATCAGTCCATGCAGAGTACCTTGTTGGAGCGTAAATGTTTTTATTTGTATTCGGATTCATGGTATACTCATCTCGCTCTTTAGTATTGAAGGTGTGGTTGAAAAGTGGGGCATCAATGAAACGTTTGTGGGCCTCATTCTCTTGCCCATCGTCGGAAAGTAAGTTGTAGTAGTGCTAGTGCTTTGCTGCCAACGTGTATACTAAGTGCCCGTATCCAGTGCTGCTGAACATGTCAGTGCTGTCACATTTGCCATGAAGGACAAGATGAACCTGTGTATTGGTATTGCCATCTCCTCCTCGCTTCAGATTGGCTTGTTGGTTACACCTGTATTAGTGCTGGCTGGTTGGGCTATCAACCAACCTATGACCTTGTTCTTTGAAGACTTTGAAACTGTCATCCTGTTTGCAAGTGTGCTCATTGTGAACTACTTGATCCAAGATGGCCGATCAAATTGGTTGGAGGGTATCCTCTTATTGGTAAGTGGTGTAGCGTATCCGACCAACTGTGTCTCTAACTGGCAGTTTGTTTACTCTACAGTCATCCTATGTGATCATTGCCATGGCGTTCTATTTATACCCTTAAATGTGGAAGTTATTTGCCTGCAGTTGTTTTACCATATTACATAAATAGTCCCGTTGTGTGGGCCCAGATATCTATGGAGACATACCTGCTCCTCCTTGGAAGGATAATGTGGTTGGATTACCAACAGCACCTTCTGAATTATACGACGCCACCTTTTTTTTGCAATGGTATCAACTGAGAGCATTTTTGCGCTGTAAATGACCTGAATTTCCTGAATGCATTTTCCAAGCCAATCAATGCCAGCAGTGTGATCTCTTACCGTAGTGCGTATCCGTCCGTAGATCACACATCCAAACGGACCATGTAACACAGACAAATACATGTATTTATTTGGATGATTGTGTGGGTTGCACTATTAAATTCTTTCTCTTTCTCCTTCTTCTCTTTACCCCAACATTCCTCAAGCATGACACTTGAAAGCAACACAATGACACATCACAACTCTCGAAAGAGCCACCGAGTGTATCGATCTCCATCCAGCCCCAACGAGCCAAGCCCTTATGCAAAAAGCAGCAAGGACACAATGATGGAAATTGACGCTAAAGACGAGGAAGCCGGCACTATTCTGATGGCATTATCGCAACATGCTACTCGAATCAGGTCGCACTCAGTGAACAATGATAGAGTAATTAGGCCAAGAAGATAGATTGAGATGTATGTCCACTTACCAAGTTTGATCACAGAGTGCAACTGCTGCTGCTGCTGCTGCTGCTAGTGCAATGGCCGCAAGAAGCAACTCCATGTCTATTCGAAATTTGCTGGGTACATTTCACACATATTTGGCATCATGTCGTCCATGTTGATATTAATCAACATTTCTAGTAGATAATGAAACATCATCCGGCGCAGAAATACCATCAGTAAGCGATACAAAAAAGGGGGTGTGTGTGATGGATACACTGATTCGCGCATGAAATATTACATAGATTCGTCCCTATCAATCAGTCTCGACTGGCTATAAACCACACTACGAAACAAGACGCAAAGGCTTCCAAAGTAACCAACTACCACTACTACTGCTCGATTGATTCAATGCTAATGGATTGGAATGTTTTGTTTGTGTTGTTGTTTAGTTTGTCTTACGCAGCGAAGTGCGGTATCAACAGATGAAGACATGTACCATCATCGTCGTAAACAAAGATCGTTTAGCAGATATCCCATCCATCACACCAACCACAACAACCACTCAAAGTACCATCCAGTGCTAAAGATCAGAGGCAACACAGCACATATTCACATTAGTTACCGGATTCATGCTCATCAAGCTTCATTGGTAAACATTCAATCTCTGATGT
Source organism: Mucor lusitanicus (assembly GCA_010203745.1). Taxonomy (NCBI): domain Eukaryota; kingdom Fungi; phylum Mucoromycota; class Mucoromycetes; order Mucorales; family Mucoraceae; genus Mucor; species Mucor lusitanicus. Next base: position 907,838 of record JAAECE010000009.1, on the reverse strand, counting down.
AGTTGCTGCATTTGCTAATCTTGTTTTGCCACTAGTATAAAACAAATACACCCAAACCAACAAAAACAATACACTCATCATATCCCAGAACATCACATTCAGCGCCTTACATGGACCATCATCACGCACATCCTTATTCCTATCGGCAAGGTGTTTGAATGTTGTCAGTGTCTTGTATGGTTGATAGGAAATGTCTCGGAAGAAAATTTCAGTTGTATACTATAATAAAACTGTCTGTACAAAAAAAAACTGGTTTATCCCCTTCTCTGTATAAAATGCTGTATTGGGTGCTTGCTTCATTGTTACTATTGTTGTCTGTAAATGGCTTCGTGCCATTACGTAAACACCATTATCATATACAAACACCAATGAACGAAACAGAAGTGTTACCATCGAGAAACAATGTAAGCCATCTCTACACATCCAAAGGTGGTGGCTGTGGTGAGGCCTCGCTATCATGCATGGCATTTGGTTATAAATCATCGATTCCCATACGCTGTGGTATCCTCAAAAGTGCTCCTTTATGTGAACGCTTGGATCCTGTTTCAAAGCGTATGAAATGTGATGTGTTTTGTGACACAGATGGGTAAGTTTAGCTATAGATGATGCGTTGGAGTAGCCATGATTCATGCTGTTTTGTATACATAGGGGTGGAAGACTTTGTGAACAGGCATTTCCGTCATGCTGTCTGGGTAGTATCAATGGATGCACCTCTTCCAGACCGAGGAACATCAAACTGTACAAAACGCAATAAGCATCTCTATGGTGAAACGTGAATTCATGCCACATTTTCTTGTACGGTAATCACAATGTCATATGCAATAAACACTTTATTCTTTTTTGTACATGTGATCACATTTGACTAGCATCTTTGCGCGGATGAATTATAGTAGAGAGTGTCATCAAGATGGCTGAAAAGGAGGTCTTGTGGAGGTAGAAAAAGTCTAGATGCTGCTACTGCAAGATGCCCAACTTTAGGCCTGGAGCAGGCTCTGCTATAATGCTTTCAATAATCTCGCCATGATGGCATGTCAGAAAACATGAATATCTCATCTCATCATGTCTTTGTCAAACATCATGAGGTACCCGGACATTGCGTATTTGGATAGATTGGATACTATGCCCTATCAAGCGCCTCTTTCAAGCGTACACATTTGCTGCGACATGACACTTTCAAATGATCTTTTAATATCCCTCAAGAACCAAGATTGAAAGAACTAGTGAATAAACAAAGTTATAAATGGCGTTCATTATTGCGCTAGTAGTATATAATGATTTGCAAGGCCTGTTTGATCTGACCAAGAAGGACCGTTATTAGTTAGGGGATCACTCTCGTTGCCATGGAGATGGGCTGTGCTTGGTTGCCATGTTACTTTTGCCTATCAAGCTCACACCTTAGTGAGCACCGTGCCAAAGTTAATGGCATCCCCATACACAGTGAGGATAAGCATCCAGATACAGAATACATCTGCTTAGCACCGAGTATGGAATGATGGATTCATATCAGTTTTTGACATCTGACTCGAATAATCCAATCAAACCGAGGAGATGTACTGTAGCTGAACACGCGTCATGTGACATGCATGCAGTGAATAAGATGGCTATCAGCCATCACACACCCAATGCACCCCCTTTTTTTGAGCTCTTCTTCTTTTTATCTTTATCCAATTTCATACGCACTATGGAGCAAGAGCTCATCGAACTACTACTTGCGTCCAAGAAAGCCTTATCCACTGGGCAATCCATCTGTGCGCAAGCCAATACTTATTTACAAACATCAGAGGGCCATGTCGAGACGATTGCCAAGATACACCCCAAGTTGTTATTTGTCGATAACCATATCCTCGTGCAATGCAAAATTCTGGAAGGAGTCCGAGACTATGTCAATGTGCAAACCGATTCCTGTCAAAACAAGATCAAAGTAAGATTTGGATGAAGCTGCTGTTGTGCAGGGCCACCATACTTATACATTTGAATTCAGGACCGAGAAGCACATTTACAGACACTCACCATCGAGCTCACACAGATATTCAATCACCTCAAAAAATGCATGGTCGACAAAGATATACTCAAGGTCAATCAGGAAATTCTAGGGCCAAGTGAAGCAGACGAGACACAGCAGTATACATGTTTGTTTGATTACATCTCTGATCAGGATATCATTGATTTGCAAAGACAAGCGGATGATGAAATAGGGGAGATAGAGGTAGGATCAAATTCATGCTTGATGTGAAAGCAGTGAATTGATGGACCAGACCTAGACGGTGAGCAATGTCATGCAAAACCAGTCCAAGTTGATCTCGACATTCTTGATGGATATTGCGAGAGCAAGGAAAGCAGCGCTAAGTGTGCCATTGGACGAGGAGACAGTAGCCTATTCGAGCGAAAGGATCCAGATACAAGAAGATGAGATTTCCAACATGGCCGAAATACTGACCAGCCTGACAAAGCATTACGATCAACTGGGCGAAGCAACAAGGTGGGTAGATGCGTTGACTTAAGCCTTACATAGATTAATCTGTGTGTGTGTGTGTGTGGTGAAGGCTGTATCAGTCTGATCCAGATGGCCGCAATCATATGGACATTACAGTATTAGAAGACGATCATGAACATATACCCAACATTTTAGAAGACTTAAGGCACAGTCTGGACATTGTAGAGTCTGTCAGGTACAAAAGACATGCTTTGAGGAGAAGAAAATATGCTAACACTGTAACAGTCAAGAAATTCAAGATCGAATGCAAGTGTATCTGCATGTCAGAGACGAGCTGATCAAGATTTTGAATCAATTAGAGTATTTCGGCACTGGAGGACAAGCAGACGGCATCTTGGAAAAGATGCAAGACACAGAGGTCGAGATCAAGGAACGAGAATACAATTTAGACGAATTCTTCAAGCAGTTGGCCTACTTGGCACAGTGGTATCGATGCTACGCTTCCTCGTACAACTACCTGCTGCTAGAGATTGAAAGACGAAGAAAGTCCGAGGAGCGACAAGAAGCACTGCGCAGAGAGATGGTCAAGAAGATTGAGGATGCTTACAATGGCAAGTGATGATTATAGTGTCATACGAACCCGGATCCTGACACCTTTTGGATGGCAGATGAATTGCAGGAAAGAAGATCTTGGTCTGCGCAACATGGGCAGTATCTACCCGAGGTGCTTTGTACCTTCATCAATGTGAGTCTGGAGAGCAGTGGCTTTCAATGTGTAACCATATTAATAGGAATCGATAGGATGCTCCTTCTATTTTAAGGGTGCAAGTGGAGAGAGATTCGATTCGACTTCCCGAGCTATCACCTGAAAACGTACAAAAGGTACTTGACTATGCCCTTGCAATGTCTTGATTTTTGTTTATTTACTTGGTAATTCGACTAGGCACTAGCTGAAATACACAATTCCTCTCACGAATAAATATAGTGTGTTTACAAGGGGTGAAAGCCCATCATGAAGGCGTCTCTTTTTTTATTGTTTGTGATATGATTACAAAATGAAAGAAATGTACATTGTTTTTTTAAAGGTCTTTTACAAGTTCTCCAGGTCTGCTTGTGTTTGGGAAGGGAGTAGGTGTGGTTGATGTTTCAGCATGGAGTGATTTTTGTGCTTGTTGTGCTTCCAAGACGTCGTTCAAGCGAGCCTTTTGAATGTGAGATGATGGACAGCAATTGAGCATAGACACAATCCACTTACCAGTTCCTCATGAAGCTTTCCTTGCTTCTTCAGTTCCATTCTGCGATTGACCAGCATGCCAACATTGACCATGTAGTAAACTGCCAGCATTTAATCATCATGTGCGTATATAAACGGTCGACATGTCCAATTTACCAGTAGTTCCTGCAAGCAAGAGAACTGCAGATTTTTGTGCAATATCAGCTAAGCGACCAGTTACTGGCATATTTGAATGTTAATGTAAAGGGAAAGAGGGAAAGAAGGAAAAGCGAGAAAAAAATAATGATTTCTTAAACACAAGCAGGCCTGCTGGTCCAGGCGGAAATGCTGTGGAAAGCACACATACAAAGCAGCAAATCTTTACCATGACGTATTCTCTCACAATCTCTGATTTTATATTTCGTAGTTTCTTTTCCCTTTTTCTCTTTTTCCCTTTCCTCTACTTTTTACTATACATCACATCTCGAAATGAACCTCTTCTTTGGTAAGGCAAAATCGAAAACCACAGCCAAGGATGCCATCTGCAAGCTGCGTGAAACTCTGGGCATGTTGGAGAAGAGACAGACCTTTCTAGAGACAAAAGCCGAGAACGAGCTCAAGATTGCCAAGGCAAACGCTACAAAGAACAAGAGAGGTAGGTTCGGCGCACATGGCATCGCCGTCATGCTCACTGTATACAACAATAGCCGCTCTGATGGCTCTGAAAAGAAAAAAGACGTATGAAGCCAATATCGAAAAGATCAACGGTGCCCGTATGACCATTGAAACTCAAATGATGGCCATTGAGAATGCCAATGTTAACCTGGAGACGATGGGTGCTATGCGTGCAGGTGCTGAGGCCATGAAGAATATACACGGCTCCATGTATGTAGAGGCTCACAGAACAAATGATCACATCACAAGTTGACCCATTTTTGTGTGTGTTAGGGATATTGATAAGGTTGATGCCACCATGGATGATATTCGTGACCAAATGGATGTTGCAAATGAAATTTCAGAGGCTATTTCTCGACCTGTGAATGTGGGCGATGAGCTGGATGAGGTAAGAAAATTGCATTTTCAAGGTACTATTTGACATAATCTCACACATTTTGTAGGACGATTTGTTGAATGAGTTGGAGGAATTAGAGCAAGAAGAGCTAGATGCCAAGATGTTGGAGACTCCTTCACCGGTTGTATCTGCACCCAATGTGCCTACCCGTGTGCCTAGTAAGTTTTATATGCAGTGTGCGCGGGTCTTGTTTAGTTAATAATGTTGTCTAGTTCATAATGTCACAGTCGAGGAAGACGATGAAGAGGCCGAACTTCGAGCACTCAAAGCAAGTATTGCCATGTAACGGGGCAGAAAGACCGGGAAATCCGAAACGATTGATTGCGACAACAACAACAACTACACATGTGCCAGTAAATTTTACCTTTCTCCCTCTCTCTTTTTTTTTTTTCTTTAATATCACACATATACACACCTTACTGATACAAGCATGCCTTTTTTTTTATTTTTTTGAATGGATTTGGTTCATGGCGAATAAATTTCGATGATGTTTAATCAAATACAGTGTTCATGTGTGATCTCCACATGAAAAAAAAAAAGGCAGAAAGCGAGTTGGAGACACACTCCATGAACCGCAAGCCAATTTACTCTTTTTGGTGATTTCGTGATTTGTTGGTGGTACCTGGAAATATAATGATATTCAACCCCTCCCCATTTCTTGTTCTACATCTTTCTTTTCAATGTCTTCCAGCACGCTTTTTGTAGAGAAACTTGGCAAACAGGTGCAGATCATCTTTGATACAAAAAGCCTTCGCATCCAGTCAGATGCCACAGCGATCGTCCCTCAGCAAAAGAAATCGAAAAAATCCAGCAGGTCTTGCGTTTGTTTACCCACTTTGGAAGCAAACGACGATCCCTCTTCATCGCCAGCATCATCTTCACTGCCGATCCCTCATCGAAATATCTTGCATGCCAACTACAATGCTCGCACAAATATGGTGCAATTGAACGCACTGGTCGCTGATAAACCATCTGATCCAGAGTCTACGGCCCAATTGTTCAAGTTTATGTACACGGTCAGAGACAATGAGCAAGAAAAAGCCACTGAATTTTGTCAAAACATCATGGCCAGCGTCTATCAAGGTAAGCTGTCTGTCCATGTCTCAAGTGGCACCATACCCATTGAACGAGCGGTCTCTAGATCTGATACCCGAGAAGCGTCTGTTGGTCCTGATCAATCCGTTTGGAGGTCAAGCAAAAGCCAAATCCATCTTTGAAGAGAAAGTCAAGCCCGTTTTAGAGGCAGCCAAGTGCAAATTAGACGTACAATGTAAGTAGAGCAATTGTATTTTTGCAGATGGACAGTCGATTAACGGCCGGAATTCAACAGACACTGAGCATCGTTATCATGCTTTGGAGATTGCCAAGGGACTCGACATTGATTCCTATGACACCATCGTCACTGTCAGCGGCGACGGATTGCCTCATGAGGTTATCAACGGTTTCTTGCAAAGACCTGATGCCAGAGAAGCGCTTCAAAAAGTGTCGTTGGGTCTCATTCCAGCAGGCACGAGTAATTCGCTCAGTATTTCCATGTCGGGCGAGAAATTAGGCTTCGATGCCACTCATAATGCACTTCAAATCATCAAGGGCAGACCTTTGGCTCTTGATCTTTGCTCAGTTACATACCAAGATAGTCGCTACTTTTCCTTTTTGTCACAGAGCTTTGGTATTGCTGCTTATGCAGATCTAGGCACAGAGCATATGAGGTAGTATATATATCTGTCACTGCATACTACACATGCACCATGTCTCATTGCGAAAAAAAAAATACATGATAGATGGATGGGAGACAACCGAACCGTCGTTGGCCTCATGCAAGAAATCTTTTCAAAAAGCACATACCAGATGGAGGCATCACTGCTTATTGCAGAGTCAGATAAAGAAAAGATCAAGCAAAACTACAAGAGTGGATTAAAGTCGTCTGAATGGAAGAGTCCTGCCGTGGGCGACGGTGCAGTGCTGGATACCATACCTCCTTTATCAGATCCTGTGCCTGAAAACTGGACCACAATCAATGGAGATATCTCTGTATTCTTGGCTAGTAATGTGCCTCTCTTGAACCGCGGTATGCTCACCCATCCTTGCGTGTCTGCCAATGATGGTTGCATAGATTTAATGCTTGTGCGTGGTGGTAAAGGAATTGGTAAGCAATTAAGTATGTTTACAAGTGTGGATACTGGTAAACATCTTGACATGGACATGGTAAGTTTGGGCTGCTCATGAACATGGTGTACCGTTGCTAAACAGGAATAATCATACTAGGTCGAGTACTACAAGGTGAAGGCATTTAGACTGAAGCCTATCATCAAGCCTGGAAAGAATGCTTATGTTGCAATTGATGGTGAACATGCTTCCGCAAAGCAATTCCAAGTCGAGGTACACCAAGCCCTTGGATCTGTCTTGAGTTTAAACCCTACCTTTATCAACACCAACGTACAATAATGCACATCCAACATACTAGTATTTCGTAATAATATCTAATAAAATGCCACTTTTTCGACCTTTCACATTCATGCAATGATCCCGTAAACGGTTTGTAACTACATGTCTCACTTTTCTACAATGCCCCTACGTCGGTACTTGCGAGAGCCGTTCATAGACAGGCAGACAGTATACTTGCATTGTTGGTAATTACTCGAGATCAGGCAAAACACAGCCAAATTTGGATGCATTTGAGCCGTATTTTCTTGGGTTAGAAGCTGTTTCAGACGTCCAGAGTGACACCAGACGATTGCTCTCGCCTAACAGTAGCTGCCTGGCACCTTTACTCAACTTTTTTGGGTTCATCAAAATTTGACGAAAAAGCATGAGGTACCCCTCATGGTTTTCATCGAAAATCAAACGATCGCGTTTTTGAAGGCAAAAATGAACACTTTTACTAAGGCATGTATTAATTCAAAAGTTTGCCATCTATCCAAAGTAACCCCTGAAACTTTGTTGGTGAGACGTTTATATGTAGAATCTCAACATTTTCGCCGAAAACGTTATTTCATGTTTTTCAAAATTTCTCGAAAAGCTTATTAATAACATTTAATTTGTTTGACACTATGAGATACCTCTTAAAAATTACTCTCAAAAAGTACTAGGGTGTATGGGATGATCTTGCACTTTACATAGTCAATTCTGGCAAAACAAGATGAAGAAATTCATTTTGGACCCAAAAGTTGCCATTTGGAGAACAAAAAAACTCGCCTCGGAATTTGAATATTTTGGCTGACTGAGCTGTGGCCGCTGCCATTGCCTCCCACATGATTACACTGTACGTTTTTGATGCTATCAAGAGAAGAGTTGCGAATTGAGATGCAATAAATTACAATATAACGTCTTTAGTTTCTTGTCATGTGTATTTTTATATATAAAAAAAACTTTTAGCAAAAAAATGCTCCTCTAAATGCGGAATTCAATGTCTAATGCATCGTTGCTCATCCGCTAGAGCATTACCAACTTTTGACGGTGCATCCTTCATTGATTGGCAATTGAAGTGTATCATAATTTCACATGCAGGTATCTCTCCTTCTTAGATGTCATAATATTTAGACTGCTTCATTACACTGCCTCGAAAATAGTACAGTTTGATCTGCATTGATGTCAAAATGGTACCTGTCATGCCGCCATCATCAACCACACAATCCCTTCACGGACTGCTTTTCATGGTGTAAAAATCTGATTTTTTCAATTGTTTGAATCAAAAAACCTTTTTTTCATCCACATTCCATTACACAACCATGCCCAAGTTAACTGCAAAGGCCACCAAGAAAGCCAGCGCTGCTGAAGATATGAGAGCCTTTGGTCCCATTTTCAACAAGGATCTCGGTCAGCACATTTTGAAAAATCCACTTGTAGCTCAAGGCATTGTTGACAAGGTAAGAACCCCCCCCCCCCTCATTGACATTTGACATGTGTTGAGATCCATCCTTCTCATACCAATCAACAGGCCAACCTCATCAGCTCAGATACAGTATTGGAAATTGGTCCTGGTACCGGTAATTTGACAGTGCGTATTCTTCAAGCCTGTAAAAAGGTGGTAGCAGTTGAAATGGATCCTCGTCTTGCTGCCGAATTGCAGAAGCGTGTGCACGGAACGTAGGTGTTGAGAGTGAGTGTGTGTGTGTGGAAAAGACTGACGCTTTACAATGTAGATCTGATCAAAAGAAATTGCACATCTTGCTCGGTGATTTCATGAAGACCGAGCTTCCTTACTTTGACGTCTGCATCAGTAATACCCCTTATCAAATCTCATCTGTTCTCGTCTTCAAGTTATTACAACATCGCCCCATGTTCCGTTGTGCCATTCTCATGTTTCAGCGTGAATTTGCACTTCGTCTTGTAGCCAAGCCAGGAGATGAATTATACTGTCGTTTATCTGTCAATGTTCAATTATTAGCCAAGGTGGATCATGTCATGAAGGTCGGCAAGAACAATTTCAGACCTCCACCCAAGGTCGAATCATCCGTCGTGCGTCTCGAGCCCAAGAATCCTCCTCCTCCTGTCGATTTCGATGAGTTTGATGGTTTATTGCGTATTCTGTTCACTAGAAAGCACAAGATTTTCCCCGCCAATTTCAAGCAAACCACTGTATTGAATATGTTGGAGCAAAATTACAAGACATATTGTTCAGCACATGAATTGGTAAGCGGAAAAGAGCAGAAGGAGGAATAGAATGTGCATTAAACTGTGTGTATATATAGATGGTTGAATCTGATTTCGACATCAAGACCAAGGTGATGCAGATCATTGAGTCTGCTGGTATGTCTGACATGCGTGCTGCAAGATGTGATTTGGATGATTTCTTAAAGTATGTATACAGTGAACGATGGGATGTACAGTGACTAATTCAAAGCGACTATAGACTTTTACTTGCATTCAACACTGCCAATATTCACTTTTCTTAATCTGCCCTCTTTTTTGTATATTCCTCCCAACTGTATCCTATCGTTTTTCTTTAAATCAGCATCCATTCTCTCTCCTTTTTTTTTTTTTCTTTATTAATATACTATACAGCATTTGTACCCATTTAGACGCTAATAAACGACAGCTATATATAAGATAATGTAATGATGAAGGAAGCTAACAAGCCGTTGTGAGGGGTTTTTGGCAAGCTGAAGCTTGGAAATCATGTTTGGAGGTATATTGCATACGATACATCACGAACCAAGGTACTAAATCAAGGCACATCCTCAGAGCTGTGACCATCGTTTGCTGCTTGCATTTATGAAGAAAGGAAAATCTTTTCTACAACACTCTTCCTGACACCCACTTGCTTCGACACATCATGGACGCACCAGCTGACTACGATACCAAAAACTACGAGAAACTCACAAGCAACTGGAACAATGATCCCACCGCATTCCTCAGCCTCTACTACTCGTTATTCTACAAGCAATCACAAGACTGCACTGTCTATGTTCGCCAAGCACCCAGCAAAGTGTGTGTCCTAGGCATGAGCACCTATCCACCAAATCTAGCCCGCATCAAGATGCACACACAGCTGGTGAGCGAAAAGGTGAAGAAGGACACTATACTGTGCGATCTGCTGGATGCATCAGATCAAGTCATTGGACATGTCAGAGCCGAGATGGACGGCAAATTGCTGGAGCTCAACAGTCGATTTGCCACTGAAAGCTTGGACACACTGCTGGGAGGAAAGCATCACATGGATATTGGCTTCATTGCCATCATTCTGCCCAAAATAGAAGACACAGCTGTTCAATTGAAGGAATTCACGCCTGAAGAAGAGTACAACAACACATGTCCTAAATAGGATAAAATCATGTGTGGTTTGCCTGTGTGTATGATTTATGTGATACGGCTCGCAAGAATAAACTACTACCAGCTTTTTTTTTTTTCAAAATACATTTTGCCTACTTGTTCATCCTATCTTTTCTTTCAGCGGCACACACACACACACCTTTGTTATATGGGTCAAGCAAGCTCATCACCTCATTCTCTAGGGTTCTTTAAAAAGAACCCATTAACAAACGAGTACGAAGACATGTCAAACAAATTCACCAAAGCGACCATGTCGACACTCGCTGTGCCAGTCATCATTGTCGCTTATCCAGTGTTGAATGCGTATACGTTTCAGGACTCGGATATTACTGGATATCGAATAGTGGATGGCGCTATTGGAGGCGTATTGGGTGTTATTGGCTGTAAGTAGTAGTAGCTTGGAGATGCATTTACATTGGTATGTAATACATCGACACACACACAGGGCCACTGGCTCCCGTTATGGCAATATGGGGTGCGATCCAGATCAATTTCAAAGAGAAGCCACCACTACCACTACCAGTACCTGCAGAGATATTACAGAAAGCACAGGAAGAGATCAATTTGAATATATCGTTATTTTACAACATTGCGGTGGTGGGATGTTCAGGAACAGGAAAGGTTTGTCGAAATGGTGGTTTCTTCAAATATCCGCAAGATTGATAGATCCAATAGAGCTCTATCGTGAATGCCATTCGAGGATACAAGGACACACACCCTAAAGCATCCAAAGTGGGCGAAGTGGAGACAACAGAGAAACCAATGCCGTATCAGCATCCTGATCTAGCATCAATGGTTATTTGGGACATGCCAGGCGTGGGCACACAAAGTCACCAGAGAGACACTTACTTTGAAGACAACTATTTGAGTTGCTTTGATCTCCTAGTGATAGTGCTGGGAAACAGGTAGGACAACGGGGGAAACATCAGATCAGCAGAGGCTTGACAAATCGTTCCGCCCAGATTAATGCAGGACGATATCGATATAGCACTGCAGGCCAAGGAGCACCGGATCCCCATCTTATTCGTTCGCAGTAAATCAGACCAAGTAAGCATCCTGTCGCTCATATCATAAGCTGATCGTCGTACCGCCCATCTATTAATAACACTCACTCAACAGGCAATTACAAGCAAGACAAAGCGACACGAAGGCGATGGTACTTACAGATGGGCCACAGCAGTTGGGGAATTCGTCATCGAAGTAAGACATGTTTCTGTGAGGTTCTTTGTGCATGTGTGTGTAACCAGGTCAATGTTTACAGGTTCGAGACTCTATCTTTACGCAGCTCCGGCAGCATCAATTAAACACAAAGAAGCTGTTCATCGTATCAGCAGAGTCATTGAGGATGTTTGTCGCCACCATCAACAAGCAGGAAGAACGAAAGACCATCAAAACCATCGATGAAGAGCGCTTCATGACATCTCTCATTGAAGGCGTCGTTGCCAAAAGGGATTACTATCAGAAACAAGCGAAATTGGAGGAGAAACGCAAGAAGAAGCTGGACAAAAAGCGGCAGAAAGATGCTTCATCTGTGAGCAGCAATCAAAGCAACTTGAGCGCAGTGTAGTAGTCAATCGCGTCAAAATCTATAGATGTACGTTATTTGATCAAATAAAAAAATATGAGATCCAGTGAGGGGTATTTTTTCCCCTAGTAAATAATGATGACATTTGTATATATCAACCAGTGTCCAACACGTAAAGTGTTTAGAATGGCGTATGCATTACAAAATGCATGAATCTTCACCTGCGCGGGGATGATATATGCTAACGCAATGACGTTCAGATCATGTAATTTGCATTGGTAAACTTGGTAGTCCGCGCTAGTTTCCCCCCCTCTGTATCAATGTCCATTACATCATGGTTATGATGAATGAAACCATCATGAAAAATGTATAAATACAGCTTGATTCTTGAGCAAGGAATCTGATTTTCTCATTATTATTCATATAATTAAAAACTAAAAATCTCAAAAATGGACGCCTCAAGAACTAATGCTAAGAAGGACCAAGTCGTTGGTAACGTCAAGGATACCGTTGGTGGTGCCGTCGGTAACGAATCTCTCCAAGCCAAGGGTCAAGCCCAAAATGCTTCTGGTCAAACCGAAGGTGTCTTGGCCAATGTCCAATCCTATGTTGCCGGTGCTGCTGATCAAGTTACTGGTGCTGTTAAGGGTGCTGTCAACTCCTTGACTGGTGATAACTCTGGTGAAGCCGGTGCCAAGGTCCAAGAAAAGAAGGGTGAGGCCCAAAAGAACTTTGCTTCTTCTTAAATCTGTTCTCTCTACTACTAGTTTGCCAAACGACTGTAAATAACCATGTCAATTGCACTATTACCAAGAAATTATGTACAAACAATCCTAAACACTACTAATTGTAACAAATAAATCACTTTTTTTATCTTACTGTAACCTATGAATATTGTATACCCAATTGAGTGAGCGTGTAGTCATCAAGACACATGAAATAACCAACAGTATTTGAATATAAAAGCTGCACCTGATAAATTTCTCTTTTACCTCTCTCAATCGCAATTTACTATAAAAGTAAGAAGAAGCCCATCTAACAGGTGATATAAACTTGTTGCCAGCAGCTTACATTCAGTTGTAAAGTAAACGATATTAAAGCAAACCCATAAACCGCAATCTCTGTCTTTTGATCATATAACAAAAATTTACTATTAAATTGATATGAAAATCACGATTAATCCAGTAGTAGACTATTGAGATGGTGATGTACCCTGATGGTTTGCTTTGTTTTCGATCTCCTGGATCTCGCTACTGAGGCAGCCGCGGCAGAAGAAGGTGATATGGACACGAGAAACGCTTGTGGTCTCTTTTGTAGTCTTCTCTTTTGAATGATGCGTTTGTTGAAGCTGTGTATGGATAGTGATGTCTTTGTATCATCGTCGTCGTCGTCGTCTTCATCTAGTTCGCTATCACTGCTGATAAAACTAAAAAGACTCTTGTTATCACGCGATTTACTGGGCTGAGGCATTGGAGTCGTCGTCTTGTCTTGTTTGTTACACTGGCGAAACGTACTAGTAGTAGTAGTGCTAGTGGCACAAGTCGTCGTTGCTTGTGATGATGGGATTTCTACTTTTTCATCAAAGGCGCCATGATGAACATCATCAGCAGGAGGAGGGATAACTGCCTCCTTGAATTTGTCATTTGTCATGGCAAAAGCGCTCTTGACGTTAGTAGCGTCCAAGAATAGGTTCTCTTTCTCCTGTTCCTGATCAGTTTGCTGCTGCTGCTCTTGCCCCTTTTTTTCTTGATTGTCCGTCTTTTGCTGCTGAGAAGAACTGCTGCTGCTATTCTGGGATGCATGAAAGAGTAGTTGAGATGCGAACGTAAAAGATTGGCTGTTTCTCAACACATTCGGCTTATCCGCCGTGGTATTATCATTGGCACTGGTTGACTGTTGTATGGCTTCATCAATGGCTTCATTGATCATGTCGCGCAAAGAGATGGATCGAGGTCGTGCTGAGTCCTTGGGCGTTGCATGGCAAAAGCGATGTCTGGGTGGTAATGCCAAATGATCGCTGGTTTCGTGAAAGTGTGTTTGACGACGGCGTAAACTAGCACGCACCAGATCAGAAAGATAGGTTAATTGAGACGCTTCATCGTCCTGCTCATCGTCAGTGTCAGCTTGCTCTGCTGCTGCCTTGTGTCGTGTTGTACTAGTAGTAGCTACTATCGTGCTATGATGATGATGACAAAAGATTTCGCTCTCGTCTTCTTTATCATACTGAAAGAGGCTCTGTTGCTGAGTGACATTGGGTAGCGATTGAGCACGTCCAATGTCGCTCAGTAGAGATGGACTGTGCTGGTGGCTGCTACTGCTGCTGCTGCTGTTGCTGTTGTGGTGGTCATCCACAGAAGATTTATGCGTCGATGATAGTTCGTAAAGCGAACTATTGCGCCCATTACGACCACTTCCAAAAGGAGTACAATTGCTCTTGTAGAATAGCTGGCCAATTGTATCACCACCGCTCTCGCTGATGCTGTTTGATCTGTTCATATAAGCCGGCGATCTCAATTCAGAGCGCAATTTAATGAGGCGAGATGCATAGTGGATACACGATTGTAGATTCTGGCTGTTAGCAGAAGAAGGATCTTCATTGTTATTGTTGTTTGAGTTCAACAGGTTTGTAGTCGCAGTAGCAGCATCCTTTGAGCTATATTTAGACGACGCATGTGTAAGGCTGTTTCTACTGTGCAATGATGGGAACACCAAGGAAGGCGGTTTGAAAGCAGTGTCCAAGGACGATTCAGCAGTGGATATTAAAGACATTGTGGGTTATTGAAATAGAGAGAAAGAGAGATAAAAAAAAAAGCAAGAGAAATTAAGGGATAAATACACATTCATATCAAGGCTGCTGCTGATAGAGAGATTCTATAGTCGCATGTATGTAATGATGTATTATATTAGAAAAAAGAGGGAGTTGCCTAGCTGTGAATTCAGGTACAAATCAATCAATCCCCCTCCATGTCCCACCGTGCTGTCAAATTGTTCTGGCAGAGTAATAAAAGTACAGGTACGTTTTATTATGGTGTATATGTAAATGATATGTAGATTCTATGTACAAAATTAGAGATAATTACAGCTATTTAAACCATGTTGTCAGCAGCGTCTGATGATAGCAGCAGTAGTGGGGTGACCTCGTCCTTGTTTTTTGTATAACCAGCGTCGTTGCATGTTATGTCTCGCTTACAGATTGGGCACTATTTATACCGTATAAAGCGTTATTTTTACAGTCCAAGCAAATCGGCATGTCAGCCCTACCAATTTCCTTTGTGTCGTGAGCCATGCATCCACGCATTGTGTGTGAAACTGATGATTGCAAGGCAGTAGTCTCAGCTCGTTGCCGCTTTGATAGTCTTCCAAGCAAATAGCACAGCTGTCAGGCTCTTGCTCTTTCTCGTCCAGCTTGAATATCTTGACAGTTAGCTTGGAGACAACTGAAACAGGCGCTAATTCTCGTCTACGCTGAACTCCCTGTCGAATCTTCCACGAGATGTAAATCAGCATCAGCATGATACAGGGAGATACCACCACAATAATCAAAATATCAATCAAAGGCCTATAATGTACAAAACGGATCAGCAAACAAAACAACAACAACAACAACCACAAAAACAGAAATAATCCCCTTGACCCTACTACCCCTCTTTTTTTTTACCCCTATTTTCTGATTTTAAGAGTAGTGTGATTCACTTACCAAGTGACAATATCATCATACTGCAAAACGGCCATCATGGGTGTGTCCAGCAATTTCGACAAATGCAGTATTTTATTGTATTCCTTCATTGCCAAAAATACACTTGGGATGGTTACATCGGATGTATCGCCTGTATATATATTTGTCACACAAATGAGAAAAAAAAAAGCTTAGTTGCCAAATTTAAAGGGAACAAAGCCATCTTACCTGATGCATACATGGTGATCCAGCCCGGATGCTCTGGATCACCCACAACGACAGCAACAGCACCGCTCTTTTGCATGTAGCGCACCTTGGTGATGAACGAACAGCCGCCTCGTTTCACCAGTGCGATCCAGTCTGAGCATGGTGGTTCGACAATACTGCATCCCGTTGGATCCTGGCTAGGCTCAACTATAAAGCCGATTTTGCCATTGGAGGAGATGCGAGGGCCAAATGCTGCACTTCTGTCTTGGAACGTTTCGTTTGATATCTAATCGCAGTGGTTAGCCCAGTGTGTGCAGCAATCGTGGTGTGCAATTTACAGTGACATGCGTTGATGCATGGACCAAGGAGATTGAAAGCAACATGAACCACAGGGGATTGGATCTCATTTGATGTTTGGAGCTGGTAGAGAAAAAGTAGAAGAGAAGAGAGAAAAAGAGAAGCAAAAACAAGGCAGTTTCTATTCTAATCAAATAATGATTTGCAATCTGCTTAGCAGCAGCCGCTGCTTGTGATGTATGTGGTTGCAGAAGCAATGATGATGAGGGCAATTAAATAGCCGCAGCTAGAAAACTTTTTCGCTCGCTGTGGTTTCCTTTTCCTTTTCCTTCTCTCTTTCTCTCCTTCATATACCACACCGCAGAGATGGAAGACCCCAATCAGCATGTGGGCCACCACCTCACGCCCTGGAAGAGCGCAGAGCCGCCGCTCAAGAAGCGCTCGTTTAGACGGCTGTCCTTTTTCAAACCAGCCGAGGACCATCCATCTGTGTCACCCGTATTAACAACCAACACCATAAATAAAGAATACGACCCAGAAACTGGAAATAAAATTATTAATAACTTTATGATTATCAAAGAGATTGGAAGAGGCATGCACGGCAAGGTCAAGTTGGCTGAAGACCTTGACACAGGAGAGCTTGTTGTAAGTTATTACTACTCCTTGTTTCTTGCCCCCCTTTTTCACTCACTCGTTCTCAAATCCGTTTAGGCAATTAAAATCGTCGACAAGCAATCCAGAAGAAGGCAGCTGGGCTACAGCGTGCTCAGAGCAAAGAATGGAGACGATTCCTATGTCGAGAGCGAGCAAAAGATCAGAAGAGAAATTGCCATCCTCAAAAAGTGTGCTCATCCGCATGTGGTTCGTCTGCGAGAGGTGATTGATGATCCCGCCAGCAGAAAAATCTATTTAGGTAATTTTGCATGAATTTTGGTTTTTGGGTTGTGGTACTAACAACGCAGCCAGCACTCGAGTACATGGATGGCGGCGAGATTGTGTGGAGAGAAGACGATGAAAGCAACACCCCCGTATTGACCATGAATGAGGCACGCAGTATATTCAGAGACGTTGTCAGCGGATTGGATTATTGTAAGTCTAACAGAAAAGAATGGTCGCATCAATCCATTGACCAACACACACCACATGTAGTGCACTATCAAGGCATCATTCATCGCGACATCAAGCCTGCCAACTTGCTATTGACGCATGATGGCATTGTCAAGATTTCAGACTTTGGTGTCTCGTACTTCAACCAACATTTGGCTGGATCAAAGAACCAATACGACGACGAGATCGACAGGGATTTGGCAGAGACAGCTGGAACACCCGCTTTTTTTGCCCCTGAACTTTGCAGTTCATTGGAGAACAATCACCATGACGACAGACACATTACAAAGGCCATTGATGTATGGGCACTCGGCGTGACACTCTACTGCCTTCTCTACGGCCAGTGTCCATTCACAGCATCGACAGAGTTTGAACTATTCGACATTATTCCCACTGCACCACTCGAGTTCCCACAAGAAACACCTGATAGTCTAGTCGATTTACTGGAAAAGCTGCTCGCCAAAGATCCGCAGGAAAGAATCACGTTAGAGCAAGTCAAGCACCATCCATGGGTCATTGACGATTTAGAGGATCCAACCATCTGGTGGCGAGAAGCAGATCCAACCCTCTATAAAGCAGTACAAGTAACAGATGAAGAGGTGAATCGAGCCGTCACCATCATGGATCGGCTGAAAAAGTCGATCCGACGTATATCCTCCTCACTATCCAACTTGACGCATAGCTTTTCTCGAAAGAGTTCCACCACCTCCTCTATACCTTCCTCATCCGACATTCATCCTTCACCTACCAACACAACATCGACCACCAATACCACTGCCACAACACATCACGAAGAAAAACAGCAGCAGCAGCACCTCAACAATGGCTGGAAACCAGCATCTTTTCATTCACTTGACGATTCCGATGATGAACAGGCAGTGCAAAGCGAGGAGCTGGAGCCACCATTGCCAAACCACATATATCAGCATCATCCCTTTCAAATTGATAGAAATGACTCTTCTGGATCATCCATGTCTGGCCTCGTTGTAACATTCAGTCGAAGTCAAAACAATACATAGATTTAGTCGTAGAGATTTTATACAGCATATACCTTCCCCTTTCTTTTTTTTTTCATGCATTTTTAATTTGCAATAAAATTCATGCTTTGTTTGTTTGTTCCTGAATTTGCATATTTTAGTTGCCGCTAGTAGTAATCAATGCGCACATCCCATTATAGGTTGAATAGACTATTTGGAACTGCTGGGCTTATTAGAAATACCGTTAATATTTACTTGATGAATCAATCACACTATGCTTCCTGAATTTTAAGCATGGATTGGATGGCGTTATATATAGAAATGGTTCATGTCGTCGACCCTAATGTCTGCGTGAGCTGTAGTAATCTTTCTTTTTACTGGACTACTTGAATGTGTGTTGTTTGAATTGGGGCAATATTCTTTTTTGCTTCAAATGACAATAAAATTATACGCTTACTCCAATCTGATGTCTACCGTATAACGCACTCAAAATTCTGCCTCTATCACGAGCTTGTGCCACCAAATGTCTAAATATACACACGTATTCAAGTAGGACAAATATGCAGAACACTAACAAATTTGTGTGTTCCAATTTATGCTTGCACATTTACCATAATCGATTCATTACACATCTATTTTATAAATGGTTAAATATAGCCACATGTAAGCCATATATGTCAAATTCATCGATTTATGGGCACAGTGATACACATCTTGCGTATCGACATGATGATGTATATATACAGTGGTGCATGTGAAAACCACAAGAAAGCGCAGCAGGCTCTATGATCAATCTCGAATATGACATATTGGTAATAGAGCGACGTACTACACTATATGTGGGAGAAATAGCAGCTACCATCTTGACAAAAACATATCGCTCTCCTTTACTTTGGGACCCGCAACTGGAACAACTGTGTGGGCACCATTCAGTTCTCCTTTAAATTCTGTAAAGGATGGTAGAGATTTATCAGAGATTTGATCTCTAAATGCCATCGCATCAAACATGAAATGAGCAATTGACTCCCGCCTCATCTTTCATTGGCTTTCACAGGTCTGTCCAATCTTCGCTCCTTACCGTTCAACTTGGATTTATACAGCTAATGAGCTCATGTATACAACCAACGCATTTAGAACGGTACCATGTAGCTCAAAATGTCTAAATAGACCTCAAAACCCTTCCCCACAGCTATTTCAGTAAGCTATTCGCCTGCTTAAAGATCCACCCGCCTGCTTAAAAAATTCAAGCTCAGTTTGGCACTGTTGATGCAGCATGTCCAGAAACCTGTTTTTGGGATCCCAAAATCACTTTTTGGTCAATTTCTCCAAATTTTATTAAGCCTACTCAGGTATGTTTATAGCAAATTTAGCATCTACAAACAGTTCTGCATCTATCCATACCAATATTATGAATATCCTGCACCAAAAATATTGCGCAATTTTGAAAAAACTGAAATCACGTTTTTGCCTAAAAAGGCAAGATTTTATCAACCAAACATGTCAAATAAGACTTGCACATCAAAGTTCAAAGAATTTGCAACATTTTGAGCTTAGAAACACCTTAATAAAAAATGGCTCCTTTACCTTTTAAAATGGGATCAAAGAAAATTGATGAAAAATCATGCATGGTAGCAAGAGATTTGAGCTCGATTTTCAATGAAAAATCAATGACCAAAAAAAATCGAAAAAGAAATACAGCAAGCATCTACACAATCAGAGAAACGGTTTGAGCTTTTTTTCCGCGCTTTTAACGCATTGTAACTGCTTGAAAAAATCCTTTAAAGTTATCGTCTTTGACGCGATTTTAGTGAATAACTGCCCATTATCAAGTGATTGTGCTATACATACTATAGTTGTGATCAAGTTAAAAGGTGACATGGCTCATACTGCTTGTTCTATAGTAACCTGGAATAAATACAATTGCCCCAGATTCAAAATAAGGTTGCGAAATCTTCTGAATTGAAACTTTCTGTTGTAATGTCATGTTTCATATATGAACGATGAATAAAAAAGCCGGGGGGTATTATATCTCCCTCATGAGTATGTCTTGTGAAGCACTGCAAGCCATGTATACGAGTCAATAGATGTCAGGATTCGATGCTTCATGCCAAAATGGCCTGCCAATATGGCCATGTCAAGACTTTTATGCACTGCATTATCGTCATTAGCTCTCCGTTCATGCAAACATGTCTCAATGGAAACGTGTGTTTAGTCGTCACCCTGCAAAATGGATGAATTGTGGAATGACTCATACCATAAACAACTATTTTTCCACACACACTCTCTCTTTCTCTTCTCACACACTTTTCTTCTTTTCTTCCATTACAAACAATGTATCGATTATCGACACTGTCTCGTGTCACAAAATGTGTTACCAAACAAACGCGGCTGCCCACCACCACCACAGCACCGTCCTACCTTGTTCGTCCCGCCTTGACATCGTCTTTTGTACAAGCGCGTCGTCACTATGCTTCGTCCCATCCTCCATCCGTCAATGACGGCTTTCTCCATGGCAATGCAGCCAACTACATTGAAGAAATGTACGAAGCGTGGCTCAAGGATCCTTCCTCTGTGCATCTGTCATGGCAAGTCTACTTTAAGAATATGGCCAATGGCGTGCCCTCTGGAGAAGCCTATACACCACCACCTACCATCATGCCGTCAGACAGCGCACGTTTGCCTGAACTGCCCGTGGGTGTAGCTACCATGGGCGAGTCCAGCAAAAAAGTCATTGAGCACATGAAGATTCAGCTGCTGGTCAGAGCCTATCAAGTGAGAGGCCATCATCTGGCTAACTTGGACCCTCTGCACATTGAACATGCCAGCACGGAGAACCAGCATCCTCCTGAGCTCACGTATCAGTACTATGGATTCACAGACAAGGACCTTGATCGCAAATTTACCTTGGGCCCAGGTATTTTGCCCGCCATGGGTCAAACCAACAAGGAAATGAGCTTGCGTGAAATCATTGAAGCGCTGAAAAAGATGTATTGTAAGTGTGGATCCCCCCCCTCCTCTGGCTGGTACAATGAAAGCACATGCTAATTCATAGTAATATAGGCGGTTCAATTGGTATCGAGTATGTCCATATCCCTGATCGTGCTCAATGTGATTGGATCCGTGCTCGTGTTGAAAAACCCGAGCCTTACAAGTACACACATGATGAAAAAAAGATGATTTTGGATCGCTTGACTTGGTCTGACAGTTTTGAACGTTTTGTCGCTTCCAAGTATCCCTCTGAAAAGCGTTTTGGTCTTGAAGGTGGAGAATCTTTGATTCCTGGTATGAAAGCATTGGTAAGTACTGCTCAAGATGGGGGGCAAGAGGAATGTTGGCTTATTTACGTAAATGCAATAGATTGACAGATCGGTTGATCTGGGTGTAGAGTCTATTGTTATTGGCATGCCTCATCGTGGCCGTTTGAATGTCTTGTCCAACGTTGTTCGCAAGCCCAACGAATCCATCTTTTGCGAGTTCAGCGGCTCCATGGAGCCCTCGGATGAAGGCTCAGGCGATGTCAAGTACCATTTGGGCATGAACTATGTCCGCCCTACTCCCTCTGGCAAGCGTGTGCACCTCTCTTTGGTTGCCAACCCATCTCATCTGGAGGCAGTAGACCCTGTGGTGCTTGGTAAAACCAAGGCACTTCAGTTCTATGGCAAGGACGCGCACGGCGACCACGCCATGTCTATTTTGATGCACGGTGATGCTGCCATGGCTGGCCAAGGCGTTGTGTACGAAACCATGGGCTTTTACGATTTGCCTTCTTACTCGACGGGAGGCACAATTCACATTGTCGTCAACAACCAGATTGGCTTCACCACCGATCCTCGCTACGGCCGTTCCACGCCTTATTGTACCGACATTGCCAAATCCATCAACGCACCCGTGTTCCATGTGAATGGCGATGATGTTGAAGCAGTTACTTTTGTCATGCAGTTGGCCGCTGATTGGAGACAGACCTTCCACAAGGACTGTGTCATTGACTTGGTCTGCTACCGTAAACATGGCCACAATGAAACGGATCAGCCCATGTTTACGCAACCACTCATGTATCAAGCCATCAGCAAGATGAAGCCTGTCGCTCAAAAGTACGAGGAGCAGCTTGAGAAGGAAGGCGATTTCACAGCAGACCAGATCAAGAAGGAAAAGAAGCGTGTCTGGGAAATTTTGGAGGAAAGCTACACTGCCAGTAAGACCTACAAGCCAAGCTCTCAAGAATGGCTCTCCAGCAGCTGGCCTGGCTTCAAGTCGCCCAAGGAGCTCGCTACTGAAATCCTCCCTCAGTATCCTACCGGTGTCTCTAGCGAAGTCTTGTCTCAAGTTGGCAAAGCCATGACGACACTGCCTCAAAACTTCCAAGCGCATCGCAACATTGTGCGTATTCTGCAAGCCCGTGAAAAGAGCATCGCCAGTGGCAAGGACATTGACTGGTCTACTGCTGAAGGTCTCGCCTGGGGCTCCTTGCTTTTGGAGAACAAGCACGTCCGTGTCTCTGGCCAAGATGTGGAGCGTGGTACCTTTTCTCAACGTCATGCCGTTTTGCACGATCAAAAATCAGACAATCGCGCCACCCTGTTGAACGACATCAGCCCTGAGCAAGGCGTTCTGTCCATCTCCAACTCTTCCCTGTCCGAGTATGGTGTACTGGGTTTTGAGCTCGGTTACTCGCTGGTGGACCCCAATGCGCTCGTTGTCTGGGAAGCTCAGTTTGGCGATTTTGCCAACACAGCTCAAGTCATTGTCGATCAATTCTTGGCTTCTGGCGAGCAAAAGTGGCTGCAGCGTACCGGCCTCGTCTTGTCTCTTCCTCACGGTTATGACGGCCAAGGTCCCGAGCACTCGTCTGCCCGTATTGAGCGTTATTTGCAACTCTGCGACGAGAATCCCTACGTCTTCCCATCACCCGACAAGTTGAAGCGTCAACACCAAGACTGCAACATGCAAGTCGTGTATGCCTCCACACCCTCACAGTACTTCCACGTCTTGCGTCGTCAAATCTGCCGTGATTACAGAAAGCCATTGATTTTGCCCTTCTCCAAGTCCATGCTTCGCCACCCTCTGGCTCGCTCTAGTCTATCTGAAATGACAGGCAACACACACTTCCAATTGTACTTGCCAGAATCACACCCAGAGACCTTGGTTGCCCCTGAACACATCAAGAAACACATCTTGTGTTCTGGACAAGTGTATTACGCTTTATTAAAGGCACGAGAGCAAAACAAGATGAACGATATTGCCATTTCTCGCGTAGAACAACTGAATCCATTCCCATATCAGCAAATCAAGGAGCATGCTGATACATATCCTAATGCCGAAATCATTTGGTGTCAAGAAGAGCCCTTGAATATGGGTCCATGGCAACATGTCGAGCCTCGATTGACGACGGCTCTATCTGAAACACAACATCATGCTGGTAAAGCACCCTCCTATGCTGGCCGTCCTCCATCTGCCTCTGTGGCTACTGGTAATAAGAAGAAGCACTACCAAGAAGAGTATGCTTTCTTGAGTAAAGCATTGATTGGCCAATCCACGGAGCCTAGGGGCATTGAAGCCGGTGTGCCTGTTTGGTAATTTTTTTGATATTTGAATAAACATTTGCTTCCAAGTGTCACTTTTGTACATGTATATTTGTTTTTGCTCTTGCGCATATGAAATGTGTACATAAATAAAGATGCAACAAGCCTGAACAAACAAACAGCGAAATGCTTAATCCAGTAGTATTGTCAACAGGGCGTCAGTCAAATTCTTCTCGTCCTTCCACGGATGTGATGATGAGATTGGGGGTATAATTGGACAGCAGACTTGGTTTTGCCGTAGAGGATAAATTGCAAATTGTGCAACATTTAGGCAAGCTACTACAGGCATCCATATAAGACATGTAGATGTTTGTGGTCATTATTGTGTGTGTGTGAATGAAAAGAGTAAAAATCTGGGATTTTACATATGGTGCCTGATAAATACAAATTCAGGCACTGAGCAGCGACAATTGCAATAATATCAGTATCAGACCAAGCAGATACATTGAACCAAAGGCCACCGTCAGAGCCTGTACACATACATGCCCTGACGATTTGTTTATTCTAAATGACACTTGAGAATTGACTCGTCATTCTAGCAGTAGGTAACAATATCAAATGAGAAGCATCGTCGTCATAATAACAAATCAGCCTGTTGATGATGTAGTATACATTCTGCAAGAGTTTACAGAAAATCGCAAATGATCACTTACGCTTAAAATGTCTTGAACATACGGTGCAAAGCGAGAAATACGACCTGCTGGAATCTCCACACATGCGTTCCTATATATCTGCCATTGATTTCTCCGGGCAATTTCTGAAACCGAGGTGCCTGATGTATATTTTACAAGATGGGCGACCATGTCAGGTTTAAAGCGGCTTTGAAATAGACATTTGACAACCTTTCAGATTTTCTGCATCCAGTGCAGTTTGAAATCATTACTTTAACAGCACATCCAAAGAGCTAGACAGGCTCAAATGAAGGCCATGCTCTCACTTGTATGTAAGCTCGACTCTTACCACATGGCATCCCTGATGGGCCTTTAGTGTAGCAGGCTCTTCAATTGCAAAAAGATCAACTGGAGTTTGAAACTGTTGAATATTTGGTCTACTGTAGCACAGTTTTCCTTCCATAATTTCCTTGGTTTCCAATCAACTATTCTATTTTTTTAGTCTTAAATAAATTTAGCTTCTTCTCTGTTTTCCTTCTTGTTCTTTTTCTCCCTTTTATCCAACATAAAGAGCAATCAAATGCTCCTAGAGTTCAAGTAGTCTTATAAGAAATGCTGTTTAAAAATCATCTCATTCCAACGTCAATTTTGCTGCTATCACCGCTGTGTTTTCTGGCGAAGGCTGATTTCGTTGTGATTGAATGCAATTTCCCCTGCGCTGAGAGTGGAGATGTGTGCCAAGTGACAGACACCTATGTGCAATGTAAACCGAGGACAGACACCACAAGGTAAAATCTCCACCTTTTTTTCATTACAAATCCCCCCTCCCCTCCACCTAGGCTAACTCCGATTTTGTTTTCTTCTTCTCCTCATTCTTTAGATGGGTCCTCAAAGATACCATGTCATTACCAGAATACCAAGGACCTCTGATTCCACTTGGCCAACCGTGCATCACAGCGCCTCAACCAAAGCTCAGAGATGCATCACATTTGTCAAAGAACACAAGCGAAACATGTCTGGAATGGCCGCCCAATGACGACTATGATTCATATTACAGTAATTGCGCACATGATCTTTACTGCGATCGAGCCCACATTTGCGTTAAACAGCTGGCGCATGGAGAGGTGTGCGAATCAGACAACCAGTGTCTTGACGGCAGCTGCAGCAACCATACATGTGTCGAGAAGGCAAAGAAAACCAGCTCAAATGGATCAAATACAGTGCACATCATTGCCAGTGTGATTGGCGTGGCGTTATTTCTGGCCGTTGTTTTCTGCATCTACTACTTTAGAAGACGTCGACTGATGAAGAAGAGGCTGCTGGTCAAGCAGCAAGAGCTTGACAAGGAGCAGCCGGCCGTGCTACCAAAAACAACCACCAGTGCCGTGCGATCCAATTCCTCATCATCCGATACAACCACGCAATCCACTTCCACCGCTTCATCTACCACACTGAATAACAGCACAACGCATCCATCCATCAACATGCTTCATCCTGCTTACGATTCGCATTTCCAGCAAGACAGCAGCAGAACGCCCAGCATGCAACAGCAGCAATTACAATACCAGTTACAAAGACAAATCCTCTTTAATAAAACAAATAGCAACAGTTCAACACAACATAATCCGGCTGAGCCCTCAACACCATTAACACCTCCACCTCCACCTTATTCGCCTTGAATTGCATATATATACCCGTACCCATTCTTATTACTCCCTATCTCTTTTATAGTTTGAATTCATTCACTGCGGTATTCACAGCATTGTTAAGTTTACCAGCCGCACGCTTGTTTCACTACTGCCTCTCTTAATAAAGTGTACCATATCCAAATTATATATACGCTTGACCTTTGTAAATGTAATTTTTACGCGTCGTTGACTATAGATATTCACATCGCCGCATGGTTTATGTATATAAATGTATCTACCATTGTAAAAGAGCAAAATGACAATGTAACACAAATGCAGAATCTTATCCAGGAACCGGGAATGAGGCCCCATTTCGTTCCATTAGAAAGGTTAGCCAACTTGTTTATTCAGCTATTCCAATAGCTTCAAAAGCATCTTGATGGTAGGGTCTTGGCACTGACTCTCGGACAGTGGTTCGCTTTGAACAATGCAGCAAATCAAAGCAACCATCCTATCCATGGGAGACTGGTGTATGTAGGCGGCAATGGATTCCCAAGTGAATACATAAAGGTGTAGCGCCCACAGCAAGCAGCTTTTTGCCTCGTGCACCTTGAATCCATTTTTTTGAATGCTAATGTCGCTGCCAAACTCGGATTTTATTTTATCACAGGTAAACCCTTTCATTGGTATGACGACGAACAAGGGAAGCGTCTTGTATTGCTCGTATAGCCTTGTGCTGTAATAAACAAGGTCTGCCATGGCGGTTTCATCTATGCTGTCCTGAATTATCCTCACAATAGGTGGCAAGTGCTCAAATTCGCTGCTACTGTTGTTGTTTGGCACATAGGTGATGCTGAATAAAGCGTCGTTGCAGGTGTTTACTTTAAATGAGGGGTATCGAGATTTCGAGACATTAGATCCTGTCAACAGCGTTAGTCATAATGATATGGATCATATGCACTCATCAAAGCCTGTACAGTAAATACTACCTAGCATGGATTTAATGACAATCTCTTTGATTTTTTCACTTTGTAGCAACTTGCGACACTTGGTTCCCAATTCAGTGTTTGGATCAGTTATTCTCTCTGCTATAGTATGCAATCAGAGCTGCTACATATCAAAATAAGCATATGTATCTATTGTATTACACCTACCTTGTCTAGAGGAAACAAGATACTTGTACAAGTAGTAGGTGTAATACGACATGTAACAATGAGAAGAAGAAAGAAGTGTTCAGCAATCAAAGCTTACATTGTGTCAACGACATACGTATATAATGCCCCTTTTATCTTTTTGTACTAAACGATGATAGATTGCAAATTAACAATAATAGACAAGATACTCGTCATGTTTACTACATACTCTTGGATGAAGAGTATTCATACTCGTTGTAATATGACGAGTGCATGTCTACACGCTTCGGATGGTACTCTACCTTTCTTTGCTTTGGTGGTGCTCAACCTATGAAGCGGCAGCTCACGCTACTAGCTTTCCTTGCTTCTCTTATCAAAAAACTACTGTTTTTGCTTCAATTGTCAACTTTTACAAGAGAGCTCTTCATTATATTTGTAGATCTGACTCTTATTCGATACTTTACATTCATATGCAGATAGATATTTTTTATACGGGCAAGCAGCATATTGGTATTGCCACTTTCTAATCAAAATTGTGCCAAAACCCACAAAATCCAAGTGCATTCTAGCCCTGTTTTCTCGTGTTAGAAGCCGTTTTAAGCTCCCAGAATGCCACCAAACAATTGCTCTCATCCACCAGTTACTTCCTGACACCTTTGCGAAACTTTTTTGGGATCATCAAAATTCGGCCAAAAAGCTGCAAAAAGCATGAGGTACCCCTCATGGTTTGATCGAAAAACAAACAATCGAGTTTTTGGACATGAAAACGACGACTTTTACTATGGCACATATTAATTCAAAGTGTTGCTCTTGGTCTAATGCAACTACTAAAACTTTGTTTGTGAGACCTTTCTATGTAAAACCTCGACATTTTCGCTAAAAACCTGTTTTCGTATTTTCGTAAATTGCTCAATAATGTCATTCAAAATACCTATTTTATTTGACACCATAAGATGCGCCTTAAAAATTACTCTAAGGAGGTATTAGAAAGTATGGGTTGATTCTGGCGACTTTTATAATGGATTTCAGCAAAATAGTTTTTCGAAATTGCTTCTAGACCAATTTTTTTCCATTTTGAAGAAAAAAGTGCCAAGCGGAAATTTAATAATTTTGGCTGCTGCTGCTGCTGCTGCTGTTGGCAGCTGGCAACCTCAAGCATGAAGGTCATAAAGGTGTTGGTAACGCTTCTAAGGGTCTTCTGATTTGTCACTAAATCTACGAAAGGCTCAAAATAAGTTATTCAAAGCTGCGAAAAATTTCAAAAACACTAATAGATATACTACACATAGCAGAATTAAAATGCTTATTCAGCATTCCACGCATTATTACGTTTGTTACCCAATTTGGGGATTGTGGCGAGAAGAGACGCACAAAACTGCCGATTCGCTCGCGAAGAACAGTTATGATCAGTTTGAAGTTTATGAGCCCATAGTATAACCAGAATATGCTACCCATGAGCTGTATCTACTAAAAACGCTACTATCACGATAAAATATGCATCATGTATGCCATACTATTTACTGGTAGTTCTTTTGATTTCCAAGTGCATTTGTAAGCTGTAACCCCGCTAGCTGGATTATTCATCCATTGGCGTTATGAGGAATACAATCCAGGCACCAGATCCAATTAATAATCTGTTAAGCTTTGAACAAGTATATAAAGCAAGACATTCGACTGATTGTAGATATCTTTATTCAAAAATACAAATATAACAACAACAACTCTATTATAAATATGTCTCAAACTTACGTCGTTACCGGTGCCTCTCGCGGTCTTGGGCTTGAGTTCGTTAATCAGCTAGCTGCCAAGGGAAACACTGTCTTTGCTTGTGCTCGCAATCCTGATAGCGCTACAGGCCTCCAAAAGTTGGTCGATAACAAGCATGTCTTTGCTATTAAGCTTGATACTACGAATTACGAATCAGTCAAGGTAAATATACTAATGTGATAGGATTAAGAGGTATCAAAATCTAACATCGATATATGTGTAATAGGCTGCTGCTAAAGAGATCTCCAAAAAGGCACCTGAAGGAATCGATGTCTTGATTAACAATGCTGGTATTGATGGTGAAACTCCTGACACTGTTGTCGAGACTTTGTAAGTTCTCTATGTGTGCGTATTTACAGTGCCTACCTGTGCTAATATGCTTTGACGCCGTAGACTGGAAAGCGATTTAGCCTCTGTCTTCCACACCAATGTCATTGGTGTTTCTAATGTCACAAAAGAGCTCTTGCCATTGCTTCAGAAGCGCGGTAAGGATCACGTCAAGAAAATTGTCAATATTTCCTCAATTCTTGGATCTATTGAGCTCATTGACCGGTTATCTACTCTACCTGTTGGTGTAAATCCCGCTTACAACATCTCCAAGGCCGCCTTGAACATGTACGTCAAGATGTTGGCTAACAATCTCGCCAAGGACAATTTCATCGTGTATTCCAGTCATCCTGGTTGGGTAGCTACTGAGTTAGGAGGCAAATCTGCCCCTGTTCAAGCTGTTGATTCCATCAGAGGTCAATTGGCTAAACTGGAGAGCGCAACAGCCAAGGATAATGGTGGATTCTTTGATTTTGAAGGAAAGACTCTTCCTTGGTAGTTGGTAGATAGTACAATATCATACATACTTAAATAAACAATGTCAAGCTGAAAAGGAAGCTATATAGTGGCGATATATAATTGGAATCACTAAAATTCTGTTGTGCTCAACTGATCATTTAAATCACTGCATTCCAATGTGATATTCACATATAATGAAAGACATCTGGCAGTATTCATTCTCTAACGCGGGTTGAAATGTATCAACATGTTAACGCGTTTCAGACAACGGGAGCATATCAAAAGAGCCAAAAAGAAATACTACAAAATGTTTGTGATGCTCCCATTTGCTTGATCGCATGTCTTGCTGTTTTCTCGATCCTTGACAAGAAATTGTATTGTTCAAAAGGCAAATTCAATGTTCAACATGATGGGTGTCAGCTTTGCTTAAGCAGATCTTCTATGCCATCAGCTACCGAGTATTCGATGCATAGAGGCAAGCAATGATGACAGACTCCATACAAGATGTCAATGCATCTTTTCAATAGCATCTTGCTGAACGGTTTACACTTCAAATCCATGACTGTTGGCATGCCAAACTCCAAATTTAACAGTCTGTTTAGGCCAATGACACATTTCTATTCTGCCAGTCCTTGTGTTGCAGTTTGATCTGCCAAAAAATTTTTCATCAATTTTTTTTCGACTTAAATAGCCCATCTGTACCTCCAGAGCCATGGTTTTCTTCTTTCTTCATTGAAAGGAGGGTCTCCTCCCTTCAACTCAAACTAAACTGTAAGTACATTTGTATATCTCGTGTGGGTCACTTGATTCAAGGGAAATGTGATGGATTCATATAAAGATGATTGTATAAAATGGGAATCTCTCTGAAAAATAATGAAAGAGAACATTTATATATTTAACTGAAATATGAATGACATCTATTTTTGTTTACTTGAATCTAGTACTTGCTCGATCTGTTTATCATTCGACACTTTTACTAATATCATTTACTTGAACAGTTGCTCAAAGGTTTCTTGTTTGACTTGAAGAAGGTTGCTCCTCTGGAGAATGGATTGAATCATCTTAAATGGTAAGTAAAGGATCCCAATCCCAACCTTGAATCTTTTCATTTTATATGATGACACAAATGGTTTCAATAATTATCATGCACCACCACGCTTAGTAGGGCGAAAGCCTGTATGCTGATAGCGAAACATTAATTTATCTGAATTATATGAAAGATTTCAAATCATGTTGTTTATGATCTTCATTCTAACATTTAATCCATTTTAGATTGTTCTTTCCGTGGATACCCATTCATACTTTTATTCTAATAAAATCAATTTTATATCCTGTATAATGTGGCTTATAATGTCTATCGTTGATTTTTCAAATGTTGCCTGATGAATATTTGTCTTGACATGTTCAGGATCGGTCAGGCATAGTGTGCATACTATTCACTTCGACGTCCAAATGCTGTTCTATAGCCATTGGAAACGCGCAATGTACGCTATCGTAAGAAATAAATGTTCTTGGGTAGTAGATTTCACATTTGCTGGACATTTGAGGCATTTTGTTTGAATTTTTGAAATTGTTTTATTTAGCTTTTATTATTGTTGGTGAGCCAGAAAGGCTATAGTTATATGGTATAGTACATAAGATTTAGAGAATATATTATAGTGTAAGGGAAGGAGGGTAATGTATATGTATACGGTATTATGACAGCCTCAGGCACATCATTTAAAGAGGTAACTTTTGATCAACACCAGGAACAAATTTAGGCTTGGAGAGCTCAAGGATCAAACGATCATTAGCAAACTTTCTCTTGTTATACTTGGGGATGATACAGATCAGGCCAAAGACACCACAGCAAAAGAACCAAAGACAATCAGATGCACCGCATTCGTTTTCTTCAATTTCAGCTTCAAGTTGCTTGATCAAGGCTTCATCTCTGTATTGAACGGACATTTTGGATGGTTTATGAAAGAGAGGAGAGAGTTTTTCTAATTGGGATGAGGTTGTTGTTGTAAATAAAGCTGGACTCTTGGAAAACATCTCTCTATTTATATGTGATTTCGATCTGAAATAGAGTTTGCTCACTGCTCTGTAAGAAAAATAAGCTGCGGCGTAGTTGAGTTACCATACTTTTGTGGGTTTGTTAGCCACGGTTGTGTACAAAGAGGCGCACTACCATAGTTTAATTAATAAGCTAAAAACATCTTGCCCGTACAACAACGTGAAAGCCTACTAAATCAAATATTTATAGCCATCTTTGGGTCCATAGTAGTTGCAGTTGTCAATGCGTGCTGCTTTATACGCCGATATACGCATTTTATCGACGGATACATGTCTAGATGAAAAGCAGAAAACACCACCAAGCTCGCCATAAATAGAAAGCTATGAATAAGTGGTGTAAAGGCGACTGACACCATCTTATATTCTCATTCCACAAGATCATAGAATCCATGTGATACAAGGTATCACTGCTTAGCATATGAAATCAAGCAGATTAGACTTGATCTATTAAGCGGGTACCATCATGCTGCTAAACTTAAGGAGACATTATTCTAATCACAAGACGTTTTAGGTGCTAAGCAAGGCTTATTCATTATAGCTTATTTTGCAACCTTGATTGTGGTTTTTCTTGGTTTGGTGTGGCAGTGCTCGCTTCTCATTTCAAGGAATCATGGATCGAGTCATTGATGAACAGAACAACCTTTTTGTGATTCAAACAGTATTAATAGGTCGGTACACAGTGGCGAAGTTGATGCAACTCTAACATTCTGTATTCACTTTTGAGACACTAGACTGCCAAAATTGTATTAGATACATGAGCACAATCTCAATTACATATTAAATCATGGATAGTAGGCAACACTCCATCATCTACTAAAGGATGCAGATCAAAATTTAGGCGAGTAATTATTAGTAATTCTGACGATACAATACAGCATATGGGATTTTGTAATGCAGGCAAAGCTTAGCCCACATTGCTTGGAAATTTGATCCAGGTCGAGACGAAGCAAATGGCCTAAAAATACGATTCAAACAACGTTACCCAACAGTAGAGCATCTTGGATGTAAAAGCACAGATATACACTGTTTATGTCATGGTAGTAGTAATCATTTAATTGATGCATATACATTAACAAATCAATACTATGGATCCTCCATCACAGAAGATGCGCTATTTTGTCTTGTTACTCGACCAATCAAGCGCTGTAGATTCTTCAATGCATCTTTTCGCCTCAGTTCTTCATTGTTCTCAAACACGTCAGGTACTTTCTGGTAGACATCGAGCGGTATATAAGTTCCTGTTTCCTCTACTTTCTTGATCGCAATTGCTAATCGTTCTTTTGTAAAATGATGAATCTCCTCAACAAATTTAGTTGTTGTGTTCAATGCTTGTCGGATTTGAGTTACGCCAGGATCAATGGTTTCTTTGGTTCTTCCAAACACGAAATCTTCATCTGTGTCCATTGATCTGCAGTAGTCATAGTAAAAGTGTTGTTGAGTTTCGTCTAGATTGTCGAGCATAAAATCTATGTCGATGTCATTGTACGCCACAGTGGGTGGTTCCTGTGTAGTGATGTCCTTGGTTTCTGCATGCAGTCGAAACACTTTTCCAGAAAAGTTTTTCCAATCATGCAATTCGTCCCTGAAGCTATACAAACATGATTTAGCACCGAGCACAAGTGAAAACTGTAGCTGTATGCTATCTTACATTTGAATGCCCTTCTCCAACTCTGCCAGCTTTTCAGAATTTGCAATATTGATGGGGTTTTCCTTCTCCTCATCCTGATCCGGCACACTGAATATCGAAAGGTCTACTCCAGAATGCTTGAAATGTTGTAATGCTTTCAGCTTGACTTGTCTTGCAATATGTCGTCTTCTCTGAGCAGCTAAATCTTGGCTCGCTGATGAAATGCTCTCATCCTGCAAACTCTTTTCAACGATCCATATTAAAATTTGCGACTTTCTTTGCAGTGATGTTGATCCTGGCGTTGTATATTTGTAGTATTCAGAAGTTGGTACATGTGATGGCGGCCTTGGCTCAACTAGAGTTACATTTCGTTAGTTTGCTATACTCGTCAGACAATGAGGTTGTACGCACCATTGATAGTGGATATGACGGAAGATGATGAGTTGGATTGTGTATCATAGATGGGTAAATTTTCTGCTGTAATGAGTGATGCGTTATCGTCTAATGTATATTTGTGCTGGAATCTAGAGGATGGTGCAACAGGGGGAGGGGTTATTGGCGAGGTTGGATGGGCTTGAGACGATGCAGGTGTATAATCAAACTAAATTACATGAATATCGATTATATCAATCGCAAGCTCGAACTTACATCTGGACGCTCTAGTAAAATAGGCTTCCTATACGCAAACCCTGACTGCGAGTCTATTTGCATGGCTCCAAGATGCGGTGGTCTCTCTGTTGCTATGGTAATCAATGAGTATTTCATTCTGGTGATTTGTTTGCTTGTCTTACGGTTGAGATGTGGTGTCGCCTGTTACAGAGATGGCATGAAATTTAGTCGTCTATGCGTAGGCAGAAACATGTAAAAAGCAGTTACCTGTGCCCGGTAAATGGGAAGTGAGTATCTTAAGCGTCTATCCGACATCATCTTCAACAGCCTTTGAAGAATGTAACTTTCAAAAGGATAAAAGCGAAAGAAGTAAAAAAAATTAACACTGAACAGGTGCACCACAAAAGAAGGAACAGTGTGTTTCCACCAATTGGAGTACTCCCCCATTGCCATGAAAATAATGCTGTTGCCAGTGTTGAAAAGGTCAGATTTATTCATAAATCATCGTCAAGCATCAAATCTAAGTGACTTATGACAAGAAGCGAATATCGCTACAGAAAAAAAAAAAAAGGTTCATAATCTTTATGAACCAGGAATCATCTAGATTGATTCCGTGTAATTCTAAGGAAGAAAAATCTATAGGGAATAGAGGCAGGGTCTAAAAGGATTGTATACAAATCTGCCTCGAAAATGTCTAGTATATTACAAGTTTATGGATACAAATATTGATGGTATAGAGCAGGAAGATTTAGCCTGACATTCGACAACCGTTTTGTTCACGAGCTTGTTAATGAGGACAACACCAGAAACCAAGACGAGCTACATTTAAGGCATCACCCGGCCATACGCAGAACAAAAGCAACCGAAAAAAACTTAGACGAGCCACATCTTCTTGATGATGCAGTGCAATAAAAGAATGGAATATATGGCAAGGAAATGTCTAATCTATAACTGTCTGCAGTCTTATTTATATGGATAACGAACTGACTGTAATGACGTTCATGCTGTTTCTGTTTGGAACATTTCAGTTTTTCTGCATGGCGCACAAATCATATTGCCACAACTTAAATGATAGCCTCGATTATTGATAGGTGTACCTTGATGTAAGGAAAGATGTTCCATCAAAGTCATCGTTTTCGTCGACTTTTCCTTGTGAGGATGTTCACTGCAAATCGATGGATTTTATAGCCTATTTAATTGTTTGGAGATGCTCTACTTGTAATCAAGCACACCTCAAAGTGAGGATGCTACATGAGTACAAATTCAAGACTTATCCTTATAATGAGTATAATTCAACTTCTTGCTGCTTTACTTTCTATTGCTATGCGCCAACTCTATGAACGACCCAAAGGAGTGCGCCTGTTCTTTCTACAATGCCCTATGTCTATATCATTTGAAACAGCCCATATTAGGGCAGACATCATACTTGTAATGCCTCTTCCTATTAATTAGAAGAACCCCACTAACTGTATTATGCTGCTGTGGCAATCGAACATCAAGTTTCGACCCTTGAGCAGAAACATTCTCAACAGATCCTATTTTTTGTACGAAAAATTGGTGGCACATGCTGATGAATTCTTAAATGCTACTTGCAATATGAAGCATTCCAACTGTTATTGCTGTGTAAGATGGTGCATCAACAACCTTCTCTTTTTCATCGTATTTTAATAGAT
This sequence comes from Mucor lusitanicus, assembly GCA_010203745.1. Classification (NCBI taxonomy): domain Eukaryota; kingdom Fungi; phylum Mucoromycota; class Mucoromycetes; order Mucorales; family Mucoraceae; genus Mucor; species Mucor lusitanicus. Next base: position 872,090 of record JAAECE010000009.1, on the reverse strand, counting down.
TTGACATGGTAGGATAATTCAGAGGCAGGGCAGAATTGTTGTCAATCTGGACGGCAATTTTCAGCTGAAAAGACGAGCGGATAAGAAAACCACCACCGCCCCTCCTGTTCCTCGCACTGGTATCGGTATCGGTAGCGGTAGCGGTAGCGGTACAGTATTAGTATTGGTAGACTAATACCGCTACCGATACTATGGCGTCATCATTCTTTGGAGAGAAAATACGAAACGGCTACCGCTACCAATACCGATACTGATACCGATACCAATACTAATACCGCTACCCGCTAAAGTAGCGATAAAAGTGCGCTTTACAAGGCAAAAACGACCGCTTAAATCAGCGGCAGTTATTGTGGCATTGGGAAATCCACATACGAATGCTGTAAATGCTGTAAGCGCTGCTCCCAAAGGAAAGATGAGCATTTGTACAGCGTATAAACACACATTCAAGCACATTTTGCATTGAATCAAGCATTGCCTACGACTCTGCTATGCCCATGATCAGATATTTGGCCATTCCAAAGGCCAAATGTTGTCCTTTTGTGTCATAATAATATTACAAGTGAAGATGACTGTAAGCGCTCCCAAAGGAAAGATGAGCATTTGTACAGCGTATAAACACACATTCAAGCACATTCTGTACTAAATCAAGCATTGCCTACGACTCTGTTATGCCCATGGCCAGATATTTGGCTATTCCAAAGGCCAAATGTCATTTTGTGTCACATTACAGGTAGAAATGATTGTAAGCGCACCCAAGTATGCTGATGTAGGTTGTATAGTTACATAAATGTCTTCATTATATTTGTGTCCTGGTGCGTTTAAATACCATTGCCATGTAATTGTGCATACCAGAGTGTGGTACTACCCGCTAAAGTAGCGGTAAATAGTGTGGTTCATAAGACAAAAACGACCGCTTAAAAAATCAGCGGCAGTTATTGTGGCACTAGGATATTCATCAGCAGCAGCTCATCGAATCTCAAATCCAACTGCCCCATCGTGGTTTTCGCAAAATTTAGCATAGGTACGTGCTGAATTCTATACTCTAACAGCAATTTTTTGCAAATGGATCTCGCATGATGACCTGATCCTGCATACCGAAAATACCTGCTGCATACAAGCAGGTTACAGTGTCGAGCACACAAATACAGTATGCAGCTTTGAATAAAGTACTCTCCAACACCCCACCTGTCAATCCGTTAACAACACTAGATACTTGTAATTATCCGCCTTCCTCATGAATCTTGTCTAGTAGACTAGTGCACAAAATTGGATTATTTTGATAATCGTCCATCCATCAACGGCAACGCGTTCAAATGACTAAAGTCTGGCCACATAATCGTGCTTCTCGCAAAATTTGGCATAGGTACATGTTTATTTCATCAGCCAAATGATTGACATTTGAAGACTTTCATTGATTTGACACCAATATAATGCAAAATTGTACTTTTGGATGTTATGAACAGGCTTAGATTGATTCAAAACTCTTTTTTTTTTTTTTAGGATAGTGAATGTATTTGATAATGTCTAATACTTATGGTGGTATCGTGTGTAGTTACCTTAAGCCATTTGCATCATGCATTTGAATGTTTAGTCTTGCTTTTCTCATTTCAATTACATTTTTAGTTTCAATACAAATGCTTTATTTCTCTGAGCTGTCTCCAAATTTGAGCCAATCACAACGCTTTATTTACCCTACAGACACCCCAGGCCAGAAAAAAAATTGCGAGGGTTTCCCTCTGTTTTGACGTTCGGCGGAGTTTTAAGTATTACTAAATACAGTAATTTAGCAATTCCATCATCAAAATCCCCTAAAATGCCAGAATATGCCTTACTACACACCCCAGCTTATAGTGCAAACGCTTGAGACTCTCAATTGGCACCAAGTAAGTGATACAAATCAAGTGAGGGCAGCCTATCTACCCCCAGCCTCTAAATCAAATCTAGTTGTGCTTCAACGATAGGCTTATCCACACAACGAAAAAAGAGGGTTATGGCTCAAAGAACCATGAAAAGTGGGAAAAGTAACAAGAGGGCATCACTTGAATGTGATGAAGAACAGAAACATCGCAATACAGTTACATACAAAAAGGTAACATGCAATGTGTATCATCAAAATGACGAGTACAAGAAAGAGAAGAAACGTAGTAGAAAAAAGTATCGTGGTTGCCTCATACGAAGGAAGAACACCACCAATACCACCAGTATTACAAAAGAAGTAATGTTGCATGCAAAGCCTACGTTCACCAGCATGTGCCTGAAGACTACATGCACATCTGGCTCCACACACACAACCACGTGGACACACAGCGTGTGCCTAGACAAGTTACTTTCACTTTCGCTCTAGCCACTCGACATGTTGTTTGTTTGCATGTTGATCGTCGTCTGTGCACTGGTAACATCCAACTCAACATGCTCCAACTCTTTACTGTCAAGATCCACTCAATGCGTATACATCACGCTCATCACTTCATGTGTGTGCTCTACATCAGATATTCCACACCCGAACTTATTAATCTCGCGTTCCACCCAGATATTCACCTTCAGTGTAGTAGTCATATCCAGGGATCCACTCTATGTCAATCAAGAGATGCCCTGTAATAAAAAAGTCTTTTTGCTTTCGTTTTAGATACAGTTGACAACTGATTATTCATATCGTTTTAATCGACTTTATTAACACGAATTCAACAAGTAATACTTGAAGAACGAAAAGAATGCAAGGCTACTCCACAATAGAGCAGCACTGCTAGCGATACAATGCATGAAAAGATACATCATAGCACTATGGTACAGCAACAGAAAAATAGTTGCGTGCAGAAAAGGGGGAAAGAATAAATCGCAATAGAGCAAACTAATGAATGCACAGTATTACGGGAAAGAAAGTAGTAAAAAGTTGAATGAATGTAATCCATAGCAACCAAAGCCATGACAACCTAATCCATGGCAACCAAACAAGGGGAATATACAAACCAAATACAAACCAAACACAAACAACAATATATTGCAACGAACTGGTCTGAAATAAACTGTGTAATTAGTATTACTGTATATTATTGTACCGCGAAAAGTGGCTCCTATCGACTGATACATACTGTAACAAACTTGAAAGATGTCGTCTTGGGTACTGGTGGTTGCAAAGGTATGCTTCTTTTGGCGAAAGTGGTGTTGTATTGAATCAAAAGTAATAAAAAGTATATGGTTTAATAGAAAAAGTGCAGTGCAAAAACAGGGTGGAAAGGGAGCCTGAAAAAAAAAAAAGACGCGTTGCTGAGGGTGACTGCAGCCAATAAGCTGAGCACACATAATTTGAATGACGTGTACACTGAACATTTTGCACTGTGGTGACTGTACCCAAATGATTTTTTTGCGATGATTTTTTTTGAATCAAAATCGATATAATTTGACATTTGAAAACATTTTTGTTAAAATTAGCTATAGAAAGTGTGCTCAGCGTATACTACTTTCTAATAAACTTAAGGGGAGAATTTGAAGGCGCATTCAATGGTGTCAATTTTAAAGTACTTTTAGAACGAAAAGATAAAGAATTTTGAGAAAATATAAAAAGCAGTTTTTCCAAGAAAAGTCGAGATTTAGCATATACAACGTTCAAAATAGCAGTTGCACAGGTTACCCTACATCTGTGCGGTCATTTTGATTTAATATATATCATAGTAAAAAGTGTCGTTTTCGCCTCCAAAATTGCGATCGTTTGATTTTTAACAAAAACCATGAGGGGTACCTCATGAAAAATCGTGAATTTTCGACGATTTGGATCGATCCAAAAAAATAAATAAAAATGAAGGTCCAGGATGTAAATGGTAATCAATAGCAATCATTTGGCACTATTCCGAGCATCTAAAACGGCCTAGAAGACGAGATATTGAAGACTGAATCTTGGTGTATTGGCTGGGAGAAATACCTTTTGTGTCCGGTTGTAAACCCACTGCAACTGATGCTACCAATCTCATTATTAAGGCCTCAAACAATCGCTATTTTTTTTGGGATTGCCCACTGAACAACATCAAATAGAAAACGATGTAGAATAAGTATTATATGATTCACTTTTAAAACCCTCAGAAATTATAAAGATCCCACTTGTCAAGTCTCATCAATGCACCTTCTGTTAAAACACTACCTCTTAATTAGTGCTAAATTATTATGGCTGACAGCTCAATGACTACCATTATCAGGGCATGAGCAAGTTACGATCCAGCACAGTGATTGTCGTGGTTTGGTTGAAACTCTGCTTCTAATGCAAATGATCCCGTCCTCTTCCCTTACTCCCAGAACAGGTACTCACTTTAATCTGTTGGATTAACTCCATCTACTGAAAATGGGCAGTCAAGTATCCAATCACGCCTTTACCGACATCACCAACCAAAGCATTGCAATGCCTCAGCATGAGCCAAAGAAGATGAGCACCGCATCTGCTGCATGACTATTAAAAGAATCCCACTAACTGTATGCTGTGGCAATCGAACATCAAGTTTCGACCCTTGAGCAGAAACATTCTCAACGGATCCTATTTTTTGTACAAAAAATTGGTGGCACATGCTGATGAATTCTTAAATGCTACTTGCAATATGAAGCATTCCAACTGTTATTGCTGTGTAAGATGGTGCATCAACAACCTTCTCTTTTTCATCGTATTTTAATTGATTTGACATGGTAGGATAATTCAGAGGCAGGGCAGAATTGTTGTCAGTCTGGACGGCAATTTTCAGCTGAAAAGATGTGCGGATAAGAAAACCACCACCGCCCCTCCTGTTCCACGCAATGGTATCGGTATGGTATCGGTAGCGGTAGCGGTACAGTATTAGTATTGGTAGACTAATACCGCTACCGATACTATGGCGTCATCATTCTTTGGAGAGAAAATACGAAACGGCTACCGCTACCGCTACCGATACCGCCACCGCTACCGATACCGATACCGATACCGATACCGATGCTGATACCGATACCAATACTAATACCGCTACCCGCTAAAGTAGCGATAAATAGTGTGGTTCATAAGGCAAAAACGACCGCTTAAAAAATCAGCGGCAGTTATTGTGGCACTAGGACATCCATCATCAGCAGCTCATCCAATCTCAAATCCAACTACCCCATCATGTTTCTCGCAAAATTTAGCATATGTACGTGCTAATTTTAGTACTCTAGTAGCAATTTTTTGCAAATGAATCTCGCATGATGACCATGGTTCCTGACAAACGTGAGATCTGTGAAACTTTTGAAAGTTTAACCTATGCTACTAGTAAAAGCTCTTCATCATAATATGGCATGAATGCCCAAGCTTTATAGACCAATCAAAAGGGATGCATGTTTCTGACTAGAACGTTCTGGCGTTAAGGTCGTAGTAGTAGATGATTTATTTGCAAGAGCAATGATCAAAAAGGGCGCACATGCGTGATTTTGGAAGGGCTCTACACTTGAATTTCACCAAGTAAATGCAATTAGTGTAGAGCTTAACTATTGTTTGTCATTCAATTTTCTATGGGTTGGTATAGGCTTTATATAAAGATTCAGAGGGTTGTCTCATACCCCCTGCATGAGGGACACGAAAATTCACATTTTGAGCGGATTCGTAAAGGGAGTGCATATTTGGTACTCAAAACTGCTAGATCATAGTAGATCTAATGTGCAGCTATTGAATCGTTTTTGTTTCATGTCAGTTGGATGATTTTTCGTCAAGATAATGCCAAAATCTGCTTGTCATAGCAAGGAAAAAAATTGGGTGGTATTTTGAAAACACAACAGAATTCTTGATTTCTCATGCTAGAGTCATGCTAGAGCCTCCAGTTAAGTACCATTCGAAAGGTAATTATTTGCTCTACATGACCAATGCAATTGAAGGTAAAGTCAATATAATAGAAACTTGTTAATTCTTGAAAAACCTTCAAAACAACACCAGCAAAAATCGCCTATATAATGGCAACCAATACACTTGATATAGCTACCATTGATTTTTCCTTTAAATTCTGTACAGAAACTATTTAAGGCTAAAGGGGTGTTTACTATCAACTATCATTCAATTTTGACGTTCATGGATCTCAGAATCCATCGACTATCAATTGTAAACCCACATTTTTCAAGGACCGCAAAAGGTACCACTGTAGAGCTTGGAAACTGGAACGTTGGGAACGGGTCTTATTAGCTTGCAATACTATCCATTCGTAACTACTGAGGACACACTGGGATGTATTTATTGAATTTTAATTACACGTTTCTGCCACTGTATTTTCTCCTCCAGACACACCCATGACCTCTACGGGCATAAACACTTTTTGTAGACTATAAAATGTACTCAGGACCATGATCAGGATACCAAACAGCATACAAAGCCAATGAGGAATTTTGCTTCTCTCCCATAACGATCCACCTGCCAGTTTCAAGAAGCATAAAGGCGGCAGTACAAAGGCTAGCACAGTCGCCGAGAAACCACCCGTCAGCTCCAACACGATGCCCAAATTACAGGTCAGCAGGGAGATGGTCAATGTGATGAGAATAAGCGCCGTTGTGATGAGAAAGTGTCGTGTTTTGTCAAATGGAGCAGATGGCCAGTAGAATGTTTCCAATACCTGTTCGATATAAGTACTACGTTTTGCTTGTAAGATGGATGCAGGATACACTTACTTCTCTGCAGACAAATGCTTCCAATGGTATCGTAGTAAACATGTTCAAGCCAAATGCTAATCGAGCAATGTTGATGAATGTATTGTCTGATGGGAAATTGTTCAAGATATTGCCTGTGTGGGTGAGATGTGCGTTAGTATTTTTGGAGTCAAGCTGATGATTGCATATTTACCAACTGTCTTGTCTGTAAAGACTAAATACCCAGAGACGGCCAATGCAAAGCATGTAAAGAAGGCAATACCCATACTCCAATGCGTGACTACAGCAAACCTGTTGAGTGATGGTTGCTTCAAAGAGCCAAATATAAGGAAACTGTTGTGATGGCATACGAATGCTATACAATGGTTACAACATTAGCAAATACTACCCTCACATCCCGTCCAAACACACACACACACACACACATACCAAAACTTATAACAGCAATCGCTTGGAACACTTCATCGTTTATAAAATTAAACATGACATCGGATGACCCTCTAATATCCGTGGGCATGCCCGGTCCCTCCACCGCCACACTCACAATGATGACAATGATGGCAATCAGGGCCAATGCACTCGTTTTTGCTAGCTTTGATATATCTCGGTACAGCGAGAGCGGATACGATACAAACAAGGTAAAGAACGAGATGCAAAGCCTTCTGTCTCCAAATATCCAAACGACGGGCACCTGATGGATTTTTGGAAACAGGGAGCGTATAACGTGTGGAACCGTGTCACCTAAATGTCTGTTAATTCAATTTGGGATGGTTCTCTGTTACATGGATGTCTTGCATGTTTGATGTCGATTATGTTGATATGCATACCTATGATCACGCAGTAAGCGCACATGCCGCCAAATGCAAATGCAAACTGAAAGATGGAAATCGCAATCAATCCCGGTCTGCCAAATGCAAATTCCATCAAATCCTGATATGTTGATCTGCCAGCCAGCTTTCCGTTGTACATTAACAATCTTACAGTCCAATCTTGAGGAGATGAAATCAGGTAAATAAAAGGATATTGTTGTCTATTCTCTCTCCAATTTACCTACGACGATTGTCAATGCAACCAGTAAGAAGATGCCCATCCAGAATCCCTAGTATCAACAAGATGAGCGTCTCTTGTTTGCCATGTTTCAATTTCATTACATACAGCTTCTTTAAATGCAAACGGCAATCCAATGATTCCTGCTCCGATGATGCTGTTTGCCATGTTGAGCTAAATATTGGTTGAGAAAAAACAAGGAGAAGTATAGTTTTGAGTATCATGCAAGTACATATATCGTAGAATAAAAGGCTGCTATATTTACAAAGCTCGAAAAGATGGTGCCTCCTTCTGAAGGCAGTTTGTATTGTTTCTGTTCTGGACTATCCAGCATCGACTCTTCATCCTCCTCATCGCTCGAGTCTATGTTGGATAGCAAAGGCTGGTGATGGTTGTTATCATCGCTTTCATGTGAAGCGTCCTCGAAATCAAACTCGGCATATTCTGTTGTTGCTGGCCTTGATTGGGCGCTGTATTCCCTGCTGTTTTCATGTATTGTCGATGCTGCTGACATGATATGTGTGTTGTGTATATGTGTGATGTATCCAGAAAACAAGCAAACGAAAGAATATCAAGAAGGAAAAAAAGTATTTAAAGCGTGAAAAAGGAGACACATCTATGTTTAGTAGTGGATGATATGATCCTTGAAAGAGTCACACAAATAAGGAAAGCTAAAGCATCTCGACAACATGTATCAGATCAAGGCATAAGATCCATATAAAATGTCGTTGATATTGACAGCATCAGACCTTTGTTGCCTCTTTCTTCTTTAACTCGCATCTATACTCGACATTTTGATGCAGCAAAAAGAATCCAAATACTAGGAACGCAACCCACCAGCCAATCATGCTATACTAGCTAATCATCAAATTTATAGCTTCATTTCACATGTGTCACTAAATACCTTTTGTAGTTTGAATGGGAAAAACGAGCAAGAGGGTATGATGATGATGACGATGGATTTATTGATTATATAGTAGGTATTTTTTTTTTAATATATGTAATATGAATGGAATTTAGAAGCCCAACATGGAGAGTGCTACAGCAAAGACAACAGTGAAACCCAATGCAGGAACGACATTGCTATTGGCAGCATTAGGCTCGGGTGTAGTAGAGGGAGCTTGTGTGGCAACAGTAGCATCGCTGGCAGCTTGGGTAGCGGCATTGGCATTGGGAGATGCCTCAGAGGAGGTAGCTGATGGGTCAGCAGACACAAAGTTACTGGCATCAGCAGCGACAGATGAAGACACGCCAGCGGCTGCAGATGAAGCTTGACCAATGATGGATTGTAACACGGTGGGAATACTTTGACTGGCGCTGTCGGTAGCAGCAGAGGCAGCAGATGTGATGACCTCAGAAGCAGAAGACAAAGCAGAGGTGACAGCATTAGAAGCAGAAGCAACGGCAGATAAAGCTTCTGAGGCACCGGATGAAACAGGAGCATCTTGAGTAGCACTATTGGTAACAACAGGCACAACACCAGTAGGAGCAACTGTGTTGGAGGTGCTGCTGCTGCTGCCAATGACAATGTCTGTCTCTGAGGCAGCAGCAGTAGTGGCAGTTGCTGCTACATTGCTAGATTCAGAGCTGGGTGTAGCAGCACTGGCACTAGAGGTGGTTTCTTGAGAATTGGTTGCAGTAGTAGCAGTGGCGGCAGTGGTAGTCTCTTGAGTGACACCGGGCCAGCCGCCAATACAGTCTTGATAACAAGAAGTATCTCCATTGCAAGCATTGATACAGCTTTGAGTATCCTCAACTATATACACACATGACATTTAGCATGTAAAATCCACACATGTTGACCATCTCTCTGGTACTTACCACACTTTGAAAGGCAAGTGGTGTCACTGGCATCACAGTTACATTGATTGGCTGCCATAACAGCATGTACACCGAGAGCAATAGCAGATAATCCGACAAAAGTAATCTTCATTTTGAGTAGATGAATGGGAGAAAAAGAGTAAACGATGTTTTATGGACAATTGCAGAGGGAGGGGGGTCCCCTATTTATACCATGATTTTGACCTTGCTAAACTTTATTAAATAGCTTTATTCGGAGCTGCGATGATTGTTCAGTTAGATCATCTTGGAAGCATCTTTTATCTTGGCCATTATATACACGACAATGGCTCGGAATAGCTTCCATTGTCAGTGTCGATGTCCGCTTATTAGGCTTCTTTTTTCTGATCAGTGTAAGCAAACTAACGCATCCCACAGGCCAGCTCCGATAGAATGTTACGTTACTTGCATCGATCCGATTGCTATCTTGGACCACACATGGCGCTATGTGTTGTCAGCTTGGCAAGGGGGAGAAACAATGAACCTTGCTGGTGTTTTTATATGCATGGTATAGCTACTCGAAACTTGGCCAATAATGCTTGAAGCATTCATACATTTCTATACCAAAGCAGCGACAAGTGCCCCCCGTTCTCGTTCATCTAAAAATGTAACAAGGTGATACAAGCAAAAAGGTCTCTGGGCCGTGCATGCCCATTTTTTGACATGTTGGCATTTTATCATGATGACTGTATATATCGTTTGAGAAAATATGTATTTATAGATTCCTGTCAGGATGATATACGTAATTACAAATTGGGAGAAGAAGCTGCTGAACTAATGACTTGCTTCATCTTTGCTAGCTTTTCCTTGAGAGCAGACACAGACTGCTGTCTATCTGACTCGCCTTGGATATCGCGGTAATCCTATATAGAGTTTAGCTTAGCTTCCATCACCTTCTTTTTTTTTCGCTGTATACTTACATAGCTGCTCATACTCGATTGTCTGCGGGAATACGTGGGGGAAATGTCTTGTCTGGATGGATGCGTGTTGGCATAATCCGTGGTAGAGAGGCCACCAATGTTGGCGGTAGCTGTAGTCGTGGTGGGGCTGGTCGCTGATGCATGGTTTGAATCCTCGATCTATTGTTCAATGAAACCAATTAAGTGCCACGCCCACGATGCCAGCGCAGTGTCTTACCTCTTGTTGTTTGACAAAGCCAAATTTCTGTTGTAATCTTAGTAGTCGCAGCTTTATCTCTGCCGCATCATCTATAGGTCATACGCGATGAGATTCACCTTGTCAACACGTACATGTACACGCTTATTGGGTGGCATCACTTACCTCCAGCTGACACTGAATGCATGCTTGTTCGGTTACTTTGACTATCAAAGGAGAGTCTGTCATTGGATGTTTGTTCCATCATGGGCGTGGAGCTGATGATGGGTGTTGTAGGTGTGGGCGAAAAGGAGGAATGAAGGTGGTAATCTGTGGTAGGTGTGGGCGCGACATGGGAAGCAGTAGCAGCAGCAGAAATAGACTGACTCGCTGCTTGTGCGGCTGCCAGTGCTTGTGCCTGTGCTGTGGCTCTCGACTCGCTATCCTCTGCTGCCAAGTTACTCAGACCTCTTCGGATGTAGCTTTGAAAGTAGTTTCCCGTCTGCACCAGATAGCCATTGACTTTTGCCTCGGCCAAAGGATATGTCTTTTGGAACTCGTATAGTTCCACAATGCCTTGCTTTGTTTGATCGCGAGTGCCAATCTTTTTAAAGATGGCTGTCAGTGCCATATTGAGGTCCTGATCAGAGAGCGAGTGAGGGGTGCTGCTGCTGGTAGTCGTGTCATGTGTGTGAGGGGGCTCGTCGATTTGCATTGGTTCAGGTTGGTGGATGGATGGCGTGTTTAAATGAGGACTTTGATTTGTGGATGCTGGTGGAATGTTCTCGGAAGCAACGTGGTCGCCTTCGATGGAAGATGGATGTGATGCCATGGAAGGAGATCGCATCATGGAGCTGGATTTAAACGACGACACAGAGGAGGGTCTGCCCAGGGATGAGTTTCTAGAATGAGAGATGAATCTATTGTCGTCTGTATTGTGTTGCTGTTGCTGCAATTGAGGTGATTGTGGTGGGCGTAGCTGGTGTTGTTGTTGTTGCTGTATAGGCAACTGTTGAGGCTGCGGTTGTGGTGAATGCTGCTGAGCAACAGCTTGTGGTGGTGGTGGTGGTTGTGATTGTCGGTGCTGTTGCTGTTGCTGCATTCTGTCCTTTTTGCGACACGCTTCCAACATGTGATGAAGATAAGGATACACGCTACTTCTCTGTGGGTCCTGAATCAATGTCAAATGTTGGAATATCGAATCACCCAAGCCATTGACCAGTTCCAGCAGCAAGGTCTTGACCGTACGCAGCGGCATTTCACCCAATGGCACCTTCTCACTGGCTCTGCGCTTCCATTCGGGTGGCGGTGTGTTGATGAAGAAGTTGTTGATTTCAAACAAGAGCTCATCCGGGTTCAGCATACCCGTTCGAAGGTTGTCTTGCACGGTTTTCGCTAATTTCCACAGACATTTCATAATCAATTCCGTGTATTTGGTGTCTTTGGCAGTGGGTGAATCTCCAGGACGCAACACGGCAGAGCATTGGGCTAAAATAGAGAGCAAAGCACTAGTTGAAAAAAAAAATCAGTATCTCTCTCCACTTGCATTGTATGACACCTTACCTGAAAGTGACATTTCTTGCACTGTTTTCCAACACCTTGACCATGGCCACATTCAATGCCTTTGACAGCTGAGGACCTGATTCCAACGCAAGCATCTTTTGGTCCAAGAGACGGTGAGACAATTCCTGCAACAGATGGTTCAGCGAGATCTGAGGCACGGCACAAGCCAAATCTCTGTTGGAAAAGAGCATGACAAGTGCATTGACCAAATGTTTGCAGAGACGCGTTGTCGCTGGTTGACGTGGATCCACAGACGAATAAGCGATACGCACTTGCAGTGTAATGGCGTTTATCAAGGCTTCGATATCGGGCAAAATAGCCTCTGGGTTGTGAGAGAGGAACTTGTCCAGGTTCTTGAGGGCTTCAATGCTGGGCTGTGGATCGCCGTTGGTGATTTGCGTAATAATGTAGTCCACCATGTCTTCTTGTGTTTCCTGATGTTGTTGCTGCTGCTGAATTGCGGCATTAGTAGGCGCTGCGTGTTGGTGGTATCCAAATTGCTGTGTGCGTCTGGTATCGATTTGATTGCGATGGCCATAGTGTGGCTCTGGAATACGTTGTCCATAATCATCCGCGACATCCTCCATGGGTTCGGGTTCGGGTATACTTTGCACATGATGCATCGAACGCTGTTGAGGATGGACAAGGCTGCTTCTAGGCTTTCCAATATGAGATCGACCGCCAAGACGAGGCAAGTTGCTAATGGAGGGCAGTTCATCTACTTCCATCTCTTCTGCTTCTTGTCTGGCTCGCTGTTCTCTTTCGGCTGCTGCTAGCACCGTCGCTGATGGTTTAGTGCGCTATCATAACATCAAAATGGAGGTCAGTCTCTAGACTCCAAAAGAACTACTGTGTTCATTCCCTACCTTTAAACGCTCTTCCAGCATACTCTTTTCTTTGTCGCCTAGCTTTGTCATGTACTTCATCACACCATCGCCAATCAGGATATAGGCTTGTGCAATAGCACTGAGAGCAGCATTTCTGACACCAGCATCTCGATCGCCAATATGAACCGCAATCAGGGGCAACGCCTTGTTGGGGAGCATGATCTCTACGCCCTTTTGTTGAATGAGACCCCCTACCTCCTCAAGACACTCTGCACGCGCTTTGGCATTCTTTGAGCTCGCCACCGACTCGAGCAGCCAATTAAACATCTTGCTGGGAGGGTAGATGCGACACAGCGAGTTGAGGATAGCACGCACACGCGCACGCATCACTTCCTTGGGATCACCCACCTTGTTGATCAAGAAGGGCAAAAAGGAGACAGCTTCGTATTCTGTTAAATTGACGCCCTCTTCGTCCAAGACAGCCACCAGGTTTTGCGTGATGTCCAAGCATTTGATCAGCATGCTGGTGTTGGTATCAAAGAAGCGGATGGTCAGGTACTTGAGGATGAGATCCAAATTAGCCACATAGCGCTTCTTCATGTCGGCATAGTCCACATTGTATTTGGAGGCGCACACTTGAGGAGAGCCAAGACATTCGTTTAGGATTGCAAGGCCATTCAGACGGTCGCGCTCTGCATATTGGCTGGTGCTGAACAACAAAGCCGTCAGTTCAGGACTCATGTTGGCATCGAATTGGGCGCGAAGACCGTCAATCACGTCTGATCTGGGTGTATCGAATTGCCATCTGTTTTCTTTTTTGGCACGCATCTGCTTGGCACGAGGCTCGCTTGTCAAGATGGGAGCCGTAGCGTCCTCAGAAGCTGCTGCAGCTGCTTGTGACATGGCTTGTGATCGAGGGGCTGGTATGCCGCCTACCTTTTTTCTAGTGCTGCTGGTAAGGGTCTTCATACGCGTTGGTGTTGCACTGGGGGATCGACCCACATGGTCATCGGATGCTGCAGCATGAGCAGACTCGGGACGCTTCTTTGCAGCAGCAGCAGCACCACCACCACCACTAGCACCAGTCGCACCAGGAGATCCTCGCGCTGCCTCAACAAGTGGCATTACCGTTTGACGTTGTGCAGCCTTGAGTTCAGACGTCTTGCTAGCCACTGCATCATAACCTACCACACTGATCAATTCAGGGAGAGCACTTTGAGCTGCCTTGCGGACATCTGCATTACGATCTTGCAGACAAGAAAACAAGGGAGAGATCATGCCACTCAAGTCGAATTTAGCCGCATCGGGCTCATCCTTGATCGCTGTGCTAAACCAAGTCAACAGTTCTTTACGCAGCGCAGGTGCTTCGTTGGCTAAACCGGTACCCAACACAGGCGCCATCATCTCCATGGAGCACGATTTACGAATATTCTCCAGCGCAGCAACACCAGCTGCTCTGACATTGGCCTTGTTATCGGACAAGACAGCAATGATGGGGCCCGTAAAGACCTTGACGTACTTGTCAAAGGGTTTGCCCATGGCCACAGCCAAGTTGCCTGTAATATCCACTGCCAGCACTTGCAAGTTTTTGTTGCTGTCGTTTAGTCGTTGTTTCAGCACGCCGGGAAATTCAGCGCCCAAGGAAGGTTTGATGCGGTTGTTGGCTCCAGCGAGAATGCTTGCTACTTTGTCTAGGCCTTCTTTACGGATCTTCCAACTGGCGTCGCCACATTCTGCTATTGTTTTGCCAAGTGGGCCAGAGATATCGACACGAGGGAACAGGGACTCGATGGCATCTGCACTGGCACCAGCACCTCCATCATCACCATCGTCTGCTGCACCAGCCTACAAGTATACAAATATGTGTGGTTAGATGGCTATTAGTCGTTTCTTGCAAGGGCAACTTACTGCTCCAGCGGGTGCCTTTGTCGGCTGTGGTGGATCTAAGCGAGACACGCGCTCAAACTCTTGCTCAATCGTTGCCAATAAGGCAGGGCTGACATCCTCTACAAACGACTTGACCTCTACAAGCACATTGTAAGCTTCTGTGGTTGCTCTTTATCCAGACACACACACACACACACCACTTACCTGGGCCAATATACTGTCTCAAAGCACCCAACACGGTCACTGCACTCGTTCTGACAGACGCATTGGTATTTGACAATCCAAATTTCAACAAATCAATCAAATCACGCACTTGCAAGCCATGAATACCGAAATCCATCAACGCAGCATGAATCCACAACAGAGAATCAGCTAGCACTTTGGGCGATTTTGCCTTTTTGAGCACAGGATAGGCTTGCGAAAAGACAAACTGCAACGAAATCTTTTCAGCTATGGCCACCAAACACTCGCCA
The DNA here is from genome assembly GCA_010203745.1 of Mucor lusitanicus. Taxonomy (NCBI): domain Eukaryota; kingdom Fungi; phylum Mucoromycota; class Mucoromycetes; order Mucorales; family Mucoraceae; genus Mucor; species Mucor lusitanicus. The sequence continues at coordinate 856,747 of JAAECE010000009.1, read as the reverse complement.
GCCGGCTTCTTGAGCTTGATGTCGCCCAATTTCTCCACCATGGCGGGGATACACAGCGCAGCACAGGCCTTGTTGAATTTGGGACACTGTTCTGCCAACGTCTGGATCGCAAAGAACATTTTGCCCATGACTTGAAAGTTCATTTCTTTCCATCCGGGCTTTTTGGCAAAGGCGCGGATGACGATTTCGGGTTCAATGGAGGCGGCGTCGGCTTGTTCAAAGTGTTGACAGAGGGATTCCATGGCGGCTAATCGTACTTTCCATTGTGCTTGTTGTAGATCGTTGTGGATGGCTTCTGGGATGAATTCAGTGGCGCGTGCTTCTGCATCTTCAGGAGAGAACTTGTACTTGATTTCTTCAGGGCCGCTGGGAGGAGGTAGTTTGGCACTCTTTTTGGGACCCGAGGCAGCAGCAGCAGCAGCAGCAGCAGGTTTTGGTTTGGATGAGGATAATGCAGGTTTTTTCATGCTACTTGCACCAGCTAATCGAGCAGGAGGCTTTCGCTTGGGAGGAGTTACTACTGTGGCAGAGGCGTATGGATCCTCGTCAATGGCCATGGGTTCAGCTTTTGGCTTTGGCTTTGGTGCAGCTGCAGCAGCTGCAGGTTTTCTCGCAACAGGCGCCTTCTTGACAGGTGCTGGTGGCGGTGGTGGTGCAGCCTTCTTGACCTTGGCTTTGACGGTCGCCTTTTCACAAGCTTCCTTGATTTTACCCATTTTAATATCGTCCAATCCGTCTGTAAATGCCAGCATGGGCTTTTCGCCTATCAGCTTCATCAAGGTACCCAAGCCCTCTGCGCCCGCTTCACGTGCATTGGCATCCGCATCATCCAACAGCTTTTTAAACATCTCTGCAAACGCCTTGATCTCTTGCTTTCCAGGGATTTCTCTGACTTCCTTTAATCGTCTCGACACCAGCTTGAAACACTCGGATCTGACTTGCGGGTTCTTGTGTTTGGATGCAGCTGTAACGTCTTCAATCAGTTCAGACATGGGCACTGAGGCAAACACAGCGTTGAGACCGTTGGCCAGTTGCTCCAAAATGGCTGGCTTTCTCTCTTTTAGTTTTTCAATCATCACAGGTGCAATCGTGGGCTTGTATTTGCCGAAATCTGTGCGTAATCCAGTGGCTATTTTCTCGACACATGTTGCTGTTGCTCCCACGAGTAATATGTTGGAATCGTTGATGCGCTGTGTGCTAGTGGGTGAGCTTTTCCATGTCGCTACAGCTACTACTACTACTCACCTTGGCCAGTAACGCTATCAAATCGGTATAATCCTTGTCCATGATCTTTTCGGTTTTCGCTTGCTCCAATAATGCATCCAACGCTTCTCTTCGCTCTTGCCATTTCTTTGATTCAATCAGCTCTTTAAAGTTGGACGGTAATTTGGCAGTAATATCCACTGGATCGGCGAAATCGAAAGCATCTACTTCATCCACCTCCATATCATCATCATTGCCGTCGCCCTGAGCATCTCCTGCATGTGCGATAAAATGGTTAGTGTGTGTGTGTGTGCAAGGCGAAAAAAAATAGCTGTACCCATATCCTGATCGCCTTGTGCTTGTTCTGGTTCTTCTACAGCTTGTTCAGATCGGATCAAACGTTCAGGGGTAGGTTTCTCAGCAGGTAATTTCGAAAAAGCTTCTTCTAATTCTTTGATTTGAACTGGTTTCAAGGTGCTGATGCTTGGCATTAAGGGCTGTCCAATCCAACGGTATAATTCCACAGTTAATGCAGATGCCTCTGCTCGAACGTTTTTGTCAGTGTGGCCAAAGAGCTTGGGGATCACTTTGAGAATAGGCTTTGGATTCACTTTTTTGATGCCAAATTGTCGAACAAGCTCTTTGAGTACGACCACTGTCTGAGTGACTAATTTGGGCTGCTTTGCATTCAAACCAGGCAGTACAAATTCCTATGAAATATGTGAATGTTTGTATCTCCATCGTGTTGTTTGTGCCATATTTACAAGGACGGGCTCTGGTGTATCGATCTCTGCATAAAGTAATATAATGTCGGTTGCCTTTTGCTTTGTGCCTGCCTTGGTTGCTCCCAAGCATTTCTCTACAAGAGCAGGTATGACGGTTTCGCGTGTGCTGCAAGTGTAGATGGGGGGATTTGAGTACTTGGTCTGTGTAGTAGTGTGATAAATAGATATGTACCTTGAAGCATTAGGTGCGTTGCTGACGTATTCCACTAGTGCAGCCAAACCAGCTTCTTGCGCAACAGCATTTGGCTCCACAGCTAGCTTCTTGAGGAAGGGCTCGTATGTATAAAAGTCTCCATCTTCCGTTGTAATCCTGAATAGCTTGGTAAGATCCTCGCAAGCAGATACACGGGCCTTCCAAGACTACATGATGGTTGCGAGAGAGAAAAATGTAAGCAAGCGCATGTCGACCAGCACTGGGAGAACCTACTTTGTGCTGTAATCTATCTGCTATTGATAAAGAAGAAAAGTCTTCTTCTTGGTTGTCCATCGTTTTTATATAGTTAGAAATGAGAGAGAGAGAGAGAAAGAGAGGAATAAAATGAAAACTTAAGATTTAAAAAAACACTTTATTGCCATGCTATGCACACCACCACCATATATCCATACGACACCCACCCTGCGGTGGTGCCTGTAAACGCGAAATTGAAAAAGTGATACACACATCCCATTCAGAAATGTGGAGCGCGTTGCACTTTGTGTTTACTGGAAAAAAAGAAAAATGTTGCCAATGCACTCTACACACGGCAGGAAGCTGCCTTTTTCATTATAACAAGTGATAGACTTGTCATTTAGTCTCGAGGACAAACAAGCCTGGTTTTGGGGGGAGGGGGGTGATTGAGGCCAAGGAGTGCACACACAGCCATTGTCTCATGAATGTCTGCGGCAGGCCACGAGCAAAGAACAATGAAATAGGCAGCATCTTGGGCGCCAAAAACGATTGGCCAGAGAACAATCAATGTATCAGATCAACATTGCAAATTACAAACAGTTGCAATACAGGTCCATGTCTCCTCCTCAACCACCCCTTCTGTATTTCGCCTATAAATGTCTGCTGTTTTTCGTTGTTTTTTCCTTTATTTCATCTCGACCTCTCTTTCCTTTTTCTTTTCCCTCCAAAACCGACCGTTTATGCTCTGCTATGAATATCACTGATCTGCTCTCCCCTCAAATCATCCAAGCGGCCGCTCCCGAGCACAAGCACGACATCATCAAACCGGTGCCAATTGACATGAAGGGTGCTGCGATACACGACGACGAGCTGATGCGCCTGTGGGAGGCGGCTCTGGACAAGTCCGGATTCGCCATGAAGACCTCCAGCGAGCGCAATACGCTGACGGACGCCGTCTTGTCGCCCACCACCTACTCGAGCTTCGTCAATGAGATTCCCGTCCACATCAAGGTCATTGGCAGACACATGAACGGCTCCTTCCGCTGCCACATTGGCACCAGCAAAGCATCCCGCCCCATCCAGTCCATCGAGCTGTGTCGTCAGATGAGGCTGCTGGTCGTCTTTTTCCGCACCGAGAACGTAAAGTCGCAGCTGGTGTCGCCCGAGTTCATCTTCTTTCCAACATGGCTGCTGCATCTGTTCCGCTACACCCAGCACGGCTCCACGCCTGGCAGGACAGACGTCCGCTTCCTGGAGAATGCAAACATGGCAAAGGAGGACCACATCTACCGCCTGAATCATGTGCTCAACACCCTGTTCCGGTTCAACATCCACAGCTTTGACCCTCACAAGATGCGATCAGCTATCGAATTGGCTAATTTCCTGTTTGATCAGGCTGGCCTGGACTATCGCAACCTGCCGCGTCCGCTGTTTGCCAATGAAACGCCTGCTCCGTCCTACCATCAGCTCATGGAACAGCCAGCCATGTATCCCGCTTTGCTCCTGCTGCTCCACTCTCCCCGGCCAACCAAGTTCAAGCCCATGTGTCATAACTGCAACACCAAACCTGCTTCCAGACGTCGCCTGTGTGTCGCTTGTTACCGCTACCAACTCAAGCACAACGAACCCAGACCGCTGCGCTTGATTGTTGCCAACAGACCGGGTCCTCGTATCCATCAACACCACCACCAACACGATGAGCCCGTGCCTACTGGCAGAGCATTGCCCATGGTCTTTTACTCGCCCAAGGTCTCTGCTGCTGCTGCTGCTACTGGTGCTCGCACGCAAAAGTTCTGTGCCAACTGCAATGTAAAAGAAACGCATCAGTGGTACCGCAATCTGTGTGGTCATGGCAACTGGTGTGAAACTTGCAAGAGCTACTATCTTCGTCATACAAAGGTCAGACCACCCGAGCTGTTTGTCAAGGCTGCCAAACGCAAGGTCGACGTCCGTACCTTGGTCAATTGGAAGACGTGGTCCTGGGACGACATACCTGCCGAGACGATTGAAATGGCCACTGCTGCAGTCTTGTCCAACAGCAACAACTACAACTACTATACCAGCAACATGGGAAGTCCAACCACCAGTACAGCCTCATCCACCTATTCCTATCCTACAACTCCACCCCCTGCATCTTGCACAGTTCCCGCCAATTACTACTACTATCAGCAGCCCTCGCAAGCACAAAGAAGACCATCCGTCTACTCTTCCAGCAGCTCTTCATCGCCAACCACGTCTACATGGTACTAACATTGCCTCTATACACTGTCCTTTTTGTTCGATTATATGCCACTAAGCTTTCTTGTATGGCACGCTTTTCTTGTCTGTTTGTTGTTGCTTTCCCAACTGTTTATGTAACTTTATTTTATGATCTTCTTGCCAACTCTATTATATATATATGACCCTTCCATTCCTTTGTCTATCTCATCCGCATATTAGTTCATTTTTTAGCCGTAATAATAAACTCTTTCTAAAAACAACATATATCAATGATCTTGATGTAAGCCTGACTCAATCCTGGCATTTATTATAATAGCAATGTAATTTTAGCATCAAAATGATCAACTGACTATGAGTAGTGCGCCATCTTGTAGTATTTGTATAAATCTGAATTTCTCGAAAAAGAAATTGACAAATTAGTAGGTCATCCTCTTCTTCTCCTGGTTCCCCCCTCCCCCCTTTTTTGTAATTGTTCAAATTTTGATTATTCTTTTTCATGCAGATGCATTCATCACAAGACACCTACCTGATATGTAGTGCATATATATATGATCCAGGATTTGGACTGATTCGCTCACGATCAACGTACATGTATAGTCTTGATGGCATGATGCTATTATTACAAATCAAATCATCCATCTATACCCCTTTTTTCGTTATAAAAGTATTACCGTGTGATTGAGATACCACAAGAAGAAGAAGGCGCTATAGTAGTATGTTCGTAGGCATGTAAATAGCCTCATGAGATGAAACTGATCCCTGTAGGATGCGTGTTATTTCTCACCCATCTCGTGCAGTGGTGTCACACATTTCGTAGTAAATAACCTTGGCATCCCTTCTAGAATAATCAATCTGAGGCTGTGCTGTGCTTTGGGCAATGGATATAATCGGTAGTAACATGATGAAAAAGGTGATACATGCCTGGAAACAACCAGTTGTTGGCTTAGCGTCGAGGCAACATTGGGGTCATCCAATTCAGTGTGTAGATGGTAGAGTAGTGACATGGAACGATGAACAGTGCCACTGGACTTTTCTGTGAATAGTACACTATCATAGCAGATGATCGCTTACGCTCACATTACTACACCTCGCCTTCCAGGGGTATTTCTATTATTTGTTGGTTTGTGCCTGGAATATGAAAGTAGATTCCATAATACATCTCAACTACATGGTGAATTTACACCTTTTTGATGAACCAAGGATTCGATATTACACTATTCTGCTAAATGAACAACTACAGACCATCAAATCAGTCATTAAAAAGCGCATTATTAAGTGAGCAGCCTTCAAATGTATTTATCACTGTAAAAATGTGAATTTAAATCGCTTGTATCTCGCCAATAAAGCATGATCTCGGCCTCGGAACAAGTGCCATCGTGTTCTACGACCTGACATTAGTTCATGGATCACTTTCCAGCGATTTTTTGGGGAAAGTTTTGATCATCGATTTTTGAGCATTTTGGCCTTATACTTGTACAGGAAAATTTGATGATTTCAAAGAATGCAAGTTTTCACCTCGAAAATGAGGTTTTCTACTATGGTGTTCCTAAGCTCAAAACAACCGTAGAGATGCAAAGCATCGTATGAAACTGTCTTTTAGTCAGTTTACTATGCGTTTTGTAAACATTTCCTCAAAAAACGTGTTTTGCGTTTTTTGACATTTGATTTACACAGACTAAAGGGATTGCTTTAAAAGTGGCACCATTGGATTCCTGGGTCTTTTTTGCATGTATAAATGTTAAGAAATACCTGTTGCTTATATAGTAAAATTTTGTGTAATTGCGCTTGGAAGGTTTTCAGATGTCCAAAACAGGTTTCCAGAAGATTGGTGGAGGCTCTGAAATTCAATCCCAGCGCAGGCTGTTGTTTTGCCCTAGCTTTAGCTAACAAAAGATACTGTACACGTCTAATTGACTTTGCTACACTCAATCACTTTTAGCGTTATCCTCGAGTATTGTTCTATCATATATTTTTTCCTGCAGTTTTCTTGTAAATCCAATTTGCTTAGCATCAAATTGCCAATTCTAATCGCTTTCTAACAATCCCCACAAAAAAAGACAGCATTTCAGAATACTGCTCTCAATAGAGCCCACACATGTTTAAACGACGAGAAAATAAAGAGCATTTCAATCATAGTTGATCATAAAACAAGGTGTGTAGGGGGGAATTTTAGTGTTATCATTATTGCTGTCATATATATATATACAAAATAAAAGGTAGTAATTTGGTGGAAATGTGGTTCATATTGTTGTACTACTAGCGACTACGAGTTCATGTCGGTTGATAAAGAATGCATAAGATCCATCATAGCGTCTAAGAAATGCAACATGAGTATACAGCAAAACATTGACCTACATGCAAATCGACTTACTTATACTCGGCGATCGTTCATGTCTTGAATCTGGGATGGAGTTCATCAGTTGCTCAAACATGGGATGTGTCGAGCCATCCGACAAATCAATGGGCGATGAAGCAGCATTGGCTCGATGCAGCAAGAAGCCATCAAACATATTGGCAGGTGGCGAGCCAAAATCAAAGCCGCTTGATAGATGGTTGGAATCTAGAGGTTGGAGTGTTGGCATGCCAGCTGTCATTTGAGCAAATACATCATCTGTCCAGACAGAATCGTTGCTAGTACTCGTGGGTTGTGAGGTGGAAAATGCATCTTGTGGTGGTGGTGGTGGTGGTTGCTGGTGCAAATGCTCGTCCTGTTGCTGCTCGATAAAGATGGCCGTCGGTGGCTGTGTGGGGATGGTTTCATGCCAATCCGGATGCTGGTGGTGGTCATTCTTGGCTGTCTCCTTGTTGGTAGTGACACCTATCTCTGGTAAACCCTTTAAGCGTCGCCATGTGTTGGTGCGATTCACGTCATAGTTGATAGCCAGGTACCAAAACTCTGAAAAGAATTCAGCCGGCAGCTCCCAGCTAGCACTCATGGTGGGGTCTCCTCCGTGGTAAAGAGCGCCGTTCAGCAGCATGGCAAAGCAGCGGTCGTAGTCCATCTGGTCCCTGAAAATAATCATTCGATCTCGCATGTGGGGCGTGGGGACGAGATCAATACGCGGATCGTGAGGTATAGCCAGTTGCAGAATCGTGGGTTGCAGGCGTGCGGACGATTTGCCAATGTTGGAGATGGTCGATTGCACTCGTAGTTGCAGTCGGATGCGCTGAATGGCACTGATGCTGGATGGGTTGGGCTGCTCATCATCATCGCCGCCGCCGCCGCCGCTGCCGCCGTTTTCTTCCGTGCTTGTACCATCATCCTTTTTCGGCTTGTTAGCCTCTTTCTCCTCCTTGTCCTTTTTGGCCTGATCTCGCAGTCGCTTGTTCTCATTGTGCTGTTTGATCCACTGTGTCATGGTTTCATCGTCCTCTTCCTCCTCCAGCTTGACATGGTACGGTGTGTCTGAGGACAGACTAGAGTGTCGTCGGTAGTTTGCGTCTGATGTCTTTTGCTCGCCATACTCGTCGTCTGGGTCGTCTTGGTCCTGCTGGCTGCTCTCATCCATCATTTCCGTGTCATCTTGCTCGTCCTCATCATCAGCATCATTGTACGCTGGCTGCTCGGGCGAGTCCTTGTCATTGGCAGGCGAATTTGCGAAATGTGCAGCCATGGTGGGTTTCAAATTGATGTTGTTTCTGGTATAAGCATTGACATAGGCCTCAATAGCATGAGGCGTTGTTTTGGCCATCTCGCTCAATGCCTCCTCGGTTAAATAGGGCGAGTGCGTCGGTATATGAATGTTGTGATGAAGACAAACGAACTGCAATGTGAGAACGACACCCTTCAAGTACCAATTCTCGGCTCGATAAGCGTCCATCTTGCTCTTTGTCTGATTCAGCTCCTTGACTGCACTGTTCCTCTGCTCTCTCAATTGACGTATGGTGCCCTCGAGGTCCTTTAAATGTCGTTCCTTTCGCTCACGGAATGCTCTTTGGGCAGCCCGATTCTGCGCTTTTCTCAGCGCCGGAGACGCTGGATTCGGTTTTCTGCCTGGCTTCTTTCGAATCTTGATGGGCTGTCCATGCTCATCGAATTGCTGCTGTGGTGGTTGCTGTTGTTGCGGTGAATGTGTCATGAGTGGGACGTTGCTGACATAAATTGCGCCTAATGAATTAGCGCTGTAGGCATTCTGTTGGTGATGTGGATGTGGATGGTGGTGCGGTTGTTGCTGATGTGGCTGTTGTTGTTGGTTATAGTACCACTTGTTTTTGTTGGCATCAGACGGTAAGAAGTTGTCCATTGTTTGGCCTCCATAATGATCCATTTTTTTATACAGGGGCAAAATGCAGGCGTACAAGAAGGTGTGTATACGAGTGAGAAAAAAAAAAAGAGATAAAAAGGAAAAGAGAGAGAGAGAGAAAGAGAGAAAAAGGGGAACACGGGATTGTTTGGTCAATGGAATCACACGTGAATTAGTTTAATGCAAAGCTTAAATGTGGGGTTCAATTACTTGCTGTCTATCAGATTTGATAGACAGTGTGCCTCGATTCTATTTAGCCTTTGTTTTCCAGCCATGCATTAATAATTCGATATGCCATTCTTACCATAGGATTCCCAGAATAATAAGCATATACACTAGGGCAGCCATGGCTCATCGATTGGGCATTGGTGCAAATCATAGCAATTCAGTTACACAGCAATCTCACAGATTCCCCCGCAAATTAAGAGATATCTCTTTTTTTTTTCTTGCCCTGTGAATCATATCTACTGTGGTTGCCATGGTAACTCGAGTTGATCACATCTCATCCCCCCTTTTTTTTATGGATGTGAGTATGAATAAGATGTTTATTGATAATGAAAATGATGAGAAATGTTGTAGTAAGAAAAAAAAAAAGATGAAATGGATGTAGTTTTCCCGCTTATATGATACATTTCCCATATAAAATTAAGTGTATGTAATGTTAAATGCTTCAGTCATGATATCGGGTGAACTATTCTTGCAGGTGGTCAATTCCAGGGATATGCCACTATTTTTTTTTTCTTTTGCTCAAGCCATCCATGAAGCGGCACCAACGACACCAGCCAGAGCGACAGACCAGCCAAGGACAGCTTGCTTGTTGGAGCCACTCGTGTTGGAGTTGTCCATGTTATTCTTGGGGGTGCTAGAGCTCTTGCCTCCTGCCAAACTACTGGTTGGTTTGGTGGACATGGTGGATGTAACCATGATGGTTGAACCGCCGCTGAGGGTGCTTGGATAGGTAGAGACAGAGACTATAGATGATGTATGCAGGGCGAGGATTAATCAAGGGCACATTTTCATTTCATTTGCATGCATACCTGACATGGATGCAGTAGCAGACATGGTGGCTCCAGTCGTGGTGGCAGCATCAGCAGCCGAACTTGTCGAATTAGAGGGATCAGCCAAGACATCCTTTTGCTCCTTGGGCATGGCAGATGGCCTATGTAGTTATAGATTGAGCATTTCATATGATAAAACACCAAGCATTTCTTTGGAAACTTACCAATTTGAAGTAATACATGCTTCCTGACATGAATCACCTTGATTTTCACATTTCACAATACAACTATTTGCGGCGATGACTATATTTGCGTGTTCGACAGACAAATAGAGTGAATTTCCTAATATATCCATGATTTATCTGTCATTTTATTTACCACATTTGTCCAAGCAGGCTTGATCTGTTGCCTTACAGTTACATGCTGCAGAGCAAGATGCTACAAAGAGACCGAGACCCAAGAAGATGGCAGAAGAGAATTTCATGATTGTTTTATAGATTGAAGTTGTAGAGAAAAGAGCAAGAGAGAGATGCTGATGCCTGCATTTATATACGTTTGATTCAAATCGTCGTTCTATTATTACGATGGCAGATATTACATTCGCCATGTAATCATAGCATAGACCCACACACAGACCCTTTCTCGCTGGTAGCAATCCAGGGGAGAATTCGGCTTTTTTGATATAACCAAATGAGGTAACGGATAGTATTCAATCTTGCTCTTCATTACGTACGACTATGCTGAAATGTGTTACATGTGATTCAACAGAATACCAGAGGCGAGTGGGGTTCCCCACATGTTATGGATGATTTAGATCGACACTCATTCAAGCAGAGCAAGAGCCCATACATGCCATATATTTCTTAGCCCTGTTGGCAGTGGGAAATCATGAAGATCCCCCATCACTTTTTCAGCAGATCTCTGTATAAAAAGGGGAGGGCTATTTTCTACAACCCCCTTTATTTTTCTGCCTTCTTTCCTTCCATCCCTTAAATTCTCACTCTTTTTTGCCTCTCTACATTTTAATTAATTAAGCTCATTCTTCACCACATGTCAGACATTGCATTCGAACACTTTGATCCTGAATTGGAATTGGGAAATTTAGACGAGAATGGCCGCCCTATCAGACCCCGTAAAAAGCCTGGAAGAAAGCCCAACCCGCCATCTCCTGCTCAAAGAAAGGCCCAGAACAGAGCCGCCCAAAGAGCGTTCCGTGAACGCAAGCGCAGAGAAATGAGAGAAGCTGAATCTACTGTCAAACGGTGCATCTATGCTCGCGATCAGGCTCTGGGTGAGGTTCGCCGCTTGAAACGAAGATTGGAGGAGCTGCAGTTTGAAACAAATTACTTGAAGGGATACGCTTTAACCTTAAAGATGGCTTGTGTCGCTAACCAGGTCGAAGTTCCAAAATTCTGGGATACAGGTGTTACAGACGAAATTGGCTCTGAGGAATTGACCTTTTCGAAAACCAAAGGCGTGCCTCAGCAGTTGGAGGTGTTCCTGGACAAGAAGATGAACATCATCAGCATTGACCAGCATGTGTCTTCGCTTCACCACCTGCAGAACGAAACCAACAACACCATGAGCGACAATGATCTGCCTCCATCCTCGATCCTGTCTTGCTCGTCGCCTACCAGCTCCTATTTGGTCGATGAAGAACACGCTGCTCAAAGCCCTCTGTCCTCCTCGTCCTCGTCTTCGTCTTTCTCTGAGGCTGCTAGTCCTGGTGCTTCTTCGTTTGTCTCTGATTTCGAGAATGCCAGCCAAGCACCTAGTAGCCATCACTCCAACACTGGCTTTGATATCAACGACACCTTATCATCCATTGCTCCTCAGCTGGCGAGTCATTTGGAGACACCGTTCTTCCAGCAATTACTGAATACAGACTTGGTTGGTACTCATCTCCAGCAACCTTGTACCACACATCATGCATCCTCCTCGCCTCCACCAACATCAACACCCCACTTTCCCACTACTGAACAGCAGCAGCAGCAAATTGGCATGTCTTTGCCCAACCCCAATGAGGCCATGGACCAGCAGCAGCCACCTGTAGAGGAGGAAGAAGAAGAGAAGGTGATTGACGCTAAAACCGGCTTGGTGCGCTCTGTGACAGAGTGTGTGGATACCGTGGACGCAGATGACAGCGCCTCCTCCTCGGCATCATCCGCATCGTCAGTGCATTCAAGCGACAAGAAGATATTCCCACCCATGACACCATTAGATGCCATCCACCAGATGAGAGCTGTAAAGAACCTGGATTCCACCACAAGAGCGCTATTCACACCAAGTAAGTTATACATTGTATTCAAAAGCTTAATCGCACAGATTTACTCACACACACTGTCTACAGCTGAATTGCAAAGAATGATCCGCCACGACACCCGCATCGATGTGGTTCCTGGAGCTGCTTTACGCGACCATATGATTCTGTTTCAAGATTTCTACAATGCAAATGACTTGTTTGACTATTTAGCCGAGAGCTCCGTTTTCCTTGGGGGAGAATTGGGTAACCCTGACTCGTGGTTTGTGCCTCCCAACTTCTTCAAGCGTTATTGGTTCTTGTGTCCCAATCACAAACACAAGCGTATGGACAATGCAGTGGAAATCATGGTGAATTTGGGCAAGAAGATGATTGACTTGATGGCGCAACGAAAGCAAATGTACATTGAACGCGATCAGTACGCCGACTACTTTCCTGAGCCTACCAAGGAGCAAGTGGAGCAGCAAGTGCAGCAAGTGGTGGACGACGAGTTTTTGCACAGAGACGATCAACAGCACCTGGATGACATGTATCAGCAACAACAGCAGCAGTGCATGGAGATGTTTGCCATGGACGAGGACGAGGATGAGGATATGCTGGACCATCAGAGCTCATCACAGCCAGCACAACACGGGCAGCTCAACTTGCTGGACAGTGATTTGCCACTAGGTAAGTTTTACGCCGGATGTATAGACAGTATAGCATGCTAATGATGTGTGTATAATAGACCAATTCATGACTATGATAAACAATGCAACTATGCCTAGATTAGCACCCCATTCATTTGCTGTTTAAGCATGCACGCTTGCTATCTCTATAATATACCCCACTCAAATACTTTCCAACTCTTCTTTTTCCATATCATACAAACTTAATTTTTTGCACATACCACCTCTCATTTCCTTGTTTTGGGAATGTTCTTGTATACAATATAGCCTCTGTCTCTCACCTTACCCCTCTCCCTTTTCCTCTCTATCATATGAATTTGAACTTTACAGAAAAAACACCAATAAAGTTAAACAGTGTAAACCATGCATGCCACATGGTACCTGAAATGAAATATTATGATTTTCATATGATTCTCGACAAGATTAAGGTTTGGTTGGGGTGGTACCAACTTTTTGGGCTCGATATAGGCTGTTACATGTATTTATGCATTGGCTGTCAAATATAGGTAGCTATCATATGTGCGTACATGATATCATGTAATAAAGGGGGTTTGGATATATGGTATGAAGCGAGCAACAGTGGATTTGGTGGCATATGCTTAAGATATGCCAGCCAGACTAAGCTTCCAGCAGCATTAATTGCTCTCATATTGAGTATGCCAGCTAATAACTATTATACTGTCGAGGTATTTACCAGTACTGACATTGTCTTGATATTATGTGGTAGAGGAGGGGAGCAGTTAAGAGCTGACCAGATACAATTACATAAGCATCAGGACTACATTTTACGAGCTCCTCATCGCTCGCGCTGATGCGTCTTCTCTCAAAATCAATGACAAAACACTCACATAGAATGCACAGCTTCTTCTTGGAGCCACTGACATGTATTAAGCCAGTAAGATAGTTTCATGTCTACCCATGGAATAAAGTGCGCCGCATCTAATCAATTAATCTATCAATCTTATGATGTATTTCTTGTCATGATGATGCATTTTTATATAGAATGCAAAAACCTCGTCCATTATTGTGGCAAATAATTCTATGCGCTAACTAGCAAGCTATCTTGATGTATTCGCACTTTAGTTATTGTATGCAGCCTTTGAGACATTTCGTATGCATAATATGATAGAACACACTGCCTGAATATGCGCATCTTATTATATGGCATGTACTCAAACAAGCACACGCATACAGAGATAGAAAATGCTCATCTATGAATTGCTTCCATCAATTTAGGCACTGAAAGTTGTAGGATCAGAGTTTAAATCGTTATAAAGGTCTCTCAGGTCATACTGCATAGCCTAAAAGTGAGATTTGAGTAAGCATGCGCCATGAAAATTTCAAAAATACTGGTACACGTTAATGAATATTAACGCTTGACAGTTGGCTTCAAGGTCAACAAGTAATTTACTATTATTTGAGGGTTTAATACCGCAACTAAGTCTCCCTGTAGTAGCATTACATTCGATACTGACCCGCAGTATCATGACCATGCAAGCTTTGAATGTGATTTTACACTTTACTTGCTTTATTGGTAAATAACTCAGGTAACCACCAGCAGGAATCTTCTACTCATAGGATTATGAGCCCGTTAAAAGTAGAATACAACGGTACCAATACCAAATATGTAGCATTCGTACACGGTGTGAAAATACGCTTTGCCCGCTTTTCTCAAGTGCTCGAGAAAGTGTTAAACCTGTGACACTGTACAAAAACGCATGCGAGAGCCAAGCGGTTTTAAATGCAGTGCTGCACAACCTCCCATCTGTCGTTCTGTTAGTACTGGACACTTGTAATCAACAGCTCTTCTTATAGATTTTGTCAAGATCAGTGCTTATAGCTGGCTCATTTTGAACATCATTCATCCATCCACCCAACAACAACAATGGGAACGCATTTAACCTAAGATCTAATTAGGCCATCATGTTTCTCGCAAAATTTGACATAATAGTTACAAGCTCATGCTATGAATGAACCAAATGTTTGAAAATTGAAAACTTCTATTGGGTGAATATGTACCAATATAATGCGAAATTGTATACTTTTGGATGTTATGAACAGGCTTAAATTTATTTAGACTCTTTTTTTTTAGGATAGTGAATGTATTTGATCATGTCTGGTACTTCTAGTGGTATCGTGTGTACCTACCTTAAGCCATTTGCATCATGCATTTTGAATGTTTAATGTTGCTTTTCTCATTTCAATCACATTTTCAGTTTCATTATCAATGCTTTATTTCTCTGAGCTGTCTCCAAATTTGAGCCAATCACAACGCTTTATTTGCCCTACAGACACCCCAAGCCAGAAAAAAAAATTGCGTGGGTTTCCCTCTGTTTTGACGTTAGGCGGAGTTTCAAGTATTACTAAATACAGTAATTTAGCAATTCCATCATCAAAATCCCCTAAAATGCCAGAATATGCCTTACTACACACCCCAGCTTATAGTGCAAACGTTTGAGACTCTCAATTGGCACCAAGTAAGTGATACAAATCAAGTGAGGGCAGCCTATCTACCCCCAGCCTCTGAATTAAATCTAGTTGTGCTTCAACGATAGGCTTATCCACACAACGAAAAAAGAGGGTTATGGTTCAAAGAACCATGAAAAGTGGGAAAAGTAACAAAAGGGCATCACTAGAATGTAATGAAGAAGAACAGAAACATCGCAATATAGTTACATACAAAAAGGTAACATGCAATGTGTATCATCAAAATGATGAGTACATACAGTACAAGAAAGAAAAGAGCAGTAGAAAAAAGTATCGTGGTTGCCTCATACGAAGCACGAACAACAATACCACCACCAGTACTACAGGCGAAGTAGTGCTTGAAGAACAAAAAAGAATGCAAGACTACTCCAAGATGGAGCAGCACTGTCAGCAATACAATGCATCAAAAGATACACCGTCGTAGCACTGTGGTACAGCAACAGAAAAATAGTTGCGTGCAGAAAAGGAGGGGAAAGAATAGAAAGAATGAATCGCAATAGCGCAAACTAATAAAGAATGCACAGTATTACGACAAAGAAAGTAACAAAAGGTTGAATGAATGTAATCCATGGCAACCAAACAAGGGGAATATACAAACCAAATACAAACCAAACACAAACAACAATATATATTGTAGCAAACTGGCCTAAAACAAACTGTGTAATTAGTATTACCGTATATTGTAACGCGAAAGGTGGTTCTTATCGGCAGATACCTACTGTAACAAGCTTCAAAGGTGTCGTCTTGTGTACTGGTGGATGCAAAAGCATGCTTCTTTTGGCAAAAGTGGTATTGTAATCAATCAATTGTAATAAAAAGTATATGGTTTAATAGAAACAGTGCAGTGCAAAAACAGGGTGGAAAGGGAGCCTGAAAAAAAAAAAAAGACGCGTTGCTGAGGGTGACTGCAGCCAATAAGCTGAGCACGCGGAATTTGAATGACGTGTACACTGAACATTTTGCACTGTGGTGACTGTACCCAAATGATTTTTTTGCGATGATTTTTTTGAATCAAAATCGATATAATTTGACATTTGTAAACATTTTTGTTAAAATTAGCTATAGAAAGTGTGCTCAGCGTATACTACTTTCTAATAAACTTAAGGGGAGAATTTAAAGGCGCATTCAATGGTGCCAATTTTAAAGTACTTTTAGAATGAAAAGATAAAGAATTTTGAGAAAATATAAAAAGCAGTTTTTCCAGGAAAAGTCAAGATTTAGCATATACAACGTTCAAAATAGCAGTTGCACAGGTTACCCTACATCTGTGCGGTCATTTTGATTTAATATATATCATAGTAAAAAGCTTCGTTTTCGCCTCCAAAATTGCGATCGTTTGATTTTCAACAAAAACCATGAGGGGTACCTCATGAAAAAACGTGAATTTTCGACGATTTGGATCGATCCCAAAAAAATAAAAATGAAGGTTTAGGATGTAAATGGTAATCAATAGCAATCATTTGGCACTATTCCCAGCATCTAGAACGGCTTAGAAGACAAGATATTGACGGTTGATTTCAGAGAATTTGGCTGGGAAAAATATAGCTTCGCATTATATTTGTAACAAATCAATCAAAGTCTTCAAATGTCAACCATTTGGCTTATCAGACAAACATGTACCTACGTCAAACTTTGCGAGGGAAACGCTTGTCTAGTCAGACTTCTTTAGTCATCATCTGGATGATTTGCCGCTGATGAATGGATGTTTTTCACACTAAGCCCATTTTGAGCATTGATCTTGACAAGCTTTACAAGAAAAGCCGTCAATTATGAGTTTCCAGTAGTAACAGATCAGAAGAGGGGGGGTGTTGCGCGACACTATTGTAGTAAGAACTGCATAGTGTATCTTTGTGCTTGACACTGAATCTTGTTTGTATGCAAGTATTTTCAGTATACAGGATCAGGTCATCATCCGAGATCCATTTGCAAAAAATTGATGTTAGGGTAATGAAATTAGCACTTACCTATGCCAAGTTTTTTTTTTGATAATGACAATGGTGTAGTTGGATTTTGGATTAGACGAATTGCTGCTGACGGATGGATGATTTTCGAAATAAGCCAATTTTGGGCACTGGTGTTGCTGACTAGGCCCATTACGAAAAAAGCTGTTAATTACGAGTGTCTAGTAGTGGCAACAGGCTGATAGATGGGTGTTGCACGACACTGTTTAATTGGCGATGGTATAGTGTAGCTTTGTTCTTGTGATTGATTTATGTATGCAAGTACTGTATTTCGGGTATTCAAGATCAGGCTATCCATGATTCAGTTTCGAAATCTTGACCCCACCAGAGTATTAAAATTAGCACATACCTATGCCAAATTTTGCGATAAAGACAGTGATGTGGTTAGACTTCAGGTTGGATGACTTGCCGTTGTTGGTGAATAAATAAAATTAGCCAATTTGAAGATTTAAATTTGACAAGATCCATAAGGAAAGCCATCAATTATTATTACTAGTTTCTGGTACTGTAGCATCAAATCGATAGAGGGGTTTTGTTCAACAGTGTGTTTAAAACCGCACGGATCTAGCATGCTTTGTTTCAGAGTGGCACAGGTTGTTGGGCGCTGTTTTAGGCTTCGGTCAAAATAAAGTAGTAGAGAGTGCAGTCTATTATGTGATTTAGAGAGCCCGCCCATATTGGTGTCATTGTATAGCTACAGTAATAGGGACTACCAGGTATTATTTGAGCTACCCTAACATGAATTTTAGGAAAATACAGAAGTTAAAATATTATAGTTGTTTATTGTAGTATAACGAAAAAAAGTAAAGTATAAAAGCAAAAAAATAGCACAAATCAATAATTTCTTCATCGTCTTCTGATTTTAATGTGATGGCAGATGCGTTTTCGACTCTTGTCTGCATCTACCCGAGCAATGATAACGATAAGCCTTTTACTTTTTTTCCACTTGACCTACTACCAGAGGATCAACGCTTGAAGCCCAGACCAATCCATTTGCAGCATAACCCGCTTCATTGGATTTATTTGCGCTTCAGCGCAACTCACTCTGGCTTTCCAGCTATCTTCTATGATACGCATTGAAACAAAAAAGAAAAAATGTCTATTATGTTCTTAGGCTATTGGAACAAATGAGGCCACTTCCACCTTGGAATGATTGAAGATGGTGTCGTTGAAAAGCCAAAAATGAGACTTTTACCACCACTCCTCTTTGTGATGTACAGAGAAAGTTCCAGCTTGCTTCATACTCCATCACAAGATTATAATAACATGTATTGCGAATCCAGTCGTATTGGTGATGGGCTTGCGGGTTGTAGTTTTGGTCGGTTTCCATGGGCTTAATTCGGCCGTGGTGGATTTGTTGAACCTATTGAGGTAATCACGCAATGGAGCGGGAATTTCTGGTGTTGGCTTTTCATGATAAGCTTCAATCTCAAGCAGTTCCTCCTCGCTAAAGACGTCGTATTTTGTCCGGTTGGCGTCGCTTGGGTCAATTATAAAAGAATGAGACTGATGCTCATCGTTGCACTGCATACCAAAGCAAAACAGCTCATCCTCGACACACTTTCCACCGGAAAGGTGCATTTTCTTGCTGTTGTCCATTCTGCGATAAGCTCTTCGAAAATCTTGTTTTAGTTGAGTCATATAAGCGCTATTATGATCTTTGTCGTTTGGGTTGGTATTGGTAGCATCTGCTGGGATGGTGGCATTGGTTTCATCTGCCTCATGGCTGCCATGCTGGCGTTCGTTCTCATAATCGTCTCTTCCTTCTGGCCTATCAGTGCTTTCATTCAGATCGTCGTAAGTACTTGCTAGAGCCTTGGTATGATGCAGTCTCTCCTTTAAAACGAGCAACTTTCTGTTTTCATCGTAGAAGTGTTGTGTCATAGCTGAGGTCGCAAAAAGCTAAAATCAAAGGTGTTTAGAGTGACTATAATAGAGCCAGGTACGTGCTGAGCTTACTGAATCAATGCCTGCCTTCTTGTATTTGCGAGCCCACTTGACCAAATCTTTGTTCACTTTTGATTTCAAGTTTCTCCTTTCGATGGCGTTTACGGATGCTTCGAATTTTGACGCGGCATCAGTCTTGTTGATGATGGAGATCTTCTCTTACCGAAATTCAACGCATTAAAGGTGGTGTGCTGATTTTCGATGTAAGCTATAATGTCTGTCACCCCTCTCCTTAAAGTGGTCAGATAAAAAAAGAAAAAAGGTGTGCTGCGCAGTAGATTCAGCTTTTTGTATCATGAACATGGTACTTGGATAACAATAGGGTTTATCAAAAGAAGAGAGAAATGATTATCTTGATACTAAAAGAGATGATATAGTACAAGATAATTCACAATGGACAACTTGGAGACAAGAAAAGACGTGCTATTTATACTTGATGAAGCACTCGACAGTAAGCGCCGAGACATGGACTTAGACATGGGTAATAAACGTAATGATTCGTAATCAGAACGAAGCATGACTCATGATTGCATGGTTCTGAGATTGACTGATACTTGACATTGATAGGTGCTTGACATGAAGCATAGATAAGATAGCAGGAAAGCTTGGCATGGCATAACTATTACGGGAAAGCTTGGCATGATATGATTCCGGGAAAGCTTAGCATGACATAATGATGATTGCTTGATGATAGTAATTAGTAATCGTACTGACTCATGATTACTAATTACTAAGCCTAGATCTTGAACACCGATATGGCCTTAGCTCCTGAACATCGAGATGGTTACACTTGACGTAATTAGAACTTGATTGCTTGATTCTTGATTCAAGAACAGACATGATAGCTTGGTTCATGACATTTTGTCTTTTAAAACTCGAATTTATAAACCTGCGAGCAATTTTGCATGAAAATAGATCGTATTGTAAGGAAAAGTAACATTGCATCGAGCAGTGTTGTGTCAGGAATAATATCAAAAAGAAGATAGACTAATGTAGCAGCTGTTGAGATTAAGCAGATACGAAAGTTAAAGAGTCTTTACTGAAAACTATCACGAGATCATTTATATATCCATCGACTTCGTTCAATCAATCGCATCTTCCTTTAGTAATTATTGACCAGTAAAGTAAGCTCCAATGACATTCATATTACATACTAGTAGTGCTAACAAATTGGCAGATAGGGTGTAAGACAACACTGTATTCAAAGCTGCATACTGTATATTTTTGCTTGACACCAAATCCAGCTTGTATGGGTATTTTCAGTATGCAAGATCAGGTCATTATGCGAGATCCATTTGCAAAAAAATAGCTGTAAGAGTATTAAAACTAAAAGGTCCCTATGCCAAACTTTGCTAGAAAGACGATGGTGTGCTTGGATTTTAGATTGTATGAGTTGCCGTTGAATGATGGATGATGTTCAAGAATTAGCTACAGTAGTTTTGAGCACTGACCTTGACAAGATGCATAAGGAAAGCCGTTAATTACGAGTTTTCAATAGTAACAGATCAAAGGAGATGGTGTTGCGCAACACTGCACTTAAACCCGTTTGGCTATAATACCATGCTTTGTTCTAGAATGCCACAGGTTGAACAGTGTTTAAGGGGCTGGACAAAATACAGTAAAGTGTTGTGTTTTCATGCCGTATATGAATGTTAAAGAATTCATATTAACATTGTTGTATACCTACTCGGAGAGGATTGTATCGAAGCCATATAAACGAACTTTCAATGGCTACCTTTTATGTGCGTCCATCAAACGACTCAAGCAATTTATCAGTGGAGTACGATGATAGTATTATAAAGATTTCAGCCTCAAGATACAGTATTATTATTATACAGTATGTATTGTATGAATTGTTCCTTCTACTGTACGTAACTATTGCTTTAAATTCGTATTCGGTATATGATAGTACTACACGAACGAAAATACACAGTCGATAGCACAAATTTTAAGACCTAACCTATTAAAAGATGCATTGAGAAACGACAAGTGAGATTTTTACGACTTCGGGGGGATTTTCGAAGCGAAATACAGACGAAATTTTTATCGCTTTGTATTTAGATATATCCAGTGTTGTGTAGTCCCAATAGGTAGCAATTGTTTGAGGTTTTGATCAAATTTATAGTGTCAGTCGCTGTGGATTTACAGGGCAGCAAAGGTGCTTTTCCCAGCCAAATTCTCTGAAATCAACCGTCAATATCTTGTCTTCTAAGCCGTTCTAGATGCTGGGAATAGTGCCAAATGATTGCTATTGATTACCATTTACATCCTAAACCTTCATTTTTATTTTTTTGGGATCGATCCAAATCGTCGAAAATTCACGTTTTTTCATGAGGTACCCCTCATGGTTTTTGTTGAAAATCAAACGATCGCAATTTTGGAGGCAAAAACGAAGCTTTTTACTATGATATATATTAAATCAAAATGACCGCACAGATGTAGGGTAACCTGTGCAACTGCTATTTTGAACGTTGTATATGCTAAATCTTGACTTTTCCTGGAAAAACTGCTTTTTATATTTTCTCAAAATTCTTTATCTTTTCATTCTAAAAGTACTTTAAAATTGGCACCATTGAATGCGCCTTTAAATTCTCCCCTTAAGTTTATTAGAAAGTAGTATACGCTGAGCACACTTTCTATAGCTAATTTTAACAAAAATGTTTACAAATGTCAAATTATATCGATTTTGATTCAAAAAAATCATCGCAAAAAAATCATTTGGGTACAGTCACCACAGTGCAAAATGTTCAGTGTACACGTCATTCAAATTCTGTGTGCTCAGCTTATTGGCTGCAGTCACCCTCAGCAACGCGTCTTTTTTTTTTTTCAGGCTCCCTTTCCACCCTGTTTTTGCACTGCACTGTTTCTATTAAACCATATACTTTTTATTACAATTGATTGATTACAATACCACTTTTGCCAAAAGAAGCATGCTTTTGCATCCACCAGTACACAAGACGACACCTTTGAAGCTTGTTACAGTAGGTATCTGCCGATAAGAACCACCTTTCGCGTTACAATATACGGTAATACTAATTACACAGTTTGTTTTAGGCCAGTTTGCTACAATATATATTGTTGTTTGTGTTTGGTTTGTATTTGGTTTGTATATTCCCCTTGTTTGGTTGCCATGGATTACATTCATTCAACCTTTTGTTACTTTCTTTGTCGTAATACTGTGCATTCTTTATTAGTTTGCGCTATTGCGATTCATTCTTTCTATTCTTTCCCCTCCTTTTCTGCACGCAACTATTTTTCTGTTGCTGTACCACAGTGCTACGACGGTGTATCTTTTGATGCATTGTATTGCTGACAGTGCTGCTCCATCTTGGAGTAGTCTTGCATTCTTTTTTGTTCTTCAAGCACTACTTCGCCTGTAGTACTGGTGGTGGTATTGTTGTTCGTGCTTCGTATGAGGCAACCACGATACTTTTTTCTACTGCTCTTTTCTTTCTTGTACTGTATGTACTCATCATTTTGATGATACACATTGCATGTTACCTTTTTGTATGTAACTATATTGCGATGTTTCTGTTCTTCTTCATTACATTCTAGTGATGCCCTTTTGTTACTTTTCCCACTTTTCATGGTTCTTTGAACCATAACCCTCTTTTTTCGTTGTGTGGATAAGCCTATCGTTGAAGCACAACTAGATTTAATTCAGAGGCTGGGGGTAGATAGGCTGCCCTCACTTGATTTGTATCACTTACTTGGTGCCAATTGAGAGTCTCAAACGTTTGCACTATAAGCTGGGGTGTGTAGTAAGGCATATTCTGGCATTTTAGGGGATTTTGATGATGGAATTGCTAAATTACTGTATTTAGTAATACTTGAAACTCCGCCTAACGTCAAAACAGAGGGAAACCCTCGCAATTTTTTTTTCTGGCCTGGGGTGTCTGTAGGGCAAATAAAGCGTTGTGATTGGCTCAAATTTGGAGACAGCTCAGAGAAATAAAGCATTATAATGAACCTAAAAATGTGATTAAAATGAGAAAAGCAACATTAAACATTCAAAATGCATGGTACAAATGGCTTTAATTAATGCTCCACACTAGCCTCCCTCTGCGATACTTTGTCAAGAGCTTTTTTCCAGTTTGGCGCATTCTTCTGAGGAATTCGGTCAGAAGGCGCCAATCACAAACTATGGCGACTTTTGAAATAATGTCAGTAGTAGGTATATCGCTGAAAAAAAGCAAAAACGTATATATAAAATGTATAAAAATTGTGTATAGAGATGTCTATAGTGCTTTGGCTACTCGGATAGTTAACGGTTCGTTGTTATCATTTTTTTCTTGCTAAATCTCATGGCTTGAGCTGTGCGGCCATTCATTTTTTTTTTCCATATTTTATCAGAAAACAAGGCCTCTGCCTTTCTTTCGCTTTTCACTTTTTTTTTTTTTTTTTTTTTTGGACATACTGTTGTAGTTTGAATCACCACAGTAAGAAAAACTCCTGAAAAATCGAACGTAACAACAACCATTGAACCATTGATCGACATGCCAACCATCACGGTTGAACGAGCTGATTTAGAGAAACTTGCTAAGTCTGTGAGATCCTTGCACGCACGCTTTGATCGCCTTGATCGACTTCAAAAAGCTCAACACGAAATGAATAAGCAGTTTTACATTAACAACAGCACCCTTTGGTCCAATGTCATGCCTATCTAAAACCTTGCTCACTCTACTGCACCTTCCTCAGCTCCACTTATCAGCTCGGCCACCCCAACTGCCTTCATAGATGCTAATCAACCAGCTCAACCTCATCAAGACCATCGCCACCAATCTCGTTCCCAACCACCCCAAGGGACAAAGGCACTCCAATGCCCTGTCACTGAAGCCAACAAACGCCGGTGCAAGCAAACTATCCTCGATCTTCAGCCTCCTTGCGCCGCTACTGACACTCCAATGTACACCGTTCTTTACCTATACCGTGCTTACCGAATGTCCCACTCCCAATACCGAGAAAATCTCGCTGCCATTGGTATTGACAGTACACGCATCCTTGCAGTTACCTTCCCTGCTCGCGGTATCTCTTCCATTTTGATCCCTATTGACTACAAAGCTGATATTCTTCAAATTTTGCAAGATAACAACGTTCCTCAAGCTTTGGATTTCAACCCGCTTGACTATAAACACATTGCTGATTCTCGGTTTAGGGCCATGTCTATTCCTCAACTAACTTGCATTGCCGCTGCTGTCCACACCGATCGCTGTATCCGTACAGTCCGGTACGTCAAGAAACACAATGTTGCTGGTGTTCTTAAGTTCTTCCTGTCACAGAGCTGGATCCCTGCCGCCACTGCTCATGATCTCTCATTGGAATTGCTCCCCGCGTCCTGCTAAACGCACTGCTGATCCCCACTTACACATATCGTCAGTTGCTTATGCAACCAACAACCCTTGCCGATTATTGTGTATACCAACCCGTTTTTAATGAAAGCTTGGACAACGCCGTTGGATCCACTGCCATAAAAATCACTCAATAGCCTCTGCCTCTCACCTCTCATCTCTTTTTTTCTCCATTTACAGAAGAGAAATCTTTGTTATAAAAAGGAAAACGTGGCCCTGTAATGCAAAAAATCTCGATGAATGATCCAAGGCGGTGTCTCGGATACCATAGCTAAAGCGATCCTGCCCCTCCTTCCTCCATGAAAGTAGTGCGACTAGAAGATTATTTGATCAAATTACTTCCTGAACCTGCATTTTCAAAATATGTGTATTTGATTACTTGATTAACATGGACAAAGAAAAAAAAAACGACGACTTTGGACATGTGTGTGGGTATCCCACAAAATATGACATGAAATCTCAAAAGTAGCGAAGAAGAGAGTAAAAAAAAAAAAAAATTGATAAAAGAGTATTTGGCAAACATAATGCTTCAGGAGTAGTGAAAGTGCATGAAGCTCGCCGTGCTGTACCTACGCTACATTATCGCCCTACTTACCTCTACTCAGAGAAATCCGCAAGAGCCTAACTGGTCCTCAGCAAACAACAGAGCAAATGTCAACAAGATCAACAATCCAATTAAAGCCGTCAATGAAGAAGCCCACACTTCCCTCCCAAACAGGTATTTAAAGTGGCAAATCATCAATGAAGTGCTCCTCAAGAGCTATGAGGAAAGCTACGATTTGCATGGGCATGCTGATCCATGTCTTGCTGAGCCGATAACTTTGGGAACGAAGCCTGAAAGCTGCAATTGTGCCTCTAGAACTACCTCATGGCCTATAAATGGCTTCATGATGCTTAGGAAGTACAAAGAGCAGAAAAACACTAAATGTGAGAGCTAACATTATGGAATAGAGCGATGTATCTTCCAAGTGGAGCATTACGTTCGCCAAACACTGATTGAGTCGCGTTTAATGTCGCAGATGATGCGCACAACAACAGTGTACCCAAAGTCTGTAGTGGATTTCTCGCTCTTTGAGTCAATGATTGACAGTTGCATGAATGCATCTTCATCGGTTAAAAGTCAGGTATGGCGGTAAGGCAGATGTTGACAAGTGTAACAACACAGAGGCTACTACGGTACCAATGAAAACGTAAATGCTTAGTTTATGTCAAAGAATGGGTATTTTATACGAATGAACTCAGGGGTACCAGGAACTCTAATGGGTACTTGAGGCCTCAGCAAATCCCAGAAAATTAAATACGGCTTTATAGAGTGCGTATCATAATACAGCCAGTTGCAAAACAAATTCATTACAAGAGCATTTCATTAGTTTGACATTATTGAAGCAGCTTACAACATCTTTATTATAAAATAATCGTATTTAGTTATATAGGTATTTACAGAATTGAGTTGAAAAAGGGAGGAAGCATAGGTTACTACATCATGGGATGCTCGTCAATGAACAGAAACTTGTTCATCTTGCGAGGATTAAAGTAGCGGAATCTTGCAGGATTTTTGCCATTCGCTTGTTGTTGTTGCTGTTGGTCGGGTGGGATATATGCATTGAATTGTACAAATGGAGGGGCTGTCGAAAAGGACGACTTTCGACTGTTGATACCAGCACTCTGTTGAGGTGGCACGGACGGCTGTCTGTTGCTTGGCGTAGAAGGCGGCTGTTGCACGCTGAATTGGTTTTGGAAAGAGATGGACTTTCTGGGCTGCTGCTTGGAGGCCTTTGGTGGAAGAGAGGATGACGATGATGATGAGGATGTAGATGTTGGTTTTTTAGATGACAGTAATGATGAGGATGTAGATGAAGATGGTGCTATTTTGATGAGGGATGCTTCATGAGGATGTGGTTGATGATCATTGAGAATGGCGTTTGGCTTGAGATGAGCCAAAAAGTAATCAGGCTTGTTCTTTTTGTGCGCTTCATCGTCAACGTGCTGTTTGGCTGAATGGTGTGTTGCATTGCCGATCAGTTGGTGCCTGCGGATTTCCACCTGGATCCAGTCTGCTACTTGGAACCAGTTCTTGCATGAAAAGCGGAATTCCCTTGTATTTTGCAAGACATCGTATGATTTGCGAAGGCCCACGACGAAATCCTCCATTTTGATGCCAGTCAGTATCTTGGCTTGATCATTGGCAGAGATACAGGTGTCGTAAATGTCCATGGTGACAGAGATCACTTCAGCAGCACGCCATAATTCATCACGGTCAAAGGCGCAACGGCCCACGTCGCCCATGTTGCACGTCTTGATGGCACTGAGTTGGGACAAGGCAGTCGACAGACAAATGTTGAGCGACTCCAACGACGCCTGGCTTGGCCTTGTGTCATTCATCTCTGGAATGAACAGTTTGTGCAGAATGATACGCGTAGCATTGTACTCGATATTGACCCGGAGACACGCCAAAAACAAGTCTTCACTGCCATACTCGAATCCGCTGTCAAACACCAGGTATTCAGGCAGGGCGCTATGGAAGTCCAGCAGACGCTTGTCGTATTCAGCCAATTGCTCCACTGTCAGTTCCGAGTTTTGTTGATCGTACAAGGCGGCCACAATGTCTGCTTGAATTTGCCACAGCGTCAGGCAGTGAGCAAACGTAATGACACCAATTTCCTCTTCATCAATATCTTGTTCAAACACTTGAGGCAGATCCACTTGACCGGGAAACTTGGGCTGGGGCGTGTTCTTGGGCGAACCAGCCGTGTACAGTGAAAAGTCAGCAGCCCAGGCATACCACCAGAGCCGGGTGTCCATCTCCTTGTCGTAGGAATCCACATCTTCATTCACCATGCGAGGATAAATCTCCAGTTCATGCAGGGCAGAGCCAGCCAAACCCGCATAGTGATGTCTTTTGGAGGGCTCAGCACGCAGGCTCATAAACAACAGCGCAATGACAGTGTAGCGATCAGGCGTGTCAAATGACTGCGACAGACACTCCCTGGCACGGCTAAAGAAGAACTCTTCCTGTTCTTGCAGTTTGTCTTGATCCTTCAAAAAGTGGTTCAGTCCTGGCCGTGGGTGGTGTATCACCATATGACGAAACACATAGGAGCAAATGGCATTGACAATCAGTGTATCCGTGGGAGCATCCTGCTGCTTATACCACAGCATGAATTCATCTTTGCGCATGATGGGCTTGAAGCGCACCCAGCAGGTAAAGTAGGTGTCGACACAGGCATCTGCAATCTGCTGTAAGCTCGTCATGGAATCAGAGTGTGGGTTGCTGATTTGGCCCAGTCGGCAAGTGGAGGCGAAAAAGTTGACTGGCTTGGTTTGGTTACTCTTGTTTCTGTAAAGCAACATTTTATCGACTACTCTTGATTTAGGCTCTTGTGACACATCCGCATTTGAAATATCCCCATGGGCGGCCGTGGGCGACGTATTCGCAGCATGGGCCGATGCCGTGCTGCTGCTGCTGCTGGCCTGTGTTGCTGTGGAGGTGCCGGTGGAGCAGCACATCTGGCTAAAGGCGTCAATCAGCGAGCGCAATTCCGATGCATTCGAGATCTTTGCTTCCAGGTTGATCCCGACATCGCTGTACGAAAACTGGATCTTTGACAATACATCGGTGAGATGAGGTGATGCTTCTAAATTAGTAGCAGCATGGATCGAGTCGACCAGCACCTTGGGCGGCGAGTTGCTGCTGTTGTTGACAGTGGAGGCAATGGAGGGCCTGTGTATGGGGCTTTGGATCGATTGCGCACTGTAGGTATCGTCATGCCAGTAGCTGTTGGACTGTGGCGAAATGTGGTCGTCTAAACTAGACGACTCTAGATATTCTGTGTTGGTGGCGGTGCCTGCTGAATAGGGAATATCAATGGGTATAGCAGAGGGTGTTGCCGGCAGCAAGTAGTCCATGGACGTCGGTGAGGACAGAATGGACGACTGGTATGGAAAGTATCTGCTTGTGTCAAATTGCGAGTAGTAAGATTTGGACCAATCTTGTTGCTGTTCCTGTGATGGATGCTGGTGGTGCTGTGGTTGCTGTGGTTGCTGTGCTTGTTGCTGTGCTGGTGGTGGCTGATCAATACTAAACACCTCAAACGAGGACGACTGCATGTACCAGTCGTCCTGATCGTCTGGAGCAAATCCATCTGCTCGAATGCGTTTTGTTGATCTTTCTACTGTATCGAAAGGCATGTGTGTGTGGTCTTTTCTAGAGGAATAAGAAGGAAGGAAAAGAAGAAGGAAAAAAGCGGTGGGAAAAATATAACCTTTTGTATAAAGATATTAGAAATCTGTTACACGAATGCCCTCTTCTGACTCAAGTATCAGTGATTGGGCACAAGGTATTTATATATACACATCGAGTTCATTATAGGGCAATTAAAACAACAGATATCCAAGCACCAAAAAGATCTTCCCGGCCATATTAAATGCTCGTTCAGACAGTGTTACTCCTTGTCCTACTTTCTGGCTTCGTCTGCAGAATGGATCATCCACAGGATGATGGAATGCAAGGTAGAAAGGCATCAGTGTGGTGTCCTGTTTTCCGACTTCTCCGAGTGTCACTCTTATCGCTGTACTCCGCCTTTCTACTTGATTAACAGTTTGGACAAAAAGTGTTCCCTTATCTCACTTTTAAATGGGTTTCTGAGCTTATCGAAGATGACCATTGTACCGTGGGTTCAATTTGGTACTATGCACACGGGTACTGTATCAAGGGAAACAAGGTCTGTCTTGAATGTCTGTTAGTGACATGTTGCCATGGTTACTTGACCACCAATGCAAAGGGGAGCCCTTCCCCTCTCTATTTGCATCAGTCCATGTACAGTTGATGACATTCAGATGTATTATTTCACAATGCAAATCAAGTGGTGGCACATTGATTTGTGTATCCCAAAAATCTTATTTTAAGATTTTCTTTTTCATTGATTTCAAATTGCAGCAGCAGCAGCAGCGACAAGAAATGCACTGTGCACAATGGCACTTGCATCCGTGCCAAGATGCGATTCAGGCACATGGTTCATGAGCGATAACAAATCAAAGTAGTGGTTTTTTTTTCAGTAACCCGATGTTGCATTTCAAATGAGCAAAATGCCTTTATCTATATGAGGTATATACTTTTTGCCATATAAACTTAAAAAAAAAGAGAGAGAGCACATGTGAACTATGGATTCATTACTATTATTGATTTGTTATTGTTGCACCGAGAAAATTAAAATGTACATAATGAAATTCCCAACTAGACAAATCGGAAAAACACCAATGACAAGCAAGTGAGTAATGGCTGATAAACTTTAAGCTGGCACTATTTAATGCTGCTGTTACTATCCCCTCACTAGGCTCAAAATGATCCCTGGGCATTTGTGTCACCGTCTAAATGAAATAGTTGCTAGCAATTATGCTTATTGATTTGAAGCAGCAGAGGGAGCGAACCTTACATGGCATTGCTTGTGTTGCTGGCTTTTGAATGTGATCTCTCTCACTGAAATCCAATGCCAGAAAACAACTTGTTTGAGAATGCAGGCTATGATGGTGGACAGGAAATACATGAAATGTCTATAAAGTCAATAGATATCCGAAAAAAAAGGCCATGCCAACATGGATATGCTAATCATGACTAGAACGCATGGGTGATAACGCAACTGGATTAGCTCATTTTTCCAAGAAAATGCATCACATGTTGACAAGTATCGTTTTTTTTTTTGCCATGATGATGTACTACTAGTAGTAAGCTAGGTCGAGATATGGCTTCAAACAAAGAGCAAGTTATGTAAATAAATTGATAGCTATACAACAGCCATCTTGAAAGGGTGACATTAGGAATATCAAATGTCTCTATTATTCAGTGTTACTCTCGTAGGCAATTCAAAGGAACCAACAAGAGATGGCGCATGTCATATGAAATTCTCCCCGGAGAATATGCACAGCGTTTTTTGTTCCTCTAGAATCCAAGGAGCGCACTGATTAATATCGATCCGATATGCCATGTCCCGCGTCTTTCATTTGCAAATGTAACCATCCTTTTAAATTACAGTGTAATATGGCCCCCACACCTTTTAAAATTGTCAGCTTAAATTGCTCTTAATCCTGGAATACACACCATTTCTCTCCGAATATCCTTTAGGACCTGCAAAAAAAGGTTTGCTATCCAAAACCATCCGTTGAGAAGATATACTACCTGATATTGAAGTATTAAGAAGCAGTTAGAAATATAACTCAAAATGAGCAGCATTAAAACGAGAAAGCCGTCAGATATAATTCGGTATTTAGCCTAGCATATGCTACTATCATATCTGTTGGCTGATTCACTCCCATCTCTACAACGTCTGTGCAGATCCAGGCATGAGGATCATTTCAAGCTGCTGCTTGAAAATACATTAAAATCCCGCTGCTCTTACTGATTGAAATCGTGCTCAATTGTCAAATTTTGATCCAAAAAAATCTTGTATCAAGGAGTTCTCAACAGAACGTATAGCTAACCTGCATAGTGTATTAAAAGTCTTAAATACCCCTTTGAATGCTCTATCGAATGGTACCAAAAACTCGTTCATGTTCCACCAAAAATATTTCTATAATTGGCAAAAACAAAAAACGCGTTTTTG
Organism: Mucor lusitanicus; assembly: GCA_010203745.1. Classification (NCBI taxonomy): domain Eukaryota; kingdom Fungi; phylum Mucoromycota; class Mucoromycetes; order Mucorales; family Mucoraceae; genus Mucor; species Mucor lusitanicus. Next base: position 825,642 of record JAAECE010000009.1, on the reverse strand, counting down.
GTCGAAAAGTCGCGTTTTGTACTAATGATGACTCAAAATGGTACTTGGATGTGGTAGACGACATCTCTGGGCCTCTGTAGCACTATACATGTCATGGTAAAAAATGTCGTTTTGAGGCTCAAAAACGCGATCGTTTGATTTTCGAGAAAAAGCATGAGGGGTACCTCATGGAAAATGGGCCATGGATTTCGACCCAAAAAAAATCGCAATAATGCACCAGCATAAGAGTACTGGCTGAGAGAAATTGATCGGTGCCACTCTGGCGATCTGAAATGGCCTGTGGGAGGAGAAATAGCGATCGGAAACCATCAGGTTTTGCTGCATTTTGGCTTATTGAAGTCTCTAATTGAGGTGAAATGGATAAGATATGCAATTTGAGTAAGCTGCGTTTGTTCATCTGAATGTCCTGAGTCTAGAAAAGACGAGGTGTTGCCTTCTGATTTGCCTTGAAGGCGAAAGAATGATATAATATACGGTATGGCTCTGAATTTCACTGTCAAAGCAGTACACTGCGGCTTGAAAAAGTGATTTTGTTTAGCTACATGCTTTTTTTCGAGTAGAGCTGCACATTGAATGCCTTCCTAGCTATTTAACGCTTGTACTTGTGCAGGTTGTATACAAACACACGCCCCTGGTGCACCATGAAAGCTCTTGATGTCGCTCAAGGTAACACACACCCAGGAAAGTTGCACGTTTTAGTTTTTCTACAGTTCTGCCTTTCCTCCCTTCTCTTCATTCATCGGCTGGCATCAATTGGCATGAGAAACGTCCTTGATCATTGCAGAATATATGAGCATTATTACATCTGCCTGTTGTAATCAGCTCTGGATTCGACATGGATTTGTGTGGTACGCCAACAACATGTATAACAGGAACATCATCTCATCTTGCAAGACAGTAGTGGTGCCCCTCATCTATGGCATGTATATATCTAATGATTGATCTATGCCAAGTCAATAGTAACAAGATGAGCTACTATAGACAAAGAGTCCAGCATTGCTTATTTCTAGAAAAAAAAAAAAGAGGTCTCATAGACATGTCAGCTCGAAACATGGCATGATTCTTCTCCGCCTACTGATTTTATCTGATAGCATCTCTCGCTCTCATTTTGCTCTAAAATTCAACTATTGCACAAGATGATTCTATTTGGTAATGTATCTCTTGATTTAGATCCCAGTTTTGATAATTGCAAAACGATGTGTATACCTCTTCATGTCCCCAATATGCCCATTATCAAGGATCATCTCTCATGTCAACCTCGCTCAGAAATGATACTGTATGAAAATCAACATCAATGCAATGTTTGTGGAACGTAAAATCTATTTTCATCCATGATATAGACTCCACAGAAATCTCGCGTCTTGTTCTTTTTTGGCGCGCAAATGCGTCAACCCTATAAGCATCATGTGTGGTGTGCCATTGAACAATAATATACTAGTGAGTATTTCATCATGTTTCGGTGGGAACTAAATGTCAATGTGTTTATGAAAGGGGTTTATTGAAAACCCCGAAACAACACACACATCACGCATTCTACTATACATTGTTTACTGCTATAGGCATTGCTAGACGACATGCAATGACAAATATGATGTAATCTTTGTTGGTAGATGGCGTCTCTTTCACAGCTGCCATGTTGGTTTCTATGGATACCATTCATCCCAAGAGAAAAAAGGAAAGACCCCCCCCCCTCCCTTCTTGGTGTGAAACAACATGTCGATTAACGGGATAGAAGATCCAAATCTCCCCAATCTCTACGATCAGTGCCATCGCTTGTGGTATACCACATTCGTCACTTGAATCTGTGACACGTGTCTTATATAAAATAACATAGCCATGAGCGACTTTTTCATCTTGCTTCTTTTTCTCTTTCTTCTCTCTACACACACATTTTATAAATTCAACAACAATGGCCGGTGGTGGTGAAAATCCTAAAACTAAGCAAACTCCCAAGAACAAGGCTTGTCTCATCTGTATTGATGGCTGGGGTATCTCTCCCAACGCTGATCACCATGGTGATGCCATCTACAATGCCGAAACTCCTGTCATGGATAAGCTCGAGAAGGAGGACCCCTTTGTCCCCATTGCTGCTCATGGTCTCTCTGTCGGTCTTCCCGATGGCTTGATGGGTAATTCTGAAGTCGGTCATCTTAACATTGGTGCTGGTCGCATCGTCTATCAGGTAAGATTGACGGCAATGCGCGCGTGTGGTGAGACCGCCGCCGCTTGTTTCATATATATACGAGACAGATGAAAACTGATAATATCTGTGTAGGATATCGTCCGTATCGACCTCGCCATGAAGAACAACGAGTTTGGTCAAATTGAAAACATCAAGGGTGCTTTCGAGCGTGCCATCAACGGTAACGGCCGTCTCCACTTTATGGGTCTCGTCTCTGACGGTGGTGTCCATGGCCACATTGACCATCTCGTGTCTCTCTTGACCGCTGCCAAGGCTGCTGGTGTTCCCGAATCCTACATCCACTTCTTTGGTGATGGCCGTGACACTGCTCCCAAGTCTGCTGCCAAGTACATGCAACAACTCGTCGATGCCATCAAGAAGCTCGGCTATGGTAAGATTGCTGACATCAACGGTCGTTACTATGCCATGGATCGTGATAAGCGTTGGGAACGTGTCCAAGTTGCCTTTGACGGTATGACCCAAGCCAAGGGTGAGAAGGTCTCTGACCCCGTCAAGGCCATTGAGGACCGCTATGCTGCTGGCGAGACTGATGAGTTCTTGAAGCCCATCATTGTCGACGAGGCTGGTCAAATCAAGGACGACGATACCATCTTCTGCTTCAACTTCCGTTCTGACCGTATGCGTGAAATCGCTCAAGCTTTCGGTATTGCCCCTTGTCCCTTCGACTCTCCCGTCCCCAAGAACCTCGAGCTCTACACCATGACTCAATACAAGGGCGACTTCCCCTTCAAGATTGCCTTCCCTGCTCAATCCATGGACAATGTCCTCGCCGAATGGTTGGCCAAGAACGACGTCCCTCAAATGCACATTGCCGAGACTGAAAAGTATGCTCATGTCACCTTCTTCTTCAACGGTGGCACTGAAGCCCAATTCGACAAGGAAGAGCGTGGTTTGGTCCCCTCTCCCAAGGTCGCCACCTACGATCTCCAACCCGAGATGAGCGCTGCTGGTGTCGCTGAAAAGGTCGCTGAGGCTCTTGACTCCAACAAGTACCCCTTCGTCATGTGTAACTTTGCTCCTCCTGATATGGTTGGTCATACTGGTGTCTACGAAGCTGCTGTCAAGGGTGTTGCTGCTACCGACAAGGCTATCGGCGTTGTTCTCGAAGCCTGTAAGAAGAACGGTTACGCCCTCTTTGTCACTGCTGATCACGGTAACGCCGAGAAGATGATTGCCGATGATGGCAAGAGTCCCTTCACCGCCCACACTTGCGCCAAGGTTCCCTTTGTCATGGCTGACAAGGATGCCAAGTTCAAGTCTGATGCTGAGGGTGCTCTCTGCGATGTTGCTCCTACAATTCTTGCCTACATGGGTCTTGACATCCCCAAGGAGATGACCGGAAAGTCCTTGTTGGCTTAAATTTATATATAATTTTGGTTTTTCATTATATTTTTTAGATATACACAGCATTTTTTCATGATAAAAAAGAGATAAATAAAAAACAACCGTTTGCATGTAAATTACCATGGATGTAGAAAACGCTTGAGTGCATGATCATGGTGGTGGTCGCCTTGTTTCTCTGTTTATTCTAGAGTGCCACGAAATGCGCTAATCCGTGTAACAAGGACATTTCCAGTGCTTCATTCGCCGCAGATCTATAGATTTTGTCATTTTCATGCTGTGGTGCAAGGCAAGGTTGACCTTGGTGAGTGATCTGCTTGATCATAAGGCTATAAATCAACTATACACATACACACACACTGACAGATGCCTTGGCCGTAACAACATCGCAACAAAGCCCAATTTCGGCATATCAAAACCCAGAGAGATGTCGACGATGAATCCTATCAAATCAAATGGGCTTTTAAAATGCAAAACGTTATCTCTGTGTTTGTATTCTCGTTTTGGGAAATATTTGAGGGAGAGGGACAACAAGACCAGCAGCGAGAGCAAGCAAAAAAGTGCTGAAAGCGAGAGAGAGAGGCTTGTGTGTATATTTTTTTTTGTTTTTTTCGCTTTCTCCTACCAAAAAGATGCCATCGATACTGCCAACACAGATAAATGAACCGCCTCAGAGGCAATTCTTTAGCAAAATCACATCCACAAAGAACCATAATACCCGTCATTTCATGTCTGGCAACAACACAATACCTCTAGACACTCATACAGCCACGCATAGACATCCCACAGCATTACAACAACAGCACCATCTGTCGCTATCAGACAACTCCAAATTCCTACTATGCTGCTTCATGTGGTACGTCTGCTCCTCACTGTCGAGCAACACAGCCAAGCAGATTATGAACATCTTCAAGTACCCAGTGACCTTGACCTTTGTACAGTTCCTCATGGTCTCTTGCTGGTGTGCCTTGATGGAGCGAGTCTTCAAGTCGTCCGGCATCAAGAGGCCCACCAAAGCCATCATACAGACCATTGTCCCCTTGTCGTCGTTTATGATTGTGGGTCATGTGTTTTCCAGCATCAGCATCAGTCGAATTCCAGTGAGCCTGGTGCATACAATCAAGGTAAGAAAAAACAGGGAGAGCGCCATGTCAAGACTAAAATCAGCGGCATACAGGCATTAGCACCCTTATTCACCGTTCTGTTCTACCGATTCATCTTCAACGTGCACTATTCGTCGCAAGTGTACACGGCCCTGATTCCACTGACGATGGGCGTTATTTTGGCCTGCTCGTTCACCTTCTCCAACAACCTCATTGGGCTGGGCTGTGCGTTCTGCTCGTGCCTGGTGTTTGTGATGCAGAACATCTTCAACAAGAAGCTGCTGTTCAAGGAGTCCAAGATGGGCGAGCACAACCCCAACAAGCTGGACAAGATGAACATGATGTTCTACTCGGGCTTCATTGCGTTTGTGCTGATGATCCCCATGTGGCTCTACTACGACGGCTATCTGTTTCTGATCTACCGCGAGTCGGTGCAGCTGGACGTGAGCAAGACACGCTTGCTGGTCTACTTTTTGCTGAATGGTACCACGCACTTTGCACAGAGTTGGTTTGCGTTTACGACATTAGGCATGTCTTCACCTGTTACGTATTCAATTGCATCTTTGGTGAAACGTATCTTTGTTATTGTCATGAGTATAATTTGGTTTGGACAACAAGTCAGCTTTAGTCAGACACTGGGCATCGCATTAACCTTCATTGGCCTCTGGATGTACCAAAAGGCCAAGCGAGAGATCGACCAGGGCGAGACCAAGGCCAATGAAAACTCGCTGCAGGTGCTGCCCACCACCACCACAAGCAGCCTCGAGATGGGCCCGCAGCAGCCAGGCAGCATCAAGAAATGGATCGATAATCGCCTGAATAACGAAAAAATCTTGTAATAAAAGTGTTGTACAAATAGACTTGTTTTGTAGCTTATAAACGAGTTGTCTGTTCTAATTGATCTTTGCTACGACCAACTATAAAAAGGAGAGTCCCATTTTCCCTCTTTTCTTCCTTTCTTTCTCCCTCCCAAAAAAAAAATGTCTTCAGATTCGCCTATCGTTCAGGTGCCTGAGCCTGAAGAGACGTACAACAGCCAGGACCTTATTTATTCAGCACAGCAGCAGCAACCGCAGGCAACACAGCAGCAGCAGCAGCAGCAGCAAAATGAGCAGATGGACGAATTTGATAACCACGACGCTATTCCTCAGAAACTCAAGCTGGACCTCAGAGGCACCCGTATGGAGCTCCACAGAGACACACTGATTAATTTGCCCGAGAGCCTGCTGATTGCCATGTTTCCCAACGGCCTCGTCCTGGCACGACCACCCGACGAATACGAGGACGATGACGAGGACGACGAAGAGGACTATGATGGACTCTCACGCCATTCCGTTGGCGTGGACGAGCAAGTCAACCTTGTGGACTTTGACCCTGCCTGTCTGGAGTATGTGCTCAAGTTCTATACACACGCGGCCCAAGTTCGGGACCAAAACCAGCAGGATGCCGATCTGCAGAGACTACTAACAGCATCAGCAGCATCCTCGCCCGTCTACTACACACTCTTGACAAAGCAGCCCATCATTGTCCTGCGTGAGGAGCTCGAGTACTTTTGTCTGCCAACCGAAAAGAACCAAGATGCAAAGCACCTCAAGCTGGAATCGGGCAAATACCTCCAGGAGCACGATCACATCTTTGACGCACTGCAAAAGAACATTTCAAGAGAGAACAACGTCGCCGAGCAGCACCTGATTGACATGCTGTGTGATGCTGGCTTTCAGCGAGACGATCGATGGGGATACCGCGAAATCGAGCCATTAAAGACCACGATTGTCAGTATGGCGCTTGTGCTGCTCAAGACCATTGGACCCAACAACCACATGGCAACAGCGCAGAAGCTGTTTTTGTTTTGGAGAAAACCAGCAGTAAGTTGCCTTTCTGAGTGATGCGAGGATGAAATGGGCTAAAATTGCTGTTTGTAGCGCAAATGTTGGTGGGACGGTAATACCGTGGAATTAAAGGATCAGACAATTCGCTTATGGGCAAGGAGAACTTGGACATTAGAATTGGCTTTGGTTTAACGGAACAAGACAGATATACCAATCACTTATGTATTACATGTATTTCAACGTATAGAAAGGACAGCACCTATTCATCATTCAGACAACAACAAACACAAACGCATTGCACACAGACACACACAACAATAGCAACCATATCCCCCCCCCCCTTTTTTTTCTTCTTCTCCTCTTTTCCTTCCCCCTTTCTCTCTCTCTCTTTCCATTTTGTACTAGTAGTAATAAAATTTTATATATACACAAAAAAGCCTAAGAAAAGTAAAAGGAAATATCATCATCATCGCTATCCTCTTCTTCAAAGTACAGTCTAGTTTTACGATGCTCTTCTACATTGGGCACAGATGGCAATCGCTGACGAGCCATGACAGGAGGTGATGATGGTATCATGTTAGTAGTAGTAGGATGATGCGCAGAGGAGGAAGGGATAGGAGGCAACTGTGCTTCAACATAGTGGTTTGTTATGGAAGTCGAGTAAATGCTCTCTGGATCAATGGAATTGGACCGCTTCTTGATGGACGATGTCTTGCTGGACGAGGATGTGTTGCTGCTTTTGCTTTGATTCAACCATGCTCTGCGGGCTGTCGTGGTAGGTGATAAGAGATGGCCGCTCTCTGGAGGAGGGCCATGGCTGTTGCTATGGTGATGGGGCACAGGTGGCAGCGGCATTGTGTAGTGGTCCATGGCGTTTGACGTGGATGTCTGTGCGATGGAAGCAGGCGATGTAGGGCGAGAGAGCGTCTTTGCTGAAGCCGTTGAAGTAGAGCTACTCGTGGTAAGCTGTCTTGATAACATGCTTGAATCGTCGCTATCGGGTGTTGTCTTGGCTGGCTCCTTTTTGCGGTTGTTCTTTCGAGGAGGAGGATGCAGGCCCATGAATGCACCGCCAAAGGGTGATTTCAGCGCTGCTATGGCTCGATCTTCATCATCAAAAGGTGTCGAGGAGGATGCAAACGTAGCCGAGGTAGGTGTGTACATGTAATGTGCTGCCTTGTTGTTGGCAAGATGAATGTCGATGGATTTGACGGGCAATTTGTTGGATTTTGTGCTGGAGGGCCTTGACGTGGGTGGTGATGGAGTAATGGACCTACGCTTACCGCTGCTGCTACCTCTGAAAAGGCTCTTTTCAGAACTCGTCCTCGTTCTTGATATATTCTGATCCGATGCTGCCTTTTTAAGGGTTTTACCATCTGCTGTTGATAGCCAGAAACTATCCTTCAGCGGGCTGCTGGTGGTAGACGAATTATCCAATGCGCTGCGATAGCCATCATGTCGTTTTGTGTTTGGAATAGCATCTGCCAACTCGACTGAAAGCGGCAAGTGATGTAGCTGTGTCTCAATGGCATGCTTTTTCAGCCTGTTGTTGCCACCACTGTTGCTGCTGTGGATGCTGATGGAGTCAGGCACGGAGCTTACTATAACTGGAATTTTCGCACGAATTTCATCCACCTCGCCACCAAAGTTAAAAGTCAATTCCAAATGATGGGTAACAGCGACCAAAGGAGAGTCGATATCGTGCTCCAACGACAAATCCAGCTCTTGCTTGACTAATAAGGGCGTCGCGATAACACTGTAGTCTTGATCTTGTTCTTGGTGCTCGTCCAGGTTGTTTATTGTTGCGGGTATGACACGTTTCACGGTCTTGGAGAATAATCCGGCATCTCCGTACTTGACGAAGCTTTCGATAATTGGGCTGTCCCTCTTGACGCCTACAATAGTCATATCGGCTTCTGTTTTAGAGATATTGCGACACCTAGATACGAGAAATGCATGTGCGTAAGCAAAAAAAAAAGGATCGTGGCAATGGTACTAGATGCAAGATATTTACTTGAATGTGGTTGTTTCTATGATTTGCGTGTAGATTTGCTTGACTGAGAAGGCCTCGTTTAAGCTTTCAAAGTCAATCAGGATGGGTATATAGCCTTGTTCAGTGCAAACGATCTTTGGTGTCTCTACTCTGAAGCGCAACAAGTCATTGACGCCGTGCTCGAATGTTTTGGTGGTAATCATGGCAACCAAGTCTCTGGAGAGAAACATGTGTCGACGAATGACAATCTGGCGGCTCACTACAATCGATTTGTTGATGCCGCCCAGCGAGATCTTGAGCTGCACTTTGTAATCGACTCTGGCTCGTTGGCTGTGGAAGCTGCGAGGGTAGATATTGGGCACATCTAGTTCCCAGGGCAGTACATGCTCTCCCATGGATAGTATGGCGGGTTTTTGTAAGAGTCTCATCTTCAATTTCGGCAGTAGAGGTGTTGTCACTTGGTTGTTGTAGTCAAATGTCTTTACTGAGGACGCTCCTTTGAACTTGACTGTGATGGATTTGATTTTGAGGGCTTTCAGCAAGACGATACGCACATGGCCCTTGAGCATTTGGCTCTGCTCAATGGTGTCAATGTCATTGGTGGTGCCAATGAAGTCGAGGTAGCTGACGGCTGGCACAATCTCTGCTATCTGTATGCCTTCTTTCATGAAATCTATAGTGACAAAAGCCAAAAAAAAAAGAGAAGCAAGAGAAAGGCACAAACACAAGGAATTAGAGAGACGTTATAACACCGGCATTCAACTGTAAAAAAGGAAACTCAACCTCTAAATTCATTGTGTGCAACAAGCTGATGTTACGCTTTGGCATGATATCACTTGGCTGTCGTCGGTGCTCATTTGAGCAATTTTGCCCTGAAGGTTATTTTAGTAAAAAGTTACTCTGTTTGAAAAAAAACAGAGTGCGGTATAAGTGCATGGACAACGTGCTTATGGTACCACATTGATCTAATTGGTAACTGAAGAGGGCATTGGTGAACAAGCGATAATGGCCTTGATCCTGAATCTTCTTTTTTTCATTTCAATCGTTTGGGTGGCGGTGGTCTGCTATTGATGTTGTCGCTATGTTCACTCAAATGTAGCATAAAGCGGCTATAGTCAAAAGCGACATTGTCATGGACCAGTGCTGGATGGTTGGGATATCTGCTATTGAAAGTATATATATCAAACCCCAATTCTTTTTTCTCATTGTTTATTCTTCCAGGATGTCCTGAGAGTACAAACATTATAGTATGCAGATCGTCTTTAATCTCAGGCCCCCCATCAATTTGGCTGTTGTGAATAGGGTAAAAGGGCTTTAATCCAACCTCATGTTTGCCTTTATATTGCGGAATAGAGACATGCGATCCATCTTGTTTTCCTTTTCGACTGTGAAGGAAGATTCGTTGATGTTTACGATTTTGGAGTAGGCTACACAAATTTGGATAATGGCATGGTTGCAACCCAGCCGCCGTGCGCTCGGGTTATCAAGATAGCAGTAATGTGCACCTATTATACTCCAGGTCATTTATCTGGCATTTCTTATTTGCAATGGCTTGACATGCTAAACTTGTCTCCAAGACCGAGGTTATTATACTAAACAGCGATGGATATTTGATGTTCGTAGAGTGGGCAACAGATCAACAGATCAACAGTTTAATGGTATACAGGGGCCTTTCTGTATAGTTCTTTAAGAAAAAAGCATAGTGCACAATAATGCCAGTAGTGCGATGAAGGAAGCATTAACGATGTCCGTATTCACAATCTTGACTGAGTACCAGAGTGATCAACTGACAATTGCAGAAGCGGCAGGAATCATTAATGCGCAATGTTACAAATGACTGTCGCTATCGCCAGCTTTATGTCGCTTTTTATTCACGCCTCTCAGGATACATACACAGATCAAGCTTTTTCCAAAGTTCTAGATGACAATTATCATCAGAAATCGAAAACTGACATCGCAATCAGAGTTGTAGTAGATTGAATAATCCAGCATTCGTCAACATCTCATCGTCATCTTGGGATCCAGCATAACCCATATTTCCAGATCGCGGTCCACCATACTCTAATGTTCGCACGGTCTTGAAATCCATATCCTCAGACTTTGCACACCTCAGGTCACACCATTCTAATCACTGGAAATTCAAGGCGCCTATACTGAAACTGGTACACCAAATGTGGAGACATTGCAATGCGCATCCATTCAATCTATTTGTTCAGTACGTGGGTGCATTTCGGATGGTACTATGTCGACCTTAATAAAAGGATACTTTGAGGGTAATCCGCATAATACACAACAGCACAGTTTACGATCACTCCTCCAATAATTTTTGTAAGTTATTATCCATATCTTCACCAAGCAATTACTATATTTTTCTTCAAAATACGACAATGCCCGCCTTGCTATAATCTAACACACTTGTACATTCAACATCATGGTGAAGAAGTGGTTCAAATGCCAAATTAGATGCTTACAAATAAAAATAAAAAACTTGATTACCTCTTCTATTTTGCAACAGAAAGGGTATATCTTGGAATCACCGTTCGCCTCTCTATTGGGGTCTTGTTTCTCTTTTTACTTCTCTTTACATTTCGATTTTGGCATTTGAATGGAATGAGCGTAGACGGTAGTGATGGCAAATGTTGCCAGAAAGATGTTGGAGTGATTGGATTCAAGATTAGATGAGTTGCGGTTGTTGATACATGGGATGATTTTCGAAAATATACAATTCTGAGCACTGATATTGGCAAGATCCATAAGGAAAGCTGTTAATTACGAGTGTCTAGAGGTAACAGATTGATAGAGGGGTTGTTGGGCAAAACTGTAGTTGGGGCTGCATAGAAAAACTTTGCACTTGCACCGAATGATGCTAAAAAGTACACAAACGTTTTTGCGTGTCAAGGTTTTGATCTTCCAAGTTCCAGTCTCAGAATATTGACACCAGTGTACTGAAATTAGCACGCACCTATTATGTCAAATCTTGCGAGAAAAACGATGATATAATTGGATTTTGGATTGGACGAAGGGGGGTCATAATCATATTAACAAACTTGCAGTGGCTACCTTAGTTGTTACTTAGTTGAATGATTCTTGCAGTAGTTTGGCAGCAGGCCGGTGATAAAGTTTACTAATTTCAACCACCCCAATGTTTATCTACTGTATAAAATGACAACTCTATCGTACACAACTATTGTTTTAACTTTATATTCGGTATACAAAGGAATGAAATGCACAGCAGATAGCAGTAATATCAAGAAGTAATAGTCTATTAGAAGCTGCATTGAGACATGACAAGTGAAGTTTTGTATAATTTCTGAGGGTGGTTTCTAATAAAGTGAGGTACAAACGAAACTAACATCGCTTTTTGTCTGATGATAATCAGTGTGTAGTCCCAAGATATAGCAACTGTTTGAAGTCTGGATCAGATTTGTAGTATTAGTATTAGTGGATCTACAAGGCGCTAAAGGTACTTTTCCCAGCCAAAGCGTCCGAATTCAACCCTCAATATCTTGTCTTCTAAGCCGTTCTAAATGCTCGAAATAGTGCCAAATGATTGCTATCAATCACCATTTACATCCTGAACCTTTGTTTTTATTTTTTTTGGGTCGATCCCAATCGTCGAAAATTCACATTTTTTCATGAGGTACCCCTCATGGTTTTTATTGAAAATCAAACAATCGCAATTTTAGACATGAAAACGACACTTTTTACTATGATATGTATTAAATCAAAATGACCGCACAGATGTCGGGTAACCTGTGCAACTGCTATTTTGAACGTTGTATATGCTAAATCTCGACTTTTCCAGGAAAAACTGCATTTTATATTTTCTCAAAATGTTTTATCTTTTCATTCTAAAAATAGTTTAAAATTTACACCATTGAATGCGCCTTCAAATTCTCCCCTTAAGTTTATTAGAAAGTAGTATACGCTGAGCACACTTTCTATAGCTAATTTTAACAAAAATGTTTACAAATGTCAAATTATGTCGATATTGATTCAAAAAAAATCATTTGGGTACAGTCACCACAGTAAAAAATGTTCATTGTACACGTCATTCAGATTCCGCGTGCTCTGTGCTGTGGCAGCCTATTGACTGCAGTCACCCTTAGCAACGCGTCTTTATTTTTTATTTTTTTTTTTCTCGCACTGTTTTTGCACTGCACTGTTTCTATTAAACCATATACTTTTTATTACTATTGATTAAATACAACATCACTTTTGCCCAAAGAAAGCGTGCCTTTGCAACCACCAGTACCCAAGACGACACCTTGGAAGTTTGTTACAGTAGGTATTAGCCGATAAGAGCCACCTTTGGCAGTACAATATACAGTAATACTAATCACACAGTTTATTTTAGACCAGTTCGTTACAATATATTGATTGTTGTGTTTGGTTTGTATTTGGTTTGTATATTCCCCTTCTTCTTTGGTTGCCATGGATTTGGTTGTCATGGATTTGGTTACCATGGATTACATTCATTCAGCCTTTTATTACTTTCTTTCTCGTAATACTGTGCATTCTTTAGTTTGCTCTATTGCAATTTATTCTTTCCCCCTTTTCTGCACGCAACTGTTTTTCTGTTGCTGTACCGCAGTGCTATAGTGTATCTTTTGTTGCATTGTATTACTGGCAGCCCTGCTCTATTTTGGAGTAGCCTTGCATTCATTTTGTTCTTCAAGTATTACTTCTTCTGTGATACTGGTGGTATTCGTGGTGTTTTTGCTTTGTATGAGGCAACCACGACGGTAATTTTTTTTACTACTTTTTTCTTTCTTGTACTCATCATTTTGATGGTACACATTGCATGTTACATTTTTGTATGTAACTGTGCTGCGATGTTTTTGTTGTTCTTTACCACATTATTCTAGTGATGCCCTCTTGTTACTTTCCCTTTTTTTTATGATTCTTTGAGCCATAACCCTCTTTTTTGGTTGTGTGGATAAGCCTATCGTTGAAGCACAACTACACTTTTTGATTCAGAGGCTGGGGGTAGATAGGCTGCCCTCACTTGATTGGTATCACTTACTTGGTGCTAATTGAGAGTCTCAAGCGTTTGCACTATAAGCTGGGGTGTGTAGTAAGGCATATTCTGGCATTTTAGGGGATTTTGATGATGGAATTGCTAAATTACTGTATTTAGTAATACTTAAAACTCCGCCTAACGTCAAAACAGAGGGAAACCCTCGCAATTTTTTTTTCTGGCATGGGGTGTCTGTAGGGCAAATAAAGCGTTGTGATTGGCTCATATTTGGAGACAGCTCAGAGAAATAAAGCATTGATAATAAAACTAAAAATGTGATTGAAATGAGAAAAGCAAGACTAAACATTCAAAATGCATGGTACAAATGGCTTAAAATGATTACACAGGATACCACTATATGTATCAGACATGATCAAATACACTTACTATCCTAAAAAAAGGACTTTAAGACTAACTCCAAGCCTGTTCATGGTTTCTAAACGTGCAATCACGCATTTTTTTTGTATTGATGAGCCAATAAAATGTGAATTTCGAAGCCGCTTTGTTCCATAGCCTCCTTGATAACTTGCTAATTTTTTGTTATGGATGGATACTTATCATATTGGTGAATTATGCTTCCAAGAGTATCCTACTATGGCTTGCTTTGTTGCACTCCAGTAAGCCTTTCAGTTTAAGGTATACGGATTTTTACAGGAAAAATGTCATACATAAACTGGGCCTGTTCATTTCCCAGTGAAAGAATGCTATTGATATGATGGATCTAGCACTCAATTCACAAAGGATTCACTGTGGGACGAAATCGTGGTCAAAAACAAATAAAGCGTCTAATGATTTGCATACATGTATATCAATAAAGCGACAGATCTTCATAAGCATCACTTATTCAATGTAAAATGATCAATGGCTAGAAAAGCACATACTTCTGCGTCATTCCATTATTTGACACACCCAAGCTAATGCAAATGACCATCTCTCTCACCATTCTAATAGGTTATACTAGCTGTTTGATTTTTATGCTATCTCGAAAGAAAACAGTCTGGTTTTTATTCGTATTCATCTATCGCATCCACGCAGTTAAAGCATATCTGGGATGATGGCAGGGCATGATTTCATGATCTACAGCGCCACTCATCAACAAGAGAATTCTACCCAACAAGGGCTTCACTATTCTCTCTGCACCTTCGGGTAATCCATGATCGTCAGGGCGACTGTAAATCTTGACTTCGCCTCCATGATCTGCGATCCAGCCAGGGTTCAAGTAAAACACCACTGTAATGCGTCTTTGATGCGTATCCGCTGGATTATCTGTAGGTAATGCATCGCGATGTCGTTCATATTTAGCACCTTCAGGGTGGAAATAAGCCAGTTGGTATTCAGTACGGCCGTTGAGACGCACCATTTGTCTGATATCATGCATCAAGGGACCTTGGATAAACTCGAGTATCTTTTGAAAGTGAGGAGGTGTGTCGACAATGCCTTTTTGATGGTCGGCTTGGTTCTCAGGATCAAACCTGTTATGCAACACATCATGAGTTTGTATGCCTATACGCTCTTTTCCTCATCCTACATACCACAAAATCGAATCGTCTCTAGCAGCTGTGTCTCGAGAGGGATCGTTTTCACTAAAACTACTTGCAGGAATGAATTGACCTTGTTCCAGTAATTGCACCGATTCATTATGGGCGCCTAATTGTAAAAGCAAAGATGATGAGTCATTGCATCCTTTATCAGATACACAATAAGCCTTATACCTCTCAGCGTGTCCAAATCCAATTGTCCCTCCAATTCAGTCCACCCTTTGCTATACAGCTCTTCCACAGCTTCAGGCGTCAGACAACTCAGATCCCACGAACCACTGTGTCTTTGATACTCGGTTGTATTGAGCTCATGATAAAACAGTCTTTGGGCCACAGAGAGCCCACTTTCTTGCTGATCCAAGTACTTTAGTAACTCGCTCTCGGATATCTCCTCGACAATCTCCATTTCATCTTGCTCGTAGTCTTCAGGATGGTATTCAAAGTCGGAAGGCAAATCACTCTTGTCATCTGGAAAGTCAGGTAAATCACTGGCATCTGTGGCAGCCATGCGCAGAATGCGATCTTCTAATGATGCGTGGTCTTCTTGTTGCTGATTCATGTTGGATAATAGGACGCGATTCAATCGTGTGTGAATGAAAGAAAAAGAGGAGGATACTTTATGGAAGAAGGCGGAGAGGCTACTACCTTGGATGTGACAGCTGTAGGTGTGGTAGCCATGCTGGCCAGATTATCAGGCTTCAATGTGATGTAATGAAAGCATCATGGATAGGCATGTAGTGATATCTGAACGGATGTATGCCATCTATTTAGCCAGAAGAGTGAAGCGAGCTGCCTTGAGGGGCGAGATGTTTAGAGGCTACCCAGTAAATGCGGTTGCTACGTTATGGCGGCTCGATAGATTGGCATGCACTGCTGACCTAGCAATCGACCCAAAACTGCATTGTAACTCAATCTGATACAAAATGATCCGTCCAGGTGGATTGTCATACCTTTATCGGCAGCCGGTATTCTACAGATAATTAGTGATTATGCTAATTCTGCGCACATTTGCAATCGAGATCCTGTCAAACACTGAGTATTCTTTGGGCCAAGCAAGAGTTGTAATCAGCACCTGCCTGGTGAGCACAACAAGATGAGAATAAACAGCAAGCAAACAAAGCAACAACAACATCAAATCGACCTAGTAAATTGGTTACACATAAAAACATGCGTCAAATCATGACTTAAAACGAAAAACTCACTATTGTCTGCTTTTCTTCTTCTTTTTGTTTACCAAGTATCTCTTTTTCTAGGCGCCTGTTTATCCCCCCACCCTTTTTCTTACACTAAGATAGACAATAAACAAGAACAAGATATACAACCATGGTAACTCAATCTCTTGCAAAGCAAAATTACACTCAAGCAGCAGAAGATGCTGTTAATCAACAAATTCAAATGTACCAAATGGCTCAGCAGACGTACATCGCTGCTGCTGCTTATTTCAATAATGCAGAAGTAGCATTGCCTGTAGGTAGCTCTGTATTGCGAGGTATGGCATGAAGCGTCTCATCATTGTTTTGTATAGGGCTTTACAAAGTTCTTTCATGAGCGTGCTGAACATGAAGGCAAGATGGCGCAACATTTGATTGACTATCAAATTACGCGTGGAGGTATCTGTATTATCAGTGCTATTCCTCAGCCCTTGGTAAGTGTTTGGTTTGGTGTGGAGTGTGTGTGCGCCGTGTAGACTGATTCAATTATGAAAAGATTGATTGGAAATCTGCTACCAATGCCGTTGAAACTTGCTTATCCCTCGAAAAGGATGTCAACAAATCGTTGTTGAGCTTGACCGCCTTGGCCATCAACAATGCGGATGCTCATTTGCGCCATATCCTCAAGTAAGTTGCAACGTGTGTGTAATGGCGCCATCATAGTAGTAACACTGTAGTATATCCGCAGGAGTGGCCATTTAAAGTACAAGGTAGAGACCATCTCCAATGTCGCCAAGGGCTACACTCAAATCAAGCGAGTCGGCGGAGAGGGCCTTGGATTGCACATGTTGGATCAAGACTTGTACAAACACGAAAAGTTTGTTGTTTGAGCTGTTGTACTTGTGTTGCAATAAAAACAAATAATCGATGCGAGCGTTTCAAGTGCTCGCTGTACACACACATTTTGACGGATAAACTGCGATTCAAATGACAGGAGTATTATAGTGCCTATAGTAGCATGGAAGAGTGAGATTCTGGATCCGTGCTTGAGCCAATGACGGCATTTTTGGTGTCCATCTATCTCAAACCATAATGTTAAATCCCATGTGGTAAACTTTTTTTTTCCAGTCTCTTTCTTTTCCTTTACGCTTACATTAACCAAGATGCCCAACAGCTTAGCCAGCTTGACCGACAGCATCGAGACAAACAGCATCACGCACACGATTGGCAATCTGGCTCGTGCTGCAACCACCCGCCATCGCCACTCACAGCATTTGAGCTCGACCAGTGCGCTGCCTGTTCCGCCACCACCTCAGCACACCAATGTCTCGAGCCATCCTCATGACCATACAGCAACCACAACCGCAACCACAACCACAGCGCACCGCTTGTCAGCCGACTACTCGTCCAGCGCACCCAATCATCTCTCCCACTCGCCCTCCAGCAGCGCATCTCATCTAGACAACAGAAGAAATTCGGCAGTAGGTTTATCTGCTGTCGATGGCCCGATTAATAATATGACAATTGAATTTGATGGCGGAACTCACGTCATTGTACGACCCAACCGTATTATCAGAGGCAAGGTGGTTTTGACCGCTGTTGAAAGACTCTATGTCACAAGAATTCGGGTCAAGGTAAAAAACAATGAGTGCAAACATGTGCAAAAGGGAAACTGACTTGCAGCAACGCAGTTTCGTGCAGAGGAAGTTGCCATTGTGCGCATCGATGAAGGAGGAGGCGAAAACAAGGGCGGCGAACGATTGCATGAGACTATCACTACCTTCTTTGAGGCAGATTGGAAGCTGTGGGGCAATGATGCTACGGGTAATATATACACTATACAGAGATCGCACTTGGTCTAAAAGAACGTCATGTCTAACACTACTGCAAAGCTTATTCACAAGCTGGTTGGGATGAATTAGAGCCTGGAAAATATGAATTCCCATTTGCATTAAAGGTAGTTTGTTTTTTCGGGGCATACACGCTTATAGGGATAGGATCTAACCATGGCCTGTAGTTTCCAAACGTCAACTACCCTCCTTCCATGGAAGAGCCCAAAGGATTCAGCATTCGCTATGTGTGGACAGCTCAGGTAGATGGACCTGCCCTTCAATCTGGATTGAAAAGCAGAGAATATCTTACACCGTACAGACCAATCATTGTATCAACACCAGGTAAGATCGGCGACTGATGAGTCAGTGCCCTGCTAGTTTCCATCTACACATGGCTCACTGATATCCCATGTAGACCGTCAATGGGAGTATAGAAAAACGCTGATGCGAGATAAACGAACCGTTGCCGCCGAGGTGATGGCCAAGCTGATGAAACAATCCTACTGCCCGGGTAAGCCTTAAATCACTGCTGCTGCCAACATGGGTATAAGTATTAACGCCCTTGTATGACTAATAGATGAGCCATTTGTCATGCATTTAAAGATATTCCTGGGTCAATCTGATTCTCGTATCACATCAGTGGGATTCAAATTTCGCAAGCACCATGAAGGAAAGATGCTGGTTCAACGAGGCACCGCGTTCAGAGAGCACATCCGCATCGTGCTGCAGGGTCAAATCCCTGTGCCTGGCTCAGATTTCAAGTTTGAGCAGGACATTTCATTCGACGTGCCTACTCGATTGGTGTCTCCCTCCTTCATATCGCACCACACCCGCGTCTACTACGACATTCAATTCCAAATCACAATGGAGCACGGCGGCCTATTCAAATCGACACATACGTCTGAATTCGCCATCCCCATCACCATTGCCAATTTGCCCTATGATCAGCTGTTGCGCATTCCTGGTTTGACGTCCATTGCGTTTTACAAGACCAACAAGGAATGTCCTCAGTTCTTTGACCCCACCTTGGAAGAACCACCAGAGCAATCCGCACTGCCAAGTGAACTCTTGGGCTCCATTCAAACCGCTTTAATGACATCCACGCCTCGCGACGACCCACCCAATTACTTTAGTATCCCCACCTTACCACCACAATTAGAACTGCGTAAGGAACGTAAGGAGAGATCAGTGTACCTAACCAGATCAGCGAGAGGCAATGTGCACGGTGCAGAGTTAACAGAGGCCATGGTGATTCCTGGATTATTTGATGAAAGCTGGTAGATGCTTTGTATTACCCCCTCCCCACCCCTCTTTAATGTGTATATATTATATTAGTGCTATGTAGACCCATCACCCCCCTTCTTCACTTTACACACTGGAGAGTGATACATCTCTTGTTGTTGGTGTTGACAAAACCCTTTTCAAACTTAGTTTTGTAACCAAAAAAATGTATAAATTAGCATATATTATGATTCAATGTTATTAAACAATAGTGTTTGGCAGCTCTCCTATTGTCATTGACAGCAGTAGTGTAATGATAAGCATACTTGAATGTTGTTTTTCAAGCTCTCGTCTGATTACTGAGCTACAGAGGCCTAGAGATGCCGTCTACCACATCCAATTACTATTTCGAGTCATCGTTAGTACGAAACACGACTTTTCGACCAAAAAAGCATTTTTTGTTTTTGCCAAAAATATACAAGTATTTTTAGGGGTACATGACAAAGTTTTTGGTACCATTCGATAGAAGAATTAAAGAGGTATCTGAGACTACTAGTAAGCTACATAGATAATGTAAATGTTTTCTAGAGAAATACTCAAGAAAAGGTTTTTTTTTGCCAAATTATGGACCATGGATTTCGACCTAACTGCACAGAAACCCTTCTGAATTTAAATTGGGGCTCCAAGCAGTGAATGATCGTCAAATACTTGATTTCATCAATTGAACTGATAGATTGATCTTCAATAATGGTAGACAGTAAGGACTTGTAGTAGCGCCGGATTGTGGTCTTTACAGTTTGGTCCAGACGTATGTTGGTTATTTTGCAGTGTTATGAGCTTCAGTCACTTTAAAGTCATTTTGACAGAGGATTTAACGAAGAGTAATGAACATTTGATGCTGCAATATGTATCCCCCTCGTCTTCCCTATCCATGACCCTCATACTCTCCAGTGTCAGTAACAAAATTAAGCCAACATTCAACCCATGCTAGCTGTAACCCAGTTACGCAGATCCATCTTTGTTGTTGATGTTGACAACCTTTTCTTGTTTAAAAATAGCTCTATAAAAGTCTATAAAATAGCATTTAGTACACTAGGCTGCTTGTCTTTCTTGACCTTCATTTCATAAAGGTGAGGATAGTATTATAAGAGTATGGCAGCTACGACACAACAAGAAGCACAATCCCATTCACATGATGTTCTCTACATGATACCCAGCACCAAATACCAATATGAAAAGGATGGTGAAAAGACGCTCCAGCAAGACCACATGGAAGATGACATGCCAGCGAATATCACGCAAGTCAATCGCAACGGCATGTTCTCTTCGAGATCGCCCGCACTGACTCACATCCCTCGCAAGCATGTACCAGTCCAATTATACGATAATCCATCCCCGGCATTATCCATAAATGATGTACCATCTTCAACAAGATCCATCAGTCGTCGCCGTAAAAACCTCAATAGTAATAAGTCTCGCTCACTCTCCACAAAAAAAGCACCACTACACAAGTCTTTTTTCCACAAGTTGAAGTCATTCTTTTCGCCTTCCAGCAGCAAGGATTGAACTTTTATTTCACAATCAGGACTGGGCAATGGACGTGAGATTGCACGTAATCACTAAAGCTACCCATAAAGAATCTGTTTTCGCAACCCAATTAGTCCAATGCATACTCTCAAATAAAGAAAAGTACCACCACATACCTCTTCCATCCTGAAAGATTTCTGCTTCCCATAACTAAACAATCCATCGTCTTGGTATCCAGGAAATCAATCAGCACATTGCAGGCATGTGTGGTATCTGTCTTGAATACGTGTGTCTTGACTTGAAATCCTGCTGCTTTGATTTTGTCCACTACTTTGTCCATGGCTCTCATTTTTTCCAGCGTCAACTAGGATGAGCGACAATATCAATACACATCTTCTACTACTAAGCATCCCAATGCTCCTGGCTGTGGTATAATACACGTACCTCTTTTTCAATGGTCTCGAGCGAATCCGTAGGTGGCAGCTCAATAGACTCTGTCATTTGTCAGTCAGACCATGAGCGCGTGTTGTATGTTGGCTTTGGTATATATATATAAGCAAGAACTCACCTTGTTCGCCAAACTCACAATCCAGCACCATCACCATGATTGCATGAATTTCATCGGTAGGTCGCAGAAAGTTTTCAATGGCCCATTCTATAGTCTTGCTGGCTTCTTCTGATACGGGATCAATAGCAAGTGCGATTTGACGTGTTTTATTTGACATGTTGAGAATATAGGTTGAGAAGAAGAAGAAGGAAGAGAAAGGAGGCAAGTATGCTTTTATAATGCTATTTTCTCTCCACACTACTTGAATGATTGGACGAAATTCATTGCTTGGAATCACCTCTTTTTCCTCAAGAAAAGAAAACTCTCGTTCCACAGAGGAAATATCGCATGATATTCTGCATCATCGTGTGCTAAACACGCATTATGCCATCAAAAAGAAAATCCATGTACTGACAGATGTGTTGAAGTGTCTTTACAATTAGCTTTATTTATCTATACATGAATATGAGCATCTCTATTGCCCCAAGGTACTGTCGCAGCACTCAATGATCGGCTGCTCTTGGTCTACAGAAGCCTTCGTGTTCTCCTCCTCAGCAATGACAGCCTCGGCTGGCTGTTCTACAGGCTCAGCATCGGCCAACATCCCATTCGCATCCGTAGTAGAAACTTGTTCTTCATCCAATGTTTTCGGCACACTGTTGGATTCCTCTGCCACTGGCCCATCAACCACAGCCTCTCCTCCTTTACCAAAAAAGTTGTTGTCTGCAATGTATCGAAGGCACTGCAAAATGACACTCTTTTCCTGCATAATATCCTTTTCCAACAGCTAAATAGCGGCATGAGAACTCTTGTCACTCAGCAAATCATCAATGATCCCATCCATCCACTCACCTTGAACAAGAGATTGGGCCTCTTTTTAAACACGGGTGCATTTTTCGGCTGCTTGGGCTTGGGTTCAGGCTTTTCATGTGAAAATCCACATTCATCCCCTCGCTTGCATTTGCCCATCATGAAATACTTGCATCGTCTCTTGGGTCTATCCTCAGGCAGCAAGATCTTTCCCATTGCCGATGGATCCTTGGATGAAATGGCATCTTTTTCAGGGTCCATGATATCGTCAGAATCAGAATTCGAGTCGTACTGAGCATCTACTAGTGACGATTCCTCTGGTTTGCTCTTTTTGTTTTGCTGCTGCTGCTGCTTGTTTCTATCGTTTAATTTTCGCTTCTTGTTGTTCACGGGCAGCTCGCCACGAGCCTCTTTCTCAGCCATCTCCTGTTCCTTTCTGACTATATTGTCTTTGCTGGGCCAGTTCTTCTTTCTAGCTGCAATCCATGCTGCTAATTCTTCGGGTGTATCAATTCGAGGTGCATTGGGAGGAATCACGCCATCAGGCCGAGATCTAATGGAGAGCATAAAGTGTCAACTTGGGGGGGGGGCATGTATATTACCAGAGTTGTCCAAACTTACGGCTTTTTGTTGGTTTCCTTTCTTTCTTTTCCGTGCGCAATTTCCTCATGTTCTTGAAGCGCTGATTTCAGACACATGTGATCGCAACTGGGACACTGAATGTGAAGTTTCTCATGCTGTGCTACTGCAATGGCACTTTTCAGCCATCGATTGCAGCAAAATTTCGGCCTAGGATTGTATAAATAGACATGCAGAAACAAGCAGAGATCTATACATACTTTTTGGGAGAGGGGTCGTTCTCATTGACAGTTGTTTCTGTGGATGGAGCAGCAGCAGCGTTTGGGGCAGCAGCAGTGGCATTGGCATGTGTAATGTCATTGTAACTAATCATGGATCGTTGATCGTGCACAGCATAGTAATCAGCATAGTATTCTACAGGTGGATATTGCTCTTGCTGGCGGTTGTTTCCAAGCGTATTTGAGATGGACGCAGCAGCGAGAGCGCCCATTGCCTGTCGCTGTTGTGTCTGCTGTTGCAGTTGATACATCATGGATGACAGTGCGGCTGATGGATCTCCTTGTGGCACATGTTGCTGCTGTTGGGGATAGTTGGTATAGTATTGTGGATAGTAATATGGGTTGTAAGGGTATTGTGGTGGGTTGTTGTGGTTGTTATTGCCATCCATTTCTAAAAGCTTGAGTTGATCAAAAAGAAAAACTTTTTTGGCTTTTTTCGATTTGTGGTTTATTTTCCCTTTTTTCATGCTGAAGGTTTGAACGTCACGAAATATCGTTGTTATACCGTACATTATACAAAATGAGGGGTTTACAGTAAAAGTAATATCGGTGAAAAATAAGACACAGTAGCCAGGCTAAGCTATGAGCTTTTTGGCTTGCAACATTCCTCTTACAGGCTTCTAATACCATCAATTATCGTCAAATGCAACATGGCATTGATCTTGCCAGCTGCCAAAACTATTCAATTTCCGACAAAAATGGGATTCATTGGAAAATGGCAACGTTTTGGTCAAAATGGAATTCCTACGACTTATTTTCCCAAAAGCGAGTATAAAAAGTGTGAAATAATCCCATACACCCTTAAGCTTTTTAAAAGTACTTTTTAATGCGCTTCCAATGAATCTAATCATAAAAAATGTTTATAATAGGTATATTGAGAAATTCTCAAAAGTATGAAATAACGTTTTAGGCGAAAATATCAAGATTTTGCATACAAAGGTCTCACAAAAATAATTTCAGGACATGCGTCGAGTCGAGAGGAACGATTTGATCTAATATGTACCTTAGTAAAAGTGTTCATTTTCAAGGTGAAAAGCGCGATAGTTTGATTTTCGACAAAAACCATGAGGGGTACCTCATGCCTTTTCGTCAAATTTTGAAGATCCCAAAAAAGTTTAGCAAAGGTGCCAGAAAGTAATTGCTGACTGAAAGCAATGGTTTGGCGTTATTCTGGCGATCTAAAACGGCTTCTAGCATGAGAAACCACTGCTCAAATGCGTCAAATTGTTGCTGTATTTTACCTATTTGTGAGTAGTTGGAGGCAGTGTGAGTAAGTTGACCATCCAAATAACAATCTCTCCCACTTATTCAGGCGCAGAACACGGTGAAAGAGTCTAATACGCTAGCGTGGAGGCATTCTTTTTATGATTTCGGCAGGCTGAAAGCTGAAATTGCGGTATTATTCTGGGAAAGCTAGTGGCCATAGTGAGAAATAACAAATAGCTCATTGATATAGGGCAGAGAGTGCCCAGATCTTTGTCAATGGCCGTAAATGAAGCATGTTAGCGGGCAAATCCTACTACTATCGTAGTTGCAACACCCAGGACGAGCTACTAGTACTACATATTGAACAAATGTATGCTTTCAAATGAAATGATTTGGGATCGTAGTAACGGTTTACTAGTACACAAATCGTGCAATTTTCAATTATATACATATATGAAAGACGAAAAATAATGATATCACAATTTATGCTTTGCTAGCAACTCGACATCTCACTGAATGCATGTAAAGCGACCCCTTTTCAACAAGGTGTCCTGATGTGAGCGGATTTATAGACGATTTCGTACGCATAGTCGATAATCTCGCTAAATTAAAAGAGCCAGGGATGACAAGTAATATACATAATCACATCTCAAGTGTGGATAATCTTCACTTTATGGAATGTATCATATTATGCAGCACTTGCAAAAAGATGATTGTATAGTGATGAAAAATAGCAGCTTCGGCTTGTTTCCAAAATAAGATGGTATATCTTTTTAGTACCATGTATACAGATATACATGATCTCGGGTCACATCCATAGCACAAGCATCCTTTAAAAGGCTACTTTCGCCCAAGCCCTTGTTATCACAGCATATACCTATTCAAATAATGAAAGGGGGGCGGGAGCCCAGAACACACACATTTTTTTATTGTTACTCGATGATGGTTCTACATGACAACAGCAACAATCTCGTTTATTTCAGACATGATGGTGTACCGGGTCCAGGTATCCTTGTTGTCAATACCTTATTGTCGTCCCTTTTCGTTTTGTGCGTCCAGCGTCAATTGCTTGATAATGACACAGACTCTTTCCTTGAAATGCATGGGAGTAATGGTGTGGTTCAATTCAAGCGTATAGACTGCCGTGTCTTGCACCTCGTGCGATGATGATAGTTTGAATTCGAGATGGGAATTCAACAAGCGTACAGTACTAGAGATTCAATGTTGATATCATTAGTCGATTGCGCGCGCACTATCACAAGAGTAACACACAACATCGTCATGACCTCCCTCTACACTTACATGGTGCGCCAATGAGGCATGCTCTGCTGCTGCTGCCACCAAATGGAACCGTGAATAGCCTCGTCTACTTGATCGACTTGCCATAATTGCTGACTTTTGATCATGTCATTTGCTACATCACACACTGTGCGCAAACAAATGACTTTAATCTCTCGTGATAGAAAAGCCTCGAATTCGGACACGTTCTGGAGCACAACCGTTGTTTGTGGAAGGCACACGGAAATGGAACCCGATTGACTCAAGCTGAAATGGAGGGAGGGGCTATGATGATTTTACAAGCGTGAGTTTTTTCTATGGCATCATCATTATCTAATTGTGTGCCTCACGCATTTACCCTCTTAATATACCGAGTCCTAAGCATAATGCCACTTGTCCATAACCGGGATAGGTATCGTACGGTCTTGCCGCCTTGCTTGGTTGCTGCGTCTGGTCGTCTGCAAATGTATAGTGCACCGCTATCGCCAGATGACGGTATTCACGAATGATCTTGTTGGTGACATGTCTGATTCTATCAAATTGCACCCAGAACCGCGTGAGGGACATGAGCGGCAATAGGATGGGAATGTGCTTTGGAAGATCACGAGCAGCAGTGGCAGTGCTATTTGCAGCCATTGCGAGTCTTGTCCGTGCACGACTTGTCGCGGTGGCTACGGAACCGTTTGTTCCGACGACGGGTAGCACATTACCAGAAGCAGCCGTGGTGGGGGTGGGAGCTGGTGTTCCTGTCGCACCATTGCCGGATTGAGTTGGTGTAGGTGCATTGGTGGCAGCAGTAGGAGTCGCAGCCGAGGATGCAGTCGATGAAGCCACAGCCGTATCACTTTGTAGCAACTGGTGGATCTTGTGATTGCTGGACAGAGTCCTTGCCTTGGTCTTCCACAGGTTGAATCGCTGGTGTTGCAGGAGCAGCAGCCGGAAGGACAAGTCAATGGATCGGCTGATGATTTGCTGTGATGTGAGTGTGGTGGTGGTGCTGCTGGCGGCGGCAGTGGATGCCAGGACAGGCACTTTGGCCACATGCAGATCAATCTGGCCGTCAATGTTGATGACAATCTCGTCGTCAGGGAATCGCACATTGCTGTTCAAGGCCTGCGCTTCAGCGAGAATATTCGAGAATAGCTCAGCGTCAAAGACGGTGGCATGGGCTTCTGCCAGTTGGTTTTGTATCTTGCTATGCATTGTGCCTACCGCTGCTGGATTACTGCATTTAGCATGCTGTTTACATTGCCTCGCTCGGTATATTTTACCTTTGACTGCATGCACCCCCTGTTTTCCTTGCTTACAGGTGCCTCTCTTCTCCTCGTCCTGATCTGCATATGCACCTTGTTGCTCCTCTTCTTCTCCTCCTTCTAAAATACCCAGAATGCCTTCCGAGAACTCATTTTGACCGCCAAGCCCTAATTTGCCCATATGACTCTGACTGATACGCACTGCCACTTTGCGACAGGTACCATGTGGAAGTGACATTTGCAGCAAGTCCTGTTCCGAATCGTCTTCTGAACGTTTCAACTCGCCCACGGATTGCTCGTTAAAGTCAGAGCCCACTTCGGTGTATCCATACTGCACAAAGAAGGAAGCGCCCGCATTGCTATTTGCTTGCATGTGCCAATTGTTTCTGCGCAGATCCAATGCCTCGTCCCAAAAGACTTGCTCCTTCTCCACCAGACGCTTTAATGCGGCAGCACTCTTTTTGAGGAACTCGGAAGCCTGCTTCTGTTTCTTCCTCTTTAGGCCGAGGTTCAGCTGCACTGATTCCAATTGTGCTTTGGTCGTCTGCTTGGGCTTAGTCACGTAGGTGGCTGTCAGTGATCCGGCAGGCAAAACGAGGTCCTTGACAGCAGCCGACGAGGATCCACGGTTGCCTGCTGCCAGGATATTGATGACATCCAGAGCCACGTCAATCTCGCTCTTGGCATGAAACAGCTTGTTGATGACAGACTCTCGTAGTTTGGCGATATCGAATCCAGGCGGTAGTGCGTGTGTGGGTAGCGCGTTCTCTGCGTGTATCTGTTGCTCCTCCTCGTCGTCGTCGCCTTCAAGTTCAGGCTGTTGTTGGCGTCGTTTGATGGAAGCCATCAGTGATTTCTCTGAAATGTCCTTCCATTCTCCTCTTTCAAACCATATGCGATCTACGGACTGCATCAATTTTTCTGGCAATGAGGTGTCTCTGCAATAAAACAACGTGTTTAGTTGATTTCTGTATCCCCCTATGCGACATATCCATCATGTTACGTTTTCAAAATTTCTTGCCCTGCATTTGTAATATCAACCACATTATTGTCAATGGCAGGTTCTAATGATAGTTTTATTCTCTTTTTAGTAGGTTCTTGACTCATATTTAATATAAAAAAAATGAGGACAAAGAGAAAGGGGGGAAGGGAGGGGGTGTAAGAAAGATGAGAGGGATGAAAAGGGGGGGGTAAAGAGTAATAATGCTTTCTGCCTGCAGTGTGCAATCATTAAGAAGGAGCTAGCTCGTCTAATCAATCGAGTCACAGCATAGAGTAGTAGTAGTAAAATAATAGTAGTAGTAGTTGTAAGATATCTAATTGTTTTTACATTGTTGACATTCAATGGAACCGAATGCGATGCTAAATAAGCCATGATATGTACAGAGTCGAAAGCATCTCTCACAGTATTCTTCTACGTCAATGGAGAGAGAGCGATTGCAGATGGGGCACTGTCGTCTGCAGTGGGAGCATTTCCAGCCACTGTCGAGTTGTCTTCCGCATTCACAAATGGGTGCCGTGCTACTATCTTGCTCATCGCCATCACTGCTATCATCCTCTTCTTCTGACGGGTGATGATGATGATGATTTGTGTCATCCCTAGGCTGCTGGTCATCCGACGACGACGGGGCATGGCTCAAATCGTCCTCTTCGTCTGGAGACGGTGTCTCTGAGGTGATGGCAGACAACGTGGATGCCTTGTTGTTGCTGCTGCTGCCATCCATGTTCTTTGTGCGAGTGTCTCTGCTGTTGAATGTAATCATTCTAATGACATATTCAATCATCCCAGGACATGGAAGAAGCTTCCCCTTAATACTTTAGTGACATTTATATACTTTGTTATACAATGGAAAATTCATCATGGATTTTCTAGTAGTGATTGGACACTGCTAGAAGGATCTTTTTGACATAATAGGTCTTTTCTATCTTGGAGTATGTTGAAACTCCACCAATGATCCTCTTGAGTCTTTGTAAGGTGATTTACCATGAAATCATCCAACATTGGGGATGCAAAAGAAAGATGTCTTGTTGTTGTACACAGACATTTTTGCCCTCTGCTTTGGGAATTAGTGCTGCTTTGACCCCCCTTTTTTTCATACTCTCGGAAATGCCATACCGATGAATGTTGTTGTTATTGTTGCTCTCTGTTGCTATGGAAACAATATGGACTGTAGCAGTGGATACAAAATGTAGAAAAAAGAGAATGAGGGGTTATATATGTGGATTGCATATGTTTGCAATTCCATATCATACTCGCTCTCTCGCTCTCTCTTTCTCTTCTATTTTTTACATACACTCACACACACATCTGCTCAATTACAACATGGTACAAGACAACAACAATAATGAGAATACAACCATCACACACTCGGATACAGAGATTACCGTCATTGGAGGACAAGCCACGTCTGAACAGGAGGAAAAGACCCAAATGCCTGAAGCTGTTTATATGCATAAATCATCAGATTTCATGTATAATAAATCGGCGGCAACCATATCAACACGTCAACTTGGTTGCATGTCAAATTACAGTCTTGAGATGCACCCTCGTATCATCACTAAAGATGCATCCTACTCTTTTATTTGGATTGATGATCAATACAAGAACATTGAAACATCCGACACGGCTGCTGCTGCTGCTGCTTCAGGGAAACGGCATTTTTTCCACACACGAGGGTTCTGCAACCTGTTTACGATCCTGTTTATCATTGCCATCATCCTGTTCCTGTTCATCTATCCGTTTGCTACCTTTTTCTTCAAATGATGCGAATCGAGTAGCTACTAGTAGCACACTCTGTGGGGGGAAGTCATTTGCAATTTATGGAAAATCAATAAAAAACAACACTAATTTTGGGTTCAAGCTTCGGTACCTTCGCTTCCGTTGATTTTGTTCATGTACGACATGTTTATATAAAACAAATAAAAAACGGCCGTATCACAAGAAATTGCATATAACTATACTAGATGGACCCCTTTTGCAGTGTTTTACTATAAAGTCTAATTAAAAAGCCTTGAAAAAGTATAAAAAGACCAACGTAATTTTCCTGTTGTTGGGCCACATCCCTTTCTTTTTATATATCCATCTATTTCCCCCTCTCTCGCACGCTTATTCTATACACACATCATGGACTACGATTCCGATTCAAGCGACTTTCATTTCCCCTCAGACACTGGACTAGCCAAGCTATCATCGCCTCTGTCCTTCAAGGTCCCTGAATCAAGAGATTGGGCATTGGATGAATTCATGCAGACATTACAAGATAAGCCCTGCACAGAAGCCGAAAACTTGCTCAGCTTCAAGCAGTACATCCCAGTGCAAGAAGAAGATGAGGACGAAGACGACGAAGAGGATGATTTCCTCAATTACGGTCCACCCAAATTATCGCTACCCACACTGGAGGAAAAGGACTTTTTGTCACAATTATCGCAACATTTCCTGAATCTGGAACGCATTGAATTGCATGACATCTTGAAGGGCGGGTTCACATTGGTGCAAAACGACATTCAATCCAACAATACACAAAATTACAACCATACAACACATATGTCCTCTCCACCTGGTCTTAGCTGGTTTAATGAAGCAGTGGATTACGGCAGACATGAAATCGACAATTTAGACACAATAGAAATTCCAAAGCGCAAAAACAACTTTAGCCCATTCGAGCAAATGGCTTCTGGTCGTCATGGTAACAATAATAATGCTACGACGGTAGCATCTTCCTCCATTCGTTCCGAGCAACAAGAAATTACAACAGTTGTATCACCTCAAGTTGAAAAGCCGTTACCACCATTACCACAACCCACATCATTGCCATCAGCAGCACCTACCACCACCACCACCTTTGTCACTACCTCAAATAGCAGTAGCCAGAAAAAGAAGGGGCTCAAATATAAACTTAAACAGTTTGTCAAACCTTTCAATAAATCAACAACAACAACAACAACAACAACAACAACAACAACAGCATCGGAAAAGCCAAAAAAGTCGTTTATCAAGAATACAAGAAAGTTTATACGCAACATCTTTTAAGCTTTTTATATATATATATCCTCTACTGTACATAGCCCTGCCGTATTGTAACTTTCTTGGTGTGATGTCCCAGTCTGTCTGTCTCCTGGTTGCCTCGCTTGCTCGCCCTTCTCCTATCTCATGACAACATTGATAGATGGATCAAGTCCTTTAGAAATTACGATACTCCTTTTTTTTTCCCTTTACTCGTCTCCTATTAATGTAATATAATCTAATTATTCCCAAACGTACCTTTTTTTTTCTACATTACACACACAAACACGCACATAACACACACACACGCACACATCCAAACACAAAAAAATCTCTCTCCACTCTCACACACACAACACTACTCCTTCTTTCATCATACAAACAAATACGACATTTCTTTTCAAATGGTCATTGTAAACAGATTTCCATTTTAAATGTTTGTCAGATCGAGAAAGTAATATGTATAGTTATAGTGAAATAGTTAGTTAAAAAAAAACAAATCCAATTCATCTATCCATATAAAAAAAATCGAATGTATACATTCTTTTTTGTAACAAATAAAAAAAAATCAATAATAAACAAATCAAGGCACTTTAGCGATGTTGGAACCGATTTTTTTTAATTACGTGCAATGATGCTTTAAGGTTTCTTATTTACTACCGGGAAGGACTCTTCTGCGTTTCGTCTGTGATGATGGAGGTGGAGGTGTGGGCGAAGGAGAGGATGCTGGTGCTGGCCTCTTGTTGGTATGATAGCTGCCATCGTGGTCCTCATCATGCTCGTCCTCACTGGAAATGGCGTACGTTTGCTGGGAGGATGTACCTCTGGCATGTCGTGCTCTGGTGGCTCGGGTTGCAGCAGTAGATGAAGATGCATCATCTTGTTCGTCACCGTCCACTATAGGGTCTTCTTCCTCCTCCTCCTCTGAATCGTGCTGAATTCTTCTCTTGCGCTGTCTACTGGTGGCTGTACTGGTAGCCGTTGCGCTCGAACCTCTAGCTCGACCTCTTCCGCCTCGTGTGCTACTTGCGCCTCGCGTGCTTGTTGCGCCTCCTCGACTGCCTCTGCCTCTGCCTCTGCCTCGAGTCACTGTGGTATCTGACGACGCTCTTTGCGATTGAGATTGAGATTGAGATGCAGATGATTGTGATCGTAATGGTGAAGCCATAAGGTCATCGTCAGAATCATTGTTGACATGAGTTGTGCTACCTCGCATCTCCTGTGTGGGTGGTACCGCATTTCTATATTGACGCCGAGGCTGATCTTGGCTCTCTTTAGACTCGGCCGATTTGCGTTTAACGTAGTCTAAACTAAGATCCTCTGGTATAACGGTAATGGTTGCGCGTGTTTGTGCAACTGTTCTTGTAACAAAGGTGCGGATGGCTTCCTTGTCACTTTTCTCCACAAGCGACATGACAGCTTCCTCCAAACCTGTTTCTGGCAGAATCAACAAATCACGCGACAGCAGCTCACTCACCAAATCCTCGACGCGCAACGTGTCCAGCCGTTCAGGAATAGCCATGTTCAGGTCAGAGATCATTTCAGAAGGTTTTACGCTGGCATTGGCTCGTGTTTGCGTACGCTGGAATTTGAGAATGTCTTTGGGATTTGCTACCCTGTCGATAAACTTTTGTCCAAACTGCTGAGGATTAAAAGTTTCATAACCACCAGAGTAGTCCACCCGGATGCGTACAAGAGGCATCGGCATTTCCATATCAGGGTCTTCCAAGGGTAGATGGTACGGGCTTTGCTGCTGCTGTTCTTCCCAGGCGTATCTGGCCTTTTCAATCAGGGACTCGACAATGCCCTCCAAATAGGTCTGTATGGCCTTGGTGTCTGAGCGGTTGAGGCCCTCTACGCGCGACAGAATCACAGTGGCAAACTGCAGCGGCCGTGTTGTCTTGAGCCGGATCTTGTCCAAGCTGAATTCGCTGCCCTTGATGGTCAGCAAGCCAACGTGCTTGGGTTCAGCCTCGCCTTCACTCAAACTCGTGGCGACGGACGATCCAGGTTGAGTTATGTCAAACTTTTCATATGACTCTGGCACAATACGACATTCGTGCTCGTGACCCCAGAATACAAGATCAATAAATCCATCAATGAACTCTTCAGGGATGTGAGAGGTGGGCCCATGACGAGCTCGGTTTTGATGAAACACAAACAAATTGAAGCAGTCTTCGGCTCCTCTTACGAAATTCACATGTCCAGAACGCCATTGTCGATGCAGACGCTCGTCTCTGATGTTTCCCAATCCGTACAATGCCAGCGAGCTAGTCCCCTTTCGCATGATGATGGGGTGTATCTCGACGTCTTGGATGCTCTGTGACGCACCAAAGTAGTTGACCAAGCCAGACACCTGTAGCAGATTCAAGGCGCACAGATTGCCTACGCCGGATGGATCGTCGTGGTTGCCGTGAATGCTGAACACTGGCATCTTGACATTGAAGTTGTCGTCCAAGTAGTTGGCCTTGCAAAACTCGTCTGCGAAGTTGATGGATTGGTCGCTCGAGATCCAAATCTTGCTGGTACGTTCACCCAAACAATGACGACGCAACATCTTCATGGTCTGATACAGACAGGATCGTGTAGGACGGTTATGATGAAACAGGTCTCCTCCTAAGAGTACGAAATCCACTTGCTCAATCTCGGCTATTTGCAAAATCTCTTCAAAGGTTTGAAACGAATCTTGGCCTCGAATGGGATCTCTTTCCAAGTAGCCAATGTGGTTGTCTGTTGCAATCAGAATCTTGAATGCGTCTTCATCATCGTCATCCTGGTGGTGTGTGCCTGGGGCTGCTCTTGGCGTTGATGTGGATGATTCTTGTGACATTATTTGAGGGTATTGTTTGTGGAGCAGACAGAACAAAAAAAAAGCCGTAGTAAGAAGGCTTTTGATTGGGATTGAAATAAAGGGAGAGCAGCCATATACGCGACTGGAAGCATGTCGTGTTTCCCTGCAACATTGGGCCAATTGACATGTAAACTCAGCTTGGATGAAGGACATGGTTGTGATAAATCCGTAGCTATTCGCTTTGCTGTGTGTCTGACAAGAGAGTGATAGGTAGGATGGTATGAGGAGTATACAGTGTCTGTGCTGGCATGAGATTGATGCTACCAAATGAGTCATTAACGGCCTACATTTGGTACGCATGAATGTAGATCAAAAACTGTTGTACTGTACATTGGAAGATGATTTAACGAGTACATACATACCAAGAGAAGCTTGACTTCGACAGACATACTGTAAAGAGCCAATATTGTGGTTAAATAGCGAGATCAAACACGTACTGTCAATGAAACAGGTGTTATGTGGCCATAAAAACCTATATCATGACACTGGCCAAGCTGATATCATCCCAAGCCTGATTGGATAAGAGATCTCTCATATTGAACTGTGATATGCTATTGTTTAGTACTATAGATGCTGCTTTACCTGTATGATTGCACTGTAGAATGACATTGCTCCCTGTCAGACGACAGATCCCGACATCTAAAAGCATAATTGCCTTCCAAATGACCATTTGAACGCTCTCCACATTGATATCATATGTCTAATTACACCTTGTACACTTTCAATTATCAATAGCATCGAAACAGTCGACATGCTGCTAGTTTTTTTTGTATCACATGCGATGCGAATCAAGCACAATGAGTCGCAGCGATCCAATGCTCGGAGCTATCGTCTGCATGTATTTGATTTATAGTAGGCAACTACTGATCCATCTCAATCTAGCATGGACATTCAGTATTATATACTACATGCGCCAACGCCATCTAGTGTCTCATCAAGGAACCCCTCCCTATTCACAACAATTCTATATGACATATTGCGTGTAGTACCCATACCAACATTTAAGACTGTAGTGCATCGAGTTGATCTGATCTTAAAGAGCTCCATTTTTAGTGGCAAACGGGCACAAGCTAAAATGGAAAAACAGAGAAAAATTTGAGACAAGGGCCCTCACGCACACACAGGAGACTACTGAGCGCAGAAAATATTTTCGCTTTTCTTTTTCGTTTCTTATACAACACAAATATAATACACAATGGTTAAACTCGAAGAAGTCTCTGCTGATCAATACGAAGAGGTTGAAGTTTTGAGCGAGGAGGAAGATTACTCTGATTTCTCTGATGATGAGTTTGACGACGAGGATGAATCTCTTTTGGACAGAATCACCGCTTTAAAGGATATCATTCCTCTCAAGCACAGAAACAGACTCTCCAACAGTGTTTCTACCTTGAGCTCTTGGGGTAAGACAGGCGCTACTTTTGTGGGCAAGAGTGCTTGGGTTATCACCACTTCCATGTTCTTGTTGGTCTTACCCTTGGCCTTGGAGATTGAAAAGGAGCAAGCTTTGGTTGCCTATGAAAAGGAAGCCATGCAACAACAAGGAACACAGCAGGTAAGCATTTGAGTGAATGAGAGAGACAGAGGGACAAGGTGATGCTGACCCCTTGGTGCTTAGATGTTGGCTGCTGGTCAACCTCAAATTCCTGGACAACCTCAACAACAACAACCTCAACAACTCAGAGCTCCCGGCTTCTAAATGTCTATCAAAATTTAGCTAATTGAAAGAACAAATATACACACTTTTTCGACTTTTTATTCAACCCAACGCCATCCAACACAACACAATACACGCAAAATCTATATATACATACATGTGTAGCTTCTTCTTTCTTTCTTTTTTTATGATTATTTTTGTATATAAGAAAAAAGAGAAAATAAAATGTTAGAGTAACAAAGCATGTATACGGTCAATTTTGGTGGAATGTGTCAGTTTTGTATACATGTAAGCAGGACAGAGCTAGGAAGCATGGGCGGGCGTCGTTCAAGCAGAACGTAAAGGGTACATAGCTTGAGCTGTGTTGACAGCAATTAGACTAGGAAATGCATTGTAACCGCTTTGAGAGCGCTTTAAAAGAACAGCTCCTCCACGAACCTTGATAGCTCGAATTGTGAAGGTTATAAGAAAGACTACCACACACCTGCTCCAGTTGGATGAGCGACTGCATTGGGTCCATACAGGTGTTTACTTGAACTGTTTATTGAGATGTTATATACAGCAAATGATAGATTGAGTTGCTATATACAGCAAATGATAGATTGAGTTGCTATATACAGCAAAGGATAGATATTGAGATGTTATGTACAGCAACTGATGAATATTGATAGAAAGAAGAGTGCTTACGGACTAGTAGGTAGGTCTGCTAGCCTTTCTTTTCTTACTATACTTGGCTCTTGCAGCTTTCATGCTGGCTTGATATTCATCAGGATTTTCAAACGCCCAGTCGTCTCGTATCTCCTTGGCTCTCTGATTGTAGGTTTCCTTGGTTTCAGGGTCTAGCTTATTCCAGTGTCTAGCAGCATTTTTTAAACCATCTTTGCCCCTGAAGCTATGCTCGGATATGAATAAAGTGTAGCCGTTGCTTCTTAGGAAGGACTTTTTTTTTCTCTTGTAGCCCATCTTGTAGGTAAAATCACTTTTGTAAGTATAGGTTTCCTTCTGCTCCTGTTTCATGATGATGGTACATAAATAAGATGCTTTGAAAGGCATGTGCTTGAGCAATTCTCGTATCAATTACCTTGGTCAGTTTGCTCCACATGTCTGTAATCATCTGCGTGATCTCTTTGGGAGATTTGTCTTGATTCTTTTCGACCAATTCACCACGCATTTCCTTGTTGAACTGCATAAGACCAAGAGAACGATCGGGTCGTAATACTGTAGCTGACGATGGGGATGGGGATGATGAAGATGCAACAACTACTGCTTTTGCTTCCTTGGACGCTGCTGTTTTTTGCTGATGTGCTTGCCCGTCTCTCGTATTCTTTCTAGTCGCTCTTGGTGTAAATTTTGAAGCCTTAAACAACGGCATATCGTCTTGGCTGTCTGATGGTTGGTATTCTGAGCCTGAGTCGGGCTCGCTGTAGAATACTACTGTTTTGCGTTGTTCCATGCACGTCTTGAAACTGCTTGAATCTTGTCTCGTTTTCCCTGTATTAGCTGTCGTTTTCTCATCATCATCATCGACGTCTGACAGTCTCTCTTGTCTACGCTCTGATCTTGCACTTGAGTTAGATATGCTTCCTTGCTGCTGGCGGAATAGGATTGAAAAATCATCTTGATCGCTTTCCTCGTCTACCTGGTGGAAGCCTGATGCTGAGCGAAAGTTATCATTGCTGTGAGCAATGTCATCAGAGAGGCTTGGTGTTGTCTCTGTCTGATTTAATCCCAAGCTGTTGAGTTCAACATTGACGCTAACCAAGACAGCTCCACAAGGACATTGTCTGATGAATTGGCATGCGCGTAAGTGAACGGTGTCTTTATAAATCCAGCAGTTCATCTTACCCATTCTTTAAAGTACCTCCTTCTCTTATAAATCGCTTACAGTGAAGGCATTGCAGTAGTGCATGACGAAGTAACAAGGACACATGAAGCGGCATTTTATGTGTATAACAAGCGTGAAGAGAAAGAAGAGGGAGGAGATATACAAAAGTACTTGTTCTGTATTTAGTCATCCCATTGTAGCAGGCCTGCTGTCTGCGCAAGTAATATCAGCGCTAGTTTGATAAATTGCTTGCAAACCACTCTTGACTTGTTTGATTCCTGGCAGTCAAATCACGACTCATTCCCAACCAGGTACGAGTGTCATGTCCAATGCCCTCAACATGTCAAATCATGTCCAAGGAAAGCAGTTCATATCACCTCATCGTGAGCGACTACACTATAATAGATGTAGACTTGATAAAGTAAATTGCGGCTTTTCATCTCTGCCTGCCACATTTTGTCCAATGGAAAACGAAGTTGTTGATCCTGTTGGAAGTGTAGTTCTAAACACATTCGTTTTGCGCATATGTAAAGATCCCATCCCTTCTCGTTTAAACAAAAGCCTTTCTCGGTTGATATCAATCGCCTACAAAAGCAGTGCTCGCCATATCATATACAAAATGCCTATCGTGGGGCTTGATAATGCGCTCTAGAATAGAGAAAACTGATGTTTTCCCTCACTTGCAGGGCCTATAAGTCAGTAATGTTGCTCAATATCATGGTAGCAGGGGCTGTTTGTGATGCTCCATACCTCAAAAGTCGTATACAGGTACATAGCATACTCGCATGTACCCCTTACTACTTCAAAACAGGTAAAACACAGCGTAATACGGTACATTTGAGGTACAATATCTCATATTACAGGCCGTTTTGAGGTCTCAGAAGAGCACCAAACAATCGCTCTCGACCAGCACTCAGTTTCTGACACCATTTTTCAACTTTTTTGGGATCGTCAAAAATTGGTCAAAAAGCATGAGGTACCCCTCATGGTTTTCATCGAAAATTAAACAATCGAGTTTTTGGAGGCAAAAATGAACACTTTTACTAAGGTACATATTAAATCAAATCGTTCCTCTCGACTAGACGCATGCCCTGAGATAAAATTTGTGAGACCTTTATATGCAAACTTTCGACATTTTTGCCTAAAACGGTAATTCGTATTTTTGGGGTTTTCTCAAAAGTCCTATTCAAAACACCTATTTTTGTTAGCACCATTCGATTCATCTTAAAAAGCACTCTTATAATGCACTAGGAAGCATGGGGTGTTCATTTCATATTACATAGTCGACCAGGGCAAAATAGATTTTTGAAATGTATTTTAGAACAAAAAGTTCCCATTTCGAGCAAAAAAAAAT
Source organism: Mucor lusitanicus (assembly GCA_010203745.1). Taxonomy (NCBI): domain Eukaryota; kingdom Fungi; phylum Mucoromycota; class Mucoromycetes; order Mucorales; family Mucoraceae; genus Mucor; species Mucor lusitanicus. The sequence goes on along the minus strand of JAAECE010000009.1, from coordinate 787,246 downwards.
CACGGTCGGAGAATCAACTATTTTGGCTGCTGCTGCTGCGTTTGGCTGGTGGTTGCCCACGACAGTGATGACCATCTAGACATGAAGGCAATGCATAGTCTCAACGTTCATAGGGAGAGATAGATTTTAAACCACAAGCACCAATATCATCTTTTTGGCATTTTATTTTGATTTTTTTTTTTTTGCATTCCTTTGCGAACTGGATTCAGCTGTTGTAAAATACCTCCTCGAGATGCGAAGCCTGACTATAAAACGAGAGCGTTGCCTTGCATTAATGGGATTGAAGGAAAATCCCTCCAGATCAGGAAAAAAATGCTTCCAAAGTCAAAACATGACATTTACAGATATACACAGTTACAGTATGCTATCAAAAGTGTAATTCATGCCAAAATTAATGAATGGGAGCGAGCATCCGCCATCAGTATTACATGCAGATTGAAAACCAATGCGCCTACTCTTCATCTTTTGTGCAATATTAACAACCAACAAGGGCTATACTTGTGTTGCAGATAGTAGTGTGGGCTACACAAATACGAGAGATGTGCAAGAGATACCAATGGCAGCAGGTTATTACCAAATACCTTGGCATAGATCCAGTTGTTCGTTTGGCTTTGAGAAGGACAAATCAAGTTTTTTATTTATAATTTTCATGACATTTTAGGTTTGGTACTTTGATACAAGTACATACATGAAGGATTCCCACCTCGTGTATATATGTGTGCGTGTGTGTATTTTCTGTCATGGTGTATGTACATGGATATGGAAACGAAATCTTCAGATGAAATATGGCGCATAAGTGAAGTGAAATATGTATAAATGGGACATGATGATAGCAATTCAAGTTTGGCTGTACGTAATAGTCTACCAGAGGTCTCCACATTGACCTTGATCTTGAAAATAAGCTGGCATATTCTATCGCATGCGAATTGCATCAACAAAAAAGTGGGCCTACTTTTAAGCTAAATCTACACTGATTTACCTGATAAGATTCCTCCCATTCAATGAGTGGACTGTAGTCCTTGACTGTGCCAGCTTCAAACATGTCTACCAAGCTCTGCATCTCAGGCGAATCCGTGTCTGTACTACATTGGGACTCGTCTGAGGACATGGCCGGATTGCTTTCCATGTATTGCATACGAGCAATGAATGCATCATTGTAAGATTGAAGCTGAACATGCAGATCATGGTACGCTTCCTGCCTCAATTTGTAAAGATACTCTAGTTTCTCTGTATCAACTCTTTGGACGTCTTTTTCATGGCATGATTTCATATGTTGATATCGAGACTAGTGTGTGTGTGTGTATGTATCCATGAGCATCATGATGTAGTTGCTTCAAATCATACACAAACAAACCTTTGATTTACATGAATTTGGCTTGTTCAAATGCCTCTTGTAGAAGGTAGTCTTGGCAGCATGCTTTGATAGCAATGCCGTTTTAGTAGGGCATTCAGTAGTGCTACACTTCATTTTGAATGATAGACAAAGGTATAGTGAAAGAAGAGGAGTAATGCAAGTTCCCTGTCTGTGCTCCCATCCTTTTATATGCTTTTCATCCTGAAAGTCCCCCCTTATTGGTCTCTATCGTGACTCTTGGATCTGCCTTGAACTAGGCTAAAATTGTATCGTTTCTCAATTTTGTCATTTCGTCTAAATACATAATCGATGCCTGCTGAAAAGAAGCAGCCAAACGCCAAGCTGACAAAGTTGTATAACCGCACTCGATTCAAGAAAGCAATCGAAAGCGAGCTGGATGGAAAGAAGATGGCTGAGGATACCGACATTCTGGTAATGATGGATTAAACACTTCCATTTCAAAACTGTGAAAAACTGACCAGTGTGTCCAGATGTACATGAACTTTTTGATCTTTTTAGAGAGATTAGCAAAGAAGTCTGAAAAGGCTGCAGATGAACGAGGATCAAACAGAGTCAATACAAACGATGTCGGCAAATACCTCCCAGTAAGTGTGGATGCTATGTATATATGTACAGTGTCTTTATTTTAACAAGCAAACTAGGACACGCTGCGTGAATTTCGCGGTTAAGATGATGATGCTTTTCCTACATCCCAAGCTCTCACTGCAGGTGGTGGAGGGCCAATGTCGACCGAGGAATCGCTATCCGTATCACTACTCTTTTTGCTCTTCTTCTTCTTTTTCTTGCTCTTTCTCTTCTTTTTATCCTTATCCTGATTCAATGCAAACACATAGTCATCCTCTTTATCAGATGCTACATCCAATAAAGGATCATACCCCTTTGAGAAATACTTGTCCATGGATGAATTGATTTTGACTTTTCCTCGCCCTTTGAATTGCAAGGGCTTCTCTTTCTCTTGGTCGTGTTTGTGTCTCTTGCTGTCCTTTTTGGATGGTGATCTTGACCTTGATCTGTGTCTTTTGTGTCTGCTGCTATGAGGCCGTTCTGGAGATGGCGATTCTCTTGTTGCTGATCTAGATTTGGAGTCATGATGGCGATCCTCACGGTGATGGCGATGATGTCTCGAGCGCCGTCTCTCATCGTCTTTTCGTCTGGATTCCTCCCTCTGCTTTCTCTCCCTCTCCAATCGCTCTTGTCTCAATTTGGCAACATTCTCTTCATTTGCTCTAATCACTGCTTGATTGTGGCTGTCTGTTGCTTTGACCATATTCAGCAAGAATCGAGTATTTGGCTTTGGCTTATTGATAGGCGGTCTAGCCAAGATGCTTAGTGGTTGCATGATAGATTGATGCATTTTGGGGCTCCTTACGTGTCTGGTTGATATGCTTTCACGCCCACCTGATTGTACTTTTTGCGCTTTTCCTCTGCTTCCTTGAGGATGAGATCAGCAACGTATTTGTCGACATCTTCATCCGAGACATTCCTTGCACCTGCACCAGCGGCAGCTCTGATCAGGTCACTGACGACACTGTTCACTGCGTTGGTCTTTTTAGGTGGCATGGCTACAAAGAAATGGTGAAATGCGACAGGATCCTTTTTCATGTTGGTTTGGGCAACGGTCACAGTGAAGATCACTCATTCCATATCAAGCATCAAAGCATTTGCTTGTTTTGGGGAGGAGCATTCTTGCTCTTTGTTCTTGTTCTTTTTCGTTAATTTCACAATTCATGAAGTCTGTCAAGCTAACGCAGTATCTGTATACAGCATCTCTGTTCTTTCTTATATTCCTAACAGCTGTTTGCGTGGCCATCTCTGCTGCTGATGTCGTTATTCAAGCTCTCACAGATAAGACAAATACCGGTCAATTTGATTATCGAAATCTGATTGTCGTTGGAGGCAGCTACTTGCTCTTGGTGAGTATCTGCTAATATCTGATAGACGAATACTAAACCAATGCATCTAGGCACTGGCTTCACTGTTATTCTCATGTAGTAGAATGTTGACAGTAAGAGGATCCCTTCAAGACATCCCAAAGCTCTATATTCCCATCAAAAAAGAGGATTTACCCAATGTAAGTTGGCAGATCAATCAATTCCAATCATTACTGTATATTGACTTATTTGATTTGCATATACAGAAAGTATTCCACAAGATCCGCCACGAATTCGAGCAAGCAAAGCAGACTCGCAGGCTCGCAGAGCCAAGACCAGAGGATATTCAAGCTGTGGGTTGGGCCAAGCCAGGTAGGTGTTCGCATCATCTTTGGTAGAGCACTGACTGATGAATATCAATATAACCAGGCACTCCTTTATTCGAAGGTTTGGATTTCAAGCAAGCCATTGCTAGAACACCTGCTATCGTTGGTAAGTTGGGTTTTACATCTCATGGCGCTCATTTCGCTCATAACGTGCTATAGAAAAGATTGCATTGAGCATAAATCCCGACTATTTCAGACCTCTCTATGTCCCTGTTCGACAATACATTGAATTCTTGATGCAACAAGGACTGATTGACAAACAATTGGGCTCATTTTATTTGCGAGGCTACGAGATTGCAAGGTTTAGCCAGGAGCCGTTGAGTCAGGATCAGTACATGGAGGTGATGAAGCATCTGGCTGCCATTCTGCAAAACATGGGCTACAATATCAAGAACAACAGTAATGTAGCAGCACGAAAATCAAGTCATCAGACCAACAACACCAACGATTCTGTGTCCTCGGATCACAAGGCCGCTCGGAAATCAAGCTATCGACGCCGATTATCCAGCCATAAATCAATAGATTCCATCTCTGTTACCCCGTCCATGCACACGTGGACTTCACGTTCCACACACACCACGAATAGTAAGAAACATGCCATGGTTCATAACAACAACACCTCTGCAGATGAATTGGATGATGAGGATGAGGACGACTATTCAGCTTATGATGAAGATGAAGTGCGAAATGATATCTATGAACTGCTGATGAAGGACAGAGCTTCACAGCACCAAATCTAACACCTAATTCTCTTGTACATATACCACCACACAACTACAACTATTACTACTGCTACAACTACAACTACTACTACCAACTATAATTCTACTACATTAGCATATAACCTACTACACCTTGATGCTCTCAAATGCAACTGTACAAATATAATTTTCTCATTCAATTAGACATTTCTCAAATCACATCATCGGAAAGGGGGGTACATTGTGAGCTGCTGGATACTTCATTGAGATTCTGGATTCTTTTATCATGTGTACCTGAGTTTGGGACAGGTGTTCATCTTGTGAAAACGGTTAGAATGGAAAAACCGAGTAGATCCTCGAACATTTAAACTCATAGCCTATGTAGCTCCTTGATGGAATAAATGAGTCAGCCCGAAGGATTTGACACAGTATATTTTGAAGGTGGTCTGTTTACCACGCTGTAAGTTGGATGGCGAAGAGTGTAACTATGTAAAAAGGAATGGATTGACTCAACCAATGGACAGAACCGTAGTTGCTTAGTAAAACCACAAGGAAGCATGCGATTCGGTGCTTGTGGGTTATTCTCCACGTCCTTTCATGATGATCCAGCTTGTTCAAAGTTGCCTTTAACCCTACTCCTGACCCTAACTTCTGTTACTCTCAATAGACTTGTTTATCTGAGCCATGCTAGTCATCCAGGTAGAATTCACAGCAGCAATGCTGCGAGAAACCGCAAATTTCAAACGATGAACATCGCCACACAATCTGATCCTTTTTTGGAGTGAGTTACCTACCCTTTTCGCGTGCCTTCTTCAACTGATCTGCGCCAGGCCAAGACCACAGATATTATATTTACAAAGAAATCAACGCAAAACTGCACGTCGGTAGCAAATATATATATAAAAGATTAAAAAGATTGTCGATCCCATCTACTCATGAGCTGAATGTACCTTTTCCGCCAACAATTAATGCGAAATACGGGTCGTAGCTGTCAGACGCGATCATTATGAAATATCATGTCAGATCAGTTTGAACACGTCTTTAAAGCAAAGCGGCAGCATCACATAGATAGATCTTTACATCTTTTGTTTCCTTCAAGAAGTCATCCATAGCTTGCTAGCATGTTGGATCCAATACTACGCGTCTTCACAAACATGATTGGGTTACTGCGCGCTCATATCTACAGCCACTGCAGCGTTGCTAAGCCATCCAAGTCTCTTTCCTCTATGAAATTAGCCTATACACTCGTTTTTGGATGAGAAAATTGCTTGGAAAAGCTCTATTCTTGAGCATTGCCAATTCAACCAGGTACATACGTATGGCACGTGACGAACCGCATTTTATGCTTCTAAAATAGTCGGTGGCTTTGTTTCAATATATCAATGCCAGCTGTCAAAATGCCCTGGATCCTGCATGAAAGACAGTAGAAATCAGCCAATCAGCGTTGCGTCCCTGACTTTTCTTGCATCCCCCGAGCATGCCAAAATTACTGCTCTGTGCAAAGAACGATTGACAGGAGCTGCTTTTAGGATTGAGCGGTCCTAATATGTGATCTTCACCTGAAAGCGTTGAGGATGCATTTCACTGCTTGGAGAATTGACCTGATCCTAATTTTTCCCAGGTTTTGTCGAGCAGATTCATTTGAAAGGCTAGCATATATGGATCTAAGGACCATTTTCAGATGGATATGGTTGTATGTAACCCGTTTTTATATTTGAGTGAGGCTTGTTACAGCATATTGCCGAGATAATTACTTGTAGCGACAGTAGCTATGCCAGTGATTGAAAGGCACAAGCATTACAGGCTGTGTGAGAGAGGCATACTAATGTTTGTATAGATGTGGACGCTAATTATTCTGATCTCACTTTTCAAGAGCTTGGGTTATGCATTTCACTCAAAAGTAGCACCTTGGGCTGCCAGGATTTAGACTTGATTTAGCAGAATTTGCGACAAAATGGATCTCTAAAGATTCATGCTTGAAATGACTCATCTTCAAGACATTTGCTCATAGAATGTAAAAGATCACTGACCACAAACACACATACACAAACAAAGATAGTGCTTTACATGTCATAAGTAAAATAAAACAGATGACTGGATGTCATGGGTACTTTTGTTAATGAGTTTAATTGGATGGATTGCAACATTCTTGTCCCAATTCATCCATCACTCCTGCTGCAATTGATAATAGCTGGTATATAATGTAAATGTGAAAAAGATCTACTAAAAGGCATTCCATGCAAACCAAATTTTTATCGTACGATCCATTTGTTCCCAAGCTCATGTTGCAGATCTCAGCCCAGCACATCATGATGGACCTTCTGGTTTGTAGTGGGCATGTAGTATTGATGCCAGATTCTTGCGTCATTTGACACTTGTCATGCAGTTTTCAAAAGGGAACACTATATCACTGATGGAATGATGTAGCCCTACTAGATGTATCTAGGCATGGAATCACATTCAATGAGTCAAACGGAGGCGAATGAGGATGTCTGGCGACATCGGTGGTTCAAACACGACAAGTTTGTTCCTACCCTTTAAAAAGAAGATGTTTTCTTGTTTTTTTGGGTTTTTTTTCTCTTTAGTTACTTTACTCCTTGTTCTTTTCTTACCCTGGTTCTCTTTTGCTTCACGCGCGACAATAGCGAAGGCCCTGCAAATGAACAACACTATGGACATGAACATGAACGCAGATGACAGAAATGTCATGCCTGAAACTCACATCTTGGGCGATGAAAACCAGTTGCCTGCGCAATTTGTTGCTGCAAAAAGAATCAGTATGAAAAACTATATGGACAAGCCTAATGAATTCCGCAGTATACTGCAGGACTACTGCATTAAGAAAGGAAAGCCCCTCGTTATCTCTGACATGAACACTCTGCCTGCTTGGGACGATGACACCTTCTCACTTGATCAATTGAAAGCGTATTGTGGCAATGAAAGTAAGTGTGTGGATGCATTGGAAAAAAAAACAGTCAGTCTCAGTTTCAATTTGCGTCTCTTTCAGATATTGTGCTTGATTTCCCTAACGCTGTCAAGAAGGAACTCTTGCTGGGCAGATTCATTGAAAGACTGCAGCAAGAAAACAATCTGGAAAGGGACAAGTCATTTGTCATGTTCAGAAACTCCACTCAAAGGGTGTACGCCAAGGACATTACCTGCCCCGAGCAGTACAAGGCCTCGATGGAGAAGATTGTCCCCGACTATCTGCTCCCTCATGGCCCCGACGATCTGTTCTCCATCTTGCCTAGCCGCTTCCGCGCTGAAAACCTCATGTGCTACTTGGGCCAAGACAACACCGGTACACCTATCCACCGCGATCTCTGTGGCACTATGGGCCACAACCTCATGACAATGGGCGACGAAAACAGCTTTGCCGAGTGGATTATCATTGAAAACCAATACCGAGATAATTTGGCCGCCATCTTACGACCTTCACAGACAGACGATGCAGTAGCAGACCTCAGCAGCCCGCCAAGACACACCAAAAGCTCATTCATGGAAAGCGATCGTGCCTGGCTCCACAACTCCATGCTCGAGAATGCACAGTTCCAAGCGCAAGTCATTGTTCAAAGACCTGGCGACCTTGTCATTATCCCCAGCCGCGCCTACCACCAAGTCAGAAACGTAGGCGTCTCTGTCAAGATTGCATGGAACCGAATCACAGCCCAAACACTGCAATACGCATTTGAGGATCAGCTTCCCTTGTATCAGACTATCAACCGTCCAGAAGTGTACAAATGCAAGGCTATCGTGCAATTGACAATTCAGGAGTGGAACAAGGGACTGAAGGAAATGAAGAATACAAAAGGGAAGCACACGCGATTCTCGAAATCCCATGGACTACAGACCAATACCAACAGAACAAACTTCTTTGACAACTCAACAATTCTGCTCGACTTATTCCTGACCGAACTCATCAAGCCTGAAATGCTCTACCAAACCCACAAGATTGCAACAGACGAGAAGGACGAAGTGTTTACTGTGCGCTGTGATTTCTGCTATAGCGACATCTTCCACCGATACTATCACTGCAATGCTTGCGACAACTACGACTTGTGTCTCAATTGCTACTCCATGGGACGCAGCTGTAAACATGCCACCGAGATGACCATGTACCAGAGCCCCAGGAAGTTAAACGTCTACCTCAGCTTGTACAAGGAGTATGTCAAGAACCTGAATGAAGTCATTGGAAGCAGAATCGGATACATTTGTGAAGAACACAAGGAGGAGCATATCATGAACATGTAAGTACAAGCACACGACTGCACCAATGCCGCCCTGACTCATATATCATCTCTGATTGTAGGAAGCCATCTGAAGCATCCAACCTTGCAACCACCTGTGCACGAATCGAACGTTTCCGCCAAAAGTACAAGGCCCAACACAACACATTGAGATGCCAACATTGCAACACCACCACCACAGTGAGTGAATTGGGTAATCAAGGTATCAGCCTGGCATCTGTATTCCAACAAGGTCCTTGCATCAATGTGGCCACCAAGAAGAGACAATATGTTGATGTCTATACGTGCAACGCTTGTATCGAGCAATGCGATTACTGCGAAGTTATCGAAAGCAAGGAGGCCGACTACAATCTCGTCTACTACACGCAGCCATCATTCAATCCTCACAGCAGAGGCTGCTATAATGACTTTAATGTTGCAAAGGTAAGTCGCTTTTTTGAGCTACTGTCCAACTGAGCTTCATCTAAACTTGTTGTTTGTTATAGGCCTGTAACCCACCAAACACAGCCACCACCACCACCACTTCCAAGCGAAAGCGAGGTAATGGCAATGAAGAGGGATCACGCAAACGGCGCTAGGGCCCCTCCAACAAAAGCTTTTTTTTTCTCTACAAGTTTGTCTCAAAACGAAGAAAATACTCAAAACAAGCAAAAAAATCAAAAAAATCAACAAGAAGATCGAAAAAAAAATCGAAAAAAAGCAAAAATATCAAAAAAAAAGAATCAAAACGTTTTTGTTTGTAATAAATCTAGTCCAGTTTTATGTTTTTTTCATGAATATCACAAGTATACTTGCTTGTTCAATGCTGATGTTTTGCTAATTTGGTCTTCATCTCCTACTACTGATGCATCGTAAATGTTTGGTATCATGCTGGTTTTAGCTAGTACTGTACAAGCATTCTCGAAAGAAATCATCTTATGTTTGAAATGTACATGTCTTTATTCATAGTATTGTAGATGGAATGCACTGCCGAGTTGCAACATGGGCAAATCAACCCATCAGTCGCTTGAGATCTGTCAATCTCTGTCTCAATCCCTCCCGCTCATTCTCGCTCTCTGAATACTTTTCTTTGATCTCAATAATCATGTTCTCCATGTACGCTAATTGATCTTCGAGAGCCGAGTTTCGTTCTACAAGAGCTGCATTTTTGGTATATAAGATCTCCATCTCCTCCTTGACTCGAGTTTCAACTTCTGCAGGTAGTGTTTCCAGTGCCTTTTTGAGATCATTGGATTGCTGACGCAGCGCCTCATTCTCATCATGGATACGCGCAATGTCCATCTTGGCTGTGATCAATTCTGTTGCAACTTCAGTGTGCTCCTTGTTCAGCTCGCTGTATTCCATGTCCATCTTTTTGATTGAATCGGCCAGGGCTTTGTTTTGTCGTTTCAGAGCTTCAATCGCCTCTGCTTCGTTATTGGCCCGAGCAGATTCCACTTGATAGTCTTTGGCTAGTCGGTCCAATCTCTTGGATACAATGTGGATCTGGAAAGCATCTTTGACCAGTTGATTTGCGTTTTCCTACCGGCATACACCACACATCAGCACGCAGACCCTGCCACTCGCAACACTTTATACTTACCATGTAGATCTCCAGTAGATCGCTCTTCAAAAAGTTGACCAAATCATCAAACTCAAGGCTGAGAATGGTTGATTGATTTCTCTCTAATAGCGCCACAGAAAAGCGGTGCAATGTCTCTATTCCCTCGGCAAAGATCATGTCATAGATTCGAAACACCGTGTCTAATGGGAACTTGTAGGCAAACAAGGTGCTGAACCACTGATACGCATACATGTTTGATCTCACGCCATGTGCCTGAAAGTGTCTCTGAATGTGGGGCAAATGATCGGCCACCAGTCCTTCCAGTTGGTATAATCTCTGCGATAAGAGATCGGATTGTGGCAAGAAATGGCCTCTCAGGTCGTATTTGTTCATCAACTGGACAATGACACAAAAGGCCTCTTCTTCTGGCATCTGTTTATTTATGTCAGTTTCCGTGTTTATTTGTTTGTGCATGGATGCATATCCTAATGTGAAACTTACATTCAAGAGCAAAGGTCCAGTGATGTGTAATAATCCTTGGCTGTAGCCCACTTCTGTATCGTACAAGGAATATGCCTTCACCACATTGAACAGAGCTTCTTGGCCATCTTGCACTGCAAAGTATTCGTGATTCATAAAGGACGCTTTCGGTAAATCTCTTGCAATAGCCTTTTCGTAGACAGACTCTTCCTTCAACAACTGCATGTACTGCTCCTCCAGTTTCACATTCTTACTCTTTGCAAACAACTGCCAAATCATGCCGCGAAGTGTGGGTGGAATTCCTCTTTGAATGTTGTACGACAGCACCTTGGGTTCTGACTTGGCCACACTGTTGAAATCCGAGATGACCTTTGACCAAAATTCTGTTTTGTTGTAGCGATAAGGAGCAATCAAAGACAAGCAAAGCAAGGGGGAGGGAGGGGGAGGAGACAAGATGCGTATTAGATTCACAGTGAAGTTTGCATGCAATGTATGCCTTACCCCAGTCAATTTCATCCTCTTCGCCTTTAGATACAGCGTCGTTGTAGACTCTGTCAAATGAATTCCTAATCTCCTGAGTTGGTGTATCCAGTGTGCTAGTGCTTGTGGAAGATGTGGTGTCCTTGGAGCCTAATCTAGCCAATAGCAAGTCGTAATTGGAAGCACTCGAAACGTAAGAATGGATCGAGGACATTGTAGAACGATGGCTTTGGTGTCTCTTGTGCCCTGACACCAGATCGTCATCATCATCATCATCGTAATCTGAGTCCGAAAGATGCTGGTTGCCATCAATTATTGTATCATCCAATTCATGGATCTGGTCATGAAGGTTCAAATCATCAAATGCCTCAGTGACTGTAGCAGTGGGTTGCTGTCCTTCCCCTGACTGCGTGCTTTCATTGTTGGTTGCTACTGGTTTGGCCTCATCTGTGTCTCCTGGACGATTGTTTTGAGTTACCGTTAAAGCACGACGGCGACGCTGTTGTTGTTGTTGATTTGCGGTGGGTATACTGGTAGCTATGACATCCTTTTCATTCTGTTGCTGTTGCTCAGCAATCGTGTCCAGAGAGTCGTAATCTGCATCATCGGAATATGCATCTGCAATTGAACTGTGGTTTGAGCGTATGGTAATGATGGATCCGTCTGTGATCAAAGCGTTATCCTGCTGTTGTTCCTTGAGTTGATCATGCTGGTGTTGGATTGCAGTGTCTGTCATTGTTGCTTATGATGAAGAGAAAAAGAGAGAAACAGGGTATGTTGTGTATAGTGCAGATAAATAAATGAATGCAAATAGGAGGTGGATGCGGATACAGGGATTTTTGACCAAAAAAGAAAGAAAGAAAAGAAAGAACTAAAACCCGAATATAGCGCATGTATACTGTATACACCCTCTAACTACTTGGAGTCACAGTTGAGGTTGCAGCTCTTGATGATACACACGGTGCACAATATATATATTTACTAACTCCAGGCGTAACACAGAGTGAAAATCAGATGTAAAGGTGCGGTACACTCGGATTTGCGTTGTTGACATGTAAAGATTTGATCTAGACCGCTTCTTTTTTTATATATATTCTTTTGCGACATGTCCAATAACGAAGGAATGTCTTGATTCAGGTCCCATTTAATTTAGACTTGACATGTTTAATTTTGGATCTAAATCACAAATTTGACCAACCAGGCTCAAAACCTATTCTTTGGGATGGATCGCCGGCGTTTCTAATTTGCAGGAAGCCTTCCATAGTTGTAATGTCTATTCAACTTTTGATACGTGATAGCAAGATGTATGATGAACAGATACATCATCAACGTTTTGCTCGATCTTATGATATAAGCCATGTAGGAATACAGCAGCAGTGATGTCGTTGCTGTCCTTTGCAGATTTGCACTATAATCTGAAGCCTACGCAATCTACACACAACTTTTAACAGTTACTGCCTGATGCAACGCATTTTAGAGTGATGTAACTGTGCGCTACTACTTATTGTTAGAGTATTAGTAAGCAAAACTAGTATAATCTTGGTGTTATGTTTAAGAAATTAAGCGATTGAAGTTGTTGCATGAACGACTGCAATACTACTACTTGAACTCATTAATCTCCTTCATAAATGAAAGGGGGCATCAGCTAGCGATATCTGTTGCTCGAATAGCGAAATATAGCAGGAGCGAATGAGCTTGACTAGACCGTTTTACATCCATTTCTGAATTCTGGAATGGAGCATTTTCTTACCACTCTGCTCCTTCATTCAAAGTAAACTAATTGTTATCATACAGCAATCTGAATGACAAAAATAGAAGTGTTTCAAGCAAAAAAGCGAGGCGAGTCTCTATGCACCTAGGTATACTGTATGGCTGGGCTTAAGCTGCTTCGTAGATCGGTATATTTCTAAGTATTGGTTTCCTCGGAAAACACTAGAACGAATACAAACTAGGCCTGTCCGAATAAGCAACTTGTATCAAAACCATCAAAAGAAATGCCATTCATTGCACAACTCAGTTCTATACGAGCTTGCTGTACGTAGCATATAACCCGAGAAACAAGAGATTCGAGAAATTTTGAAATATAAGGCTGTGCTACTAGTAAAAGTTTTTTAATATGGCATTAATGACCAAGCTTTATAGCCAAATCGATAGGGGTGCACGTTTTTGACTAGGACGTGTTGGCGTTAGGGTCGTAATGGACGATTTGCACCAGTAATGATCAAAAAGGGTGCACATGCGTGATTTTTGAAGGGCTCTACACTCGAATTTCACTAAGTGAATGCAAGTAGCGTAGAGCTTAACTATTGTTTGGCATTCAATTCTCTATCGAATGGTATAGATGTTATATAAAAGTTTTGACCTTTGTCACAAACCGCCTGCTTGAGGGACACGAAATTTCACATTTTGAGTAAATTCATAAAGGGAATGCATATGTGGTACCCAAAACTGCTGGATCATGATAGATCAAGTGTGCAGCTATCGAATCGTTTTTGTTTCATGTCAATCCGATAAGTTTTCGTTGAGATATCATCAAAAAATGGGTTCAGGGAAAATCACCAGATTTGGACCAAAATCTGCCTGTCATAGCAAGGGAAAAAATTGTGTGCTATTTTCAAAACACGACAAAATTTTTGATTTCTCATGCTAAAGTTATGCTAGAGCATTAAGCCAGGTACCATCCGAAAGGTAATTTTTTGCTCTACATGACCAATGCAATGAAAAGTATAGTCCATATGACAGAAACTTGTTAATTCTTGAAAAACCTTCAAAACAACACCATCAAAAATCACCTATATAATGGCAACCAAGACACTTTATATGGGTACCATTGAATTTTCCTTTAAATTCTGTACAGAAACCATATAAGGCTAAAGGGGTGTTTACTATCAACTATCATCCAATTTTGACATTCATCGATTTCTGAATCGATTGACGATCAATTGTAAACCCACAATTTTCAAGCACCGCTTAGTTACACTACAAGCGATTCCATTTTTCATGGTCATTTTGGACCGTAGCCTGATGGAAAAAGCCCTTATTAACTTGCAGTTTTCAAGGTATTCTTGCATACCTGACATCTTAATGCACCTCCTGTCGAGTTTTGAGGGTTGTAGCTTGCTTTGTTCGATTCCATGGCATGTACTGCGAGAGGACTGAGTAATCAGGTACCGTGCAGGTTTTCTTTTTTCTTTGGTATTGTCAGTTTTCATGTCATGATTAGAGCTAGTTAGATGGTTAGTTAGAAGGTTCGTTGAAAAGTTATCTTAGTTTTTATGCGATATGGTGAGTACTTAGCAGATTCGGTTAAACGGTTTTGCCAAATTTGTGTTTTCAAATGCAGTTATAAAGGCAATGTTCCATTGAAAGTTGTTACTCTCTTTTCAGAAGGCAAGGCCGACTGCACTGCTATCATATTATGTTTAGAGGTTGTGAATTTGTTGAGTATTCATCGAGTTATTAGAAAAACTTTCAATGGTCTATCCTGAATATTTTCAGTGTGTGTGGAGCGCAGTGTAGCTCTTGTGATTGGGTGTAGACGAGTTGGAGTTTACCCGAGTATGAATAATGCAAATCAATGATAAGAAGCAAGCAAAAGCAAGTTCATGTTTGCTAGTACTATATTGCTAGTGGGACGCTTAGCTTGACTCGAATTAAGCCCTTGCTTCTACTCGCTGGATGTCAATGGCAGCAATGTATTAGCTGTCTACCACTGAATCTGCACACGTTGCTCGTACAGCATTTGAACATCATTTCCATGCATGAATCTTTATTGAAACGATATGGACAACCTTGGTATAATATAATAAACTAGTTCAAGAGACGCGTGTTTTCAGTTGGCTCCTCCTGTCCATCATTGTGCTGATCGCTAGGCACAGTGGTGGTATCAATATCACGAATACCAAGTCGCTTGTTTCTAAAATGCCATGTAATACACATGATCAACAAGGTGCCTTGTAAGATGCCTGTGACCATGTAGGTAAGCCATGCTGTCCAGTTGGTACCAGGACGCACCACCAAGGAATACACAAAAAGAACAGTGCCTGGCGTTTGCAACATCATCATGGGTATACTCAAAGCACCGACTCTCTAGATGGAGGAGGAGCGGATCAGCATGCCATATTTCCCTTTGATTCTTGGCTACCCCCTTCTTGACTTACCTTGCTCTTCCATGTCTTGTGAATTTGCGGTAAATATTGAAGCGATGCCAATATCATGCTCAAAACACCCAAAAATCCAGCCCAATAGTTGGTCTGCCAATGTTGAGGTCCACCCACCACGATCAACAGTAAAATAGAAATGAAAAAGGAGATGGCTAAATGACCGATACAAGTGGCAGCAACGACCAAGGACACTTTCCATTCAGCAGAGAGAGGTGCCTGCATTTTGTTGGGTAGATCCAGATGGAGCGAAGAGGGAGCATGCAGTTGACGCTTCTTGTTTTCTGGAAAATACAGCAAGAATAAAATGAACCTATGCATAGTCGTCATTGGAGAGGATTGCATGAATTTCATTTCTCGAAACACTTACACCAAGCTAAACATGGCCCATTGCAATCCAATTTGCACGATGCCCATCAATCCTTCAATGCAGGCACCTGTTGACTACAGTTTAATGGTGTCAATAAAAACCTGTTTGTGTGTGTGTGTGTGCCCTCTTTTTTCCTTTACCAGTGATTTACAGCATACAATCGAGTCCCATTGCAAGAGAATAATGTTGAGGAAACTGGAGGTGGATGAAACAACGCCCAGCAACAAAAACCAAGCACTGAATCCTTCACTGGTCTTGTTGACAATAATTCTATAATGCTGTTATCCAGTTCAGTATACTGCCATTATTCGTTGACACACTAATCATGGCTACCTGAGGAAGATATGAAATAACGAGGCCAACACACAAGAATATGCTAATCATCAGTGTGGATTTGTCATTGAGTGGGACACACTCCCTTGCTGGTTCCGTGTGCTTTGTATCTCCCAATACTTGAATGATTTGATCTATATGAAATGACATATAAATAAGGTAGATTTTATATCTGGGAAAAGAGGAAAAAAAGAGCATGAGAAGGGGAGGGGAAACGTTTTATAATGGGGAATTTCTCCGCAACACAGTGAACCGTCATTACGCATGATAATATCCCCATACACAGGTTTTTATTGAGTTGGCATCTTTATCAAGCAAGTACACCGTCTAAAAAGAAATACAAGGCTGCTATCGCAAACAAATAAGGCTTCTATCTATCTCTCTTTGTGTGATTCATTTTGATGTAATCATGCCTTCACTTTGTTTGCTATTTGTATCCACACATACATAATCTCGAGCCATCGTCATCATCGCGAATCAAGGCACAATCCATTTCTCTGTTTCCTTGTAGTGGAATTTGATACAATCGCGTTGCAAAATAGCACTCTTGAGTCTCTTTTGAACATCGGCCTCTACGGGTATAGGGGATCCATTGGCATCGCTGTAGATGAAGGGCAATCTCAACACGTATAGACCACCAGGTCCAAATGACAGACAATCGATATCCAGATTCACAGTAATATGCTTGTCTGTTCCTGGAATTTGAATCTAGCAAATAGGGTATCAGTATTCATCCAATGTGTAAATCGCATGACAATACCTTGATCTTTGGCTCCATGGTGATAGTGATTGCTTCTTCAGGAGTGACAATGTACAACCGTTGCAACTGAGCAGTAATCTCCATGTTGTGGTTGGCATGTGAGGCGCTGCTATTGCCATTGACATGGGCATTGGCTGTATTTCCACCAGCATTGCCGGTGCTGTTGCTTGCATTGTTGGCAAAAGTGCATGGACACACCACATAAAGCGGCAAATCCTGGTGAACGAAATAGTTGCCATGTTCCTTTGGATGTCCCGCATGACCCAATTTACAGATACGACCTTCACCGCAGCTCAAGAAACGGTGTCCATGAGGACATTCATACTCTGCACCGACATAACCACGAATCAAGCCTTGGATTCTATCCCGAGATCGATGCTTGTTTCTACGTCTGGTATCAAATAGTTGTCGTGTCGGCGGTGTTTGTGGTGTCGTGGCTGTGGATGATGTATTGGAGGAGGGTGTTGCTATCTGAGCGGTGGATGGTGTCGTCGTAGGGTTGGATCCCAAAGCAGGGAAGGCTTCCAACGAGGCCACGACAACAGGTGCAGCAACGTTGCTTGTCTTTGGCATGCTGGTTGCTTTACCCAACACGGGCCATTCTGTTTCTCGGGTGGATGTTGGTTGCGGATGACTGGTTGCATTGGATCGCAAAAAGGCATCGTGGGTCGCTTTTGCGGAGGGTGATGGGGTAGCGTCAGAGTGGCTCACTGTCACGGCATGAGCAGCCTCTTGTTGCCGCAATTTCAGCTCGTGCATGGTTGTCATGGACCAAGGGATAAGGAAATTGGTGTTGTTCATGAACCCTTCCACTTTATCCAGTCCCACATTGTTCTTGTACATGTTGGATGATCCCAGGTACAGCAAGGCAGCGTTGCTGGAAGCGGGTATCTCGTCGTAATCCAGCACAAGGTCTTGTTCCTCTCCAAATGTCGATTTCTTGATATCCAACGCAGCTCTTCCAACACCCAAACAGCAACTAAACTTGTTGTAAAACTTGACATTGGCATCCTCGATATCAAACGGATCTTCACGCACGCGCTGCGTCTTGCCACAATCGCACGCGTGGAAAAAGTTGTAGCCACTGTTGTGCTTTGCGGGATCCACAATCACTGCACGCTCGTCTCGCAGTTGTTTGGCTGAAATCACTTCCTTTTCATGGCCCATCTTCAATCGACATGCTCTTCCAGTGAGACTCACGTGCTCACAGCTCTGTCTTCCGCCCTTCCAAATGTTGTCGCATTCACGCTCTAACCGAGCAGCGTATTCTTCCATACAGGGTCCACGAGCAAGAGAACGGTACATTCGCATCACGTTGTTTTTCTGTGGTGGTGGTGCCAGCTTGTGAGATCCAGTGACAAGACGTGTGTACACGACCATTTTGCTTACCTTCCATGTGTGGTACTTTTCAGTGTAGAATGGCGGTGAATCCTGCAAGTAAGCCTCGTTGCACTTTTGCATGACATCCATAGAATGGCTATAGAGCAATAGGGTTTAGCCACGATGCATGCGCATTTCCCTTGCTTGACACACACAAACCTCTTTGAAAACACCCTTTCAATCTCGATATTGTCTCTGATCTTTTTCCTCAAAATCACTTCAATCTGCTGTATCATGCCCTTGGTGCTAGGAAACTGGGCTGATATGACCTTTTTGAACTCGACCCCGTCCTCTGTGATTTGCTGATGAAAGATGAACGACATCAGAGGCACCATAGCAGAGACCAACTGCAGACCTGTTGGCAAAGGTGCTACTTTGGGCGTGTCTGATTTTCGATTGTTAAAGTTGTTGTGTAATGGGTGTCGACCGATGGCAGTTTTGATCCACGCGTTGACAAACTGCTTCAAAAGTCGGTCGCTGTATTCGAGATGTGTGGAGGCAGATCCTTTTGGCGATGATGACGACAGGTAGGATGCTAGTGAAAGTGGCTCGTCAAAAGAGAACGATGTGTCGCTATTTGCTGTTGCTGCTGTTGCTGCTGGTATGATGTGAATGACAGGCTGTGCGCTGGATGGCACTATAAACAACGACCGCACCTCGACAGGTGGATGCAATGTATTTCCTTCTGGCTTTAGTGGTATCAAATGGAGTGCTCTGAATATGTTCTTCATTCTGGACTGGAGAGCGTCTTGCATCTTCTTGATGGTGGCAGGAACCGCGTTGGACATGCTGACGTCCGCCATCACAAACACCACAATAGGCACTCCCTTGGCTGGGCCCCACCATCCCATCAACGCAGGATTCATCCTTTCGTTGTCCTTCTTTTCAAACAGTGAGTTGGGCACTGTAATGTCCCAATGCTTCCAACACGATGACTGATACTGTGCCAAATGGGTGTGCATGTTGGATTTGATCTGGCTCAATGCGACGAGTGTTGACAAGAAGTCGGCAGGCAAGAAGGAGGGTGGTAGGATGGGCTACAAAAATAAAAAGTGCAATTTAACAGGTTGTCAACAGTTGGCATGCAGTGAGAAGGCCTTACAATGACGAGATGTGATACAGTCAGCATAAAGAGCAATGCTTTGGTGATGACTGCTTGGTGGTGCATCATACTGGCTGACACCGACTTCTCGGTGGATAGGCTCGTCGTGTCCATGTTGGCGTCTGCAAACAGGTAGATTGTCTTGGAGTTTTTATCCAGGTAGAACTGGATGCCTTCTGCCAACTAGGAATGCACAGCATCAATAACATGGCATGCGGTACACGCGGCGTGTCTACAAACCTCTATAGCAGGTGCTTGTACAGGCTACATCAAGAGAACAGAGTGAGCTCATCCATGTCCATTTTCCAAAGGCCTCTTTTTTCCCTTACTTGATGTCTGGCTGCAAATACATGTGCGCCTGCTACTGTGTTTGCCACTTGGACAATGGTGGATGAGTGCTTGGCTTCTGACACACCATACAGCGATATGATGGTGAGTCCTGTATCCTTTAGCGATGAGAGACCTGTTCTATCCAAGAGTTTTCTGATATCATCCATTCAAATATGTAAAAACACGGAAGCAGAGAGAAAAGGTGGTTCAGCACGAATTTAAGGTTTTCTCTCCATCTTATTACTGAGGGACTGCATTTCTGCTGCTGCTAATCACATCAGCATGAATTGCCCGGTGCTTTGATGCATTGACATGCTTGCATTGCCGTAGATCAAGCGTGTGTCAATTCTTTCTTGCAAATGACATACGCTATAGAGAACTGCTCTTATATACGGTACTCCCATCCAACTGGCTTCAACTCGAAATTGAATGATGAAAATGCAAGTTTTATTAAGTTGATAGTGAAGAAACTACTAAGTATATTATATTTTTAGATGAAAAAAAGCAAAAAGGGGATAAGAATGATGATATGATTAGTGTGCTAAAAAAAAAGAGTGCATTAAAGTGATAAAATGAGCGGCCAAAAGATATCCTTGCTTAAAAAGACAAGAACATGGTAGCAATGACAGCCACCAAACCCAATGCCATGGAGACCATGACAGGATGGCCCTGTTGTAAGCTGCTGGAAGCAGAAATAGGAGGAATTGTCATTGTAGGAGAAGCAGATCTGGAGGCCGAGGCACTGCTGGTAAGAGAGCGAGAGAAAGACAAGGAAGCTGTGCTCATGACATTGGTGTTGGTCATCATGGTGGAAGTGCCTGTTGTCACGGGAGCAGAGCGAGAACCAGATGGAGTGGGTACAACCACAGGAGGAGCAACAGAGGTTTGGGAAGGAGTTACCGTAGTGACAGGTACAATAGGTGCTGCTTCAACTACATTGGAGGCAGCAGGAGAAGGATTGGCAGGCACAACAGGCTCGGCAACAGCGGCAGATGGACCCTGAGGCGTGGCAGGAGCAGGTGCTTCTACTACAGCAGGCACAATGGCGGGTGTTTCTGGTACAACATTGGGTGTTTGAGGTACAACAGGAACAGCAGGTTGCTCGGCAGCAACGGCGGGCTGTTCGGCAACATTGAGAGCAGCAGGTGCAACAGGTGCAACAGGTTCACCAGAGATGACAACTGCGTTTTCTGGAGGAGTAGCAGGAGTAGCAGGTGTTGCTGGAACAACAGGCTGAGCAGCTGGCTGTTGTTGTTGCGTGGCAGGAATGGCGGCGGCAGCAGCAACCGAGGCAGGCACACCAGCAGCTAAAGCAATGGGAATATCAGCAGGCGTGCTCTTGATGGCAGCATTGACATTGTTGGCGATGGGAGCAACGGCAGCAGACAATCCGATATTGGCGACATTGGGAGCAGCGGCAGGCAAAGCAACATTGGCAGCCGAGTCAGTAGCAGGATTGGCATTGGAGGCCTCGGTCGACTGCATTTGGTGAAGCATGCTTTGGAACGCTTGAGATGGCTGGCCAGCTGAACCAGTAAAGGGATGCTCGTTAAAGTAGTTGATCATGTTTTGAAAGACGGATGCCATGTTGGTGTTGGGTGCAGCAGCCATACTGGGTCCTTGCGCTTGGGCTGTCATCAAAGCAGCACATGCCAAAAGAAGAGAGGTTGTGGATACTTTGTGGATCATGGTATTATAGAGAAAGGGTAGAGTTGAGACAGGAAGAGAGAGAGAGGCCATGGCAAATGGCCTTCTTTTTATACACTCTCATCTCCACCACCACCACACTGATCAACGATTAATTAAAACAAGAGGGTTATTTTTGTTTTAATATATCTCAAGGCAAACTGTACAAATTAAAAAGGAGTGAAATAAGGTATATAGCTAAATGCATAGAATGCCTGGGATGTCAGTTGATGGGCTGCTGGTCTTGGTCTCCTTTTATGGGCGAGGCATTGATGGATGGCGAGGATCTATCAATGGTTTATATTTAGTGACATGGGGATCGATGCATTCCACGACGGCATGTGCTCGCACCTGGATTTGGGATCACCATACTGATCGTATTCAGGCGTTACTTCGACTGTAGGCAAGCCGGCACATCTAAGCATAGTCAGTACCTGGCAGTGGCATGTCAAGAGCAGCACACATGTCACCTTAGAAACAGCCGCACAAATGGGCTGCACTCAATGTTGTATCTCGTAGCCTCGCACTGATATTGCACCATCTCGAACAATCTGCAGTTTTCTGGGATGCGAGACTTATCAGCAGCAGTGTCTGTCATGATGATTGCGAAAATCTATATTTATGTATTAGGACAGAATGATGAAAAAGGTGAAAAAAGAAGAGAGACCCTTTTTGATGTGACTGAAGGGCTACCATGGAAATCTCTCGCTTGCTCGCTTCTTTTTTTTGACACCCCCTTAATAGTTCTTTACTGGTCCCCCCGGGGGGGTTAAATAACCTTTTTCTCTCTCATTCTTTCATCATTATGGCGCACAAATTTCGAACATTGCTTGATCTATGTCGACGCAGAGGCTTCTTGTATCAGTCAGCAGAGATCTACGGTGGGTTGCGAGGTGCCTACGATTACGGGCCGTTGGGCGTTGAATTGAAAAAGAACATTTTGAATTCGTGGTGGCGTCGACATGTCTATTACCGTGATGATGTGGTTGGCCTGGACACGAGCATTTTGACACCGCATCCTGTGCTCAAGGCCTCGGGTCACGTTGACGAGTTTACTGATCTGTTGGTCGACTGCACACTGACAAAGGAGCGATTTAGACCCGATAAAGCACCTGCATTGACAACCGATAAAAATGGACATATACCCATTACAGCACCCGACAAGGACACTGCGCTTGCCTGGAAAAAGGCCATTCAAGAGCAGTTTGCGCCTCACGTCAAAATCACAGTGGAGGGAAAGCGCATCTTGCTGCACACGACCAGCATTTGCCAGCCCGATGACAGAGGCCAGCATGGCAAGATTGTGTTTGACATGGTGGATCCCAACCACACGCCAGTAGAACTGCCCTACCATGGCTATGTGGAGCCCAACACCAACTCCCCCTTCTTGACAGACAGCCGACCATTCAACCTCATGTTCAAGACCTTTTTGGATCCCATCGACCCCATTGACCGAGTCATTCAAACCACCATGGACCATCCCAACGACGCCAAGCCTGTCATTCGAGACGCTGTGGACGAGGTACTGAAGCCAAGCACCGTCTATCTTCGACCAGAAACGGCTCAGGGCGTCTTTGTGAATTTCGAGCAAGTCGTTCGCACCATGAAGACAAAGCCTCCCTTTGGTATTGCACAAGTCGGCAAATCGTTTAGAAATGAAATTCGCTTGGAACACGGCATCTTTAGAACACCCGAGTTTGAGCAACTGGAGCTAGAGTACTTTGTTGCGCCTTGGGAGTCAAAGCACTACTTCAAGTATTGGCGCAAGGAGAGATACAATTGGTGGCTGGAGCATGCGTGCCATCCAGAGAACTTTAGACAGAGAGATCACGCATCCGACGAAATGGCTCACTATGCAACTGGATGTACAGACGTGGAATATCTCTATCCTTGGGGCTGGGGCGAGGTCGAAGGTGTAGCGCACAGAGGCAACTACGATCTGACACAGCACATTAAAAACACGGGCGCCAACTTTGAGATTGTGGAGGAAACACAGCCTGTCTTCTCGGACGCTGTCCAGGCCTCAGGCGAAGGTGAAGCGGATTTAATGCCTACGGAACTGCCAGCTCGATACGTTCCTCATGTGGTGGAAAGCTCATGTGGTCTCAACCGAGCCATGTTGGCCTA
The DNA here is from genome assembly GCA_010203745.1 of Mucor lusitanicus. Taxonomy (NCBI): domain Eukaryota; kingdom Fungi; phylum Mucoromycota; class Mucoromycetes; order Mucorales; family Mucoraceae; genus Mucor; species Mucor lusitanicus. The sequence continues at coordinate 763,915 of JAAECE010000009.1, read as the reverse complement.
TCTGTGCGATGCATTCCATCAGGTGGAAGACGGCAAAGGAAAGCCACCTCGTAATGTGCTCAAGCTCGATCCTCGACTCGCACCCATCAAATGTGCCATCATGCCCTTGACAGGTAAATCTGAATTCAACGCACTCACTCAAAAGGTCGCCAAATCGCTGAGACGTAAGGGATTGTTCACTGTGGTGGAATCACAAAAGCTCAAGATTGGCAAGAGATACTACCGCCATGATGAGATTGGCACCCCTTGGTGCATCACTGTCGATTACCAGAGTCTGGAAGATGATACCGTGACGATCCGCGATCGTGATACTGGAAATCAAGAAAGAGTGCATTGGAAAAAGGTGCATCAAGTCATTGGTGATAGATTGATGCAAGGTGAAGCTGAAGATTTGTTGGATTAGAAAAAAGAGTCTGTATTTTTTGTAAATAAAAGAGCTGCTTGTGGTTTATTCATTAAATACATGTCATTTATGCTAAATCGTCTTGGTCAAAGTCATCGCTAAAGTCTGTTGTAGACAGTGAGTACGAGACAAATCTATCGCACATGCTGCTCTTCACTTACTGTTGTAAAAGTCTTGGTGAACAACTGTCTTTTCCAGATGCATTAACAGTGCTACGGACTCTCCCTTTTCGTCAATACCGTCATTCCAGCCATGCAAAGGCGAAGCACCTGCTGCGCCCATATCGAAGCGTGAAAAGTCGGATGGGCCAGACATGGCGAAGCGCGGTGAAGTGACATTGCTACTACTATTGCTACTGCCACTGGCTTTCGAGTAGTCTTCTGGGTATACAGCGTTGTTTCCTTCATCTCCCTCCTCCTCCTCTTCATCTTCGTCTTCCTCCATGATTGAGTCCTCATCTTCCATTTCTACATTTGAGCAGTTAGTATGCTATTGTGTATGAGATACGGTAGTGGTCGTGCCTTCACCGAATGATGTTTGCCATTTGAATTCGTTGCTCATGGTATTTACAGTTGATTGTGTTTTAGAGAAAAAGAATGAGAGTGCACTTTTATGGTCTGACACGCTTACTGTACTCACCACCACATTGGGTGACTTGTACAAAGCAGGCTACACTCAATTCGCCCTGAATTCCCTAAATCACATCCAGATTGTCATTTAAAGCTGGAAAATTGTAAGCCCTCGACAATATACGGTATATATATCATGCAAATCGAGCGCTTGGTGTATATTTCTTTTGTCAATTTGAGCTGTTACAGTAACGAAACATTGACATTATAATACTGCTACCGTCTCACGTTAATAATAAAACAAGTGATTACCAAAGAACCTCCTACTAATAAAACGTAGGCAAGCTCCTTATCCAGTTGGGCTCTAGCTCCCAATTCAACATTTGCTACACAGCTACTCGTATATAAAGACGGGGCGGTGCCTTTTTTGTTGGCGGCAAACGAGGTATACACAATGAAATTCAACTAAATTTTGGTCTTGGCTGTGCTACCCTCACTACAATGATGTACAGCTCGTTTGCCGCCAAAAGCTATATGCAGGAACGACCAACATTTTGGGCAAAACATATAGTTTTAAAATGTTCTAGCTTGTGAGTTATCCGAAATCTGGTGTTGTAACACTAGTAAGCAGTAAAACTGCGTGTACCTTAAAGTGGAAAGCTTACAGAATCAGAAGAAAAAAGCAATCTACAGTGATCTAATCTTAAAAGCATGTTTCACTAACAACGACAAACATCCATCCACTTTAAAAAAACTAGCATGTTATTAAGGAGGTTACGGGTACAAAGTGACTTCCAGGATTACCACTCATTAGAATGGGCAAGCATTCTCGGGATGTCATTACTTTAGCTTAATTTGAAAGAAGGTATTGAGCTTTATTGGCACAATACCAATTGAGTGTATACTTGCAGCTTTGGATAGTTCAGAGCTACTTTTTCTGATAGTAATCATTGATTCAGGTAGGTAGTAAGTCTATACAAATACGCATTGACTAGTACTACTACGTTTGATAAGGTATATACTATGCAAGTTGCGTGTTCAGACAAGACAGGTTTCCATGTATTTAACTGATTTATAATACAGCTTGTCTCATGTTTGACTTGTCATAGTGCTTATGTTATAAGGTATACAATACCAAGCCAGGTCTAAGATAAATTTAAGTGGTACTAGAGCATCCTCTTTAAAATGCAATCTATTCGAATTTTTAGAATACACCTTTTCACACCCACCTTAGACTTATCTTAAACTCGTTTTTTGGAAGGAAAATCAATTTGATCATGTCTAATACTTATGGTGGTATTGTGGGTAGTTACCTTAAGCCATTCGTAGCATGCATTTTGAAGGTTTAGTCTCGCTTTTCTCATTTTAATCGCATTTTTAGTTTCAATATCAATGCTTTATTTCTCTGAGCTGTCTCCAAATTTGAGCCAATCACAACGCTATTTTGCCCTACAGGCACCCCAGACCAGAAAAAAAATTGCGAGGGTTTCCCTCTGTTTTGACGTTAGGCGGAGTTTTAAGTATTACTAAATACAGTAATTTAGCAATTCCATCATCAAAATCCCCTAAAACGCCAGAATATGCCTTACTACACACCCCAGCTTATAGTGCAAACGCTTGAGACTCTCAATTGGCACCAAGTAAGTGATACAAATCAAGTGAGGGTAGCCTATCTACCCCCAGCCTCTGAATCAAATCTAGTTGTGCTTCAACGATAGGCCTATCCACACAACGAAAAAAGATGGTTATGGCTCAAAGAACCATAAAAAGGGAGGGAAAGTAACAAGAGGGAAAGTAACAAGAGGGCATCACTAGAATGTGATGAAGAACAGAAACATTGCAATGCAGTTACATACAAAAAGATAACATGCAATGTGTATCATCAAAATGACGAGTACAAAAAAGAAAAAAAGCAGTAGCAAAGAAAAGTATCGTGGTTGCCTCATAAGAGGTAAAAACACCAATACCAGCACCAGTATTACAGAAGAAGTAATACTTGAAGAACAAAAAAGAGAATGCAAGGCTACTCCACAATAATAGAGCAGCACTGCCAGCGATACTACAATGCATCAAAAGATACACCATAGCACTGTGGTACAGCAACAGAAAAATAGTTGCGTGCAGAAAAGGGGAAAAGAATAAATCGCAATAGAGCGAACTAATAAAGAATGCACAGTATTACGAGAAAGAAAGTAGTAAAAGGTTGAATGAATGTAATCCATGGCAACCAAAGAAAGGGAATATACAAACCAAATACAAACCAAACACAATTAATATATTGCAACGAACTGGCCTAAAATAAACTGTGTAATTAGTATTACTGTATATTGTACCGCGAAAGGTGGCTCCTATCGGCTGATACCTACTGTAACAAACTTCCAAGGTGTCGTCTTGGGTACTGGTGGTTGCAAAGGCGCGCCTCTTTGGGCAAAAGTGATGTTGTATTCAATCAATAGTAATAAAAAGTATATGGTTTAATAGAAAAAGTGCAGTGCAAAAACAGTGCGAGAAAAAAAATAAAAAATAAAAACGCGTTGCTAAGGGTGACTGCAGTCAATATGCTGCCGCAGCACAGAGCACGCGGAATCTGAATGACGTGTACAATGAACATTTTTTACTGTGGTGACTGTACCCAAATGATTTTTTTTGCAATAATTTTTTTGAATCAATATCGATATAATTTGACATTTGTAAACATTTTTGTTAAAATTAGCTATATAAAGTGTGCTCAGCGTATACTACTTTCTAATAAACTTAAGGGGAGAATTGGAAGGCGCATTCAATGGTGTAAATTTTAAAGCACTTTAAGAATGAAGAGATAAAGAATTTTGCGAAAATATAAAAAGCAGTTTTTCCAGGAAAAGTCGAGATTTAGCATATACAACCTTGAAAAAAGCAGTTGCACAGGTTACCCTACATCTGTGCGGTCATTTTGATTTAATATATATCATAGTAAAAAGTGTCGTTTTTATGTCTAAAATTGCGATTGTTTGATTTTCAATAAAAACCATGAGGGGTACCTCATCAAAAAAATATGAATTCTCGACGATTGGGATCGACCCAAAAAATAAATAATTAAAGGTTTAGGATGTAAAGGGTGATCGATAGCAATCATCTGGCACTATTGCGAGCATCTAGAACGGCTTAGAAGACAAGATATTGAAGATTGAAGTCTGGCATTTTGGCAAAGAATAACATCTTTTGTAGCCTTGTAAATCCATGGCAACCGGTACACTGATTTCTTCAAGACCTCAAACAATTGGTCTTCCTTGTTATTACACCCTAAACACTAGCAGACACAAAGTGATGTGAGTTTTGTGTATGCTATACTCTAGAAACCCTCAGAAATTATAGTAGAAACCTTACCTGTTGCTGCCATCATGCCTCAATGCAGCTTTAAATTGGCTACCTCTCAATCTTAGTGATATCTGCAATGATGCATTGCAGTTCTTTTTAAACAAATATGAAGTTGATCTTCCTGTATTTTAACTGTCTTTAAGGGAGAACCAACGTCAAAACTGTGCCAATGTCCTTTAATTTGTGGCTTTCTTTTAATTAGTTAGTCATTGAAAGCGTCGACCGCATAAAAAACGTCCTTTATACCAGCAGACACGAGTTCATATACATTTGAAATCAAGTCCTAAAGCGCATGCAATTAAATACCGTACCATGCATTTGCTCTAAATAAAGGATAAGACAAGTTCTTCTGAGCGTATTGCTATTTATCTCAAAATAAAGCCTGCACTAAAATTTAGAGTTTCTTTTTTCAAAACACATGGAGTCTGCTTACAAGATTGAGCACAAAGCAAACTCTATTTGCCACTTGATGGCGGGGAGCGCAAGACATTTGCTGATAGACAGACTGTGCACTACTCATAAACACTCAATCTATCAAATCATGCAGGTACGTTAAACTTAATCTAATTTTTATTATTATGACTGTAATGTTTGACAACTGTGCCCCTGAAATAAGGCGAGAGAGATACTCATAAACATGTCCAATCAGCATATGTTATATTCTGTATCCATTTTTGCTGCTACGAGTTATCTTCTGCTGAGTGCAGATCACCACGATGCTCTGTAAATGGTGTATTCGCTTGAACAAACTATTTATTAGACGCTATTCATATATTTACAACGTTTAAGCACTAATCAGCAGACTTTTTTCATTGATAGTGCGTTGAGATTTTCTAGATCCAACTGGAGTTTCTCACCCCTTTTTGAATTGTAGAAGTCTGTGTAGCTTCATGATATCATTTCCTTATATTCACAAATCAAACACTATTGAGAAGCCATGTAATGCGCATGTATTCTAATTAAAGGCAAGCATGACCAATGATATAGCAAGGCGCCTCGACCGAGAAATCAAGATTGGAATTAATGGAAGAAGGAGAGTGATGCGATATGGTTGCGCTATTCATTTCTGGGTCAAGAGCACAAATGACATGAATATTACATACATCCATTGTGGAGATCAAGTCCGGACTGAATGCTTAAAATGGCAGAACCCTATTCTCTAATGTTGTCGATAAACAAAGTACTAGAATGATCACATTTCGTTCTAAATGCATACAGATTTCTGTTTCTGTTCACACACAAAAATCAGGTTCTTTATTCTTCCTATGCACACACATACGCTAGCACTAAAACATACTGAATAGTGCGTATAGAAACTAGAGAAATTTATCTTAGGCTCGGGGATGCTTTATTGAAAGGCAACCACGGCTATAGTTCCCTTGACAAATCACATTCAATAGACCTCAGGTGCTCTTTCACAACAAAACCCTACCGCATTCACTTGCGTCATTTTCTGCTATGTACATGTCTAGTTGTACAAAAGAAACTTTGGATGGGCATTTCATCAAGCAAATCAGAGTGTGAGTGGATGAATTGGGAGTGGGGGGGGGGAAGATGAGTGATTGGGGGACATGACGGAGATTCGTATCCCATTCGATATACAGCATGTAATAAGGTTTGAAAGAATAAGCAGAGTGAGAAAGATAAGCGAGATGTGCATCAAGATCGAGAAAGAGAGAGAAACCGCCTTGCAATTTCCCGGTAAAAGGCAAAATAAGCAAGTAGATCTTCATTCTTATTGTTGAAAAGCTTATCGAGATCGGATTTCATCTCCACGCATTAAGACTGACAACCCTCTAGCGCTAAACGCAATTTAATGATGTGTTGTGAGATTTCAAGGCACACGTAATGATATCAATTGTGTGTGTATATATCTCAGAGCCCAAGCGAGTACAAATGACGTACCCTACAGATCCATTGTGCACATGTACCCATAAATTCTGTACAAGGCCAACTATGAGGAGGGATCAAAGTCAGCCAAACCTTGTTCAGCCGCCCACCAGCCGCTTCTCCACACCTCTTTTTTGATGGGCCTTGGGGGTTTTTTCATGCAGATGTGGACCTGGTAGTCTACTATAATAAGATGATCGGGTGCCTGAATTTGGATCATCCTATTGATGGTGCTTCAGCCAGTCTCAAATAGCTCTAGAAAATAGACTCAAGATTGTTTGGAAGCACAGAAATAAGCACCATAAATTGCATTCTATACTCCATTATATAAAATCAATGAAAAATTGAACCTAACCAATTTATGATGCTTTTGGAAGGTTGCACAGTGCTCCAAAAACATGATAAGGAGTTGTATTTTCCAGGTTGGTGTGAATTATCATGTCAATCTCTTTTGAGTGTGTGTGTGTGTTTCCATGGTGATATGTATAAAAGCTCTGATTCATCGTCCATTTTTCTTCTCTTCTTTTCTACTTGTGATACTTTCATTCTACTCTCTTTTATATAATTCCGATTTATAATGAGAATATCAACTAGTCATCCCAGGATGACTTTGATACAATCAACAAGCTTGCTATGCTTATTGATCTGCTGTTTTGTAAGGAACGCTTCAGCATCGCCTGTATTCCACACTGGTAAGAAAGACGCTTTCAACAAGCTCCCTTCAAATCAACTCACATGATTTCCACACTCTATAGTCAATGACTTTGATGCGAACGGCAATCAGTGTAGCCTGCCTACCTACCATGCCTATCCATGTCCTCAATTGTGTGTCCGTGACATTTCGCAATGCCCCCAAAGCAACAGACCTCCCACTTGTCCTCAAGGCACCACTTACTGTGTTGATGGCGAATGTCGTGAGACTTGCGATCCTTCGCTTAAATCCGCATGCGCTTGCCCTGGCGCCCCTGCATTGGTCGGCAACGTCTATTCTTGTGGCAAGAACAACAATCTCCGTACGAATATCGAGAACTTTGACGCTACTAACAAGGCAAATCAAAGCGCTGTTGCTTGTGCCAGAGCTGCCGGTCTCGACAACATTCCTATCTGGACCTCAAACCCTGAATCTGCCATGTGGGGAGAGTGTCCTACTGCTGACTATGGTCAATTGACGTTTACTGAACCTGTCTACATTGCTTTGTATGCCTTTTATGGCTCCTGCTTGCTGACATTGATTGCTTGGATCTTGTACAAAAAGTCAAAGGAGAAGGTAAATCATCCCGTGCGCATAAAAACTTGATTTACATGCTCACAATTTTATGCGTCCAGTTGATCAAGGCCAACTTTAACAAGGTCCAGGAGCTTCGTACCGAAGAGTACCATGACAAGGAAAAGAGCACAGTGGCCAAGGCGGACGCTGCCAGCTCCAACAGTGCAACTTCAGATGATGGTCTTTCCTCGATTGAAGAGGAGGAGGATATGGTGATCCATGCCTACAAGCGTGATTGGTTCGGAAACATCATCACTGTTGTCTTCTTCCTCCAAACGCTTGGTCAAATAGCCTACATGATTATGATGGTGCAAGACTATTACACAGTGTACGAGAAATTCCGTGGATTTGGTGAGATCCAAGCCAGTACCTTTATGGGCATGTGGTACATCTTCTTCTTTTGGTTTGCTGCTTTGACCATTTTCCGATTCAGATTACCCAACTTTTTCAGAATCCGTTGTTCCTATGCTCAGGGCCAATACGTGCAGGTGGAGCGCAAGGAGGCTGCCTTGATCTTCCTGGAAGACCAGTCTGATAGACTGATGGAGTTTGTGCGCTACCTGGAAATGACCGCAAAGCGCATCGCTGGTCTGGATGTGGTGGTCACCAATGCTCCCCTCAAGTTTACCTCTAGCGGCACCAAGTATTTCATCTACCAATGTACTCGCTATGTCTACCACCCTGAAACCGAGCTGTTCTCGCCTCATCAATTTCATCTGGGCGATACCAATGCTGAACTTGCCTCCATCACACAGGGCCTCACCACAGAAGAAGCGCAAAAGCGAGAGGAGCTCATCGGTCCCAACTTTATTGAAGTCTATGTGCCCAACTTTGTGGTCGCCATGTTTCAAGAGTTCTCATCCTTCTTTTACATTTACCAATTTACCATTCTCTGGCTGTTCTACTACTTTGCTTACTGGGAGGTCGGTATTGCCGATACCGCTGTGATCTTGCTGTCTGCCCTGGTCAAGGTGATTGTGCGTCTTCGCTCTGAAAAGCGTATCAAGAGCATGGCCGAGTTTACCGACCGCGTGCAAATCCTGCGTGATGGTACCTGGCAGGAAAAGTCCACCGCTGATCTGTTGCCTGGTGATGTGTTTGAAGTAGCCGAGGGTAAAACCACACCCTGTGATGGTGTCATCCTCAGTGGTAACATTGTTGCTGACGAAAGTTCCCTTACCGGCGAGCCCTTGCCCATCCGCAAATTCCCTCTCAAGACAGATGACAATGCAACCTATGACCGTGTTGGATCGAGCAAGATTTCGACCATCTTTTCAGGTACCACTATTTCTCAGGCACAACCGACGGAAAAGGGAGGTCGTGTTACTGCTCTGGTTACTCACACAGGCACGGCCACGGACAAGGGCGAGCTCATCAAGAAGATTCTGTTCCCTACGCATGTGTCCTTTATCTTTAACGAACACATCAAGATTGTCATCTTGATTCTGCTCATCTACAGTGTGTTTTGTCTTGGCTTGGCCATCTGGATGTATGCCACAGGAACAAGTAATGTGTAACCAAGCTAAATACCGTTGATTTTTTGTGCTAACATGATGAATTATAGGTGCCTGGTTCTATGCCATGTTCGTCATTTCTCAGCTGATTTCTCCCTTGCTGCCTGCTGCTTTGGTGGTGGGCCAATCTGTTGCCGCTGGTCGCTTGAGAAAGAAGAATATCTTTTGCGTTGATTTGCCTCGTATCTTGATGGCAGGCAAGAGTAAGTTATACACATCTGGTCAACATGGCCTGGATTGAAACTAACTTGTGTCTCTAGTCCAACTTTTCTGTTTCGACAAAACGGGTACCTTGACAAAAGAGGGCCTGGAGTTTTACGGTGCTCAACCCGTGGTAGATTCCAACAATATCGTGGAAAACAGACGCAACAACACGGTCGCCGAATTTGGTAAACATGAGGAGCAGATTGAAGATATTCCTTATCTGATGCAAATCGGTCTTGCCACATGTCATGCTGTCACTACCTTAAATGGTCAATTTATCGGTAACCCTGTCGACATTGAAATGTTCAAATCCTCAAAATGGGAATTGAGTGATCGCTCCGACTATGTTGATTCCTTGACGCCGGCCAACAACCCCAACGCTGCTGTTCATGTCTTGAAGCGCTACGAGTTTGTGCATGCTCGCATGTCCATGTCGGTTGCCGTGCTTGATTCCACCACCAACAAGATCCACATCTTTGTCAAGGGCGCCTATGAAAAGATCAAGGATTTGTCCAACCCTGAATCTGTACCTGCTGATTACGATCGCGTCACTGCCAACCAGGCCAGACAAGGCTGCTATGTGCTTGCTCTCTCTCACCGCGAAATTGATATGGAGCAGATCCCTGGTGGACTGGAAGCGTTCAATCATTGGACTCGTGACCAAATGGAGGAAAATATTGACTTTTTGGGCTTGATCATATTCAAGAACCAGCTGAAGCCTGATACTGCTGAAAACATTGCTGAACTGAAGCGTGGTGATACCAGAACCATCATGATTACGGGTGATACTGCCCTGACGGGCGTGTACATTGCGCGTCAATGTGGGCTGGCTTCCAGCGGCAATCCTCGTGTCTTGTTGGGCGATTACAACCATAGCATGGGCCGTGTTGTTTGGTCTGATGTCGATGAGCCCGATACCTTCCCTGATGTCAATGTGGACGACTATTTGCTGAACAAGGATCATACACCGATTGAACTGGCTGTTACCGGCAAGGCTTTCCAATGGCTGGTAGACCGTGATTTGATTCGCAAGTATTTGCTGGATATCCGCGTGTTTGCTCGTATGACGCCTAATGGCAAAGTGCAATGTGTACAACTGCACATGGAACGAGGTATTACTGCCATGACGGGTGATGGTGGCAACGATTGTGGTGCTCTTCGTGCTGCTCATGTTGGTATTGCCATGTCGGATGCTGAGGCTTCTATCGTGTCTCCCTTCTCTACAAGCAACAGAAGTGTGCGTTCTTGTGTCGAGCTGATTCGTCAAGGTCGTGGTGCGCTCGCTACATCAATCAATGGCTACAAGTACTTGATCCTGTACGGTCAAGTCATGGCCATGCTCAAGATTTTTGGCTTCTATTTCTCCGTGTCCGTGTCTAATCTGGTCTGGATTGCTGTGGATGTGCTTATTACTGTGCTCTTGACTTGGGCCGTCTCTCAATCCCGTGCCGCTACTCGCTTGCAAGCGCAACGTCCCACTGCTAGATTACTGGGTCCTCAAACACTAGCCTCTGGCATGGGTCTTGTTGCCATCAACTGGCTCTTTTTGATCGGTGCCTTTGTCATGCTCTTCAAGCAACCTTGGTTCCTCTGTAACGAATTCGATTCCTCTGCCGTCGACATGTCGAAATGGTATCTTTTGGCTGATAACTATGAAGGCGAAGTGTTGGCCTTGGTGTGTCTGTTCCAGTTCATCAACAATGCCGCTGTCTTCAACTTTGGTTACAAGTTCCGTAAATCCTTCTACCGCAATTACACATTGGTCTTTCTCTGGCTGGCTTACCTTGTCATGGTCTCTCACTGGATGCTGGCTGATCCCAACCAATTCGGCTGTCTCTTTAGATTCAACTGCGGCACCAAGGAGGTCTTGGAGCAAATCAACTATGCGCCTCCACCTACCAATGTAGAGCAATACAATACACCTTTGGGCCATAACGTCATGCCCTCTGATTTCCGTTGGAAACTGTGGGGTCTTTGCATAGGTAATATGGTGGCTGCTTTGATGTATGAAAGACTCGTTGTGCTTGGCCCCGTACATACCTTTTTGGCAAAGAAGTTCCCTGTAGACAGATTGAAAAAGACCTTGTAATTCTATTGCTCTATATGCTCTACTCTTATTGTTCGCTTTCCTCTCTTTTTTTTTGATCCCTAATTACCTTTCACACTATGTATTATCCCCAATGTATATATTTTATATTTGTAATCTTTTTAATCTCTTGCTCAAATAAACATTTGCAATGTCAATTTGTATGCGTATATGAAAGCAATAATTGTACGGTGCTATTCTGAGGGCCTGAAACGGCTTCTAGCACGAGAAATCAGTGCTTAAATTTCTCAAGATTTTGCTGCAATTTGCACAATTTTGAGAAATATGAGGCAATGCTACTATGCTGTATACTTGTTCATGCATTATTTCCTATAGCTCTTGCTCGGAAGCTCGGAAAATAGGCTTCTAGCTTATGGCATAGCGTGGCAATAACAGCTTTTAGTGAAATTTACTAGGGTTGACAATTGTTTTTTGATAAATCGAGGTTGTCATTATAATGACAAACGATTGAAGGGTTTAAATGTTGTAATCAGTTACATCAGGCGGCTTCCGATACACCTCTTTTAGTTTTATCCGTGCGTCAACGCATGCCCTGAAGCGGACAGCGCTCCTTGATATCTTTTCTGTTTTATGTCTAGAAAATTAAGCCTAATGCGAATCCAAATTATCCAGAGCTATAATGACATTGTTCAATAAGCTCGATGCTAGTATCATACTTACATTCTTATGTTCATGTGCAATAATATCAAGATAGCACACTGTTTCATCTGTTCATCCTATAGCATGAATCGGTAGAATTTCATCCGACCAAATGAATTTTTATCCAAAATTAATCAAGGGACATCCGTTTCAAACTAGATGTATTGAGCCGCAAGCAAGAACACCCTATGCTCGGTACTAGACATCAAAGGACCAGTGTCATACATACTTGTATTTATGTAAGCATTCATAAGTAACAGTTGGTATGGTCACATCCAATGGCATTTAACGTGTCAATGCCATTTTTGCTCTGATTTTCCTCTTTTTGCAGGTATACAGCAGTAATTAACTTATGCCCAATCAGTAGATAGCAGGCGACCGAGGATGAAGAGGATGATTTGAGCATGTTTATCCAGACAGGGTGCTTCTGATCATCAATTTTCCCCGTATCCAGTCTCAAATTCGATGCTGTCCAGTCATTCCATCTTATCAATGACATACAAATGCACAAACAAAATGAAATAAATCGGAACGGCCATACTCTATAGAGGTTTTACATTTGTCTGAGCCTCGAATGTGCTTCTTCTTCATTCATCCGCAGAAATGAGGCACTTTTTTTATATTATTTTTACATTTCCAATTAAAGCAATTGCTAATGGGTTACAAGAAAATGCTAGCAATTCTATACTGACAATTTAGTGTGCTTGGAGCGAGTGACGATTGGTATTTATACGGGTGTATGTATCCATACAATGATATCAGATTACCTTCTAGACAGTCTGTATCTGTCTGCATATGATACAAATACAATGACATCGTGTTGTTGAATAGTTTGTTGGGATTTCCATGAGCCAACATATGACATACACACATTACTATTGATAACAAGGCCATTCAAGCTCAGTGACATCTTTCCATACTGCTAGTACCAAAATCCTGGTTTAAACAGAGAGAAAGATACGATGATGATGATTACACCATTTAGTGCATGTTGCAATTCAATGTCTATGAGGCATTTATATGTAGTTCATCTTTAATGTTATACAACGATCACAGGCAGCAATCGAGATGGAGGATCCCTAGGCACTAATATTTTTACGTAATGAAAAGCACCATGTACAGCCAAAGTTTAAAATTTGGATAGATTTTAACCCTGATTCCAACGTGTTGTCTGTTTTGGAACCTTTATAGATTCACCATTAGCTTATATTTGTGCTTCCGAAGCCAAGATGGGAAGAACTGAGCGGGAAACTTTGTGGCAACAAGAAACATGCGCTTATATATAAGGGCTTAAGGTTTCCCTTTCCTCTTTCTTGCTCTTCTCCTTCTCTCTCTCTCTCCTCTTTTTTTCTTTATCCTTGTACGCATTTTCACTCCTTTCTTCCAACTCTTTTATATAGTCTAAACTATCATCTTGGTATATGTTTGATGCACCTACAAGCACACTGTACAATTCTTTAAACACTCTGCTGGATAGTCCTAAAGAATATTTAGCCGATGTCTGTTTTACATTTCCAACCGCTGAAATCCATGCTCATCGAGGTACCTTAAAAGCGGAAAACATGCATACATCAGAAGAGATACTTATACCATGTCCGTAGCCATCCTCTTGACCAGAGCACCCAGACAATTTCTCGAACGCTATCTGCCTGAATTATTGGAGGAAGATCACATTGCAGACATTGATTTACCAATCAAGTTGGATATAAGCGATATCATTTCTCAGGATGTATTCACACCATTGCTTCGATTTTGGTACACTGCTTCCTATTATAACCTTGTATCACCTCAATCAAGTATATCAGATTTATCGGTCCATACCCCTATCAATGGCTCCCCTCGGTTGACTGGAAAAGATGCCTTGCTGCAGCAGCCAGCGATTCAAAGTCCACCGCCAGGCTTTCAATCATCAGACATCCAGCAAGAACTAGAGCAACTAGGCATTGAATTAGGCACGGCTTTGCTGCCACCGCATTGTGATTCGATTCCAGACTTTGTACAATTAGTAAGCGATTTAAAACGCATGCGGGACCAAGAAATTGCTACCGATGTAACAATCCGCCTTATCTCCAGCAGCGCATCAAATGATGTGAGCCACAGCAGCAGCAGTAACCCTCAGTTGACGACCCTTCCCAGCCTCTTGTCGACTTCGCCTGACAACCATACGCATCCAGTGGACATTACAGTGGCCGAATTCAAAGCCCATCGGTTCCTGCTGGCAGCGCAATCCTCCTACTTTTACTCGCTGTTTTGCACGCAGTTTCAAGAAGCTTCCAGCACCATGGTCCACTTGACAGACGACTTGTTCAACGAAGCCATCATTGAAGTGGTGCTCAACTTTTTCTACACCGACAAGATTATTGTGAAACCGCTGCCGACCAACGACAGCAAGCTCTCTTCGCCATTGCAACGTCGTCTCCAACACAACAAACATGCACTTCGAGTGATACAAAAGGCATTCTATTCCGCAGATTATTTGGGTCACAGTGATACACTGGGTGGCGCTATTTTGCACGAAATGGAGCGACTATGCCACCAGTTCAAATGCGTGTGTGCGGAATGTGCTGTGCTGCTGCCTTCCATGCTGGCCTGGTCTGATAAGCATGTCGAGGTCGTGCCTAAACTGAGACGCACCTTGATCCTGCTGTACTCGGATCCTGTGCACTCATTGGCTCCTCTGTGGTCGCAGCGGCCCTTTGCCATGCTGATCACTTCCATGGTCCCTTCCGCCGCTTCCTTGGGCGAAGACACGCTGGCAGCTGTGATCAAGCAAGAACCACTGTTCCGTGCCAGAACGCCCAAGACCCTCATTCATGACATTGTCGAGCGTACCTTTTACAATGTGACCAAGCACAATGCCATCCATGTGCTCCACTCGCTGCATCTCTGCTTATCGCAAATTCGCAGTGCAGATCCCAACCCCTCCTGGTCTCGTCCTGCGCTGGACCTTGTCAATCCTATTCTGCACTACACGGTTGGTATGGTGTCTCAGTTCTTTGATTTCTACTGTGTAGAGTATCCCATTTTACTGTCCTGTGTGGACGGCATTGGAGCAGGCTTCTCTGTCGATTTTCTGGATTTCCTGTTGCGCCATGTACTGAACGAAGGTATCAAGGAAACAAATGCTGGTGTCATTTACCAAGGTATTCTACGTGATCTCGTGGGACGTCAGGAAGTCGTGCAGAACATGGCCATTGACGATGTGCTGATCAAGGGTCGCTCCCGCTGTGCTGCCTACATTGCAAGAAATTGGACCAAGGTCAAATCGCAGGGCGGTTTTCGTACGCTGGATAAAGCCACCATGCGCCAATTAGCTGAAGATATCAATGTGCCTTACCGCCAATTGACCAAGCCGTTTGATACCGATTTTTCCAACATCTTTAGCTTCAAGCCTCGCAAGTCCAAAAAGTACCACCAGAATGCACAAGATGACAAGAACGCTACATTGACTGAAGTGTACACGCGCCGTCTGTCGCTCGGCCATTTGATGACTCGATCCTCCACTACGCAGGCTAGTGAATCCTCTCGTCGTGTGCAGCGACCCAGAGCGCTTTCCACTGAATCCGTGCTTGTCTCGAGTCTCAGACGTTATCACACGGACCAGACTATACCACCCAGCGACAACCAGCCTCTCATCAATATGCTGGCCTATGAAACACTGGAAAGAGGACGACAGCTGGAGGAGGAAGACAACCGCAGCGAGCCACTGACAACCACCATGTCTGTAGAAGAGCATGAAATCCAAACAGCCACACAGAATAACACCATTGCCAACACATTGTCTGAATTCACGCGTCCATTGCTCCGCACGAGCTCTTCATTTACATCATTGACTGATCAATTGTTGCCTGTGGATGCCGTCTTGCAAACACATGTAGCATCTTCATCTCAAACCGTGCCTGCTTCCCTCACAACACGTCCCAGTAGACTCAAGTTTGAATTACCAACAACACCCTCTCGATCCAAATCTCCCAGCGCTCCTTCACTGCCATCCTCCTCTCTGTATACCCAACCCAATAGCAATAATAGCAACAACAGCAGCAGCACCAACATATCGGCTGCCGGTTTCTTGTCTCCTCCAGTCAATCAAAAGCACAATAGAAATCGCAGAGGCAGCAAGACGCGTCGATCCAGATGGAGCATTGGTAGTAATAGTGATGTGAGCGATGATGAAGAATCCACTCTTCCTCCTGCCGTAGGTGATAAGATTGAACTATTGCGTCGTCCTTTGCCAACCATGGGCACGATCAAGTACATTGGCCCTGTTCAGTTTGCGGAAGGCCCTTATATTGGTGTCGAGCTTGAGAGTAGACGTAAGTTGACCATCATGTGTCTTACGCTTATTAGGTACTCATCATTATTGTTCAATTTTATAGTGGGCAAAAGCGATGGCTCTGTCGACGGCGTGCGTTACTTTTATACAGATCCTCAGAGAGCACTGTTTGTAAAACCTGATGATTTCAAAATTTTGAGCAACCATCATAGATAGACACATTCATTCATGTCATAAATATACCAGTTCATCTTGTGTGTGTGTATGTGTGTTTTAGTAAATGATTTAAACGCATTTTCGACTATGAGGAATTCACTTGTGCTGGATGCTGTTGACGAAAGTCTTTGAAAGCAGCCTGACTATGTACCATCCCTTCATCACAATCGCCCAGTATTACGTAACAAAATGTATTTATGCAACGCGCAAACAGAGCCTACCTTTCAATGAATATGTCTGTAAGGCTGGCATAGACAATCTCCCCAAATGCTTTTTCGTATCTAATTTTTTTGTACTTTCAAAACGTCTCATCCTGGCTCGATCTCAAGAGCAAGATACATACCAGAACAAGCATATATCATACAGGTTTATTAGTTGTCAGGTAAAACTTTTTCTGGATTCATCAATCCCTTTGGATCTAACGCAATTTTGATGGTCTTCATCATATCTACTGTATTTTCACCGAGCTCCTGGTTCAAGAACATCTTTTTGCCAATGCCCACACCATGCTCACCCGTGACAGAACCCTCCATGCGAATGGCTCTTTCCAAGAGATTCTTGTTGAGACGCTTTGCCTCTGCGTACTCCTTTTTGTCGTCCTTCTTGAACAAGATGAAGACATGGAAATTGCCATCACCGACATGTCCTACCATAGGACAAGGCAAGAAAGAGCTCTCTAGATCCTTGGTGGTTTCTGCAATCAGATCAGGCAATTTGGATACAGGCACCACCACATCGGTTGTCCACACAGAGGCTTCTGGCTTGAGCAGTGTCGACGACCACAGCGCAATCTTTCTTCCCTCCCAGAGATCAGCCTTCTCTGCCTCGTTCTTGGCGTACTTGAAGGTACCGCCTTGATGCTTCTTTGCAATCTCAGACACGACCTTGATTTCATGATCAACAATGACCTTGGAGCCGCCAGAGAATTTGAAGAACAAGGTTGGCTTTTCAGAATGGCCTAATTCAGGATTGGCAAGATTGATGGCCTTCATCATTTGTGCGTCCAGGAGCTCAACAGCACCAATCTGGACACCGGCACGCACCAAATCTGGTACAACGGCAGCGGCATCACGAATGGTGGGGAAATCACACACGGCCACTGTTTCTTCTTGCGGTAAGACGGCCAATTTGAGTGTAATTTCAGTGACCACACCTAATGTGCCTTCAGATCCAATGAACAGCTTGGTGAGGTCGTATCCTGCGGACGATTTACGAGGTCGCTGACGTGTCTTGAGAATCTTGCCTTCTGGAGTGACCACAGTGAGATTGATGACCCATTCTCGCATAGTGCCATAACGCACAGCATTTGTGCCGGAGCAAGATGTGCCTACCATGCCACCAATACAGGCACTATCAAAAAGATGAGTCTCTGGGACAAGATCCACAGGCTACATACACACTTACCCAGGTCCTGGATCCATTGGAAAGAACAGACCTTGCTTCTTGAGGTAAAAGTTCAAATCTTCCCATTGAATACCAGGTTGTACCACAATATCCATGTCTTGAGGATGAAATGCGACAATTTGATCCATGTGCTCCGTGAATGAAATACAGATGCCTCCCTTGGGTGCAGAAAAGTGGCCCTCTAACGAAGTGCCGCCCGAGAAGGGGATGATGGGCAAATTGAACTTGTTGGCAATCTTGACAATCTCTGCTACCTCCTGGGTGCTTTTAGGAAACACGACAATGTTGGGCGCGCCTTCGTTGTGGTAAGAGTTGTTGGAATAGCCGTGATCTTGCAACGCTTCTTCATCGACAGAGACGTGCTCGGCGGGTAACACTTGACGAAGCTCGTTGAAGGCTTTAGTGATGGTGTCGTGTGATGGAATAGCAGGCACCGGGACTTGGGGCCGAGCTTGTTGAGGCCTGATAGGAGTTGTATCTTGTTGCTGTTGTTGGCTGCCATACCAATAGCCAGAACCAGCGGCTATCAAAGTGGCAGCTGCAAATGCTGCATAATTTGGCTTGCTAACGGTTGCCACTGAATGTTGTGCAGTTTGATAAAGTCTCTTTTGGACCACAGTTCTATGAGCAAATCGCTTCAAATAAGGATTGAGTCTAAGCATGCTTCCAATGTTAAATACAGTGATGAAAAGTGGAGAAGAACAATGGTATGAATCAATCTGGGGAAATATTTAAATTATACTAAAGAGGTAAAAGTATTTGCCGTTTACATTCTCAAATGCAAGGGAAAAAATCGGATTTTAAGGTTAAGGTTCGAGCAGCAAAGTGAATTTTAGATACAGATTTTCATTGCGTTTATTGATAACATCTCGGGTAAATGTAATAGATTGCTGCTGTAGTGTATTATATCAAGATAAATCTAGTGTACAATCCCGCATTGAGCCTAGTACCATATAGAAAAGACTCTCTGTAGAGGACCAGCAACTGTGGAGGATCTGACTCTGTTACGATGCTCCATGCATGAATGTATGAGAAAAACTCATATAAGAGTAGATTTCATTGATGCGTCCAAGAACGATTTCGTGTTGAAGGTGTTAAATTCAATCAATGTATCCCACACCCGGATACTGATCTCGCGGTCCACCTCTATATCACCTCAGTGTAGTATGTAATCATGGCTGATGAGGGATCTATTCTACTTGAACCAGCTAGATGCCCTGCAATAAAGAAGTCTCTCTGCTTTAGATACAGTTGACAACTGATTACTTCCATCGTATTTACTTGACTTTATTAGCTCGACTTCAACACTCACCCCAATGGTCTCGCTTGACAATCGACAAAGATCGTCTCTTTTCTCTTTTGCCACCGATGCGTGCAACTTGCGAGTAACCGAATCGACTATCCTTTGACAGCCAATCTGTCACTTGCACAGGAGTGTAAATGTCAACGATATTTGGGATGAAGCTCTTGACAAAGTCAAACAACTCGGTATTATTCCAATGACCAAATGTGTATAATTCTCTGTTCACTGGTGCATCTTTCGATGCGATACAGTTGAAGAAATCAAGTACACAGTGTTTCGTTGGCTTTACTGGGTGGTTGAGACAATATATCAGCATTCACACAATCAGCTTCACAATGCACGTGAATAAGCAATCACTTACAATTATTGTAGGTAGACTTGTCAGAAGCAACAGATGAAGAATTAGAGTCTACGGCAAAACAGAATATAAAAATGAGTGCCATTTCGCAAGTTTTTGTTTTGTTTTTGCCTACATTTTATCACTTCATCATCATTAATCACCGTATTTACAGTACGAGGAGAAGAGGGAGGCAGCAACTTGTTTGCTAATTGTGAAAGGGCGTCGGTTGCCTTCGCCGCTTGTATAGACAACTTCCAATGGCGGATGATAAGAGCCAACGATTGCTTTACATTTATCGCGATTGGCATTGGTTGCTTCTTATCCTAATACCATACAAGAGACTTGCTCCCTAGTAATCACTGCCATATCGAATGTAAGATAGTGAAAATGAAAATGAAGAGGTGGGCGAACCTTGAGGTTCTGGGCGTTACAGTTTTGAAAGCTAACGAATTGGCAGAAAGTTCGCCCAAAAGTAACTTTGACCACTCTATGAGGTACCCTTCATGGTTTTTACAAGAAAATTTTGGGAAAAGAGTATATGATAGAACATCACCGTAGATCAGCACCTGAAGTAACTGGGCGTAGTGAAATCAATATTAGCTAAAGCTAGGGCAAATACCAGCCTGCGCTGGGATTGAATTTCAGAGCCTCCACCAATCTTCTGGAAACCTGTTTTAAACATCTGAAAACCTTCCAAGCGCAAATACACAAAATTTTATTATATAAGCAACAGGTCTTTCTTAACATTTATACATGAAAAAAAGAACCAGGAATCCAATGGTGCCACTTTCAAAGTGATCCCTTTAGTCTGTGTAAAGCAAATGTCAAAAAACGCAAAACACGTTTTTCGGATAAATGTTTACAAAACGCATAGTAAACTGACCAAAAGACAGTGTTACACGATGCTTTGGATTCATACGGTTGTTTTGAGCTTAGGAACACCTTAGTAGAAAACTTCATTTTTGAGGTGAAAACTTCCATTCTTTGAAATCATCAAATTTTCCTGTACAAGTACAAGGCCAAAATGCTCAAAATTCGATGATCAAAACTTTCCCCAAAAAATCGCTGGAAAGCAATCCTTAACCTAATGTGAGGTCGTAGAACACGATTGCACCTATTGCGAGGCCGAGATCATGCTTTGTTGGCAAGATACAAGCGATTTAAATGGTCATTTTTACAGTGGTAAATACATTTGTAGGCTGCTCACTCAGCAGTATGCCTTTTAATGTCTGATCTGTGGGTCTACAGTTGCTCATAGAACAGAACAGCGTGGTATCAAATTCTTGGTTCATCAAAAGGGCGTAGATTCACCATGTAGTTGAGTTGTACTATGCAAATTCGAGAATCTACTCTCATATGTACTCCATAAACCAAATAAAAGAAATACCTTCAAAGGGCAAAGCATGATGAGAGCGTAAGCGAGCATCTGCTAGAATATTAGATCGAGTTGCTCCAACGCACATCTCTGAAACTTGTTTGTGAGAGACCTTTATTACATGTAAAATCTCGACATTTTCGCGGAAAGCCTCATTTTATATTTTCAAGAATTTCTCAATGAGCTTATTCAAAACATATACTTTTGTTGACACCGTTAAATGCGCCTTAAAAATTACTCTTATAAACTACTAGAAAGTATAGGGCTATCTACACAATGTATATACTGTATTTTTTCAACAAAGGTGCATCGGATCCATTTTGAACAGAATCAAACCAATTCTGGAGGCAGCTAAACGGGATTTCAATATGGTTTGCCGACGCCGCCTGGCGATAGGCTGCTGCTAGTGTTATTGTGAGGGTTGTTTCAGTCATGCCTTTTGAAAGCTTTTGATTTTCTTTCCTCATTTTTTTCAAACAATAGCCATGTCAAGTTTATATCAACTCTCTGTCAAGACGCTCAAAAACACTGATTGGGAATTAAGCTCACTCAAAGGAAAGGTAATACATCATGTTGGCAACGCTATAATGAAATGCATTTTAACTAGAACCCCATGCAAATGATAGGTAGTTTTGTTTGTGAACGTAGCCTCTAAATGCGGCTTCACGCGTCAATACAAAGGTTTGGAGGAGCTCTACAAAAAGTACAAGGATCAAGGATTTGAGCTTGTAGGAGCTCCTTGTAATCAGTTTATGGGCCAAGGTAGATACACACATGTCATGGATGTATAGTGCTTTGCTAACACTGTTATGTATCATGTTCATGCAGAGCCTGGTAATCCTGAAGGTAAGATAGTAAATAAAGCAGCTGCCACAAAATTCACATGCACTGACTGTATTGGATCTATAGAAATTGAAAACTTTTGCAAGCTCACTTACGATGTCAGCTTCCCTCTTCTTTCCAAAGTGTAAGCAAAAAGTGTAGATAATAACGCAGCATGAATGGGAGATTCTGATCCGCAATGGGTATAGCGATGTCAATGGTCCTAATGAAGCGCCTCTCTACCACTTTTTAAAGAACTCTAAGCCTGGTATTTTTGGGTAAATCATGGATAGTTAAAGGGAGGGGCTGCATGAACAGACATCTAATGGCCCTTACACTTTGTATAGATTGACTCGAATCAAGTGGAATTTCGAGGTAAGATAGATGCACACATAAAAATGACCAGAAACACAGTGATTGATTGCTTGGGGATAGAAATTCTTGGTTGATAAAGAAGGCAATGTCGTTCAACGCTACTCATCTCTGGTTGAACCTCAAGCCATTGAAGAGGATATCAAGAAGCTCTTGCAAAAATAAAGCTGTAACACAAGCATCTTTTACCCGTAAAAACATTATTTATGCTGACTTGAAGTTTTCTCACCTAATATTCTACGCCTTTTTCACTCTTTTTACTTTAAAAATGGCTGTATCAAAGCAACTGATCCATGTCATTGGACTCCATGTCACTGTCTATGGCTTGGATGAGTACAACCAGCTTCCAAAGGGAACCCCTGTCTCTGTCATGTTTGCTCTTCATGGTAGATTGCGTAAGTTGAAAGTGCAATAGCAGTGTGCCAACTGACAGCACCGTGCTGATGCAGGCTATACTAGAAAACCAATCCAAGATGGAGCCTGTTGCCCAAGCCATCTGTCAGTTGAACGAAAGCAGAGGCAAGAACGATGCTCACATCCTTGTCGTCACCTTTGACTGTCCAAACCATGGCAGTCGACTTGTGCACAAACTCGCCAATTTTGCCTGGGTGGAGGGAAAGCACAAGAACCCAAATCATGCATTGGATATGTGGACCATGGTCAATTCAACAGCCAGAACAGTGACGGAACTGATTGATGTATTGGAGCATTATGTATTCGGTCCTCAGCCTCGCTCATTAGTGCAGGTGTGGGGATGTATGGGGTTCTCGATGGGTGGCCATGCTACATTTATGGCTGCAGCCAATGGTAAGTGTGTGTGAATAGCACAAGAGAATGGACGCTCATTGCTAAGCCCTTGCACAATAGATGCTCGTATTACCGTTGCCATTCCTATTGTCGGTATTGCAGACTACTTGGCATTGATGGAGTCTCGTTTAAAGGAATCCGACCTGTCACCTGAAGTTTACCTTCCAAAGCCTTTTTACGACATGGTATCTACGGCCACCAAGGATTTAGATCAGAAATTGAGCTCCAAGCATATCTTGATCATGAATGGAGAAAAGGATGTGCTGGTCAAGGCTGAATTCAATGGCCCCTTGATCAAATCGCTACGACAAATTCATACTGGCAAGGAAGGCTACGATTGGAGATATTACCTTGTACCCAATGTAGGTCATGCATGGTGTCCAGAGATGGTTGAGTCCAGTGTGGAGTGGTGTCATCGATGGATGGTGAAGAGCTCAGTAGCAGCACCTGCTTCGAAGCTGTAGACTGGCCATTTTTATACTAGAATAAATCATTCCAAATATTGAAAGTCTTCATAGCTATACAGAAGGAGAGCTAAAAACGAGAGACGTTTCCATGCCTCAAGTCAACAAAGCGGCATTGGGTGGCCCAATACAGCATCCAACGTGTTCATCCGTTGTATCAGCTGTACATTACTCGATAGGTATTTGTATGGCCTAAGCAGCCAGATGAAAAAACATCATATGTTGAAAGCCAATGTGCACTGGTTGTCATGGTAAATTACCCTTTTTTGGTGCGTAGCTACAGTCTCTACCTATTGTCCTGTTTGTGAGACCATCATGCCGGAAAAAAAATTACTCATCGCTTTCTCCTCTTCTTTTTTCTTTCTTTCTGTAATTACAACAAGATGGTTGCCGACATCTTTAGTTTAAAGAAACAGCTCGTAGTGTATGGCTCACATCACAACAACAAGGTCAATGTAGCTATCCATATGGTCTTTGTGCCTACCATTTTCTGGACAGGTAAAATGCTCTTTAATGCAGTAATTTGTCGTGGTTCATTGCACTCATTGTGTTTTCCATAAAAGCGCTTGTCTTTGCTTCCAATACAGGACCGCTTGTCAATGTGGATGGCACAGTGCTTGCCTTTTTGAAGCCATTTGGCCCCAATTTGGCCTTCTTTACTGTGGTTTTCTATTTGACCTATTATGCCATTTTGGACCCCATTGCAGCTGTAAGTAGTATATTTTTACTCGCCATCTGAAAACACATGATTCACTCCACACATTAGAGCATTGCCTCACCCATCTTGCTGGCCATGAGCTACACATCTACCAAGTTTTTAGCGACAAACCCCAAAGCAAACAAGATTGCATTAGCAATCCATATTATTTCCTGGATTTTCCAATTCCTGGGACACGGTTTAGCTGAGAAAAGAAGCCCCAAGTTATTGGACAACCTTGTGCAAGGTAACACTTAATAACCGTCTTTTTTGAACCTGAAGCTCATGCACATTTCAAACCAGCTCTTGTATCAGCACCTTATTTCGTCTTTTTCGAGGTCTTGTTCTTCTTAGGCTACAGACCCAAATTATACAAGGAAGTCATGATTGAGATCAACAAGGATGTTGCTGATTTCAAAGCAAGTAAGTAGTGCAGGTAGAAGGCAGCAGCAAACATATTGATTATATGTCATGATTAGAGAGAGCAGCCAAGAGATCAGGTCCCGGATATCAATCCATTCAATAAACCACTTTACTGTTTACTTTATTAATATGAAGAAACAGGCTTTACTAATGAGCAGCGTCTTGCTTGTTTGAATTATGAACATTTACAGATCATCCTCACGGGCTGCCTAAGCACACTTCCCTGTGAATCCTCACTAGATTGTATTTCAAGTGAATGGAATCATGTCTTTTTATTTAAGGCACAGACAAACGTCGTATAGAGTGGACAAGCAATGCAATGGGATAAAGGGGAGAGAACAGTAGTTATTTAGCCAATGTTGATCGAGTTGTTCATATTCAATTACCAACATGTCTCTGCGACATCTACTCTGTTTGTACTAGAGCCTACATGATCAATGACCATCAAGCACATCCTCTGGTTCCTCTCCTGTAGCAGACCTGATACAAGCCAGTGCCTGTCGATCGCTTGAAATAAGGAATATATAAAGCACAGCGAGTTCAAAATCAATCACTCAATTGGCTTGGCCAGCATCCTACTATACTATATAATTTTGAACATAGTATCATCACCTTGCGTGCTTCTATGCTCAACTCTGCACTCTTTTTGTAGGCTTGAGCATTGCTGAATTATGCGGTAGTAGGTACACGTGATGCCAAATACAATTTGTGCAATTGCCTTCGTTGTTTCAAACCTTGTAATTTTGTGTGTCTTTCTATACAACAAACAGCCAGTTGCCGATTTTACAATTGTCTCTCTCTCTTTCTCTCATTGATATAATGAAATGTGTCCATCACCTTCTTTAACTACACTATCTACATCACAGCATTCCAATGCAAACGACAGTCTACTATCACCACAATCAGATACTGCGTCCACCATCACACCTCATACCACGATGGCTACAACAACAACATCACCGCAACAGCAGCAACAGCACTCCATGGTCGCAGAGGTAAAACGCACAAGAAGCGCTTGACAGGCACATGAAATAACACGCTGTTTAGTTGGAAGAGCTGCTTGGCAGACTGGACAAAGAGACCAAGATGAAATCAGGAGTCGAGAATATGCTGGAAGTGTATTTACGAGATAAAAAGAGGACAAAAGAGCTGGAAGCACAATTAGAAGCGTATCATACAGCGATTGAAAATACAAAGAAACGCATTGAATTTATACGGACGCATGCTGGTAGGCCATAGAAAAAAACCTCAAGGATCAAAAGAGACGCATGCTTATTCTGTGTATCATAGCCAATTCAGGCATCAATATCATTGAAGTGACGAAGCTGCTCAAGGCTCATAAATATGCAGGCACTAGTTTCTCAGACGCCATCACTCCATCCACACTTGCACAATCACGTTTGAAGCTAAGGTCCAACAATGGCGCTGGAGGGGCTGGAGGAGGGCCGTCAAAAGGCAAACAGAAGGCAGCCATGGAGAATGTATCGTATCCTGATGATGGTAATGAGAGACGAGCGATGATGCATGTGGATTTTGTTGGCATTAAAAGCAAATGGCGATAGATGCTTGGCCCATAGGAAAACGACTGGATCACATTATACAGCACTTGGAAATAGATGAATGGAAACCCATCCACACCACCAATCGATCGCCACCATTACCACCACCCAATACGATCAAGGACTCAAAGCTGGAGAAACTGGAGGTGTTGATTAGAATACTGAAAAACACAACAGGCATAGAAGCACATTATCCCAAGCAGAAACTGATATCCAGGTAAGAGAAAAAAAGGCACCGTCAAACGGCAAGCAGGCGTATTGAGCATGGCATTCTCTTTTTAATTTAGTTTGAGGCAGTGTATCATTAGTCCACATAGAGAAATTCGCATCATGGGGTTGCGTGCATTGAGATTGTTGGTAGAAGGGCCTGACGATGTCAAGATGATGATGGTATATCAAATGGATATATTTTGTGCGAGGTAGGCTGCAAGAGAGAGGGTGTATACATGTATCAGTCGAGACTAATACCATGCTGCAACAGAGCACTTGCCCGTGATCCAGAGGGATACGAGCCAGAGAGAGAACAAACTGTCAAACTGATTCGAGCCTTCATTGAGTATGGCGGTGTCAAACACATCAACCAAGGCATTGTACGAGCTGTCGTAGCTATCGCAGAACAGCAAGACGGGCGTTTGAGGAACATAGCATTAGAGACACTGGCAGAACTAAGTAAGTCTTGTACGGACAGCAACAACAACAGCTAACACCAGGAAACAACAGCTATTTTGGATGTGGCATTGACAGTGCGATCAGGCGGGCTACGTGTACTGATCCAAGCCTTGATTGATGGACAACAGGGCATATCCGAAGTGCTGGTTCAGTCTGTGCTGTATGTGCTCGATACACCCGACACACGATGCTACTTACGACCTGGTGTTGAGCTGGAGACCATCATTGCCCCGTTTACCGAATCCAACAAGGGCGCCAATTACGAGGAAAGACTCAAAAACAGTG
This sequence comes from Mucor lusitanicus, assembly GCA_010203745.1. Classification (NCBI taxonomy): domain Eukaryota; kingdom Fungi; phylum Mucoromycota; class Mucoromycetes; order Mucorales; family Mucoraceae; genus Mucor; species Mucor lusitanicus. Next base: position 736,956 of record JAAECE010000009.1, on the reverse strand, counting down.
CGAAAATGGTAACCACCCTGATCAAGAGTTGGGCGGGTCTCTTTTACATGAGCGCCAACAACATGAGGGCTGCGCGATCTGTTGTACAAGCCTTGAGGATGCCAGTACCCGAGACACAGGTAAGTTGCTAACATAAAGACAAACCCCCTACTGAACTGCAAAAAACACAGAAATTGGTATTGGACATGTTTTTTGATGTGTTTCGAGTCAAGCTACCCAAAGACCATCACAGCTTCTTGTCTGGTCGACAGCATACAGTCCAAATTGCACCGAGCACCACCACAACAGAAGCCGCCAAAACCGCCCGCCCTGGACCTACTAGTGTGTTGAACGGGGCTGTCATGTCCAACTTGATGACAGCAGGCGGCATCAGTCCCGACGCTTATGCCAGATGCAGCTTGAATCCAGGCGCCACGACTGCCAGCAATGCAGAGCGACTCAAAATGCTGGACCATCACCTCAGTATCATTATCATCATTTTCATTGAATCCGACATCCTGATGGCTTTGATTGACATGGTCAAGTCAGACGATATCTACATGTCGAGAAAAGCCACGCTCCTGATTGGCGAAGTGCTGCAACTCTCCACGCGCCTGTTACCTATCCTGATGGCGATCCAGGTACAATCACTGCCCAAGCTGTTTACGTTGGCATCCAATTTTGAAGACGAGCAAGTGAGGCACAATGCCACGGCGGCACTGGCGCACATTGACCGTCTGACACGAGCACGCACACGCTACAACATGGCGTCCAACGGCGTAGCATCTTCCACACTGGCGACTTACAAGGGCGGCGAGCGACTTTTGGCGCAAAACACACCCTCAGCACGCACACAGGAAAAGGTGCACGAAGTCAAGCTCAAGATTGGCTATGCGATTGACGATACCCATTTCAGACAGCTCTTGATGGACACACAAGTGCTGAATACCAAAGACTATACCAAATGGAACTGGGACAGCGTGATTGAGCTGCTACAGGGACCATTGCTCAACCCGAGACGGCTGGAAGAAGCCATGCGCGGCAAAAAGTTCATCAAGCGTCTTTTGGCCTTTTATCGACCCTTCAAGCATCAGTTTTCAGACATGAATGCCACCAAGGGCACCATCAGCCGCTATGTCAAGACGGGCTGTACGCTGCTCTCGACGCTGTTGACCAATGCGGATGGCGTGCGGTACTTGGCCGAGAACAAGCTGCTCAGCGACATTGCCAATGCCTTCAACGAACTGGACCCTTTGCTGAACAATGGAGATCAGGCCACAGAACCCATCTTTAGCAAGGAGCGCATGGAGAGTACACTGACCTGTGGCTATTTTGCCTTGCTGGGCACCTTCTCCAAGCACAAGGAAGGTGTGCGTATCCTGGAAAAGTTCAAGATCTTTAGCTGCTTTTATCAGATTTCTGAGCTCAAGAACCGCACGGACCTCAAGGTAGCCATGATCACCAATCTGGATTACACGCTGGACGGCCATCCCCGTGTCCTGCTGTCCAAAATCATGACATCTGGATACAATCCCATCCGTTTGTTCGCCACACAGCATATTGGTGTCATTATGCGACAATCAGAAGCTGAATACAATGATTGGGTGATTCGACTCTTGGTCACACAGCTGTACGATACGCACATGGACGTATGTCAAACAGCCGTGAATCTGCTGGACGAAGCCTGCGAGAAGCAAGCCAACCTCGAGCTGTTGGTCAAGTGTAGACCTAGTTTGGGCCATTTGGGCGAGATTGGCAATCCACTGCTGCTGAGGTTCTTGTCGACATCAACTGGATTTCGATACCTGAATGCCTTGGGCTATGTGCAAAAAGAAATGGACGATTGGTTTGAGGTGAGTTAGTTATTTCATAGGAGAGTCGAGTGTGTGTGTATTGATACATATCGTCATAATAGCGAGGCAATCAAAACTATGTCATTCAATTGGAACTTTCGCTGGCGAGAGCATTGGTCAATACACCCGAGAAAAAGACCATCAATCCGTTTGAAGAGCGAGTGGACAGTGAGAACGATTTTGAAGCATTGTAATGGTCCTTCTTGTAATACATCTACACATGAACTCACATTTATCTATAGACAACCGGGCGATGGCTTGACACCGCCTCATTTCTATGGCGAACTCACGAAAACAGAAGAGGGCTGCAATTTGCTACGAGAAAGAGGCCATTTCAAGCTGTTTGCCGACTATGTGCGCAACTTTTCTCTGAAAAAGCAAGACCAAGTAGAGGCCTCCCTGGGCCAACTCAAGGCAGTGTTGTGGGCGTTGGGCAACATTGGAGCAACCAAGAATGGGCTGCCCTTTTTAGAGGAAGAGGATGTTGTCAAGGATATTGTGGAGATGGCCGAAAGCAGTGATATTTTGTCCTTGAAAGGGTGAGTGTGTGTTTTTTTGGTTTTGTGTCTGTTGATCTGATGGATAATTTGATTAGAACATGCTATTTTGTGCTTGGCTTGATTGCCAAAACACAGCAAGGCGTTGAATTGCTAGGCGAAATTGGCTGGGAGAGCGTCGTCTCCTCCAACGGAGAGCCTGAAGGACTATGTGTGCCATTGAATCTCTCTCGATTCCTCAGCGTAAATTTTTCTCAGTCCATCATCTACAAACGAGCATCTCATCTCCATCTTCTTTTTTTTTTTAGATACGGAACTGGAAATACAAGGCAGCATTATCTGCACCACCTCAACTGCCCAAATCTGCCACTGCTGATTCTGTCGGCGCAGATATTCTCAAGAACATTGGCGACATGAGCAACCACATCTTGGCTAATGAAGCCTCCAAGAATCTGGCCAGGTAATTTCTAAAAATTAGGCGGACTCCATCATGATTACTCACACTGTACACCACCAGACTAAAACAGGTGTATCCTGATTCATTCAAACGAGTCGATCTCTACTACTCGGTGTGCCAGTTGCTCGGCAGCTATCATTTCAGATCGCCTGTTCGCAAATACGTGCTCGAGATATTCGAAATGAGATTCACCAGTGAATTGCTGCAAGAACTAGACGACCTCTCAGCAACCATCACACAGTCAACATCCTGTATTCCGTTCACAACGACCACCAGCAGCGATAAATCGTTTCAAAAGCCATCCACGTCGGCTGCCATCACCAATCCCAATGACAGCATCCCGCAAGAAAAACTGGAAGCCAAGACCAAAATGATGGGATTCCATGTGGCATCCTAGTAGCAAGATTTATATACCATAGTACTACACCTATTCGTACACACACACACTTTATGCCATAGAGGGTAAACCCTAATTCCCGCCTCATTATGCTTATGATTGAACCATCTTTAACAAATCTGATTGGTTCGAACTCATGACAAGAACCCCTCTAAAAACCCTTTATTCCATCAAATCTCTCTCTCTCCATCTTTTTTTTTTTTTAATTTTTTTAATTTCAAGAAACCTGTATATATATATAAACTAGAAGGAAGCCCATTGTTTCATCTTGACTCTTTTATTCTTTTTCTCTTGATTAAATTCACAACACACACACACACATCTGCAACAAAATGACTGACATTCTACCTTCTTCACCTGCTGCTTCCGTCGTCAATGCGCCCAGAAGATATCGTTTTGCAACTGAGGTTGTAACTGTGGATAATTCAGATGACCCACATAATGCCGCTTCTGTGCCCATTTACCAGACAGCTACATTCAAGCAAAAGGGCGCTACTGCATCTGGTGAATACGACTATTCTCGTAGCGGCAATCCCACCCGCACACATGTTGGTGAGTCATTATTTTAGTGATAGAATACACACACACACATACTAAGCAACATGTCCAATAGAAAACCACCTGGCCAAAATCATGGGCGCCGAAAGAGCATTGGTTGTTACCAGTGGTATGGGTGCGCTGGATGTCATCACTCGTCTCGTTCGATCTGGAGAGGAGATTATCGCCGGTGACGATCTCTACGGCGGCACCAACCGTCTCTTGAGCTTCTTGGCCAAATCGCAAAACGTAAAGACGCACCACATTGACACAACAAAATCAGACTCCATCCTGCCCTACCTGTCCGACAAGACTCGCCTGGTTTTGCTGGAATCGCCCACCAACCCACTGATCAAAATCACAGACATCCCTACCATCTCCAAGTACGTGCACGAACGCTGTCCCAACGCCTTGGTGGTGGTGGACAACACCATGATGTCGCCCTACTTGCAACGACCTCTTGAATTGGGCGCAGACATCTCTTACCATTCGGGCACCAAGTACTTGTCGGGCCACCACGATTTGATGGCAGGCGTGATTGGTGCCAAGACGGCTTCTGTGGGCGATGAGCTGTACTATGTGATCAATGCCACCGGCTGTGGCCTCAGTCCCTTTGACTCGTGGCTCTTGTTGCGCGGTGTCAAGACACTGGCTGTACGCATGGACAAGCAGCAAGCCAGCTGCATCCGCATTGCTGACTATCTGGAGGCCCAAGGATTCAAGGTGCACTTTCCTGGACTTTTATCTCACCCTCAATACGAACTGCACAAATCCATGTCGTCTGGTCCTGGCGCCGTGCTCAGTTTTGAAACAGGAGATACAGGTATTTCCGAGAGAATTGTAGAAGGAACCAAGCTGTGGAGTATCAGTGTTTCATTTGGCTGTGTCAACTCGTTGATCAGTATGCCTTGCAGAATGTCTCACGCCTCTATTCCCGCGCACATTCGCGCTGAAAGATCGCTTCCAGAGGATTTGATTCGTCTTTGTGTGGGCATTGAAGATGTGGAGGATCTCTTGGAGGACTTGGAGCAAGCATTGACTGTTGCTGGTGCCTTGCCAACTCCTTCCAAATAGATTGAATTCTGCTAACCCTATTATATACATTATTATACTTTATACACCCACCCACACACAACTACAGTATAGTAGCCAAACAAACAACAAACAAAAAGATCACCTCCCACCTGTAAAATTGCCACTCTTCTCCTACTATCTTCTTTTAAATGTTGAATCTAACTAAATAAATAATGAAAATGTACTACCGTGTTTATTATAGTAGTATAAAGATGCTATGGGGGGATTTCTATGTATCATTCTATACAAAATCAAATATAAATGTTGTGGATGTAAAAAAAAATATGTCTACTACTAGTCCTTGTTTTTCTTGTTCAACAAGAGAGCTTCATCTTCCTTGTCGTCTTCCAACGTGTCATCTTCTTCCTCGGGCTCCATCACCACCACTGTAATCTGCAATTGGCCCTTCTCCAGGTACTGTCCACCGTGATCATAAGTGACATCCACCTTGAGTCGATCTCTGCCCCCATTGGCCAGCATCAAGGTTGGTGGGCTGTACTCGATGGAATTCAGGGCACTGTTGACCTCCCTCATGGAGACGTTTTCAAGCTGGTAGGTGAGCTGCTTTTCATGCGTGCCATTGTGGATACTAGAACGTCCAAGCGCCGTGTCCAGTTCGATGGTGACCTTGGGAATGCGATCAGGACCACCACGCACGTAAATGACATTGATGCCTTGGAATTTACCAGGCGTGGGCTGAAGTCGAAGCAGGTTGTCCTTGTGGCGGTCGTCCTCTATCATGCGCTCGGAGATGGCCTTGTAGATGTAATCGCGAGGACCCACCAGCTGCATAGGCACGGTCATGGAGTGCGTGGAAGAGATGATTTTGTGTGAGCTGGTATCGCGATGAGGTAGATCCAAATCAAACTTTTTAAACACATAGTCAATAACACTGTTGGGCTGCACAGGCAGGTGGTTGGTCATTTTGCCAAACAGATGGATGTTCCAGCTGTAGGGCTCAATCTTGTTCTTCATTTCTTGCTCTGCCAACGCATTGGGTTGCAGCAGCTTGTGGATCTCCAGGTAGCTGAAGGGATAGAGCACCTTGCGAGGCAAAATAGTGAGGCCAGCGTCTTCCAACACGCCACGACGTTGGCGCACATACGACGTGATGGCCTTGGGACCACCGCAGTTGAAGCACTCGGGATCATAGTTGAAGGCCGAGAAGGCACCCTCTGCCATCTCGCGAAACAGCTTCCAGCCACGCTTGAATCGCATCAGTCCCTGAGGCAAATACAAGCCCTTGTCGTCCAACGTCCATTCGCGATCCGAGTGCACACTGGAGTAATCCGAGCCGATAAACTCGAGGTTTTGATCGGGAGGTATGCGGATCCAAAGGGCATCCATGTCCATATAGGTGCCGCCGTAATTGTACAGCAGCAAGCAGCGAATGTAGTCTGTCAAGTGCCAGTAAAAGAACTTGCCCTTTTCCCACTTGTCCCAATCCTGCAACCAGTCCTGCGTGCCAGGTCCAAAGTACCAGTTCCATTTGAGCAGATTCTCCTTGTTGAAATGGACGACTTGGATGTTGTATCCACGACGCGTGTAGTCATGGAAAAAGTTCTCGGGCAACGAGTTGGACATCATGATAATAACGGCATTGGGCTCGTGGATCCAGACCATCTCCAGTGCGCGCCAGTGTCGATCGGTAAAGGTGGACGGGTCGCTGGTCCAACACACCCAGTACAAGAGATGCCAATTGGCTTCGTCTTCAGTGTAAATCGACGTCTTGGCAGACAGAATGTCCTTGATGATCCATTGATCGTTCTGGCCAATCACAGAGGCTTCTAACTGATCCTTGACGTTGGGGCCGGGAATCTTGACATAGTCTGGCTGCTTGAGCAGAGAGACGCCACGACTGGGATCACAGTCCAGGTTGTGGGATCGCCAGTCGTCTGATTTGCCGTGACATGGATAGCAAGTAGCGCACTTTTTGTGCTTGTTGAGGCCAATGCACTGGGGATCCTTATGCAGCACGTTGCTGTAGAGTGTGTGGACCGTGCTCTTGAACGTATCGTGCGACGAGATGCGCTTGGCAATCATGGATTCCTCGCACACATCAGGGCTGTCTTGAATGCGTTTATCGTGAATAGGCTGCACGTCGAATCCAAACAGCCACATGGCTAAATTGACATCGTCTGCCTCGATGAATCGCTGAGGGTAGTCAATCTGCGCAATCAAGTCGACCATGTTTTTGGAGAGTGTGTACAGTGTGCCCAAAGTGAATGTGGGCAGCACGGGCATGCCATAGTCGATCTGCATGCTTTTGGATGGATTGAAAAAATTGACTGGCATGTTTCTACGTGTGCGCGCAATGGTGTGTCAGTCTCCCCCTCCCTCTTCTTGATAGAGCATCATTTTTCTTACCTGTATACAAAGCCTTGCCAGTGGTTGTCTTGAGGTCCCAACGCTGCCAACTCCTTGCGCACCACATCCCAACGCACAAACACATCGTCGTCCGTCTTGATAAGATAATCATGCTGTACCGAGCTGGACGCCCATCTGAGAGCCTCATACACCTTTTTGCTCTTGTCAGAGGGTAGATCAGGCGCAGGCACTACCAGCAAATCATGGTATTTCTCCGATTCTGCCACCATCTTGGGCCCCATCCAAGACTGAATGCGTGAAGAGGGTGGCTGGCCCACGACAAAGCGGTAAATGATACTTGCGTCACTGTCTCTGCCTTTTGTCCAATGTAGCGCTGAGTCTCTGAGCAACTGTCTCCTTTCTGCGCCCTGTGAGGTCCACGACGACACAATCAGGACCAAGATGGTCAATCCCCCGCTGCCGACGACCGGGCTGACGGTGCTGTCCAGTTCAAAGTGCTTTTGGTTCATCAATAAAATGCTGGCGTACTGAAAACGGTGGACTTGGCCGGTCAGGACAAAGGCGGAGAGCGCCATGACCACCAACAATGGCAACAGCAAGATGCGAACAGCTGTGCTCTTTAGGTTGAAGCGTGCGGCGGTGGGCAAGACATCTTCTAGTTTTTGGCTGTATTTGGGGCTCGATGCAAATGTCAGCTTGATAAAGTTGAATAAGAGCAGGATGAAGCAAAGCGTCATTTGGCTCTTGATGGGATCTGTGGTGCTTGGATCCATGGCGGATGTCACCAGTCCAGAGAGACACCATGTGACAACAATCAACGTTAACAGTCGAATGATGGCATGCTTGATTTCGTAATGATAGAGCCAGCGTTTCATCATACTGGTTGTCAAGATCCAACTCCAGTAACCTGCGAGTATACACTAATAGATGTGTGTGTGTCAGTTGAACGATCTCTGCTCTTTCTGTATATGCATACCCAAAGCACAGCTACATAGTATTCTGCTTGTGTTGTCTGTATCATCAAGGGTCCACCTGCATCTCGAAACGGCACTTGCCATGCTGCCTTCAAGTTGTGAATCACGTTGAGTGTAGCAGGTACAAAGCTAGTGGCTCTTAGGATAGCGACGGGTACTTCATAACGACGAGGGACATTGAGACTTGATATGATCCTTTTTTGACGAAAGAAAGGGAGTGGCGTTTGCTTATGAGAGAAAGAGAGTTGGAAGGTTGAAGCTACAAGCAATTATTTCCTACTTACCTGTGCCATAGTCTATGCAAATTTGCTTTCTTTCTTTCTAATCGAATTGGTTGCTGCTAAGCGTGTTGCTTGTTGTGCTTGAGTAGACGAAAAAAGAGGAGGAGAAGAAGATGATGAAGAAGAAGATCTTCTTAACTCTTTCTTTAAATTATAAAGGTGTTACAAGGAAATGAAGAAAAAATCTGGACACACTTTTTTTTTATTCGTCTATAAAAGCAGGTTCGGTGGAAACGCTTTTAAAATAAAACAAGATGGATTTCATTTACTATAGCCCATCTAAGGAACCTCTTTTGGCAGATGATGAAAGCAATCCAAATATTCGCCGTTATCATCAAAGAAGGCAGCAACGGCATCATCAATCTTCTGCATAATTCTTGCTTTTCTTTCTTGGGTGGGCCATTCTTCTGAAGACGATGATGAGCTAGAGGTGGATTGGGAGGGGGGTGGCGAGTCCTCTCTGTAGCATGTGTCGGGGGTCAGTGAGTGAGAAAGAAAAGCTAAGTTGTCTTGCTTAGCAATATCAGTCATAAGCTTGACTATCTCGAAGTTTCTGATTATCATTCTCTGTTAAGGTATAAATATGGATCAGTAACTGGTTAAGAAATGTATTTAATGCAAGAGCACATACAACCAAAGATACCATATAACCGTTGCTAAATAGTCAGCAACTGACGCTTCCTCTTGATCAGTATTATTGGGAATTTTGACTTCCCTTAGGACTGAACTAACAGTAACACCATCAATGAACCTTGTAGCCACGATTTGAAGCGTAGTAGGCTTACTGCATTGGCATGTTACGGCAGTGATATGCTCAATACATTCATTGTACGACAAGACCAGATACCCAGTAGTTCAATGCTTGCTCTTTTGAATATCTGGTCTTTTTGATGTCTTTTGAAGGACGTTCATGAGGCTTGTCTTCACAATAAAGAGCATCGCTGAGGCTACTACTGTTCGTAAAAACGAAACAGTTTTAATACTGCTCGCCTAAACACTTCCTTAGGGACCACCTAATGTAAGCTACCCAGACGTTAGAGCCACTTGTCATATTGAATACTCAAAAAATCATTGAATTGAGGTGTTATACTATACCTAACTGCGTTTCTTTGTTCAAGTAAGATAGAGAAAGAAAGGAGTCTATATCATAAATCAGTCATTCTATCTGATTAAATAGTAGTAGACTCTAAGCAGGTAGCTCATTCTTCAGGCGGTCCGCACGTGAAAGTTTGCCCCGAGCTTGGTGGTCCCTAAGGAAATGTTTAGGTGGTCCGTATTAAACCTGATTGCTAAAAGCCACGGGCTGATCAAACATGGCTTGCTTGTTTGGTAAGAGGATTCCAGACCATTCAACCAATTGCTTCACATTTCCTGTATGATTGAAAATCGACAACCAAATCTCTGCTGGCAAAGTGATCCAATCGACTGGCAGGATTAAGTATTATGAAAAAGTGAATGAAAAAAAGAAAGAAGGATACCATTGCCACGAACTTTATTGATTGATGGCATTTATAGCTTTGTGTTTGGAAGCAGGTCTAAATCAGAAATTGGTAGATTTGACGTCTATGCCACTATTACTGAAAAACTTGCATCCGGGCAATGGTTGTAATAGTTGTTGATGAGAGTCTCACAATCTAATAGCTCGATGCATAATTCAATAGCAAATGCATAGTAACCATATGATCCATAAGCACTTCTAAGGTCTTAATTACCTTGCAAAAGCGATCAGCTAGAATTTGAGAGTATTAGATTTATAAATTTGCATAATACATCTCAACTTCATGGTAAATCTATGTAGATATTCTCTTAAAAACTCGTTCTTTTGATGGACTATAAGAGCTCGATACTACACGGTGCTGTTAGCTGAACAACCATAGTCCATTAGATTAGATATCAGTGAGCGCATTGTTGAGTGAGCACTCTTCAAATGCATTTACCACTGTAAAAATGACAATTCAAATCGCTTGTATCTTGCCAACAAAGCATGATCTCGGCCTCGGAACAAGTGCAATCGTGTTCTACGACCTCACATTAGGTTAAGGATTGCTTTCCAGCGATTTTTTGGGGAAAGTTTTGATCATCGAATTTTGAGCATTTTGGCCTTGTACTTGTACAGGAAAATTTGATGATTTCAAAGAATGGAAGTTTTCACCTCAAAAATGAAGTTTTCTACTAAGGTGTTCCTAAGCTCAAAACAACCGTATGAATCCAAAGCATCGTGTAACACTGTCTTTTGGTCAGTTTACTATGCGTTTTGTAAACATTTATCCGAAAAACGTGTTTTGCGTTTTTTGACATTTGCTTTACACAGACTAAAGGGATCACTTTGAAAGTGGCACCATTGGATTCCTGGTTCTTTTTTTCATGTATAAATGTTAAGAAAGACCTGTTGCTTATATAATAAAATTTTGTGTATTTGCGCTTGGAAGGTTTTCAGATGTCCAAAACAGGTTTCCAGAGGATTGGTGGAGGCTCTAAAATTCAATCCCAGAGCAGGCTGTTGTTTTGCCCTGACAGTTACCTTTCATTTAGTAAAAGACACTGTTGAAGACGTTCCATTGGTTTTGCTACACTTAATCTCTGCTCGTGCCTCTGTTTAGAATCCGAATTATCATAAAATTATCCTCTTTTGCAATCTAAATTATAATGTAAGTCAACCAAACCTTGTAAATGTATGTCTACTAGTCCCTAATGCCGCGATACTCATTTTTTGCAATGTTAATCCCCCAATTAACTTCCCTAGCTAGTAATTAAATGCAATCTACCCAAATTTTAAGAACGTCTTGAAGACTTGAGTTAGGTGAATGAAATGTACTAGAGATCAAGGCATGGTTTGGACTATACTACAGTGCTTGAATTGAAATACATGTCAAATTTTTTACAGTGAAGCCTATCCAAGAGAATTCGGGGGGGGGGGAGGGGTCCTGACGGCAGCGCACGCCATGTAAATGTAATACCGTCTTCTACGACATGCTAGAAATTTCGCCTCGTCCGTCCATAGCCGATAAGTCTTGATCCGTAGTTTCAGGATTTGACTCAAAATAACGAGAAGCTTCCAGCTGGTTTGCCATTTCTACCAATGATTGGTTTACGGAAAGTTCAGGAATTCAGAATAGCCATACACATTGATTGCATAAAATTTTCGAGCAAATTCCACATGGCGAAAGAAGGTACTCGAAAAAGGAAATGATTTGTTCCAGATGATTCCTCTATCCGGCCCAAAAAACATATAAAAGAGCCTCCTATTCCAGCATCAAGTAGGACCATTAGTTCTTTATCAAATCAACTAGTTATTATACAATGTCTCTTACTCAACGTGTATTCTCTGACGCATTCCGTGATATGCAACGTGCTATGGCTGCCTTTGACCAACCCTTTTACAATACAGCTCGTCGCTCCTTGCTAGGTAGCCCCGCCTCCTTATTTAATGGTAACACTACAGCTGGTGGTCTGTTCCGTTATCCTGCAACAGACATGGTGGAAACTCCTGAATCGTATGAATTGAGCGCTGAATTGCCTGGCTACAATAAGGATAATATCAAGATTGAATTAGCGGATAGTCGTACGCTGGTGTTATCGGGTACGGTGAACGAGTCCAAGGAAATCAAGCCCCCTACTACTACTGCTGCTACTGAAGAAGTAAATGCCACTACATCCACAGAGGGTGCTGACACAACCGCCACAGCATCTGAGGCTACCACATCAGACACTTCTGCTGCCAACAGCGAACAGCAATTAACACAAAAGGCTTCATCAGAAGTAGCCAAACCCACAGAAAATAATGCTCCTCAATGGTGGGTCAAGGAACGAGTCTCTGGTTCATTTACAAGATCATTTGCATTCCCTACACCTATCAATAGTGAAAGTATCAAGGCATCCTTTGACAATGGCGTGCTCAAGGTTGTCATTCCAAAAACTGCTCAAGATCAAGCCAAGCAAATCAATATTGAATAATTTTTTTATATAATAAAAAGCATCTGTTTAAAACTATGATATAATCCCAAGGCGAATCCTAAATTGACAAATGTTCAACTGAGTTTCTAAAGAAGACCAACAAGCAGTTGCACTTTCCAAGCTTTCATGTGTTTGAGCCTGCGCCAAGAAACTCATGTTTAAAATAACCCCTTTTGAAAAATAAATTTCTTTTTTTTTCTTTTGCTATTCCTAACTATTTTTTCACAATGGCTATCTATTACGCACTTACCTTTGGTATTCTGGTTACTGAGGTAGGTTGATTCTATCTGTACATGCTTGATGCTCGAGTATGCTAATCCATTTCACTGTAGATGATCATCTTTGGCCTCTTGGTGGTAAGTTTTTGTTGAGTCGATATTCATACCTGAGCACGCCATCTCATATCTCGCACAACAGCTTCCTCTGCCCTCTCGTTGGCGCCACGCTATGCTCAAATTTGCCTCGACTTCTCCCATGGTAAGACCAACACTGTTTATAATAAGGATGGGATGGCCAACATTATCCTACTACATGACATAGATGGCCAAAGCAATGTATGCTCTCAAGATTGTTTTCGGGTAAGTTTGTGTGTCTAGACCGAGATTTTTGTACAATGACCTCATGCGTATGTTTTGTTGTTAGTTTTATCTTTGTCCTCTTTATTGGTAATTTGGTAAACGCGTAATGCATTTTTTCCATGTATGCTGACTGCATTGCACTATGATAGATACTATCAGTCGTCTCAACCGTATCGAGTCTGAAGTTGAAGGTGAAAAGTCGCATCATCATGATTATGGCTATGAGACCAGCATCAAGGCCAAACGCTTCTATGCTCAAAGAAATCTCTATCTCACTGGTTTCACACTCTTCTTGTCCTTGTAAGTATTGAGGGTGTTAAATAGAGGTTGCAGTATACTGAAACGGGTACAGGATCTTGGAGAGAACTAGTGCTCTTGTATTGGAATTGTTGCAACGTGAGGAAGAATTGAAAAAGGCCAAAACCGAGGTAAATTAGTGGCAGAAGGAGTGTGTGGCATGATTTTTTTTTTTGAGGGCTCATGCGTTCCTTTGACGATGACTTAGACTGCTGAGGTGACCAAGGGCCAACAACGTTTGATTGATATGGAGGATGACTACAAAAAGAAGGTGGATGTGTTGAACGTTCAAATCAAGGAATTGAAGCGCCAAAATCTTGATTTTGAGACATTGAAGAAGCAAGCCAATCAACAATCTGTGGAATACAACAGATTAGCTGATGAGCACAACAAATTGGAGAGAAGTTTGAGTGGAAAGACCGAAGTAAAGAAGGATATTTAAATCGACATCAGACAAGAAAAATGATATACCAACACCATTTGACATAATTATTCCAACTGAAAAAGCATTTCTCACAACTAGGATTCTTTCTACAATAAAATTTTAGTTTTCATGTAACACATTTCATAGTTTGGTGCTGTCAATGATGCCGAAGATCAATATTAAACTGAAACAATAGCCTATTGTTCTGTTGAATTACGAGAAAAACTTGCTAATTTGCTATAGCACTGAGCAAAAAGAATGTGCATCGACAGCTACTTGTTGAATCGAATATGACGAGCGATTTGATCAGAAGTGAAAGAATTAGCCTTGTATGACATTAATGCACCATTCAAAACCTCTATTCTCTCGATTGTCACCCTTTTTGAAACAAACATCTCGCTTTATAAAAAGACCCTAAATTCTTTAATTTCGTCCTCTCTTTCTTTTCCTTTTCAATAGCCATGTTTATTCGCCCGTTTACCTCTATACCGAGCCTGATATTCACTGTGCTCATCTTTTGGGCCGAATCCATCGTCAGGCTTATTGTGACATTTACACCCAAGTTTATCATTGTCTCTGCAGATTCGGCTGTTCGATTGTACTAAATGTATTGTTGATCATTGATGTTGCCTTTTTGTTCATCGTTTTGTATAGTGTGTTTCCCTGGCTGTCTGATTCTGTCAAGAGTCCTCGAGTGAGTCCATTGGAGTTTGCAAGCACATTTGAAGAGATGATCAATTACTGGAATTACGATTATGAAGAGCATTTTGTGAGAACGCGCGACCAGTATTTGCTATGTCTTCATCGCATCAAGCAGCAGCCTGTAACACAAGAACGTACGAGCAGTAATGCATCTGATAAAATCCTTAAAAAGGGTGCTACCATCATCAACCAAATCAACAGATTCAAAAAGAATACAGACGCCATGTATCGAGGAAGGCCAGTTGTATTGCTGTATCATGGCCTTACGCTGACATCTGAAGTGTGGATTTCCAACATTGAAGAGAACCGCAATCTCGCATTGTACCTAACAGAAAGAGGCTATGATGTTTGGATGGGAAATGCTCGTGGAAACAAATACAGTCAATCTCACTTGACCAAAAGCCCAAAAAATGCCGATTTTTGGGAATTTTCAATCAATGAATTTGCCATGTTTGATATGCCAGATACCATCGACGTAAGCAGCCAATATCACTGCATGATGTGTTGCGCCGAAAGCTCACATGATTGTCCTTGTAGTATATCCTCAAAAAGACGGGCGCACCCGACTTGACCTACATTGGCTTCTCACAGGGCACTGCTCAAGCATTTGGCGGCCTTTCCATCAATCCTGACATGAATGACAAGGTCAATCTCTTCATTGCTATGGCTCCTGCTGCGTCCCCAAAGGGATTCTCTCATCCTCTTTTGGATGGCTTTGTGAAAGCAGCACCCTCCATCATTTACTGTCTGCTTGGCCGTAAAATCTTTTTGAAATCAGTTGTATTTTGGCAGAGAATCATCAGCCCTCCCATCTTTGTCAAGCTGATTGACGGTGCCGTTCATTTCTTGTTTGGATGGCATTGCAACAATATGTCTCCAGACCAGAAACTAGTGAGCTACCAGCACCTGTTCAGTATGACCAGTGTAAAATCGATCGTCGTAAGTAAGCAGGCATGTTGATGATCCAGTTATATAGACACTCAACTTACGCATCATGTACATAGCACTGGTTTCAAATCATCAGCTCTGGCAGATTTCAAATGTATGACGAAACACCTAGCTTACTGCCTTGGAGTACTGTAAATACAGTCATTGATCATTTGCCTCCTAAATTTCCTACCAAGCAAATTACAACTCCCATTGCCATCTTTTATGGGTCTGGAGATACACTAGTGGACTTTGATATACTCCAAAGCAACTTGCCGCCTTTGTCTTATGTCAAGAGCATTCACGGCTGGGAACACATGGACTTTTTATGGGCCCATGGTCTCGAAAAGAAGGTTTATCCTGATATTTTGAAATTACTCGAGCACTTTAATAGCCCCCCGCACATTTCCCATGATATCGAGGAGAAAGTACCATTAGACATCAAATACATAGATACAGAGAGCACCGCTACTGTTATACCCGACAACATCAAAGTGTCTACAATAGCAGTGTCGCAATAGAATGCTTTTCAATAAACACAGTTTCATATCGTAGTATGATTCAAGACAGAGGAGAACTCTAAACTGAATAACCTTTTTGACAGGCAAAAGTAATCCTCATTAGCCATTAGGATAGACACATAATCGTGGCTTTGCCCTTTGCTCTATGCTGTTCAAACAACATGGCACAAGCTCAATTTTATCCTACTAATCCAAGGGCAATGTTGATCCAACATCTGACATTTGCCATCTGAAAAGGCGGCTTAGATTAAGGTTCTTATTCAATTTTCATGATCTGCTTCCGGACTTTGGGCCTACATCCGGCAAGAGACAGGCAGGGAGGATTGAATTTGATGGGGCCCTCCCATCCGCTGTCAAGCGCAAATGCTTGTCTGTAGCCGGACTACCAGTCAATAGGAGCCCCTTTCATTGTGACGATATGTTGCGGAGCTGCTTGGGCTTTTTTTCGACAGTGTAAATAGTGATATCCTGTCTAGCATTTCACAAGTTCTTCCTCTGCAAATAATATGGGTAAAGATCTATATACATCCATCCATCCCAAATGATAACATGTATTCATCAATCCATCGTTAATACATAGGTATCAGCCGCGATTCTCGCCACAAGCGCAGCGCCACCGGTGCTAGACGTGATCAATACAGAAAGAAGAGAAAGTAAGTACATCTTTGTGTGGGAGGGTCGAGTCAATCACACTGGCGAGCGATTTTTATGGATTTGGATGCAACATGGACGACATGAACCGGCAAAAGCACCTACACCACCTCAACGCAGCACTATAGAAAAGCTCAATTTGACTTGAACTCGACCTTCTTGCACCTACAAAAAATTTGAAGCAAATCACTAAATGTCTTTAACATGTTAGGTTCGAGTTGGGTCGTCAATCCGCCAACACCAAGTTGGGTGGTAAGCGTATTCATCTTGTCCGTGTCCGTGGTGGTAACTTCAAGCGTCGTGCCCTTCGTCTCGAGTCTGGTAACTTCTCTTGGGGTTCCGAGGGTATCTCCCGCAAGACTCGTGCTTTGACCGTTGTCTACAACGCCTCCAACAACGAGTTGGTCCGTACTAACACTCTCGTTAAGGGTGCCGTCATCCAAATTGATGCCACTCCTTTCCGTCAATGGTACGAATCTCACTACGCTATCACTCTCGGTAAGAAGTCTGCTGATGCTGCTGTAAGTATACATTGTGTGATTTGAGAGGGAAAGAGAGCGAGTTTTCCTAATAATTGCATCCAATGTTGATAGGAAACTACCGCTGAGAAGAAGTCCAAGAGCGTTGAGAAGAAGATTGCTGCTCGTGCTGCCACTGCTGCCATCGATCCTCTTTTGAACGATCAATTCAATGCCGGTCGTCTCTACGCCGTCATTGCTTCTCGTCCTGGTCAATCTGGCCGTTGTGATGGTTACATCCTCGAGGGTAAGGAACTTGAGTTCTACCTCCGTAAGATCAAGGTAAGATAGTGACATGAATACGGGTTGTCTAAATTGTATTATTAACATTGATTTGTCTATAGAGCAAGAAGCACTAAATATTTTGGACTTGTATCTTTCTTTCTGTACTTGTTTTTTGTACATGAGGATAAAATTTTTAAATAAAATCTCGACTTCTGTAAAAAAAAAAGACTCCCTTACTATTGTTGATAATTTAAGATGAAGAGTTAAAGAAAACCTATCGACCCTTCAAGATACATTGGATGGTTGCGTTGTTCATTGACAAGAGTTCCACCGTCAAATTAGGTTGCCATATGCTCCATATAAAAAAAAATTGCTTTCTACATATCAGGCAGTGCTTAACACAGCATTGCTTTGCTCTGAACATTGCTCGGAACATGAATAACCCCATTGCGACCCTATGATTCAGTGTTTTATGGAGATGCACAACTCTATTTCTCACAATAATGAGGGTAGCTGTTATTGATGATTGATCATCGACATTGGAATTACGGTAGAATTTGAAGACCTTGCCTTGTAGATGAATTCGAGATGAACTGGGATTGGAAAAGCTTAATACAAAAAAATGCCATCAGATCTTTTGTCGGATTGGTGCCCTTTCTTCTCCACATTGTATTTGTTTCTTGCCTCGAAATGACAGATCGATATTTAGTCGAACAAGTATGTGGCTACTTTGGCCTTGTGTTTTGGTCGCTTCAATTGGCACCTCAAGGTATACATGTGACAGATCATGTCAAATCATGCCAGCCTGTTTATTTATACTATTCATGTGATCAGCCTACAAAACATACCGTCGAGGCACTTCCACCGGTGTGTCCGTGTGGACCATGCTGATTTGGACATTTGCAGGCGTATTCATGGGTGTCTACAACATTGGTCTTGGAGTGGCTATAGGCTTGTGGATTCAACCTCAAATATTCACATTTATATCATGTATTTGTGTCTCGCAAGAGTTTCGCTATCAACATGGATGGTCCAAACTAAAGACCTTTTGTGGATTCGCTTTGAGTTGTGTATTTGTAGGTGGTTTAGAGGCTGGATTGATTTTTGCGTTCAAGGTAAAGGAAACCAAGCATCATTATATATGTGCGGCACTTCCATCGAAACCTTGTTACCAATGACTCACATGTTATTTATAGGAAGCACAACAAGTAAACAACGAACATGGCATTCGGTTCTTTGGTATTCTGCCTGTCATTTTTGTCATTGGAGGCTTCTTGCCACAATACTATGAAATCTTTTGTAAGTTGGAGAAGTATATAATAAGATCTTCGAATTAAAACCATGGTTATATTTTAGGTGAGAGAAGAGTGATTGGCATCTCTCATTTGTTTCTAGCAATGGATTTCTCAGGATCCGTTTTCTCTATTGTTAGTTTAGGTAAATACGCTTTGTACAACAAGATTTTCAAATTGTCTAAATCTGTCATTATTATCAGTTTTCGGGGAAGATGTAGACTCTTTGGACTTGGCAAATTACATTGCCATTGCTTGCCTAGATACCGGTATTCTGGCTCTTTACTATATATTCGAGTGGTATCAGGCAAGAATCGTTTCCAAGCAAGAGGCAATAGAAGAATCACGGATCGATCAAGCTACCGTGACATCCACAAACCAAGTTGATGTAACAGAGAGTGTCACTGTAAACGACTATAAGAAGGAAATTTCTCAGGGGGAGAAGCAAACTCCTTCTGAATAAGAACGAGTTACATTTGATCTATGGAAGATCTTTTACACCTGACAAGAGTGAAGAGTTTAGATCCATGGACAAACCTATAGAGGTGGCCCAAAACATTTTATATCCAACTAATAATATATACACTGAAATGTGTTTTTTTTTCGAGATCGAAAATGTTGCCTTAAATGTGTGTGCTAGAGATTTAGTCAATTGTAATTATCCTAAGCAATTAGAAGTGGTCTTCTCTTGAAATATTCACATTTAAAAAATTAAAGTATGATAGAAAACATCAAGATTTGCACCATAGGGCAAACACAAGTAGAATTTTAAAGCCTGCGAAGAAAAAAGGATATCCCTCCATTAACATGAGAAAACAGGCAAAGACTAGAGATTACAAAGCTAAAGGAAAGCAATCAGAAAATCAATCGAATGGTAAACCAAGTACTAGGAGAAGAAGAGAATCAAATGACTCCATTTTTCCTCGCTGCCATAAGGCAAGCAATAACCTGAGTGTTTAAACTTGTACATAGTATTAAATGCCTCCGTCTTCTCATCTCGTTTCCTTAAACCTGCTTGCAAGAAAGTCCAGTATGACTTGCCAAGCGGCAAAGCTCTCTGGCAAGGCCTATATCTTGGAATCATCGCTCGCAAATCTTTTTCTCTAATTCTTCTTGGTGTCTCTTTTTTCTGTCTCTTTTAAATCTCTTTGACAATCGATTTTGAGCAATCGATGTAATGAGATTAGTAGATATTTAAGGCAAATCGAGGGAGAGAGACGATGGTATAATTGGATTTTGGATTGGACGAGTTGCTGTTGGATGCAGGGATGATTGATTTCGGGTATAAACCAATTTTGAGCACTGATTATGACAATGTCCATAAGGAAAAAAGCCGTCAATTACGAGCGTCTCGTAGTAGCAGGCTGATAGAGGAGATGTTGCGCAACATTTTATTCAAAAACCGTCTGGATCTAGCATGCTTTGATCAAGAGTGGCACAGGTTGAACGCTTGTTTTGGGCGTTGGACAAAATACGGCAAAGCGTGCTTTCATCATGCCGTATATGATGACGACTGTTGGAGAGTTCATATTAGCACTGTTGTTTACATATTCTGAGGTTGTCATAAGCATATAAACAAACTTTCAGTGGCTACATTAAGTGTACATAAATTAAACGATTCTTGTAGTTCAACAGTGGAGTGTTGATTATTATACCCGATTCCAACCTCTAGATCCATCCTTTCTACAGTATTATTATTATGTAGTGAAGACTTTTACTGTACGCAATAAATGCCCAACAAATTGTGTATTTGATATACAAAGAATTGAAATGTATAGCAGATTGCACTACTTTCTATAGGCATCATAGGTCATTATTAGTAGAAGCAGCTGCATTGAAACACGATAATAAGCGGTGCTTTTTGTATTTCTGAGCGTTCTTAAAGTAAAACATACACAAAATTTTCATTGTTCTTTGTCTGATGGTAGCCAGCGTATAGTCGCAAAAGATACCAATTGTTTGAAGTCTGGATCAGATCTGTAGCATTAGTTTTTGTAGATCTACATGGCACTAAAGGTATTTTTCCCAGCCAAATCGTCCGAATTCAACCCTCAATATCTTGTCTTCTAAGCCGTTCTAGATGCTGGGAATAGTGCCAAATGATTGCTATCAATCACCCTTTACATCCTGAACCTTTATTTTTATTTTTTTTTTGGGTCGATCCCAATCGTCGAAAATTCACATTTTTTTATGAGGTACCCCTCATGGTTTTTATTGAAAATCAAACAATCGCAATTTTAGACATGAAAACGACACTTTTTACTATGATATATATTAAATCAAAATGACCGCAAAGATGTAGGGCAACCTGTGCAACTGCTATTTCGAACGTTGTATATGCTAAATCTCGACTTTTCCTGCAAAAACTGCTTTTTATATTTTCGCAAAATTCTTTATCTTTTCATTCTAGAAGTATTTTAAAATTTACACCATTGAATGCGCCTTCCAATTCTTCCCTTAAGTTTATTAGAAAGTAGTATACGCTGAGCATACTTTATATAGCTAATTTTAACAAAAATGTTTACAAATGTCAAATTATATCGATTTCGATTCAAAAAAATCATCGCAAAAAAATCATTTGGGTACAGTCACCACAGTGCAATATGTTCATTGTACACGTCATTCAAATTCTGTGTGCTCTGTGCTGCGGCAGCCTATTGACTGCAGTCACCCTCAGCAACGCGTTTTTTTTTATTTTTTTTTTTCTCGCACTGTTTTTGCACTGCACTTTTTCTATTAAACCATATACTTTTTATTACTATTGATTGAATACAACACCACTTTTGCCAATAGAAGCATACCTTTGCAACCACCAGTACCCAAGACGACACCTTTCAAGTTTGTTACAGTAGGTATCAGCCGATAGGAGCCACTTTTCGCGGTACAATATACAGTAATACTAATTATACAGTTTGATGTATCATTTCTAAACCGGATCTCCAAATGCGAAGAAACACTCAGTTCAAGCACAGATCACATCAGATCATAAACTTTGACATGAAACTGGATTCAGTTACGATCCCAGTTATGGCATGTTCAGGATAATAGAATGGATCTATTATCCTATCACCCAGATCAACCCATCTAATACCTTATCCTCACATCAAATCCCTCAGTTCGAATAGTATATAAACCCTCTTATTTCCAATGTAATAAACGATATTCTTTACCTGATTAATCTGATACTCTTTTTCCTAAAATAATTTATTCTGATAAATCATTTTTTGATCTGTATCTCCCGAATCTCGTTTATTACTCTGGATCTCTTACTGCTGTCAAGTCATTTCTAATATGCCACCCAAGAAATCCGTTAACAAGAATGCTGCTGTCGACACGACGTCTCCTGGTGTAACTCAAGCAACCACTGATGGTCCATCCGTTGTTACTGACGCTCCTACTGTTACTCCGCCGGTAACTCAAGTTCAAGATGCCACTGCTGCTGCTCCTATGGAGATTGACGACGCTGCTGTTTCCGATGATGCTCATGATGTGAATGGTCCATCAGGCAATCAATTCTCCAACGTTAGCAATAACAATCCTGTTGTTGTTTCCGCTGTTCCGGTTAATCACGATGTCATTAATGGTAATGCATCCGTTGCTAGCCCACCCAACGATGTTGGTACTATCCATGGGGATGTACCTAGAACGTCTGTCCAACCCAGTGCAATCAATGGTGATGCATCTGGTGCTTATTCTAATGATGCTGCTATTCATGGGAATGCTGCTACTTTTGTTGGTGATGCACCCACTACCAATGCGTCTACCACGACATTTTACCATGTTCCCGTACCCCAAGGTAACTATAATTTTGGAAAGATTAGTGAAGGGAATCATGAAACACTGACAAATTCTTTGGAAATAGGATTTGCTACTCCCATCTCGAGTGATGAGCGACTGACTCTGATCAATGAAATCGAAAGACTGAAGTTAATGGTGTTCAAGGCAACAATTAACAGCATTGGATGTCCCGAGGGATCCATTGTTCCATACAATTTTGGTGTTTTGCGAAACCAACTGGAAACGGCTGAGCGTACGTACGAACTTGTCTTTGGCAAGACTGAGAGCACCTTGGTTCCCAATGAGACCCCATTTTTCCAATGGAGAGGCCATTTCTTCAACAAGCGTCGTGCCGTTTTTGCCACCCCCAATGACTGCCTGGATCATTTTGAACTGGTTCTACAAGCCCATCGACTTTCCATCCATGACAACTGGGAACGAATCGTACCTGCTAAACTCTCTACCGGAATGGCTCGCTGGTATGCTGGTCTCGTATCTAAGCAAGGTCGTCTCACCTGGAGCGAATTTTGTGCTGCTGTCACTGAGAAGTATGGAAAGTCTATGGTCGACATGAGAGATGAGGCTAGAGAAGAGCTGGAACATTTGGAATATCAGCAAGGGCAATCACTCACCCAATTCATGGATCGATTCCAACAATTGCGTTCACGTGCTGAAATCCAAGATGAGAATTGTATTGTTCGTTATCTTATCAAGTCTTTGCCCGAGGAGCTGGCCAGCTACACGAAGTTCTCTCTCAACATCAGTGACGACAAGGAGGCAATCACGGTGGATACGGCTGTCAACAAGATCACTGGAATCTACAACGCTCTTTTCAAAGACAAATGGAAAAGAGAAAGAGCAACATCCACTACCACGTCTTCAGCACCCGCTCCATCCATCCAAGCTCGCAGCCATGGTAGTACCAGTAGTCACCAAGCTAAAAAGTGCATTTATCACCCTAATGCTACGAATCACCGCACCAAGTATTGCAGAGCATCTGACAGCATGAAGCGCAGAATCGACGCAGCCCAGAAGAGGTTTGGTGACACCAACACGCGCACTTGTCATGACTGTAAGGAACCTGGCTGGACTCCTGCCCACAAGGCTGTTTGCAAGAAGAAGCATAACCAACCCAGATTCCGCAAGGCCTCCCCCAAGAAGTCCATCGTCCCTGTACCCCATCAAGCTGATGACTCCTCTGATGACAATATGGATACGGACACGGAATCGGATGAGCAGAATATGACATTTGCAGCGATGAACATTAAGGATTGTGAGTATCAATATATGAATGAACCACCTCGCAATTTGCTAAACAAAAACTCTATTATTTTGCCTATTACATTAGAGCACAACGGTATCAAGGTTAGAACCTACTTTCTTATGGACACCGGGTCCTCCTTCAGTTGTATCTCCCCCAAGTTAGCCCACATTCTAGAAATAAAAATCAATAAAAACATTAAAGGCACCATTAAAACTTGTAAAAAAGACACTGTTATTGATAGAATTGGTTCAACGGAAGAGGACATTAAGATTACATACTGTGCGCAAACTAATCCCACCGATGATGAGTAAAATTACGCTTAATGCTTATTTATTAATGCATTTCGCAACTAATATGCTTATATTTACTATCATTAAAAAGCGTTGGGTCTCACGGTTAGAACGATACTAAGCATGTAAAGTTTGAAACATATCCCACCAAGATATAGAGCATCAAAGAGACAATAGTCGATTTTAGAAGTAAACCGTTTTGGTGGAATGTTTACGTTCTCCTTTGTGGAATGTCGGAAAGATATCGAAATCGTCTGAAATTTGGCATCAAGAATGTTGAAAACTCTTAATTACCGAAACAAAGTTGAAAAGTATAAAAAGTGAATCTTTTCTTCATTCTCTTCTCATTTTCTCTTCATTACTTTTTCACCCCTATAAACTTCATTATGGTTCCCCCTATCCCTAAGGAGCGCGAGCTTTTAATCATCAACCTTTTGCAACATAATGCTAGTCATTCGGAGATTATGTCTAGACTTCCTGGTGTTGGTTCCTCAACTATTACCCGCATACGAAAGCAAATGTCAATCCCCATCAACGCACGTCCTGCCGGAAGACAGCCATTGGTCAGTGAGCCAACCAAACGATATATTGCAAGATTGTTACGTACTGGTAAATTAGAGGGTCCTCGAACTGTGCAACGTTATTTGGGGTCGATTGGGATCGAAATGACCTTACAAGGCATCCGCAAAATGATCAAAGGCTTAGGCTTCAAAGCTAAAAGGAAGGTAAAAACTAATTTCGTTAGCAATAAAAATCGGGCTATTCGACTCAAGTGGGCGAAACAACACAAGCATCTTACTATTGACCAGTGGAGGCAATGGGTCTTTTCTGACGAAACAAGAGTCAATATGTGGGGGTCAGACGGCAACTCTTACTTTTGGTCGGATGGGAGTGAAACTTTAAGGCCTCACGAAATCCAGCCTCAGGTACAAGGGGCTGGTGGTAGCGTTATGTTTTGGGGCTGCATAACTGCGGAGGGTTCTGGATATGGTACCACCATCACCGAAGGCACCATCAACTCGAAAGAATATATCGATATTCTGCAAACATCTCTGGTGGACACTCTTGATTACTATGGCATGGATCGTAAAACAATTCGCTTTCAGCAGGACAACGCTACCCCGCACACTGCAAATCCCACCAAAAGATGGTTCACCAGGAACGGCTTCCCCACAGAAAAAATCATGGATTGGCCAGCTCAGAGTCCTGACTTAAACCCAATTGAGCACCTATGGTATCAGATCAAACGTAAGCTGTACGCCTATCCTTTGCACCCCTCAAGCACTGTCGAATTGGAGGAGAGAATTGAGTTTGAATGGTACGAAATTGACAAGGAACAGTTTCTTCGATATATAGATAGCATGCCGAGACGAATTGCTAAGGTTATCAAGGCAAAAGGGGGTCCTATTCGCGGATAACTGGTTTTTGCACTTAACCACAAATTTTAAACTTGACTTTGAAAGCTTATTTCTAAATAACCCTCATATTAATAATAAAACTTTTTCCTATCATTTTAAAGCTCTTTTTTTATGCTATTGAATGACGTAAATTTCAAGCCAATAGCATTGTTATTTATTGAGAAATCATTGATTTTGTCGATTTTTATCCATCATCGGTGGGATTAGTTTGCGCACAGTATATGAGGTGCCTAAAAGTGAGGAAGAGAAGCAAGAACTACTAGAGAAATCTCATCTATTAGGACACTATGGAATTACAGCTATGGAGCAAGTTATACATGAGGATTACCAAATGCATTGGAAGGGACTCAGAAAAGACATTGAGCAATACGTCAAAAACTGTAGCAAATGCAGGGTATTCAACATTGGCAAACATGTATATCATCCACTCAAGAATCATACGGCTGATTCTGTGGGAGATCATTGGGCTTTTGACCTAGGAACATTTGATGTCACTACTCCTAGAGGTAACAACTTCATCTTGGTAGCAATGAACCTATTTTCACGATTCATTGTGTTGAAAGCAATACCAAACAAAACTGCAACAACTGTTGCCAAGGAAATTGTCTCTATTTTCAGTCTTTTTGGTTACCCAAAGATCCTTTCTCATGATAATGGTAAGGAATTCAGTTCCCAATTGCTGGAAAGCATTGCTGCCAATGCACAGATAGAACAACGGCTTTCACTACCATGGTGCCCACTTGGTAATAGCGCCTGTGAAGCCGCAGTCAAAAGCTCAAAGGCAATCATCATCAAAATGCTAGATGGATGTGCAGAAAATTGGGATTTGTACCTGGATGGTACAGCCTACAGTTTGAACCTACATAAATCAAGGTTACATGGTATGAAGCCATTTGTAGTAATGTTTGCAAGACTTCCTAATGAACTAAAAGACTATTCTGATGTAGAATTAAGTCTCCCGGAACAGACATTGAATCCCAAAGCCTTGAAGGATAAGATCAAACGAATTGATAAGGTTCTTGTACCTGCCATCAAAGAGCAAATAGTGAAAACACAGAAAGCAGACAATGCTTATTTCATGAAGCGCCATAAGATTCTAAAGAACCCATTCCCAATAGGAGCTTCAGTAATGATCAAGAATGTAGAGAGTAAAAACGGTAAAACTGATCCAAGATACGAAGGTGTATTCTAAATTCATGGTTATACCAAGAACGGCAGTTATATCCTGAAAGATGAAACTGATACATTCTTGTCAAGAGATGTTCCCACATCTCATATCAAATTGATTAACGAGAATCCTCCTCCTCCAGAACTAGCTAACAAACATTTTGAAGTTGAAGCTATCATTAAACACAGGGGTAAGGAGCCCAACTATGAATATCTGGTTACTTGGAAGGATTATGACTCTAGTTATAACTCATGGGAGCCCCCAGAGTTGTTTGATTCAAAGGAACCAATCAAGCAGTACTGGGCGAGAGTAGGTGCACCTAAGAAAGGCTCTGGCAAGAAGCAAAAGGTACCTAAATCAATCAACAAAAGAAAGGTTGCAACGCGTGAAGAAAGATCTACAAAGAGACATGCGCGGTTGATTGAGAATAGACGTCCACCATCTTCAGAGATGTAGGCAAATCGATTCTGCCTTTTTCCCTTGCAAAGTACATTGGCATTTTTCCCAATTGGCATATTTGGTTTTTCAATGTATAGAGGTTTTTACTGGCGAATCAATGATCCTATCATGTAGCAACTCTTACATCAATACATCAGAACATTATCTTTATATTTTTTCTTTTTTTTCTTTTCTTTTTTTTTCACGGTTTATCACTTACATCACAAGCACGGTTCAAGAAGTGCTGTCTCATGGTTTCGCTATCAACATACTGTCTCCAAGCTGGTGTGGGGTAATGATGTATCATTTCTAAACCGGATCTCCAAATGCGAAGAAACACTCAGTTCAAGCACAGATCACATCAGATCATAAACTTTGACATGAAACTGGATTCAGTTACGATCCCAGTTATGGCATGTTCAGGATAATAGAATGGATCTATTATCCTATCACCCAGATCAACCCATCTAATACCTTATCCTCACATCAAATCCCTCAGTTCGAATAGTATATAAACCCTCTTATTTCCAATGTAATAAACGATATTCTTTACCTGATTAATCTGATACTCTTTTTCCTAAAATAATTTATTCTGATAAATCACAGTTTATTTTAGGCCAGTTCGTTGCAATATATTAATTGTGTTTGGTTTGTATTTGGTTTGTATATTCCCTTTCTTTGGTTGCCATGGATTACATTCATTCAACCTTTTACTGCTTTCTTTCTCGTAATACTGTGCATTCTTTATTAGTTTGCTCTATTGCGATTTATTCTTTCCCCCTTTTCTGCACGCAACTATTTTTCTGTTGCTGTACCGTAGTGCTATGGTGTATCGTTTGATGCATAGTATCGCTAGCAGTGCTGCTCTATTGTGGAGTAGCCTTGCATTCTCTTTTTTGTTCTTCAAGTATTACTTCTTCTGTAATACTACTGGTGGTGGTATTGGTGTTCTTGCCTCTCATGAGGCAACCACGATACTTTTCTCTGCTACTGCTTTTTTTCTTTCTTGTACTCGTCATTTTGATGATACACATTGCATGTTACCTTTTTGTATGTAACTGTATTGCAATGTTTCTGTTATTCTTCATCACATTCTAGTGATGCCCTCTTGTTACTTTCCCTTCCTTTTTATTGTTCTTTGAGCCATTACCATCTTTTTTCGTTGTGTGGATAAGCCTATCGTTGAAGCACAACTAGATTTGATTCAGAGGCTGGGGGTAGATAGGCTGCCCTCACTTGATTTGTATCACTTACTTGGTGCCAATTAAGAGTCTCAAGCGTTTGCACTATAAGCTGGGGTGTGTAGTAAGGCATATTCTGGCATCTTAGGGGATTTTGATGATAAAATTGCTAAATTACTGTATTTGGCAATGTTTAAAAGTCCGCCTAACCAAAAAACATAGGGAAACCCTCGCAAAAATTTTCTAGGGTCAGCGGCGTTTAAACTAGCTTTTAAGCGATCTTATTGGCTTAAATTTTCAGTCAGCTCAGAGAAATAAAGCATTGATGTTGAAACTAGTAAAAATGTCATTAACACTAAGGATCTCATGTCAATCATCATCTCAAACTCTTGAAAATCAATGCAACTGGCAGAGATGAGTGCGCTGGCGGCAAAAAGGATTCAAAATTAAGCTAGTGTTTATTCATAACACTAATCAATTTGTATGTTCAGCTTTATTATGTTTGTAGAAACTATGAAGTTTTTCAAGTCTGCGCAATGAACCTCTAGTATGTTGTGGGATGAACGGAATTCTTCACTGGTAGCCAGATCCCTGTAGAGATCTTGTTCTATTTCACCTGCTTTAGATTCATCAATTATGTAGTAGTGCACGGTAGCTTGATTGGAAATAGATGGATGTGATCTGTATACGTTGACCAAAAATTCTTTATCAATATCGTAATGGACAGTGATTTCGTCAATGCTCGTTTGAGGCATGTCGATGACAACAACGCCATCATCTTCATCATCATCCGGGTCGTCGTTGAGGAAAGTAACACTGCGGAACTCGAGCCTTTCAATATAGCTGACACAGCAAGACAATTGTGGAAGCACAATGGGCTCGATCCAGCAGTACTGGAATTTGAGCCTCTTCATTGCCTTGTTGTGCACAGTGGTGGTAGCATGGAAGGATTCAATCCTTGCGTGTCGTATTATCATCTCCTTGACGGCTGTATAGTGATCCAAGACATAGCTGAATCCCTTTCCAATGGCTTCGCTCTGTTCTATCTCCAATGGGTCCAGCGGTATGTGGTTGTCTAACTGCGGATAAAGTGATATGTGTTCAACAGAATCGCACTTGAACTGTTCCAATGTTTGTTCATAGATTGACGTAAAACCATCGATGTAGCACAAGTCGACCCACATTTCCCAAACTCCTTTCTCCCTGTATTCGAAAAGTGTGTCGTTCATCTCTGCTTCTCCCTCTGTGTTCATGATGGAGAAGGTAGCGCCTTCCCTTGAAACAAATGCATTGCCTGATATCGTGATTGCTTTGATTTGCGGGCGCTTGGCCCAAAATGCCAACATTTCTCGGACATTGGCAATAAGCGTAAGCCTGACCACCTCAAACGACTTGAGAGAGATTAGCCACTTGAAAGCATCGAGATAAATTTGTGGCGAAAGAAGGCCATCCGCTAGCATCCGGTTCACTGCTTCGCCATCTTCATATCCTGAAGTTTCAATAATGACCTTTGTTGCACCAGGGAACTTGTGCATGATATATTGCAGGTCTTGTGCATTGAATTCTGCTACATCAATATGGATATTCTCGACACGGGGCCTCGTTCGCACCGATTCCAAAGCAAGAGGGGCTGGAAATGCAGGCCTTTGAAAGGCCATTTTGAAATTGTTGAGCGTAATGTACAAGTGCTTTAATGTGGTGCTGCATGTGTCGATGATGGCATCCATTTCCTAAAAAAATATACCTGCTGCGAACACTGTGTGGAGGACCTGGAGTTTGGGAAACTTTTGCAGTTGTGTCAACATGTCAATTTCGGGCGCTTCGTCATGTTGTGCGGTTATCAAGGTATGCTTGAAAGCATTGACAATGTTCAGTCGAGTCAGCGTATTCTTCATGGCCAATGCCGCCTCGTTGTACGAATCTCTGAAAAGAGGTGCTTGGTGGTAATCATAGTCAGGAAGGTGTTGCAAGTGCTGCAGACATCCGCGCTGCTGGTGCAATTCCATAAGCTGGAGATACAGTTCGTCGCTTACCATCTCTTCATCTATAATGATGTGAGTGAGATTGGGACATAGTGGCACCAAGGTATAAAGACGGTCCAATTCTGTCGCCTGTGTCCGTTTGTAGATTCTGTATTTAGGTTCGATGGCTTTCACATGGAATTTTGGCTGGTACTGTGAGTGCTCCAGTGTGTGTGCTAACAAAAGAAACCATTTCCTCTTGTTTAATTTGATATGACGGTATAGCTGTTGATATGCCACGAGGCTCCAGTTTTTGCATACCCGTTGTAGTTGCAGCAAGTCGCGTGTTTCAACACGTTCTTCAAGTATCATGCAGAGCAGTTCTTTTGGTATTGTACTCCATGATGAGGTTGACATTGGCTTTTGAGGGATGAAAAAGAATGAAAAGAGATGCTATTTTTGCGCGTCTGTTGGATATGTTGTTGAAAAGAAAATGGCGACAAATGTGTGTCTATGAAGACGGCATGGACTTTTGTAGTATCTTGAA
Organism: Mucor lusitanicus; assembly: GCA_010203745.1. Classification (NCBI taxonomy): domain Eukaryota; kingdom Fungi; phylum Mucoromycota; class Mucoromycetes; order Mucorales; family Mucoraceae; genus Mucor; species Mucor lusitanicus. The sequence goes on along the minus strand of JAAECE010000009.1, from coordinate 706,446 downwards.
GAAAGAGTCCACTTTGAGCTGTTGCTGGGCTTGGACTCTTCTTTCTGGTCTAAATCCGTTGCTATACGATCGAGACTTGCTTTCTTTTTTTGTCATGAAATGCAAACATGTCTAACCAAGAACATGATTTTGGCACCGAACTAGACAACTACATCAACGAATCCGCCCCACCAAATCAAGGCAAAGAAGCAGCACAAGACGACTGGGCATATGATGAGAGCACGGGAGTCTATGTGATCCATGATAGACGGCTTGTCATGTACTATGCTGACGGGAATTGGGTGTGTGGTGATTATGACACTGTCTACAGCAATCGATACATGTTTGATTCAGAGACACAATCTTGGTTCGACACAGTGACAAAGCAGTACTCTTTTTATGACGAGGCGAGTCAATCGTATGTGCCGTTGACAGACGCTTACTGGGCTGGCCATCCACAAAGCACTCAATCCATACGACTTGTTGTTCAGTCATCGCCCCATTTTCAAAGTGGACAAGTGATATTGGTCGATGAAAAGGGGATGAGCATAGGACGTGATCGGTCTTGGGACAGCAGGCTTCGACTGCCAGAGATGATTGTGAGCAAATACCATGCCATGGTGTTTCTGGACAAGAAGGAAAAGGCGTTCTTCATGATTGACAATGGATCACAGCACGGCACCTACATCAACGAGAAGCGGCTGTCCGAGCCCAAGCAAAGCAGCTTGCCCTACGAATTAAGGCATTCAGATATCATTCGGATTGGATCCACCAGCTTACAAGTGCACCAACATGATATGGGCTGGCCCTGTCAGGGTTGTTTAGCGAGCGAATACGTTGACACCACTTCTGGCAAAAAGGACAAGGTGCAACAGCAACACAAAGCAGAGGGCCACATTGAGGATTTAGAGGCAAGCCGGCGAGAATGGATCAAAAAGCAAAAGAAACTATACGCATTAGACGACGACACTTCACAAGGCTATGTGGATCGTGCTCATATTAGAAGAAAGACAACGAAATCTGAAAAGTTTGTCCCTGAACAGCAAGAAGATGTCAGCAGCCATGATACCCACCACTCCATATACAAAGCATCTACTATTAGTGCGCCACCAGTGACAGTCCATACACCCGTTCAGGGCATTGGTAACAAAATGCTCCAAAAGCTAGGCTGGCAAGAAGGGCAAAGTCTGGGTAGACGCCAAGATGGCATTCTAGAGCCCATTGCACCCGCGAGCCAGCTGTCAAGAACAGGTTTGGGATCACAGCAGCAGCAGCAGGTGGCTACAGCAGCAACAACACAACATGAGACACGAAAAGAAAAGCAGTGGCGACTTGCACAACAACGATATCAGAATGCATTTTCAAATGAGCATAGCTAATAATTGGAGAAATAAAAACCAGTTTTATTCATTTGTGTTTATCAAAAGATGGATGCGGGCAAAATGTTTTGAGTGTATGTGTGTGAGTGGGTGGGTGGGTGGGTTGCAAGAGGATGAAAGTGAGGGGGAATGTTACAAATGTGTTTATTCAATCTCTAGTTGGAAATCTTAAAGTTCTTGGATTCAAAGGTACAAGTGCTAGCAGACTTGGAGGTAACGTAGACCTTGTAGTGATAATCAGCAGAGGCGTCAATATCGTTCAAGACCAAGTGATCCTTCAAAGTGAAGGAGTTTTGGAAGGACTCGGAGCCTTCCCAAGCAGTGTTGACAAGCGTATCACCCTTGTAGAGATCAATCTTGGTCAATGCATCGGTTTGAGAGGCAGCATCACGGTTGACTTGGAGGTGAAGGTGGTCATTGCTTCTGAAAGTACTGCCTTCTTGAGGATAGTCGACAGACAAACCGAAACAACCATCTTGGTGTGTTTGAGGATAGATGCTGTTATCGTGGAGAGATTCAGCATATTCAATGTCGCCAGCAGCGTTGGTGTGAGAGCCAGTGGTCACCTTGAATGTGCGAGAGGTCTCGATACAGTCAGGGCCATGTTGGTTGTTGATCATGTTGGTGACCCAGACACTAATAACATAAAAAAAATTAGTATAATTGATCTAGTTGTGTGCGTGTATGTGTGTGTGCGCCCTTACCGATAATAGTAAAGACCAGCCTTGACATTGGAAGGAATTTGGTCAGAGATGGTGGCCTTTGTGTTCAATGCGTAGCTACCGGACCAAACGTTTTGGACGTATTTGGCTTTACCAGCGCTATCAACAGAGTATAACTATGATTGGACATGTCAGTCATCAACTGTTTCTAAGGATACATATACATGTGCTACATTACATCAAGACCAGTAATTTTCTTTGTACGTTGATCAGCTTTTCTTGCTATTAGTAGAAAGGGGCGGTTGAGTGGGGGGATGCGGTATGGATTTGTTGTCACATCTCAACTTACTAACTGTGATCTTGGCCTTTTGACCAGCAACAGCGACGGTGGATGCTGTGGGAGCAGTGACAGCAAGACCTACATGTCATGATGGGAGTTGTTTATTCTGACGGTGATGGCGCTTTTCTCATCCACAACACTTACCACCACACCATGATTTCATGGCATCAGAGTATGAGTCAGCGGTAGTGTAAGTAACTGCTGAAGACAACACAAGGGCAGAAATGGCAGCAATAGAGAACTTCATGTTGGAGAGAAGGATAAAGAAAGAGTGAAAGAAGCAAGAGCAAGAAGAAGGAGGAGGAGGAAGGGGGCTTTTTGTATTAATAGTGGCAATTAATTAGAAATTTGATGGACATTCAAAATCAAATGTTACACTGTGTTCATGTCGCTAAATATATATACACCAACACTAACTCACATTTGATAATGCTTAATACGGACCACCTAATTATATCCTTAGGGACCACCAAGTCTGGGCCAAATTTTCATGTGCGGACCGCCTGAAGAATGATCTACCCGCCTGCTTAGAGTCTACTATTTAATCAGATGAAATTACTGATTTATGATATAGACGCCTTTCTTTCTCTATCAATATAACAAGTGGTTTTAACGTCTGTGTAGCTTACATTAAGTGGTCCCTAAGGTGGTGATTATTCTGCCCCGGACTTGGTGGTCCGTGTTAAATCACTTCTACAAACAGGATTCTGTTGGCGAAGATTTAACTAGTAAAAACTCATACCATTGATAGGGTGGAAGAACTACCCCATCATACCCGTTAATAATGGGCCCAAAGAAACTGAATTAATTACAGAGCATTTGGAAGCTATCCTGGCTCCTCGAGGACTTGGATAGCAACCTAATTTTCAGATGGTAAGTAAAGGTATTTCAGAAAAGAATAAGATCTGACGTCCATAACGTAAACTGAATAGGACTTCCGTCAGCGATCAAGAAAAGCAAGCCACTAACTACACGACCAGCAGATGCCTCAATAAATATCACAAATGGAGCAGAATTGAGTAAGCGAATTGGCTGCGGTGAGGTGAATGCGCAATACTAAGCTCTCAATCATCCGTCGGTTGGCATTGATTTAATGCGCATTACAATGTTGGCCAAGGCCGCATCCGATAATCACTAAAAATATTATTTAATGCAGTGTGAATGTGCTACGACCAATGTTGGTGTGGATCAGCCTATACACAATTGGAACATTGGCCCAGAACGATTATTACTTTATATTGAAAATTGCTATACTTGGTGATGGACCCCGACCAATGCTTAGTGCTGTTATTCATCAAAATCATCATCAGCCATGTCCGTTGCATGGGGATACACTTCCTGCAATCCCAGCTGCGATGCTCTGTCCTGTCCATCTCGCAGCACATTGACGATACGCACCTTGTCCGTTTTGGTTGGGCTCTTGTCCTTTAGCACACGGGTCCAAGCAAAGTCCATGGCATCAAAGTATTCCTTGTATTCGTGTAGATCCGTGTCTTTGAACGCATCACAAAATTCGTGAAAGTCGCCCGTGTAATTCAAGAGTCGTTGAATGGGTGATTTCGAATGGATGGTGGCTAGAATGACGGGTGCGAAATCTTGCCACAGCTCTAGTAGACTCTCGTAACCTCCTACTTTTTCAGCTCTATTTTGATTGTTTCTTTCTGTTAATTAATTGGTCTTACACGACATCATCAACAACAACAACGGAAGGGGGGAGGGAGGGCAATCTTTTTACTTATTATAATATTGGTATCGAATCAATCAAAGTCTTCAAATGTCAATCATCAGGCTTGTGAGATAAACCTGTGCCTATCCCAAATTTTGGGAGGAACACGATTATGTGGTCAGACATTATTCATATGGACGCGTTGCCGTTGATGGATGCACGATTTTCAAAACAATCAAATTTTGAGCACTGGTCTAAACAAGATTCATGAGGAAGGCGGATAATGACAAGTGTCTAGTGTTAACGGATTGGCAGGTGGGTGTTGGAAAACACTTTATTGAAAGCTGCATACTGTATCTTTGTGTTCGACAATCAGCACAAAGACAAAGCCGGGAAATAAGAAGAAGAAGCTGAATCCTAGTCTTCGATCACCGGCTACAACCGCCACTGTAGTCGTTACGCTTGGCGGAGAAGATATAATCCAGCGCTTTGACGGGTAGGGTTGCTGATCGACCTGTTGGCATTACAAGTATCGGCAGAAGCTTGCGAAGATTTCTCGCCACTGAGGATGGTTAGCATCACGAGTAAATAAACGTGCTACAGTGGTTGAAATACGTACCCAGTGCAATTGATGTTTCCAAAGTCAAAGCAGCTGTCAATGATAAACCACACTCTCTTGAGAAGATCGCCCTCAGTTTGCTTGGTGATGGGGAAGAAATCAGAACGCACCAGCCGAAACGCAGACAGATACAATAATCGAATCCACTCCAGATCACTCTCCATGGGGAATTTGTCTTCCTGGAGCTTCTTGAAGAGAAGATCACTGGTGAGGCCTTGCAATTGGTTGAGATACGAGGTGACATCTGAGGGCATTGGAGGCATGTTGATGGCTTGGTACTCACGATATCCTTAGGCGGGACACGATTAGCAACCAAATGATCAATGATGCGTGAGGCAATAGGGTTCCAATTTGGCTTTGAGTGCGTCTAACAGAATCAATCTTTAATAGAGCTACCAGATAATGCCACAGTAATACTTACACATTCGATTGATTGTTTTCGAGCTTCGTTGAGGATGCGAGCGATCCAGTTGCTCTTGTACTTTTCAAAGGGTGTTCCATCATACTGATTAATTATGACCTCTTCCAGTCGATGGACTTACAGCAGCGAGTTTAGGAGGGTTCATTCTGGAAGCGGCAATAGCTGCCAAGATCTCTTCATCTAAACGAACGTCAATAACATGTTCTATAGTATTGGCTAAGGAACAAAGAGGGAAGAAAGGCGGTAGAGTACCAGTGATGTGCGATGTTTCTTAAATACCAATAAACCATGTACTATCAAGGCCACCACTGCAGGAAGAAGACGGGCAATTTCAACTTCGGTCTTTGGGAACGAGAGAGGCTCAAAGGCATCAACTCTAGCTACGCTTCCACAGGGAAAGTCCATGGTTTTCAACCGAACGCGTGTTTCTATGATCAGGTTTCATACTGATCATCTAAGCATTTCCTTGGGGACCACCAAGTCCGAGGCAAAATAATCACCACCTTAGGGACCACTTAATGTAAGCTACCCAAATGTTAGAACCACTTGTCATATTGAATACTCAAAAGATCATTGAATTGAGGTGTTATACTATACCTAACTGCGTTTCTTTGTTCAAGTAAGAAAGATAGAGAAAGAAAGGCGTCTATATCATAAATCAGTGATTTTATCTGATTAAATAGTAGACTCTAAGCAGGTAGCTCATTCTCTAGGCGGTCTGCCCGTGAAAATTTACCCCAGGCTTGGTGGTCCGTAAGGAAATATTTAGGTGGTCCGTATTAAGTCCTGTTTATTTCATGCAGTGTGAATGTGCCACGACCAATGTCGGTGTGGATCAGCCTATACACAGTTGGAACATTGGCCCAGAACAATTACTACTTTATATTGAAAATTGCTATACTTGGTGAAGACCCCGACCAACGCTTTAGTGCTGTTATTCATCAAAATCATCATCAGCCATGTCCGTTGCATGGGGATACACTTCCTGCAATCCCAGCTGCGATGCTCTGTCTTGTCCATCTCGCAGCACATTGACGATGCGAACCTTGTCCGTTTTGGTTGGGCTCTTGTCCTTTAGCACGCGGGTCCAAGCAAAGTCCATGGCATCAAAGTATTCCTTGTATTCGTGTAGATCCGTGTCTTCTTTGAACGCATCACAAAATTCGTGAAAGTCGCCCGTGTAATTCAAGAGTCGTTGAATGGGTGATTTCAAATGGATGGTGGCTAGAATGACGGGTGCGAAATCTTGCCACAGTTCGGGTAGGCTCTCGTAACCTCCTACTTTTTCAGCTCTATTTTGATTGTTTCTTTCTGTTAATTAATTGGTCTTACACGACATCAACAACAACGGGAGGCAATCTATTTATAATTGATTTATACCTTTTTCGAAATTTTCTTGTAATGTTAACATAGGCCTCGTCTATCTTGTCAATGTGCCGTTGTTCAATGTGCTCTTGCTGCGCTGATAGCGCTGCGTTGGTGTCAGTGTGTGTTGATGTTTCGTCTAGAAAACCGCCTCCGGAATCCATGCTGTTATCAAACTATGTACTAGAAAAAAAGTGGAAAAAGGAAAGAAAAACGAGCAATGCTCAACTTTTTAGCATCCAATTATCATTGGCTCATGTTGGGATGTCCCCAGCCCGCATTAATGGTAAATCACCTTGTTTCCAATGCTTAAATTGAAAGCTACTATAGTTTATATCGTCTAGAGAGGTTTTATTTATAAAGGATAATGAATTGATATACAAGAAAATGGGATAGAAAACAAAGGATGTTTTAGCGCTTTTCGCGGCCTAACGAATCCACTGTCTCTAAGCCTGTCTGAGATGGCGTCTCATGAATGGAGCTATTCACAACAACAGTAGGGCTGTTGCTTTCGGATTCATGAGGTGGTTGATTTGGAGGAATGTCATCCTCATCATCCAGTTCAAATTCATCTTGATGCCAATCAAAGTCCTTTTGTCCACGACATTTAGCAACAAGGAACCGGACCCACAGAGGCAGGAAGGAGCGAGCAAATACAGCTGTCCACCAGTTTTCGCGTTGAGAGTAGTCAGGATGGATACGTCCACGAGAAAGCTTGTCGACAATCAAGACGAAACCATTGATGATAATGTAAGCAAAGATGCCACCAATCACACCGTAGGCAATGGAGTAGGTAAAGGGCATGACGGCCATGGTGATGAAGGATGGAATAGCGTCACCAGGATAATCCCAATTGATGTTGCGGGCACTGGATGTCATCATAGAGCCAACCAGGATCAATGCAGGGCCAGTCGACCATGGAGGGAAACTTGCAAAAATGGGAGAAAAGAAGATACTCACCAAGAACCCAAAGGCAACGGTAATGGCAGTCAGACCCGTACGTCCACCTTCGGCAATACCAGCACCAGACTCGACAAAAGTAGTACAGGAGGAGGTACCGAAACAAGCACCAATAGACACACAGCAGGCGTCTGTCAAGAAAGCACGGGTAGAGTGCTCAAAATCGCCAGACTTGTCAGTGAATCCACCATAGCGGGCCATCGAGTACATGGTACCGGTAGTGTCCAAAATATCGACATAGAGGAAGGTGACCAATGCAATCCAAATCTCCTTGTTGTTAAAGTTGAAATCAAATCGACCTAGCACATGCTTGAGATTGCTGACAGTAACGACCTTTTTAAAGTAGTTGAACATCTCGTCGCCGGCAGGTGTGTAGGGAAAGTAGGTGATGGGGCTGTTACGGGGCCATGATGTAATGGCAACAGCAATGATGGCAATGAGGATAGCACCACGCACACGGTACATCAACAGCAAGGACATGACAATCAAGCCCAAGAGGCCCATGTACATGGTAGGCGATGTCATGTGTCCCGCAGTACATACACCGTTGGCATCCTTGAGATCAGAAGGACAGCCGCCCAGAGTGACCAAGGTGGACAGATCCAAACTCACCAAACCAATACCTGCAGACGACTGGAGACCAATGAAGCAGAGGTAGAGACCGATACCACAGCCCATAGCCACCTTGATACTCATAGGAATGACACGAGCAAACCATTGACGCACACCAAACAGTGATAGCACGAAAAAGATGACGCCTTCGAGAAAGACAGCAGCTAAGGCGGTTTCGTAAGAAACGCTACCAGAGCCGTGGTAGCCGACAATTGTGTAAGTGAAATAAGCATTCAAACCCATACTATACATTACATGTAAGTATCACAAATTCATTTCGTAGGTCAGAAAAAAAAAGACTTACCCAGGGGCCATACCGAGAGGAAGATTGGCAAAGATACCGATGAGCACACTGGAAATCATGGCGCAAATGGAAGTAGCCATGATCAGATCAAGCTTGACTTCATATACACACGACATGTAGGCGGCATCGTTATCACAAACGGGGTCAGCAGCAGTGCCTTCGCACACACAAGTGCCACCACTTTCTGAAATGATGGAAGCATTGACAGAGATGATATAAGCCTGTTGAGTAAAAGAGTCTATGTTAGCTTGGGGCGCAATCTATGGATGACTGACATGAGCGTCGTTACCATGGCAAAGAAAATGGTCAGGCCAGCACGAAGTTCAGTTGTGAATTTTGTGTTTTTTCTCTCTCTTCGGTGACCAGAGCCTTCCAATTGGAAATGTCTTCCAATAAACGATTGAGCTACTGCATCATTCAACTTATCAACCCAAGCGGCCATAGTAAATGATGATGTGTGGATGTAATATTACAACAAGTGAGCTGTAATACAGATTACAGTGGGCGATATTTTTGCTGGAACAAAAAATGAAGAAAGAAGAAGAAAATTTCATCATCTGTGCAAGTGTCTAATATAAAAAACTAACGAAAAAAAGAAAAAAAAGAATGTCACCCTATTGTTTCTGGTGCAAAAGGTACCAATGAAAAACATTTAAACTATAGCCAAGAAAGTCTATCATCATGGATTGGAGAGTTTTTTTTTTTTTTTTTTGACAGATGTGGGTTGCCAACATTTGGTTTCATCCACATGTCAGACTATAGGCATATGGTATAAATCGACCTTGGCAATCACCGTCTTCTCTTGCCTAAAAGCACATGCATTGCTTTACTGCTATTTCCTCTTTCTGGCCTGGTAATTCGCTTCGACCCGTGCTCAATGCCTCTATTTCATAGAAAAAACAAACAAAACCAAGCGGAGCATATCGGTTTTTAGCCTATCTCATTTTGTGATCGAGCTGAGTTCGTACGCTTGAATGATTTGATATGTAAGATTTGAACGAAATGTCAAACATGTCAAAGTAGCAGGCTGCAAATGGAGCGAGCAACAGATGAATTATGACATCCTGTATTCGATTCAAAATACGGTAGAAAATAGATACAGCCATGCCAATGGATATCAATGACCATAGTACTATAGGCAGAGCGATAGAGCCCCGAGACATTGGAATAGTCTATTAAGGTTTCGTTGACCGTTATGTATTTATCCTTTTTTAGTGTAACCCTCAAATCTAAACTTTATCTACCCTGATATTGGAAATATAGTAAGTATTGTATACACAATGCGGCAGGGTGCTGTGGTAAACAAGATGGACCCTGTGGGAGATCTTTACCATATATATCTACCTTGAGATTCATCTGACAGCTGAATATAGATGCTATATTGTCAATGTATGACTCGCGGGACAGAATGCTCAAGTCGATTTATTAGTGCATCAGCATGCGCTTGAGCAGCTTTGAGCGCGCGCTCCTAATGGAGAACAAATGATAAGGTAGGGACCACTGATCAAGGGTTACTAGTATGTATATATATATACGTAGAATGGATGATCCCATACTGTGAGCCATCGATCAAATTCGCCTAAATATGATGTACGCCAATGTGAATGACAGTATTTCAAGCAAGCTTTTTACCCTCGCTCATACCTAGTACTAGTGAAATCATTGACCTATCCTCTCATTTGATTGTTTGAAGAGGATGATGTTGATTGATTGGAAGATTTCGATATTATAAGGCAGTGATAGCCATCACACTTTAATAAGCTGGTCATGGTCAAGTACCTCATTAAAATACCTTATAGAATTTACATTGATATTATCCAAATAGAAACCATCCGCTGAAAAGCAAAACAAGCTTCTTCTTATTTCAAGTATGACATGCTATTTCCTGGACCAGGATGATGGCACATGTTACATTTTATGTTAAATCTCGCTTTTGGATTGCCCGTTTGAATCGACTATATCTCTCATATATAAAAGCTCACAACAAAAGAAAGCAAACGTATCTAGCATAAACTACAGGGCTTTATCAATTTTGCAAACGTCCACCAGGACATCTATTCATGATGAGAAAGGGCTTCCATGATGGTAGTAGCCGCGCCAAAACCCTTCAATCTCCGCGATGCATTTTTTTTTCCTCAAAATGGATATTTTTTGGTCTAGAAACATTTTCGAAGACTTATTTTGCCAAACCGACTATACAAATCGCCAAAATCATCCCATACCTTCTAACACATCCTTGGGGTATTTTTTAATGCGCATCTGATGAGATCAAATAAAATAGATGTTTTTAATAAGCTGAACGAGCAATTTTGGAAAATGTGAAATGACGTTTTCGGCAAAAATGTCGAGATTTTACATATAAAGGTCTCACAAATAAAGTTTTCAAAAGTTGCTCTGGATCAAAAGGAACATTTTGAATTAACATGTGCCTTAGTAAAAGTGCTCATTTTCATATCGAAAATTGCGATTGTTTGTTTTTTGATGAAAATCATGAGGGGTACCTCATGGATTTTGATCAATTTTTCGACACTCCCAAAAAGTTGAGCAAAGGTGTCAAAAACTCAATGTTAGATCACAGTAACTGTTTGGTGCTATCCTGACGGTCTGAAACGGCTTTTAACACGAGAAAACAGCGCTTTGATGCTTCGAAATCACGCTGTAATTTACATAATCTAGAGTGGTAGAGGGGTTTGCTATTATGCTGCATCCCAGACCATCATATGATAATCCAGCTCGTACATGAGCCAGTATAAACGATAAAAGTTGAATAAGTCATATATTTGGAACTGCCTAGTGTAGGCTTCACATTGAAATAATAAAACACACCTACTAGCTAATAAGTTGTATGTATATCCTTAAAGCATATAAGCAGCGTTTTTGTATCATTGGAGTATATGAGTTGTATATGTAAATATTTTTGTATATGATCAGTATGTACTTTTTTAAAATATACGATCATACGCATTCAAATGTCAACGTCTACAATATCTTTTACACGAGAGGTAGCTGTCAGGGCAAAACACCAGCCTTAGCTGAGTTCGAATGTCAGAGCTTCTTCTGGTCCTCTGGAACGTTGCTTTGGACACCTCAACACCTTTTATGGACAATTACACAAAATGTTATTACATAAGTAATAGGTATTTCCTAAGCTTTATACATGCAAACATGACCAAGGAATCCAATGGTGCCGCTTTTATAGCGGTCCCTTTAGTCTGTACAAAGCAAATGTAAAAAAACGCAAAACACGTTTTTTGAGAAAATGTTTACAAAAAGCATAGTAAACTGACCAAAAGAAGGTTTTACATGATGCTTTGCCCTCATACGGTTGTTTTGAGCTTAGGAATACCATAGTAGAAAACCTCATTTTCGAGGTGAAAACTTCCATTCTCTGAAATTATCAATTTTTCCTGTACAAGTATAAGGTCAAAATGCTCAAAAATCAATGATCAAATCATTCCCCAGAAAACTGCTGGAAAATGATCCTTAACCTAATGTCAGGTCGTAGAACACGATCGCACCTGTTCCGAGGCCGAGATTATGCTTTGTTGGCAAAATACAAGCGATTTAAATTCTTATTTTTACAGTGGTAAATAACACTTGAAGAATGCTCACTCAATAATGCGCTTTTTAATGCCTGATTTGATGGCCTGTAGTTGTTCATTCAACATAATAGTGTAGCACCAAACTCTTAATCATTGAAAACGGCGAGATTTCAAGAGGACTTTTGCGTAGATTTACTAATATACTCGTAGTCTAGCGGCATTTAACGCCTATAGTTCAAGTATTGTTCATACCTCTAATGCATACTGCCTATATTTTTATAGCTTGGAGCCTACTTGAATGGCTCTTGCAGGTACCCTGATTTGGATATGGCAGGTACAGACTTGGTGTAATCAATGACATTGTCCAAATAAAGGAATGTTTTCTTGCAAGATGAACAATCTCAAAACGATCATTTTGCTTGTTTTGATCTCGCTTTTCATTTTATTTCATCTCTACATACATTATGGTTTTATTTCATAAACCCGAGTTATTTGAGCCAAGATATCTGGATCCAAAACCCCATCGTAGAAAATGCTGTACTTGCATGTCTCTTCGAGGCGGTTGTGCAGTGGCATGTGCCATTTGGCTTGTAAGGTGCACCCTCTCAGAATGGTATCGTAGATATACTCATCACATAGTGTAGGGAGTCAATGTATATATTGCAACACTTTCTTTTCAAGGCTATACCCGTGAGTATACAACAAGCATTGAATATCAAAGTCAACCTTCTGACCCACATACACACATCTAGCTATATTTTCATTCTTGAATAGACCTGCATTAATCACACTTGCATCGATATCTATTGTGTTTGCATTGGTGGCTCTCTGGATTTTATATGGCTTATTTGTGGTAAATAAAGAAACGCATGTATCAATGAGGGTAACATCGTGTCATTAACTTGACTATTAGAATCTGCCCAACACGCTTCAGTCAGGCGTGATATTCCTATTCTTTATCGTGCCCATATACTTGTTGGACATCCTTGCAAACATATTCATTTTTGGTATCCAAAAGTCCTTGTACATGGACTGGTGTTTACAAAGCTCGCAAAGCAGAGTGGATGAAACGATGCAAGGCTTGAATATGAACAACACGCTGTACACGATAGAAACATTGCCGCCCACCAACATTTACAATTGTCAAAAGCTATGGGAGGACGAGATCAAATTCTCCCTCGCCATCTTTATTCTCATGACTGTATGCTATGTAAGTGTAGTAGAGACATTTAACCCATATATCCCATGCCAACCTCTCTAAAAAAAATCAGGTTTACTGGTCTCTCTGTGTGTTCTACTACTATGAGAAACTTCGAGAACTCTTCCCTGACAATTCCACCTATCTCGGTGGATTCATGAACTACCTGTATCCTAGAATACCTCCCAACTTGCCCCGTCATGCCTTTGCCAATGTTGCTCCATCCTCTTCCAAATAAAAAACGAGAAAAGCTTTTTTTTAATACTGATAATAATACAATTGTGTGTCTACATGTTTAGGGGTGATGTTGAATCATTGTTGTCTATCTGGTGAAAATCCATCGCTATTTGCTGTTGAAGCATATCCAGGTGCTAAATGCTTCATTTTCTCTCCAAGGATGCCTTGTATCGACATGTACTTTCCAACACAACGATCTATGCATTTCTGTTCTCCCTTGTTCAAATCAGGTTCGTGATAGTTGTTGGGGATACACTTTTCTTGACAAGCTGACATGATTCTATCGTCCATGTATCAATAAATGTCCTCTAACGCCATCCATGAACCATGTATTTACCTGTTAAACATGCCCATGAAGGCATCAACTTGTTGCTCAGCCTCTATTAAATGCTGAGGATCAACATATGTTTGTGTAAAGCTGCCTGTCCAACTCATGGTATTGATTTTTTATCAAATAAAAAAAGGTGAGAGTTGAAGAGATACAATACCGACCGACTTGGGGTACTCTAGGCTGTCGAGCAACGAGCAAGGCCACAATATGTGACTCTTTACCATGCCATCTTGGAGTCATCAACAACATCAGATAAACACATGTGTCTATAATGAGGGCAAATACAGGAGATCTCTATTATTAAGTATATAAAGTTTTACATAGGGAGTGTGTGTGGGATCGATTCATTATTTTTCTTTAAAAAAAAAGGAAGAAAAAAGACGCCAGCGTAATTCTTTTTCGTCTCATAGGGATAAAAGGGATAATGGTGAGTGTCAAGATGTCTATTTGGGAAAGAGAAAAAGGGTTCTGGTTTTGATTGGGTCAGAAAAAAGCTATAAACAGTGTTGATTTGATGGAGGTGACCTCACGAGGTGTTGCAAAAGATCCATTTGGGAAGGGGGGGTTGGTGTAATATAAGGTCTATGCGATATAGGGTATGGTTTCATCATTTAACAGTGTATCGAAATGTTTCTTGGTCATCTCCTCTTCTATCTTTATGCTAATGTCCAGAGAATTTTTCCGGGATACTGGATCTTGCTGCGAATCGTCATCATCCTCGTCTTCATCATCTTCATCCTCCACATCGTCCTCGGATAGAAGCGCTGCCTGCTGCTGCTGCTCCTCTGCGCTGCTCCTTCGTCGTTTTTTGCTATTTGATATTGGCGCATTCTGTCGCTGCACAAGATGATGATGATGATCAGATAAGATTCTTTCGTAACAGGGGTGTTGCTCCACTAAATTTGCATAATATTGTTGTAGTATAGGCCCCGTTGAAGCAAGATGCCAGTCGATCAGTGATAGAAATTCCAATTCCAATGCATTTATTTCCTGCGTCGATATACCTCCTACTTTTGCGTAATGCGAATTTGTGCAATAAGAGTCGCATAGTGCTTTGGATGACACGGTTACTGCTGTGATGAGGAATCGGTGCACGGTGAGTGATGACACTGTGAAATGAGGGTGCAATTCGCAGACACGATCAATGTATATCAGCAAAATCAGTAAACATGATTTCTCCACTGATGTGTATTTCACGATTCTTCGTAGGTAATCGGTGAGGGATATATTTGGTGGTGTTCGAGAATGAAAACGCGTGAGGTTGCTAGGTGTTAATGGTATAAGATCGTTGTGCGAGATGAGTCTGCTTAACATATCAGCTGTAAGAAAAAAAAAAAAGTTGAAATGTAAATGAAGGGGGTTCATTGTGCAAATGTGTGTGGAATGAGACCAGTATGCTCTTACCTATCATATGTGTCAGGTAATTAATATCCACCGCATAAAAGTATTCTGGTACTCTTATGACATGTTTATTGTCTATCAATGCTCCAGATACGTCCATGACATTAAGCAATGGTTGATGAAAAAATGAGCAAAAGGAAAGAAAGAAAGAAAAAAAAACATAAATCAACAGTCTCTTGGGTCCTGTTTATGGTTATTTTTTTGTATTCCCTTTTGTTCTTCTTTTCCTCCCCACACCCTTTGTGGTTGCCTCATTTGGTTCTCTGGCCTTCTCATTGCTCCTTTGCATCAGTGCGCTGATAGATTGATGAAAGATACCAAAAGCAAGAGATCAATCAAAGGATGGATCTGTCAAATGGTTGCCTGTCAGATCAAGATGTTGGTTGCTAGGCAACAGTGAAATATGTGTCGGCAGGAAATTTATACACCACTCATAATCTTCAAATGAAACACATGTCTACTCTACAAGTTTTATTGTTCTAAAATCGAAGCATTGGCATGAGGTAAGTAGGCTCTCGACTACCATGTGCCTTGCACAGGTTTCTAACTCTATTCTTGAGCTCTTCCTCGTCATCTTTGGCATCTTTCAAATCTTCCCAATGAACACCACCCAGAATCATCACGACATCCAATCCAGCTTCGGTAGCTCCTCTGACATCTGTAGCCACATTATCGCCGACGCACACAATACGGCTGGTAGCCTCCGTTTCATTTGGCTTGATGCTGGATTTGGCCTTGTTTGTTTGCAGGAAATCATAGATGCTCTTGAAGGGCTTGCCGAAATACAACACTTCGCCTCCCATTTCTTCGTACATTTGACCCACATATCCCGGACAGATCAACAGTTTGGTGCTGCCATCCTCATTTACGCCATTGGGTGCAAACACATCAGGATTTGCACAGATCATGGGAATGTTT
Source organism: Mucor lusitanicus (assembly GCA_010203745.1). NCBI lineage: Eukaryota > Fungi > Mucoromycota > Mucoromycetes > Mucorales > Mucoraceae > Mucor > Mucor lusitanicus. The sequence goes on along the minus strand of JAAECE010000009.1, from coordinate 690,512 downwards.
CTCTTCAAGCAGGCGTCAAGAAGAGGCTGGTAATCAGCACGCACATCCTGCTCGCTAAAGGGATCCACAGGCTTTTCATCAGGAAACACACCACGAATGGATCCCAACAAGACGAATTCAATGGCTTCCCAATCATGCACTCTGGTCAAGGTGGGTGATACAGGCATGTACAGTGGCTCTTGCCAATCAGGATCACCAGCCAGAAAGAATTTCCCTGTCTTGAGATATTTGGCGGCAAACGCAGCAGGCATCATTTGAGTGCTAATGCCATGCTGCTGTGATGTGGCGTGGCATGCTGGACTGACCACTTGGCCGGCCTCGAGGTATTCGGCCAAATCCTTGAGAAAGAACTTGGTTAGCACACCACTAGACAAGATCTCATCATAGTAGCTGCTGTCAATACCAAATTTGTTGGTCATGGCTGTGTCGAGTTTGTCTTGGAGTCGTGTCGAGTTGGATAGCAGAATAACGTGCTCGTCATTTTTTCTAAGCTGAGTGAGGGCATCTTTGGAATAAGGATACGCTTCAATACCGTCGTGAATCACTCCATAAATGTCGCAAGCAATCGTGTCGTATTGATGCTGCTTGAGGATGTCGCTGAATCCTTGAACTAGTTGCATCTGTCTAGTGTATTGTTTAGAGTAAAGAGATGTGGATGATTGGAAGCGCTTTTGGTTTCAGTCTCTAGTTGCTCGGTTAAACTGATGGCCGATGGTGGATTACTATAATAGACTCAGACATCAGAAATAGCATAGATCTTGAAGCACACTTCTTTATCTCGTTTATAAAACTGATCAGCTACTTATCAAGCATCAAATTCAGCAAATGCTCGCTATGGAAAGTACGGCGAAAAGAAAAAACTGGGTTGCTTATTGGTTAAGCAAGGCCAACTTTTCTATGAGTCGCATTGAACCACTTGCTATAGCATGAGTACAATCTCCTATCCAACGGATCAACGAGATAGGAACACCATTATCTGACTACAGCACTGGATCGAGCAAGAAGCTGAATGAGAGATGCTTGGAGTAAATTATTCGCAAGGATCCATTCATGCCATGTATAAAACATTGGACATCTTGCTACTAGCTAGTACATTACCCGCTCAAGAAAAAGTTGAGCCATCTACCAGGATCAGCGAAAAATAATCTTTGTATATCTGCTCAGACTTAGGTTTTCGAAGCAAGCCTTCTGCTGAACAAGCGAGTGTCAATCCTACTAGAGCCGCTTAGGGGTGGTTAGGCGAATAAAAGAATGGGGTATATACGGTAGACCGACACAGGCAAAAGCGTCAATTGGCACCAGAGGCATTATATACGCTTGTACAGACTCCAATGTATTATGATGTGGTGTCGCGAGTTCCTGTATCACTAAAAACAAGCAGTGCATTTTTGTTTGCAGCGCTGTCAAGCAGAACAAGCTTCCATCCTTGTTACTGAGTGTTAGGAGGAGTAGCTTGGAAGCATAGTAATCCCCTTCAACCGTAGCATCAAATTGCATTAAACAACACACATTGGATCCAGTATTTCGGCATTGTATCCGGCACAAATGACAGCTAAATGTCCCTGATCTCATCTACAGGAAGAAGTTTTCGATTTTTTCTGGAGAAAACTCTTGATATATAATATGCGCGATCCCGCTCATGTCAAAAGCTCAAAAGTTGGGCTTCAAGGCATCCATCATTGGTCCCCAATCACGATATGGTGGTTTCATGGCCACGTCTTCTTTTTGCCAAGGGCATCTAAAGATGTCATTTGATTGTCGTTTGCTCTTGTTGAGCAAGACATTCAAGGCCGTGCAGAAAGATCTTTGATCATGCAAAACGATGGCACCTTCCAAAAATGGCATTCAACTGCTTGATCCCCACCACATAAAATCGACCAATGTAAAACAAGCGGATAAATCAAGGAAAACGAGACAAGTGTTCAAGTTTCAATTCCATTAAATGTGCGCCATAGAGATGGTGAGCATTTCACTTGGTTTTTTTTCTTTCTTTCTTACTCTATTATTTCTTAATCATCCACTTCCATGAACAAACTGTTTAGACGCCACCATCAAGAACCTATAGAAAAACGATCTGGTGCATTCATCAAGCGACTAGAAGAATCGAGGCGACAATCTGCTGTGCTAGATCCACAGCAAGCATCTGATATGGAAGCTTTGATGGCTACACCAAGAGTACAAGTGGACGATTTATCAGATATCGAACTCAGTGCCTACCAAGCATGGTGGAAGGACCTGGATCCGTTCCATATCGGCAAGGCAGACAATGAAGCAGTGTTCAACTTTGTATCTGGCTGTGGACTGCCCGATCATGCATTAGAAGAGGTAACTATTACGTAGTTTCTTTTTTGGACAAGGCCAGCAAATGAACACATTTGCATAGATTCTTACATTATTTCAAGACCAAAAGGAGGGCCTGACAAAAGAGCAGTTTTTCGCCATCTTGCGGCTCATTGCACATGCTCAAAATGGGCGTGTGGTCAACAAGGACATTGTGTATCTAGGAGGCAAGTAAGCAGCCTTTTTGTGATGGTTTTCTTGGCTCATCTTTATATCACAGCACCGCTGCCAAGATTTCAGACGCAAGCCATTGATGCCATTATCAAACGATCACAGCAACAGCAGGCAAGTGATCCTGCCACCGGTCGTTCTTATGACTCGGTATCGAGCCAGAGTAACATGAGCTCTTCTTCGCCCATGCCCAGCTGGATGATGCCAATGAACAAAATAGCAGCAGGAGCTCAATCCACCATCATACCAAACGCGATACTCAGCACAACGTCCACAAAATCACCCTATGATACCCCAACGTCTCAAATCTCTCATTCTCGATCCAGATCAGTCCCTTACAACTTTTTGTCACAGATAGACGACACGCTTAGTAACATGAAGCAGACGACGGATACTACATTGGATTCAGTTGCAAGACCTGTACAGCAACGTCGTCCGACAAATCACTCCAGTCATGTCTCCATGGATGCTGATAGTTTACAGAAAATGATGGATACAGGGCAATCCTTGCTGCTAACGCAGAGTTTTCGACCTGATTTCATAGATGATGATGACGATGATGATCCTAGTGATGGTAGGCAAGAGGATAACGAACCTGGTGCCTCCACAGTCAATAGTGCGGATAGCAGTAATAGCAGTAGTGCTAGCAATAGCGCTCAATTGAAGCCATCCACATCTCGCAGCTACAATCCCTACTTGACAACATCTGCTATTACCACCACCACCAATCCGTTCGAAACAGATGATTCATCATCCACGACACCCACACAGACACCTACCATGTTGCCTTTGACACCTTCCACCCAGCAGCAAAGCACACTTTACCATCAAACAGTGAATACTTGTAGGAATTCTCGACAGATTCCTCCTCCTCCTGTACCACCCCAGTCCACCAAACCTGCATACCCGAAATATGCGAGAAGAGCAGTGTATTAAATAAATGTAATGGCTTCTTTAATATAGAGAAAAAAAAACGAGTGTGGGGAATATACATGTGTGTTTGGGTGTTTGGGTGTTTGGGTGGGTGTGTTGTGTATGTGTGCTATTTACTTTTTACTGCCAAATTTAAAGAACCCCTTCTTCTTTTTACTGTTGAGATCGTTCATGGGATACTTTGGCGCATTTCGAGCATCAGCACGATAACTGGAGGCAAGTTCGTCTAAATTATCGTCCCATTCGAGATCGCGCAAACGATGACCCAATTTACGCTCTCTCAACTTGGCTGTGTAAGATCCAACGCATGTGGCAGCGTAAAACTAGAGTGCAGGGCGTTAGTCATCTGTAGCCTATTTCATGAACGCTCTTGATCGACTCACCATCAACAATTGGCCCACAAACAAGATGATGGCACTACCAATGACATCTGCTTGAACTGCCTGTGCACAGTTTGCCAAGCCATAAGTATTGCCCATTTCCATGCCCAAAAATGTCGTAGAATAATCGCCCACGGAAAGCGTGGTGTTGTTTGCTGAGCCGGCGGATGCGGATGATGCTGATGATGGGTTGGCTTCCTCGCAAGCAGTGAGTGCTTTGGATCGATTCACTAATGCCAAGATGAAACACACAGCCTCCCAAATGGTCAAGAGGAAAACCAATAGCCATAACAAGAATTTGTTCAATCTCATCATTCCCAATTTTGCTATAGCTCCCGAAGCGATGGTGTAGAGCGACACAACAGCAGTGGCAACTAGATAAAAGGTAAACAAACATGAGTTTTCTGCTATCCTGTTTGGCTTGATGGGCTACTACTTACTTAGGAAACCGATATAAATCCAGGGAAGAACAACGTGGATAAGCGAGAGATGGATAATCATGGCTAAATGTTGAAGCAGACGTTAGTCGCTGTCTGGCACAGCAACGCATGAGATTTTCGCTTACGGTTTTTGTGAGTAAAAGTGGCACCGAGAAGTGCGACGGATACGACCTGCAAAGGAGAGCAACTCGTCAGTACCTTGTTCAAATGATGTCTTTTGGGATGACTTACAAGCATGATAACACCACTAATGATGATACCGCCTCTTAGAGGTATAATACAACAACATCTTGCTGGCATTTCTTTGGTGTTTTCAGAGAGAAGGAAAAAGTGAGGGAAAAGTAAAAGAAGAGGATGGAAAAACTAAGCTAGCCAAGTTTTCCCTTGAATCATGATAATATACCAAGAGGAATTGGGTTTCAAACACTCAAAAAGCTAAATATAAACATTCACCTATTAGGTTTGCGTTGCGAGTGGCTGAAGATCGACCTCTGATCCTGGTTTTCGCTGCAAACAGTGAATATGTATTCATCAACTCGACCATGAATTGGTGTTGTTCTCTATTAAATGAGGGACGTTTTACTCCATAAGAGCACTGGTCGCTTCAAGATGATCCCCTCTCATGAGAGACCATATCAATCGTTTTCAACCATTGATTGTACAACATTCCACTCTATACTTTACTTACCAAGATAGGCAAGTTTTTTTTATTAAGTTAGTAGCCTATGAAGGCTGTTTAGGTTCTTTTGTTCTTTCAATCATTCGACAAAGACCAATGCCTATTTCATATCACAGTAGCGGCTAGATTCAAGACAGAGATATAAATGGAAACTCCTGGATTCAGGAACATGCATGCTGCCTCAACGAAATGTACATACCCAGAAAATCTTTCTAGTTGAGCCATGTCTCATGTGGCTGGAGTAGTAGTAAATGTTTTGTGCCTTGCCTGGCACCACAAAAAGAGACCGCTTCAGTAGCTAAAATAACAAACAATAGCCCTTTTTTCACCCCCTTTTGTCAATTCAACATTTAGAAGGTAGTGAATTCTGTTTGCTCGGAGCTCTCATTATGAATAACCTGTTGCAAATCTGCCCTGGACATAATATCTTATTAGATAACTTGAGTATCGTTTAAATGTACTCAGAGCGAAAGATGATGAAGCATCCTAATTATATACACTGAAATGTTCGGGTTTAGGCAACGAAATCAGCACGGTGATTGGTAGAAAGCAATTAGAAATGGCAGCTCGATGCTGAACAAATTGGATTTACAAGAAAGCTTTAGAAAAGAAGCATATGATAGAACAGAACCCGTAGGACAGCACCTGAAATGATTGAGCATAGCCAAGTTCATTAGACCTGTACAGTATCTTTTACTAGCTAAAGCTAGGGCAAAATACAGCCTGGGCTGGGATTGAATTTCAGAGCCTCCACCAATCTTCTGGGAACCTGTTTTGGACGTCTGAAAACCTTCCAAGCGCAATTACACAAAATTTTATTATATAAGCAACAGGTATTTCTTAACATTTATACATGCAAAAAAGACCCAGGAATTCGATGGTGCCACTTTCAAAGCGATCCCTTTAGTCTGTGTAAAGCAAATGTCAAAAAACGCAAAACACGTTTTTTGAGAAAATGTTTACAAAAAGCATAGTAAACTGACCGAAAAAGGGTTTCACACTATGCTGTGCATTCATGCGGTTGTTTTGAGCTTAGGAACACCATAGTAGAAAACCTCGTTTTTGAGGTGAAAACTTCCATCTTTTGAAATCATCAAATTTTTCCCTTACAGGAGCAAGGGCAAAATCATGAAAAATCGATGATCAACTCGTCCCTCAAAAGATTGCTGAAAAGCAATCCATATCCTAATGCAAGGTCGTAGAACACGATTGCACTTGTTCCGAGGCCGAGGTTGTGCTTTGTTGGCAAGATACAAGCGATTTAAATTGTGATTTCTACAGTGGTAAATAACATTTGAAGGCTGCTCACTGAATAATGCGCTTTTTATTATACGATCTGTTGGTCTACTACAATTGCTCATATAGCAGAACAACGTACTAGTATCGAATTCTTGGTTCATCAAAAGGGTGTAGATTATGCGAATCTACTTTTATACTCTATAAACCAAATAAAAGAAATGCTCCCCTGGAGGACGAGGCGTGATGTGAGTGTAAGCTAGCATCTGCTAGTATACATGTATCTCCATGCCGAGCAAGAGCGCAATGTCCAAATGTGAATCAATCAATTTTTTAATGATGATAGGCTTCAGATTCCGTCCTACCACCGCCCTTCTTTGTTCTTTTCACGCCATGTCAAATAATATAGACTGGGAAGATCTCTTTGGAAGCGATGATGATAGCGATAAAGAGGTTGAAGAACGCGAACACGCCAAACCAATCATTACATTTGAAGCTATACCTGGTCTCAAACTGATCAAACAAGCGCTATCACATCAAGAACAAATGTCATTAACACACGCTCTCATCGACCGCAACTTTTTTACGGGAAATGCAAATCAAGCCATGCTATTTGGAGAATTACCAGACTTTATCAAATGGGTGGAGCCCTGGATTAGCGACAACTACCCAGACCTATTTGGTCAAGACATCATGCATAGGCAACCTCTTTTCGACCAAGCCATATTAAACATGTACAAGAAGGGTAAACCTCAGTAGCAGTAATGATATATATACATGTAGTCGAAATGCTAATGCTGATTTCAGGCCAAGGCATAACAAGCCATGTCGACTTGCTAAGGTCTGTGTCATGCATTGCGTTTTTATACCAGCACTGCTCAACTCCATGTCTCGTAGGTTCGAAGATGGTATACTCATCATATCGCTCATGTCGTCTTGTGTTATGACAATGAGGCCGGCAAGGAAGGATGCTACTTCGTATCATGCCGAGAATACGGATGATAGCGAAAAGCACGACATACTCTTATGCCCTGGCGATGTGCTGGCACTCTCGCAAGAGGCAAGATATGATTGGGAACATGGCATTCCATCACGACTCGTAGATGAAATAGAAGGTCGATCCATTGAGAGAGGAACCAGGATCAGCGTCACCTTGAGAAAACTAAAACATGGCGAGCAAGAAATGCCATCCGCTGCCACATCAGAACGGTGAAAATGTTGATAGACAAGCCGATCCATGGAGCTATCAAGATTTAATAAAAAAAAAAAGAGAGATTTAATTTCGCTTCGGCTATTTCAGACGATTTATCGGATAAAAACCTCTCCAACGGCCCGAGATTTGCCCTGACGTTGGGGATGACTGATCCAAGCACAAGCAATGATTTGGGCGTTTGAAACTCATCGAATCCACACCTACCAAAAGTATATAACAGAAGTTCATTGTAATCGCTCCCCCTTTTTTTCTGCAACACATACTCTTTTTTTTTACGTTACTCCTCCAAAAAATACAACTGCTCTGATGAATAGCTCGGATAGCTTTGCAGGAGCATTACTTCAAATGATTGCTTCTGATATGCCAATGATCTTGGCCCTTATTTTTGGAGGCTGTTGTAGCAACGTGTTTGCCTTGGAAATCCTCGTAACGTAAGTGTTGTAGCGCTTTTTTTTTTTGATTTCTGTAAAAACTGACATTGCCAAATTGCAACATCCTTAGTGATGCACCAAAGAGCGGTAAGTGGCCTAAACTACATGTCACTGTAAAACAATGGACTCAACCTTGTTCTATGTAGGTCAATTAATCACATTTGGTCAGTTTTTGTTTGTGGCAGTGGAGGGATTAAGAAATCAAATCACTTGGGGCACCTACGGTCCAAAATTGAAGCCTACAGTGGTTCCACTTTCAAACTGGTTCTTCTTGGTTACTGTCTTCTTTATCGTGTCTCTGTTGAACAATCTAGCATTGGGTTACAACATTTCCATGCCATTGCACATTATCTTTAGAAGCGGAGGGTTGATTGTCAATATGATCTTGGGTGCATTGATCTTGAAGAAAAGGTATACAAACAAAATGAGAGGGGGGTACGGTGCATGTGAACTCATGATTTAGTCTAGATATTCACTAGGACAGGTTACAGGTGTATTATTTGTCACTGCTGGTGTGATCTGGGCAACATTGGATAATGCGAATGCACATACCGAGGTAATTAATGAAAAAGAAGGCATGGCGTGTCAGTAAAAGCTTAAACACATCGAGTAGAACAATCCTGGTAGTACGGCGGAATTCCTTACGGGTATCTTTCTCTTGTCAGTTGCCATGATTCTATCGGCTGGTATGGGTTTGTTTCAAGAGGTGACGTACAAAAAATACGGCAAACAGTGGAGAGAGGGCTTATTCTATACTGTAAGTGCTTTGCAGCGTTTGATCTGGTCCAAGTTCATGTATTCACCGTTGAGCCAAATGTGTTTATATAGCATTTCCTTGCCCTTCCTTTCTTTTTGTTCTTTTACAAGGATCTGTCAAACCAAGTTGTCGCCTACAACAAATCGCCATTGATGCCGATCCCTGCCTTGATGGAGCAAGTGCCATTGTTAGGCTCTGTCAACGAGTTTATCCCTACTGCACTCTTGGATATGCTTCAATCCATCCAAATGCGTAAACTGTGGGCATTCTTATTGATGAACATGCTTACACAGTATGTCTGCATCGCTGGCGTCAACCGAATGACCTCAGTGGCCACTTCCCTGACGCTGAATTTGGTATTGAACTTGAGAAAGTTCACCTCGTTGATCTTTTCCATCATCTACTTTGACAATGATTTTGGATTTGGAGCCAAAATGGGATCATTGCTTGTGTTTTTGGGCACATTGATTTACACTCGCGCAGGCCTCCAGTCCAGCCCAACAAAGCAGCCTCAAGTGCAGCAACAGTCTACCACTGCTACTGCTACTCTTGTGAATGAGAAGAAGAAGCTCTAGATTTACAAACACACTTTTCATGTATCTATTCTATTTTGATCGACTGTATAGAGTCAACACATAATAAAGCATTCATTAAACATCTTCTTTAAGTCCCAAAGATCGACAGTTTTATTCTAGCAATATATTAAAGGTATTCAAGTCCATGCAAGGTTTTCAGATATAATACACTAGCCATTAGTCTATGTTATTTCAGGCCATTTAGTACAGTGTCCATGTGCATTGTTTTTTTCTCGTTATATACAAGTTTCTGTTGTTGATTTTTTTTTAGGCATCGGGAGGGAGGACTGAATCGTACAGCTCCACCAAGTAGACCTTCTTTCCTTCAAACATGAAAGATGTAGGTATGATGATATCGTTTACACTGCGCTTCGCATCAGTAAACGTCACTTGCTTCACCGTGTAGTCAAGATCAATGATGCGATCTACATCACCGTACGAAGCAAAGAGCCTTTTGATGCGATCACAGTAGCACACTCTTTCTCTATCATCTTCCGGTATTTTGGGCAGCCCTATGAGTGCAATGGTCTTTGTTGATGAAGCCAATCTTACGCGCAAGAAGGGTCTATATTTTGGCTGTTTACCCCCAAAGCCTTGGAGAGAGTCGTATTGATCAATATTCGGTGTGTTTGTGATGACTTGCTCGTAAGGAACGCCACCGTATAATAGTGTAAATGCGCCTCGTAATGTGCATTGGAATTTCTGTAAACCTGGCCCATCCACAATGCCAGCGCTGTTGATAGTATTGAGTGATCTCATGCTCTTTTTCCTAATGACTAGCACGATCAACTTACCCCAGATTGACGCCTGATAAGATGGGATCTTCAATCACCAACATGTCATTTTTGAATTCGTCTTTGCGCAATGCACGGCCTCCCATCTTGAGCGATACTGCATAGTTCTTGTAGTCGAATTCGTAACCGTAATAGTACATGAAATCGATAAAGAGTTCTCCAACTGTGGCCTTATTTGATGAATTCCAATACAAGTCGGATCCGTTCTTTTTGACTCGATAGGTGCAGGAAGAGGCTGTAGCATCGTGCTTTATACAATCATGGAACCGTGCAGCAGCACCCACTACAATGCGATTGTGAAGAGCCGTCTCGCAAAACATCTTTTTGGTTGCACAATCGTCTGATATACAAAGATCCCGGATGTCCTTGTGGTTGACGTTTTGAAGATTGGGAAGGACCGGCGGTTCAAGTGATGTGAGGAATGCGAGCGCCATCACAACATACGCATAGGACCGAATTCCGTTGTATTTCAGCACTGCTATCAAAGACATATGAGTTGGTATTTGCTTGCATCCCATCGTCATCCATAGTTACGAGCAAAAATGTTTCTTCCACGGCCAAAGTATTTCAATGTTTTGATAAATGGTAATACCCGATCGTCCAGTTTGATGTACTCTTCAATCAAACTTGTCGATTTTGTCACAATGCCCCGATTGAAGCTGTATTCATAGCGAAGATTGTCGATAAGAAAGCTGGTGGAATCCAATGTCTCGTCGTAATTCAGCTTTGTGGCTCCCAAGGATATAAGCGCATCGCTCATGTAAGCAAAGTTCTCGGGCAGGGGTGCATTCCCCATTGATGATGGCGTTTCATTCAGCAGACGCTTCATGTCGGGAATGTCCATCTCAATGTTGATATCCAATTTCGAGGAGGGGAAGGCGATCCCAGACACAGCTGACCTATGTAGTGTTTGGGTCGTACCATGAGCATACCATACGTTGTCACCATGATCCCTGCTTCTTTTTTCTTACCCAAACGGTGTCAATTGCATGTAATAGGTGGGGAAATAGGCCGCAAATATCTTTTGTAATATATCCACCTTTTCCTGGATCGACTCGGGTGTAAGTTTTACAAGCTACCAATATGGATGAGCATTTCCGTCATTTTCTCTTCTTTGTTCATCGGCATCATATACCTCTGGCTTCGCAGCAATCGCCTTGTCAATGACATATGGATCAAGTTCTTTGCCAGCATGTCTTACAAGTTCTCTGCGAGGGGGTGGAGGTGTATGGCGAGAAGTGTCTTTGCGGACGGGTGGGGGTGTATGGCGAGAAGTGTCTTTGCGTGAAGGTGGTGGCGACCTGCTGCGAGGAGAAGCGCTACGGCTTCTATCTCGACTACTACGACCATTGCTGCTGCGTAATCGAAACTGACGATTTGGGTAATACAAGTAGAGCTTCATGTTGTTTGACATCTTTCCTATGCGTGCAAATTGACCAGTGTCATAGCGGCGATCTGCGACGTAATCCATGTATGAAAAGACTTCAAATACGTTTGATGGCTCATCTCGACTTGCACCAGATGAGGCTATATCTTGATAATTCAAACCTCTGGAGGACTGAAATGAATCCACTAAACGCTCTGGGACTACGTGGGGCTCATGTCCTTGTCTGCCATCAGTCATGTCAAACAGGATCATATACTGGTAAAGCTCCTCCACATCTTGTTCTGTAGGACTCTTCATGTTGAATTGTTGTCAAAATGAAAAAGGGAAAACGTTGGATCAGAGCGATAAAATGATATATAAACAATCAAAGTATGAAAAAAAAGGACCTCTTTACCATCTCGCCCAACAGTGAAGACAATTAAAGGGAACATCAAAAGTTTTCGAATCCCCGCGTTTTGTCAAATTGACCTGCTTCTCTCCACAAATAAAGGGGTAAATCACTTTCTGTCTCTCAGCAAAATGTTTTCAATGATGCAGATAAACAAAGAGCAGAAAAATATACTAGACTGTTCTTGAGATAATAAGACGTGCATGGCTCTGGACTCTCAAATCTACTTCATTATTTGTCTCAAAATCTCCATGTCTACATGAGATGGACCAACATATGTATGGTCATTCGAATGAACTATACACATTGCATGAGTCAAATGCTTGTCAGCTACTTTATAGCTATTAAGCATAAATAGTAAACTGATAGCTGCTTTTAAAAGTGCTTCTTGATTACCAAAATGTCAAGATTTGTGCCATCATAATACCATTAGCAGATGATATTGGGTTGACAAGCTTTCTTGGTGATTTTTCCCACTCCATTGAACTTTGATACGAAACCTTTAAATGCAAAAAATAATAAAAATAAAAATGAAGCGATTGCTGTGCACTTGGTGCATATTACCATCAAATACACCAAACAACGAAAATCAGTACTGCTATGCGCACTACATTTGTAGATTTCGACAAAAATGATTGCGGCTAAAGTGGATCGAACACCTGACCTTTAGATCTTCAGTCTAACGCTCTCCCAGCTGAGCTATACCCGCAATTCCTTGAAGATGAAACTTTTAAAGTAAATATAAGCCAAAAAACTAATAGTTTGGTCACGTAATCTTCTTTTTTTTGTTTTTGCTGCGACATTGGCAGCTTATGCATTGTACCTGATAGAGCAGATAGGCTCTCCATGATATTAAATAAGTTGATTTTTTCGATGCGAACCTTTGTATTTTCTTTGTGGAATGGATCTACCATGATCTGTCCATTTATCTTTTTATTCAATGTCTATGATATGAACCACGGACATGTTGACTGCTGCCAGAGATCTATCTTATACAAGATAAGATATAGGCTACATATTCCACCATTAGGATCGATGGCGCTATAGACTTATACGCATATCCCGGCATACGGTAGGCTAATAGACATTTGTTATTTACGGATTGATGCTACTACAGATCTATGCCATATAAGCTTATGCTTGAGATGTGCACTTGAAGATCCACACTATAAGACAGATACTTATATTCTTCCTAATACTAGCCACAGATACATTATAAACTACGGACTTGTACCATATATGAGACATGCTATAGGGCATGCAGAGACTACAACATTATATAGACTTGCCATACCGTATATCCAGATACATGTTAAGATGAATACTTCCCGACATTCATTACTCAGACATGTGCTATTTATTGGTATTATACTAGACTCAAACAGACAATCAATCATTGTCTGATGATTGCGGTGAAGATCGATATCGATCAGGGTACTTCGGATAGAGTCAATCCTAACTAATCAGACATTAGATCATAAAAGATTCGCAGAGATGATATTTAGATCAGATTAGGTAACACAGAACTACTAAATCCATTATTGAAATATATAAGAAGGCTCTTCTACCTGGCCAGTAGAAGAGGAGTTCTTCAGTTTATTCAACCCTGTTAGCTTGCTAATAAAGATACCTTTATCAAGTTGACTTTTGTTTTTTGTTTTTACTCTTTTTTTATTTTCAGTCAATTGCTGATGATCTACACTATCTATTCAACATTTTGTACATCATGGGTCGATGAGGTAAAAATTCCAGAATGCCCTGATATTTAAATATGTTGTAAAGGAATGGAAATGGACCAACTTTTAAGTTGGAACATGGTACTGAAAAGGCCTTGTTCCTAACCTATTCGACATGGAAAGTCTCATTTTTAAGCGGGGGAAAATGCGTACCTTAAATTGGTGAAACGACACGGAACGGAAGAAAGTAAGCTACAGCTCTCAAAACTTGACAGGTGGTGCATTAACATGTCAGGTATGCATGGATACCTTGAAAACTGCAAGTTGATAAGGGCTTTTTCCATCACGCCACCCTCCAAAATGACCATGAAAAATGGAATTGCTTGTAGTGTAACTAAGCGGCCCTTGAAAAATGTGGGTTTACAATTGATCGTCAATCGATTCAGAAATCGAGGAATGTCAAAATTGGATGATAATGGGTGTTTGCACATGTAGTAGCAGTGAAAAAATTATCGCTCAAAGCTAGCTTTTTATTGTAGTATAATGGATATAAAAATTTGATTGTGCACTGGCTATAGACATACCACGCCCTAAGTTTATTCTGAAGAAACAAGTTCTTAATAGACATTTATATGGGTTTATTAAGAAAAAAACGCGTTTTTACCTTGTAAAACTGCACCGAGAAACGATTTTGCGGAAAAATGCTCAAAAAAGTGTACACGCGCTACCAATTTAATCAATAATGAGAGGGTAACAAAATAAACTAAAGGAGAAATCAGTGTGAGCAGTAATTGCAAAGTTATAAGCGTTGAACGAGTTTGCTTTTGAGGCTACAGTGTTTTTCGTTCTTCTCGCTTAATTAATCAACAACTAAGGTAGCTACTAAGAGGCCACTTATATGGCTTTACACCGCCCACAAAATAGCTGCACAAGCATAGTAATATGAATTCTGTAATAATCCGATAGGGCCTGAAAACACGCTTTGTTCTGGTTTATCAATCGCTCTAAATAGCGTTACACGCACCACCTGTGCCACTATACAACAAAGTATGCTAGAGCCGAACGGTTTTAAATGCAGTGTTGCGCAACACCTCTTCTATCAGTCAGTTAATACTAGACACTCGTAATTAAGGGCTTTCCCTATGGATTTTGTCAAGATTAGTGCTCAAAATTGGCTTATTTTTGAAAATCATCCATGCATCAACGGCAACGCATCCAATCTAAAATCCAACTACACCATCATCTTTCTAGTAAGATTTGACATAGGTACATGCTAATTTGAATACTCGGCCATCAATATTTCGCAGCAGATTCTTGGATTGATGGAAACATCGAGCACATTAACAAGATGGTAGACGGAGGCTGATATACCGTATCTTGGTACAAAAACGAGAATAATGGCACCATGTAGTACTACGTGCAATAGTCAGTCCATAATAATCCCCAGCCAATGTCCACAGCAGCAATGAATCATGCCATAAGATAATTAATGCGTGTCAGTCCCGTATTTCGGCATACTACTGAACTACTACAGCATGTCAGTTCAACGATATCCCAGATCTTCCCAGTATTATTATAAAGCTAGAAAGTTTATTCATTCTTCTTCTCTATTAAAACAGCATCATTTGCTCTCAGTTTGTTTGTAATACGAAAATATGAATCAACTAAACCGATAAGTGGAATGAAAAAGTAAGGAGAATAAAGCATGAGCAAGATGTTGCGTTGAAAATCTTCCAAACCAAAGGTTTTGTTAAAAGCAATTTCGGCAAGACAAGGCACCACAGTAGTCATCACATGTGCGCAGTATACTATACATAAATGAGTTATCTATTCATACATCTCTGACTGTGGGTTCTACATACCTGCTAATGGTAAACGGACCCAAGATTTGTCTATGATACAAGCACAATCAAACAAGCTTTAGCACAAGGCACTCTGTGTCACCTATTCAACTTACCTTTGAATACACCATACGTAGCGAAAAAGAAGAATGGAAGCTGTAAAAATGCTTCACAGAGCGAGAAACTCTTGAACCACCATTTGACAGGAATATCTTTATCCATAAAAGGATCATTCAACAAGGCCATGTAGGATCCATGCAATTGCTGAAAGAATGTAGGAATGATCCAATTAGGATACAATGGCTGTAAATCAAAAAAGATAGTGATAGGAATATGAGAGCTAAAGTATAAGAACAAGACCCAATCCACTGGTCTGTTCATAATAGGGTCCATTTCTTGAGCGAATGTATCCACATGAGGTGCTACGACTTTTACAGCGGGCTCTGCAAACGTCTCTACTCTGCCATAGATTCTGTTGCCCCAGTTGACGACGACTTCGACCTTGTCCAAGAATGAATCCCAACCCATAATAGCGATGTGTAAGTATGTACAAAAAGATAAACAAGCGTATTTGAAGGAAAAAATCTTACTTTTATTTATGACTCCCAATGTTGTGAAACCTGCCCGCATCTTCCCAGTAGCTCAAAAGTCGATTTTAGTTTTAACTTTAAGTTGGCAAGAATCACAAGGTGGTTAAGAGGCAAGGATGATTCAGTAAGTGTCGATCAGCCATCTTGATTTAATGCTTTTGCCAAATAGAATGTAGACTTTGCTAATTATGAAATTTTATCACTTTTTTGCGTAAGAAACGGTTTGCATTGATGAAATGCACTATCAAATGAAAATACTGCTGAAGTGTGTCTTTGGGTCCTGCTTCACATCTAATTGTCCAAGCTACAGAACTCCAAAATAAGGTGAACTGCCCTATTGTTTATTAAATACATCCTGTCAGCTATCACTGTTGATTGACAATGATTTCAGAAATTGCTTCCAGTGCCTGGATACGCATACGTGAGTTAAAACCACTGACCAGCTTAATCATCTACCACCTTACCATTTTGATGTGTGCTCTGATTTTATCTGCTTCTGCTGTGTGTTTGTCTGCAAGTCTAAATTTCGATTATACTGTCAAATCGCATGCCTCTTTTCCCAATTATGCTATACGCTACCCTTGCAAATGTATCACTTTCTTCTCTATAAACTTCTTTGCCTCGTCTAGTGTAAATTGAACATGGAATCCAAATCCAACATTGACGTAAATGTATTTGGTATCAGGCCTACATGACAGCATGAGTCATTGTTGATTCCCAATGCATTTGACAGCAAGTTGCTTACACGTGCGCTTGAACAAAGAATTGCGATCCAAGGTCCACCATCGTCTTTAATTCATCCAGTTTGTTGTCTTGAATGGTCTCGATTTGTGTGTTTAATTTTTGACTACATGTTGATGTCAATACGAATGTCCCTAAAAGCTTTATACATCACTCACTATTCTGAAATGCTGTTAAAGATAAGATCTCGCTCGTCTAGTTCCTTTTTTAAGGACGGCTTCAGCTTGAGTGCTATGAATTCGTCGTATTTCTTGATCAATGCACCCAAGTCCTGCTTGACTGTATCCTCCATGTTGTGTAGTAGTTGAAAAAACCTATGCTAAATTCAAATTGAAGATTTTTTTTTCCTTCATGATGGGAATGCTTTTGAACAGCCGCTTCTTTCGGATTGTATCATGCTTTCATGATAGGCAGACAGTTGCTTGGTAAAGAAGGGACATTGCCGTAGTCATCAGCGTTGGTAACTTGCACAAAGAATAAAGCAATACTTGGTCACAATAGCTGCGGCCGATAGGCTATTAACAGCCATGTACTGCGGATCATTCATGATTCTGCCCTAAAGAGATCTGTATAAATATTGGAACTTCGACAGCGGATTGTATGGACAGACATATACTTCTTTTTCAAATTTATACAACTTTTAGTTTATGCATCGTAGAATGATGAAATTTATTGGTAATCTCTTAATGGGCTGGTTCAGCATCACGTCAAGAGCTAACATACCACGTAGACATTGGCGCTAATATGACTGATCCCATGTACAGGGGATTATACCGTGGCAAGCAAGCCCATGCAGGTAACTGGAGATTGTGAGAAATACAAACGAGGCATACTAACACCAGGGCACACAGATGATTTTGCGCTTGTTTTGAAGCGTGCACGCGAAGGAGGCGTCGAGAAGATTATTATTACTGGCACCAATCTGGAGGAGTCAAAGGAAGCTATTGAAACCATTCAAAACAATGATGAAGGTATGCTCGTCAAGGGCTGACGATGTGTATCTCGACACTGACATCAAATTACAGCCAAGGGATTTCTGTACTCTACAGTCGGTTGCCATCCTACTCGATGCTCTGAATTTGAGAAGCACAAAGACGGACCACAAGCCTATTATGATGAGCTCTTAAAGTTGGCTACCAGCTCCAAGAGTGTTGTAGCTATTGGTGAATGTGGACTTGATTACGATCGTCTGCATTTCTGCGACAAAGAGACTCAAAAAAAGTACTTTGCGGTCCAATTTGATCTTGCCGAAAAGACCCAATTGCCCATGTTTTTGCATAACCGTAATACAGGCGATGATTTCTTGGAGTTGGTGAAAGCCAATCGTCATAAATTCAAGCACGGTGTGGTCCACTCATTCACTGGCAGTATGGAGGAGATGCAGATGTTGGTTGACTTGGATCTCTACATTGGCGTCAATGGATGTTCCATGAAGACTGCCGAGAATCTTGAGGTGGTAAAGGCTATCCCTCAAGACAAGCTGATGATTGAAACAGATGCCCCTTGGTGCGATATCCGTCCTACACACGCCTCCTACGCTCACTTAAAGAATGTGAGTCCGGATCAGATGAAGGTGTATTCTCCTCCTAGTAAAAAGAAGGAAAAGTTTGAAATGGGATGCATGGTCAAGAGCAGAAACGAGCCTTGTACAATGGGCCTCGTTTTGCACGCTGTTGCATCAATCCGCAATGTGGATCCAGTGGAGCTATCAGAGATCATTTGGAAGAACACCTGTGCCGTATTTGACACATTAGAATAGATATAAATTCGGTTATTTTTTATTATGTCAGTAAAAAAAAAATTTAAAGATAAAGACCCTCAGGAGTGCCTTCACTCTTTCTATACAAGACCTTCTCCTTTGCCTTACGGAAATCTTCTGCAACAACCTTCATACGGCGTTCACGCAATGCCATCAAACCAGCTTCTGTACAGATGGCCTATGATTGCATTGTGTTAGTACTGCATTGCCACTTTTCACGAAACCACCACATCTTACCTTGATATCGGCACCCGATAAATCATCCTTTGACATGACGAATTCCTCCAAATCAACATCATCAGCCAACGTCATCCTTGAGGTGTGAATGTTGAAAATTCTACGCTTTGTCTTGACATCAGGCAATGGGAACTCAATCTTACGATCAATACGACCAGGACGGATCAATGCAGGATCCAAGCTGTCAATCTTGTTTGTTGCCATGATGACCTTGACATCGCCTCGTGAATCGAAACCATCCAACTGATTCAGCAATTCCAACATGGTACGTTGAATTTCACGTTCACCGCCAGAGGTGGAGTCGTAACGCTTTGTACCAACAGCATCGATTTCATCAATAAAGACAATAGCGGGTGCATTCTCCTCTGCGACACGGAACAGCTCGCGCACCAACTTGGGACCATCACCCAAATATTTTTGAATCAGTTCTGAACCCACGATACGCAAGAAAGTGGCGCTGGTTTGGTTAGCAACAGCCTTTGCCAACAAGGTTTTACCGGTACCAGGAACACCATACAGGATGACACCCTTGGGAGGCTTGATACCCATCTCTTCGTATAATTCAGGATGTGTTAAGGGCAACTCGACTGCCTCCTTGATTTCTTGCACTTGTTGCTCAAGACCACCGATATCTGCATACGATTCAGTAGGTGCTTTCTCCAACTTCATCACGCTGACCATGGGGTCAGTATCGTCGCCGAGAACACCAACAACAGACATGGTCTTGTGGTGCAAAAGAACGCTACATCCAGGTTCCAACAGATCTTTGTCGACAAAACTCATGACAGAGACGTAGTATTCGGGTCCAGTAGCTGAAGATACAATAACATGGTCATCGTCGATGATTTCTTCTAATGAACCAACTGTCATTGGAGAGCCACGCAAGTCGTCCACACGTGTTCTCTCTTCCTGATCTCTTTCTTCTTGAGGCTTGAGTCGCTCTTGGTTCTGTACAAATTCCTCTTCGAGTAACAGGTAATCCTTGATACGTTCCATCTTGAGCATCTTGAGACGACAACGTGTCGTAGGGAAAACTAACCAAGGATAAATGTCAGTTTGCATATGCGTCTTGGAGGAGGAGCAAATCGAATGGATGCGTACCTTGAGGTAATTTGGCAGTTGTATCGGGTCCTCTCTTCTTCTTTTTGCCTACGCGAGTAGGGACAGGAGGCTCCCACTTCTTCTTCTTGTCCTTATCCTATCATCCACTGTGTTAACGCACTGCTTCGTCCTCGCATTATTTGTCCGCGAATGATGATGGCTTACCTTGTCTTTCTTGTCATTGCCTCTTGGCATACCGGATTGAGAATTACCCTAATCATCGTTTAGTAGCTGTCATAGCCTCATGTCGCCAGCGATGATGTATTACCATTTTGTATTGTTAACTGATTATGATTATAAAAATAGAAAAAGAGGTAAAGAGTTGGATGAATAGTGCAGTTGTACTTGAGAAATAGCCTGCGCGTCCAAAATTCGTCACCAAACTATGGTACGTCAGCTATGTGACCATTTAACACTGGTTGCAATGGAGCCATTTTGGTGCCTGGCACTGACATTGGACATCATGTAACTCTCTTTGGTGCTGCTGCCATCAAGCGCTCTTTCTCGTGAACATCAATTAAACTGTTAGGAACTACTTGAGAAAGAATACTGGCTGATTTTGTCGATAATCAGTGATTTATAGGCTCCCTTCTAGGGAGCCATTCGAAGTGTACGCACACTCGTATCAGTAATAAACGTACCGGATGTGCAACATTTCATGAAATTTGAGTCATTCTGATTGCCAACATTGAACCCATAATAGCTGGTGGTCAATGGATAAATTCACACATCCCCAAGGTGTTTTATGACATTTTCAATGATGCCGTTGCTCATGAGCACATCTAAAGTAGCCACAATGAAGGTCACTCTGCTGTACAGAGCAGCAGCAGCACTCCGCCATTGCAATTATCATGATGCGCGAGCAATCGCTTTTGTTCAATTCTTTTTCTTCAACGCACACACACACATACAATACAATGTGAGCAACAAAAGCGCCTATCTTCATCTATACATTTACTCATACTTGAACATTACAGGGCACCCAAGAAGAGCACAAAGAAATCATATTTTGGAAAGAAGGTGGGTACAAAGGTCTTTACAAGTTGAGCGCACGTTGACATTGTTTGGCCTAGTCAAACCTATCCGAGAGCGAAGAAGAGTATGAAGGGCCACTCAACTTGCTCTTAGCAAAGAAGCCTTTCAAAAACCCCAACTACAAGACTGTGAAAAAGAACAAGAACCTAAAGCAGATCTTGACAATGGAGCGAGACAAGGTATATGCGCTCGATGTCCCTACTTGTAAGTGTACTTGCTAGCAGCCATTCAAGCACACTGATTCACCAAATCAAACATAGATGAAAACATTGAATGCGCACCATCAGTTTTACCGCAAAAGAAGTATTGCGACATCACTGGATTGAATGCGAAATACACAGATCCCAAGACTGGATTACGATATCACAATGCAGAGATCTATCAATTCATTCGCACACTGGGTGTGCCTAATGTGCAAGCTTATTTGGCCAGCAGAAATGCTGCTGTTGTGCTCAAGTAGTCAATAAAAAAACTTGTTTATTTGAAGGTGACAGTATGGTCCTCATCGTCCGAATGGTCCTCCTACAGTGCCATAGTCAGTCCTTGCATCAAGCAATAGCGTTCGCAACCCCACTCACCATATCGTAGCCTGCTACAGCTCTATCAATCAGGTCCCTCATATCATCACTTCGACCGACAACATAATCCTCGACTGTTGATTTTGCATTATTCTGGACTCTAGTTGCACATGGATGATATCAGACAATGAAAATATCCACACACACAGACGTCAAGACATCTCTACCTTGGATCAGCTCCAGCGTCAATCAGTATATCCACCATGTTGAGCGCCACCTCAGGATCCTCTTCGTACTGCACTGCTAAATGCAGCGGCGTGTTGCCCTCCTTTTTGTTCTTGAGATTGACGTTGATATTGGGGATTTTTAGCAGTAATTCCATGCATGTCAGCGATCCAAATCGAGCTCTAAGTTCACAAACAATGAATCAACCATGCATGCTCTCGTTTGGCAGCTCTAATTACGTATAATGAAGAGCTGTATCGCCCAAGTCGTCCGTGTGGTTAATGTCAAAATCGCCTTCTTTGAAGATATCCTCCAGCATTTCATCCAAATCGTTTCTGCATGCTGCCAGCATGAGGTCATCTGTCACAGTCTCTTTAGTACTGTTGCTGCGCGTGATACGGCTTGTTCAGAGACTCACTGTCGGTTGTTTTCTCTTCGTCAGCCATCATCTTTCTGTTGTAGTTGTCTGAAAGAAATGCCACTCGAGCAACAAACAATTGTGCGATAAAAAGCTTGTCACTGGTTGATTGGGAGTCAAATCAAGAGCAAGTGGTGGTAGTACACAGCGTTTCCCGTTTGGTGCTTGATGAGCTATGAAATACTGCACAGAAATGATCGAGAAATAAGGCTAATTGCATCATGTCAGCTTGTCTCAATGAGCTGGAACGAGTGCATGTCTGGATTCACTAGCAAAAGCTGCACCAGCAAACAATATCCCAATGATTGCAAATTTCTTTGTGTAATGTGGAGGCGGTGTACATCAGACCAATATATATGGATTGTACCTATTTTTAAGTTGTCCACATCAGTGTATCCCTTTTCCTCTTTTTTTTCCTCTTTTCTTCTTCTTTCCAAGCCAAATACACATGTCGCAGAGTAGCCGCCATTCATACAAAGCTGACCCTTACAGAGCAGTAAGGAAGCCTCCCAGTCCAGGTAACAATAAGCACACCGTTGTTGAAAGGCAATGACGTCTAAAAACAACATAGATGGCTACTATGGCTCGCCTAGTCTGCACTCTGACCAATATCACTCAAGATCAGCTTCAGAGAGCAGCACCTCCAAATTAGCCACACCTACAGCAGCAACGGCAGCATTAAATCAGGACCCCTATGCACCCAAATCACATCATCACAGAAAGAAGAAAAAGTACAAGCCCGCATCGACGACAACAACAGCAATGATGGAGGGAGAAAAGAGAGCAAATTCATACCTGCCCTACTCAAATCACCATCGCAACCCTTACGACCCTGTGGAGCCCATTTACCTGGATCAGGATGACGATTACCTACCCAGCTTCAATTCGCCAGGCCAATACCGCTCCTCCTCATCACATCAGGGCAGAGGCCCCGTAGGCTCCATCTTGCAAGACAATATCGTGATGGACATGATGAGCGATCACCAGCCCCACAACGATGACGACTACGAAACAAAACCGCATTTGGAGCAGATACAGCTACCACCCATCAAGAAGAAAAAGTGGTACGCACGATGCGGCGGGAATGGCAAGAAGCTGGTCATCATTGTGTTTGTCTTTATCATCATTGTGGCTGTCATCACCTACTTTGTATGGCCAAGAACACCTACACTGCAGTATCTCAATGCGGGCCTGGTCGAGGGCACGCAGCCTGTATACAACGATACGCTGATGGTGGCAGAGTGGAATGTCAACTTTACAGTCATCAACGACGATAGCTTTATACCTACCAACATACAAAACCTGGCTGTCAATGTCATTGAAAATGGCTCGGGCGATGTCTTTGGCAAGGGAAACTCGGGCCACCTCATGCTGAAGGCAAGGCCCAAAGATAGACAAACCATCACGATACCCATATCCATCAATTTTCAAAGAGACGCAACAAATCCAGCAATTAAAGCGCTATTGACCGCTTGCAAGATTAAGGAGGTGGATTCCGCAAGCGCTCCAAAACAGAGTCTGAGCCTTACTTTTGAGATTGTGTATTACATTGCTGGTATCGTATGGCATCCTGTAGCAAGAGTGTTTCCAACTGCTTATTTTGACTGTCCTTCTTGAATAAAATGTCTGTTAAACTAAATACTGCCCAATGATCTGACTTGTTGTAACTGCTGCGAGTCGGTGCCTGAGTCATCATTGTGTCCTTTTTTTTCATGAAAAAGAAGCTTCCATTCTTGACATTCCAAACTGCTTTTTTCTCTCCATAGCACAGCCAAAAATATAGCTCGAGATGGCTCAAATCAAACATTTGACACATGAAAACTCTATATATTCTGCTCAACAAGATGTAGCAGGGTCTAGATCAAAAAAAGGCTTGTCATGATATCAGACATGACATAAATGCCAGGCGCGATCAATGCTGAATAGAAGGGTCTACACGTCAGATCCTTGCATTATGTCTACTTTTTTTTCTTGATCTGTGTAATCTAGGCTTGCATTTCAAAGCATGGTTTGTTCAACCAAGACAGCACATGTATTGCTTGTTTCGATAATATGCATTTGCCATCTGAATCAATACTGTATGTGCCTACATTCATCCTTTGATATCCGCTTCTTCTGTTATACAAGCAAATGTCAAAGAAGATTGTGCGAATTTCAATGCACTACATACAATGTCTGCCTGGAAACCAAAAGCGTAGGTTACAATGAATTGATTGCTTGCATTTGAATGCATCTAAAAAAGACTATATAAATAGATGTATAAGCTTTTGCGGACATTTGAGCGTGGTGCTTGCTGCACTGAGTAAGAGCAGAGTAGAGTTACTATGACTACCACTAGTTGACAATGTTCGAGCCTCTTCTCCACACATTAGAAACAAGAGAATCTTCTAATCCTTAGTAAAAGACAGGCGCTTTCTATATACGACAATACAGGCCGAGACCATGCTACAGCAGCATCGTCCATCTTGAATGCGGTATAGATGCTGCTAGCATTCAATCGAGACAATCACATGAGGCGCATATTTTAGTTTACTACCATCAAGATGGGACAGACCATTATCTTATCAAAATCGGCCCAAGATGCATAATGTTTTGGTTGTGTGCTACAAGCATGTTCTGTTATACAGCAACGTTACATTCAGTACAAATGAAGAAATTTTCAGCAGAATTGCGAATAGCAGTGTGCACGTTTTCCTTGTTTTTAGTTTAATGTCATTCATAATCTTTCTCTCCTGATTTCTCCGCATTTTACAGCGAGGATGTCGGCTTTATCGTCCTGGTATATAAGAACAGATGGCGGCAGATGACGCTAGATGCATGGCTGATTCAGCAGTGAATAGACATCAACTCGGCTGCTTTCTATGAGTGTTCAATGCATCCAAAAACTCTCGGCAGCGATCAAAGTTTGAGCTTTTGAAAGGGTCGATCCGTGTTAGATCAGACACTTGCTTTTTTAATTTAAATCCGTACGCTTGCTCATGTCTGATCCGATCAGATATACCCTGCCTTGATTTGTACATGTATAATGCGTAGCGCCCTCGCATGGCTCATTTTGCTAGTGCCGTTGATGATGATCTGATATCATGCAGTCATGGAAATGCACATAAACAAATGATTTCATTGATGGCAGTAGCGATTTCCATGATCTCGATACAAGACGGTATAGGAATTCGTATTTTTAGTCCTATTTGAAGCAGAAATTGGAATGAACCGTGGTACGAAATATACCTTGTAAAAATACCCTAACCAGCAAGCGAGTTACACAGAACGGTTTTCAATTTCTGATCCCCCTGCTGCTTGCCCAGCGTCTTTCAGAGATTGGTTGCAAGCTAATATCGGCGTGCTTTTGACTGGTCAATGAGATCAGGCTTTTTTTTTTTCTTTTTTTTTTTTTTACATAAACGCACTAGCGAGCCTCACTCACATCATCATCCCATGTTGTTCTGGTATATATAAGGGTCCCTTTTTTTCCCTCTTTTTTCTTTCTTTCTTTCTCCATTTTTCCCTTTTTTTCATATTTCTTTTTATTATCTCTTTAAAACATGATAAGCGCTTTTGGTAAAAGTATCGATTTAAAGATCAATGTCCAGTCTGATGAGATTGTACTATTGGGTCACGCAAACGAAGCTGCAGGAAAGATGCTCCAGGGATCTTTAATTTTAAATATTTCTGAGCCTATCAAAGTCAAATCAGTCAATCTGTCATTTGTAGGCAAGATGAAGGTATCATGGTCAGAAGGTAAGTCGCTGATAGAGGCGGTCAATGGCACTGAATGCTGATACATTGGTGGGGGGAAATGCATAGGAGCGGGCCATCATCAGCATTATCACAAGCAAGAACGCACCATTTTATCTCACGCTTGGGAATTTGTCAAACCTCAACTGATTTCTCGAACATCAAACAGCAGCCAGAACACAACGCCTCATAAAAAGAGCACCATCTTATCAGCCGGACAGCACAAGTGGGATTTTGAGCTGCTGTTGCCTGGCAACCTGGCACAGACCTTGGATTCTGATGTGGGCAGCGTGAGTTACCGCCTGAAGGCCACCATTGAACGCTCGGCATTTGTTCAAAACACCATCAAGAAGCGCAACATTCGCATAGTCAGGTGTATCCTGCCCTCACAGTTCGAATTGGTGCAGTCGCTGGAGATCCACAACACATGGGCTCAAAAGATGGTGTACGATATCAGCGTGCCATCCAAGCTGTACGCATTCAACGACACCATCCCCATCTCGTTCAAGATCCTCCCCATCGCATCACACTTGCGGGTCCATGCCATCATGGCTTCCATCAAGGAGTACTGTACGTACACTGCCAACGGCCACACAAAGACAGACACTCGCATTGTGCGCTTGGTCAGAGTCGACCACCCGTTCTCGGAAGCAGTGTCCACCACGACATCGCCGCCTACTTGGGATCGTGTGCTGGACCTCCCAGTGCCCTCCAAGTCTCCCGTCATCTTTGCCGACGCCGACAGTGAGCTGATCCGTATTCGACATCGACTCAAGTTTGTCATTTCACTGGCCAATGCAGACGGCCATATCTCAGAGCTCCGTTGTGCAGTGCAAATTATCGTCGTGGAGTCATTTGCAGTAACAGAGGAGTTGACAACGCTACCGGCTTATGATGAATCATGGCGATCTGTGCCCTATGATCCCCATGTTGTGGAGCAGCTTCGTACAAGGACATCCATTTCAGAGGCAGGCACAAATGAGCCTATTTTACCGGCTGCCGTGGGTTTATCGTCTACTCGAGAACTGCAAGACTCGAGACAGCCCGTTAGCATCACGGGCTGGTCTCGCATGCTGTCGTTATCATCGGCAGTGGCTGTACCGGACAGAATCAGCGAAGAGTTGGAGGAGAGATCATCGTCTGAATTGACAACGCACTCGAGGCCAGTGACAATTCCAGGCTCCAACAGCGGCAGCAGACACCACTCGAGAAGACCCTCCATGGATTTCGAGGAGAGCAGCGCAGGCGGTGATTTGGAACTACTGGAGGAAAACTCTTCGTCGCCGAGTCGACCTTTGTGGTGGAATGGTGTTGATTTAGGCAAGGTGCCCTCGTATCGCAGTGTATCTACTCTGAATCAAGACCTGTTCTCAGCCTCATTACCTCCCGCCTATGATTCCCTGGCAGCAGCATTCGCCAACGCCTCGCCTCGTAGACATTAACCGCTCATTCTCTCAGCATTGTTACCTTGCAAACATATCCTTATCATATCTCTTTCATTCAATGCATGCATTCTTTGAACACTTTTTATTCATTCTCTCTCTCTATATATATACACACACAATATCATTTATTCTACTAATTAAAATGCATCATCTTTTTCATTTGGCTTATGAATCATTGTCGTTGTGAGTGTGTCTAATGTTGGGTATGTGTGGTATTCTGAATAGTCTTGGTTTGCTTCATTGGAAGCCTTGATAAGTTCATTGGGTATGCTTGGCTTCTCAATCGACGACAGCCCATCCTCCATCAGCAGGGACGAAGACCTTGTCTTGATAGATGGATCGTTTTTGCTTGATATGAAGGAGATGCAGTCATCGCTATCGCAGGCCATGTCAATGATGTTTTGCATTTGAGATTTCTGTATCTCGAGCTGAGCCAGCAGTATCACCATCTTTTCTTCTTTTTCTCTGGTTTCCCTCTCTGCCTGTTCCGCCTTTTCTTGTGCTAATTGGTATTGTCTCCTCAAGTCTTCAAATTCCTCCTTTGACAGTGTCACGCTGTCCTCTCTATCCCGCTGAAATTTGGTGAATAGCTGATGTGTTGATCGAGCCTTTTTGGCTTGGTTGAGATATGTTTTTGCATCAGGATGGCCTGCTTCCTGAGCTTTTTGAAGCCATTGAATTGCAATGTCCAAATCGTACATGGGGCTCCCGTTCAGGTACATGATGCCAAGGTGTAATTGTCCACTTTTGTTGCCCTTCTCTGCTGATTTCTTGTAGTACTCTATGGCCTCTGTGTCGTCCTTCAAGACTCCAAGTCCATTCTCGAATAACTGCCCGATATTGTCGTTTGCCGTTGAGTTGCCTTTATACGATGCTTTCAGGTAGAATCCCATGGCCTTTTTGTAGTCTGGAACCACTCCGAGCCCTTTCTCGTACATGTGTCCAATATTGTTGTAAGCTCCACCTGTTTTGTCTCGATCTGCAACTCGCGTGAACCAGGTCAGTGCTTTAGAATAGTCTTGCGATATACCATGGCCTTCGTGATAGAGTAATCCCAATGCATATTGTGCGGGTACATGATCATTTTCTGCTGCAATCTTGAACCACAAATAGGCCATTTTGTAATCTTTCTCAATCTCATCCTGGTATCCCACATTATACAGAACGGCTGTGTTGTATTGAGAATCGACATCGCCATTTTCAGCACCTCGAGTAAACCAGACCAATGCCTCTCTGTAGCTCTGTTTAGTGCCAATGCCATCGCGGTAGCACACTCCAATGTTTCTTCTGGCATTGACGCTGCCATTCTCTGCCGCCTTCATGTACCATCCTAATGCTGTCTCATCGTTCTTTGGCACGCCTTTTCCATGCATGTACATTGCACCCAGAACGTATTGGGCATCTTTATGCTCGCACTCGGCAGCAATGTCAAAGAAGATCAGTGCGTTTTTGTATTCGCCATTGCGATAGTAATTGAGGCCAGTTCTGTACAGATTTTCAATCTTGGCCTTGTCCTCCTTCTTGTCCAGCTTCTCGCTCTTTACTGCTCGTGGCAATGAATAAAAAACAGAAAAAAGTCCAATGTGGTTTTCTTGTGTACTACCATACCTTTGATCTTTTTCACAATTTTCTTCATCTTGAACTGTATTTCTGTAGTTGCAGTAATGTTTACCTAGAAACTGGTACGATAAGACTAATAAAGCAAAAGAATGGAAGAATTCTCAGGGAAAGAAAGAGAAGAAATTATAACAATCTGGGATTTGGGAACATATAGATCTTCAATGAGTGGGTGAATCAGTCAGGATACGCTGATGAGCTGTTACATGTTGCACTATGGAATGTCTGACAAGGTATCACAGCCACTATTTACATCAATATTGCACGCTTACAATAAATTATAGATTAAGGGCTTTCAATATAGATGATGGCCCACTCAGAGAGCATCTTAAAGCTGTATTCACGCCTTTGAAGTAAATAATGCTGATTCATATCAAATATGAGCTCCATTCTCTCATTCAGCGTTGCCAATTTACAGAAAGTGTCGCGAGATGGCTTTCTCAATTACGCTGTATAAGAGTTTCTTGCTCGAAATGCGTATATGGCTCACCTTGTTGGGGATGGATTAGAATTGTTTTCGCTACAACAATGCGCCTCCAGATGATAGATGTCCTTATAAAACTTCAGTAAAGAGCAGTACATTGAATGTGATTTACTCCATTGCGGGCAAAATGTATTGACTGACACTAGCAATTTTATCGAAACCACATGAACGTATTTTCCCTGTTTAATGCTGCTTTATTATCGGGATTCTACCTCCTCGCTTCTTGAATGTAACAAAACCTTGTGGTTCATGGCTGTGAGATTGATATAATCAAACGTAAGTCGATTTGTTGTTGTGCTTGAGAGATCGCATAAGCTGGTATGAGTTATATTTTGCTTACCATAATGAATACTCTAACAGCAATTTTTTGCAAATGGATCTTGCATGATGACCTGATCCTGCATACCAAAAATACCTGCATACAACAAGCAGGATATAGTATCGAGCACAAAGATGCAGTATGCAGCTTTGAAAAAAGTGTTTTCCAACAACCCACCTGTCAATCCGTTAACACTAGACACTTGTAATTAACCGCCTTCCTCATGAATCTTGTCTAGACCAGTGCTCTAAATTGGATTATTTTCGAAACCGTCCATCATCCATCAACGGCAACGCATCCAGATGACTAACGTCTGACCACACAATCGTGTTTTTTGCATAATTTGGCATAGGTAAATGTCTATCTCATGAGACTGATGGTTGACATTTGAAAATTTTAATTGATTTTATACCAATATACTGCAAAATTGTGCTTTTGGATGCTGTAAACAGGCGTAGATTTATTCAAAAACTGGTTTTTCTAGGATAGTAATTGTGTTTGATCATGTCTAATACTTATGGTGGTATCGTGTGTGGCTACCTTAAGCCATTTGTTCCATGCATTTTGAATGTTCAGTCTTGCTTTTCTCATATCATTCACATTTTTAGTTTCCATATCAATGCTTTATTTCTCTGAGCTGTTTCAGAATTTGAGCCAATAAAATCGCTTAAAAACTAGTTTCAAACGCCGCTGAGATTGAATTTTTTTGCAAGGGTTTCCCTCTGTTTTGGCGTTAGGCGGAGTTTTAAGTATTGCCAAATACAGTAATTTAGCAATTCCATCATCAAGATCCCCTAAAATGCCAGAATATGCCTTACTACACACCCCAGCTGATAGCGCAAATGCTTGAGACTCTCAGTTAGCACCAAGTAAGTGATACCAATCAAGTAAGGGCAGCCTATCTACCCCCTAGCCTCTGAATCAAATCTAGTTGTGCTTCAACGATAGGCTTATCCACACAACTAAAAAAGAGGGTTATGGCTCAAAGAACCATGAAAAGTGGGAAAAGTAACAAAAGGGCATCACTAGAATGTGATAAAGAACAGAAGCATTACATTAGAGTTACATACAGAAAGGTAACATGCAATGTGTATCATCAAAATGACGAATACAAGAAAAAAAAAGTATTAGAAAAAAGTATCGTGGTTGCCTCATGCGAAGCAAGAACACCACCAATACCACCAGTACTACAGAAGAAGTAATACTTGAAGAACAAAAAGAGTGCAAGGCTACTCTAAGATAGAGCAGCACTGCCAGCAATACAATGCATCAAAAGATACACCATAGCACTATGGTACAGCAACAGAAAAGTAGTTGCGTGCAGCAGAAAAAAAGGGTGAAAGAATAAATCGCAATAGAGCAAACTAAAGAAGAATGCACAGTATTACGAGAAAGAAAGTAGTAAAAGGGTTGAATGAATGTAATCCATGGCAACCAAAGAAGGGGAATATACAAACCAAATACAAACCAAACACAAACAACAATATATTGTAGCAAACTGGCCTAAAATAAACTGTGTAATTAGTATTACCGTATATTGTAGCGCGAAAGGTGGCTCTTATCGGTTGATACCTACTGTAACAAACTTCAAAGGTGTCGTCTTGGGTACTGGTGGTTGCAAAGGCATGCTTCTTTTGGGGGAAGTGGTGTTGTATTCAATCAAAAGTAATAAAAAGTATATGGTTTAATAGAAACAGTGCAGTGCAAAAACAGGGCGAAAAAAAATAAATAAAAAAAAAACGCGTTGGTCAGGGTGACTGCAGTCAATAAGCTGCCGCAGCACAGAGCGCGCGGAATCTGAATGACGTGTACAATGAACATTTTCCACTGTGGTGACTGTACCCAAATGATCTTTTTGCAATGATTTTTTTGAATCAATATCGATATAATTTGACAATTGAAAACATTTTTGTTGAAATTAGCTATATAAAGTGTGCTCAGCGTATACTACTTTCTAATAAACTTAAGGGGAGAATTTGAAGGCGTATTTAATGATGTCAATTTTAAAATACTTTTAGAATGAAAAGATAAAGAATTTTGCGAAAATATAAAAAGCAGTTTTTCGAGGAAAAGTTGAAATTTAGCATATGCAACGCTCAAAATAGCAGTTGCACAGGTTACCCTACATCTGTGCGGTCATTTTGATTTAATATATATCATAGTAAAAAGTGCCGTTTTCACCTCCAAAATTGCGATCGTTTGATTTTTGACGAAAACCATGAGGGGTACCTCATGAAAAAATGTGAATTTTCGACGATTGGGATCGACCTAAAAAAAATAAAAACAAAGGCTTAGGATGTAAAGGGTGATCGATAGCAATCATTTGGCACTACTCTGAGCATCTAGAACGTCTTAGAAGGCAAGATATTGAGCGTTGAATTCGGACGATTTGGCTAGGAGAAGTACCTTTGAAGTCTTGTAGATCTACGGCCACAGATGCTACATATCTCATGAAGGCATCAAACAATTAGTATTTGTCAGGAGTACACACTGAAAGCCATCAGACAAAAGGTGATGCAAACTTAGTGTATGCTTTACTTTAAAAACCATGAGAAATATTCAAATAAACCCTCACTGGGCGTGTTTTATTAATAATGTAGCTGCCTGAAAACTACCTGTAATAAGTAATATCATTTACTGTACTTTTTAGTTCTTTGTGTATTGAATATAAGGTTCAAGTAATAATTACATGTAGCAGAAGTGTGCTTTTATACAATAAATGCATCCCGAGGTTGAAATCAAGTAAAATTATTTCCATATGTTATACTGATAAACTGCAAAAATCGCTTGTAAATCTTTGAATCCACCGGTGCTAATACAAGCTGGAAGGCTGCACTAGTGCTGTATGAGATTGGCTATGGGGCGTTTATATCTGTCAGCCTTTAATACTGCTTATTGTCTAGAGCAAAAGAATAGCTATTATTTAAGATCTTATTCGAATTTTCACTGTAAATTAAGTTTCATGGAGCCACGAGAAGCCAAAGAGAAATGCTAGCTGCAAAGCTGTAATTTTCAAGCTAGTTTTGTTTCCTAGTGCAGTTTTTCTTTCTCGTTGACAATGTAATGTATCCACTGTACAACAAAGCATGCTAGAGCCGAGCGGTTTTGAACACAGTTTTGACTGTATGTTAACCATCGATCTACTACCACTAGACACTTGTAATTAACAGCTTTCCCTATGGCTTTTGTCGATATTCGTGATCGAAATTGACTTATTTCGAAAACCATCCATTCATCAACGGCAACTCATCGAATGTAAACCCCAGTTGCCCTAACATGTTCCTGGCAGACTTTTACCAATTGAATACTTCTTTATGATGTTTAGCACATCATTCAGAATCGCAAGGGCAGCAACATTACCCACACAGTGTGATCGTCTCTCAGCTTCTTTTTCCACAGCAATCATAATCAGCCGACAAGCCTCATAAGAGCTGAATCGCATATCTTTTAGCAATCATCTGATGTGAAGGTGAGCATGTTGCCCTGAGTGACTCTGTTTAAAGCATTACAAATGTGGGGTTGCACGACGACGACAACAAGATTCGCATTTCTTTCTTCGATACCAACAAAATGGCGCAACAACAATCCGTGGCAATATTAGGCGGAGGCATATCTGGTCTATCAGCAGCCTACTATCTCTCGAAATCATCACCGAAAAGCAAGATTTTACTAGTGGAGGGATCCAAACGAGTTGGAGGCTGGATAAAGAGTCAAAGAGTGTCACCTGGATTTCACGCCTCGACCCCCTCTTCAGCAAAACCCACGGATGACAATGTGTTATTTGAAGTTGGGCCTAGAAGCTTAAGACCTGTGGGTGCAGGTGGAGCTGCTATCCTTGGCATGGTAAAGCAGATCTATAAGATGAA
The DNA here is from genome assembly GCA_010203745.1 of Mucor lusitanicus. Lineage (NCBI taxonomy): Eukaryota > Fungi > Mucoromycota > Mucoromycetes > Mucorales > Mucoraceae > Mucor > Mucor lusitanicus. Next base: position 657,181 of record JAAECE010000009.1, on the reverse strand, counting down.
CAACTGCTAGGATACTGACACGAGAAAACAGGCCAACGACTTGCAATTGCAAAACGATATGCTGTTTGTGAGTAAATTGGACCCTTCCGCAAAGAACCGCTACATTTATTACAACAATGAAATCAACACATTACCCAACTCACTCTCGTCGCTATTGCTCAAGCAACCACCCGTCTTTAAAAGCGTCATCAAATCCATTCTATCCGAGCCGTTTGTCCAGCCTGGATCTGGTCAAGATGAATCACTGTACTCCTTTGTCGCACGTCGATTTAATGATCACGTTGCACTAAACCTGGTAGGTGCCATTACGCACGGTATCTATGCAGGTGATGCCAAGCAGCTCTCGGTCAAATCCACAATGCGCATGCTGTACGATGCAGAGCGAGCCAATGGAAGCGTCGTCAAGAGCATGCTGTCATCCAAACCATCCGCACCAATTCCTCCAGCAGAGCAAGCCATCTTGGATGAATTAGCAGACCCCAATATCACAAAGTCTACCAGCGTGTTTGGATTCAAGAACGGAACAGAGACATTGACCATGCAACTCAAGCAGTGGCTTCAACAGCAGCCCAATGTCACTTTGATCACAGACAAGCAAGTCAAGAAGATGGACAAAACGGCTGATGGCAGCCGCATGAAGATTTATTCAGACGAGGCATCTGTTGCTGTGGATCATGTCATTTCTACTATACCCTCACGCAAGTTGGACCCCTTATTGACCAAGCACAATTCACTCGCTCACCTAAGCGCCAACCCATCTGTCAATGTAGCAGTCGTCAATTTTGCTTTTGAGAAGGAGGACGCACATCTGAAATACAACGGGTTTGGATTTCTGACACCACATCCCGATTCCGCATACCAGCTGCCTGTGCCTGGCACATTGGGTGTTGTGTTTGACTCCAATGCCATGCAGGGCCAAGAAAGCGGGCACAACAAGGATTTGGTCAAGATGACAGTAATGATGGGCGGGCACATGTGGAACACAACATTTGGCGGTGCTCAACCCCATCAAGTGGATCCAGCCATTGCATTGGAGAAAGCCAGCAAAGCATTGAGTGTGTATTTGGGTATTCAGCAAAAGCCAAAATTCAGCATGGCCAATGTGTTGCAAGAGTGCATCCCTCAGTACATTGTAGGCCATGAAGCCAGACTAGGCGAACTGCATCAAGACATCAAGCAGAAATACAGCCACTTGCTGAGTGTTACAGGTGCCAGTTATTTAGGCGTCAGTGTGCCAGATTGTGTCAAGAACAGTCGATTATTAGTCAATGATTTATTGGATAAAGGCGCACTAGGCACAAGAGAAAATATCGTTACTGGGTTAAACAAGATTGTATCATAAATAAAATTAGAAGAGCTACTACTACGTACTACTCTGTAACAGAGTACACTTTGTAATGCGTGTCATGGTTGTTGGTGAGACTGACACTGCCAGCCTTGACAGACAGATAGCTATCGGTACCAACATCACGCACATGATGGTGACCGTCGTGCAATTGGAAATACCAAGAGGTGCCCTTGCATTCACCGAGATCCAGACCACTGCCCCAGACATTCAAGCAAACAGAAGGGTTGGCGACAGATTGCACCTTGAACTGCTCCTTGTTACCTGTCTTGATCAACTGGAACAAGGCATTCTTTGCAAAAGTAGCTTTACCAGCACGCTTTTGAAGCTTTTGAGCTTGCATCTTCTTGGCATCTGCGGACAAGTAAAGTACCATGCCTTCGGCGGTTTCAAAGGCGAGCTTACGGCCCTCAGTGACAGCACCACGAATCAAACGAGCACCTGCTTCCACAGTGGGGTATACTTGCTTGCCATAAGGAGGGCTTGTCTTGGGAGCAGTGATGATGGCTTCGCACATTTCAGTGGGAGCCCACTTGCCGAGGACTTGAGCGGGCTTGGGCACAGCAGCAAAGGTAGGGATAGAGTAATCAGGGTTTTCAAAGTCAAAGGCATTGATCAGATTGGAGGAGGTAGAACGCGCCCAAGGAGAGATGTTTTCAGCAGGAGCAAGGTACTTGCCAGTGGCATTGTCCTTGCCAACCCATTCTTCCATAAACTTGAGTGTGGAAGTGTGATCAGAGACTTCACTAAAGACATTACCGCCACGCGTCCAGGGAGAGACAATGACCATAGGCACGCGAGGACCAAAACCGATGGGCACCTTGCCGCCATCAAACTTGTCGGTTACCCATTCAGATGCTGGTGCGGAGGGAGGAACAACGTGATCGAAATATCCTCCAGACTCATCATAGTTGATGAACAAGGCAGTGTCCTTCCAGTTCTTACCCTTCATGACAGCATTCACCACTTGCTGTTGAAGCCACGAACCAGCCAAGGGCGTGTTGTTGGGATGCTCTGACAATTCAGTAGGACCGACAATAATGGAAAAGGCGGGCAGCGTACCAGCAGCAGCAGCGTCGTAAAAGGCTTGCAGACCAAGGAAACCAACACCCTTGTTCTTCTCGGCGCCAGCAGGTAGGTTTTGCCAGTACTTGAACCAAGCCAATGGGTTGTCATCAAAGTTGTCCTTGTCTTGGTACAATTGCCAAGTGGTATTGGCCTTGGTCAGCATTTCAGGGTAAGTGGTCCATTCAAGAGGAGTGCTCTCAGTGTTGTCCTCAAGCACATAGTCGTTGGGAGCACCTCTGTTAGCGCCTGACATCCAGACAACACGGTTGGGGTTGGTGGGGCCCGTGACAGATTGAAAGTACATGTCAGCAATGGTGAATTCGTCAGCGAGACTGTAAAGGAAAGGTATTTGGGATCTGTTGAGGTAGCCCATCGAGTTGGGCGAGTTGCCATCAGGCCAGTTGTTGTTCTTGCCATTGTTCAAAGCCTTGTGGTTGGCAGACCAGCCGTTGGAGCCGCCGCCAGTGCAGCCCGCACGTTGGCCTTCCAGATGATAGGGCAAAAGATACTTGGTGCCGTTCTTGACATCTGTACTCTTGGAGCAAGGTTGGTAGAGCAAGTTGAGGCCGTTGTCTTGAATGCCAATGTTGGGGTCAGCGAAACCACGGACGCCAGACATGGTACCGTAATAGTTGTCAAAGGAGCGGTTTTCCTATAGATGATGAATCAGACACATGATGGATGCCATTTCGACTACACAAATCGCTTACCTGCATGAAATAGACAACATGCTTGATCTTTTCCAAGCCAGGAATACGAGTAGCACTAGTGGCAGCAGCGGCGGCAGCAGCAGCATTGTGAGCATGAGCAGCAGCAGGAGCAGCATCAACAACCACTGAGCAGGTAGCCATGACCAACATGGTAATAGCTGTCGAGATGGACAACATGTTCAACATTGAAAAAGAACGAAGTGAATGTAAGGGGAGTGAGTGGATGAAGTTGCTGATAATGAACACTTGTATAGCTTGTATTTATATCAAAAATTCTACATTGGATACATAGCGCGAATGCTAATAGAAGCGACCATCCAAGCGTTCTGTCCATGTACATAGCATAATATGTACTACCCGATCATTCGGTGTGGTAGGTGCTAAATGGCGAATGCTACTCCATGTTGGCATGATTGGCTTGATGGCCCATCAAAGTGACACTTGCAATTAATAAACGTTTGCATATAATAGTGCCTCTTGGTAATCCTATAATGACTATAGTTGGTTACTGCTAGCAATGAAATCGAATGTGTGTACACACATGCGCATTTTCAAGACAGGCGCACGTGTGCATCCTACAGTGTACCTGAAATGATACCATCTGTTTTTAAGGGTAATATATACGAGATAAGCATACTGTCAGTGTAACGCATCCCTCGATCAAAAGTCATTAGGTAACCTTGCTTCAAAAGCGATTTACGAGGGTAGAGCGACGCATATCACTAGTGTAATTTGCATCAGTAATACGAGTGCATGCTGTAAAGGGGTTTATCCGCTTTCGCTATCAAGCGTTGGATAAACATGTGGCATTCATTCAGGCCTTTTTTTGATGAGCGAGATATTTGATTCGGCAAGGTTCATCTTGCTTCCAGCACACAGACATTCTTGCCTCACAACGCTCGAGACTCTATACATATCCAACAGCATACGTTCATTAGACAACATGCTCTACAAAGACCTCTCCTATTAAAAGCTCATACCAATAGCAGTATATGTACATGCTTACTGCTCAATCCTAATCAATTGTAGAATGTGATACGACTAATATAAACAAGATGCGGCAATTACAGAAACCAACAAAACGCTACTAGCTAAAGAGCAGTTTATCAATGCAGTTTGGCATAACATGTACCACCCGATCATTCGCTGTAGACCGTATAAAAAGGTGTATGCTAATGACTATTTGCATGATTGGCTTAATTGCTTTGGCTGTAGTAACACTGTAATTAGAGCGAGATTGTTTATATTACCTGTTTGTAATGATTGAATTACCAAAAGAGGTTATTCTCTCTCTCTCTATCTGTCTTGCCTAAAAGGGGAGGGTTTGTTACTAGCGTCAAGCAGAATACAAGATCAAATCGATACTCGCCATCTCTTTGAACTGTACACGTGTGGATGTTTGCCACTCCAAAGATAGCATTCAGGGTGAACATAATTCCTCCAGATGAAGCGCACTGTCTGTGTAACGCATGGGCAGTAATGAGCAGATTGATTAGGTTGATGATGATGAAAAAGTAAATAAAGCTTGTTTTAGAAATAATAATTTGATGGGACACTTACACCATGCACATTAATGATCCATTGTGATTTGATCAAAAAACTGAATATATATAAAATGCCATACTGCTGTAGGTGGATGGCATAATTTATCTCTTTCTCTCTCTCTCTTTCTTGTCATTCTACTACCCTATTACTCTCATGAAATCCCATACAGAAGACTATCAATTGCTGCCCAAATACCGCCACCATCATCACAGCATAGATGAAGCAAGAGATGACGAAGAATACAGACTCAGTAGCAGTGGTAGCAGCGATTCCTCCATGACATTGGACGAAGAAAAAGAAAGAATTCCCCACCGCACACACTTGAAAGGCGTCAAAGAGCATGTTGAAGAGCATTTCGAGCGACCAGAGCTTGTGCGCGATTGTATATTGGGTCTCTCTGACGGTCTAACGGTGCCCTTTGCTCTTGCTGCTGGTCTCTCGAGTTTAGGCGATAGCCGCATTGTCATCTATGGCGGATTAGCAGAGCTGGTTTCTGGTGCTATTTCCATGGGATTGGGCGGTTACTTGGCTGCTAAATCAGAAGCGGATCATTACCATACAGAGCGTGAACGAGAGGCCAGGGAAGTCGAGCTGTATCCTGATGAAGAAGAGGAGGAAATCATTGAGCTGTTTGAACCCTATGGCTTGGATCGTGAGTCCATGGAACCAATGATGGTGCGATTCAGACAAAATTCAGAGAAATTTGTGGATTTCATGATGAAGTTTGAATTGAATCTAGAATTACCTGATCCCAATCGAAGCTGGGTAAGTCTCTATCTCGCTATAATGCCACTAATAAAAATTCCAAGCTAAAATATTGAAACGTAGATCTCTGCTCTTACCATTGGCTTATCCTACTTATTTGGTGGTTTGATTCCATTGCTGCCCTATGTCTTTATCCAAAATACATCAAATGCCCTGTACACATCTTGTCTGGTCACGTCACTGACACTCTTTTGCTTTGGTTATCTCAAGAGTATCTATCTGCGACCAAAGCAAGCGTTGATTGGTGCCATACAGACATTGGCGATCGGCGCTGTGGCCGCTGCATTTAGTTACGGAATTGTCGCTTTCTTTAACGCTGCAAATGATGGCGAATCGGCTGTGGAAAAACTCTGATAAATCATTTGCACCATCATCTATTGCAGCGACTAAAAACGTCTCTCAGACAGGAGAGTAGGGAAAGGGAGTTGCATTTGTAATTATATTATCTACCGTATATCTTGACATGTCTACTACTATTGAATAAAATACCTCGGTTGCCATGGCAACGCATTTTCATTATTTCATAGCACAGCTGTGCTGATCCCTGATCTACCGCGCGCTCTCCCCTGCTTTGCTTTATTTGACATGAGGCCATGCTCAAATGACAACAACAGGTTTTATAGTAACATTGCATATAAAAAAATAAAAAAAAGTCTTGGCAGCACACTAAAATTGATGAATAGAATAGAACGGATTAGCGGTGATTCGGGCAATGTAACTTGCGGTGCACACACACTCGTCAAACACAAAATGGATATCATCATTATACAATTTAAGCTTTTAATTTCCAATCATCATTATTAGCACCCCCTCAATTTTTAATTTTCCTTTTCCTCTCTTTTTTCTCTTTGCTTTCTTTCTCTTTTTAACCTGAAAAAGACATGACGTTTCTGTCCATTGTGATAACAGCATGTCTACTGTATGCTCATATGGTGACATGTCTCTATTGCGTGAAACACACATCGAGACATGGTGGATACACTGCGCTAGACACATGCAAAATCAACAAGAATCGACCTATAGCAGCAGCAGCCGCTTTATCCAACAAGATGGACACTTCCACACAGCAAAGCAACTTGACATTTGACTTGACTTGCAAGGCAAGTGCCTCTGAATGTCAAGGTGTGAGCGCAACACTGTCCAAGGCAACGGATATTATTTCTGATGTCTTTATATTCGAAACACCTTTGGTCATCAATGCATCCTATGTCAGCTTTTGTCAAGAGTACCAGGATTGCCACCATGATGCGAAATATGCCTCCATTGGCCAGGCATATCCGTCGATATCCTATGTCATGACGGACAACACTGATAAAATGACTCGTTTGTATCCGCAACCGCTGCTCAAACAATATACAAACATGAGCATGAAACCGTCTTGGACACCATACGACATTGAAGCACAATTCAATAACGAAATCAATTGGTATTTCGTGGTAAGTTGATTGAGTGCAAAAGTATCTTTTTCGTGTACTGATCTAGCCCTGTTGGGCACTCTAGAATAACGAAGATCCTATCCAAAGCTCACAAACCGATTTTCTGCGAAATGTGATTCACGAATTGATCCATGGCCTCGGTTTCATGACATCCTGGACCGACGATTTCTATCAAGCGATCTCACCGCTTTTCGACAGTGGCAAACTGGAGCATTTCATCACACCCACCTTACTAGCACAAACCAACAACCACCAGCTCATGACAGACTACAGCTCCAATCAACCCTTTTGGGGATTTGTCGAATATCCATTTGACAAGTTTATACATTACAAAAACAACAACAGTGACAGCTACACCTCCTTTACTAGCTTCACACAGCAGCTCAACCGTTTCAGCAGCTCCAATGCCACTTTCCGCAACATGGTTGATTTGGCCAACGCATGGTACACCTCGGACGAATACACCTCCTCTAAACGCTTGTACACAAAAGCGGTGACTTTTTTAGATGTCTTGGCAGTAATCGATAATGAACCACTGCTATTCCTTGAAACATCAGTCAACCCATTCTCATCGGGCTCCTCTTTGTGTCACGTTGATCAGTCGCAATACTTGAATACAACTGAATATCTGATGGTGTATCTGGCAAATGCAGGCGTCGACATTAATCAGCTGGATCAAGTTTTTCCTCAGGGCCCGGTTGGCCCCAAACTGCTCAAGGTGATGGCGACATTGGGCTACAAGGTCAAGGGCAACATCAGTACCGACAGACCTTCTCTCAGCTACTGGACGCCTCCTCAGGGCCTGATAGGCACTGATTCGAATCCATCGCCCTCGCTCTCCATTGTCACAGCGGGTCCTGCCCGCATGCCCACTTCATCGTCTACCACGCCAACTGCGGGATCCACATCCACAAATCAATCCAAATCATCCGCGGCATCCCTCCAGTCTTGGCACCCACTCTCTCTCTGTATCATCACTACTATCTTATCCCTGTGTATATAATATACCTCCCTCCTCTCTCATACATATACACATTACCACCCTTACTACCTTTAATTCTTGTACATTTTTTTTTAATCCACTCGTCATTGTGTATCACCAAATAGAGCAAAACAAACATTATGCAACGATAAAATCAAGCCCTAATAAATTAATTCTTGTCCCTCTTCTTTTTTGTTTCCTATATAAAATGCGTATTGTTGTGGTGTTGTGGAAGACCTTGTTGCTACTGCTGGCAATTGTAGGCTGTGTGGGTGCTTTCAATGCAACGGTCCTCTCAAAAGACTACGACAATGATCGCATTATACGCGTAATTGATGTGAGTTCCAGTGTAGTCAAGGAGGAGATTGGCATCAGGGCAAACTACCTTGGTTCTGAACCCACGCAAGTCTACTATTTCGTGCTGCCTGCTGTGATCTATCGCGATGTTGCGTCCATGGAAGCATTTCTCAAGCACAAATCAAAGGATCCATTGACCATGGCGCTTGCTGGGTTTGATCAGGAACAGTAAGTGCAACATGTCTTTTTGCTGCTTGTTTCAATATAACTGATAGACATTCATATAGACAACTTTACGTTTACGAGATTCAACTTCAAGAGCCTCTTGAGCACAGCAACCAGGTGAAACTGGGTGTCAAGCTCACGTACACACATCAAATCCGTCCTCTGCCCGAGAAAATACCGCAAGTATCCAAGCAGCATGTCACCTACGCCAACAATATCTTTATGTTATCACCATATCATACCAGCGATATCAAGACTACCTTCACGTAAGTTTTTCTTTTCTTTCACAGGATAAAAACTAGGATGCTTAGTGGCTTTTTTGGTTGTTTAAATAGCTTTCCCACAACAAATATCGTGTCATTTACAGGCGGCGAACCTCATCATCAGGGACAGCAAACACAAAACAGCGTCGTGTATGGACCATTTAGCGATATTCCGCCTTTGCATGCCAGTGCTTGTAGATTTCACTATGAATACAAGAGCCCCATCATTGCCATCACCAAGTTGAAACGACATGTGCAAGTATCCCATTGGGGAGGAAAGGTATCTGTGGAGGAAGACTATGCCATTCAGCACAATGGTGCAAGGTAAGTACACGGATAGCATGTCAAGTCGATCCTAGCGGCTGACAAGACATGCCATTAGATTGGACAAGGAATTCAGTCGACTGCAATATCAATTGACATCTCACGTTCTGGATCAAACCAATGTTCTCACCAATCTGGTCTTTGATCTGCCTGCTTCCGCACAAGACGCCTATTTCCGTGACGAAGTTGGCAATGTATCCACATCGCATTTCAGACGAGAAAAGACAAAATCAGTACTAGAGATTGAACCAAGGTTTCCTCTGTTTGGAGGTTGGGGCACCACCTTTTACTTTGGTTACGACGCAGCATTGAAGGATTTCGTGCGTCTTGTCAAGGGGAAATACATGCTCAAACTCGACTTTGTGAACAATATCAGGGACATGACGGCAGATCAAGTGGAACTCACGGTGGTCTTGCCTGAGGGAGCGAGGTAAGTAACACCCTGTATGCAATCTCGAATCTTGAAAACTGATCCCATGGCCTGTAGCCATATTGACGTGGTCCCACCATCCTCATTTGATATGGACGAGATTGTGCACACCAAGTATTACACTTACTTTGACTCAACAGGCCGTCCTGCTGTCGTATTCCACAAGGCGAACGTCATATCAGATCATGAGCGTCCTCTTTTCGTGAGTAAATGTCGCCCAACGCCTGTAGCTTTCATACTCATATGTATGTATCCTTTAGATTTCCTACGAGTATTCTGTCGTTCGATTGTTACAAAAGCCTGCAGTTGCCTCTATCGGCTTCTTTTTGGTATCCTTACTCAGCATTCTTGTTTCCAAAGTTCCCTGGAAGATTGGCCGTGAACAAGAAGAGGCGATCGCTACCATCCAATTGCACAAGCATGAGCCTACTGTCGTCATAAAGAAATCCGCCACTGCACATACATCTGCTAGAAAAAGAAGTGCTACGCCCGTATCCCGAGAATCAAGCCCATTTCCTGTATTTGTGGACGAAAATGCTGTCGCTGCCAACACAAGAGCACGAAAACCACATGTCGAGCCTGTTTTACTGGAAGATGCTCTGCCCAAAAAGTCGTCTTCACCAGCAGCAGCAAGCAAGAAGGTAAGTACGCCACAACACAAAGAACAAGCAAGTATATCTGATGACATTTTTGATAGAAAAAGGCTAGCAAAAAGACTGGAAAGTAGGGAAATATCTATAACTTGAATAAAAAAAAAGGGGCTTTTTATTTTGTTGTATGGGAGGGAGACTATTTACTAGGTCCAATATGGTGGACATAAACGAAGGGAAAGGGTAAAATAATTACAAGGTTTTTATTACATGGCATCACCAGCGACTTTAGCCATCAAGGGGGTGGCAGCACATGCATTGGATGCCAAATGCAAAGAGGCAGAGGATAGTCTACGTGATGACTCGGAGGTGAAGGGCGAAAGGGCTTCTCTAGCATCCAGAATCTATGGGCAGCATGTCAGTAAATTAGGCTATAAATCAACTGAAAATAAGACTTACTCTCTTGGCGAGACGAGCTACACACTTGTCAGTGGCAACCACTTCCCAGGCAAACTCCACCTTGTAAGCCAGCTTGATACATTTGGCCAAATGCTTGGATTCGACTTCGCCCATGCCCACATACTCTTCTTCAGCAGTATAAGGAATGATGTCCTTGTTGTTGCCCAATGTATGTTGCACCCATCTAAGAACAAGCTGCTTGGTTGTATCCAGATCAATGACAGAAGGAGCAACAGGAGCCTTGATTTCAAAGGGAGTGGACACAGCCATCACATTGTGCTTGTTGTCATGTTGATATCTAAACTCGTACTTGCCCACCTTCCAAGGTAACTGAGACGCGCCAAATGTAACTACACCTTGGGTCAAAGCAGGTGTTTCGGGAGGGAAGATGGTATCGCCAGACTCGGCATGTTTAGCAGCATTCGTCCAATGCCATAAACCACGAGAACTGATGTTGGTGATGTGTTTGCTCTTGTTGGCACCGACTTCAAAGATACCAATCCAATCTTGCGAGCCATGGTTTTCGGGCGCTGTCCATTCTACAGTGATGGGTTGGCCCATTTCGAATACATGGCTCTCGGTGCTGTTACTGGTCAACTTGACAGAGTATTTGGACAGGTCATATGTGCTGATATCGCTTGCTGTCAATGGAATAACGCGCGAACGAGATGTCTCGAGCAGTTGCTTTGTCTCTGATAAGACTTCTTGCAAACGAGGACGTGCGGCATCCACAATGTCTCCAACAGCATCTTTGGTCTCTTCCACCGCCTTTTCTACCTTCTCGACAGTCTCCTTGACAATGCGCTCCACATTCTGAGTGCTGTCTTGATTCTCGCGAATAAGTTTGGCAATTTCTTGCTGAAGCTTCTCGGGGATGGTCTTGGGAATAGCAATAGCAGCAGACTTGAGTGTCTTTGTGAGGCCTGCTTCTTTACGGATTTGGTCTCCATAGAGTTTGCGCATGTGAGGACTGTATAGTCAAAAAGTCAGTATTCATGCCATAGATCACGCACAAGCACTACTTACTCTTCCACGTATTGAAGAAACAAGACGTTACAGATTTGAGAGAACAAAGCCAAGGCAAAGATGGTACCATTGTTGGCAATCAGTGTCATACCCCAGAAGGCAGCGTGGCCCATGATCTTTTCAGGGTTGTTCAAGAATCTGTAGATACCGGTATACAGTAGTTCAGACTGATGGTCGTCCATGAAGAAATCGCCATAGAACCAGCCAAAATCACCAATGACCTCATGGATAGAGACAGATGTCCAGATATGAAGAGAGACAAAGGTGAGGCCAAGCGTGTGTCTGAGCAAGGTGGTACCGTAAGCCCAGTTATCGGGCAATGTGTATGTTTTCCAGCAAGCAATAAAGAAGGTGACATAGGTCATACATAATGTGAGGTTGTAGATACTAAACATCACCTCGACTCCATTAGCCAAAACGCAATCAACATGCTGTCTATATGCACGCTTACCTTTTCCAGTTCTGAAATGCTTCTTGCACACTGCCGCCCCATTTGATGAAATGGCGGGTAAAGAACTTGTTGTTGGATTGAGAGCGAAGGATAGCACCGTTACCGAGAGAATGAATAGCACGCCAAGAGAAGGCTTGCACGATTGAAATGACAATGCCAATCTTACCGGGAATCAAGAGAGGTGTGATGATGGCGTATGCCACCAACATGGCAGCGACGAAATCAGTGGCTCTGAACAGGTCAAAGTTCTTGAAGACAATGAGATCTCTGGTGTAACTGTAGATGGCGGAAGTAGTGGTGCTGGTAGCATCCTCGGCGGCAGACAAGGAGGAGGAAGGACGCTTCAGAGCAGGTGGTGGGTTGTAGATTTTATCAATGTCTAGCAAAACAAGGCGTGAGTGATGCCATCATGTAAGCACCGCATTTAGACGCACTTACGAGGTGTTTCAACCAAAATGAGGAATGCAAACTGAAGGGCATGAGCAGCAATACTGACAAACAAAACTGTATAGCTTGCACACAACAAAGAGATGCCGTAATATCCAAAATAGCCAATAGAGTACATGGGATGAGGTGCCATCTCAAACACACCGTCGAATGTGAGCGATTGCTCGATCAAGAAGAAGAAATCACCCCAGTCTATGGAAATTGCATATAAATTGTTACTATAAGTCGAGTTACACCGTAAACAAACAACACTTACACCAAGCAAAGTCCTTGACGACTCTTTGCGCATCAATCTTGACCCAAATGTTGAATACAATCAAAAAGATGCCGCCCAGCCATCTCAGGGTGTCGCCCAAAAAGATGGAGGACTGTGGCGATGTGTTGAACCAAGACAGAGCAAAGCAGACATAGGTGGTAAAGTCGTTCATCAGGATCAAGTCTACTAATTGTCTGTACAACATCCAGGTATTATATTCAATAGGAGCCGTCTATATAAATAGTTTCTTTTTGAGTATCGCTGGCATTATTATGCTAAATACAACTTACAGCAAAATCATAATCATCGCCCATCTTGATACTCAATTGGTGTTGAAGCCAATGGTATGCCTTGGGATTTGCCTCACGATCAAAGAGATGGTACTTTTTGGCCATGCGAACCAGGCCCCGGCTATCAGATTGGTATTTAAGCAAGACGCCTAGACCAGCATTGTAAGCCAAGCGCCAAAAGAAGAAGATGAAGATGAACAGTGGACGCTTAATCCAGGACGGCAGAAAGAAGAAGAGGCCAATCTGAAATGCCATGGTGCCCAATGTGATCCAGTCAAACACTCCCTTCTTTTGCTTGGGATTCAGGAGATTGGCAACCATCTCGCGGGTGAGAGGTACTCGAAAAACTGGCGTATAACTAGAGTGAGCCTTTTTATGACACTTTGGAAGCAAATCAAGGCCGTACCTTTGCCATCAGGGGTTTTTCCATAAGAGTATCGCATGTCCTTTTTAATGTCACCAAGGTACTCATCGTTGACCGAGGAAGACGACATGGTATCGCTACTGGTGTCGTCCTCAATGGTGGTCTTTGTGTCTCTGCGACGTATCTCGTACTCCATCCTCAATGGTGTGTTATTTTGTTGAAAAAATAAGTAAAGAGAAAGGAAAAGAAGAGAAGAAATACAAAAATGTCAAGCGTGCCTTTCATCATCAAATTGATGGATCACGGACAGCAAGTGAAGGCTGGTGTGTATGTGCGCACGTGAATATAGCAGTCAGTCTATCTACAAGCAGAGACAGTGAGAGCGACGCAATGAGAACAGCAAGAAAATAGATGGGGTCTTTTTGTCCATGGTAACACTACAGCACTGGATATCACTCATTACCTATGGATCTAGAGCCAATCAATCCCAAACAAGTTTTTTAGGTTTTATTGTAGGGCAAATGTATGCGGACCACCAAAAATAGTGCTGTAAGATCCGTTAGAACAGCCAAGCAGATGAACTGGTATTTGGCAATCGAAATGACTAGCATCTATCTGCGAAGCAGCATGGTGGTATTGATGAAATTTGTCTTGAAAGGTGGGCTCATTTGCATTTGAGGCGCCGGTAGTGATCAGTTCAATTTTGAGGTAATATTGCAGCTTCACTACACAAAGAGATGAGCAGTAGTAGTTAGTATGTGTGGCATGAGCATCATTGTCTGTGTTGAGTGATCGCACTTACTGGCCGATGTTTGAAACTCTGGGGATTCGCCCGTTGGCACAGCTAATGAGAATGAAACCCTCTTATCATACCTACAAAAGGCATGATGGCCAGCATGTCGTTTTCTTGACACACGAGCTATATACTGTGGCTGTCTCAAAGCAATAAACTCATCTACCACTTCATGGCTCTCCAAATAGATCGAAATCTGTATATTTGTATATGCGTGTCATCAGACTCAATGTTTATGTTGTTTTGCTCGAGTGGAGGAGTGTTACCTGAACTGTTGGTATGACAGCACCCTCGAAATCAATGATGCCCTGAATAGGTTCTCCCAATCTAAACAATGTCTTGATGAGATGAAGTTGTGCTACTCTTTGATTGTTTTTACAAATATCAAAAGTGGCTAATTTTCTTTGAGTAAAATGTTGTAATCATCTGCTTATATCGAATATTACCTTGTTTGCTTGTATTTGTAATACGAGATATAGTTTGTTGGCATGATTTGCTATATATCTTGTCTTGCTTTTCTTCTTCGTCATGCTCATACAGGTCGTTTTGCTTTTGCATGATCTCATCAATCGATGTCTTTGCTGCTGTTTTCTCTAGCAATCCTTCAATGTACTCTTTAAACTCCTGACGGCATTTCTTATTGTCTATGAAGCAAGGGGTGAGTTTACTGTATTGTGGTGGGGAGAATAGCCTGGCAGCAATTACCAGATGCTGACTTGGTTGAGATGGGGTTCTTTTGAGAACTAGCGCCATCTATAGATGAACAACAAGATGATGATTTCATGGGAATAGTGGTAATAATAGCTTGATCCGTGTAATTAATTTCAGGACACATTAGGTCATAAATTGGTCTGCTTCCATCCTCTATAATACGATCATCACGATAAGGTTTAGTATATCCGCACCCAAGCAACACTGCTCCAAATAGACGTTACCAGAAACATGATTTAATACACGGAATGGGATTTGTACAACATGGCCTTGTTGTGCACCGACCGATTTTTTTGCTGCTGAAAAAGAAGGAGCAGATCTTTGGGAGCCTATCACAAGATAATAGTTGAATCGAATGGATTTCCCCCTATAGCTTGGTGGTATAGTTTTTGGTAGCTTGAGCTTATAAGAATCTACGTTGTATGTTGGTATCTGCCATTGCATTTTTTTTTCAAGCCTACTGCTTACATTTCACTGTTTCCCCTGGAGATAAATTCAGGTCCACAAACAAGATGGATGGTGGGGTAGAAAAGACAGGTGTACTTTGAGATTCTAATATATATTGTTAATGCAACTTGCTACTATGGCATTTATACTGCCATCATATACAGTACCTCGCTTGTTATACGATGATTCAAATTTCTTCATCAACATTCCCCCTCCACCTCTTCCCACAGTCGACACACCACCAAACGGATGATACATAGTTTTACTCTTCAATAACGCAAATTTGCTGGGATCCAGCATCTTGGGATCAGACACAAACTGTCCAACTACTTGTGCAAATCCCCATAGCAAATGCTCTGAATGGCTCTGTTGTTGTATAAAGGAAGACGATCTATAAATGGGCGTCGATAATCGATACAGTTGATTAGGTTGACGACGCGATGTTACAGGTCGAATATGTGAGGCGTTGGAGTCAATGGAACTTCGTCTACTGGATGAATACAAAGATTGTGTATCTACGCTTTCATTCTCATCATCACCTAGTTCGATTGTTTGATCTGATAGAATGCCTTCTTGAATGAATCGCTGTGTGTC
Organism: Mucor lusitanicus; assembly: GCA_010203745.1. Classification (NCBI taxonomy): domain Eukaryota; kingdom Fungi; phylum Mucoromycota; class Mucoromycetes; order Mucorales; family Mucoraceae; genus Mucor; species Mucor lusitanicus. Next base: position 641,363 of record JAAECE010000009.1, on the reverse strand, counting down.
TATATCGTGTCTGTGTTAATCCATCAGCTCAAGCGCATGGATTCCTTTCACTTACCTTTGGTTTCTTCCCATTTCTTTGTCTGTGGTAAAGATTCAGGCTCTTTTGTTGCCACTGCAGTAGATCCGGTAAGATATGAATAGGTTGAGGAGGCTAGTGAGCTTAAAGACATTCTGCGCGAAGGTGGGTTTGCTATTGTCAAATTTTCTACCTCCCACAATGTGGGGTTTGGATTATTGTTGATCAGATCAAGCGATGAATAAGATTTTGCTTTTGCGTGCTTCTGGCGTTCAACAAGTCCATTTGAATGCAATGATGATGATTGTTGCTGGTTGGTAAAGGATATGGTACAAGATAACGTTTCGCCTGCATAAAAAACGGCCCCCTGAGAAAAAGTAGTTGTTACTTTGTTTTGTCCAGGAGCAAGTGTGAGTATGATTGCATTGTGTCATTATTCATGTATGAATCATTAAGTCTTACACACCAGTAATGTTGTTCATACGAGTATAGCAGTTAATCGTTGTAGATAGACAAAGAAGAAAGGTAATAGTTGTAGTCTCCTTTTTCTGCTGGTCTGGATATAGTCGCGCGTCCTCTAATTTTTCATGATACAATCACGATTAAAGGATAGAGGTACACAAGCGTGTAACCTGTGTTACCATACTAGGGTTCAGCTTTCCTAAGGGGATTTGTTCAATTGTTTATCCAAAATTATCATAATTTTGTATAAATACCTATTTGTGGTGCTAAACAATAATAATTGACATACAATAGCATTATGACAAACTGTTTTTTTTTTTTTTAATAAATTCTCGGTGATAGGTTGATACAAGTATTTAATTTGTACAACTACTGCAACACCACTATCAATCAACAAGAAGAGCGAGACCATCATGATTTTTCTACAACACATGCATCTTTCTTATAAATTCTGCGTGCAAGTTGTCTCGTAATGCAACTGTATTCATTTTTACAAGTTATCTATAAATCAAAGCTCATTACAAAGTATGTTTACTAACCAAAAATCCAGACCTATAATGTGAGACCTTGGTTGAAATGATCATTTATTTTCTCTGAGCTGTTTCAAAATTTGAGCCAATAAGATCGCTTAAAAGCTAGTTTAAACGCCGCTGACCCTAGAAAATTTTTGCGAGGGTTTCCCTATGTTTTTTGGTTAGGCGGACTTTTAAACATTGCCAAATACAATAATTTAGCAATTTCATCATCAAAATCCCCTAAAATGCCAGAATATGCCTTACTACACACCCCAGCTTATAGTGCAAACAGTTGAGACTCTCAGTTAGCACCAAGTAAGTGATACCAATAAAGTGAGGGTAGCCTATCTACCCCCTAGCCTCTGAATCAAATCTAGTTGTGCTTCAACGATAGGCGTATCCACATAACGAAAAAAGAGGGTTATGGCTCAAAGAACCATGAAAAGTGGGAAAAGTAACAAAAGGGCATCACTAGAATGTGATGAAGAACAACAGAAACATTGCAATACAGTTACATACAAAAAGATAACATGCAATGAGTATCATCAAAATGACGAGTACAAGAAAAAAAAAAGTAGTAGAAAAAAGTATCGTGATTGCCTCATACGAAGCAAGGACACTAATGCCACCACCAATATTATAAAAGAAGAAGTACACTTCTTGAAGAACAAAAAGAATGCAAGGCTGCTCCAAGATAGAGCAGCACTGCCAGCGATACAATGCATCAAAAGATACACCATAGCACTGTGGTACAGCAACCGAAAAATAGTTGCGTGCAGAAAAAGGGGAAAGAATAAATCGCAATAGAGCAAACAACTAACGAATGCACAGTATCACGAGATGGAATGCAGTAATAGGTTAAATGAATGTAATTCATGGCAACCAAAGAAGTGGAATATACAAACCAAATACAAACTAAACACAAACAACAATATATTGTAGCAAACTGGCCTAAGATAAACTGTGTAATTAGTATTCCTGTATATTGTACCGCAAAAGGTGGCTCTTATTGGCTGATACCTACTGTAACAAACTTCCAAGGTGTCGTCTTAGGTACTGGTGGTTGCAAAGACAAGCTTCTTTGGGCAAACGTAGTGTTGTATTCCATCAATAATAATAAAAAGTGTATGGTTTAATAGAAACAGTGCAGTGCAAAAATAGTGCGAGAAAAAATAAAATAAAAAAAAAAACGCGCTACTGAGGGTGACTGCAGTCAATAGGCTGCCGCAGCACAGAGCACACAGAATTTGAATGACGTGTACAATGAACATTTTGCACTGTGGTGACTGCACCCAAATGATTTTTTTGCGATGATTTTTTTGAATCAATATCGAGATAATTTGACATTTGTAAACATTTTTGTTAAAATTAGCTATATAAAGTGTGCTCAGGGCATAGTACTTTCTAATAAACTTAAGGGGAGAATTGGAAGGCGCATTCAATGGTGTAAATTTTAAAGCACTTTAAAAATGAAGAGATAAAGAATTTTTCGAAAATATAAAAAGCAGTTTTTCCAGGAAAAGTCGAGATTTAGCATATACAACCTTGAAAACAGCAGTTGCACAGGTTACCCTACATCTGTGCGGTCATTTTGACTTAATATATATCATAGTAAAAAGTGTCGTTTTCATGTCTAAAATTGCGATTGTTTGATTTTTAACAAAAACCATGAGTGGTACCTCATGAAAAAAAGGTGAATTTTCGACGATTTAGATCGATCGAAAAAAATTCAAGATAAAGGTCCAGGATGTAAATGGTGATCAATAGCAATCATTTGGCACTATTCCAAGCATCTAAAGGGGCTTGGAAGACGAGATATTAAGGGTTTAATTGTGACAATTTATCTGGGAGAACTGCCTTTCATGGCCTGTGAATCCATGGCAATTGATGCTACGGACCTCATCAAGACATTAAACAATTAGTATTTTCTTGGAATACAGACTTAAGACAATAATACAGAAATTAATATACAGTAAACTTAATGTATTCTTTACTTAAGAAACCCTTGGCAATTCTGAAATTTTCACAAGCAATGCCTCAATAATGCAGCTTTTAACGAGCTACCAACTATTGAAATTAAGTACTGTCATATGCTGAGCATTTCAGTTCTTTGTGAATTAGATTTGAAGCTACCGTAGAATAGCCACATATAGTATAAGTAATAATACTTTATCATTAGAGACAACTAACAATAGTATTTCAGGACGTTAGACACAGCCATCATTGAGGAGTTAAAGCCCAAAATGGAACAGCATAATGATGCCATGCTTCTCGATGACAAGGTGTATATTGAAATGCGATAACTCCTTCAAGTCCCCAAAGCATATTGCCAAAATTGAGGATGATGGTAGTGTATTCACTACCGCATTATTGTTTGCCGTGACAAATGAGTACCAAGACATCAACCACCACCAGGTTCTAGTAGTCCCTTCAAGTCCCTTATACTTACCTAAAACGCTTATTATTACAAAAAATCAAGAAAGAGTACGAACTTTACGGACATAAGAAGCAAGTAGCTTTTTTTTACTGATAACGTGCAAAGTGATAAGCAGTTTTTGGGAGGGTATCTTTGGCTCTTTGAAGGTCATTCAAATGGAGTCTCGCCAGTAAAAAAACACAAGCGTCAATGCAAGTCCGTCATTCCTCAGATTGCCAGATGATGTGCGAACGGAATGTATCAATTGTGATGTAGGGTTAGTTGTTGAAAAGATGAAAGACCTGAATGAAAAACTAGCCGTCGCGAAAAACGCTGGCAGGCCCTCAGTTATTGGACTTGATACCGAGTGGAATGACAACGAGAACCCAAGACATGATCAAGTTGATGTCATTCCGATTGCTCATGACAATACCGTAAGCGTTTTACATATTGACAGATCCTGGTCCACACTGCCGAAGGAGCTTGTGGATGTGCTTGTAAATGTTGATATTACAAAGGTTGGAAGAAGCGTTGGCGTTGGTTTCTCTCGTCTCAACAATCGGTTTGGAATTGAATGCAAAACGAAGTTGGAGCTAGGGTCATTCTGCTCTGCACGGCAGTTGATCTCAAATGGCACAATGCCATTGTCATACATTTAGCTAAGTGCTCTTGGCGCTCCTCTAGATAAAGGTTCTCAAAGAAGTCCATGGAATATGGATGATTTCTTACCAGATCTTCTAAATCATGCCGCAATTGATGATGATGACGCTTGAGATGATTTGGCCATCTAAATAAGTATGATACTGTTGGGAATTACCAGCCTCCTGTTGGTACTCGTGTGTCTCCCACTTATTTAGTTAGTTCTTTTGTTGATGTGAAGCCCCCACAAAACAGCCAAGATGCTGTCTATAGCGTAATTGTATTCATTGATAGCGCAACAACTGTAAAAATTACAAAAGTAAATGTTCTTCTTCGGTATTTTGCAAATGGTGTTACTTTGCAAATATATGCTAAGACACCGTTTCAGATGAGCTTCCTGTAGCTCATCTCGTTACGGCTCTTCCATCACCTTCCGAAGAAACAGTCTTAAGTTTATCCGCTGCTAATCCTGCTGCTATCTAAAATCCTCTAGTATCCACCACCACGCTGCTTGTGAGCAATTATTCGATACTGTCCTTAAGTCAGAAATTCAAAGAAAGATGCAAGAAATTTTTGGTGATGCTTTATTAGTAGACAGCAGGGTTGACAAGAAGAAGACTGAAGTTATTAATCGTTAACAAAAATTTGCCTGGTATAACGCCGATTCCATAATTGCCTTTACTCGTGTTGTCATGAAAGACATTTTTCACCTTATGGACAACATGATCAACAAGAAGCCATACAAGAGGCACACCTTGTATAACAAGAAATTCACCATAAAGTTCAGTGATAGCTTATCCACCATTGATCAATGGGACAAAGAAAAAAAGGGCATCATCGATGCGTTGGAAAACGAAAAACGCATAAAAAAATCAATTTTTACCCATATATTATACCTCCTGGGATCCCGAAATGAAATATGATTATGCGTGGTTGTACAGTAGAAAGAAGTAAGAAAAAATGTGTCTGCTCCTGTGGTGCTAATTCGTCTTTTGAAAGCACTATTTCTCTCTTACGGCCCTCTCAAGTGCGTCAAGTATTATAGAAAGATGACCCTATTCGATAAAAAGTGTTGGGAACAACCGGCTGCTGTTCTGAGAACAATACAGTTAGCGCATGTGTCCTATCCCCAAGATGTACAATTATACATTAAAACCGGAAAATTGAACAATCTCAAGCTGACATTTTGCAAATGCATACGTCGAACGAACTCTTCCGAAGAAGAAGGTTGAGTTCATCAGAAGAACTTGACTCACAAGTTTGGTTCTTTTGGCGTTATTAGTCTAGAGCTGATGACTAATGCGATGCTTCTTCCTGAATACAACATGTTGAGGCATAATACAGATAAGGGCTTAAAAAACAGGCATTCAGTCATTATAATAACCCTTGGCTAGTTCAGCAAATTAATCTTTTGCTTCAAAAAATGTGGTTTGATACTGACACAAACGACAACATCGCTTCGTTTGTTAATAATTTGGAGTACTGTAATTCTGGTGAGCTCTTCAGGAATGCATTAAAGGTGCAACAGTACTAACTTCTGCAAGGTGCAAAGCCACAGTATGCAGCTTTGAATATAGTGTTTTCCAACAAGTCATCTGTCGATCTGTTAGCACTAGAAATCTGAATAATTAACAGCCTTCCACATGAATTTTGACAAGATCAGAGCTCAAAATTAAATTATCTATCTTGAAAATCGTCGATTTTTTATCGACAACGAGTCTAGACAATTAGATTCTGACCACAAAGTCGCGTTCCTTGCAGAATTTGACATAAGTACATGTTTATTTCATCATAAGCCAGATGGTTGACATTTGAAGACTGTGATTAATTTTATACTACTCCAACAACAGTAATATTATTATGATGCAAAATTTTAATTTTGGCTGTTATAATCAGGCTTAAATTCATTCAAACCTCTTTTTTTTTAGGATAGTAGATGTATTTGATCAAGTCTAGTACTTATGGTGGTATCGTGTGTAGTTACCTTAAGCCATTTGTACCATGCATTTTGAATGTTTAATCGTGCTTTTCTCATTTCAATTACATTTTTAGTTTCAATACGAATGCTTTATTTCTCTGAGCTGTCTCCAAATTTGACCCGATAAAATCGCTTAAAAAGCTAATTTATACGCCGCGGACTTTGAAAATTTTTGCCATAGTTCTCCCTTGTTTTTTTGTTAGGCGGAATTTTGAACACAGCCGAATACACAGCCGAATACACTAGTATTAAGCTACGTTATCATCAAAAACCCCTAAAATGCCAGAATATGCCTTACTACACACCGCAGCTGATAGCGCAAATGCTTGAGACTCTCAGTTAGCACCAAGTAAGTGATACCAATAAAGTGAGGGCAGCCTATCTACCCTCAGCCTCTGAATCAAATCTAGTGGTGCTTCAACGATAGGCTTATCCACACAACGAAAAAGAGGGTTATGGCTCAAAGAACCATGAAAAGTAGTGGGAAAAGTAACAAAAGGGCATCACTAGAATGTGATAAAGAACAGAAGCATTGCATTAGAGTTACATACAGAAAGGTAACATGCAATGTGTAACATCAAAATGATGAATGCAAGAAAAAAAAAGTAGTAGAAAAAACTATCGTAGCTGCCTCATACGAAGCAAGAATACCACCAGTACTACAGAAGAAGTAATACTTGAAGAACAAAAAGAATGCAAGACTATTCCACAACAATAGAGCAGCACTGCCAGCGATACAATGCATCAAAAGATACACCATAGCACTGTAGTACAGCTACAGAAAAATAGTTGCGTGCAGCAGAAAAAAAGGGTGAAAGAACAAATCGCAATAGAGCAAACTAAAGAAGAATGCACAGTATCACGAGAAAGAAAGTAGTAAAAGGGTTGAATGAATGTAATCCATGGCAACCAAAAAAGCGGAATATACAAACCAAATACAAACCAAACACAATCAATATATTGCAACGAACTGGTCTGAAATGAACAGTATAATTAGTATTACTACTGTATATTGTATCGCGAAAGGTGGCTCTTATCGGCTGATACCTACTGTAACAAACTTGAAAGGTGTCGTCTCGAGTACTGGTGGTTGCAAAGGCACGCTTCTTTTGGCAAAAGTGGTGTTGTATTCAATCAACAGTAATAAAAAGTATATGGTTTAATAGAAACAGTGCAGTGCAAAAACAGTGTGGAAACGGGGGCGTGAAAAAAAAAAAGCGCGTTGCTGAGGGTGACTGCAGTCAATAGGCTGCCGCAGCACAGAGCACACAGAATTTGAATGACGTGTACAATGAACATTTTGCACTGTGGTGACTGTACCCAAATGATTTTTTTGCAGTGAATTTTTTTAATCAATATCGACCTGATTTGACATTTGTAAACATTTTTGTTAAAATTAGCTACATAAAGTGTGCTCAGTGTATACTACTTTCTAATAAACTTAAGAGGAGAATTTCAAAGCGCATTCAATGGTGTCAATTTTAAAATATTTGTAAAATGAAAAGATAGAGAATTTCGAGAAAATGTAAAAAGCAGTTTTTCCAGGAAAAGTCGAGATTTAGCATATGCAACGTTCAAAATAGCAGTTGCACAGGGTACGCTACATCTGTGCGGTCATTTTGATGTAATATATATCATAGTAAAAAGTGTCGTTTTCGTGTCTAAAATTGCGATTGTTTGATTTTCAATAAAAACCATGAGGGGTACCTCATGAAAAAATGTGAATTTTCGACGATTGGGATCGACCCAAAAAAAACAAGATAAAGGTCCAGGATGTAAATGGTAATCGATAGCAATCATTTGGCACTATTCCGAGCATCTAGAACGGCTTAGAAGACAAGATATTGAAGGCTGAATTCGGGTGTTTTGGCTGGAAAAAGTACCTTTGGTGCCATGTAGATCTACAAAAACTAACGCTATAAGTCTGATCCAGACTTCAAACAATTGGTATCTTTTGCGACTATACGCTGGTTACCATCAGACAAAGAACAATGAAAATTTTGTGTATGTTTTACTTTAAGAACGCTCAGAAATACCAAAAGCACCGCTTATTATCGTGTTTCAATGCAGCTTCTACTACTAATGACCTATGCCTATAGAAAGTAGTGCAATCTGTTATATCAAAGAGTCGCTCAAGGTCTCACATCAACTGTCTTGGTCTATTCTTGGGGTTTCGTGTGTAAATCATGCTAATCATGATTTACATCAATAACTGGGTAGATAGTAAAACCAATTGTATTATAGTTCGTCATTATGCTAGAAACCCTAGCATAATGTAAAGTATATAAATGTATCCAGAGGATGCATTACTAATAAAAGTGCAATTCTTTGGCAGATTTATTCTTACTGTATTTTGACATAACACAATCTGCTATGCATTTCAATTCTTTGTATATCAAATGCACAATTTGTTGGGCAGTCGTTGTGTACAGTAAAAGTCCTCACTACATAATAATAATAGAAAGGATGGATCTAGAGGTTGGAATCGGGTATAATAATCAACACTCCACTGTTGAACTACAAGAATCGTTTAATTTATGTACACTTAATGTAGCCACTGAAAGTTTGTTTATATGCTTATGACAGCCTCAGAATAAGTATACAACAGTGCTAATATGAATCCTCCAACAGTCGTCATATACGGCATGATGAGAGCACGCTTTGTCGTATTTCGTCCAACGCCCAAAACAAGCGTTCAACCTGTGCCACTCTTGATCAAAGCATGCTAGATCCAGGCGGTTTGGAATAAAATGTTGCCCAACGCCCCCCTCTATCAGCCTGCTACTAGTAGACACTCGTAACTAACGGCTTTTCTTATGGATTTTGTCAAACCCAGTGCTCAAGATTGATTTATTCTTGAAAATTGCATGAGGTTTTCAACCCATTTGCTAGTACCATTTTAATTTTACAGATGTGCAACGTAAAATTGAAATGGTAAGGTCGTCCCTGAACATTGATTCGCTGTGAGTTCTTGGTTCTAAACTTTCCAAACATGCGTGTGTATAGAGCTTCGCGATCAATCAAGCTGTCTTGTTAATTTCAGCTGTGAAAAAGAGTTTAATTGCACAGGTTATGTGAATATATCGATTCAACTGTCAGATTCTGAATCATTTTAATGGATAGACGCTTGAGAATTCATAATTCAACAAATAAAGTGTTATTTTAAATGCATTTGCAGTTGATCAGACCAAAGCTTTGGGGCTATTTTCATGCTGGCCCCTTGGGTAGATCGTGCTATGTATGGTAAATGATGATGTACGCTCACTTGATAGTAGAAGCTAGATAAGTTTGAATTATATCGCATTGTTGTGCTATAGGCCCTATCATAAGGAAAAATACAAACAAATGCGTCCTTTGCTTGCATTGCTCACTGTAATGATTCATATTGTATATGTCTCCATCGGCATGATTGAAACATCAAATTGAAATAGGTATATGTATATAGCTCTTCGTTTGACAGTTGTTGGACTATGATGAAAATACCTGTCATTACAGACATTCTATACGTATGGTATACGTTCACAATTTGCCAGCAGACAGGACATAATTTTAATCAGATCTCTGACTATCACCATGAAGAAACGAGATGCGGTACTGATCTTACTCGTCAGAACTCTGAAATTGTAGTGATCTTTTTACGAAGCATCTCTTATAACGATATTATGCAATCCGAATATTATTCCATTCTGCGTACATGTAAAACTGGATAGCCAAAATAGCATTAGTTGTATCGTCTCTGACATGAGGTATGTGAGAGGTGGTAGATGCTTTCATTCAAGTTTGCAAAATCACTTTTGAATTACATTTTGTGCTTGATCGCAGCTTAATAAAGTTTGAAAACGATCTACGTTGCCCACTTCGTCCTAAATAGTTATGTCTCCTCTTTTAGGCTTTATCATTTTGAAGCATTGGGGATACATTGAATGAAAATGTAATGTCAATCATATGTAACGCTTAATTTGATGACGTTCCTAATCATTTTATCTGCACTAAATTCTTAAATAATCATCACTGTATGTATGCGTAAATTTGCCAAATTTTTGATGTCATCAAAGACAAATAGAGACTAAAAGCATTATAAATTTGGATCAGTTGGCGCTAAATACCATTGAAACAGCCTCTCTGTAATCTGTGGTAATGACAGGAAAGTCATCGCTTCAACTTGTCTTGCCAGTAGTATCATCACATAATTCCCTGGGCGTTTCAACATACCTTATCAATAGAAGAAAAGATTTCTTCTTGTTAAATGTTGTTGAGGAGAGCACACTCATCTTGATCAAATGATTGGTAAACCGATGTGCGGACGAGCAAATTCTATACAAAAGAATCTAATTAAAAGCCCAAGGGCCTTCTCTAATTACGTCTTTGTGTTCGTTGATCTTACCTCGTTTTTCAAATTTGGCTCAGTTTCTACCATTTGATTGGTACTCTCGAGTGATTTTGTGCATGCCATGTGGAATTTAGGCTCAGTGATCATTTGTCCGCTGCCCGATTCTCACTTTCCTGCTCATCTGATGAAATGGCTCTATCTTTATATACGCATTTGTAAGACCATCAATGTATTGATGCTTCTGCATTAGCAAAATTTATTGTAATAATATATATTAATGACAATTAAATAGTGAAATCGCGTTTAGTGTTTTTTTTTCACATCAAGATGAAAAAGATTAGAAATCAAGCTTAAAGATCCCTTTCGTCAAACCAGAAGATGAAGGGTTCAAAAAGAGGTATACAGGCGATAATTGGATTGAGAATGAATCTTTATTTAGGTCTTGGCGGGGAGATGATTCTTTTGATATTCTTCTTTGTAGCCTTGTGAGCAAAATTATATCCAAATTTGATCTTCCATCCAATAACAAGTCAAGGAGATGCTACGTTGCTTGACAGTTTGTGTACCTGAATACCCAAAGCATTCAAAATGATGTGCTTTGTTTTCTGCTCTCTTCGAAAATGCTACTCCGTGAACAAGATGTCATTGCATTACGTAGATCCATGATGAAATCGTCATATGAATGCTTAAACTTTGGAACTCTCTGATGCCTCTTTGGAAAAAAAATCTAACGCGAGGTCCACTTGCATCATTATTAGAGCAACGCGGGTACACGCAAGTAGCACTTTATATGGCCAGTGTAACGCAATGCCATTTTCCTTTTTTACTGGATTGAGATGTATCATATTTGTCAACCTCTGTATTCAGATGCCGTGCGTGCATATTACATGTATACTCAATATAATTTCAATCAAAGTTCATCCAATCAATTATAACCACAGCATCCATCTGAGTGATTTGCAAAAAGCAAGAGTATAATGCAGCTAATGTAATCTGATTCATTCAGGGGTAATGTATGCAAATCACACTCCGAAGTTAGTGTGTGTGTGCTTGCCAATTTATGTTGAATGAGCTAGTTTGTTCTGGACATCTGGTCTCCTTTTTGCTATATTCTTCATGGCTCGTGCATTTCTGTGAAGGATAACAACATTGAGGTCAAAAACACAATAATGTGATCATGTAAAGACGCCTCTTTATTGTATTACAACATGGCAACAATAAAAAACGTGGCAGTGACCTACGCTTTGTATCTCGAACGGATTTCATTTCTTGCAGGCTTACATTAATTAATTGGTCTTAATTTGCTACCATGTTTAAACACCAAATTTAAATTGACAACAAAATAGATATTTCACGATGCAAAGGCACATTTATGGCAATTTCAGTGCCTGGAGAATGAAAGTGAAAAAGGTAGAATAATTTGACATCCAAATGAAGCGCTTTATCTGATAAAACCAAGATGACAACCATTGCTTATTTGATACCAAAATGCATCTCCAGGAAAGAGACAGACAGGAGATGCAAACAAAAGTAATGAATAGAAAGAGAATATAGAGAAGATGGCATTCTCTTGTGGTACAGGCCAAATTTCTCAACTTGGAAATCGGTATCTCCTTGATATTTATCAAATTTTCGAGTATAAATATGATGTAAAATCTTCAATTTTTCTCCACAAAAAAAAACTCTCTTTCTTCTTTCTCTTTTCTTTTTTTTTTCAACCCTTTTTTTTTTAGCTATTATATTTTTAAGCATCAAATCATAAGAATTGGCAATCATAATCTGTAATTGCAATAAACAATATCCTGCCTAAGCCCAAACATACGAGTACAAATCAAATCACCAACCAAGACATCTATTTATAACAAGAATTCCTCGAATACGTTATGGACATTCGAAATCTACTAAACGACCCTGTTACCGACGAAAAGCCTTTCAGCTGTACCTGGACAGAATGTTCGAAATCGTTCTCTCGTCGTTCCGATCTCTCAAGACACATCCGCATCCATACTGGAGAACGTCCCTATCATTGCAAGTGGCCAACATGTGGAAAGCAGTTTATCCAGAGATCAGCATTGACAGTTCACTATCGCACGCATACGGGAGAGCGCCCTCATGTCTGTGAATATCCAATGTGCGGTAAATCATTCAGCGATGTAAGATTTTGATTGTCTTTGGAAAGTAGGCAGTTTATTAACGATTCTCATACAACAGAGCTCCTCTTTGGCCAGACATCGTCGTACTCATACGGGTAAACGACCCTACGTGTGTTTGTTCACGGATTGCGGCAAATCATTCACTCGTAAAACCACCTTGTCAAGACACCAAAGATGTCATGATCCGAAATGGAAGTCCTACGAGTAAGTATTCGACTAAATTACTCTAATGAAATGAAAGTCTAACCTTTCTTTATAGTATGAACTCTGCATCAACAGCTAAAATGCCTTCTACTACCACTGCCACCGCTCCTACTACTATCACTACTACCTTGACAGTAATAGGACAGCAATCTCCGCTTACTTCCCCCACTTCAAGTAGCTATGATTCCGATGTAGAGTCGCCATTATCATCCCCTACCGAAAGCTTTCATCAATCAAGAAATGGCAGCCATGATTTCATCATGTACAAACCCTTTCCTCCTGTCAATTCAGCCGTTATGATGGCAGACAAGCCAATCTATCGTATTCCTGATTATACCCAGCAATCTACTCCTACTTACTTTCATCAAGAGCAATCTTATAGATATAGTAGCAACAGTAGAGGCAGTATGGATCACCAATACATGTTGTAACAGCGAATTGATGGTTATGACTCACTTGCTCTCCTCAAAGGTCTAGCCAAGTATTGCTCCTTGAAGCGTCGTTATGCGTAGCTTTGATTTCTATTCATACCAACAATCTTATGATTTCTTTATTCCTATTTTCTTTTCTTTAGTATACACACCCTTATGATTTTATTGAACTATAGTCGACCTATATGCCTCTTTTTCATCTATAACTCTATTCCCTATATGCCCTCTTTTATGACTCAATAAAGCAAGCTGAAATGTAACTAATCAATATACCGTACATGGGAATTCAGATAGTCAACAATGTCGGATGTCAATAGGAGCGATGCAGAGTAACGAACAAATGACACATCCTTGTGGCATTTAATACACTAATATGCAGGATGCTCAATACTCCATCAAGGGGCTGGCTGCTCGTTCATTTACTCTTCCTTGCGTCTAAAATAACAATATAGGGCATAATCTGATATTACCACTCATTTCAAAAAAAAAGAAAAAGCTTGATACATCCCTTGAATGTTTGGCCCTAAACCAAATATAATTGTGGAGACCCAAGTGTGCGAGAGCTTATAACGTTACCTAAAGATGATGACCCATGTTTACATAAGTTTATAGCTTGTTGCTTTGAACCAATGTGATCAAACAGGTAATTAATGAGAATGATCTGTCTTTTCATTTGTATCACACATATTTAAGCTATGTATCAAATTGGCCAAATGTGTATCATGATAGCTCACATTACTCAAAAACGAGCGTACTGATCTCTCTCTCTCTCAAATAAGATGCGATTTTAGCAAAATATGTGGCGAAAGATGTCATAAAATGCATTTGTTTACATATCAGGATATGCAAATGCATGAGTTCATTTATAGAACTGGTAAATGCCAAAAGCTATCTTTTTGACAAAATTCATGTAAACCGCTATGCCTTTACAAGAAGTCTTTCTAAGCTTATTTGTAAAGTACCTTTCTAAGCTAAAATCAGCAGTGTAACGTCGGTATTTGTGCACTGATATACGGCTAGGGTGCTTTTGAGGACGGTGAGATTTTCTAAATGTAGCCATGATCTACATCAACCGAAAAATATAGGGAACAAGGATACCCTTCCTGGTAGTCGCTGATCTACCTTTGTGGCAGCGAGAGCCAAGTTGGCTTTTCAAGGACTACAGCTCTTGACGAAATTTCCACTTTCTTGAAACAAATAGCGTGGGGAGCATTCGGCATCAACGCTGTGCGTGCTTTCGAGTCTAAACTCTCATACATTCAAATCAAATGGTTCGTTTGTGTAAGTGGCTTTAAAGTTAATAAAGAAACTTAAAGATTGGAGGTACAAGAACCTGTAATTTACTCAAATACAACCAATGTAATCGAGATCAATATCAATAAACATTTGGAATTAGTTTGTAAAACAACCAAGGCATCCAGCACATGATTGACACATACCACATCAGCTCACTTTTGATTTAGTGTGCGAACCAGGCTTGTAACATTAACGCCTCAAGTGATGTACGGCCAGCAGGACACCTCCATAACTGTTCGGTAGCGGTTTCCGATCCCAATGTGTTCTACATGCTTGCGTACCGGCAACCTTAACTGCGCCTAAATTTTTAGATCTTTCCACTTCCTTGGGTCATCATCATTGCATAAGTTGAAGGATGAGTGCCGAATATTGATGAAAAAGGCTACCGCGATGAAATGAGATGGGAAACATTACCGATCCAGAGAGGTAACGTTGATTATGAGAGAACAATCCTGATGAGGATACTGATCAGATCTTCAACTCCAGACCATCATGAGCGATTTGAGCTCCCATTAAAATGACAGGTCCAGGAGCAGCTTAAAAAAAAGCGTATCGGATAAGCCTCAAGTTTTTCATTTTCTTTTTTAAAATGTAAAAATGTAGACTAGCCTTCGAGCTCAATGGCAGATGGATTAAACTACACATCGAATAGATACGACCGTCTTTTTACTTCGTTCTTATACCCAAGAAGACTATACTTTTGAATCAATGATCGAAACCATTTCAAAAATACAAACGTCTCTCAAAGCATTTGTTATTTAAGATCGAATTAAAGAGAAAACCATCCTTTGCAAACTTTTTCCTCGAATTTATAGCCCTGAGCTGCCAACAGTCCTATGATGTGACCTAGAAAATAAACATGATGGAAAATTTTTTCACCATCCATGTGCTATAATTTGAGCATCTCCAGGAATCCCACCCTGTTTTCTTCTTTTTTCTTCAGAAGAGAGGTGGCAAGCTTATGTATACGGGCAAACATACTAAAAGACTCTGTTCTTTAATCTTACCCGTGGGAAGGTCTGAGGAAAACCGCTAAATGTCTTTGCTGGATAACCTGTGAAAATGGGGGCAGTGCTACCAGAAAATATATCATCTTGGACCGTTAGTACCGTTGAAGGAGCTTGCAAGAGTTTCTGATGGGTTGGTTCGAGTTTGTTTACTGTAATGGCCTGTGGGTGGTAATGCTATGAAGTGCAATACATGAGACCGGTTATACTGGTAACTCAATTCAGACTACTCTGTCTCCTCTCTCTCTCTTTTTAATCTATTTCTCTTTCAATCATTCATTTGATTAAGGGAAATGATTTATTTATATAAACTAAAATGAAAAATTTCGATGGCTAGTCGCTGGCTTTTGGCGAGGGTGTGGACATCTGTACCAAGGAGGGTAATGCTCTAAGGGCTCCAAGACGCAATCGTGGTTGTTACGGAGAGCAAGAGAAGAAGGCCATCAATTTACTTGACTCTAATGAGGTGGACCGTGTTAGAGTGGATTGCAAGCAACACGATGTGATAAAGCTACTTACGAGTTTTTGAAGCAATCAAAATCCAAGTACCTAGAAGCATGCGACATGAAGCTGTAGCGTAGCCCGGTACGAGTGTTGAAAGCTCTGACGGTAGTAGTACAAGAGCATCGTCCCAATGACAGTACCCAAAGATCAGAGACTGAATGAACAACAAGATCTTGAAACCATGAACGATAGGTTGCAGTTAACACCAGCACCAGAGAGACACCATGTAGAGGACCATGGAGAGCACCAATCATTAACCCAAGAGACACCACTGGTTTAAAAAAAAGCCATGTCCAAAGGAGTGATGTTAGGGAAAATACCATTTGGGAAAGAGATGTCATTCACCATTTGCGTGCCTTTCAGTAAACCGCAAGACGCGCAGTGGAAAAGCTATTGTAAACAGAGTATAAATGAGGAGCAAGAGCCCGTATCGTCAAACTACTACATGAAATCAAGCCATCCAGACGTACTGCATCGCAAGAAACAGAAATCCGAAGGACTAGATGGTGTTTGGAGAGTTTTTTGAGCATCAAACTGTGTAAATATCTGCTGAAATGGGCTCGAACATGTTGTGAAAAAGTGGGTAGAATCAGCGCAGATTTGCATAAAAGTACAGTATTAGTTAGGCTTGGATGCCATCTGCTCAATTGAGATACGCTTTTTAGCGCATACAAATGCATAATCGATTTTTTGATATGTTTAGGGTATAGTGTTATAGCTTTAGGATATTGCTATTTGCACAACACAAAGTTACTTCCTATACAACTTTAAAGTTAATTTTGCAAGTTATTGTTAGTTTCGAGTATAAAGCAGTTTCTATGAACTTGCAATATGTCCTCTGTGACAGATACAAGTTGGATTTATGTATTTACCAAGCGTATAACGGATTATACAAATAACGTCTGACTAAATGAAAAATTGACGAAAATGTGATTTCAGATAAAGTTTTAGACCAGTTTTCGACACAGGCACTATAGCAATGGCATTCGCATTAGAAACAGAGTATCTTCTTTCAGAGAATTTATCATAATTGAGATTCTAAAGCACTTTGAGACGAAGATCCAAATTTAAAGTTGTGTAGGAAATAATTTTGCGTTGTGCAAATAGCAATACCCTTTCAGCATCTAACATCCATGTTCAAGCTGATAATAGACATAAAGGCACGCATAGGTCATCTTGTGCCCCTCGTCAACAAATGCCGCAAAAGTTGGTTGCATATGTATAAACGCCTCCTTGAGTGTAAATGAAGCGTGTACTTCATTGTTGTCAATACAATAATCGATCTATAGAGTAAAGAATTACGCCCCTTTTTTGCGTTTAATTAAATGCAGGTGGGCCAGAACAATGAATCGTCCAATTCTTGTTCGAGTCAGGGAGAGGATCGCGTCTCTTTCCTCATGGTTACATGGCATTTGTAAAGTAACACTACTTTAAGGCACACATCCCGAGGCCGAGCTTGTTCCATGATCGTGTAAAACTGGTTCCAGACTATGACATGACATGGCATGCACATTTACTGTAGGCTTTCAGGATTTTCATCATGTGATCTACATTGGTAGCTAATTAAGAATGATGTTCACAACAATCAAAAGCGAAAACCTTGATGCATCTCATTAATTTACAATGTAGGCTTCTGTAATTGCAATATCTGGCAAGAGCAATGAATCCTTGTTTAAAGCACATGTACACGGGGGTATAGCCTTCTAGTACAGGGAGAAGTGCGAGTGTAGCAAAGACATTGATGTGAGGCTGTCATATTCACGAATTGTTTGTGATTAGAATTGGTACTAGTAGGTTTTATTTGTTTTGTAATCAAAAGAGGTCAGGAACCAATATGAAGAGATTGCTTTAATGTAGTAGTAGTAGGTATGTAAAAGTGTATGTGCTGGTTTTTTTTTTGTACAGATGATGGATGGAGATGGTATCGAATTAGGAAAATTGCAGTGCTCCGAGTGGAACATCATCATCGTCGTCGTCCTCTTGTCCATCGTGTTGGTGTACCAATCCTCTCATTGCTTGTGGTACCCGAGGACGAGGTGAGATGCGGCAATTGATATGAATAGGTAATATTTGGACATGCTGGTTTGGTGTCAATGTATATACAATGGTGGATGAACCAAAAGAGGGTCGCTTTCGCTTTTGTTGGAAATGCATCGATGGCAGCTTCTTGGAGCGTTTAGGGCGATACAGCGATCCCAGCTTGTCAGGGTTGAAGGGCACGCGCTTTGATGGAGCAACATAGAGGTGGTTTGTGCTACTTGTGAGGTCTGGAAAGGCCAGCTTCTCCAGGTCATCCCAAAAGTGCCTGACGTGGATCATATCACCCAAACGAGTCAATTTGCTATGGTTAGGTCGGAGCTTCTGACAGGTGGATCGATACAGTGATGCTCGTTGCGAAGATGTAGGGATTGTGTTGTGGATGCAGTGGGATTGGTCATAATAGTTGACCCGGGATCGAATGTCTGTGTCGCGAAAGTGGATTGTGTCCATTGAAATAAGCTTTCTCTTTCTGGAAGACGACAGCGCAGGCAGAGATGTTGAGGAGGACATCCACACCTTGGCCCAGGCTGTGAATTGCGTCAAGAAATTGGAAGCAATTGGGCGAGCTGTATACGACGCACTGTAGCGATGATGCTGGCTGACAAACATTGGGATTTATGAGAAGAGTGTATGGAAAAGAACAAGATGAAATGTGGATATGATTGACTTTTATACTTTTTTCTTTGTGCAATCTGAAAATCAAAAAGCTATTTCTGTCTATTTACACGTTTCTCATTGCAACACATAGAAACCGTCTGTAAAGTGGTATTAATAGAAACTCTTTGGTGTTATTTTTAAATGTGTGATATGTCTGATACGTATTTTTACGTGGAAAAACAAATAAATCGAATTGCAGGGCCATGCTGCATAGTTCTTGATATTTCCAGGTTGCCTCTGCTCAAGGTATGTAGCACAACCAAGCCAGAATAACCAATCATGACATGGTGTATAACGTATAACCAAACGCATTGAGCCAGCCCTGAGGCCGTCATGGTGCAATGCGATCACTTCTGAGTAAAATGACATGATGGCCTATATCCAAGGTTCCGTAAACAGACCCTTCAATAGGGACTCTTGAGCGCAATGAATATACAAATTGCTTTTGTAAAATGCCAATCATTCCAGCCACAGCAGCCTTGTTCAGCAGTTAGGCCGCTGCTTTAAAGCACAGCTTAAATATTCACTGCAGCCATCAAATTTGCCTTTCAAACCCCCAGTCGCATTTTCATCTCAATCGTTAAACCATGTCTAAAGCAGCCAAGGCCACATTGACAGCATCCATCGTATTCTGCTGTGCTTCAGTTTTCGGTGTGCACTATATCCAAAACGAAGAGAAGGAGGTAGAGTACCATTCAGGAATGTATACATCAACTGGAATATAAATCATCTCTTGCAGAATTTAAGAGCTGGTGTGTTGCGTGATGATGAACGCAGAAAGAAGAAGGAGCAACAGACACTCAACATGAGAGAGTTGAAGGAGCAGCAAGAATTGCATGAAGCCTTACTGAAGACACAAGAAGTATCAAATCTACCATCCAGTGAACCTATATCAGAAGACGATTAAGTGGGCATAGTAGTAGTAGATGGCATCAACAAGATCTTTGCGAGACATAACTTATTATGACATGTATCAATATTAAACAAACATTCACTTCATTCTATGCTGTCAAGTCTTTGTCATATTTGTCTATACATAAAGTAGCCATTGTAGCCTGGTGGATCAGATCAGATGTCTCCTGGACTCTATTGTCAGATATAATCTGATGCATCAAGGAATCTGTCTGCTCTTTTCACACACAAATCTACAATGGAAACGAAGACTTATACTGCAATTTATAATGATGAAACAGGTACATGGGCGATACCAATTTTATTCATACAAAAAAAGGGGGTAGAGGATGCCTTCATCAATTTTCATTGATTTAAGCGCTTTCGTCCTTCTGGAAGACATAGGTCAAATGACATTTACCACAGTATTGACGATCCTTGTGCTTGGCCATGAAGACACCAGCACCACAGGTGGCATTAGGACACTCACGACGGAGACGAGTGATCTTACCGGATTCATCGACCTTATACATCTTCAAGATAGCCAACTTGACCTTGGTGCGCTTGTGCTTGATCTTCTTGGGAGTAGTGTAGGTCTTCTTCTTTCTCTTCTTACCACCACCCAACAATTCAGCGTTCAAGTTCAAGGTGTTGTTGTTACCAATACCATAAGCAGAGAGCTCACCGTCAACGAGGGGCTTACCGGCAAAGGACAAGAGTTGAGCATCGGCAGAGAGACCCTCACGCTCTTGGATCATGGACTTGACAACAGCAACAGAAGAGTTGGAAGAGACATCAAGGGCAAGAGTGTTACCCTGGAGAGACTTGACAAAGACTTGCATGTTTAAAATGGATTCAGATAACTCGATTATTTTTCAACAAATATCAATTGTAGTGCAGAAAAAGAATCTATCATTGCGTTGTTAAGCCCATGCCACCTCTCATCTTGTGAGCTTTGTGCAGATACCAACCTTCCTCACTATCTGTTTTAAATGAAAACTGGGAAAGATCAAGAGACATTTGCAAGATTTTGATGGATATATATCTCGTAAAAATTTTTACAGACATCCTTTTAATTGGCCGTAGGATAGGATGACATGGCTTAACCATCCATCACGTGTTTTCTAGCAACCAAAGCTCCTTTTCAAACGGTTGCTCACATCTATGAAATTCAGTCAATGGTAGTACTTTTCACTGTGTAATTCATTGCAATTTTTATCAAGAATGCCATCAGGTTTGTGAAGAGCGGCGAATGGCTGATGACAGGCATCTCAATTTGCTCTACGTGATGTAGGATACGCGAGCAGCGCACAACATAAGAGAGAACACACACCGAAAAGAAAGAGATCTAGAAGTAGAAGTGGCGGTTTAGACAATGACCTCAACTACGTCGACGAAGACAGCGAATTGTCGTCTGGAGATGATGCGTTGATTGCTAGCGATATAGAGGCTCATCCATACGAGTCATCGGGAGCACAGCACACTAGAAAGAGAGGTCGTCCAAAGGCACACTACACGAACGAACGAAGCAAACCTCAGGCATCCACTTCAGCATCAGCAGCACTATCATCGCATAACTACATCCCACCAGCGCTCCCAAGCGGATACGAGAGTGACCACGATCCTTCTGGAGAACTGAAAGTAGACAAGTACGGTCGATTACTAGGAGGTAAATTGAAGCATCGCAGCTGTTGTCCAGTGAACGCTAATGCAAAATCCAACACACAGGTCGCGAATACCGTGTTCCAACATTCACATTGCCAACCAGAGACGATACATTATTCATGTTTTCAAAGGATCCCGCAGCATTACTAGGATTCCGTGATAGTTTTGTGTTTCTCAAAAAGAATGTCAAGCTCATCAAGGTACACATTGACAATACCGAGAAGGGATACCTGGTGGACTCCAACATGCTCAGATCAACATTCCGTACCCGTGAAATTTCAGTGGTAACAGCTCGTTCCGTGTACAAGCAGTTTGGACATCGCATTGTGCGTAAAGGGCGTAAAGGCAGGGACGACTACTATTACACAGATGAGGTAGACGAGGAGGAGGACATGCATTCAGAGGAGGAGCAGATCGCCAAAGATGCAGCAGACAAACCAACGCCCCTACTGCCCTTGATCGAGATTGGAAGAAACAACTTGGCTCACAAGCCCACACCACAAGATGCGCATATCACTGACTTGAACTATTTGCATAATGCTGCTGTTTCGGCTAGACAATTCAACTCGTCCTTGTTTGCGTACCGTCGTGCCAATCCAACAAACTACGACCTGTTGACCAATGTGTATCAAATACCTGCAAATCGACAAACGCTGAGAGACACTGGCTTACTCCTGCCCACGGAAAAGAAGGACGACGCACCCATAACAAACGAACATACCCTCCAAAATACTGCCATCAACAATGGTGGTGTAATGGATGTGAACGCTGGCTTTGTTGGACAACATCAATTGCAACAGCAACAGCAGCAACATGTATAGCTTTTTTTCTATTTTTATTATTAAATTTGTTTGATTATTCTAGTTTATATGCGTGTATGGTTTCCTTCTTTACAATCCCAATGTCTTTCTTGCATTTTCAGCTACAATCTCGTTATAACGTTCACGATCTGTTCTCCAAATTTTCTATAATTTCACGTTTAGGTTATACAAATCACAATATTCCAATAAACACACAACTTACACATGCGTCGATATTAGCACCACTTTCATCATTGGGTTCTACCATCACAGACTGATCAATCACTGCTCACACTGCCCACGGCCAACGTTTGCTTACCTGCCAGCATGCTAACAACACTCAGCAAGATCTTCTCCACACTCTGAACGGGGCTCCATCGCTCTGAACTGCTTTCGTACATGTTGGGATCATCTCCAGGAGGATGCAGAATGGAGATACACACAGTGCCGTTTTGGTATACATTGGGGTGAAAGAAATCGCAGGTGAATCTCATGGTGGGTGGGCTTAAGGGATAGTCTTTGGGAAAGGTGAGTGTTGCTGGGAACAATCCGCCTTCGAAAGGAGTGCCTTCAGGTCCACTATATAAAAGAGAGTTTAATACATGTATCCGCTTGCCGTAGTAGTCTTTTTCTCTCTTTACGCAATAAGGGCTTCCCATTCAAAAAAGTTGTTCTCATCGACAGGGCCTACATGATGGCATGAGCCTTGAGGGTTTCAATAAGCTTCTTTTCAAGAGACAAACCTGCAGTGATACCCTCAGGTGCGTTTAGTGTCAACTCTAAATAGTTTTACGTTGGTCAGTACTTTTTTCTAATTTGAACACGATGTATGCAAGCAATGAATACCTCTGTATTCAGTCATGAGACGTTTCAAAGCTGTTGAGCCTGCAGTTCTGTTGGCATACATGTTGTTGAATTGGCTAGATGAATTATAAAAATAAAGAAAGAAGATAAAGGAAACAAAAAGAATAAAGCGATTCAAGCCAACATTTACATTTCACTACTGCTACTTTTTATGAGCGAATCCTGATTGGCTCTGCAGGTCGAGTTAAAGAAGTGGGAAATCCTATAGTTTACCTGCTACGTGGCGCAAGGCACTCCTAGCAGCAACCACGGAGGACGATACAAGGCCCACTGGTAGACCACGCAGTGATACCAATATGACGCTGAGAAATGACTATAAAACAGGATATGTAATTGATTTAATCACTTGAATAATATGAGATGAACAGCAAAGACTAGTCATCAAAGGAACCAAATTGTCAGTCAGTCTTGTATTTTACATGCTGCTCGGAATCAATATCAATCATCTATCTTTCAGTCAAAGTGCCTCAAAAGCTTATTGCAAATTATAATAAGTATATAGCTATACATCTGAAGGCTATCTAGCAACTCGGTTTTGCAAGCTTGGCGACAAAGCAGCCTTAGTTATCTTCATCAGGGAGGCATTTGGACAGAGCAGCAGCAGCAGCAGCAGCCTGTCAAATTGAATTCCCGTTTTTCATCAAATGCAAGATGGATCAGATTCCGTAAAAAATGGACGCATTTAATCGTTTTTGCAAATAATGGCTAGGTAAAGCGTGATAGGACCCCATGCTTCTTAATACATTTCTAGAGGAATTTTCAAAGCGCATCTAACGAGCATAAAAAAATTAAATGTTTACAACAAGCTTATTGAGCAATTCTTAATAAAAATATGAAATGAGGTTTTCGGGAGAGAAAATGGTAAAATACCCTTATTTCGCTACAACAGCTTTTTTCTATTGCTTAAGTAACATTGCTGTTATTCTAGACCTAAATCTTGGATCTAGAGGAGCATGCTATAATGATATACGCTTTCCTCCGGTTTTCAGATAGAAAATATCGATCCGAATTATAGGAATACCTGTGATTCTACTATTCACCTACCGAAAACGTGTCCAATTATCTAGCTTCCACGACAAAGACTGAAGTGTGGAGGCGGAACACTGCAAAGCTTGTTATAAATCAACAAAATGGGACTCTCTTTCGAATGGTTATTAATAATACGATGAATTGAGAGCTGTCAATTGATGTAGATCTCTAGTCAATGGCGAGAATCTAGGGTAAAAAGGAATGCTGGTTTTAGTAATACTTGACCTTGTAGATTATTAGGTCAAGAATTGATAAAACCTTCAGCATTTGCAACAGGTTTGGTTGCTACTAGAAGGTTCATTTTAGCTTCAAAATAATCGATATGAATCATTGCATGCCGCAGTTATTTTTAAGGTTTTGATGTTCATTAGAAGATCCACTCGTCCTTTATTAGCTAATACTAGTGCTACAAGCATCGGAAATCTCATCTTTGTGATTCATACAAAATCATTCAGGCCTGGATCAGATCAGACTTTATGAAGCATAATTGGACCTCGTCTGATTACTGCTATGAAAGACGCTATATCTGAAATGATGCCCAATGAATTTTCAATATATTTGATAGTATTATACCATTGGTTTTATTCTTTTGCATCTCTGACGAGTATTTGATCTGCTTTTTAGACATGTTTGTCATCAAGTATGTCTTGTTTGTATGTAATTGATGGATCTAGTTACACCAGCAGCAATCACATTGCTGACGATCCTAACTGAATAGATTCAACAGCGTTTGATGTTCTGTCAAAAACAAAGCAAATATCCTGATGAATCGACAACAAGACCTAACATAATCAAGAAAAACGATCCCTGATGCGCTAAAATCTAACTGGAATATGATATCATTTGACATTTCAATTGGATCAGTAATACTAACACTTTTTAAAGTTGGAAGTAGTATAAAAATAGAAAATAACAAATAATCGCTTCTATGTGTGCCTGAGGGCTGGTTTCACATGGATCCCATCTTGTATGTAGTATATAAAGACTTGATTTGATTTCCTTTCATTCTATTTCGCTTCTTCATATTACACTCCAAATCAACAAAATGCCTTTCAAATCATTCGTCTCTGTCCAACTATTAGAGCCAACTATCTTTGTGGAGCCTGTCTCTGATGCTACTTTTGTGATCCGTGGCACCATCAACATCAATTTGCCTAGCTCAACCATTGTGAAATCCATTTCTGTTCGATTCGATGGCAAAATGGAGACCAAGAGTTACATTTCTAGCTCTATGAATGCTGGCGGATTTTCGCAAAAGAAATCTATAGCTCATCGTCGTCTCGTCTTGTATCCTACCACAGAGCAAACTGACGCCCGCTGCCCTCTTGTCTTGGACGCTGGCCTTACACATTACCATTTCGAAATGCAAGTTCCATCGAAGCTGCCTGAAACTGTTGATTGCTCGGACGTCAAGGTGAACTATCATGTCACTGCTGTCATGGAATACGAAAGCAACTTTTTCTTGCGTATGGGCCGTAGTAGTGTAGCCAAGAGTTGTGCCAAACAAGAAGTGTGTATCGTTCGCTTACCACATGGCAATCTTTTGGTGGGTAACAACGCATGCGAAGTCATTGATGATCGTACACATACTTCCGCTTGGCTTCAGTATCAAGTCTTGGTGGACAAGAAGTCCATTTCAATCGGCTCCGAGCTACCCATCACATTTCGTATGCTGCCTACGCGCAAGGAGGTCTCTGTGGATGGTGTCAATGTTCAAATAATGGAACGCCGTGATTTGTTTGGAAAGTCTACTCATACAAGCCATGCAGTGCAGTCCCTTTTACCTGCTGCCACAAATGAAACGAAAATACCTAAAACTGTATTGCCCGAGCTTTGGGAAGGCACAGTTAGATACAACATTCCTGCGGGCAAATCTCTTGTTCATTCAACACTGGCAAACGCCGACTTTGACATCAAGCATACCTTGCTTGTTTCCATGGTTCTCTCAACACCCGGTGGTGTCGCTGGTCGCATGAGAAAGCTGGTGACATTTCAATCCAAAATCGACCTCTTGAATGAAGCTGTGGGTAAGCTGGGATCACTCAAAGTGCCTACCTATGATTCTCCTCCTCCTTTTGATGATTCAACCTTTGTATACGGTGAATATGATCGCAAGTTTACAGACCCAATTTCTTATTGTGATATTAATAACGACGAGCACAACAATTAAGATGAGCATTTAGTAGAGTGGGATACCTTTAATTTAATAATAAATTTAGACGTGAAATGTGAGCATCTTCTTTTACAGTGGGCGTGAAAGAAAAACATGCCAGCTTACATATGGGCATGATCATCTCCTTCTTCATTCTGAAAAATACCAGAAAGAAGGTAATAAAAAGAAGAATAAAGATGCAACTCTCGCTTTCTACTTTGCTGCTTGTCTATATGCTCTTCCCTTCACCTTGTAACTTAAATAGTGTAGTGTATGACGCTTGATAGATTTGATTGATTTGGTTTCGATCAAGTTAGCACTAACTTCATTGCCTTTGCATTGACGCCTAACCTGCTGTATGCCCATTCCAATTTCGATACATAACTTTCAGCATACATATGCTTTCTGTGAAGCCTGGTAACTTATTATCAATCAATTGAATAGTATTTGCTAGATGAACAATTACAGACCATCAAATCAGACATAAATAAGCGCATTGTTGAGTGAGCAGCCTCCAAATGTATTCACCACTGTAAAAATAGCAATTTAAATCGCTCGTATCTTGCCCAAAAAACATAATCTCGGCCTCGGAACAAGTGCAATCGTGTTCTACGACCTCACATTATGTTACGGACCACTTTCCAGCGATTTTTTGGGGAAAGTTTTGATCATCGATTTTTGAGCATTTTGGCCTTGCTCCTGTAAGGGAAAATTTGATGATTTCAAAGAATGGAAGTTTTCACCTCAAAAACGAGGTTTTCTACTATGGTGTTCTTAAGCTCAAAACAACCGTAGAGATGCAAAGAAGTGTGTGTAGCTGTTTTTTAGTCAGTTTACTATGCGTTTTGTAAACATTTCCTCGAAAAAAGTGTTTTGCGTTTTTTGACATTTTCTCTGCACAGAATAAAGAAATCACTATGAAAGTAGCACCATAGGATACCTTGGTCTTTTTTGCATGTACAAGTGTTAAGAAATACCTGTTGCTTATATAATAACATTTTGTGTAATCGCCCCTGAAAGGGTTTCTGATGTCCAGATCTTGGTTTCAGAGGACCAGAAGCAGCTCTGAAATTCAACCCCAGCTTTAGCTGTGGTGGTCTGCCTAAGCAGCTACCTTTTGTGTAAAAGGCATTGTAAAGATATACATACACATGATACGGGATGGCCCCACATTATTCGCCCTGATATTACATTTAACAATCTATACAGTATTTTAGTAACGCCCCAAGTGTTGACGGTTCCTTTAAATACTGAACGATATGCCTATTCAATGTAGCAGCAGTATATACTAAGCAGCGGTGTATGCTAAGCAGCGGTATATGCTAAGCAGGTTCGCCTCTGGCATGATGCAGAGTGAGACGGATGCATCTCAGTTAAAGCACTCATACGCTGGCAGATCCACCCTCACTCTTATTTCAAATGTTGAATTTCGAGTACTAGAAGCTGTTTCAGACCGCCAGAATAGCGTCAACAATTGCCTTGATCTAGTATTAAGTTCTTGACCCCTCTGCTCAACTCTTCGGGATGGTCGAAAAATTGGCCAAAAAGCATGAGGTACCATTTACATGCCGAAAACGTGTCCAATTATCTAGCCTCCACGACAAAACTTGTGGAGGTGGTATGCAAAGCCTGCTGTTATAAATCAACAAAATGGGACTCTCTTTCGAATGATTAGTAATAATACGATGGGTTGAGAGATGTCAGTCGATGTGTGTCTCTCTAGTCAATGGCGAGAACGTAGAGTAAGTAGACGTGTTGATTTTAGTAACCTTTGATTCTCTCTATATATCAAGTCAAGGCTTGCCTTGCTCTAGAAAAAACTTTCGACATTTGGAACGGATCTTGTTCTACCGGTATAGATAATCATTTTATCCGGATTATAGATGCGAAGCATCGCAGTTGTGTTTAGGGTTTTGATGGACACTGGGATCTACTCGTCATTTTTTTTTAGCTTAGCAATAATGTTCCAGCCATTGGAAATATCATCGTTATGATTGATATACGATAATTCAGGCTTGCATCCGATAAGGCCATAGGAAGCGTAATTGAATCTTACTGCTATGAAAGACGGTATGTTTGAAACGAGGCCCAATGGAATTTCCTCAAACCTGCATTGGTGATATTATAGATTTTCGGCCTGCTTTCTAGACATGTTTGTCAGTAAGTGCATCTTGTTTGTATGTAATTGACGGAATCGAGTTACACCAGCAATCCCATGGCTGATGACCTCGACTGAATAGATAGATCTATCAGCATTTCATATTCTGGAAAAACACAAAGCAAGTACCCCTATGAATCGACATCTATCAGGACCTTGGAATACTAGAGATAATCAATTTTGATCCGCTG
The DNA here is from genome assembly GCA_010203745.1 of Mucor lusitanicus. Lineage (NCBI taxonomy): Eukaryota > Fungi > Mucoromycota > Mucoromycetes > Mucorales > Mucoraceae > Mucor > Mucor lusitanicus. Next base: position 612,965 of record JAAECE010000009.1, on the reverse strand, counting down.
AAATTCAACTTGAATATGATGGCATTCAACATATCAACTAAATCAATAGTAGCAACTTTAGAGTTGAAGAGATGCCAAAGGAAGTGTAAAAATAGACAATGGCAACAACCGTTTCTTTCTGTACCTTTAGACAGATTTCACATGAACCCTACCCTGCATGTCGTGTAGTATATAAAGGCTTGATTTGATTTCCTTTCATTCGGTTTTGCTTCTTCATATCATATACTAAAGACCTTAAATCAAAAAAATGACTTTCAAATCATTCATCGCTGTCCAGCTATTAGAGCCAACCCTCTTTGTGGAGCCTGTCTCTGATGCTACTCTTGTAATTCGTGGCACCATCAACATCAACTTGCCTAGCACAACCATTGTGAAATCCATTTCTGTTCAATTCGATGGCAAGATGGCAATCAAGAGCTACCTTTCCAGTTCTACAAATACTGGTGGATTTGCACAGAAGAAATCTATAGCTCACCGTCGTATCGCCTTGTATCCTACCACAGAGCAGCAAACTGACACTCACTGTCCTCTTGTCCTGAACGCTGGCCTTACACATTATCACTTCGAAATGCCGATGCCATCTAAGCTGCCTGAAACTGTTGATTGCTCGGACGTCAAGGTAAACTATCATGTCACTGCTGTCATGGAATACGAAAGCAATTCTCTCCTGCGTGTGGGTCGTAGTAATGCCGCCAAGAGTTGTGGCAAACAAGAAGTGCGTATTGTTCGCTTACCGCATGGCAATCTTTTGGTGGGTAACAATGCATGTGAACTCATTGATTCTGGCACGCATACTTCCGCTTGGCTTCAGTATCGAGTTTTGGTGGACAAGAAGTCTATTTCACTTGGTTCCGAGCTACCCATCACATTTCGTATGATGCCTACTCGTGACAAAATTTCTGTGGAAGGCATCAATGTTCAAATACTAGAGCGTCGTGATGTATTTGGAAAGTCTACTCACACAAACCATACAGTGGAATATCTTTCACCTGCTGCCACGAATGAGACGAAAATACCTAAAGCTACATTGTCCGAGGCTTGGGAAGGCACAATCAGATACAACATTCCTGCGGGCAAATCCCTTGTTCATTCAACGCTGGCAAATGCTGACTTTGACATCAAGCATGCCTTGCTTGTTTCCATGGTTCTCTCGATACCCGGTGGTGGTCTTGGTGGCCGTACGCAAAAATTGGTGACATTTCAATCCAAAATCGACCTTTTGGATCAAGCAGTTGGTAAGCTGGGATCGCTCAAAGTGCCTACATATGATTGCCCTCCTCCATTCGATGATGATTCAACCTTTGTATACAATGAGTATGACGACAAGTATAACGATCCTATTGCTTATTGTGATATTCATGACGACGAGCACAACTACAATGAGCATTAGGTAGAGTGGGATGTACTAGTACCTTCAATTTTGTATGCTTAAATAAATTTGGCTGTAAATTGTGAACACCTTGTTATGATTCTCTTGTAGCCATAAGCACACAAAGAGATTAATCTTGCCAAAAGCTATTCAACCTATAGTCTCGAACCTGCTTTCATACAAAACCGATGCGCACACTGAACACACCTGTTCAAGCATAGCATATACCTCGAAAACTCAGAGAGATCTCTTTCCATTTTTCCATGCTATGTAGGACAAGCCACTTTTAAGCAACCTTTTTGGGGCCAACAATTGGATGGTTGGGAAATGTTTAAGAGGAGGGGAGGGTGGTTAAATAAGTGGATTTTCCTTCCTTGCATTTCTTTTACTTTCTTTCTTTCTTACCTATATACATACTTCTTTTACAATGGGCATCTTTGGTGGATTCAGCAGCAACAACAACAGTGTCGAAGAGAGCACATTGGATGACATTTACTCTCCCTCTTCTGCTGGCAGTTTATCAGAAGAGAACTTTGGAGACAATAGCTTTGAAAAGATCCCAGACTTCATGTCAAGTGTCACTTACGATGCCAATCGACTTCAACCCGTGGCATTGCAAGGAGGTCTTGATTTCTTACAAGTGGAAGGAGAGTCGACAGGAACTGGTATGGGCGGTGCATCGCTTGCTCCTTCAAGAGGTTGGTCGGATGATTTGTGCTATGGTACGGGTACCACTTATTTGGCTGGTTTGACGTTGGGTGGTGCTTTTGGTATGGCAGAAGGATTGAAAAAGAGTTCGGGTGCGCCCAACATGAAGGTACGTCTCAACACGACGTTGAACTCCATCACACGTCGGGGCCCTGGTATTGGTAATTCGTTGGGTGTCATTGCCATGATTTACAATGGCACCACTGCCATGATTGATGCTCAACGTGGACAGCATGATGTATTCAACAGTTTGGCTGGTGGTGCTGTGTCTGGAGCCATCTTCAAATCCACTGCTGGTCCTCGTGCTGCTTTGGTGTCTGCTGGCGTCTGTGCTGGCGTCGCTGGTGCATGGTCCTTGCTCGTTTCCACTTTTACCGACAATTAAATCAAACACATACCACCACTTTTTTTATTACACAAAAATCAACAACCCTCCCTTCTCCACTGTATGATATGCATTTTCTATCTAGACATTATCTTTTTACTGTACAATAATATACACATGGGGAAATCCTTTTTACACCATGGACCCCTTTAAAAACACTCTACCAGATATCCTTGTCAAATGTATGCGCAGATACTAAGTCCAGGTTTTATTCAATGAGCGATAACTCACTTGCTGTGACACAAAAGGGGGTGTAGCATGAATTTCTTTATTCTTCATCTACCCATTCATCCTGATGGCTTTGACCTTCTTCCTCTTCTTCATCCTCAGTAAAGCCGTCGGATACACTTGCTGAATCATAATAGTAATCCTCAGGATCTATCTCTTGTTGCTGTCCTTGCAAAAACTGTTCATGCGCTTCCTGCTCCAAGGGATCTCGATTACTGTCAAATTCCATGTCGTCTGTCTCTCCATTCAGCATACGCATTCTATCTTCCATCGTAATCTCCCTCACAAGATACCCTTCTGAATCTCGACGCACTAATCTCGGCCCTTCTGTGGTCTGTTCCTGCTCAATTCGTTCGATAAAAGAAGGCCCCAAATCTTTGGGATCTCGCGGTGGCCAGCTGTACGGTATTAATGGATCTACCCAACATGTCAGTATATAACCTGCAAGCAGCGTGAATCTACTGTACCTGTATTTGGTTTGACAGCATACTTTAACCCATCGCCTTTTGGTGGAGATGGCCATACCCATAGCAACGGATTGTCTCCCAGCACAGAGCATATATTCTTGTAGAATCCAACATCAAAGGGAAACTCAACCTATACCACGGATACATGTCAATCAATGGTCTGACCAGTATTTGCAGCTACTTACGGGGTCAATCTTTCGTCTGCTTATCAATCTCTTGGTTTTTGTTCTTTCCCAGCCCTCAATTGTCGTTTGTCCCTTGAAAAGACAGTAGGTGTGATATATGGCCAGCACGCCAACAGCTAGCAGCACAATACCAGCCAGCAAAATGTCAATGACAACCACCACGACCTCAGAGGTGCCTGGTTTCATAATCACCTAATCGAATCCGAGTCAATCCACCCGTCTCACTATGGACATTTGCCTAGCTTACCCATGGATTATTCCAAGCATCCAGAATGCGTTGCAGTCGCCATAGCAACAAGTAACAGCCATACGAGCAGCATCCAATGACTGAATAGACAAAGCGCACAAAATGACTATAGTTGCCGAACCCCACGCAATTTCCAATCCACGGACAATGATGATCCATCCTCAGCACGCATTTTCCACAGTGCTTGCAATGATGTGCTCGCGGTGGTTTGTAAGCATCGCATTTTTTGCAGAAACGCGGTCCAGTGATACCAACTCTGATTACGGTATCTTCCTCTGGATTCAAGACGGAAAATGGTGGTTCCTATACGCAGTGTCATTAGTCATGCCATTTGGGCTATTAGCAAGACATTTACCCATCCTTCCGGTGTGTGTCCAGGATCAGTAGTACATGCTAGATAGTAATTGACATAGAGTGATATAAGTAATATATTCATGGGTAGCAGTATTTTCTGTGCTCGGAAACTGGTCCATCCTCCAAGCGCAGGCCCCAGAATATAAAAGTTGGCCGTGGATTGCAAGAAGGTGATGAGAACGGTGACGAATGCCACGATGAGCTTCTCGGGAATGGCTTCTAAAAATGCCATGTGTCTAGTAGTATATATACAAAAGGAGAGAAACAAGGTGCGTTTTTTGTGGTTCATGCCACTCTCTCCTTTTATATTCATTTTCATTTTTTCATCTGCCGTTGTGTCGAGGTTTGCGGCTGGGGGGAAAGGAAGCAGCAGTAACATGAATCATGTATACATAAAAGCAGCCCAAATCAAGGCAATATTTTTATTTTACAAAATGATCTCGTTCATCCAGCACAGATTACAGGACTTGTTGCAGTTTATTTAGAATGCCTTGGCAAAGAGAAGCAGAGCATAAGAGTCCGTGCTGAAGAGAAACAGCGCTTGGCTCTGTCTTTTGGTCCCACAGCTCGCCCGATACATACCAACGATCCACATCTTTTGCCTCGAACGAAAAGATCCAGGTTTCCATGGACTTTAGTAAATCAGCAAATTGTTCAATGGGCGTAAACTTGAACTGCTGTGCCACTTTGATGGGTTTCATGTTTCCACTCACTGTCTCTGATGGTGGCGGTGGTGCTGCTGCTGCTTGAACGAGATAGGGCTGTGGTGCAATGAATGTATCAGCCGATGTGGTGCGAGAAGAATAGTACAAGTGATGATAGGCTGCATCAGATACGCAAATCGTGGCCTTGTCTGTGAATCGAATGTCAATTGCATGCATGGCAGAGAAGATAACGCGCACTGAATCATAGGCACGTGGTATAATCGATACTTTGCCAATATCGCCCTTTTGAGCACACTCCACCTCCAGACGCTCCAGACAAGCCATCAAAGGCAGCGTTTGAAACAGAATCTAGACGGCTGTTACTATCGTCTGTCGTTTGGCCGTCTATTGCACACACACACACTTACTTGCACAAAGTAGATCAAGTCCTTCTTGTCGTTCAGCACATCCCTCAAGAAACTAGCGATTCTCCAGTGTGGATTACGCGAATTCAAGGTGGGCAGTGCTGTCGGCTTTGCCTTGTTTGCATCGTCGGTGGTGCCAAGCTCGATGTTGTATTGTCGTGGATGGCCTTTACTCGATGACGACCATTGGATTGTGCACGTAAAGTCCTAGAGAAAGCCATGTCAATATGGCAGCACACGACACAGCTTACGGGAACAACTTACTTTGGCATACGAAAAGGACAGCTCTTGCAGGTTTGTAGCCTTGAATGACAGCTGTTCACTGTACTTTTCAAACCAGCTTGAGGACACTATAAAGATAAGCATGTCAGACGAGGATTCCTGGCCTAAAAGCAGCGGCTCACTTACTTTGTCTGGTCAGATTGGCCATCATAAAGATGCGCTCCCAGTCCATCAGAAACTTGTCAATGCAAGTATCGATATTTGGATAAGTAAAGGACAGGACGTTGGTTAATTTGTCTAGCGAGATGTGGTCACCGAGATCGTTCCCTTGCAGCTGTAAATGCTTCCAATCAAACTTGTCCTGCACTACAACATAGCAATCGCCACGGCCGCAATCCCACCATCCAAACGACCGAATCAGCACATCGTTCTTGAGCGAAGGCAGCAGCTTCTCTATCCACGGTATTGTCTCTGTGGGCTTTTCGCGTTTGGTGCCATCGTCAGCAAAGTGATACGCACATGTCTTGAGCAGGTCTCGCTGAGAGACACAGACAACTTCCATCTTGTCGGCAGCCGGATGGTTCATGACTTGCGTCTCCGTGCTCGACAGTGATTGCAGCAGTGGTCGCATGTGGTATTTTAAGGAGCCCTTGAACGATTGCAGTTGTAGTTCAATCATGCGGTTTGTGATGTAGGCTCTGCAGAGCGAGTCCAGCTTGGCCAGGAATCGCAAATCAATGGAAAGACTAGCCCGTAAGGGTCAGCATGGTCGTCATAGCTACTCAACAGCCTACTTACTTGTCAATCTTGGCCAAAGGAACGGCCTCGCTGTCGTCCCTTCGCATCGACATGCGTCGTCTCTTTATGTCGTCGTGTGTGGTGGCTGGTGCATCCTCTTGGCCCACTTCTAGCTTTCGTTTGTGTGTATGTGTGTTTGTTGCAGAGGTGTATGCATCTTCTATATTTTTACTGGTACTAGGTAATTTTTCAGCAAACTGGTCTTTCCAAACTTGATTGCAGTCGAAATGCGCCAGATCCACAATCGCTTGATAAAGACCATTTTGATCATATGTTTTACTACAAATCAAAATGAGTTCTCTGCGTGTGTGTGTGTGTGTCTCCCGCATCGTACTTTATACAACAAAGCCAGGCTTTGAACTCGTTCTTCACCGTTGCAATGATAAAATACCAATCTTCAAATTGCGAAAACTGGAGAAACATGCAATGCGATGGATATTTGGAACTGCCACTGGACGCTGTGGCGGTGGTAGTGGAGGTGGTGGTCGCATCCGAGAGAAGGTCGCCAAAGAGCTTTTGCAGGTCTTCGGGGCGCAGATTCATCTGTGATGGGTGATATGGTTGTAGGTTGAGCTGTTTGGCAAGTGCAATCACTTCTCGAACGACGACTTCGGATCGTAGCCACAACAAATGGCGTGCAATATCTTGAGGATCGTTGTTGAGTCTGTCTTCCAGGCCTCTTAGTTTGACTAGCATGAATAGAGAATGAGTAACGAATGACACATGTCCATCAAATTGCACCTTACAATCGCCTTCACTGCATCCATCGCCTGCCTCTGAAGCTTTCACTCGACCCGTGCGAGCATCGCATTCAATGCTAATGTATCTCTGGTGACGATAACGCACCACCAAGGAAGGCGTGCTATCTGAAGTTTCTAAAAAAAATGGCCATCATCAGTATACACAAAAACACTGATCCGTGTCTACTTGGTTGCTACGTTACCATTCACCAATGTCGACTGAGAGCCATCCCGGCTTTCTTCCTCTGCCAAATGTAGTCCATTTTCCTCCAGGAAATCCTTTTGTGAGTTGAGCAGTTGTCTGAATTTATCGATAATGCATTTGCCGTGGTAGTTGGTGACATGCAGAACGAGCTGTTCCAGGTTGAGATTGGCGGAATCCAGCAATTTTCTCTCGGTGTGAAGGTCGGCACTCTCGTCCCAAAGCACATCCAGGCAGTGTTTGGGGTATTTCAGCGACGACAGCACCCGTGGTTGTTCGTTTGCAGTGAGATCAGATAATGCGATCGAGGCACCAATACCTGCTTTTTGAATCAGCCCCTTTAATTCATCACGCACTGCGACAGCGACATTCTCGGGTTGCGGTTGCTGATCCGGATGACTGACACTGATTTCCAACACAGTGCTTTTGATGCCCTTTGAGTTTGCTTGCGGACGAGCCCATTGAGAAGCGGGGGATCCACCACGCCAATAAATGACAGTGAGCTTTGTTCTGTCCTGGTTCATTTGCACTTTGAGCTGGTTCATCCAGCGGGTCTTTGACAGCATGGCTGCTTGGATATAGAGAATTTCCAGTTGCATGTTGAGACAGCACAGGTGCAGGTAATCGTACATGTTGACAAGAGGGAAAAATAGCTTGGTGGGTTCATCTGGATTGGGTGGTACAAGCTGCTTTTGCGCATTGACACGAAGATGCTGCTTTTGATTGTCGTTGAGCGAGATATCGACGTCCTCTGATGCTCCACCCACAGAAGTTGCCTGCACAAATACATCCAATGACACAATCCACCATCGACGATCGTTGCTGTGTCCCATCAGTGTCAACGCCACTTCGAATTCGTTCTTTATTGAAAAGTAAATTCTGCCATTTTCTGCCGTGTATAATGCGGTTGAGTACGGCTGCGTATGGACTGGCTTCTAGTAACTTACCAATTCGATACTTTCGCATTGGTGAGGGCAGAACTTCGGTTGTGATCATGCGCATTCTGATAACATCATTCATGTTCTGGAATGTTTCCAGCACTTCTTGGTCGGTCAAGGGTGTAGGTGTCAGCATGTCCTAAGAGATCAGGCATCAGCGTGGCTGTCCAATTTATCACGTACACACATTACTTTGATCTTTGTTGGCATGCGTTGGTATGTTCCTGTCGTCAACACATCCACAGCGGTTGGTATATCAAAGTTTCTCAATCTAGCGGCTGGCAGTTCAGTGTAAATCTTGTGGAGAAAATCGACGGTGGAGGTGAATATTTGGTTTTGATTTGCCAGAAATGCCATAATGTTCTGTCCATGATGTGTGTGTTAGCTTGTCTCGTGTTCCATTTTTCATTGCCATTTGGGTGGATTTACCTGACACATTTGTATGTCGTTGGCATTCTCGGCCCATTTGACAAGGACAAGCAGCTTGAGGAACTGCTTTCGCACAAATGTCGTGTAGGTCAATATCTGTCGTTTCTTTTCCACTTCGCTCATGGAGGGCAATCTAAACGGGAGGCGCTCAATGACATTGCACAGACAGGCGCATTATTGCTCTTACGTTTCAGTCAATGTGATGAGATCAGCGTGTGCCTTGTGGATCAATTTCCCCATCAGCGCCTTGAGGGGCACCATGCTGGCCATCTCCACTGGCAAAACCACCCTTTCTTCACTCTCGCTGCTGCTGCTCATTGTCGTGGTGGTCGTGGTCTCCTGAACCGCATTCAAGGGCTTTCCATTTATTTCTTCGTGTTTGGCGTATCCATTTGTCTTTGTTGATTCTATCTCTTCTGTAGGTGACAATGTTGGCTGCATACTCTTGCTTTTTTTCAATACACAAAGAAAGACACTAGATGGTTATTTCGCGAAAAAAAAAAAGAAGCAAAATGGACACCAAGAAAATGAAAAAGGTCGGCTTCTATCTTTTTGCCCTAATTGCTGAAAACGAGACAAGCTTAAATCTACGTCACCTTCTTTCCTTCATCTGCTCCAAGCATGCACTGCCGATTTAGCTGTGCGCTGGCGAGCCGAGATCTGGAAGGCGATTTATTAGAGGATCATGACGATCGAGAGAAATCGCATTTCAACGCATGGTACCATTGCGAGATTAAGGTTCATTTTGATCAGTCTGCCATGAGCTTTTCTTGTGTGAATTTTCTTCGTTTCTCTTAGTCCTCAAATAGCCCACTAGTGGGGTTCTTTCATTTCTACCCGTTTCAAAATGATTTCTGCAAAAAAAGTGCTCTGCCTTTCCCTCTTCTTCGTACTGAATACAATTACACTCGTGTACGTTTATAAAAATTACAAGCATGATATTCTACAAGGTAAGAGCAGATACAGGAGCGCTGCATTGGCATGATGCAGAATATACTGAAATTGATAATGTCGTGCAATCAGGCATACAAAGCTTAGCTATTCGTATGCGATCCATTCCATACAGTCCTTTGATCATGACTCTTTTGGTGTGTCTCTGCGCCAATCCTCCTATGCTTGGCCACACATTCTGTATCACAATGTGTGGCTACATTTACGGCTTTTCATTGAAAGGCTGCCTTCCTGCTGCTATTGGCACATTTCTTGGCTGTCTTGCCACATTTGCCATGGTAAGAAAACTGAACCTGGGTAGGTTCGTTCAGAGGGTATCCACGGGGAAACAAGAGACATTGGACGCCATGTCGAGAGCCATCTCTCACGGAGGTTTCAAAATAGCGCTTTTGATTCGCTTGTGCCCTCTTCCTTGGCAAGTATCTAGCTCTGTTTTATCATTATGCGATTCTGTCAGCTACAAAACCTACTGTATGGCAACACTGTTTGGGTCCTTCAAGACAACCTTGGAGGTGTGGATTGGATCACAATTAGCGACATTGACTGATGCCACGCTGCCTCCTGAGGCTCACAAAGTTGCAATGATCACCATGGGCATTGGCCTGGTTGTTTTGATCACAGTGGCCATCTGGTTGTATCGATTGACCATGGAGAGAATCAAAGAGATGCAACACGACATTTACATTGACAATGACGATCAAGTGGCTTTATTGAGCTATGAGGAGGAAGACGATGATGGACTGCAATCACCATTGAAGAAAGTATCATCAGCCATCGTGTAGATATTGCATTGCGTGTAAAAATGAACCTTTATTATGCCAAAATGCCAAGGGCTGAAGAGAGCTTCAGCACAACTTACGGAGCAAAAGGACCTATTGTCACACTAGTTTGAATAAATAGTCGTTATCCTCATTAAAGATAATATAGCATAATAGCAAATGCAACAACATAATGAGAGTTTCTGCAGCTTGTCTCATCATTGTCTCAATGTCCAATAATTATACTAGGTACACCACCATTACAAGTTTGTAAGAAACTGAGTATGTACTTTTGCGGTGTAAAAACAACGCACAAAGAATGGGATCAAGTATACAGTTTGTTAGTAGTACGGGAATAAACTTTATCGCATTTCAATCTTGAATCCATCTATTGTATAAAAGCACCCATCCATTACAAGTAAGTACTGCTGCGACGCTATGTTTGATTTAAAAGGAATGGAATTGCACAGTAGATGGTACTATTTTCAATAAGTAGGCTATTAGAAGCTGCATTAAGGCATGATACGAGGGTTTTGGGCATTCTGAGCGTTTTCACAGCAAAGCATACACTAACTTGACACTAATTTCTGCTTGATGGTAATCGGCGTGTAGTCCCAAGAGATACCAATTGCTTGAAGTCTGGATCAAACTTGTAGCATTAGTTTTTTGTAGATCTACATGGCACTAAAGGTACGTTTCCCAGCCAAATCGTCCGAATTCAACCCTTAATATCTCCTTCTACAACCTTTTCTAGATACTCGGAATAGTGCCAAATGATTGTTATTAATCACCCTTTACATCCTGAACCTTTATTTCTATTTTTTTTGGATTGATCCAAATCGTCGAAAATTCACATTTTTTCATGAGGTACCCCTCATGGTTTTTGTTAAAAATCAAACGATTGCAATTTTGGAGGCGAAAACGACACTTTTTACTATGATATATATTAAATCAAAATGACCGCACAGATGTAGGGTAACCTGTGCAACTGCTATTTTGAACGTTGTATATGCTAAATCTCGACTTTTCCTGGAGAAACTGCTTTTTATATTTTCGAAAAATTCTTTATCTTTTCATTCTAAAAGTACTTTAAAATTGGTACCATTGAATGCGCCTTCAAATTCGCCCCTTAAGTTTATTAGAAAGTAGTATACGCTGAGCACACTTTATATAGCTAATTTTAACAGAAATGTTTTCAAATGTCAAATTATGTCGATATTGATCCAAAAAAATCATCGCAAAAAAATCATTTGGGTACAGTCACCACAGTGCAAAATGTTCATTGTACACATCATTCAAATTCTGTGTGCTCTGTGCTGCGGCAGCCTATTGACTGCAGTCACCCTCAGCAACGCGTCTTTTTTTTTTTTTTTTTTCTCGCAGTATTTTTGCACTGCACTTTTTCTATTAAACCATATACTTTTTTATTACGATTGAATGATTACAACACCACTTTTACCAAAATATGCATGTCTTTGCAACCACCAGTACCAAAGACAACACCTTTTAAGTTTGTTACAGTAGGTATCAGCCGATAAGAGCTACCTTTAGCAGTACAATATACAGTAATACTAATTACACAGTTTATTTTAGGCCAGTTCGTTGCAATATATTGATTGTGTTTGGTTGGTATTTGGTTTGTATATTCCCCTTCTTTGGTTGCCATGGACTTGGTTGTCATGGATTTGGTTGCCATGGATTACATTCATTCAACCTTTTACTACTTTCTTTCTCGTAATACTGTGCATTCTTTAGTTTGCTCTATTGCGATTTATTCTTTCCCTTTTTTCTGCACGCAACTATTTTTCTGTTGCTGTACCATAGCGCTATGGTGTATCTTTTGATGCATTGTATCGCTGGCAGTGCTGCTCTATTGTTGTGGAGTAGCCTTGCATTTTTTTTGCTCTTCAAGCATTACTTCTTTTGTGGTAGTAATACTGGTGGTATGTATTGGTGTTGTTCTTGCTTCGTATGAGACAACCACGATACTTTTTTCTACTACTTTTGTTTTCTTGTACTTGTCATTTTGATGATACACATTGCATGTTACCTTTTTGTATGTAACTGTATTGCGATGTTTCTGTTCTTTATCACATTCTAGTGATGCCCTCTTGTTACTTTCACCACTTTTTATGGTTCTTTGAGCCATAGCCCTCTTTTTTCGTTGTGTGGATACGCCTATCGTTGAAGCACAACTAGATTTGATTCAGAGGCTGGGGGTAGATAGGCTGCCTTCACTTGATTTGTATCACTTACTTGGTGCTAATTAAGAGTCTCAAGCGTTTGCACTATAAGCTGGGGTGTGTAGTAAGGCATATTCTGGCATTTTAGGGGATTTTGATGATGGAATTGCTAAATTACTTTATTTGGCAGTACTTAAAACTCCGCCTAACGTCAAAACAGAGGGAAACCCTCGCAATTTTTTTTCTGGCCTGGGGTGTCTGTAGGGCAAATAAAGCGTTGTGATTGGCTGAAATTCGGAGACAGCTCAGAGAAATAAAGCATTGATATGAAAACTAAAAATGTGAATGATATGAGAAAAGCAAGGCTAAATATTCAAAATGCATGGAATAAATGGCTTAAGGTAAGCACGCACAACACCAGCATAACTATCAGATATGACCAAATACATTTTCTGTCGTAAAAAAGCTTAAGGATAAGGTTAAGGTCGATATAAAAAGGTGTATTATTATGAAAAATTATATCAAATGAATTTTGAAGATGGTGCTGTATCATTTGAATTCACGTTAGTCTCAACTTAGAATATACTGTAATTCAAGACAAACGCTATGACAAGCTAAAAATATAAAAGAGCATCTTATGTAATCTGTCAAACACAACAAGAAATAGTCTTTTTCTGATAATATTAACCTAGCAGCTATGAATCGCAGGGTTTTGTTACATTTAAGAGCAAATTAGATACCTGGTATTACCGCAGCACTTCTATCTTAAGCAGTACCAAAGTGCAGACCTTGAACAAGGAAGACACGTTTATGTGATTTTGATGAACTGGCTACTAAAGGAGGTATAATTTTCGGTACAGTGAGGAGATGTCGTGCTACATCAAATAAATGAAGCAAATACTGGCATTTTTACAGCCGCTTGATTCAATTTGTAACGGCAGGAATCAAATGTCCACTGTCTGTTGATACGTAGTTGAAGCAGAATATTAAATCTATTAATACAGGCCAATGGACAAGACATCATGTATAGGTAGCATTGATGGATGATGGACGAATGCATAAGCACGCATTACTTTGCACGAGACAATAAAACGCTCTCTGTATGTGTGATGACAATTATAAATGTATTATTATGTATGTGATGGATTAAAGGAGAGAAAGACTGCCAAGAAAATGAAAATATGCAAAATGAAGATATGTACAGATTTGCTACAAGAAGGGGAGTTTTACTGAAACCAACCCAAGAAAGTCCACCAAGCAAGCCCAATGGTAAAGTAGACAACCAGGTAGAACAGGGCCATTTGGAAGCCAACGATAAACCACTTTGATCTTGCAACGTAGCCAGGTGCGTAATACATGGCTGCCATGCCCGTGGAGAAATTGGTCATGCAGCCTCCCAGTGCGCCAAAGTACGATAAAAAGGCAGTTAATATCATGGGTTGAGCACCCAATGCGTGGCCAGCATCCAGAAATGTAGCTACAAAGGCGACAGTGTGAGCACTCAGCGAGGAGAACATGAATGTTGTCAGAAAGTAGGAGATGGCAAGACTAGGGACAGGGGGCAGATTGAAATGCTGGATAGCAAAAGAGATCTTATGTCCGAGAAACGAGGATGCTCCTGCTTCTGAGAGCTGCTGGGCGATAGTAACAAATCCTCCCAGCCAAAACAGAGTGTCCCACTAAAGGGAAGAGTGTAGTGAGTATTACCGCAACAGGCTTACTCGACATGATACATCAGTGACTTACTGCATTTGTATTACCAGACACGTCCTTCCAGGTAATGGTGCCCATATGTAACAGAGCAACAATGCCAAGCAATGCCACCAAGGTAGCGTCCAAGTGGGTCATTGAGGATGTGACCCACATACCAAGACATCCCAATAGCACCACGCAGAGTTGCTACATAGGCTGTGAGTACATTTTTCCCTTACTGAATACACTGATACTTACCCATTCTTTCACAGATACAGGACCCATCTTGTGCAATTCCATCTGAGCATGCTGAATCACATTTTCGCCTCCTCTTGCATGCTTTCCCCTAGTTGGAGTATCCGTATTCAGGCCCAAACTCCAGCGAATGATTAGAGGGATACAGATGGCACAAAACAGAGAGGGCACAATGCTTCCCTGTAGCCAACTCATAAACCCGAAATTGATCTCAGGAAACAGCTGGTTTGCCTTGGCAACGACAATAGGATTGGCAGCCATCCCTTAAGCAACAAAAAAGGTGAGTAACACTCTCATTTGGGATACGGTATAGTGCATAATAGTTGCATGCATAAAATGAAGATTAGCTTACCTGTAAGGTACATGGAGGCAGATAACAGATTTGCATGGTTGCCTACCAGGATCAGAAAGGTTCCAATCTCAGGATTTGTGTCTGGCGTGGAGCCCAGAGTAGTGGCAATGGAATGGACCACAGGCAACACAATGCCTCCGCCTCTGGCCGTGTTGCTAGGAATAAATGGCGCCAAAATGAGTTCTACACAGGAGATGTTGGCCTCTTGTAATCATTAATGTGAGCAAAAAAGACACGTACCTGATAACACGATAGCGTAGGCAAGACCCATTGTGTGCTTGCCAAACACCCTGATCATCATCAAAGACACCCGTCGTCCAAGATTGGTTACTTGCACAGCTTTGCCCAGATGAAACGCAGCGAAAATCAGCCAAACCACAGAGCTCGAGAAACCCTCCAAAGACTGCTTGAATGACTCTTTGCCTGCCTTGCACTCAAACACATTGCCCGTCAGAGGATTGGTCTCGCCACACAGTCGACACTCTGTCAAGAAGCCTGTCGCATGATCCACACATTCAAAGGAATGCGTCAAGGCCAACAAGGTCAAGCCAGTCAACACCAGCATGGAGATGTCGACAGATGTTGTAATCAGAGCAAATATACAACTACAAACAAATACATCAATATACCAGGTTCTTTTTGGTTTGTTTGTTGTTATGTGTGTGTGTACCTGGAAAATACAGCCAGTAAATGAATGGCTGTCAATGTGAGTTCCTCGCTGGGTGTAACACCAAACCAGATTGTTGCACCGAGCAACAGAGAGGGCAATAGAGCAAATGTTCTGTTTTTAGACAATTTCGCCCATGTAGAATCTAGATTTTGAGATTGATCCATGAGCTGAAAGGGCCTTGATCTGGCCGCAATGCCAACTACTACTAGTACCTTTTTTCACCACAATGTCATTCGACGCCAGCAACGAAGTGATCTCCGTTGCTGGAGGAAGGTTGTCGCGGGAATTGATGTCCACATCAATTGCTTGATACTGACTGACCATGGTTTATGAAGAAGAAAATGAAAAAAGAGAGAAATACAAGAAGGAAATCCAGAAATGAAATATTGGCTCATATTTAAGCAAAATGAAGAAGTATGCAGTTAATACGTTTGCCACAGAGAGTAGAAACAGAGGGGATGCAGGGGGAAAAAAGACAGAGACGAGGTGGATAGCGAAAGGTTAGAATAATCCCTGCTTTCAAAGAAAAGCACCATCATCATAGTTTTAATGGTCCATTTGGTTGTTCAGTTCTAATTGACCCTTACACAGTGACACAAATAATGAAATTGAGGAAGTTATCCGCATGGATTCGTGCTACTAAAAAGTATTATTTTTACATCTTTTTAATGATATAGACTTGCATATCCTCTCTTTTTCGCTCTTCTTCCACTATAAAACACACAAGATGCATGCACCCATTTTACAACGGAAGCATTCAACTGCACATTACTTTACAAACGGCACAGTGTATATTCTTGGCGGCATTGAGTTGGGCGCCATGACAAGCAACCACAGTGCGATAGCCCTGCGTCTCGACAAGAAGGATCTTTCCCTTCATTCCTATGCAGCAGCAGCAGCAGACACACCTAAATTTGACTATCCAACCATCGCTGGCCATACATCCCATGTAGTCAGTGATGCTATCATCTCTGTGCTGGGCCTGCCATTACTGCAAGATCAAGCAGCCTCCTCTCCTCCTCCTTTGCCCCTCGTCAGTCTGCCACCCTCGGCTCAACCATTCCCCAATATTACACACTTGCCAAATCCGAGATATCTCCATACATCTGTCTTGCTCGATCAGACGCTCCATGTCATTGGCGGAAAAGACGCTACCACACACAAGCAGGTCGACGATGTCATCTGGAGCTACTCGCTTGCGTCTCGATCCTGGACACACCAGCAACGAGCTGCTAGACACAAGAGCATGTCGGGCCATATTACCATTGTGTACCACCAATGGTTTATTTCTTGTTTTGGAGAGAATACCAACAGTCAATTAATTTCGCAATGCACCTGGCTAGACACAGCCAGCTTCAATGTCACTCAGCAGCAGCAGCAGCAGCAGATTCAAGAATGGCCGACTGCACGTAAATATGCAAGTATGATTTCACTCTCCAGCAACACACATGTCTTGTTTGGCGGCCAGAACAACACGGCTATCCTGGATGACGTTTGGTTCCTGGACATTGATGCGCCCTTCAGCATGAAATGGACCAAAATCAACACGCTGACAAACTACAGACGATCAGCCCACGCAGGTGCATTGATAGATGAAAATGTGATATTGTATTACGGAGGACAGGATAGTCCCTCTTCTTTAGCAGCCGACCCAATTTACTTCAACACTACTAATAAGGAATGGATCCACGCTAAAAACCAAAATTCAAACCCTCAGACAAACTTGGGTGTTGATCTCGATAGCAATTCAAATGGACAAAACGAGGGAAAACAGATCAGCGGTGGCACCATTGCTGGTATCCTGACCGGTATTGCGTGTGTTCTGGGTTTGGGCATTGCCTATTTTGTCTGGCGAAGAAAAACCCAACGTCGTCGTCAAAATCTGCACCAGAGCAGAGCTGCAAGATTCAGTCAATCGCCACCAGCACAGCAACACTACTACGTAGAAAAGGCGGCCAGCACACCACCCGCTACTATTCATTGTTCTTCTTCTATCGTGAATGACGACAATGAGAAGAATAGCAGTACTAGCAGTAATAAGCTTCAAGGAGCTGGACTAAAAGAAGGAGCAACTCAATTCATCAGCCTCCCTGAATTAGCACTCTACAACAATAGCAGCCGCATTAGCACTATTTCTCTTGGTACCGAATTCAACTTTTCAGCAGAAGAGTACCGTCGTCAATCACATCTTTCTGCAGTTTCATCAGCATCGTCAGGATTACAGCAGCACCACCACACTATACCCAAATTAGAATTCAACGACAATCCAAGCATCATTGCTCAAAGCGACCCATCCTACAGCAGCAACAAGTATGAACTGCAAACACAACAGCTTCCAATGGAACCATTGACAGAAGGGAAATCAGTCAGCTACAAACGAAGAGGCAGCACTGGGTTCAATAGACTGACACTGAACCTCTTTGGCAGTAGTAACAGCAGCACATCAGCAGATCCACAGCAACCACAAGATACCAAGAAAAACCGAAGCTCTAGTCTATTCCAGCTGCGATCCTCTCGACTACTGCAACCCAATACACCAACAACACCCAACATGACAGACAATCGCTATCCCCACCTGCAATCTCGAGTTTCGCTCAGTGCAAAATCAGTCTCCTCGGTACAATGGGTGGGATTTAACGATAATATGGATGGATGGCGTGACAGTACAGGATCATCGCTGCACTTGGCAGTAACAAACGCACAGAGATCAAGTATGTACCATAGTGACAGTAGTGCGCAGTCTACACCAAAGAGCCCCATGTTTCCCCAATATCTGAAAGATTCAGCGATACAGCATCAGATGTTTGGACAGGAGAGCAGTGCGAGATCTTCGCCTGACAGTATGAGCAAGCATTCATCAACAGCGATACCAGACACGAAAAGTCAAATCGTATAAATCAGCATAGAAACAAGAGACATACAACTTACAATACATAATTCTTTAATAAATACGCGCAGCGCCTTTTGGACGTTGCAGAAGTAGAGCGAATCTTGATCTACAATACAAAAGAATGGGATGGCATTCCGCACTGTAAACCAAATTTGAATCAGCAGTCTATTACAAAACTATTTATTGGGCATGAATCACGCCAAAGAAGACAACGAAAAGCAGCTATAAAATGCCACAATACACTTAGCTATCGTAATTCCCTTCTTGTTAGGTCCAAAACGTCGATTACTTTCATGAGGGAGAGGTATTTTGGCAGGCAAGCAGCAGCAGCCAAAATATTCAAAAACCTTAGATGATAGGTCTGAATTCCTCAGCGTGAGGTACATATCATCAATGCCACCTAAATCAGCTCCGGTTCAATATCTCGCACCATCATGACGCTGAGGTCTTGTCACTCACACACATTGCAGAGCAACATTAATAGAGCAACGCGCGGGCACTTCCCACATTGCTAATTGTATAACAAAGGGTCTGAATTAATTCCCTTTTTCTCTTTCTTTTTCCTTTTTGCTGTTTGCCAACATCAAATCCTTCTTTATATAGTAAGTTTTCATTAGTAAGGGGGGACGGGGGTGAAGCATGTACACCTTTTCAGTGAGTATTAACAAGCATAGATACGCGATAGTCATTTGCAAACAAGAAAAACGACGCATTAAAGGGGGAGGAAATTTTATACAGTTACATATACCATTCAAACCACTATTACAGCAACACACAAAATGAACATGCTATGGCAGGCCTCGAGGAGGGGTCTGTCCTTTACTTACCTGCTCTTGATCAGTCTATTATTATTGAATGGCGTATCAACTCAAAGTGTACAGAAAACAGGCTTCGATAAGACACCCAACAAGTTTTTCTATTTCAAAGATTCACAGGTAAGAAAACAAAAAAAGCGAGAGTGGGGGGAAGAGGGGAAGGGCCCCATTGGAGAGAGAGAGAGAGAGAGAGAGAGAAGCTCACTCTGTATTCAACAGGTTGTTCTTTGGCTCGATGCATCAGCACATACCCTTTATCGTTCCGAGAATCAAGGCAAACAGTGGGAGAAGGTGAATGATGTGGGTCAAGACGAGGCCAATTTCTTGTACGAACACCCTTTTGATAGTGACAGAGTAAGCCTTTTAGAAAAAAAAATGGAACGAATGCTTGGCATGCGTTACTGACGAGATGCGTTAGGCTTATATCATTGGCAAAGCAAAAAGACATTGGAAGACAACTGATAAGGGAAAGTCATGGCAGGAATTCTCTACACCCGTAGAGCCTGCTGCTGTGGGGCCTCATCTCTCATTCCATGCTGAACGCCCTGGTTACATCTTATTCACTGGATTCAAATGTAAATTGGGTTCTTGGACAGGTGTGGATTGTCATGACGAGGTAAGTTTTTTATCACGAGTGTGGCGTCCCCATAGTCTCTCCATGCTGATGCTGTTTTTATGATACAGACACACTACACACTCAACAATTTCGAAGAACTGACCTTACTGCGCACACACACCACCACCTGTATTTGGAGTCTGTCCAGCCCTCGCTTTGAAAATGCGCCTGTCAAGGAAATCATGTGCGTTGAATCACCCACAAAATCAGGACTCACCAGCGTCTTGAACCCGGATGAATTCCGTCTTGTGCAAACGGAGGATTTCTTCCACACAGAAAAGGTCGTTGATTTCAACACGGGGAGACCCGTCAAGGGCGTGATTGCAGTCAGTGCCATCAATCGCTTCATTGTCGCTGTCGTCAAGCCTTCACCCGACAAGTTGGACATGGTGTTTTACGTTTCGCAAGACGGCGAAAACTGGCATGAAGCTATCTTCCCAGAGGGCGCTAATCTGCATGAAAAGTCATTCACCATTGTCGAAAGCCCTGGTGCGTCTCTTATGATTGATGTGCTGGGCGGCGGTACCGACCAGTTTGGCTCCATGTACAAGTCCAACTCCAACGGCACCTTTTTCATCAAGAGTCTGGAAAACACCAACAGAAACGTCATGGGCTACATTGATTTCGAGCGCATCCAAGGCGTGGAAGGCATTTTGATTGCCAATGTCATCATGAACCCTCGCCAGGTGGAGTCGCAAGGTGTAGGCAAGGAAGTGCGCACACGCATGAGTTTTGATGATGGCGCAAGTTGGAAGGAATTGGGCGTGGTCAAGGACATGAATGGCAACAACATGCGATGCTCAGACAGAGATTGTGCGCTTCATTTGCACTCGGTGACATCCAACCACAATACGGGACAAGTGTCGTCGGCCGAGTCTGCTGTCGGCGTCATGATGGGCGTAGGTAACTATGGTGCCAATTTGCTGGAATACGACGAATGCGACACATTTCTGTCAGAAGATTACGGTTTAACCTGGAGAATGGTCCGCGAAGGTGCTCACAAGTACGAGTTTGGCGATATGGGTACTTTGTTGGTGCTTGTGGACGATGAAAAGGAGACAGATCATGTTTGGTGGAGCAAGAATCGTGGCCAAACTTGGTAAGTGAAAGGAGGAGAAGCGTTCATAAACATTACAACTAACGTATACCATTTGCAGGGATAAACTCGACCTGGGCATCTCTATCCGTGCTCGCATGCTCACCACAGACCCAGAATCCTCTTCTCGTAACTTTTTGCTGGTCGGCAGCTCTGTTCGCTCCTCCTCAGACGCCAAAGTCCAAGCCATTCAACTCGACTTTGCCAATGTCTTCTCCCGCCAATGTGAACTGAACGAAAAGGACGAAAGCAAGAGCGATTACGAGCGTTTTGTGGCGCGCGATATTACCAGTGGTCCTGACTGTCTGATGGGCCATGAGCAAATCTTTTACCGCCGTAAAGCAGATCGTGATTGCTACGTAGGCCGTGATTACCAAGATCCTATTGTCGAGCTCAAGGATTGTCCTTGCACGCGTGCTGATTACGAGTGCGATTACAACTTTATGCGCAACCCGGATGGCTCGTGCACACGTGTGGGCCCTGACCGTATTTCTGAAGATGTCTGTCGCTCCAAGGACGACTTTTATCCTGGATCCAGTGGCTATCGCCTTATCCCTGGCAACACCTGTGTGCTGGGCAGTGGAACGCCGTTGGACGAGCCTGTGGATCGCAAATGCAGTGAGAATATTGGCGGTATTACCCCCAACCCTGTTCGTCCTGGTCAGGGTAACGACATGGCAAAGCCCTCGGACGACACCATCTCCAAGTATGCCATTGTATTTGACGATGAAATTGAACAGTTTGTGTACTTTCGCGATTCGGAAGCCATCCTGATCCGTCTTCAGAATGGCGAGTTGTGGCGATCCAGCAACCAAGGTGTCAAGTGGGAGTCGGTGCTCAAGGAGATTGGCCGTGTCACCAACGTCGTGCTGCATGAATTTGACAACCACCGTGCGTACGCCTTCTTGGAAGACGGTATTCACTTGACCGACGATCAAGGTGCCTCTTGGCGTACCATCAAGCTTCCATTGCCTCCCAGTCGTCGCACCAGCAATGTCTTGGACTTCCATCCTCAAGAAAGAGACTGGCTCTTGTTTGTGGGCGAATCCAACGACCCTGAACCTCACTCTGAAGCCTTCATCTCACGTAACCATGGCAACAGCTGGGATTCGCTTGACATGTATGTGGAAAAGTGTATCTTTGGCCGTGATTCCAAGTACGACATTGAAAAGGAGACCATCTTCTGTTCTGCCTACGACAAGAATCGTGTTGGCGGTGATTTGAGATTGTTGCGCACTACGGATTGGGGCAGAACTACGGAATCCTACTTTGACCATGTGGTCGAGTTCTTTGTGGTAGAAGACTTCATGGCTGTGGCATCCAGCAACAAGGGCGATCTCTCCCTGTTTGTCAGCGTCAATGGTAAGACATTTGCCGAAGCTCAGTTCCCTCCCGATCAATACATCAACCGCAATACGTTCACCGTGTTGCAATCCACCACACACGCCATCTTGCTCAACATTTTCAAATCAACTGGATTTGGCACGGCATACGGTTCTCTCTACAAATCAAACGAAAACGGCACCTTTTATCATCTTGCACTTGATAACACCAACGGCGATGCTTCTGGCTTTGTTGATTTCGAAAAGATCCAAAGCGTGGATGGCATCATCCTTGCCAATCAAGTGTGGAATGCCGATGATTTGGTAGGCAGCCCTGAAAAGACCAAGAAAGTGCGCACCATGATCAGTTGGGACGATGGCGGTATCTGGCAGCCTCTTCAGCCTCCCAAGAACTTTGACTGCTCGACCAAGGAATGCACGCTCAACTTGCACAGCCGCACAGACATCCATGGCCCTGGTGCCATCTTCTCCTCTGCGGGAGCTCCTGGCCTTGCTATGGGCGTGGGCAATGTGGGCGCCTCCATGAACGCCTACTCTGAAAGCGACACTTTCCTGACCCGTGATGGCGGCCATACTTGGACCATGATCCAAGAAGGCGAGCACTTTTACGAATTTGGCGACCAAGGCTCCATCTTGGTGCTGATCAACGACGAGAAGCCTACCAAGGAACTCTTGTATTCATGGGATCAAGGAGAGACCTGGCATTTCTACGAATTTAGTGCCGATGAAATCCGTGTCAACACGCTCACCACAGACCCCAAGTCCTCCACGCTCAAGTTTGTCATCATTGGCCACTCTCGTGGTGCTGAGCGCGCTCAAGTGGTGATCACTGTGGACTTTTCAGAGACCAAGCAACGCAAGTGTGTGATCGACAAGCACAATGATGAAAAGAGCGATTTTGAGCGCTGGATTCCCAAGGACGACGATGGCGATGATGCCTGTTTGCTAGGTAAAAAGACTGCTCACTGGCGTCGCAAGAAGGACAGAGTGTGTATCGTCAATGCGCAATTCCAAGAGCCCGAGGTTATCACTGAAAACTGCGAGTGCCGCGATATCGACTTTGAATGCGAGTTTGGCTTTTGGCGTAATGACGAGAATGAGTGCGTGTTCAAGGGACGCCATCCTGACAGACCACCTAAATGCGAGCCTGGAAGCACCTTCAGAGGACGCTCTGGCTACAAGAAGAACGCCAAGAGCACCTGTTCTGGTGGCATCAACCTGGAGGATCAAAAGGAATGGCCCTGTGGTACTACGGGCGGCATTCTCTCCAGCTCCACCGAGTTTACAGATCGTGTAGTCGACTACATTTACTTTACGGATACAGACCGTGTCATTGTGCGTACGCAAGACGGCAAAATCTGGCGCAGCGACAATGATGGCTACAGCTGGAAGGAACTGTTCTCTGGACACAAGGTCATTGCCATCTACCAGAACCCCCATTTCGATCAGCGTGCCTTCTTCGTCACAGAGGGAACCACCCACTTTGTCACCAGCGACAAGGCATCCAACTTTGATGAAATCAAGACGCCTATTCCCCCTTTGACTTACCTCTTTGGCTCCGTCATGAGTTTCCACAACGACGACCCTGACTATGTCCTCTACTTGGGCGAAAAGAACTGCGATGCCTTGGCCAGCAACTGTCACTCGGAAGCCTTCTACTCTCGTGATCATGGTCGTAGTTGGGCCTCCATTGGCACCTACATGCGTAGCTGTATCTGGGGCAGAGAAGGTGCAATTGACGCTACGCACCGCAACTCAATCTTTTGTGAACAGTACCGCGAGCAATCTGGCAACCAGCTGACGCTTGCCGGCAACACGGTTCAGTTTGTATCCTCGCAAAACTACTTCCACGACAAGAAGGTCCTGTTTGAAGACATTGTGGGTGTCACTGTGTTTGGCAAGTACATGGTAGTCGCTGCTTCCAAGAACGGTGGTGCCAATCTTCGTTTGCACGTCAGTCTGGATGGCAACACGTTTGCTGCTGCCTCTTTCCCTGCTTCCTTTGATCTCTCTCCCGAGGCTTTCACCATCATGGAATCAGCCAACTCCATGTGGATCCATGTGTCTACCAACACACACAGAGGCAGTGAGTATGGCACCATCTTCACATCCAACTCCAACGGCACGTACTATGTCACTTCGCTTGAAAATGCCAATCGCAATGAAATGGGTATTGTTGATTTCGAAAAGATGCAGGGCATTGAGGGCATTGCTATTGCCAATGTGGTGAGCAACCCTGGCCAGGCCAACAAGGGCGACCCCAAGAAGCTGGTAACTCGAAAGACGGCAGATGCCGGTGGCCACTGGAACCTATTGGCACCTCCTCAAAAGGACAGCAAGGGCCAAACATACGACTGCCACGGTGCGGATTGCGCTTTACACTTGCACTGCTACTCTGAGCGTCAAAACTCGCGTGATTTGTTTAGTTTGTCCAGTGCAGTGGGCCTTATGGTAGGCGTTGGCAACGTCGGCACCAGCTTGTCTGCTTACCGTGATGGCGACATGTTTTTGACGCGCGATGCGGGCAAGACATGGACCGAAATTGAAAAGGGAGCCCATCTCTGGGAATTCGCTGATCAAGGCGCCTTGTTGATCTTGGTCGACAATGAACAGCCTACCAACGTGCTCAAGTACACGACAAACGAAGGCATGACATGGAACACGTTTGAGTTTGCCAAGCGCGGCGAAAAGGTCATTATTGAGGATATCATCACACAGCCTGACGGTACCAGCCAAAAGTACGTCTTGTTTGGCCTCAAAAACGGCAAATCGGTTGCTTTCCACGTCGATTTCAGTTCATTGCACCCTACGAAATGTATCTTGGACAACGACCATCCCAATGACGATGATTTCGAGCTATGGAGCCCTGAAGACACACGCGGTGAACAATGTCTGTTTGGCAGAGAAACAAAGTATTTCCGTCGTATTCAAGATCGTGATTGTTACATTGGCGAAAAGTTGGTTCAGCCTAGAGAAATTGTGCGTAACTGTACTTGTACTGAAGAAGACTATGAATGGTAAGATGGAAAAGCATTCCAACTAAACGGCATCTAACGCGTCTCTTCGTGCTTAGTGATTTCAACTTTGTTCGTGATTCTAACAACAAGTGTGTCTTGGTGCCTGGCTATTCTCCTTTGGAGCCTACATGTGATGGAACCAGAGATTTCTACTACACACCTACAGGGTAAGTTGCGCATTTCCTCGTCCGTCAATGCACACTCACATGGCTTTTTATTAGTTACCGCAAAATTGCTGCTTCCACATGTCAAGGAGGTAAAGAGCTTGAAAAGATTGGTGCTGAACAAATGTGGTGTCCTGGTGCCAGCCATTCAGGCAGTGGATGGGTTGCCTTCATCTTTGCACCCATCATTGCAGCTGGCTTGGTGTTTGCCGCACTGCATTACCGCAAGCGTGGTGGATTTGGGTAAGTAAAAGAGGAACATATACAGACTCCAAAGGCATGATGACTCATCCAGTATCTCAAATAGCCGTATTCGTCTTCCTGACAGTACACAGCAAATGAGTTCAGACTTCTTATCCAGCCCTATTATCACCAAGATAGCTGCCGCTGCTGTGGTTATTCCCGTTGCCATCATTGGCATCCTTTCTCGCATCCAATTACCTCGATCTCTATCTGATATCAACCTGTTTAGTAACTGGCATTTACCCTCCTTCATGTCTAGACGACGTGGTGGTGATGGCTATACTGCTTTGGGTCAAGACGAGCATACAGATGTTCTGCTAGAAGACTATGATGGCTCAGAGGAGCATTTGATCGATGAAGCGGATGAGTTTGATGATGCTGATGAATTTTAAAGCATCTATACATACACATACACACACATTGTCTGTTATTTTATAAAATTTTATGTATACATCTCTTACATATGAATTTTGACTTTGTTTGTGATGGCCTCGTCAAGGGAAGAGCGTATACTGTATATACCGTAATATGGGTGGATTGAGCCTGAAGACATGGAAAGCTATTAAGCGTCATTGACCCACTAGCAGCTTGATACTTGCACATCGTACCATGTATACTTATGTATCAAACAAAATAATAACTTGATGCTGTTTTGCTTTGGAACTACATACTTTTCTCCTATGAACTCTTTGCGCATTACGCATTGGATACTGTTGCGAAAAGAAGAGAGGGATGTAAGAGCCACGCTGTTCCTATACTCAACATATATGCACTTGAAAACAAATCCATCTTTATGCCCTGTGTACAAATAGACAGGCGAACACTTTTGCAAACCTTTATAGTAATGCCGTAGTAAAAGCTGTTGACAGTACGCATACGCTTCCCAATGGAGAGCTTGATTGATTTAGCTAGCAGAGTTAGACCACCTTTTAGAAACAAAAAGAACAATTTGAGAGAAAAGCATGTTTTGCACGTTTATCATACAATGGTTTGCAATTGATTTTGGTGATGTAGCGGTGCAGGTATAGCACCAAGTACTGTGTGTGTTTTTAAAATCATACTATAACCCAATGACAGGCATACATATAATAGAGTAGTGATCAATGCAGATAATCGAATCAGTGCTCAATGCATTAAGCAAGCTTTCATGCTTTTATCATCATACCAGCACCTGCTGGTTGTTCTAATCAGCATGTGCCCTGAAATCCGTGTAGAGAAAGTTACTTAATCTAGATGGAGGACCGATCATAACTCTCCATTATGCATTATGCATGGATAGAGTTTAGTCGTGATACGCATGGATACCGCCTTTGATGCAAATGCAATTATGTAGCGTAGTCTGTTGATTCACTCTGCTGCAGCGATTGCACTCATTTCCAAAGCATAAAGACAATTCAGAAGCTTGGGCTCACTGTTGAGTCCCGTGCGTCTGTACTATATGTATAGCATGAAACTTGGATGCGTACTAGTACAAACAATTCCAACATGTACGGTATATAGCGATTTTGAAGGAAAAAGCTATTTTAATTCCATCTGATAGATACGACGAAGCCCAATCATGAACTTCTTGGCCATGTATCAAATACACCTCATTGCAAAGAGGATGAAATTGCTAACATGATGTAGCAGACCCTGATATTGCGAATATTTGAAATTGAATGCAATTTGCCGATTTAGAGATACTCCTAGATCGAGAAGGGGAGTATTTTGATCAGCATGCTTACATCAAACTGCTCGTTGAAAGGATGTTGCATATACATACGAGCATCCTTCAGCAAAGTATAAAAAGCAACATGATATGCCTTCAAAGTGCTTTCATTATAGCACCATCCAATGTATCTCCAGCCATCTTCTACACACACTATTCCCCTTAATCTCTTTATGTTGCGTGGTCAAAAGCCGCAATCACTGTCAGTGAATAAGCACGACTTTCCTGGTAAAAACAGCAATCGGAAGATCGCTTTTCTGTTCAGCCATGCCACAGGCTACCACAAGGAAACCTTCCATCCTATCATGAGAAGTTTCAGGGACCAGCTTCGCGTGCAACGAGAGTTTGATCAGACTGATATCACTTTCATATCCTGGGACGAACGCCATCATGGAGACTCTGCTCGCTTGAATGAAGGTTGCTTGAGTGAAGACTACAGCATGACGGACAATGCGCTGGATACAAAGCAGGTGATTGATTTCTTTGACTTGAAGGGTGGATATGATTATTTTATCGGTGTCGGCCATAGCTTGGGAGCATGCACTTTGTTACTATGCGAGTACTACTATCCGGGAACGTTCAGCGGCTTGTTCTTGGTGGAACCTCTTTCTTTCGCTACAATGAAAGAGGCTATCTATATTCAAGAAACGGTGACCAAAGCTTTCAAGAAGAGACCCGAGGAATGGAAAGAGATGGAAGAATTCCGTGAATCACTCTTGTCCAAGAGCGTCTACAAAGTAATGCACCCAGAAGTCTTTGATCTTTATGCACGCTATGGTTTGTATGAAACAGATGAACATACATTCAAGCTGAAATGCACAAGAAGATCCGAAGAAATCATCTTCAGAAACAGTTTTCACGAATCTTACATATGCAGCAAGGCGATCAGAGAGCTCACCATTCCCACTCAGTTCGTTCTAGCAACAAAATCATTCTTTACTGCATCTGAATTTTGGAAGAAAATCTCACAACTCGATAGCAAGTTGCTCAGACTGGATGTCTCAAAGGGTACTCATCTGCTCCCTTATGAGCAACCTGACGCAATCGTACCTCATTTGTTGAAATTGACCAGCAGAGTAGCTAGCACAAGTGAAAAGAGCTTTATCAAAGCAATGATTTGATACCTACTACATAGTAGTGAATGTTAATGAAGCATAAAATGCAAATTTATAATAAATAAGGGTTAATTTTAGTTTCTGGGGGTAAAGACCAAGGGCTCTTCACAATTGGTAACAGTGATGTTGGCAATACTAGAAACAGGGTGGGGTCTCTTTCCGCTGACAGTGTCAAAGTCGTAGTTCTTCAAGAGATAAACAAGAGACATCATGATTTCTTGAATAGCAAAGAAACGGCCTATCATTCCAAAGATTAGTATAAACTTGTTGAATCAGCAAAGCACAACAGTATTATAGTTACCTGGACATAAATGTTTACCCATACCAAATGTAAGGAAATCTCTAGCAGGAGCAGAGCAAGGCTTGTTGTTGGACATGTCAGGGTTCATTTCTTCAATAGAGGCACGGCTAGAAGTTTCACCAAAGTTCATTGAACGAGTAGTTGTATGAATCATGCGTCCCTTGGGTACTTGATAGCCGTTGTAATAGGTGTAATCGTGCATGACCTTCTTCTGCACGGCCAATCTATCTACACTTTGGCGAAGCGATTCACGCACAAAGTTGTTCAAGAAGGACATATCCAGCAAGTTTTGATGAGTGATACGAGATTTACCAGGAGTAATACGATTGATTTCTTCCATTAGCTTTTGTTTGAGATCAGGACGAGCAATCAGCCAGTAGATGCAGTAACTCAAGTTGGTGGACGTTGTGTGGACAGCAGCGAAAGCGATCATCAAGACGTTATGAGCGAGTTCCTTTTCCGTAAACAGTGTTTCCTTGCCATCTTCATCAATGTAAACATACTCTGCCAAGTCATGCAAAAAGTCGCGCTCGAGCTCGTCTTCTTTACCAGCTTCTCTGGCAAGTCTCAGCTTTTCACGTCGTTCAGCAATCATGGGCATCACGTACTTCTCCATGACATGGTGGTGCTTGTAGGATGTTTGCAAGAAGGGCAGAATGTAAGAGTGCATGAATTTAGGAAGAAAGACAAAGTAAGAGACATTGCCGATAATGTCACCCGTGAATTGAGCAAAGGATTGAATGACTTCTGTGTTGGTTGCGATTTCTTCACCGATCAAGGAGCCTATACTCATGTAAGCGACGTATTCCTGAAGAAAGACACTGGGCTTTTTGACAATGGTAGGTCCATTGGAGTTGAATAGTGCATTGGCGCCTCGCTCTAAGCCTTCTTGGATGGTAGGGATCAGCAGAGGCACTCGCTGGCTAGTAAGCACTGCTCTGACAACGACAGCATTGGCTTTGGATGACAAGATCATTTCTCTGTCTGTGAACAAGTAGTTGAGATGAAGCATATCTATGATCAAAGTGGTTAGCAAAGCAATTGAATACAAGTGATAAATATACTACAAACCATTGACAATGCCTTCATTCAGAGATAGATCGCTGGTTTCTGCTTTGAATGTCTCTTCAGCGCACTTTTTGCTGGTGACAGTAACAGTTTTGCCCAGCAGATTGATATCATAGATTTCGCCATAGTTTTTGTTGCACCAGTCCACAAACTTGAATGGTGAAGCCATAAGATACAGGGTATGGCCTATCAGAGGCAGACCATAAGGCACATAGGGCGGTAAGTTCAGCTTTTGTCGTTTCGCATTGATATAGGTCTTGAGATTGTACAATGTCAAAAATGCAGCAGCCCCGACAAACATCAATTCATTTCTCGATGCACGCTTGTAAAATTCTTCTAGTTTATGAGTCAAGGGTAGGTTTTGAATGAGTCTGATAGCGTTATGAATAGGTGCTGATTGACTGATTGTCTGCAAGTAGTCCATCTTGTTATTGTCGTAGGTGAATTAAGAAATGGAAGAGAAGAAAACGAGTTCAGCATCCAGCGTTCCTTTTTATACGGTAGAGAATAGACAATAGACGTTTTTCTTCGGGGCGAAGGAGACCGAGCCTATCATAATGTGTTTGCTATATGCGCTATATAAACAAAGCATACATCCAAGTACTCGTAATAGATTTGCAATTCATTACTCGGTTCTTTGTTTTACAGGATCCTAGCTGCATTTGTTATAAATATGTCATTTCATGTAACCTAATTGCTTAAAATGTAAACGATTCCAGCAACTAATACCAGGCAGTGTTACCGTCATGGCCCTCGGTACTCGGCCCCCGTAGAGAATGATGCTCATCCATTGGCTTACAGGGTGTGTGTGTTTTGGGCCTGATTTATGGAAAAATACACGTTTCCGATCAATGAACGTGCATATCCGACATGATATGGATAAAAGAACTATTCCATTTGCTTGGTTTTCAGTGCGGAAATGCTCTAGAGGTTATAAATGCATAGTGGCAATCTTTGCCTAATCACTTCAGAATGGATACATGAAAATCAAATGCACAACAAAGTCGACTTGCTGGGGCACAAGATCTAAGGTTTTGATCACGTAAGATATAAGCCTCGCTATGATGAAATGTATTTATTTATCGCATTCACTAAAGTTAAAAAGAGAAAACAGCAAACAATGTGTACATCAGTCCAATGTAAGCATGCGCAATAACAAATGAGATAAGAAAATGGCACATACAGAGCATGGAAGAAGCACACGGCCATGGCTGAAAAAACCAGAAATCTACTGTGAAAAACTGGGGGGAATCAGCGGTTAGTATCGTTTCATCCTCCTTTTCCTCTCTACAACAGTATGGCATCATTCTTGCTGTGTTGCTGTTTCACTGCAGTCAATTGACTGGATTGGCATAATTTCATTGTCCAGGTGTAGGCAGCAAAAGTCGCAGCATTTGAGGGGAAGGCTCTCAGAATGGTAGGTGTCAGTCCTCTGAAAAAGATGCGCCATCCTTCATTTCGATATGAGCTCTTTATACAATCTACGAAGCCCTTGTATCTCTCAGGTTCAGATTGGATACGTGTCTTTACAACATCTATAGGGTAAATTCAAGTTGAATATGAGTAAATGTAAACTGGCTCTGCAACAGAAACTCGCATTTACCTGCAAAATACGTTGAACACCAAGCAACAATGCCAGCAGATCCACCTGCTAAAATGACTTTGGGACCAGAGAGCTCATAGGTGCTGTTGTTGATGCTGTCTGGATCAGATGTGGTCATGGCTCTGCATATGAATTCATAGGTGAGGAAGTAGGGTCCAAAGCTAAGTTCTCGTAGTGTTGTAGGTAGCATGCCTTTAAAGCAGTATCTGATTCCACCTGTGGCATACAAGCTTTTTAGGCAATCAATGGGACCCTTTATTGCAGTTGCTTGTGTTTGATTTTGTAATTGCACTTTGACTAGTTCCATTGGACATGTTACAAAGCTATCAAATAAGTGAGTGATGAGGAAGGCGCGCTCTAGATATGAAAGTGCCATATTACCTTGTGATGACACCAGCACCCATTCCCGCAAAGAGGACATGCCGTAAAGGTGGTAGTTGCTCTGATGAACTTGAGCTGTTCTTGTCATATTCTTGTTGATATTGCATCAAAGATGTATATGATCCAAATACGAGAGCATTTACACCAGCAACACCCACCTAAAATGAATAATCAGCTATTGTAAACCACCGTGTTTAAATCATACTACTACTTACAGCAGGAGAAGCCTAAATTCACGTTGATAAGCAAAAAGATTAGTTTATCTTTCTTATCTATTTAAGGGCATATTTATATTACCATTCCCTTGTAAAGACCTACAAACTGTAATAATACAAATGACATAAATAAGCTGATCTCTGTATGGCGTTTCATTCAAATACCAACTTTCTCTTGTTTGATTGTTGTAACAAAGCAATTCCACGTGCCTTTATATCGCGAAGCCAACTCTCGAGATTGCAATCTTACTTTGACTATAGTAGATGTTTAGATACAAAAGCAGTATGACATGGTCAGAATTGTTATGCGGTGTACCTGTGTCTGTATTTGTGTGTGTATGTGTATGTGTATAATAACATGATTAGAATGGACGTTTCGTATCAAATATGTACATATAGTTTGTTGTTACCAAACGGATGACCCACTGCTAAACCCGCTAAACCTAACAAATATCAACATGGTTAACAAGACAAGCTATCAAATGATGGATCTTATCATGCATTACCACCAACTAAGCCCGAGAGGACGCTATCCAAAGTATTTACATTAGGCTTTTCAGCTGTAGCGAGTGTGAATAAAGTGTACAAGTGAGTCTAGGAAGGCATACTAACGTATTTCGTCAACATCCAACATGTTTGCTTCGTTTATATAAAAAAAGGAGTGAGAAAAGAAAAAAGAAAAGAAGAAGAAAAGAGAATATCAGAATGCAACATGTCGATTTTTATACCTGCCGTGGCTCTGGTGATATCTGTTTCTGCTTTGGCTGCTTTGGCTGCTGCTGCTGCAAGGTAACTAATATGCAAGTGCAGGAGAGAGTAATGTCAAATTAGAAGCAAAATTCCCACGAATCATGAATTTATCCCCACGCTTGCTTGCCAACAGTGAACAAAACAAATAAATGGGAGAAAATTACTATATTTGTATAGTTGATACTATAGCAAGCGTTGCTATGGCAATGAGTGTCGTGAAGGAAGGAATGGTCTTTGACAAAGGGCATTGGAGAATGAATGGATAGAAAAGCGTAAATTGATGTGCACCCAATGATCAATGAGTACAAGGTGGTGATAGCAACAAGTACACTTCCGCTTGTCTTACGTATAGTGAATGGATGGATTTAGTTCCATAAAAGGAGTTCTACTAGCACCTGTTGCTCGTAAATTTAGCACTAACAGTTGATATAATAACCTTGTGTTCAATTATCAATGTCTGCATAGTAGATCAGCAAATCTCAAAAATCATGCATTCTTTGGTCGGTCAATTGTAGTTTGGACGCCGTTACAAATAGTACCATGGCAACAGCATGATGAAATCAATCCTATTAGCATCACACGGGCAATGAGAATGAAACAGCATTGTTTGTTGCTGAATGATTTGAATCAGGCACCATGTCAAGTTCTGTACCTGCATTGTTTTGGCCTGCTGGAGATAGTACTGCAGTAATAATAATACAATGTTGTGGCGATGGTCATGTATTCACACATCCTCCCACAGCCATTTCCATTTATTCAAGTTTGTCTAAATGTGTCTATAGTAAATTCATCCATCTCACGGTTATATCATTTCAACATAATTTGCAGGAAACTAGTAGTCAATAAAAAACATGGTATAAGCATCCACATCCTTGTAAAAAAAATCGCACTTGTGTCTACTTACAGATCCAAGCTGTCCATTCAATCTACCTGTCCACCAATCTTCTTGACTTTCAGTCTTCTCAGTTACTGTGATAATGTCGCCTGCCTGGAATGTCAAATCACCCTCTTGCTCACTTGTAAACGCGTACAATGCTCTTGCTCTTTGTGGTTTGGAGTTCTGGCTTGGTGGAGGTGGAGGTGGCGGTGCAGCCACGCTCTTTTTAATATCTCTGCTAAAACTAAGCTGTTGACCGTCATATAAGGGTGGTGGCACGGCTTGCTTGTAGTCAGGTTTATTGTACGTTGAGCTATTAGTGTAATTAGGAGCAGCGTTGTAGTTGTTGTTGTTATTAGTATTGTATGTAGGCATAGGGCTTGGTGGTGGATGTGGCTGATAGGGAGCTGACGGAGCCGTGTTGTGTTTGTACAGTTGATCTTGTTGTTGTTGTGGAGGTGGAGCAATCATAGGTGCACCATAGCCACCTGTCACTTGTCGCACGCCAGGAATGCGAAGTGTACCTGGTGCAGAGATGGACGTACTCTTATACAGGTTTCCTTTACTTTCTTCATGCTGAATGGTGCGTTGATACATGGCACCTGTACTACCGAGTGTGTGAAATTTAGCATTGAGAGCGCGATACAGTGAATCGGCTTCACGAGGAGGCGCCACAGAGCCATTCAACAGTTCCTTTGCTGTAACACGCTCGCCGTACAATTTCTCGTTGGCGTCATTGCGAGTGAAGATGACGGATCCTTCCAGTGACACACCTGCAAACAATCCTCTGGTTTTGCTGTACGAGTAAATGGCTGAAATGTGCTTTAATGTGGCTGATCCAGATGCTTCGGCATTTCGTCCAATAGGCCCAGCAGCGACTATGATCCATATTATCAGCATATACTGTGCCAGCCTCGAATCCTCCTCTCCATTTTTTACTCACTGGATACATTGCCGCCCAATGTAATGTTGCCAAAATGACTAAACGTCTTGACGGCTTCTTTGGTATTGAGTACAAGCACGAAATCGGTCAACTCGGCACCTAATTTAGCCCAATAAATGCGTCTGTCTGTGGTCAACAAAGTCTACTTGCTCTTACCAATCTGTCCGCCAGCACCCATACCACCTGTTACGATTGCTGAAGGCGCAGACCATGCTAGTATAAATCGAGGATCAGTTTTTCTACATTCTGCAATTACATCATTCAACATCCGCAATCATGATCCTTACATCCGTCAGGTAATCTAATCGAGCTATGTGAGTACGTTCGTATGTAAGTAGGCGTCTATTTTCTTACCTAGCTACGACTAGGCCACTGCCTGCTCTTCCAGAAAAGAGAAATCCAGCCTTCAACACAGTAAAGATGGCCAAGCCTTGTGCCTTTTCCAAAATTGAGGTAGGAATGATCTTATCAAGACCTTCTCCCGGGTCTATGACACAATGGCATATCAGTATCCTTTCTGTAATAAACACTTTCAATAGCCCTTACCGACAAATGCATTCAGGATCTTTGTAGCTTTCTTGCACTCACCTATAAAGGATAGCAAATCGAGTCAAATCAACCAAATCAACAACGTTCACAAGCATGATCTTACCAGCCAAACTTGTTGGCAGAGGTGAGTTGATGGACATGGGCATTGAGAACTTCTTTTTCATTTCGAAACACTTGTGATAAATAGCAGAGAAAAAGAGAAGAGCATGGAAAACTTTTTTTTGCAGCTTGTTTTATATGTGTTGTGTTTCCTGAATCCCGTTTTAAGTCCCAGATCTTTTGCCATCTCTATACAGATTCGGCATCAATTCGCCATTGCAGCCAAGATAAAGCCTCCCTTGCTGTGGCAGAGCATGTCAAATAGCCCTTGGTAAGTCCCCTCATGCCAATCAAAGCTTAAAACATTGTGCAGACATTTGACACATTTACCCACAGCATTCAGAAGAGGAGGTGGTATCAAATGTCCCCATTTATGGCATCCCAACTATACCTGTATATGCTGAAAGATTCCACACAGCGCAACACGCAATCACGTGGAATGTAGGTGATTGATTAGAAAGCAATTAGAAATAGCAAAAAATTGGATTCACAAGGAAGTTTTAGAAAAGAAGTATATGATAGAACAGAACCCGTAGGATAGCACCTGAAATGATTGAGCGTAGCCAAGTCCATTAGACCTGTACAGTGTCTTTTACTAGCTAAAGCTAGGGCAAAATACAGCCTGGGCTGGGATTGAATTTCAGAGCCTTCCACCAATCTTCTGGAAACCTGTTTTGGACATCTCAAAAGCTTCCAAGCGCAATTACACAAAATTTTACTATATAAGCAACAGGTATTTCTTAACATTTATACATGCAAAAAAGACCCAGGAATCCAATGGTGCCACTTTTATAGCGATCCCTTTAGTCTGTGTAAATCAAATGTCAAAAACGCAAAACACGTTTTTTGAGGAAATGTCTACAAAACGCATAGTAAACTGACCAAAAGACAGTTGCACATGATGCTTTGGATCCATACGGTTGTTTTGAGCTTAGGAACACCATAGTAGAAAACTTCATTTTTGAGGTGAAAACTTCCATTCTTTGAAATCATCAAATTTTCCTGTACAAGTACAAGGCCAAAATGCTCAAAAATCGATGATCAAAACTTTCCCCAAAAAATCGCTGGAAAGTGGTCCATAAAGTAATGTCAGGTCGTAGAACACGATTGCACTTGTTCCGAGGCCGAGATTATGCTTTGTTGGCAAGATACAGGCGATTTAAATTGCTATTTTTACAGTGGTAAATACATTTGAAGGCTGCTCACTTAGCAATGCGCTTTTCAATATCTGATCTGATGGTCTGTGGTTGTCCATTTAGCATAATAGTGTATTATCAATCTCTTAATCCTGCAAAAAAGGACGTAGATTTACCATGTAGTTGATTTGTATTATGCAAATTTATGAATCTACTCTCATACTCCATAAACCAAATGAAAGAGATGCTCCCCAGAGGGCGAGGTGTGATGTGAGCGTAAGAGAGCATCTGCTAGTTGTAGTATACTTTTAGGAATCGCGGCGAGAATATCACACAGCGTGACGCATTATCATTCGTTAAGAACGCTTCATTTCGTTTCAAAACATCGTTTTCCCCTCTTTCTCTCTTTTTTTCAAATAAACCAATATGCCAGAGCCTACCAAGGAACAAATTCAAACTGTTTTCAGAAAACTCAAGCAAAACCGCTACAACAAGGTGAGTTGGCACTCTTTCTTTCTCCTTCTGGATGCTCATAATGTTATTTTGCATCATAAAAGGCCTGCTTTGACTGCAACGCAAAGAATCCCAACTGGGCCTCTGTTTCCTTTGGTGTCTACATTTGTACCGACTGTTCATCTGCTCATCGTAATCTAGGCGTTCATATCAGTTTTGTTAGGTAAGCACTGTATAAGGCAAATCAATGTACATGATACTGAATCTAAGTTAGATCCACCGTACTCGATTCCTGGAACTGGGAGCAACTTCGCATGATGAAGGTGGGCGGCAATCAAGCTGCTTCCGAGTTCTTTTCAAAGAACGGCGGTAGCATGAACACCAATGATGCTAGAATGAAGTATACTAGCAGAACAGGACAACAATACAAGGAGTTGCTGGCCAAGAGAACCGCTGAGGATGCTGCTGCGTAAGTGAGATTTATGCAAAATACAACAAAACTCTAAACAAATACTCGTGTGATCATGTAGCAATCCCAGAACCGTCGTGATTGACATGTACGATGGCGCAGATGCTGGTATTGAAGAGCCTCCTGCTACACCTCTTCCACCCATCCAAGAGCCTCAACAGCAACCAGAACCCATCAACATTATCAAGGAAGACGATAGCAGCAGCAGCAACACGCCTCCTGTTGAAGAGGAGAAACCCCAAACACCCGCGGTGGAGGCAAAGACACCTGTTGCCAAGGTAATTACACCCACTGCGCGTGCAGCACGTTCCTCTGTTGGCGGTGCCCGTGCTCCTCGCAAATCTGCAAAATCAGGTAAACTTGGCATCAAAAAGGCACCTGTCAACTTCAATTTCGAGGCTGCTGAAGCACAAGCCAAGCAAGACTTGGAGCGCAACATCAAATACGGTCAGGACGAAGACGAGGAGACCGAGAAAAACGACAGTGCCACTTCCTCATCACTATCTACAACTGCTGCTGCCACCAGTAAACCACTTTCTTCTCGATTAGCTTACATGGACACCAACAGTAAAAACAAGGAAGACGAATACGAAAAACTTGGTTTTGGCATGAGCCGCATGAACATGGACGAGAAAAAGAGCAGCGGCATTTCCATGCCATCTCAGAAATCATACCAACAGCAAGAGGACGATAGCCGCACTGCGCGAGAAAAGTTTGGATCTGCAAAGGCCATTTCATCAGATCAGTATTTTGGCAGAAACGAATACGATCCTGCCATTTCCGCTGCTGAATCCAGTCGATTATCGCAATTCACCAGCGCCAAGGCTATTTCATCCGACCAATACTTTGGCAGAGAGTCTGATATGGACGAGCAGCGAAGCAGATCTTACAGTAACAGCAATGATATGGTGTCGCTCGGTGATTGGGATAATGTGCAGGATCAAGCTGTAGCAATGGCAAGAAAGTTTGTTGATCAAGCTGCGTTGGATTTAGATGCTGTCAAGGATTTGGCTGAAAATGCCACTAGTAAAGTCAGAAACTATTTCAATGCGTAATTCTATTATACACTGTGTATGTATATTCCCCATCTATCATAATAAAACTATTCTATATACTTTGAATGAAAATGAGGGCTTATTGAAAACAAGGCGATATTTGACAGCAGCAAGGAATTACAGTGCCACTCTTTTATTCAATGATGATCCAGATTGTCATCAAAACTACTGCTGAAAATAATAGGTATAAACCATAGGAGCAATAAGAACTGCCGTCAATGCAATCTTCTTGAGCAAGGCAGACATGATAGTATTACGATGTTGCTCAGAGAATTGCTTCTTTGCGTTACAAGCGAGTTGTTTGGTTTTACTAAATGTCACCTCTTCAAACCGAGCAGTGGCGACATTGAATTGTTCAGAGAGCACTACATACGACATGATGACCAGAAGGTCCTGATACGTTTTACGGCTCTTGGTGATGGGATAGCTCTCTTTGGCTGCCTTGACCGTATGATAGCTGACCCAACCAAGTCTTTCAACCTTTTCCCTTGTGAGATGTTTCTCCAATAACTTGATAAAAGTAGTGTCCTCTGCTAATAACGCAGAGTAGTAGCATTGTGGGTTGCTGCTGCCTTGATACACTTCTGTTGTCACATAGGGCTTCATCGCTTCTCTCAGGATCCATTTATCGATAAGCTTTCCATCCTTCTCAGCCTTAATCTTGACCGAAGGAGGCAGATTATTCGCATAATCACAGAGTTGGTGATCCAGAAACGGAAAACGAGCCTCGACAGAATGAGCCATTGTAGAGCGATCGCTAAACGAGCTCAGCACATGATTTGGAAGCAAGGTAGTGCATTGCACGCTCATTGCTGTATGAAGGGGATGCCATTTGCTGTTTGCATTGTTGCGCGATATACCATTCAGTGCTTCCGCAACAGTAAGAGCAGGATCACGATGTCTGTATTTGTTTGTTGCTGCCTCAGAGTAAAATGATCGCGTCAAAGTGAAACTTGCCTCCAGGAAGGCTGGAGCTGTGGAATCATTCAACATGCTGTCAGTTGCGTTCTTACGGCCCAGCAGGTTGTTATTTTCAGTGTTCATTTTCTGTAGCATTTCGGCCCTTTCCTCTTCTGATAACGTAACAAAGCCATCGGGTAGCGTATCATCAGCTTCTCGAAGGTAGTCCTTGAGGAAATAAGGGTGTCCAGCAAAATGTTCGTCAGCCCCTTCACCAGTGAGTAGCGCCTTGTAGCCTTGATCTCTGACTGATTTTGACAGCATGAATTTACCTACACCGCGTAAATCCAAATGAGGCTGCTCTACATGCCATACCGATTCTTCAAAATTGTCCAGCAGATCTTTTTCGGATACTTGCAATACCTCCAAATCAGCACTACAGAATTCGGCAGTTCTCTTGACGACCATGTTGCCATTCAGCTCATTATCATCCACAATGGCAAGAGAAAATGCCTTGATCTTTTCTTTCGAGTTGGCTTCTTTTTTGATTTGATTGACGATGC
The DNA here is from genome assembly GCA_010203745.1 of Mucor lusitanicus. Classification (NCBI taxonomy): domain Eukaryota; kingdom Fungi; phylum Mucoromycota; class Mucoromycetes; order Mucorales; family Mucoraceae; genus Mucor; species Mucor lusitanicus. The sequence continues at coordinate 573,394 of JAAECE010000009.1, read as the reverse complement.
CAGCAATGCAAGACGTATTGACATTGTCGTCAAGATAGATGCCCACTGCAGCCACATCTGCCTCCAGTCGCTGCTTGACCGCATCCACTAAACGATCTTGAACGCCTTGGATCATAGATTCAACAGTGCGAGTGTCCTTGACAAACTTGTTTGCATACTTTTGACACCAAAATGGTCTGATTTGAATACTTGCAGCAGACGAAGCAACCATGTAGTGAGCAGGCGGCAGCTTATTGACGCCCTTGAAAGCTGTTCTGCAATCAAACATGACACCATTGTTCATCAGCGAGTCGACATCCCACTCTGGCTGCCATCCCAGAGAAAGAAAGGCTTTGATTTCGCTTGCCACTAAAAGCGCTCCCTTGACTATAGTATAATACAGAGGTTTAGTGCCGAATCTATCCCTTGCCAGAATGAATCGGCTCTTCTTGGCGTCCCAGATACAGACAGCAAATTCGCCACGCATATGGTCCAGAAAAGAAAGGCCATACTCTTGGTACAAGCATAAAACCATCTCACTACTGCTTTCGGTTTGGAACTGATGGCCTTTTGCCTCAAGTTCGCTTCTTGTACGCTTCAGGTCGTAAAGCTCACCGTCCAATACAACATGAATATCATTCTCTTGATCAGAAAGAGGCTGCCCTACATCTCCTGCGATGGATAGCTGAACATAACCAAGACCTGCATTGCATTTGAGCATACTAGTGCGTATGAAATCAAGCGAAATGCTTACCTGTGCGACCGCATGTCGAGAAATACGTGCCTGTAGAGTCAGGACCACGATGCTTGATGTGCTCTAGAGATCTGTATAAATTCTCATCGTCAAGCACATTTTTATTTTGACTTGAATCAAACTGAAAGTAGCAAGCAATTCCACCCATTTCAAACAAGCAAAAGATGTATAGGAGAAGAAAAAGAATAACGAAAGCGAGCCTTTTCTTTGTATAGCAGCACTAGAGTGTACCAGCATCGTTTAAATATGTAGATTATGCGCATTTACCTTCTATACCAATGCACGCAATGCATGGTTCTGACATCATAAAAGTGTTCTATAGTGTACTATACATTACCGTTAAGACTACTCGCATATAAGTCTTCTAGAAAGTATGTGAAATTTGCTTTGTGCTTGCACATTTGCCGATATGCCCCCTATGAAACCAGCATTTGTACACTTGTTGACAAACATTTACGCAGGAACACAGCATAAGAACGCTTTGACTGTGGTAGTAATATGTTATAAATACATATCCTCAGCAGTCTGATTCAAGCAAGCAATATGATCTTTCTATAATATTCTAAAATCAAGCAATACGGAGACATTTACAATCGACTGTAAGCGTATATACAAGTTGACTCGTGATCTGTTACAGTAGAACAATGCAAAACGCCATGGCCGGTTTTTCCATCTCATACATGATACATATACTGTATATACCCCTTGGGCAGTTGCTTTCAGGACAATTCTATTTTTATTATTCATCATTTATCGCAGTTCGCTAGCCAACAAGGCAGGGTTTTCAATCAGATTCTTCCAATGGTTGCCAAAGCGTGCAATAGTAGCGCCGTCAATGACACGGTGATCAGCGGACCAACTCACTGGCATCACTTGCTTTGCAATAATGTTGTCATTGGCATCAAAGCGAGGCAGCTTCTGCATTTTTCCTAATGCGACAATAGCCAATTCGGAAGATACAATGACAGGATTTGCATATGTGCCGCCAATGGTGCCGATGTTGGAGAGAGTGATGGTGCCGCCCTTCATGTCGGCCATGGGAATCGCATTCTTCTTGCCCAGCTCTGACAGGCGGTGGATTTCAGAGGCAATTTCAAAGATAGTCTTGTCTTGCACGTTCTTGATGTTGGGAACAATCAGGCCTTGGGGCGTATCCATGGCGATACCAATGTTATGAGAGGGTCTGTATGTAATCTCAATGGAATTCACGTCATCCAGGTTGCCAGAGAGCTTGGCGTTCATCAAGGGGTAGTGGTGCAGTGCAATCGACAGACACTTTACAAAGATGGGCAAGTAAGTCATCTTGGTAAAGGGGTAGCGGTCGGGATGGCTGGAAATGTGCTTGTTCAGGGCAGCACGGTACTTGGTAGTAGCGTCAATCTCAATGTCGTCCTTGTATCCCAGCTGAGGAATGCTGAGAGACTGTGTCATGGACTTGAACATGGCCTTCTGGACCATGCTAAGGGGTTGAGAGGCAGTAGCAGGATCACTACTAGCATTAGCGCTTTGATGGGTCTCTGTGTAATGCAATGCTGGTATGAGTGATACATGATACTCTTTCCCTTGACCATCTTGTATTTACCTTGATGGACAGCCTCTGGTGCTGCTGCCTTTGAGCCAAAGTTCAAAATATCCTCCTTCAAAACCCTGCCATCCTTGCCAGTGCCTGTTACACTTGAAATTTCAATTCCCTTATCCTTGGCCAATTTTCTCACGGCTGGAGTTGCGAGAACGGAGCCACTGTTCTCTGATCTGTCCACATTGCCCGCCTTCTCCTCCTTTGCGGGCTGCTGAACAGCTACGTCAGGCACAAACTCGTCAGCTTGAGGAGCAGCAGCTACGTGGTCGTCGTCTTCGTCTGTCTCAATATCCACCAATGGAGATCCAACCTTGGCAATGTCGTTCAATCCATGATGCAGCTTCAAAATCTTACCAGCGTATCTGGAGGAAATCTCGACGGAGGCCTTGTCTGACTGCACCTCGCAGATCTTGTCGAATTCAGCTACGGTAGATCCGGGCTCCACAAACCTACCCAGACATTATTTTTAGCTCCACACATGCTGACCTGAGCCTTGCTTTTTGTTGTTGTACGGCTTACCATTGAATCACCTCGCATTCGGTGATGCCTTCACCAATGTCGGCCAAGAGAAAAGGCTTGGTGGCTTCCCTAGCAACAGCCGCATGAAAGCTACGAGCGAATCGAGGGTACTTGTGAGGCTATTCCAGAGAGATGAGTCGCCTTAAAAAAAAAAACTCGAAGTGTGTTTTCTTACCGTGAGAAATAGTCTGCTTGAAGGACGGCAACGTGTCAAAGGGGAGCAGGAAGAGGCAACGGAGGATGAAACAGATTTGAATGATCTCAAGTACATGATTGATTTGGAGGAGATATCTTTGGAATGTCTTGGGTGATGGAAAGCTGATGTATATACGATTGCCCTGAACGCCAAAAGATGCTATGATGGTGGAAGAACAGCCAACATCGTTGGGGCATCTAACCACAATATAAAAAGGTCATTGCCGTGGGAAACTTTGTGCAAGTTCATGATGGGACTACTTCTGGATCTTCTCGTTCCAACTTGCAAGTGAGTATTGGGGTCACATGAGTGTGTAGTGGTAGATGTTGATGTCTTTCCGAGTGGCCGGAATCTGGCCAGTACAGCCTGGCAGCAGCGCTTGTGTGGTGTGGAGTCCACTGATATAAAGGTGTACTATCTTATGCTATTATGTAGTATTTCGGCATTCATTAGAACCACATTGCATAAACAGCTGGGATCTCATCCATTAGTAGACTGACTGGAAGCAATGCCTACTGCTGGCGGCAGCTGAACCATTATTGCCTGTCTCGACATTTGAAGTGATGGAATATGCCATCATAAAAGTCTAGCTATCTAAAAGTACTTGCAGCACTGCCTGACTCCTCCAAGCTAGTATCCAATGGATGATCCACACTTTGCTAGTATCGGCTCAACTCCAATGTAGAGAGAGATGTAATCTATGCCTAAAGAGTCACCTCCTCCAGAAGCTATACTCTATTTCGAGCCCAAATCCACATATATACGTGACGTCGCGGCAGAGATGTTGCAGTAGTGTAGTAAGAACGCTTTGTAATGCATTGAAAAAATTGTTTTTTTCTTTTCCTTTCGCTGTTCAAGTCAAACATATCGAATATCCATGATGAATTTGTTCCAAACTACTCCTGCAGAAACCCATTTAGTTCAATTCAATGCTGGAAAATGCATAGTGGATGGTACTTGGATTAAGCCTGACACCAGAAAAGGGTAAGACTGTAGCAATCACGGCAACATGGGATAGCAACTAACACCAGCATCTGTAGCCAAGTGTACATGGATCAGGTACGGCAGTAACAACGTACACGATAACGCTTTTTGCATGTACTGACATGCCATGTACTATATATGATAGGGCGAAGACAGATTATTGCACCTGTACTGGAAAGAGCGCAAAACGCAATCCGTCGCTGAGGATGTAAGAAGGGAGATGACACTGCAAACCAGCACTTGATAATAATAATACGGACACTGTAGGACCTCATCATCTTTCCCGATGAAGCTGAATTTCGCCAAATCACTCAATGTACAACTGGCCGTGTCTATCTGCTACAGTTCAAGACATCAAACGAACGCCATTTCTACTGGATGCAAAGCAAAAACGACGAAAAGGACAAGGAGGTTGTTGAACGTGTGAATGAGCTGATTCGTGATCCTGATGCCAACATGAATGCTGCTTCTGATTTGGATGAACCAAGCTCTCATGCGGAATTGATGCGACTCTTAAACGGTGTCGAAAGTCAAGGTAAGCATACTACAGAGATGAGATTCACTTGTGTGCTCACCGTGTGTGTGCGATTTAGATCCCAACATTACGCCCGAGAACCTCTTGCAGTTCTTGAATAGTATGAATGGGTACGTACAGTGCGCTAGAGGTATATAAATAGCAGCATTCTTACCTAACCACCTTGTAGATCTGGTGATACACAAGATGAGGACGATGAGGATGATGAGGATGAGCCCATGGAGACCGCAACTACGTCTCCTGTTGCTGCCACTACAACGACAACTCGTGCTCCAGCAGCCGAGAATACCACCCATACACCTCAACAGGCTCCTGCTGCTGCTCCTGCTGAAGCTCCTACTGCCTCCACACCATCTGTTCCTGTTGCCACTACACAGCAATCCAACGAACAATTGGACCAACTCCGCCAGATGCTTGCCAATGTCAGACCTGCTGGTAAGTAGTAGTAGTAGTGCCACAACTACACAGCAGCAGCAGCACCAAGGCACATGTACTAATCTCTGAAATAGAAGCCTCAGCACCCATCGCACTGAGCGATATATTGACAACACAATCCATCACCCCCTTATTGAACGATCCAGAGATGTGTGCATCATTATTCCCCTTTTTACCAGAGGAATCAGAACGCTCAGCAGAAGAAGTGAGACAGGTTGTGAAAAGCCCTCAATTCAGCCAAGCATTGCAGAGTCTGAGCGCAGCTCTTCAGACAGGCCAGCTTGGGCCTCTGTTATCTCAGTTGGGCTTGGACCCCTCTGCTGGCAACAGCGTTGAATCCTTCTTAATAGCTATTGGAGAGCAAGCCAAGCAGAAAAAGAATAATGGCGATGCCATGGAAGAGTAATACAAAGCAACATGATAGAAACATTAGACTGGATCATATTTGATAGTAAATAAATAAAAATGCTTTATTTCTTATAGCGTTGGTATTTTTGAATCAATTCAGGCGCTTCTTCTAGCACAATCATCTTGCCCTGAATCATGTGGGTGGTGATATGACAGTGAACGGCCCAGAAACCTGGATTATCCTACATGAAAAAAAGACGTGTTGGCACACAACGATCATCCTCTATTGTATGTGTCTACTTACAGCAATGAATCTCACTTTAGTCCATCCACATCCATCGGTATCGTTTGTAGGCAGCGAGGGATACGCGTTGGTCGTGTCTCTGTAGAGAGGAAACTTGAAGTTTCGAATGTCCTTGTCTCTAGCGTGTTCGTATTTGCCTTCGCCCGACGCAATCAAGTAGTGAGAGTGGCCATGTGTGTGCCAAGGATGGATCAGACAGCCGCCAACAGGATTCACCGTGTTTTGGAACACAAGATCAATGGTTTCGTTGGCCCTGATGGGATACGTATCTAGATGAGGGTTGTATTCAAGGTTGGCTGTCATCTTGGTTTGCTTGCTTGTGTCATATTTCAGTAAGCGAGGCACGGAGGATTGAGACATGATACGGTTGTTCACCATGTAGCGGGTGGTGTTGTCGGCCATTTTCATGTAGCTGGTGGAGAGCTCAATTGTGCGTACATTCTTGTGGTCTAAGATAGGGTTACGAGGTGCTAAAGGCCTGATGTTGTGGTAAAACCAATCGGGCTGATCGATTTTGGGGAATGCTGGTAAATCCACATAGACCTTCTCTTCTCTGTGTGGACGGCCACCTCCGCCTCCGCCACCGCCTCCGCCTGGTCCGCCTGGCCCGCCTTGACCTCCTCGTCCGCCTTGGCCTCCTCGCCCGCCTTCAGGGCCTCCGCCTGGACCGCCGCGTCCTTGTCCGCCTGGAGCGCCTGGAGCGCCTGGGCCACCTTTGGAGCCACCTTGAACGTCCTTGGGACCTTGCGCCTTCTTGTCATCTGCAGCTTTTGGCTTTGGTGCTTCTGTGGGTGCCTTCTTGGGTGCAGCAGCAGCAGCATTAGGTATAACAGTGGGAGCAGTCTTTGGCTTTGGTACTTCAGTGGATGCCTTCTTGGGTGCTGCAGCAGCGGCAGCAGCAGCATCAGCTTTAACAGTGGGAGCAGCCTTTGGCTTTGGTACCTCAGTGGATGCCTTCTTGGGTGCAGCAGCAGCAGCAGCAGCAGCAGCATCGGCTTTAACAACGGGAGCAGCCTTGGCCGTCTTGACATGAAAGTCTTGTACAGCGACCTCTTGGTCTTGATAATTGGAAGGATGGTCTTGAGCGTAGCGATCACCGAGCCATTCAGCACGAGGTTCCAGCGCATGTTGATCCCATCTGTGGATTGGCTTAAATAAGTTGGTGTCCTTGGGATCCAAAGTCGCCTTTTGGGATGGGGCTGTGTAGCGGATATAACCAAAACCGTTCTCTGTAATACCGTGTCCTCGTTGGCGCCAAACATAGCTAGTACCAATGGCAAATGTAGTACCAGGTGGGTGATCTCCGGTTTGCAACAATGCCGAATAACGTTGGCCTGGGGCTACTTCCAAGTAGGAGGTGTTGTAGGGATGTGTCAATTCGCCGTCAATTTCAATCAATGTCATGTTGTGGTCCTTGACGCCTATAGCCAGTGTTCTAAAGGTAGTGGCGCCAATGATACGCAGACGATAGGCAGTGTTGGGTTCCACATCAAACGTGGTGTAGCCTTGACAGTTCTTTTCGGACAGGCCCTTGGCATTGGGATCAAAGACAGTGCGGCCATTGATGAGAATACTGTCAGCGCCATGGTCAAACTTGAACTGGTTGCTCAGGTAGTAGTCTTCGCGGCTCTTGAGGTCGTCATGCCACCATTCGCTCATTTGCAGAATCAGATCCTTCTTGTACTTGTAGGGACCTGCCTGAAGCTCGGCTCGCTGAGACGCGGGGTTGGCTTTATCCGACTCGTAAACAATGAAAGCGCCCTTGACTGAATCGTCCTGCAATCCGACATGCGCATGGTAGAAATAAGTGCCTGCCTGATCGTGCACTTTGAACTTGTGCAGATAGGTCTTGTTGGGTGAAATGGCGTGCTGAGTGATGCCTGGCACTCCATCTGCCTCCACTGTTCCGATCTGTCGGATGCCGTGGTAATGGATACTGGTATTATGCGACTGAACCAGATTCCGAACGAGGATCTCCACCTCATCTCCCTGATTGACATGAATGGCTGGTCCAGGAAACTGCCCGTTCACAAGCGGGACAGTGTAGCCTTGATGATGGCAATCTGGGTTCAAATAGGTGGATGTGATGTTGAATTCATAGTGGTGCAGTTTCGCCTGAGTCAGTGTGATGAGAGCAGTAATGTACAGTGGGATCAATGCATGCTTCTTCATGATGCAAGTTGCAGAGGAAAAAAAAAAGATCGAAGTGCTTGGAGGCATAAATTGCCGTCTGCTCTTTATATATATGCGTTTTCTGTCGATATATTTCCTAAGTCTACACATGGATGCTACGAACTGTAACATTAAATGTTCAGCAATGATGACGGCGATCCTCACGCACACACACACATTCTTCTTTATTTCCGTCTTTTTCTTTCACTGCGTCTCTCCTTCTTTGGTTCTTTCCCAAACATTGCTGTTTTCTCCTCATTTAAGCTATATATTCTTTATATCATCGCATAGACAATAAAATGTGCAAATCTAAAATAAAAATGGCCTGATTTAAACCAATCAGTTTATACCAAACTCGTTTTAACCCTATTTTTGTATTCGCATCTGGTCCTTTGAAACTCCCGCACTCGTTTTCCCGTGTAACAAAATTTTCTTGATTCATCTTTTTTTCCCTGTTTCCTTTCTTTCTCTCTCTCTCTCTCTTTCTCTCAAATCTCACCTTGTTTTAATCTTCAATTTGTAAAATAGCCTCCCTCTATTCATAATGGAAAAACTGTCGCAAAGTATACCTGATAAATCCAGTAGCCATAGTGCTACATCAACAGCAAGCACCATCGTGGGTGTCCACTATCAAGTGGGCAAGAAAGTCGGTGAAGGCAGCTTTGGTGTCATCTACGAAGGTAAAGCAGCATTTGCGCTTGTTCCCACCACATGTTGACATTGTATTGCTATCAATAGGTGTTAATTTACTCAACAACCAACCAGTGGCCATCAAGTTTGAACCTAGAAAGAGCGATGTACCTCAGGTAACCTTTGCTGCCTATGACGACACAGTATGAACCCTCTCAATTAAGCATTTCAACTTTGTAGCTACGAGACGAGCATAGATCATACAAAATCATGGCAGGATCTCGTAAGAAGGCAATGTAAACTCGATGCGATGATGATGAGACTAAATGAAATTTATCAGCCGGTGTTCCGAATGCATATTATTTTGGCCATGAAGGGCTTCACAATGTGCTCGTTATCGATTTGCTCGGCCCAAGCTTAGAAGATCTATTCGACATGTGCAACCGCAAACTGTCCATTAAAACCGTTGCAATGGTGGCAAAACAAATGGTACGTCCCTTTAGTTGCGTTTGCCGACATGTTTGCTTATCAGTCTGCACCAGATCTCCCGTGTCCAAAGCGTCCATGAACGCAATCTGATTTACAGAGACATCAAACCTGACAACTTCTTGATTGGACGACCGGGAACAAAATATGCAAACATGGTCTTCTTGGTCGACTATGGCATGGCCAAATCCTACCGTGATCCAAAGACAAAGAAACATATTCCTTACAGGGAGCGCAGGAGCTTGTCAGGAACTGCAAGATACATGAGCATCAATACTCATTTGGGAAGAGGTATGTATTTTAATACAACATTTATTTTTATCGAGAATCTCCTTTTATTGAAGCTGGAAACTCCTATATCTATAGAGCAATCAAGACGCGATGATTTAGAAGCTTTGGGTCATGTTTTCATGTACTTTTTGAGAGGCTCCTTACCATGGCAGGGACTGAAAGCAGCAACCAACAAGCAAAAGTATGAGAAAATTGGAGAAAAGAAGCAGACCACAGCAGTAAAGGATCTTTGTGGAGGCTTTCCAGGTATATTTCAAATCAGAATAACGATGATCTGCCCTTTTTTTTTGACAGTTATGGTTACTTTTTGTAGAGGAATTCGGCATCTACCTTCAATACGTTAGAAAATTAGGCTTCGAGGAAACTCCAGATTACGACTTTTTGCGAGAACTCTTTGACAAGGTCTTGGAACGTCAAAACGAGCAAGATGATGGCGTATACGACTGGATGCTGCTGAACGAAGGAAAAGGATGGGAGGTAATTCTTCACAACACCAGCAATGACATCCAAAAGGAGATCACTAAATCCTTATTTTATCCTATTTAGAATCGATTCAAACAACTAAAGGAAGCTCGTGCCAGAAGATCAGGACATCATCACCAATCTCAACCAAAGCATCAAAACAGTAGAAGAACAAGAACACCCACTGCCCATGATCGCAGCAAACCTACCGCAGTTCAAGCAAACAACAACGATATGCCATCTGTACCTGCTTATTTGCCCCTCAATGACCCCAAGAAATCTGATGCAAAAGAACGAAAGGAAAAGCATGGTTTCTGGAAAAATGTTGTTGGTTTTATAACTTGTACAGGTAGCCACCATGATTAGAATTTATAATATTATTGCGCATAACTTTTTTACATATTAAAAAAAATACCCCCTTTCTCTTTTGCTCTTTTTGTTGTTGCCAGTATGTTGTGTTCAAACGTGCGTTGTCTGTGTGTACCATCACTCCCCCTTTTTAACATCTAATATAAATTGCTCGTTCTGATCGTCCATCGTTACACGGATTTCATCATGGAATGATGTCTATGATGTACATCATCAATTTGATTAAACATGTCTGTCATCATATATACCACTGTAATTTGTTGATCCGCACCATCATCTAGTAGTACATTTAAATCGCTGTACAGCAAAATTGGAGGCATAGTGCATTTCTACATATCTCAAGAGAAACACATATCGCCATCTTGAATTGGAACCAAACCATGTGTATATGCAAACTTTTAATCCGCCAAATTAAACCATCAAAGCGAGGATACTCACACACATAAAAGCAACGTGCAGCTTATTAGCATCGCTTGTTTCATTACAATTTTATCCAAATCGCGCTGTGCAATGCTGTACTTTCAAAACATTACATTCAACTCATAATCCATGCACGCCATTGTACTAGTATACTTAATGGCCAAAGCGAATAACCACATTGTCTTGAATTGAATTCTACGACTATTCATGTTCTCACAATTAGCACTATTATATACATTGTAGCCTCCTTTTATCAGTCGAAATCAGGATGCATGCTGCGAAAATGATATGGCAAATGTACAACTATCGTTACCTTTCAAACTTGATCAGATTCAGGTCTTTAATAAGTCCGGGATGCTTTTATAAAGGATGCTGGTGACATATCGACTGTCAAAAGATGATAAAAACGCATGCAATAATGGTGCACCACATGGATTACATTAGTCGTTTTTTCAACCACTCAATTCAGTACTTTTAAACAAATTAACGTATTTCTCTTGATGAAAAAAGACAACGTCTTCTTGCTTATACAAACTACCGTGTGCCGCCTTAGACTTAAAATGACAAACTTTTTGTAAACTCGCAAATATTGACCATTAGGCCTTTTTACTTTAAATTGAAGTCGACTACCCAAGATAAAGATGTTATTGCAGTGAAGCCTGTTGGTATAAGAGATTCTATTATTTCAAAATCATGACCAAACACTTCTGTTATGTCAAAATACAAGTATAAAATGAATCTGCCAAAGAATTACACTTTTATTGAAAATGCATCCTCTGGGTGCATTTATATACTTTTCATTATGCTAGGGTTTATAGCATGACGATGAACTATCATACAATTAGGTTTACTATCTACTCAACAATTAATTGTAAATCATGATTAGCATGATTTACACACGAAATCCTAAGAATAGACCCAGACTGGTAATGTGAGACCTTGACGGGATACTTGATATAACAATTTCGACTCGCTTCCAGACTTGGTTCTGTACGCGAACAACCATACAAATACCAATTGTATTGTTATCCTGCGTGGCTTCAGTCAACGAATATAGATACCAAACTTATCACGCTATACGGCATTATTAGATTCTACTATCTTCTCTTGAAATACAACGATTCCTACTCCATCATCACCAGAATGCATTTTCATTTAAAGCAAACTGCTAGGAAAGTCATCCTTCGTCTTTCATACTATACCATGAAACATTTGAAACTCCGAAAGTGGAGTTTTGCCGGTTTTAAGCCCCGCTTTTGCCCTGAATCCGGATCTGCAAATGATTTTTTTGTAGGTAGAATGGTTCCTGACAAACGTGAGATTTGAGATATTTTTGAAAGTTTAATCTATGCTACTACTAAAAGTTTTTTAATATGTGATGAATGCCCAAGCTTTATAGCCCAATCAAAAGGGATGCACGTTTTTGACTAGGACGTGTTGTTGTTAGGGTCGTAATAGATGATTTGCACTAGTAATAATCAAAAAAGGTGCACATGCGTGATTTTGCGTGCTTTTTGAAGGGGTCTACACTCGATTTATACTAATTGAATGCAAGTAGCGTAGAGCTTAACTATTGTTTACCATTCAAATCTCTATCGAATGGTATAGACGTCATATCAAAGTTTTGACCTTTGTCTCGAACCCTCTGCTTGAGGGACACGAAATTTCACATTTTGAGTGAATTTATGAAGGGAATGTTTATGTGGTACTCAGAACTGTTGGATCATGATAGATCCAATGTGCGGCTATCGAATCGTTTTTGTTTCATGTCAATCTGATGATTTTTCGTGAAGATATCACCAAAAAGGGGTTCCTGGAAAATCACCAAAATCTGCCTGTACTATAGCAAGGGAAAAATCTGGATGATATTTTCAAAACACGGCAAAATTTTTGATTTCTTATGCTAGAGACATGCTAGAGCTTTAAGCCAGGTACCATCTAACAAAAGGTAATTCTTTGCTCTACATGACCAATGCAATTAAAGGTATAGTTAATATGATAGAAACTTGTTAATTTTTGAAAAACATCCAAAACAATGCCATCAAAAACCACTTATATAATCGCGACCAAGACACTTGATATGGGTACCATTGAATTCTTCTTTTAATTCTGTACAGAAACCATATGAGGCTAAAGGGGTCTTTACTATCAACTATCATCTCATGAATCTTGTCTACGAGACCAGTGCTCAAAATAGGATTATTATTTTGGAAATCGTCCACCCATCAACGGCAACGCGTTCTAATGACTAATGTCTGACCACTTAATCGTGCTCCTCGCAAAATTTGGCATAGGTACATGTTCATCTCATCAGCCAAATGATTGACATTTGAAGACTTTCATTGATTTGATACCAATATAATGCAAAATTGTACTTTTGGATGTTATGAACAGGCTTAGATTGGTTCAAAACTCTTTTTTTAGGATAGTGGATGTATTTGATCATGTCTAATACTTATAATGGTATCGTGTGTAGTTACCTTAAGCCATTTGTACCATGCATTTTGAATGTTTAATCGTGCTTTTCTCATTTCAATTACATTTTTAGTTTCAATATAAATGCTTTATTTCTCTGAGCTGTCTCCAAGTTTGAGCCAATAAAATCGCTTAAAAGGCTAGTTTAAACGCCGCTGGCTCTAGAAAATTTTTGCGAGGGTTTCCCTATGTTTTTTGTTTAGGCGGACTTTTAAACATTGCCAAATACAGTAATTTAGCAATTTTATCATCAAAATCCCCTAAAATGCCAGAATATGCCTTACTACACACCCCGGCTTATAGTGCAAACGCTTGAGACTCTTAATTAGCACCAAGTAAGTGATACAAATCAAGTGAGGGCAGCCTACCTACCCCCAGCCTCTGAGTCAAATCTAGCTGTGCTTCAACGATAGGCACATCCACACAACAACGAAAAAGAGGGGTTATGATTCAAAGAACCATAAAAAGGAAGGGAAAGCAACAAGAGGGCATCACTAGAATGTGATGAAGAACAGAAACATTGCAATACAGTTACATACAAAGAGGTAACAACATGCAATGAATATCATCAAAATGACGAGTACAAGAAAAAAAAAAGGTAGAGAAAAGTATTGTGGTTGCCTCATACGAAACACGAACACTAATACAACCAGTATTACAGAAGATGTAATACTTGAAGAAGAACAAAAAGAATGCAAGGCTACTTCACAATAGAGCAGCACTGCCAGCGATACAATGCATCAAAAGATACACCATAGCACTATGGCACAGCAACAGAAAAATAGTTGCGTGCAGAAAAGGGGGAAAGAATAAATCGCAATAAAGCAAACAAACGAATGCGCAGTATCACGAGAAAGAAAATAGTAAAAGGTTGAATGAGTGTAATTCATGACAACCAAACCCACAACACCCAAAGCCATGACAACCCAATCCACGGCAACCAAAAAAGGGGAATATACAAACCAAATACAAACCAAACACAATGAATAAATATATTGCAACGAATTGGTCTAAAATAAACTGTATAATTAGTATTATGATTTCTCGGGGAGTCCAAAAAATAATTCAGGTTCCCAGCCAAATGGGAACTTGGACGGACTTTAACTCTAGTTATGCGTCAATGTTAGGTTCCAATAACTTGGTTATGGTACGAGCAAGTTCCAAGACTTTATTATACATTTCTTACAAGATGTATGCTTTAGTTTCATCAATTTCAACAGCTCAATACTCTTTCTATAATATTTGTAAAGTACTCAGATTGATTATTTTGATGTTGGCTTCTTCAATACTCCAAAAAAGCTCAAAAATGTGTCTTTATTGCCTCAGCAGTAATGATCAAATAGTTTCACTAAATTTATACTCTAAACAAAAAATAAATAAATAAAATAAAATAAAAAAAGCATCCTCAATCAATACATTGAGCATAAATACAAGAAGCATTTGCTCAATAAAATATCATTTTTTTATTTCATTTGATTTTATTTGAATAGCCTCTATAACCTATAAACCTCAAGGGTAGGTCCCGCGCAAGATTGCCCTTTTTTACATCTTTCACTTTCAACCAAAATAATCCCAGCATGCCTCGTCAAACACTCAAGAACAAGACTCAAGCTGAAGTTGATATCATCGTGGCTCATGAGAACCATTGTGATGAGTTGGTGGAGAAGTACATCCCTCACTTCCTCGACATTTGGAGAAACAACAAGCGTCGTTTGCAGCAATCGGAAAACGGCACGCCTGTTGAAACCGTTAGCGACACCGATGTACCTAGTTTCTTGAATGCTGAAGGTACCTATGACGCTGCACTGCAAGAGGAGCATGATCGACAGATGCAGTCTCAAGCCTACAGCGATATCATCAAGAATCGCTCGTACAACACCACTGTCACCTATGGCTACCGACAGATCGAGTTTCTGCTCTTTTGCGAGAAGTACTATGCATCTGTGCCACTTGCAGACCGCTTTCAAGCAAACGAGAAGACATTGCTTGCATTCATGATGAGAGAGGTAGGCTTTTATTAACGGTATATCTAGCCATCAATCAACTCATGTATCGTCGTAGATTGTAGAGCGTCGTGTCCAAAAGGCTGTGGAGTCCTATGACGAACCAAAGGCTACCGTCGATATTTCTCAATTCGAATCAGTCATCAACAACGAAGGCGGAAAGAAGCTCTCCTACAGCACCTGCAACATTTATGTCTGTGCAGTAGCCGACTTGTGCGCTTATCAGCATCATGTAGGCAGAAACGATCAACCTTCGCCTCGCACCAAGTTGATCACCAACATTCTCAAGATCGTTCGCCAACGTGAAGCGAAAGAGAATCGCGACAACGATGTTGATAGAGCGATCGAATCGGTTGCAAGTGGATACACAACTGTCGAGCAAGTATGCAACATCAGCCGCAAACTGATCAACTGGAACGAGCAAGGCTACCAGTATTCGTTCAGAAACTCTCTTGCATTTCTTCTGTCTCATTACCTGCTTCTTCGTGGAGAATCGATCAGAAATCTAGAGCTGGCCGATTTGCAGTTCATGGAACTCGAGAAGATGAAAAGCAATAGCACCAGCTATCCAGCTATCATCTGCGTGTTCCATCAAGGCAAGACAAACCGCTTCAATAAGACGGAAAGCACTGCTTGCATCTGCAACCGCGAGGTAGAAGCTTGCCCGTTTATGGCAATGGCTTTGCACTTCTTCTCTCGATACCACCGCTATAAGGAGCCCTTCCCCTCTCTGGATTGTAACAAGGACTGGTTCAAAATGAAGGTAATCCATGGTGCCAGACCCAAATGCCATATTGTCAAGAAGGTTGCTAAGAAGACCAAGAAAACCAAGAAGAGCAAGGGAAAAGGCAAGCAGGCTAACAGAGGTAATTATCAGTATACTATTTATGCAAAATGCGTAAGCTGACATACATCTTTGTAGGCAAACGCGCTCTTGACGATGACTCTGAATTTGAAGATTCCTCAAGCAACAGCGAAGAAGAAGACGATGTTGCAGTACCCTTGGCCAAGAAGCATCTTCATGCCCCCATCTCAAAAACGGCTCACACCCGATTCATGAAGTATGCAATCCAAGCCGCCAACATCGTCGTCAAGAACAAGCTTACGCATATGCCACGCATCTGTGGAGCAAGAATGGCGTCGATGGCTGGTGTTCCAGAGGAGGAAGTCCGTAGACAAGGTCGGTGGAACCAAGATGTGCTTACGAACTGCTACATCAATGTTCTGCCCAGGCAGTTCATTCGTGCCATGGCTGGCTTTGAGAAGGACTCTCTGTACCATTTGCCCAGAGCCATGGAGGAGCCTTGCCAAGCGCTCAGGGACATGGTTTTTCCCTGGGTGGACGATTGGAAGGCCAAGAATAAGAATGGCGAGGTGAAGGAGCAATCTGCTTCGGCATCTCACTTCCTGGCTCTTCTTACCTGCTTTAAGACAACGCTTCTTCAAGATGCAGCTGTGATGATGGATCTCCACCCGGACCATCCAATTTGGAAAGATCCCATCTTCAAGACTGACCTTTTTCTTGATTTTAAGAGGTATGTATGATGTGTTTCTCTTTTGATGTAAGTTAACTAAATGTCCATTATACTACAGAAAAGTCAATTCTCATGTCGCTGCCAACGTGATCCCACAGTCCGTTATCCTTACGGAGCTTGCTCCTGAGGTGCAGCAGGAGATAACTGCCTTGAAAACAGCCTTGGACGAACAGCACTCGAGTGTGAATAGCCGTCTGGATGCCACCGATAATGGTGTCCAGCAAGTCCTCAGCATCATCAGTGGTCAACAGCCCCTTCAACTCTCCGTAACACTGAACGGTAATTTGGCCACTAGCAGCAATCCCTCCACCAACAACATTCCCTCCACCAGCACTGCCACCACCAGCAACATCCCCATCCCTGCCGCCACCACTTCCTCGGCCTCTAACCCTCGAAGATTTCAGGCAAATGGGGTCCCTGATTTCAAGATGAGCCGAGGCCTCACCACAGTCGAGCAACTGCACCAAGAGTGGTACACTAGCCTAGGAGGCGATTGGCCTGTGGCCGAGCTAGAAGCCACTTGGGGCACGCAATGGCGCCTGAATGACAGGAAGTTTGTCAATATCAGAAGGTGCGTGATTTCTGCAATCAGCGACTTGGAGAATGACCTTGGCCTGTCAACAACTGCAGCTATCGAGCAGCTCCAAGATGTGATGGCAAGAAACAACTGGTCGCTTCACAAACTTGGTGTACAGCTTCAAAATGGCAACTTTTATCCTTGCGAGGTAACCAAACGACGAAAGCTAAATCAGTAAAACTGCCTCTCTCTCTCTTTCCCCTTCTCTACCTTCTACTCATATATATTATTACTTAACTTAGAAAAAAAACAAAAACATCTCACAGTTTGAAATATGTTATGAAAGCAGATGTAAAAAAAAAAAAAGAAAAAAAAAAAAAACATCTCACAGTTTGAAATATGTTATGAAAACAGATGTGAAAAAAAATAAAAAATAAAAAAACCAAAAAACAATTAAAACAATTATAGAACTCATATAAAATGTACAAATGTGCATGTACGTATTGAATTTGCTTTAAGCTTGTATAATTTGAGTATATCCACACCTATATACTGTATCGAATCCACAAACATTCGCTATTCTATATCGAATCTACAAACATTTGATATTCTATTATATCGAATCTACAAACATTCGATATTATATATCGAATCTACAAATATTTGATATTCTATTATATCGAATCCACAGACATTCGATATTTTATATCGAATCTACAAACATTTGATATTCTGTATCGAATCCACAGACATTCGATATTCTACTGTGCGCAAACTAATCCCACCGATGATGAGTAAAATTACGCTTAATGCTTATTTATTAATGCATTTCGCAACTAATATGCTTATATTTACTATCATTAAAAAGCGTTGGGTCTCACGGTTAGAACGATACTAAGCATGTAAAGTTTGAAACATATCCCACCAAGATATAGAGCATCAAAGAGACAATAGTCGATTTTAGAAGTAAACCGTTTTGGTGGAATGTTTACGTTCTCCTTTGTGGAATGTCGGAAAGATATCGAAATCGTCTGAAATTTGGCATCAAGAATGTTGAAAACTCTTAATTACCGAAACAAAGTTGAAAAGTATAAAAAGTGAATCTTTTCTTCATTCTCTTCTCATTTTCTCTTCATTACTTTTTCACCCCTATAAACTTCATTATGGTTCCCCCTATCCCTAAGGAGCGCGAGCTTTTAATCATCAACCTTTTGCAACATAATGCTAGTCATTCGGAGATTATGTCTAGACTTCCTGGTGTTGGTTCCTCAACTATTACCCGCATACGAAAGCAAATGTCAATCCCCATCAACACACGTCCTGCCGGAAGACAGCCATTGGTCAGTGAGCCAACCAAACGATATATTGCAAGATTGTTACGTACTGGTGAATTAGAGGGTCCTCGAACTGTGCAACGTTATTTGGGGTCGATTGGGATCGAAATGACCTTACAAGGTATCCGCAAAATGATCAAAGGCTTAGGCTTCAAAGCTAAAAGGAAGGTAAAAACTAATTTCGTTAGCAATAAAAATCGGGCTATTCGACTCAAGTGGGCGAAACAACACAAGCATCTTACTATTGACCAGTGGAGGCAATGGGTCTTTTCTGACGAAACAAGAGTCAATATGTGGGAGTCAGACGGCAACTCTTACTTTTGGTCGGATGGGAGTGAAACTTTAAGGCCTCACGAAATCCAGCCTCAGGTACAAGGGGCTGGTGGTAGCGTTATGTTTTGGGGCTGCATAACTGCGGAGGGTTCTGGATATGGTACCACCATCACCGAAGGCACCATCAACTCGAAAGAATATATCGATATTCTGCAAACATCTCTGGTGGACACTCTTGATTACTATGGCATGGATCGTAAAGCAATTCGCTTTCAGCAGGACAACGCTACCCCGCACACTGCAAATCCCACCAAAAGATGGTTCACCAGGAACGGCTTCCCCACAGAAAAAATCATGGATTGGCCAGCTCAGAGTCCTGACTTAAACCCAATTGAGCACCTATGGTATCAGATCAAACGTAAGCTGTACGCCTATCCTTTGCACCCCTCAAGCACTGTCGAATTGGAGGAGAGAATTGAGTTTGAATGGTACGAAATTGACAAGGAACAGTGTCTTCGATATATAGATAGCATGCCGAGACGAATTGCTAAGGTTATCAAGGCAAAAGGGGGTCCTATTCGCGGATAACTGGTTTTTGCACTTAACCACAAATTTTAAACTTGACTTTGAAAGCTTATTTCTAAATAACCCTTATATTAATAATAAAACTTTTTCCTATCATTTTAAAGCTCTTTTTTTATGCTATTGAATGACGTAAATTTCAAGCCAATAGCATTGTTATTTATTGAGAAATCATTGATTTTGTCGATTTTTATCCATCATCGGTGGGATTAGTTTGCGCACAGTATATCGAATTTATTGACATTCGATACCATATATTGAATCCGCAAACATTCGATTATATTTGTCAAACTTGCAAACAGTCGATACGGTAGCTGATACGCATCTTGAGTAAGTATAAGCTGGCTAGATCCTTTGGTAACTCTAAAAGTAGCGCTTTTACTAAAGCTAAATCCTAAATATATATACTGAAATGTTTGTCTTGATTCAATGCAACCCATCACGTGAAGCATAGATGATTGGTAGAAAACAATTAAAAAAATGGTAATTTGATACTGAACATGATGCACTTACAAGAAAGTTTTAGGGAAGGAGTATATGATAGAACATCCCCTTAGAACAGCACCTGAAGTAACTAAGCGTAGTGAAATCCATTAGACATGTACAGTGTCTTTTATTAGCTAAAAGCTAGGGCAAAAAACACAGCCTGAGCTGGATTTAAACTTTAGAGCTTCTTCTGGTCCTCCAGATACTTCTTCTGGACATCTGAAAACCTTCCAAGGGCAATTACACGAAGTTTCATTATGTAAGCAACAGGTGTTTTTTAACATTTATACATGCAAAAAAGACCAAGAAATCCGATAGTACTACTCTCGAAGCGATCCCTTTTGTCTATGTTAAGCAAATGTCAAAAAACGCAAAACACGTTTTTTGGGAAAATGTTTACAAAACGCATAGTAAATTGACCAAAAGAGACTTCCACATGCTCCTCTGCTTTTCTGCGGTTGTTTTGAGCTTAGGAACACTATAGTAGAAACCCTCATTTTCGAGGTGAAAACGTCCATTCTTTGAAATCATCAAATTTTCCTGTACAAGTATAAGGCCAAAATGCTAAAAAATCGATGATCAAAACTTTCCCCAAAAAATCGCTGGAAAGTCATCCTTGACCTAATGCCAGGTCGTAGAACACGATTGCACCTAATTTGAGGCCGAGATGATGCTTTGTTGCCAAGATACAAGCGATTGAAATCGTTATTTTTACAGTGGCAATTACATTTTAAGGCTGCTCACACAGCAATGAGCTTATTAATGTCTGATCTGTTGGTCTACAATTGCTCATATAAAAAAACAGCGTAGTATCGAATTCTAGGCTCATTAAAAGGGCGTAGATTTACCATGTAGTTGAGTTGTACTATGCAAATTTGTGAATGTACTCTCTTATTTACTCCATAAACCAAATAAAATAAATACCCCCGGAGGGCGAAGCATGATGAGAGCGTAAGCGAGCATCTGCTAGTTACATAATACCAACACTCTAATAATAAAAACACCCAGCTTAAGCTATAGCTGAGACCGCCAACATTAATAACCTTGTGAGTAATCAAAATGTTTAATGCTTTATTGTCATCGAGATCTAAGAAGTAAACGCACTGGCATTGTAATCCTTTAGTTCGTATACTGGCACAGCCTTTCCTTCAAATCCATCATGGAAAGTAGCCAGAAGAGAACCAAATGCAACCAGGCATGGGCGTATAAGCTGCCATCCTTGATTGCCCAGACCAGCAAACCATTGGAGCACCAATACACCAGGATGTGCTGCCAGAAATTCAGTATCTATTTTCTCATTCGAGAAGAAATGCTCTGCTCCTGCAAATTGACTGATGGGAATAGGAACAAAAGGGCTCATGTCCCCTTTAATAAGAACATCCTTATTTACCAACAGGTGTGATGCAACAATGTAGCAGACCTGGTAAAGGTCCCTTCTGGCTGCATGGATACTTGTATTGGTTAAATACTTGAGGCTTACCACAGCGAACTGATCCAGCAACATCTTTCTCAAAAAGTGCTGTTGTGCTTTGGTGGTGCCTTGACGGACCAAATTGAACTGAATTTCCTTCTCGATTCTGTCAATCTTGTTCTTGTTACTGATCGTGGCACTATTCTTCTCGTAGTACTTGCGAGAGGCCTTTTGGCGGGCAGGTGTTAGAGGGGTCTTGTCTTGTTTAGCCATAGTAGAATCTAGAGGTGGATAAGGCTTTGTTTAAGGCTTTGTTTGTTTGTTTGTCTGTCTGTATATACAGAGACAGAGGGAGTATTTGTATTTACATAATGACAATTGGAAATTTTTCGATGCTATAGCTAAAATCAATGAATTCAACTGTTAGATATATAGATAATTTAATTTTTGTATGGATTTGTACCAAAATTTTGGTGTAGTGGAAGGAGTTATATTGCTTGAATTCATAGTGAGATTGACATTATACGGTGAATAAATTCACGATTAGAAAAGACGCGTATTTTCAAGGTTCCCGAACGATCAATACTTGAAAAGGAAACTTTAGGTAATTTTGGATAGTAAAATCTCTTGATTTGGAAATTTTCTGCAATTGAAAATGCCTTCTGGCAACTATTGACCAACGTTCCACCCATTTGCCCTGAAACTTGTCGGAACGTAACTATGGGTGAACAACCATAAGTATTTATTACTGTATATTGTACCGCGAAAAGTGGCCCCTATCGGCTGATACCTACTGTAACAAACTTGAAAGATGTCGTCTTGAGTACTGGTGGTTGCAAAGGTATGCTTCTTTTGACCAAACACAATGAATAAATATATTGCAATGAACTGGTCTGAAATAAACTGTATAATTAGTATTACTGTATATTGTACCGCGAAAAGTGGCCCCTATTGGCTGATACCTACTGTAACAAACTTGAAAGATGTCGTCTTGAGTACTGGTGGTTGCAAAGGTATGCTTCTTTTGACCAAACACAATGAATAAATATATTGCAATGAACTGGTCTGAAATAAACTGTATAATTAGTATTACTGTATATTGTACCGCGAAAAGTGGCCCCTATCGGCTGATACTTACTGTAACAAACTTGAAAGATGTCGTCTTGGGTACTGCTGGTTGCAAAAGTATGCTTCTTTTGGCGAAAGTGGTGTTGTATTCAATCAAAAGTAATAAAAAGTATATGGTTTGATAGAAAAAGTGCAGTGCAAAAACAGGGTGGAAAGGGAGCCTGAAAAAAAAAAAAAAAAAAAAAAAAAGACGCGTTGCTGAGGGTGGCTGCAGCCAATAATCTGAGCACACAGAATTTGAATGACGTTTACACTGAACATTTTGCACTGTGGTGACTGTACCCAAATGATTTTTTTGTGATGATTTTTTTGAATCAAAATCGATATAATTTGACATTTGTAAACATTTTTGTTAAAATTAGCTATAGAAAGTATGCTCAGCGTATACTACTTTCTAATAAACTTAAGGGGAGAATTTGAAGGCGCATTCAATGGTGTCAATTTTAAAGTACTTTTAGAATGAAAAGATAAAGAATTTTGAGAAAATATAAAAAGCAGTTTTTCCAAGAAAAGTCGAGATTTAGCATATACAACGTTCAAAATAGCAGTTGCACAGGTTACCCTACATCTGTGCGGTCATTTTGATTTGATATATATCATAGTAAAAAGTGTCGTTTTCGCCTTCAAAATTGCGATCGTTTGATTTTTAACAAAAACCATGAGGGGTACCTCATGAAAAATCGTGAATTTTCGACGATTTGGATCGATCCAAAAAAAATAAAAATGAAGGTCCAGGATGTAAATGGTGATCGATAGCAATTATTTGGCACTATTCCCAGCATCTAGAACGGCTTAGAAGACAAGATATTGAGGGTTGAATTCGGACGATTTGGCTGGGAAAAGTACCTTTAGCACCATGTAGATCTACAAAAACTAATGCTACAAATCTGATCCAGACTTTAAACAATTGGTATCATTTGGGACTACACACTGATTACCATTAGACAAAGAACGATGAACATTTTGTGTATGTTTTACGCTAAAAACGCTCAGAAATACTAAAAGCACCGCTTATCGTGTTTCAATACAGCTTCTAGTAATTGCCTATGCCTATAGAAGAAAGTAGTGCAGTCTGGTATGCATTTCAATTCTTTGTATATCCAATACACAATTTGGGCAGTCGTTGCGTACAGTAAAAGTGCTCCCTTCTACATGATAGAAAGGATGGATCTAGAGGTTAGAATCGGGTATAATTAACACTCCACTGTTGAACTACAAGAATCGTTTAACTTATGTGCACTTAACGTAGCCACTGTTATGTCAAAATACAGTAGAAATTAAATCTGCCAAAGAATTACACTTTTTATTAGTAATGCATCCTCTGGATGCATTTATATACTTTACATTATGCTAGGGTTTTTAGCATAATGACGAACTATAATACAATTGGTTTTACTATCTACCCAGTTATTGATGTAAATCATAATTAGCATGATTTACACACGAAACCCCAAGAATAGACCAAGACAGTTAATGTGAGACCTTGAGCGACTCTTTGATATAACAGCCACCACTGGAAGCTTGTTTATATGCTTATAACCACCTCAGGATAAGTATACAACAATGTTAATATGAACTCTCCAACAGTCATATACGGCATGATAAAGACACGCTTTGCCGTATTTTGTCCAACGCCCAAAACAGTGTTCAACTTGTGCCACTCTTAAACAAAGCATGCTAAATACAAGCGGTTTTAAATAAAGTGCTGCGCAACATCCACTCTATCAGCCTGCTACTACTAGACACTCTTAATTAACAGCTCTCCTTATGGATCTTGTCAAGATCAGTGCTCAAAACGGGCTTATTTTGAGTAATCATCCATCCATCAACAGCAGCAACTCATCCAATCCAAAATACAATTATCCCATCGTCTCTCTTCTCGCACAATTCGGCTTAAACTATCATCTAGTAATCTCATCATTACATCGATTGCTCAAAATCGATTACACATGGTAACCTAATCTTGTATACTGGAAATACCTGCATACAAGCAGGACATAGTGTCAAGCACAAAGATACAGTATGCAGGTTTAAATAAAGTGCTTTCTAATACCACACCTGTCAATCCGTCAACACTAGACACTTGTCATTATCCGCCTCCCTCAATCCAATTTTGAGGTTCATGGATTTTAGAATCGATGGAGGGTCAATTGTAAATACGAAATTTTTAAATACTGCCTAGTTGTATTACAGGCCTCATGATGAATTTTATGGATCATTTTGAAGAGCAAAGTGATAGAAAAAGGCGTCATCAACTTGTAGTTTTCAAGGTATCCATGGATACCTGACATGTTAGAGGATTTGTCGACATGTGATTAAAAGTATCCGTATATCATAAAAAATATATTATCAATAATATTTATATTGTCTGCATATTAAACATTATAAAACTGAATTCTATATAAAATAATAAATGGAAACAGATGATTATAAGGAAAAACTTAAAGCAGAAATAAATAAGTTAGTCATTAATAAATGGTTATTTTTAAATAATGAATGGCCTTTAATCGAAAATAAATTTAATCATAGAACAGAATTAAAAGATATTAAAACAGATATAACTATTATAAAAGATATATTACTAAAACAATTAGGCTATATTCCTGTTTTTTACTTTTTAACTGTTCTATACGGTAATATTGAATATCCTGGTCCATATCATGAGATTGATAAAGGATTGTTATTATTATATCACATTGTAAGCGGAAAATCAGGAATTGATATGAGTGAATTTATTCCTTATACAACTTTTTATGATTTGTATAAAAGATTTTGGATTAAAGAAGCAAATGTTAAAAGATTAAAAAAAATAATTAAGACTGATATGAATGATTTATTTTCAAATCTAAAAATAAGATTACTAAGTAGTAAAATAAATAATCCTGATGGATTTAAAAATGTAACATTATTAATTGATGGACATGATAGTAAGATAAAATATTACAACCCTGATATAGCCAGACAAACTTTGTATTCCCATAAGTTTAAAAAACCTGGATTAAGAACTCAAACAATAAATGATGTAAATAATATAGTTTTATTTGTATCAAATAGTGAAAGATGTGCAATGGGTAATGATGGTAGTATGTTTATTAAAATGAATTTACAAAGAAAAATACATATTGCAGATTGTTTAGCAGCTGATGGTGGATATACTTTATTTGTTGATAAATTCAAAGAAATAAGTATTAATGAAGGTTATGATTTTTCAAATAAAAACTTTAGTATACCAATAAGAAAAGAGCCAGGAAAAAAATTAACTGCTACAGAACTCACATACAATAATAAATTTGGGTCATTCAGATCTGGTAATGAATCAATATATTCTGTTTTAGCATCTAAATTTGATAGATTTAACAATAATAAAGCATCTTTACAAATAACTAAGATAGAAACTTATAATTTACAATATAGAGTAGCTATCCTATTATATAATATTTGGAGATTTGTGGAAATTTTCAAAGTTGATGTTCAACCACATCATATGTTATGGTATAATAAAAATTTTGATTTTCCTACAAGGATTAATAGAATCAATTACACATTTATAAATGAGGCTGAAAATAATAAAAATTATAATGAAATTATAGATCTACAAGAAAAGTTTATGAATGTCGAGCTAGATGAAAATGATATGGAAATAGATGTAAGTTCTGAAGAGGATGAAAATGAAGAGTTGAGCCATAAAAAAGCCAAAAAGATAAAAAATAAAAAAGCGATAGTAGTAATTGAGAGTTTAAATATATAAATGATATCATAATAGTATCATAATTTTTAATAGGATTAAGATTTAAAATCACGTGACCACAATTTATCACTAAGCATAATTCTAACAACAAACTGTACCTAAACATTTCTGTTACCATAGCAACCAACAACCAATACATTTTACTCCGATCATATCTGTAGAATTTCTTCAACATTTTTTTTGGATTCTTTTTCTCCCCTTTTTTATGACAGTGTAGTTTTATATTTTTATTTACTATGGGTCATAATAATATATATAATTTTGTATACTATTATACATAATTAATCTTATTTGTAACCTTTTATTTTATATAAAAACGAGTTTTTAGGTAATCTAAACTTTCTATAATTTTATGATATAGTTGTTTTATAAACAAAAAGAATAAAATCAATTATATTTATAAGTTTTATTGATTACGTAATAATCTTTATTCTATAGATTAGCCCCCTTAATGCTCCACCTGTTGAGTTTTGACAGTTGTAGCTTGCTTTTTTCAATTCCATAACGTTTCGCAATTTAAGGTACGCATTTTCCCCCGCTTAAAAATGAGACTTTGCATGTCGAATAGGTTAGGAACCAGGCCTTTCCAATACCATGTTTCAACGTAAAAGTTGGTCCATTTCCATTCTTTTACAACATATTTAAGTATCAAAACATTTTGGAACTTTCATCTCATCGACCCATGATGTACAAAATAAATTTCGAATCTTGAGTTTTGGGTTTTGACACGTCCTGACATCGAGTTTTTTTATATGCACGCTACAGCTTTGAGACTAGCATGTTCCCAAAACAGTTTTTTGCCCTGAATCCGGATCTGCAAACGATTTTTTTGTAGGTAGAATGATTCCTGACAAACGTGAGATTTGAGATATTTTTGAAAGTTTAATCTATGCTACTACTAAAAGTTTTTTAATATGTGATGAATGCCCAAGTTTTATAGCCCAATCAAAAGGGATGCACGTTTTTGACTAGGACGTGTTGTTGTTAGGGTCGTAATAGATGATTTGCACTAGTAATAATCAAAAAAGGTGCACATGCGTGATTTTGCGTGCTTTTTGAAGGGGTCTACACTCGATTTTTACTAATTGAATGCAAGTAGCGTAGAGCTTAACTATTGTTTGCCATTCAATTCTCTATCAAATGGTATAGATGTCATATAAAAGTTTTGACCTTTGTCTGTCACCCACTGCTTGAGGGACACGAAAATTCACATTCTGAGCGGATTTATTATGAAGGGAATGTCTATGTGGTGCTCAAAACTGCTGGATAATGATAGTATGTAGCATTCAGGTTATAAAGCAAAAAACAAAAGAATTGCAATTTACACTTTGTTCTTCAAACCCCTAGACTATAATGGCAGATACATGTAAGAAATGTATTATATGCATGTAACCTTCAAGGTATTACGTTGTTGCACTGCCACCCCGCCACCCGTCCACTGCAACTTTTTAGGAGGTAAAATAAGAGTAAATGCCGGGCAAAGTATAAACTCTACCCTTATATTATCCGAAGGGGAAGGTATACATTTTACTTTCATATAACCTCGAAGCATAATAGGCATTGGACGATTAGCTGCCAACATAACACATCCTGAAGTGTGTACAAGGTTAAGTATATTATTAATTATATTGCATTCACATCGTGTCCCAAGTATAAAAGTTGCGAATTTGCAATTTTATTTCCTTGAAGCCCCTTAGATAACACCGTAAATGTTGGGAAAAATGACATGCCGTTTCACCCTTTAGGGTAAAATGAGGGAGAACAACTAAAAGCTAGGGACGCCGCCGCGCGCCGCCGCCAAATCTTTTGCAAAATGATCATATAAATTATTCAAATTTATAGAATATAAGCAGCATCATGGCGCAGCAGGAAGCGCGCAGGGCTCATAACCCTGAGGTCGTCTGATCGAAACGGACTGATGCTACTTTTTTACTATTTTACATGAAAGTAGTGTATGTAGTGTTTTCATTTTTGCAAAGACTGGATGTGCGCGAATTTAAGAATTGCAATGAATGTTTATTTATGATGCATCGGATAACAAATAGCAGTAGACTATACATATATCAGCATGACAGTAGCTTGTTTACCTAAATGAACTCTTGCAATGTCTTTAATTCCTTTTGAAAATGAGCCTGTCGTTGTGTCAAGTAGCGTAGACGTTCCTCGGTATATTGAATCAATTCCTTCTTCTTATCCTCAATTGACCTATGGATCAGACTATAAGCATACAGCAATACAAGCATACCCTCCATACTCTTACTTTTTGATATCTCGATACTCCTCCATGAACTTTTGAAAATCAGATCCCAAATCTCGTGAGACTACATAAATACAAGATATAAGGAGAGAATGAGTATACGAGTTGTAATAATGCGTTTCCAAGCCCTAATCAACCCATGACAAGAGATTCAAGTTGCTGGCTAGAAGGCGTAAGGAAATCGCTTGCAGAGTGCTTATGATGTTCAATTGCGGTATTCAGCTCATCGATTGTCACATCAGGATCCTTCTCAAGGTCAACCAAGTTGATTTCTCTTCTATGGCTATGAGATGCAGATGGGATAACTGCAGATGTGCTTTTCTTTGCAAAAGAAGAAGGGCTAGCATTCTTTTGGTCAGAAAGATGTTGTTGTTGTTGTTGTTGTTGTTGTTGTTGTTGTTGCTGTATTTGCTGAAAGTGCTGCTGTTGCTGTTGTTGTTGATGCTCTTGGTGGGTTTGTTGCTGCTGTTGAGTAGTTGTGTTGGCATAAGTACCTTGGTTCGTAGATACAGATGCTGACAGGGTTCTTGTTTGTATCTCATCAATAGCAATGATACTTGAGGTTACTTCATTGGATTCTGTAGCAGTGGAACCGGCCGTATGAATTGGAGGTATAAAGCGATGATACTCATCTGTATTATCTTCAAATGTAATTTGCTTTTGAGAGGCAAAGATGTTGGATGAGTTGCCCTTCTTCTTGCTGACCTTGGAACGGTTTACCCAAGCAGAGGGCATGTTATTAGGGAGCAGCATGGGTGGTGGTGTCCTAGGCATTTGAGATGGTAGTGAATTGAAATAAAGGGAAAAACGAAAAGTATAAAGCACTGACAACTATTATAAATCAGCAAATCAATCGAGTGCAGCAGTATGATCCGGCCAATGGCTATTATGCAGCCCACCACAATGTCCAATCAAGTTGGATTCTGTTTTGATGGGCTTCATGTGAAAGGTCGCTTCCACCTCTGCCGGGTCTTTATTACAATCAAACGGAAGCCATCATCAAGTGCAATGTGCTCGGCCATTGCCAACGACGTCCCAACCTCAACATGAGCCGTTTTGTCTAATGGCAGGAAAGAAAGTTTAATGTGAACCATCCTGGTCTACTCGAGTCACGATAGACTAGCGGGAAAAAACAAATTTTCGTTTGCATGAATCCTCCCATGGGTCGACTGGATATAAGAAGATACCATGACATTTTCTTTTTCTTTTCTTTTTTCCATAATCAACTAAACAAAAAAACATGGGTAAAACTAGAAGAAACTCCAACGGTGGTGATCATCGCTCCTTGTACAAACGTACGAGTATCTCAAGAACACCTGATGAACTGATCAAAAGAAGAGTGGCTATCAATGAATCTCTTCGCAAAAAGCATCGTGAACAACTGATTACTGCAAAGCGTTTCCGTAATCTGAACCGACATGAAGAGTATGAAAGCGCAGGAGAGGAGGAGCCTGCTTCAGAAAAGAAGGACGAGGATGATGGTAGGCCTTTCTTGTAGAGATCAGCGCGCCTTGTTCAACGGTATTAACATGCTCGGATCGAATAGAGGAGATAAGCCCTTATTACAGACTGTCGACCGAGCAAGTGGAGGGTTTGGCAAAGGACTTGACTAGCGATGACAAGGCGCTCCGTATTGTTGCTGCTCAGCATATTGGCAAATTCGTCTTGGAACCCGCAAAGGCTCTGATCAAATACATCACCGAGGGCAACTGCATTGAAACTTTGGCTGTAAGTTTCAGTGACCATGGCAAGGCAGTGGCATGACGCTCACCGTTATTATTCATACACAGCAAATGATTTCAGGACCCAACGCTGATGAGCAAATCGAAGCAGCCCAGACGATTTCAAGTAAGCATTGCAGGCAGGCGCTCATGCCGACTTGTACTCATCCTCGTTACCATAGACATTGCTGCTGGGCCTTACGACCTCTGGATCAAGTCTGTCTCCACGGTGCCCTATCTCATCTCTCTTCTGGATTCTGACAACATGGTACATACATTGAGAAGAGGAATATAAAGACAAGAAAATACTAAAAATTTTCTTTCTTTCTATTTTTTTTCTTTGGTCGTGTGGTGGATGCATCTCTCAGAATCTTCGCGAAATTGCTGCTGGCGCTTTAGGAAACATGGCTGCTGAAGACTTGGGCGACATGAATGATGAAGACGACAAGGTCCGAGCCACCATCAGAGACAATGGCGCCATCAAGCCCTTGGTACACATGCTGGACTCGAGCGATGTTCGTCTGGTTCAGTCTGCATGCTTTGCTCTTGCTAATTTGGCGCGTGGCCAGGAGGGCCAATTGAAGGAGTTCTTTACGGCGGGTCTCACTGACAAATTGCTGAAAAACCTTGGCATTGCCGACGCTGCTACTGAAGTCTGCTGGGTGATTAGTTATTTGACAGCTGGCAGTGAAAAGTTCCGCGAAGAGGTCATGGCAAAGGGCTTTGGCGATCCGCTTGTCAAGGAATTGGCCAATTTAGCCGAACAAGGTCCAGTCGTACTGCCTGTTCTCAGAACATTGGGCAACTTGGTAGGCTCTGAGGATTACTTGAAGGTTTTGGCTGAAAAGGAAGCATTTTTGCCTACCGTTGTGAGCCTGATCAAGTCAGATCAAAGGTGAGTGCGCGGCTATGCATTGCTTCAATGTCACCTCTCCTCTAATGCAATCACTTTATCAAGTAGGGTTGTCAAGAAGGAGGCCTTGTGGGTACTTTCCAATATTACGTCCAGGTAATTATTTGCTACGTAGTGCTTCCACGTTCACTTATGCCTTCCTTTTCCTATGCAGCCAAGATCCCGAAATCATTCAAAAGCTGGAGGAGCTCAATGTCATTAAGCATCTGTCTGAACTCGTAGGCCGTGGCGCCTTTGATATACGTAAAGGTGCTGCCTACTGCATCATGAACATTGCCAATCACGGACCCGAGCATTTGGACAAATTATCACACAAGCAACTGTTACCCGCCTTCTTGGATCTCGTCAAATCTCAGGATGCAGACATGATTCGATTGGGATTAGGCTATATTGAGCTGCTGTTGACGCAATCTCCCAGAGGTAAAGAGATCATTGACAATGTGCCTGACTGTATGGAGGCACTCGCTGCTGTTGCTCCTGCGCCTGATCCAGAGTTGTTTGCCTTTGCAAATAAGCTTGTAGATCAATATTTTGGCGAATCGCCTGAAATGCAAGAGTAGTAGTACTAGTAGCATTTTTGCAGCGAAAAAAAAAAGGACCCAAGAACCCTTTATTGTACATACATATATAAAATGAATAAGAAAAAAAAGGATGGTTTATCCAAACTAATTGGTATCTGTAAGGTTGTATTTCTTGTTGTTGATGTTTCTCTCGCATTTACGGACCCATCGTCTTCTTCTTGTCACACTCTTATCGCCTGAAGTCTCAGATTGCTGGTTGTTGATGAGATTGCTGCCGCTTCTTGGGTTCTCCCAATGGTGATCCGTGTACACCCAGCCGCCATTTTCAGGGCTCACCATCACTTCTATTAAAGACTTAATGACAGCACTTTTGTCTTTTTTTATGCCATCTCTCTACTTACCAATCCCGAGAATCTCGTCAATCCATGGACCGCTTTGATCCAGACTCCAGTTATCCTCAACCCAGTGATATCCTTCTGGAGCAGGCAGCTCTTCTTTGGGAGCCAATTCAACAGTACCTGACATGTCAGACCAAATACCACGCTCATTGGGCAGCATCTAGTAGTAGTAGTAGCAATCAGTCAAAGAGCCTCTCTACTAGTAGCCTGGATCGTCTTTTACTTACATGAGGCACGAACCCGCTTCCAGACCACCATCTTTGATTCTCGTACAATGATTGCTCCTTCACATTGGCTTGATCGTCCAGTCGTTTCTCTACTTGAGTATACCACTGAACAGCTGAATCCACTTGCGATTGGCCAATTTCAGCGATTTGAGGCAGCATTTCCTTGAGCACAAACTTTGCAAACCGTGTATTCAGCAAAAACATGGCAACACCGCCCACCAAGAAGATGGCGTTGAGAGGAACAAACCAAATCACACTAGCCATGGCCCCCAAAGAGATCAGCGTGCCTTGGAAGAAGCGCATCGTCTCTGTCTCTGACGACCAGTCGACAAAATGGCTCTTGGAAGCAACCAAATCGTACAACCCGCTCATTTCTCCCATCATGTTTTGCAAGTTTTGCATGTTCTTGAGGTATTCGGGGGATGCTTCGTCAAAAGCAGGGAACAGGGCAGACGCAAAGTTGAATCGACTTGCACCGAGCGAGGAAGCGGTTGAAGCCGATGTCGACTTCCTGGGCTGCGGTTTCTTTCCTTGCTGCTGGTTGTTGCGGTCCTTTTCTGGCGCTTCCTCCTCCTGCCTGTTGCCGAATTTCTTGGTATAGCCTGAAATGATGATGTGGAGTACAATTACATGTGGCACAAACAGCATCAATTTGGGATGTAGACCTTGACAAAATACAGCAGCAGGTAAGCACTTCAAAACAGCGATTCGTTCAAAGGAGCAGCAGCACACTTACAAATTAAACAGTAGATGATCAATGCTGCCAATGTATCAATTGGCTTGTTCCAGCTCAACAGCAAAATCACGCTATCTCGAAATGCAAACATGGGCCCACATCGAGACACAAATCGAGAAAAGTTCTTGGCTGTGTTCTGAGGATTGAGAGGAGGTAGGTTGGCTAGGTATTCATTGGGAGGCTGTGTTGTGTCTGATGAATGAATGGCTGCAGATACAAGTACATTTTGAAATTCCTCAGATGTCGCTAGTTTCTTGAGCTTGGTCAGCGAGCTTCCCTCCACCACTGGCGGTGTTGTTGTTGAAGCAGAGCTTGGATCATTCATGTGCTGCTGCTGCAAGGAGCGCAAGGCATTTGCTGCTGGCGAGTCGTAGTCTGGCTTGCGGTACACTGGCGGATCATCTGCTAGCTTGGGATTCTCGCAAGGCTTCAATTCCTGCTGACAACCAAAGTGAGAAACAGCTCCACAACCTAACAAAGTGTGTGAATGAGTTGCTACTACTAATGCTGTTTGCAGCAGTAGTACTAGCGCTGCTACTATTTACCTGAGCATTTGAGACCTTGCTTGACAAGACCCCATAGCAGACCTTGGCAATGATCGCAGTAAGTAGGCTTACTAAAGTTAGTTTCCTCTAGGCAATGAGACATTTGTATCAAATAACAAAAGACAACCAAGAAACGCTTGCATCATGTTTGTGTCGTACCTTTTGAAGAAGAGAAAGGGAGATCGCCACGTGAAGTATAGAGTCACATACCTCAAGTTGTGCTGTTGAACTTGACGGGGAGAAGAGAAGATGCTTCCCTTTTAGTTTGACAATTAAATGAAATCAGCCAGTGAGGACAGCTACAGCTCCAACGAGTTCTTTAGTCCTCCCCTGTGGAGACAGAGACGAACATTTATCCAAGACATACTTAATCAGCACAACGTTGAAACAGTGGGTAGCAGTGCTAAATTGTGCTTCGAGTCCGGAAGCTTACACTCTATTGTCAGGTCATTGATTATGGTTGTGGTGAAGCTGCCGTGCTCTCCTTCTTGATCTCTGCCACAGAGAACAACCTCAATAAGATAGCAGGCATTGATATCGATCCAGAAGTGCTAGAGGAAGCTGTGGAGCGCTGTCTGCCGTACAAGAGTGACTTCGAGCAGTTGAGACCTCGGCCCCTCGTGATTGACATTTACCAAGGTAACATGGACGTACGGCAAGAAGTAATGTCTAAGCGATTAAACTATACAAACAGGATCTGTGGGCGTTGCTGACGATAGGCTAAAAAACTACCAAGCGATCGTGTGCTCAGAAGTGATTGAGCACGTCTATCCTGATGTACTGGATGCATTTCTGGAGCTGACATTGGGCATCTATCATCCCGAGATCCTGATTGTCACCACGCCCAATGGCGAGTACAATGTCAACTTTCCCGACTTGAAATACAACACACCCGAGTCGATATTCAGACACAATGATCACAAGTTTGAATGGACCCGCAAAGAGTTTGAATCATGGTATGTCGCTCTCATGTCGGCTGCTAGCTAGAAGCAGCAAAACTGATAAAACTCGATAACTTAGGTGCGAAGAAGGGGCAAAAAAGTACAATTACAGCACTGAATACCACGGAATTGGGCTGCTACACCAGAAATACGATCAATTGGAGAACGGACACTGTACGCAAGCATGCGTGTTTACTCGATCAAAGGACTTTGTCTTGCCACCGTCAGATCAGACACACGGAACCCCACATCACTTGATAAAACACATTGAGTTTCCCTACTACAATGAAGCGACACCATCAAGAGACAAAATCATAGAGGAGCTGGATCATTACATTGAAGTGCTGTGCAAAGCGGACAACTATATGAACAAAGAGGAGCCTATTACCAAAGGGTACTATGCTGAACAACCACAGCAGCATACTACAGACCTGGATATCAACACCATTGACTGGGAATCATTTGACATATCCAAATACAACACACAGCAGCAGACTGAGCAACCTACTACTACGCTCGACATTTATACCACTACTACTAGCCCCGCACACACAACACCCATTCATATTAGCATATCCAGCTTATGGAACATACTGCGATTACAGCAAATTTGCGGATCACAAGGAAATATGGTCGATCTTCTCAAATCAGCGGATAGAGATTATTATCAGATCATGGATGGCGATACCACACTTGTCGTGACAAAATCATTCGACTGGGAAGACGAGGAGGATAGCGAGTCTGTGAAATCATTCTCGTCCAGAGAAGACTGGTAGACAGAGCAACACAAAACATGTATAGTACCAAATAAACCTTTCCCATTCATCATCCTATTACCACTAGTCTTTTTTATTATTATCATTGAGAAGCCACCTCTACTGTTGCTGCTGCTGCTGGTTCTCTTCCATCAGTGATGCAAACAACGGCTTTCCATACTCCACAAGGTATTGTGCCTCTGGGTCTCCATGCCTTGCCAAGTTGAAGAGCAATTGTCGCGTCTGATCTCTGCACCAACGACGCAGACGCACGCAATCCTCCAAGGCCTCTCTGCTGTGCGTCCAATCCGCATCCACACCCGTTGTGCCAGTTGTGATGGCGATAAAGATGCGCCAAGATGCAATCACTTGCTTGAGCATGTCGTAGTTTTTATCGATCAAAGCCATATGATACCAAGCAAACAAGGGCAGTAACATGAGCACGCATAATAGGCTGATCAGGCCGTAACCGGTTAATTTCCAAAGTAACCAGATCAAGGTACCGTACACAGGCATGGCCAGGAAGAAGCTAAAGATGAGCTTGTCTTGCGATACAGACTCAGTGTACGGCTCGTACGAGTCAATCAGTCGGCCCAGGATGTAGAATGGCGAGTTGATGATGATGCCGGGTAAAAATAAGGGTATCTGGACAACGAGCCCCGTCCACGTGGATACAAGTCGTAATGTTGCTCTTGTCATTGTGATTTCTTGGTTCTCGTACATGCTGATGTCGCCTGCGTTCAATCGAAGACTCTTGAGCTGCTTTGAGAACATGAGCAGCCGCTCCTTCAGCTCGATCCTCTCCTTGTAGTAGAGCGCTTCCTTGTCGTCTGTATTCTTTGGGTGGAAAAGTCCTATGAAACTATAGAGAATAGGACTCAGCACTCAGCACACTACTACTGCCACTTGGTGTCATGATGATGATGCTATTATATGCTGGCTTACTACCTTTGGGATACGTGGACGTATTCTTCTAAGCGGACACCTCTAGAGTCACCAAATAAAATGGACCTGGCCTCAGTGGCTGCATGTGATGTATCCCTGGATTTTCATGTGTCAGTCAATCAATCATGGCATGCGTTTGGAGGTTGAAATTTACCAGTCTGGACTATTAATCGTACTACGTTCGACACCCTTTGCAATACGATCTGTCAAATTTTTAACGCTTTTTTTTGGGTCGTGATGGAACTCGGCCAGGTCCTCTACTGTCTGGACGATGGGCTCGCCATACCTGCGCTGCCTGTTAATACCCGCCGTTGGGCCCAACATCCCACTCTCGTCTCACTTACTCGACCACCATTTCACTTCGCCATCTGTTCTTGGTGCTGTAGGTGATACCAACCGGGATGATCGAAACACTTTCAGGCCCCTCTTCTCGTTGTGCCAATTGTGTAAGGTACTCGAAACTTGCCCAACTGATCCCGTCCTTGAACGGTAAATGATTTGGTGCCGTGTATGATGTGCCTGTTACATAATGAATACAGACATAATTTATATTTCGGTGTTAAGTCTCTTACCTTCAGGGAACAGGGCCACCACAGCGCCTCTGTCCAAGGTGAGCAGTGTATGTTCAAACAGCTTTGCGTTGCTATGTGTCTTTGTATCCACGGGCAGGACGCCTGCTGCCTTTAGGATTTTGCCAACAAGAGGTATACGAAAGAAGCGAGCAAGCGCCCAGAAATGGCAAGGTCTTGAGTGTGGAAATGTGGCGATAAGCACGATGGGATCCAGCACCATATTGGAGTGGTTGGCCGCAATCAATAGGGGCCCTTCAGCAGGCACAGGCGCTCTACAGATGATCTTGATGTTTCGAAAATAGGCCCATAGCGCTAGCCTCGATAGATATTGCAGTGTAATGTAGGTCTTTCCTTCTCCCTGCTTTTCCAAACTAGGCATGTTGCGAAAGAATAAAACAAGTGTGGAGTAGAAAAAAGAAGAAAAAAAGGTGTTTCAATTACGGGAGGCGTCTTTTTTTGCACATGAAATACAGATCAAAAATGGGAGGAGTGGAAAGCACCTTTCAAAATCGCTTGATGCTCTCATACGTGTGACTACAGGTGAGTTTTTATTGTAACCATATGAATTTTACTTTCTCGTTACAAAGTAAGCAATAGCTGCGATCATAAGACTGATCAAGATGTAGATACCGGAGGGGAATCCTGTCTTGAGCTCCAGCTTCTCGGCCTTTTTGTATTTGTTGAGCTCTCTTTCCATGGCCTTCATCTTTTCAATGACATCCTCTTGGTCGTTGTGAGGTTTATCCGCGGCCTACATATTCACATGTGTGTCTGTTAGTCGGCATTGCGCCCTGTGCACACGGGCCACGACTTACGTTGGTGTCAGCAGTAGCAGGAGCAGTGGTTGCTGGTGTGAGGGATGTCAGATGGTGGGTAACAGGAGCAGCAGCAGCAGCAGCAGCAGGGGCAGTGGTGGTGGCGGCCTCGGCTTCTTTGCTTTCAATGTATACACAGCGTAATTTGTGTTGATGGATGTGCTTCTTGTATTTGTCATTTGATTCAACTTGGTTCCACTGCAATCCGCTATCAGACTTTGTTGTCATTGCTACTAGTGTTGCTACTTACCATCTCGGTAACTCCCATTTTCTCGAGATCTTGGTCAATCAGTGTGCTCAGAATCAAGAACTTGTCTCTGCATTTGACGTCAAGAGGGGGCTCTTCTCGTTGAGCCTGTAACATGACTGGTTGCTTACATGAGCGAAATGCAATCCAAGCAATTCCCTCGTCCTTTACTTACTCTGAACCTCGATGGTATCTTTGGGTCTGATCACATCCGAGTTGGGACGGACGCAATAGAGCTTGGGCGCTGTTGTCTTGACCTTGAAAGCAACGGGCTTGTCGTGGGGGTTTTCAATGGTGATGCTCTGTTTAACGACACGTGTTAAAGGACCTAGTATTTTTTTTTTCGTGAAAGAGAAATAGGCGTAAGAAAGACCAGGGCTCGCATGCCAGATTTGTCCATGGCATCTACTTACGTTCAAATTCAATTAAATCTTTAAGACTCAAGTTGATCGACATGCTGTGTATTTATAATCAACGAAAAAAGGCGAGAGAAACAGAGGGAGAGTGAGGAAAAGAGAGAAGAGAGAAGAGAGGGAGGAGAAGTCCACCAAAAGAAATTTGATGTTATACCCAATTCGGTTTTTTAATAATTAGGTAACGTCTGTTTGACCAAGAAATACAGAGCCATTGCTTGCTCGACAGAGCAAAAGACAGGAGAGCTATTTAGAAAAGGATCATGGCCCCGTTTATAGCTTAGGGATAGGTTGCAAGTAGCTCGAAATAACGTCAATCTTGGGCGGCAGATTCAATGACATGCATAATTCCATCATGACTACACAATGTGGCTTCCAGTTGCTGGATCATGAAAAGTGATGTCCTTGTTGATTCGACAGCCAATCTTGGGGTGTTTCGAGCTGATGCGCATTGCCAGCATACGCTCTCCACGCAAGGCATGCATTCGATTCTATGATACGGGCGAAAATGTATGGAATGTACAAAGTTTATTTACTACCATGGTGAGGTTATAAGTTGTTGCAATGAGATAATTCCATATTCGACTTGAATCCTCGATTTCTACTCCTTTATTTCTTCTTTCTTTTTCACAATTGAGAAGCTGAATGGGCAAAGATACGCTTTCAAAGAACACTACATCTAGACTGTACTCTCCATGGCAGCTGGATGAAAATGAAACTTGGATCAAAAAACCACATCGATTTGGGTTAATGATGGCCAAAGAAGACGATTTTGAGGTAAATCTTGCTCAAATTGGCTGAAAATGATAGTGTGTTGATTATGAGACTAGGCTTGCATCGATGAGGATATGACCAGAGCCATACTAAGAATTGAGCAGGAGCAAATGGAGAGGATCCAGCATTTGAGAGAAGAGGATTCCGCAGATGATGAGTAAAGTGAACAACTGGGCATCTCACATGTAATTAGTCATCATACTCAGTTTGGCATCATCTTTGCAGTGGCCTCATATCAAAGCAAGCTCAAAGACTAGACATTCATTCATCGTCTGCAAGTAGCCCAGTCTTTCAGATCTCATTGCTGGATCAAAATTCAAGCGAGTCCTTTGCAGTACCTCTGGAGCAGCAAACGCCATTGTTAACACTGAAAGAAGCCACGCTGTCCAAAGAAGCATCAAAGAAAGGCAGGTATTTTGGCCCACTACACTACGAAAAACTAATAACCTAGCTTGAGCAGATCAATCATTCTCTGCAACCAATGCTCAAGTCATCCACATCTACAAAAAGTATGAATGTGTGAAATGTACTAGATATGCGAGCAGTTTAATTAAATTTTTGCCCTTAGGATTGGTTGCTCGCTAGCACGATTTCAGTCTACAATGAATAGGTTGCCTAAAGCACTGAAGATCATCCCTTCTTTGCCCAACTGGGACGAGATTCTGCTATTAACAGAGCCATCTTCCTGGACATCTCAAGCAACATGCGAAGTGACGAGGTTATTCTTGGCAAATGTCAAGGCTACTCAAACCAAACAGTACGTTTTCGCTGATAGCTAATCATAGTGTATGCTTTATTTACTGATGGTCTCTTAGCTATTTTCAGTTTGTGCTATTGCATGCAGTGAGGAACAATTTGGCACAGAGTGCTAACGGACAGCTGGATCCCGCACTCTACAATGCGCTAAAAAAGGCACTGGCGTGTAATCCCGCGCTGTTTATGAAGGGATTGCTGTTTCCACTATGCGAGTCAAACACTTGCACTGTCGCTGAGGCATGCATTTTGGCGAATGTATTAGGACAAGTCAAAATACCTGCTCTTCAATCAGCCACTGCATTACTCAGGCTGTCAGAGCAGCTATTTACATTGCCCATCTGTATCCTAGTTCAAGTATTTGTGCAAAAGAGACAAGCATTGCCTTATCGTGTGGTCGATACTCTAACCTTTAAATATTTTTGTCAAAGAGAAGGAAGCCTTCAGCAACTGCCCATCATGTGGTATCAATCGCTACTCATATTCACTCAAAGGTATGGCATTGAATCCCTGTGCCATCACTACTCAAAACTCACACAATCGCTACTTTTTCCTAGTTACAGCATTGACATGGTTCCTACTCAGAAACAGGCTCTGCTTGCATTGATACAGCGTATGACAAGAAACGACGAACTGTCCATCCTGATTGAGAAAACTATCAAAGCAGCCATCAAATCGAGCGATCAAGAGCTTGAGGCGGACGACAGCGATGATACTGTAGCCTGTAACGAGGACACAGACTCTGAACACGATGCTGATGGTATGCTGATTGATTGAAGAAAAGAAGAAAAAAGGGGCTCAAATAATGATAATAAAAACAATGCGTTAAAGCAACTTGTCTCTGGCATGTTTCCTAATCTTTTATTAGCTATCAATGCTATTTCAAGAGACTGACTCGAGTGTATCAATACCTCCAAGTGATTGTAGTATATCGCGCACATATCCTTAATTATCCAACGGTCTGTCAAAAGAAGCCAGGCATGAGTAATCTGCAACAAAATGATGCGTTTGTAACAAACTTTACCTGTTGAAACCACCTCTACGATTCATGTATTGACGGTACTTGATGGGCTTGTGGATCTTTGCTCCAGAGACATCTGCGCCTGGCACCTTTTTGTTTTTCGTTGTGTCAAAACCTCCAAATCCCATCAGCTTCATCATCTTTGTCTCATCATCTTCCTCTTCCTCTTCGCCATCTTGATCCATGTGCTCGACCTTGTCTTCTGCTGCGGGTTTCTTTGGCTCTGGTCTTTTGCTGGCAGGCACGCCATCTCGAGAGCGAGGACGGCGGTATGAGGGTGATTCAGAGCGGCTTCTGCTTCTGTTTCTAGGTCTACCACGATCTGACAAGTCAATGCAGATGAGTGTTGCTGGCACCACGCTACCAAACAGACACTCCACTTACCTCTTCTATCAGGGCTTCTTCTGTCTCTTCTGGATGGTGGAGAGCGACTGGATCTAGAGCGTCTATAGCGATCACGGCTATCGTCTCTGCGTCGTCCACGGCTTTCGTATCTATCAAAGCTGTCGTCTCTGCGTCTTCTTCTTGACGAGCCAGGAGATCGAGATCTGGACCGGGGATTGTCCAGGTCTCTATAGTCTCTCTTGCGTTGTCTACTAGAGTATCTCTTGGTGGATGGGGGTGATGGGGATCTAGGCATAATGGAATGATTCAAAAGAAACCTGTGGAAAATGCAACGCGGCATGGAGAGCAATGCTTCATCGTGACTCGATTTCATCCGATTCCATCAAGAGAATGGCAGCCGTGATGCTTCATGTTCGTGGCTTGCTCTCTCTCTCTTTCTTCACTTGTACACTCAAAAAATCATGACCACTGTAAATATTGCAAAGGACAACAAAACCACTCTTTATATCGGTAAGATGAAGGCTTCTTGGGCTGCCTGGTCTGTAGTGAGACGCTGACCCTATCATAGGAGGTATCGATCAGCTTGTAGATTCAGCTACCTTGCATGCCGCGTTTATTCCATTTGGCGAGATTGTAGCAGTGCAATTGAGCCCTGATAGTTCTAAAAGTAACATATGTCCAAGCTGCCACCTGAAATACCTGTAGCTAACACTGCTTCTTGATAGACAAAAACGACAAGAGCGCGCACAAAGGATTTGGATTTGTCGAGTACGAGTTGCCCGAAGATTGTCAGGCAGCCATCGACAATATGCATTTAGCAGAGCTGCACGGCAAAGTCATCAAGGTCCAGCTCGCCAAACCCCACAATATCACAGCTACTTCTCATCGTGCAGGTATGGACTACCTCCAGATACCTTCGCTGGCACTGCCTAACATTGCGTTCATCTATTCTAGTCTGGACAGAGGAGTCTTGGTTGCAAAAGTATGCCAACACAGAAGAGAGCAAAAAAGACGCAGACGAGACAACACAGCAGACAGCAGATAGTGATGATGATGACCAAGGCGAAGAAAAGAGCACATATAAACCATCAGCCAAGAAAGAAAGATCTCGTGTGTATTTAGATATTGCCATTGGTGGATCCTTGGCAGGACGTATTGAAATCGAACTTCGTGGCGATGTTGTGCCAAAGACAGCAGAGAACTTTAGAGCGTTATGTACAGGAGAAGCAGGATTTGGGTACAAAAACTCGGT
The DNA here is from genome assembly GCA_010203745.1 of Mucor lusitanicus. NCBI lineage: Eukaryota > Fungi > Mucoromycota > Mucoromycetes > Mucorales > Mucoraceae > Mucor > Mucor lusitanicus. Next base: position 531,288 of record JAAECE010000009.1, on the reverse strand, counting down.
TTTCCATCGTATTATCCCTCAATTCATGTGTCAAGGTGGTGATATTACAAAGGGAAACGGCACAGGTGGCAAATCCATCTATGGCGGTAAATTTGCGGATGAAAACTTCATCTTGAAGCACACAGAGGCTGTAAGTAGTAGACATTACATGGCCATCTCCCCCCAGCGACTGACAGATCCATGATAGGGCACATTATCCATGGCAAACTCAGGCCCTAATACCAATGGCAGCCAGTTCTTTATTTGTACAGAGAAGACCGCTTGGTTGGACGGAAAACATGTTGTGTTTGGCCAAGTTGTATCTGGAATGAATGTTGTGCGTGAGATGGAGCGATGTGGATCATCAAATGGCAAAACCTCAAAACGCGTAACAATTGTAGATTGTGGTGAAATCTAGGCAATAATCGTATTAAAATAAAGCTGATTGCACTATACACTATCACAGACTATACCTTTTTACTCTTGTCCCTCCTCAACACATTGCATGTGCAGTAGTCGCAAGGAGAAGATGGTTCATTTAAGCTTATCAACCTGATTTGTGGGCTCACCACCATATATCAATTTACCAATATGAGCGTGAGTGTTTTTTTTCTTGAGGCTGTAGAGATGCTAGTCTAGAAATAGCCGTATTGTTTACAATGGTATAGATTTAGATGATTACGGTAAATTGACGCGTAAAATACGATGGTTTTATTTTTTAAAAAAAAGGGTATGCAAAATGATGTTTAATACGGGGCCAATATGATACAAAAGCTACTTGAGAAAAGTTGATTTGGTAATAGCGAACAAGATAGAGGAACTAGATTAAAATAGAGAGACAGCACACGAAATGTCGTTTATGACAAGAACAGCAGAAGAGGCAGTTTACCACTGGCCGCCACCAGTGCTCTCACCACCACCGTAGCCACCACCGTAGCCTCCACTGCTGCCACCATAGCCACCGCCATTACCACCACCTGAGCGACGATCAGTAGCAAGATCAACTCTGATGCGGCGACCATCGAACTCTTGATCGTTCATGGCGTTGGAAGCATCTTGAGCATTTTCAGGGTTAGCATAGGTAACAAAGCCAAAACCACGAGAGCGGCCTGTTGAGAAGGTGTTAGAATCAGCCATCTTTCCCATCTGTTTTCATTGTCTAGCCCGCTTTTACTGGCTTTTAATATGCATAAACGATCATGTTCTGTTCAAGCGATGCTTTTACTTGAACATGTACAATCACGGCAAACGCATATCAAAAAGACATTTAAAGAGGCAGCCAAATAGCCACTTACCAGTATCACGATCCTTGATGACAATAGCGTCAGTAACCTCACCAAACTCCTCAAATCTGGCACGAAGAGAGTCGTCAGTTGTGTTCCATGAGAGACCACCGATAAAGAGTTTAGAAGACATGTTTGTAAATTTTTTGAATAAAAGAAAAAAGGTAAAAGAGAAAAAGAGAAGATGGGATTAATCATTTGTCTTTATATACACGCAAAATTTGTCAAAAATTTTTGTTTGCGTGTACATCAATTAGAACCGTTTTAAAGGGGACATGAAAAAAGAAGGTACCTTTTGTAAGCTAAAACCTGCATTGATGTGAAAAAATGATTCGACAAGATGATCATTTTGCCGTTTCAATTTGTCACTGTTTGATGGGTTCAAAGGTGGTCTGAATACATCTACTTGATAGCCTGTATTCATCCTTGAGTCATCATAACAAGTGCTATACAGGTGTACGCAATGCAAGCGTGTGAGTGTGAGTGGATGGGATTGCGACCCAATTAAAGCACCGTTTAAGGAGGATGCTTGATTCATTGGAGATAATGAATGTGTGTGTGTGTGTGTCCAAGAAAACTTAGATACTCATCTGTACTATATAATAAGCCTCTTTTTGCCAGTGGTAGGATTGCTTTTTGACCGGTGTGCTTGAACATGTCAATCGGCAAGTGTGGTCTAGCAAAGTAGTGTTAAAACTAGACATTTTAGGCAAGATGCTTGTGTGATTTGGCATTATTAGTAGTTTGTGTCTCTTCTAGGCTCCTATTGATAATCGTTTAGCAGGCATCAGTGGTCAGTACTGCGCAATCACATTTAAGCGTAATGTATTAAGCAACATCCTATCTTGAGAGAGCTTGCCAGCACAGTCAAGATTCATATATATACAATTGCATTGCTTGATATATTTCGCAGCTGATCTGCAAGTTCAATGTAGCTCTCATTGCAACAAATCCAGCTCAATGATCTCTAAAAAATACTGCGGTGGCATGACAGTATGCAAGTACATAAAGTTTCAAAGACGGTCAAATCATCCGGAATCGAGCGTTTTATGTGCAAATGGCATTGTAGCAGTAAACAGACACAAAGTAATGAGGTAGATCAAGAAATGACAAGATGTTTATTGATAATCAAATGTGTTTATAGGGGTAACAAATATAAGAGTGCGTGTGTAATAAAAAAAAAAGAAAGGTATCTACAAAAAGGTATATGTATAGGAGGCAAAAAAGGGTATATGCTAGGCTTATTTAAAAACGCCAGATGTTGCAAAGACCATGACAACAGTACCCCAAATCAACAAAACTACGGCCGACAAGTCCAATAAGCCAAACTTGGGTATGCTATCATCAATGATAATGGATTCGGTCACGACAATCTCTTCCTCAAACAGAATGCTTTCAGAGGATGATGCAGTTGAAGATGTGGCAGACAATTTGCCAAGCAAAGGTGCCTTGATGCCAGTTTCATCATCCACAATGGTGGTGGTGACCGTACCGACGACTGCAGGATAACGTCTTGTGATGAGACAGGCAGCAGCAGGTAAGATGTAGGCCAGGAATGTGGCAGCGAAACCACCAATCAACGCATAGACCTTGCCTAGCGATCGAACAGTGATACCGAGTGCGGTAATGACGACAAACAGCACGACTGTAACCGTGTAGTGCTGGATTTTGTTGGGTTGGCGAGAAGCTGTCTCAAAACCTAGCAGCTTTTGAACTGCCTCTCTTGTGGGGTAGAATCCCATGCTAATCAGCAGCAAAGTCAGCAACATGGACACGCAAACCTAGCCAGTGTACTTACGGAATGGTCAGGATCATACTGAAGCCAAGTGCGAATCTGCCAATGTTTACAATGAGATCATCGTCTGGGAAGTTGAGAAACAGGTTGGGTTGCACATCTTTGCCAAAACTGAGGTAGCCAATGACAGCAAACGAAATTGATACCACCCAACTCATGACTGAGGCAAGCGTGGTGGTGATGGTCCATGACTTGATTGTTTGGTCCTTGAGACTGAGAAAGACGCTGAAGCACACGTGTGAACATGCAAATGCAAAGGCCAGGATGCCGAGTGCTCCGAAGATGTCAGGTCCATGCCAGTCCAAGGGCGACTCATGTGATTTGCTGTAGGCAGGTGCTCTCACAAGGAGCGTGATGATGATCAGCGGCAAGCACAGGACGGACAAGATGGACCATCTGGCGACAGATCCGATGGAGCGAGAGAGATTCAGGGGGAACACCTATACTCAAAATGAGTATATATGCACTCGTAGTAGCGTCATTATGACTGCAGATACTCACAAACAAAATGGCGATGAGTGATATGACAAATGATCTGTCTGTGATACTTGGGTATTGGGGAAAGTACAGTTGCAGCAAGACAGGAATTGTATCGCCAATGACTGTGTGCAGCAATGCCGTTAAAGAGATATCGTAGTCATGACGTACATTCCATGCAACTTACGGATGAAATAGCTGACACAAGCACCAGCAGCTTGCACCAGAATGAGGAAGTTTAGGAAATAATAGCCAAACTTGCCAAACACATATTCCATCAAAACTGCAAATTTGAAGCACTGCGAGCGCTGGCCCGATACGACCAGCATGTGGAGGCCCAGCTGGGATATGATGGCGACAAAGACGGATAGCAGAATCGCTGTCCAGAATCCCGCCAAATGAATGGCAAAGGGTAGGCCGATAATGCCAGCGCCTACTGTCGAATTGACAAGATTGAAGGCGCTCTCAATCTTTGAGCGAGAGCCGTAGCCAGGCCTGTCGGATTGCAGCAGGTCCCGCTCTTCGTCAGTGAGCAGAATGTCGTCTTGCTGTACTAGCACAGTTGCACCATAGCCGTGTGGTGTGGAGGAGGGGGATTTCATTGAAATATGGACAGGGAAAAGGGAGAATTTAACGAGCAAGAAGAGAGAGAGGGAGGAGCCCATTGTTTGACCCTCATTTTATAGTAACCCAAAGCATGATCATGGTTAATTGGTGCACACTAAAACACACTCCTGTAATTGGTTTTTTTAATGAGTCATGCTTTTATGCATTTCATTTTTATCGCTTTATATGTAAATTTGATAGACCAAAACGAGAGCTCCTTGAAACTGCTGCAATAAGAGGCAGTGCCTATCTACGCTTTTTTGCTCTGCTGCTTTTTGCCGACCCAAGAGTACCATTCTAAATAGGCATCCACCTTGACGCATTCCGAGCAGATTTGCTCTATACGGTGTCTATAATCTTCCAGGTCCAAGCCAAGTCGAGGTGCAATCAGCGAGCTCTTTTGCTCATACAGGTTTAGAATGGCAGACACAAACTCCTGGCTCAGCTTGCCGTCGCTGGCTATACATGCACATGTGTGAGACTACTACTTCATGCTGTTGGCTGAGCAGACTTACCATAGTGCACTCGTCGCTTTTTGCTCTCAATCACTTGGAACCCCTCTGTTTGGAGCATATTTCCATATTTGAGTGCAATCTCGGGGTCTTGATCCATATCGTTAAAGATTTCCTTGACTATCCACAAACACGTTAGTTTTCTATCGTTCTTTATCTATTCAAGCCAGCAGAGATAAAGCGTACGTGTTTCAATAAAGGACTCAATCATCACTGTTCCAGCAGGCTATTTTTATGTGGGTGTTTAGTAAACATGGGATCAAATATGCCTTTATATGTATATGGCTGCTGCTTACCGAATGATGCATCTCTTCAATTCGAATGACACCGTCAGGCTTCAGGACGCGATGGATTTCTGCAAATATCTTTGCCCAGCAGTGCTTCTTCACCAGGGACCCCACAGACCTTAGGTGGATATAGTCGACTGATCCATCTTTAGCAGAGATGAAGCCTCTTTCTAACGCGTCTCCACGCTCACATGTGATGTTGGGTAGCTCAGGAAGGACCTGGATCTGCTCTGAGGCCAATTCAATAGCCGTAAATTTACAGTCTGGATAATGTGTGGCCATGTCCTATTTTTTTACACAATCAGAGTCAAATTTCTATATCGGAAAATGTGATTGAAATTTACCATTATCCAAGCGCCAGAGCATGTTCCCATTTGAATGACATGCGCACCCTTTTTTAGCACTGGTACCACTGCCGGTGTAACATTTCTATTGTAAAGAGAGTCTTGTGAGGATCGTGTATTGTAAGGATGGGGGGGGGGAGCATCATTGCACTTACCCATTAAACAGTTTTTTGAGTGAGAAGTGGAGCTGTGCGTGGACAAGTGTAAGTATTATGCAGTGCACTAGAGCCGCAGCGCGGGTTGCCTTACATTGTGCTGAAATTCCTCAGTGTCCCAGTCATCCGGTAAAAAGAAGCTGTTTGTGTGGTGTACATTGTCGGATGGGCTTTCCACCTTGAAGATGTTTGGAGCAGCTACGGATGTCCTGCATGAAGATGTAGCTGTCGATGTGATGGTGTCATGATGAGAGTATGACTGCACCGAATGCTTATCAAACAGTGCTTGTGGCTGCTGTAGGTAGGATGAGGCATGAGAGGATGAAGAAGACACATTGCTGGCCTTGTTTTTGTACAGGCAAGAGCTTTGATGGCTCGATGTGGGTGATTGCTGCTTTTGTTGCTTTGGACGACGATGCCCTGAGTGGGTTGATTTGGAGCTAGATTTCTTTTTTGACACAACTGCACCCATGTTGATTTATACAGTATTAAAGAGAGGAGGGAGCAAAAAGAAGGAGTACTAGAAATCATGATGGATAAAGTTTTGCTCTTTTATATATAGAAAAAAAACCTTTTACACTAGCACAAGGCACAATTAAATCACCTTACTACTGCTGCCTCCACTCAGCGTACAGCAAGTCAAAATACGATTTTCAACGGAGTTGGTGGTAGCGAAACCTCGTTGCCTTGTACCACGCGCTAAACATTTGAATCGAAAATCCATTCGAATAAGCATGATCCGCAAGGTTTATTACAATGACGCTACTAATAATTATCTTCGATGAACGGCGATGGGGGGTATCCCTCGCGCAGAACATCCCTATAACTGGGTAACTTGTTGAATTCGTCGTAATGTTGATCTGAGGGCGTAAGTAGCCATTGGTCCAGTTCCTGTCGCACATGTATCGCATCAATGTCCTCAGGCAGCACCCTGCGATCTCCACGATCCATCGACGATCTAACGTGAGGTACCGTACCAACTGTGAGTGGGAAACTAAGCGACATGTTTCGTTCTTTGGTGCTGTCTTGGAACTTGAGTATAAGGCGCAGCTTATGGCTGATTTGCAGGATGTCTGTCTGGATTTGAGGGGCAATGTGAGGCAAATCAATGGAGAGGGACAGTTCTGCAAGCGTGTTGGTTAGTAAAAGTGCTGATTCAGGCAGGCGAGGGGAGGGGGGGTATATACTTACCAAGCTCCTGTCCATCTATATAATTTGACATGTTGTGTTTGGCACCTAAATTAGTAGGTTGATCAAATAGATTACATCGATTAGATCCATGGCAGTGCAAAAGACGAAAAAAAAAACTTACGAGAAAACTTTCGCTGTCGTGGTACCATTGACTCTGGAAATTGCTTAACAATTGTATTCCAGTCGCCAGCTCTAATTCTACAAAATGTAACAATAGCAGTGTGAATTGTCAAGTGTCACAAGCAAAGCATGTGTGCAACATGATCTAGGCACACTTACGGATACGACTCAGTTTGCTCCAAGTAGTACTCCATGGACTCAATTATGGCATCATCGCAAAGCTTGTTGAATCGACATGTAAATTGAAACGACTTTTTTTGGAGACATGTGAACTTGGACATGCCAATCTCGTAGCTGAGATGGTCTTGTCTTGATCCACGGTATCGGATACGTGGTATGGAATAAAGTGAGTATAGGCTGGGATATGAATGTCGGCATAGTTGAATAAGGCAGTTTGCACCGAGCATGTGCCGCTTGTTCTTTGCTGAATTGCTAGTGATGATACTGGATGATGATATGGAGGAAGCATCATCTGTTGCAGTGGTCGTGGACATGGAAGCTGCGCTGCTGCTGCTGGTGGTAGTCGCAATGCTACTGCTGGTGGTCTCGTCGCTGCTTGTGCTCAGCTTCCGCTTGCTGCTTAGCGAAGAGCTGCCATGGATATTCATGCGGGCATTCCAGTAGGATACTTTGAACCGTTCGCTAAGCGAGCTTAGTTTAATTCTAGCTGAAAGGCTGTATTGTATTGTGTGATGGGGTAGCAGGATGGACGGCGGCAGCTTATGCACGTTGTTGATCTTTAATGAAAATGGCCATATCGTTTTTCCCACTCCTAGCACTTGAGGCTCATCCACCACAACAATGCGCTCATGTGCTATGGTTAAGCTTGCGTTGGCATGTCCCATTGCCTTTCTTGCTAATCTGTCCACAAACCCAAGCTCGTTTGCCTCCAGCGTGTTCCATTTGTCCATGGGTATTTCATCTGTGCTGCGTGATTCTCTCAGCTCGTGAGGCTGGAAGAAGTCTGATGTGGAGATCACACACTCGACGGTGCCTTTTAGCTGCACGTACAAGTGGCGAATCTGAACGGGTCGAAGGAGGTTGATCTCTACGGTGCCTGAAAGTGTGTATGATTCATTTGGTAGGGCAGATCCGTCATCGCTGAAAGTATGGATGGTGTCTGCGTCTGGGATGATGTTCAGATTTAGGATGGACGCTGATTGATTCGACATGATGTATATGTGTAGATTATGCAGTGTCTTGCTGAGAAAACGTGCGTTTGATTAAATGTTGTCAAAATCTGATTTAATGGTTTGAAATCAAGAAAAGTGAAAGAGACTGGAGAAAAAGGCAGGTGAATACAGTCTTTTATACACAACGCCTTGTGTCGTTTATTAATACGTTTTTTTCAAATAGAAAAGACAGAAGCCAAACGGACGTTTCCATTATTGTAAATAAGTGATAAAGCATGTGATCAAACTGAGCAAAGGAATACCATTTTCGGTCATTTTGAGACACACATCCTTTCATGTAAATAGTTCACTGATTTGTTTAGAATATGCTGCAATGAATCATACTGACTCTTGAAGAATCCTGGCTCGAAGTATACAATATATGGATGCTTCTTGTGACGAAATACGACGCACAAGTGCTATCTCTACAAAGGGCACACTTGAGCTTATCTTTAAACCATACAATAGTTTTGTGATCTGATTGGGTAAATAAGGTTTTGTGGGCATAAAGTGAGAAAACCGGGTACCGAGTAAAAATCCTGTTGTGAGAGTGCTGTGGTTGTTAAATCCATGTGTTACAAAAGTAAGTAAACAATGCTACTTGAGCTACTCTTAATATATTATTGTGTAGTTCGTTTGCGTGTGAAAAGACAAGACTACAACATGACGTAACTTTATATGGAAAAATGGAAGATCAAGATACCAATGCAAGAATAAATGATTGAAATAGAGACATTGGAAAGAAGAGAGTGAGAAGTGGATAGTACCATGATCACACACACACACGCATTGTTTCAAAATAGCATGACCTTCTAATAAAAAAATGATCATTCTACGATAATGATGCATTTTATACACACACGAATTCTCATCAAATGTCAAATGAAATGCATATGATTTTGTCAAAATTTAGTGCGACCGCTTACTGCTTGCTTATCAGAGGCTTGCTGTTCCTTGAACTTTATCGACGATGATAAGTGCAGTTACCAACTATGGATGGCTCTTGCAGAAATTTCAGAATCTGCGATCCGGTATTCTGTTTCTGTAGTTTCTTCAATTCTTTGAGTTGCAATTCAAAGTACCACAAGGTCTGGTTAGCGACATGATGTGAAAATTCCACTTTTTCGTCTTGTGCACGGAGCAAATTACTCTCCATAGGTGTTTTGCGTCACTCTACGACCATTCAATGCGACCTTGAGTCTTCATCTAAGCCATGATATTAGTTTAGGATATGCAATTAGAAGCAATGATATGGAGCATATCTGTAAATTTCTCATTGGAAATGCTCGCGATCCACACAGTAGAGGTCAAATGAACAAAAAGTGAAAGGTGTAGAACCAGTATGCCTTTCACTATAAGGTATACATAGTTTCACTGCTTAGAAATACCATGATGGCCTCACAAATCAGACCTTCTCACTCCCTAGTGTCAACCTTCTTCTAGCCAAACTTGCCTTCTATAACACGAATTCATCTCCTAATGTACTTGTGTAGAGTCTAACTTATTACTTGACAGCAAATCTTGGGTGTATGCAAGTGTTCTGTCTGTTGAGGTAAACCAGCAAGATTCAGACCTACTGTATTTTGATATAGCACTCTAGATCCATCTTAACATTGTACAAAAACACTATTCTACTGCACGTAGCTACTGATTTGGCTTTATATTTGATCTGCAAAGAGCTGAAATGCGCAGAAAATGTCACTACATGATATAGGGTTATTGGAAGCCGGATTGAGACATGACAACAAGTGGGGTTGTTTTTTTTGGTATTTTTGAGGTTTTTTAAGGCAAATTCTACAATAAGAACGTATCAGTTTCTATCTGACTGTATCGAGTGTGTAATCCCAAGAGATACTAACCGTTTAAAGCCCTGATGAGGTCTATAGTATCGGTTGCCGTAGATTTACAGCGCGCAAAAGGTACTTTTTATAGCCAAACTATCCAAATTCAACCCTAAATATCTCGTCTTTCAAGCCCTTTCAGATGCTCGGAATAGTGCCAAATGATTGTTCTCGATCACCATTTACATCCTGAACCTTTATCTTGAATTTTTTTGGATCGATCCAAATCGACGAAAATTCACGATTTTTCATGAGGTACCCCTCATGGTTTTTGTTGAAAATCAAATGATCGCAATTTTGAACGCAAAAACGACACTTTTTACTATGATATATATTAAATCAAAATGACCGCACAGATGCAGGGTAACTTGTGCAACTGCTATTTTAAACGTTGTATATGCTAAATCTCGACTTTTTAAGGAAAAACTGCTTTTCATATTTTCGCAAAATTCTTTATTTTTTCATTCTAAAAGTACTTTTGTATTGACACCATTGAATGCGCCTTCAAATTCTCCCCATAAGTTTATTAGAAAGTAGTATACGCTGAGCACACTTTATATAGCTAATTCTAACAAAAATGTTTATAAATGTCAAATTTTATCGATATTGATTCAAAAAAATCATCGCAAAAAAATCATTTGGGTGCAGTCACCACAGTGCAAAATATCTATTGTACACGTCATTCAAATTCTGTGTGCTCTGTGCTGCGGCAGCCTATTGACTACAGTCACCCTCAGCAACGCGTTTTTTTTTTTTATTTTTTTTCGCACTGTTTTTGCACTGCACTTTTTCTATTAAACCATATACTTTTCATTACGATTGATTGATTACAACACCACTTTTACCAAAATATGCATGTCTTTGCAACCACCAGTACCGAAAACGACACCTTTCAAGTTTGTTACAGTAGGTATCAGCCGATAAGAGCTACCTTTCGCGCTGCTACAATATACGGTAATACTAATTACACAGTTTATTTCAGGCCAGTTTGCTACAATATATTGTTGCTTGTGTATGGTTTGTATTTGGTTTGTATATTCTCCTTCTTTGGTTGCCATGGATCACATTCATTCAACCCTTTCACTACTTTCTTTGTCGTAATACTGTGCATTCTTTATTAGTTTGCGCTATTGCGATTCATTCTTTCTATTCTTTCCCCCCCTTTTCTGCACGCAACTATTTTTCTGTTGCTGTACCATAGTGCTATGGTGTATCTTTTGATGCAATGTAGTATCGCTGGCAGTGCTGCTCTATTGTGGAGTAGCCTTGCATTTTTTTGTTCTTCAAGTATTACTTCTGTATTACTGGTGGTATTGGTGTTGTTCTTGCTTCGTATTATGAGGCAACCACGATACTTTTTTCTGCTACTGCTTTTTTTTCTTTCTTGTACTAGTCATTTTGATGATACACATTGCATGTTACCTTTTTGTATGTAACTGTATTGCAATGTTTCTGTTGTTTTTCATCACATTCTAGTGATACCCTCTTGTTACTTTCCCTTCCTTCTAATGGTTCTTTGAGCCATTACCAACCATCTTTTTTCGCTGTGTGGATAAGCCTATCGTTGAAGCACAACTAGATTTGATTCAGAGGCTAGGGGAGTAGATAGGCTGCCTTCACTTGATTAGTATCACTTACTTGGTGCTAACTGAGAGTCTTAAGCATTTGCGCTATCGGCTGGGGTGTGTAGTAAGGCATATTCTGGCATTTTAGGGGTTTTTGATGATAACATAGCTTAATACTAGTGTATTCGGCTGTGTTTAAAGTTCCGCCTAACAAAAAAACAAGGGAGAACTATGGCAAAATTTTCAAAGTCCGCGGCATTTAAAATAGCTTTTTAAGTGATTTTATTGGCTCAAATTTGGAGACAGCTCAGAGAAATGAAGCATTCCGTATTGAAACTAAAAATGTAATTGAAATGAGAACAGCAAGATTGAACATTCAAAATGCATGGTACAAATGGTTTACGGTAATTACACACGATACCATCATAAGTATTAGACATGATCAAATACATTGACTATTCTAGAAAAAACAGTTTTGAATAAATCTACGCCTCTTCATAGCATCCAAAAGTACAATTTTGCAGCATTATGCTGGGATCAAATCAATCAAAGTCTTCCAACGTCAATCATCTGGCTAATGAGATAAACATGTACCTATGACAGATTTTGCGAGGAACAGGACGGAGTAGTTGAATTTTCGATTGCATGATGAGCTTTTTTTGTTGATGGATGGATGATATTCAAAATTGACCGATTTTGAGCACTGGCCTAGACAAGATTTATAAGGAAGGCGGATAATTACAAGTGTTTAGTACTAATAGATTGACAGGTAGGTGTTGGAAAACACTTTATTTGAAGCTTCATACTTGTCGGTTTTTTAGCCTATCATTAGATGTCAAGCCAATTCCGTACCACTGACATTTAAATGGAATTGTAGTATAAATATGTTTTGAATCCAGGACACAATTGATCCTGGCTTCCTTTTATAAGAAACATAATAAAGACCCTACGTTCTACGTGATAGAATTACTACTGTCTTTATATTTTATAATTTGGAAATACAGTAATAGTGATTTCGTATTACTTAAATAACTCTCAATATTGTATTTCGTGCATGACACTAAATCCTCTGCTGGTATGCAGGTATTTTTGGTATGGAGAATTAGGTCATCATCCGAGGCCCATTTGCAAAAAATTGCTGTAAGAGTATTAAAATTGGAAAGTACCTATGCTAAATCGTGCGAAGAACACGATGGGGTTGTTGAATTTTAAATTAGAAGAGTTGATGTTGATAGATAGATTATTTTTGATATTTGCTAATTTCGAGGACTGATTATGACAAGATCCATAATAGAATCCGTTAATTACAAGTGCCCAGTAGTAGTAGCACATTGATAGACGGGGTGTTGAACAACACTGTAGTCAGAATTGCATAGCGTAGCTCTGTGTTTGACACTAAATCCTGCTTGTATGCTGGTATTTTCAGCATGCAGGATCAGGTATTCATGCGGGATCGATTTTGAGCAATCGATGTAATGATGAGATTAGTAGATATTTAAGGCAAATCGTGGGAGAGAGACGATGGTATAATTGGATTTTGGATTGGACGAGTTGCTGTTGGATGCAGGGATGATTGATTTCGGGTATAAACCAATTTTGAGCACTGATTATGACAATGTCCATAAGGAAAGCCGTCAATTACGAGTGTCTCGTAGTAGCAGGCTGATAGAGGAGATGTTGCACAACATTTTATTCAAAACCGCCTGGATCTAGCATGCTTTGATCAAGAGTGGCACAGCAGGTTGAACGCTTGTTTTGGGCGTTGGACAAAATACGGCAAAGCGTGCTTTCATCATGCCGTATATGATGACGACTGTTGGAGAGTTCATATTAGCACTGTTGTGTACTTATTCTGAGGCGGTTATAAGCATATAAACAAACTTTCAGTGGCTACATTAAGTGTACATAAATTAAACGATTCTTGTAGTTCAACAGTGGAGTGTTGATTATTATACCCAATTCCAACCTCTAGGTCCATCCTTTCTATTATTATTATGTAGTGAGGACTTTTACTGTACGCAACGACTGCCCAACAAATTGTGTATTTGATATACAAAGAATTGAAATGCATAGCAGATTGCACTACTTTCTATAGGCATCATAGGTCATTAGTAGTAGAAGCTGCATTGAAACACGATAATAAGCGGTGCTTTTTGTATTTCTGAGCGTTCTTAAAGTAAAACATACACAAAATTTTCATTGTTCTTTGTCTGATGGTAACCAGCGTATAGTTGCAAAAGATACCAACTGTTTGAAGTCTGGATCAGATATGTAGCATTAGTTTTTGTAGATCTACATGGCACTAAAGGTACTTTTCCCAGCCAAATCGTCCGAATTCAACCCTCAATATCTTGTCTTCTAAGCCGTTCTAGATGCTGGAAATAGTGCCAAATGATTGCTATCGATCACCCTTCACATCCTAAACATTTATTTTTATTTTTTTTGGGTCGATCCCAATCGTCGAAAATTCACATTTTTTCATGAGGTACCCCTCATGGTTTTTATTGAAAATCAAACAATCGCAATTTTAGACATGAAAACGACACTTTTTACTATGATATATATTAAATCAAAATGACCGCACAGATGTAGGGTAACCTGTGCAACTGCTGTTTTCAAGGTTGTATATGCTAAATCTCGACTTTTCCTGGAAAAACTGCTTTTTATATTTTCGCAAAATTCTTTATCTCTTCATTCTTAAAGTGCTTTAAAATTTACACCATTGAATGCGCCTTCAAATTCTCCCTTTAAGTTTATTAGAAAGTACTATGCCCTGAGCACACTTTATATAGCTAATTTTAACAAAAATGTTTACAAATGTCAAATTATATCGATTTTGATTCAAAAAAATCATCGCAAAAAAATCATCGCAAAAAAATCATTTGGGTACAGTCACCACAGTGCAAAATGTTCATTGTACACGTCATTCAAATTCTATGTGCTCTGTGCTGCGGCAGCTTATTGACTGCAGTCACCCTCAGCAACGCGTTTTTTTTTTTTTTTTTTTCACGCTCCCTTTCCACGCTGTTTTTGCACTGCACTTTTTCTATTAAACCATATACTTTTTATTACTATTGATTGAATACAACACCACTTTCGCCAAAAGAATCATACCTTTGCAACCACCAGTACCCAAGACGACATCTTTCAAGTTTGTTACAGTAGGTATCAGCCGATAGGGGCCACTTTTCGCGGTACAATATACAGTAATACTAATTATACAGTTTATTTCAGACCAGTTCGTTGCAATATATTTATTCATTGTGTTTGGTTTGTATTTGGTTTGTATATTCCCCTTCTTTGGTTGCCATGAATTACATTCATTCATTCATTCAACCTTTTATTACTTTCTTTCTCGTAATAATACTGTGCATTCTTTATTAGTTTGCTCTATTATTGCGATTTATTCTTTTTCCCTTTTCTGCACGCAACTATTTTTCTGTTGCTGTACCATAGTGATATGGTGTATCGTTTGATGCATAGTATCGCTGGCAGTGCTGCTCTATTGTGGAGTAGCCTTGCATTCTCTTTTTTGTTCTTCAAGTATTACTTCTTCTGTAATACTGGTGGTGGTATTGGTGTTCTTGCCTCTTATGAGGCAACCACGATACTTTTCTCTGCTACTGCTTTTTTTCTTTCTTGTACTCGTCATTTTGATGATACACATTGCATGTTACCTTTTTGTATATAACTGTATTGCAATGTTTCTGTTCTTCATCACATTCTAGTGATGCCCTCTTGTTACTTTCCCTCCCTTTTTGTGGTTCTTTGAGCCATAACCCTCTTTTTTCGTTGTGTGGATGTGCCTATCGTTGAAGCACAACTAGATTTGATTCAGAGGCTAGGGGTAGATAGGCTGCCCTCACTTGATTTGTATCACTTACCTGGTGCTAATTGAGAGTCTCAAGCGTTTGCACTATAAGCTGGGGTGTGTAGTAAGGCATATTCTGGCATTTTAGGGGATTTTGATTATAAAATTGCTAAATTACTGTATTTGGCAATTTTTAGAAGTCCGCCTAACGTCAAAACAGAAAGAAACCCTCGCAAAAATTTTCTAGGGTCAGCGGCGTTTAAACTAGCTTTTTAAGCGATTTTATTGGCTCAAATTTGGAGACAGCTCACAGAAATAAAGCATTGATGTTGAAAATAAAAATGTAATGAAAAATAAGAAAAGCAAGATTAAACATTCAAAATGCATGGTACAAATGGTTTACGGTAATTACACACGATACCACCATAAGTATTAGACATGATTAAACACATTGACTATCCTAAAAAAATCAGTTTTGGAATAAATCTACGCCTGTTCATAACATCCAAAAGTACAATTTTGCATTATATCATTGGTAGTATCAAATCAATCAAAGTCTCCAAATGTGAATCATCTGGCTTATGATATAAGCATGTATCTATGCCAATTCTTGCGAGGAACACGATTGTGTGGTCAGACGTTAGTCATCTGGATGCGTTGCCGTTGATGGATGATGGACGGTTTCGAAAATAATTCAATTTGGAGCACTGGTCTAGACAAGATTCATGAGGAAGGCGGATAATTACAAGTGTTTAGTATCAACGGACTGATAGGTGGGGTGTTGTAAAACACTTTATTCAAAGCTGCACACTGTATGTTTGTGTTCGACACTGTATCCTGCTTGTATGCAGGTATTTTCATTATGCAGAATCAGGTCATCATGCGAGATCCGATCCATTCGCAAAAAATTGCTGCTAGAGTAGTATTGAAATCGGCACGTACCTATGCCAAACTTCACGGGAAACACGATAGGGTAGTACTGTAGTTGAATTTTGAATTGAATGAGTTTTTTGTGGATGGATAGATGATGTTTTGTGGATGGATGGATAACTTTCGCAATAAGCCAATTTTGAACACTGATCCTGACAAAATCTATAAGGAAAGCCTTTAATTACGAGTTCGTTTCCAGGAGTAATAGATCGGTAATGAAATAGCAACCTAAAAGAAATATCATTGAAAAACAGAATACTTCAATACCATTTATCCGGATTCATGTTATTCGACTCTCTATATCAATAAAGCGCTCAAATGTAGATAAACACACATTCAAATATTTTAAAGTAAAGAGGCATCCGTATCTGGCACATCGTGTGAATGAATCGTTCCTGATCAGAGTGTAATTTATCCACATCGATGATGTCCGTCATAAGTGATGTTATTTTTATCCAAATAGAATTAAATTGATGACAATCACATTCAGATATTATAGCAACTGCACCCCGGTACCACAGTTGCACAGTAGTCTAGATAAAGACACACGCACATCAATAACAACAAAGAACACCACATTTTAAACTATCAAGAAGGTTACATCTACATCATGCTATGACGATAGCCTGCCCAAGTGCATTCAAACTACGCAAATGAACTCTTATTATGACCAGTGCTCTTGCATTGATTACCACTACTTTAAACAAAACGTCAACAACATTATTTACCAGATATCGCAATAGTACTACTACTTGTTGCTCTCTGTCGCGACTAAAGCTACAAGCTAGGTCCAAACGTATATAAAACTCCTCTTTATTTACTCAATGCTAGGATCTTCAGTTCATTTCTGACACAAATAAAATACAGTTGATTATTATTGTATTTTCTCTTTGCTTAATTTTTTTTAACCTTGATGATTCCATTGCACAAAAGATTCAAAACTACCTGATTTTATCTTGGTAATCCTGAAGCATCATGGAAGTTGCACTTTGAGAGTAGATCTGAATGAAACTCGCAAGTAAAACGTTGCGGCGGCGTTGCGGCGGCGCCCCAGCGGCGCAGCAGCAGCAGCCACTGCAACTTTTTGGAAGGTAAAATAAGGGTAAAATACCAAGAAAATTATACAATCTACCCTCATATTACCCCCTGGGTAAAGTATACATTTTGCCCTCATATTACTCCAAAGCATAATTGCTATTTGACGATGGGCTGCCAACATACATATTCAAATATGTTGAAGGTGATCTATATTGCATTCAGATTATGTCCCAGTCATAAAATATGTAAAATTCCTCTTTAAAACCCTCTGAAAACACCGCCGCAAAAATTTTTGCTTTTGGTATATAATTGCACAAAAAGAATCAAAAATTGATAAACCAGTACGTTGTTGGAGTAGCAAAAATGAGGGAGAGGGGTAGGTTCAAATCAGTAAACCTAGGAGATGGCAGCCAATTAATCTCTGTTCAATTGTAGGACCTTGGCCGACTGAAAAAACCAACTTACAATAACAGGTACCAAGAATTGAGATGTCAAATGTAGGTTTCGAGAAAAGACTTTAAGGGTGTTCGAAATAAGTATTTCTTAGCAAAGATGATCCTTTTTCATTTATTCACAATGTCAAGATTATTTATAGCTTTCAGTTCTTTGGTCTAGTTTGTAAACTTCATTGCTTGTCATTCCACATGTTTGTCCATGAAATCTCTTATCAATTGTTTATTCTCAGTGTTGAGATGTTTGTGATGATGTTGCATCCTTGACACGGGTTTACGAGTATTCAATTTAGTGTGAGAGTCTCGATGCGTGTGCTTTTTAACTTGATTAGCATTTAGTGTTTGAGTTTGTTGAGTGTGAGTACTGATTTTGTTGAGTGTGTGTATAAATTTGTTGAGTGTGTGTATAAATCCTTGATGTTTGATAGATAGCGTCCAATTTTAAGGAAGATGTGAGTGTTGTAAATGTGCTGCTAGTCTGTGTTGATTGTTTTGAGTTTGTTGTTTCTAATCTGATGCTAGGTTGTTGTCATGAATGTGTATAATAATAGTTTCCATGCGTGGATCTCGGTTACTCCCACACATTCCACATGAATTACACTTCAATTGAAAATAGCTAGATAATCCTAAATATATCCACCAAATACCGATGCAATTGTATGTTCTTGATGATCCCACATCCATACTTGTATAAACCTTCATTGTTTTGCCTGCATCAGCTATCTGTCTTATAATGACCATGCTCCTTCATCTTGAATCAAAGTGCCAACTCCATGCTTATGGAGTATCCACACATTCACCAGTAGTGTACTTAGTCTTACACGTGACCAGAAAGCACTGCAACTTTTTGGTGGGTAAAATAAGGGTAAAATACCGGGCAAATTATACATTCTACCCTTATATTACCCCAAGGAGAAACTATACATTTTGCCCTCATATTACCCCAAAGCATAATTGGTATTAGGCGACTGGTTACCAACATACAATTTTAAATGCATAAAAAATTAGCTATATGTCATTCAGATCATATGCCAATCATAAAATTTGCAAAATTGCAATGTTATTCCTCTTAAAAACCGTCATATAATACCCCAAATATCGGGCAAAATGACATGCGTATTTTACCCCTAGGGTAAAACGAGGTAATACATCTAAAAGTTGCGGTGAAGCACAAGTAAAACCATCAAACCATAGGGAACAACACGCTTATCAAAATTGTCATAACTGTTATGTACTCATAGCCAGAGGCTATTAGGTACTTTAGTTATTATAGATAGATAGATGTCTGTAAGGAACAACAAATATATAAATGTGGTAGTAAGAGATATATAGCAGAAAGAAGCTAATGTTTATTGAAGAGTATAAAGATGAGTCTTTTATACTCTGAATGTAATTGACTAGACAGACTACAGAACATCACGTGAAGGATACACGTGACCAAAATAAAGGTTATTACTATCTTTTAAAAATAAGCCTTGACAAAATCATCCAATAGCTCGTTTAGCTCAGTTGGTTAGAGCGTGGTGCTAATAACGCCAAGGTCAACAGTTCGACCCTGTTAATGAGCATTTCTTTTTGCCACATCCTAGATATGTGGTGCGTGTAGTATCTGTTTATTTCTTCATAGAGGCAGCTGATTAATGAATTTGTCAAGGTCATTCTAGAGAAATAGACACTTAGTGGGGAACCACTAGGTACAAGTACAAAGTCTGATGTGATCAGGGTCCGTTTTTTTTTGGCATCTCAAGGAGTACTATATAATAGTAAACATTGAATATGAATATGAATATCTACTTTCTCCTCTAAAAGGTACAGAACTCTCAGAGAATGTGTTGAAAAAAAGTATCGTCGATCGAGTAGTAAGAGATCAATGAAGTAGCGCTGACGATTTGACTGCTGGACAGTGATGTAAGGCGATTGATGTAGCAAAGAGAAATGCCTGTAATTATTGTCGAATAAACCATCATGGCCACTATAGCCATATCTCATCGAGGACATTACTCGTATTTTTATACATTTGCTAACAATATTTACAGACAGATGTGATCATTTGAAGCATTTGAGTTCGATTGGGCTGGCAGACAACGTGCCGCATAAACAACCACTGATGTTGAAGGATGCAACATCCACATTTCCATTATTTGCAGCAGCGTAGGTTTACATTACTAATTGGAAAATTTCTGTGCACTAGCGAAAGAAATGGAACCACTAATGTTAAAGGTGGTTTATGCATCTTATTTAAATATTACCAATCTTCTGCTGATATCATCAATTGATTGAAACCTTTCAAGGGCCAAAAAAATAGAAAAGAAGCTAATTTTTTCAAGCCAGGAAGAATCATTTTACCCATGTCCATCAAACCAATCAAATGAATGATGATCTCCACGTTCAAAACTTTCCAAGCATGATATCAGATGTATAGCCCACATCATCTTTGTTATTTCCTCTTCCCTTGGAGTGATCCAAGCGATTGCTCGACAACATGCAACATGCCTTGGTGTTGATATCAGTAGAAACCCCATTTTCCTATTTTCAATAATACTTCCAGAAAAGGATGCTTTTCTTGTAGTATAGATTCTGTGTGTCCCTCGGTAGGCGGATAGCGAAATCAGGCGATAATCCCGCTGGTGTGGTCTTGGTTTTGGAAAATCAAACACCATGGACAACTGATTGCATGAGCACCTAAACTTCCATAGTGATTGGCTTGCGTGAAGGGGCATGCTCATCAACTAATGCCAATCAATGGTATTCCACACGACCTCACACGACTTGGCTTGATCTTTTTTTTTTTTTTAATATAAAATGATGGTACAAATGTCATTTCATTTTTCTCTTCCTTTTGAATTCCTTGTCTACAGCAAACACTCTGTTACATACTAAAATGGGATCAACGAGCTATCATGACGACTATGAGCATCAAGGGTCCTCTAGATTCCAACAAGCCGAAGTGAATCTCGCTAGTCTAGAATCTCTCGACAAAAAAGACAAAACCTTCAACTGGTTCATGGTGAGAACCATCCTCACATCAGGCGCTGGCTTCTTTACAGATTCTTACGATGTGTTCATTATCAATCTTGTGACACCCATGCTTGGCTATGTGTACTATGCTTCCAACAACAATAAATTGCCTGCTGATGTCGAAGGTATTGTCAAAGGTATGGCATCTGTAGGCACATTGATTGGTCAACTCTTGTTTGGTTTCCTGGGCGATATCTTGGGCCGTAAAATCTATGGTTTTGAGCTTTTGATCATCATTGTTGGTACCATTAATTGTGCTACTGCTTCTTCTGCTGTTCGTGGTGTTTCTGCTATTGGTTTTCTCGGATGCTGGCGTCTGATATTGGGTATTGGTATTGGCGGTGATTACCCCATGTCTGCTACAATTACTTCTGAATGGTCCTCTACCGGTAAACGTGGTATGATGATGGCTCTCATTTTCAGTATGCAAGGTAAAAACACTGCAATCCTTCAAGTGGTGCATCAGTTTCTAACATGACTTTTTTTCATAGGCATTGGTACTCTTGCTGCTGCTATTGTCACCATCATTCTCCTCGCCATCTTCAAGGAAGCCATCATTGCTGATGTGATGAACTTGGACTATGTATGGCGTCTTTGCATTGGTCTTGGTGCTGTCCCTGCTGTTGCTACTGTGTACCTCAGATTCACCATGCCCGAATCACCTCGCTATGCCCTCAATGTCAAGCATGATATCGAAGAAGCCGCTGCCGCTGCTGCTGTCAAGGGCGAGCAGCTCCAAGAAGCACACGTTGCAGCTGAGCGAGAACGCACTGTCCACGGTGAAGAAAAGAAGCGTGATCACTGGGCCGAATTCCGTGCTTATTTCAGTCAATGGAAGCATTTGAAGGTGTTGCTCGGCACATCGCTCTCTTGGTTCTTGTTGGATATCGCATTCTATGGCCTTGGTCTCAACAATTCTGCCGTTTTGTCTGCTATTGGCTTTGCCAACAAGAGCACACCCTTTGAGTCATTGTGGTGGAATGCCATCGGTCAAGTCATCATCACTGTGCTTGGCTCTGTCCCTGGTTACTACATTACCGTCTTTACTGTCGAGAAGCTCGGTAGAAGATGGATCCAACTCCAAGGCTTTGCTGTCACCACAGTCATCTTTGCTATCCTCGCTGGTTGCTACAACCTCTTGATTGAAAACTCGATGCCTGCCTTCATTTTCTTGTTTACACTAGCACAACTCTTCCAGAATTTCGGTGCCAATGCTACTACATTCATCATTCCTGGTGAAGTCTTTCCCACCAAGGTGCGTGCATCTGCTCACGGTATCTCTGCTGCTTCTGGTAAAGCCGGTGCTATTATCGCCTCCTTTGCCTTTAATGTATTGGTTGAAACCGGCGATACCAAGCCTGGACAACATGCCTTCTTGCCTCAAACATTGGGCATCTTTTCTGCCGTCATGTTCTTGGGCTTTGTCGTTACATTCTTCTGGGTGCCCGAGTCCAAAGGCAAGGATCTCTCTGAATTCGAGGAAGGCTACATGCCAAATGATCAAAACACAATCGAGCTTGACGCCAGTAATAGCTTCAGTAAAGCTCAGGTCGACAGCGGATCATCTTCTTCGTCGAACGACCAAAACCGCGGTTTCACTGAAGCTGTTGCTGCTGGCGATCTCTCCAAGCACTATTAAATCATTGGCATACCTTTTTACATTTAGATACTCTGCATTGTTAATAAACTATTTACTCTTCAACTTGATGTTCATATTAAGCCTGTATAGTAGCTCTCATCGTGCTTCATCACGATAGATTTCATGTGCTTGTTATTGTTCCAGTGCACAACGGTTGACTTCCTGATTAGGCTATCCCTCGTGAAACCTTTCAGTTGGCTTTTTTTACGCCCAGGAGTCCATTTAAAGCTAATCGATTCCCCTTGTGTGCATTTGACAAGCTTTTCTTTCTTCTCTTTTTATCTCTAGCCATATCCCTCTGTTCCCCGTAGCAACTAAATTGCATACCCCTATACAAGACATATCCCAAGAGATGTTGAAGGCATCCGCGACAGACCGAGAACAATCACCAGTAAGTGGCAGCTGCTGTAGAACATGGCAAATAAGAAGCAAGGTCTCTCATACCACTTTTATGCTAGCAGCCTCTTGCTGCCATAGCAAAGTACTCGATATCCTCACTCGCAAGCAGCATCTATTACAATTGCGAAAAGCACATTTACTTGCTGTCCAAGTCAGCGAGACAGCTCAACGACAGCAGCAGTGATGGAAGTGACACTGTGAAAAACGAATCCATCAAAGAAGCGCACTGTGAAAGAGGCAACGAATTTGAAGAAAAGCTGTTTGAACGCCATCGATCCGTCATGGTGGATCACAGCAAAACACAGGACTTCAAGCAGGCACTGAGAGAAGCAGAGCCAGGCAAGTACCTCTACCAGCTAAAGTGCTCGCTGCCCGAATCCTTTTACCAAGACATCATCCACAATACCACCTCGTACCGCATCAACAATTTCATACCCGATTTCTTGTACATTCGACTGGATCCTGTCACCAACATGCGCAGGATCTTTATCATTGACGCCAAAGCGTCCAAAAAGATGTCCAACTCGCACCAATTCCAGGTCTCTTCGTACGCGTTCTTTCTGTCGTACCTGATTACAGACATCCACAACTTGGAGGTGGACGACATGGGCGGCGTTTGGCTTCCCTCCAATATGGATGCCCCTGAGCAGTTTCGCATTGATTTCGTGCTCAACAAGATCAAGTACATGTACATTGACACGCTGGTCCGGATATCCAAGGACCCCAATCCGCAGTGGGTGCTCGGTAGCAAGTGTGTTTCGTGCCCCTTCTTGAAGCGCTGCAAATCAGACGCCAAGGGCACCGTCAGATCCATCCCCTACATGAACGAGGAAAAAGCCAAGCAGCTCAAGAACAACAGCATGGTCGACATTGAGGATCTCTCAGAACTGCTCAACACACTCCAGATTGATGCCACGCCACAGCAACAGCAGCGAAAAGCACTGACCGGCTATGAAGACTACCTCAGCGCCTACAACGACCATCAGCCTCGATTCATGGGGTACGCCTCTGTCTATACTGCTCGAGCCATCGACCATGCCGTCTACATCTACCTCCAGATGGACACCTATTCCGAGCGTCCGTTTGTGTATGGCATGCAAGTGGTGGATGCGCAAACCAACCAGTCCGTGTCTGAGTACTACTTTACTGCCGACTACCAGGAGCACTTGCAAGACGAGCTAGTTGTGTACACCAAATTTGCAGAGAAATTTGTCACTGATCTGACCCGAGTGCTGCAGTTTATGGACCAGCAAAGCTCCCGGTGCTTGTTTTATGTGTATGACGGACAGGAAAAGAAGCAGATACAGCGGTTCCTCTACAATGTGGTGATACATGGAAACGAGGATCTTGTGAGCCTTCAGGAAAAAGACAAGAAGAAGGTCATTTCAGAAGCCATGCAATGCTTGGTTATTCTGTTCCAGGACACTCAGCTGCTGGGCTTGCCTGGCATTGTGCAATTTCCTGATATGGACGATTTGCCAAAGACGAGCGCTGTGGGCCGATTCACGGGCATTGAGCAGTTGCTACAGCAAAACATTGCCTTGGGCGTTTCAGGATACTATGGACTCTCAGATGCTGTGGAATGGATGACAAGCGGTGCCAGCAATGAACAGGAGGATGAGCTCGTGGCAGCCTTGAGCGGACTCGATCTCAACGAAATCTACACACACTGGAAGACACCACCATCACCAGGAAACAGCATTGCTTGTGCAACGGAGCGCTTGGTTTCAAAGCGTTTCACATGGCTGCAGAAGATCATGTCGACGTATTGGCGCTTAGCAACCGAATACATGCAGTCCACAGGCACCGACTTGTTTCCTCTCAAATGCAAGCCGTTCAAGTGGCCCACACTCAAGAAGTTCAACAACCAAATACTGGCCAAGCTGGTGTTTTTCAAGCAGCTGGAATGCATCAAATCGTGCGATGAGGTGCGCATGGACCGCATCCGAGACTTGTCCAAGCTGGAGCACCACATTAGCGTCAACGAAACCACGCTAGGCGGCCTGATACTCGAGTACGAATACGGCGTAGGCTCAGACTTTGACTACGACCACACCTTCTCCGTGAGTCCGACGCTGAACGGCCCCCATGTGCAGCAAAAGATGGACAGCTTGAAGATGGACACGTTCAAGCAGTACATCCTGGTGCCTGATGACAGAGACGGCATCATAGAGACGATTGTGTACCCTGATTTGCAGTACAAGACAGCAGGTAAGTAACGTGCTGCCTTCAGCCTCGGTCGCTTAATTGGGACACATGTTTATAGGCACCTTTCAAAAGAAGTCTATCCGCTGCGTCGATATCAAGGCGGTGCGTCCCCACCAAATCGTCGTCCATTCGTACAACTTGAAGAAGAGCTTGCGTCGATGGAGGCTGTACAAGCGATACACCGACTTTACTGTGGATCGATGCACTGAAACGCTGAGGAGCCTGGACAACGACCAGGACGCGGAGGGGCTGGCTGATGTCATGGAGCTTGTGCAAGACCCCAATGCATGGTCCAGCAAGAACCCTACCTGCCACGATCACATTGACCTGAGCAGCAACACGCAAGCGCAGCAGCTGCTGGATGAATTCGCCATGTCTGCGTCGCAAAAGGACATTTCTGCCAGCATCTTTGAACGTCGCCTTCAGATCATATGGGGCCCACCGGTAAGTGGTACATGGACACTGCATAAACACACACACACACACTAAAGTGGCCCCTTGCAAACAGGGATCTGGAAAGACAGAATTCTTGGCTTTGTTTATCAACTGGTACATCAAATGCTTCAGTGATCAGCATGCAAACAAAGGCAAAGAATTAATGATTGGAGTTACTGCGTTCACACGTGATGCTATCGTCAATCTGCTGAAACGCATTGAAAAGGTGCAGCGACAGCACGGGTTGGGCGATTTGTTTTCCATCATGTATGTGAACAAAGACGGCGGCGAGGCGCTGGAAGGCAGCAGCAGTAGCATCATGTGCGTCGAGTGGAAGGACTCGATCAAGACCATCAACAAGCTCAAAAAGGCGACGCCCATCAAGATTTACGTTGTCGGCGCCACCGTGTGGGGATGGGACCGCATCAGAAACAACTGGAAGCGGTTCAAGCAGAAGGGATGCGATATCATGATCCTCGACGAGAGCACTCAGGTAGGCCAGCTATTATACTAGAGGCTTCTTTTTTCGCTAATCTCTGAACGGCACAGTTGCTGGTCTCGGATGCCATTTTAGCAATAGCCTGTCTTTCTAAACCGAGCGGCAAGCTCATCGTTGCAGGAGATCATATGGTACTAACCTTCATCATGCAATGCACATTGCACATACATTCTAACATTACGCGCTTCTTTTTCATCGTAGCAACTAGGGCCTATCATTAAAAATAACTACTCGGACATTCCCTCCTCTATAGACGATCCGTTGTTGTACGGCTCTATCCAGCAGTGCTTGATGCGCACTCGCGAAAACCATGCAATCCCCACCCGGGAGTTCCTCTTGCAGAAGGGCGCATTGCATGACTTTGGGCCCAACACACTTCAACTCAAAGATAACTGGCGCATGGTGAGTTGCGAGTTGTGTGCGTGTAGAATGGATGGACTAATACACAAGCTCATGTATGTATATATAGAACAGCGAACTCAACAGCTTCTTCCAGCAAATCTACGGCCCTGACTACACGTCGCGATTTCCAGAGACCAAGCTGCAACTGGATTGGGCTAAACCACAAGAGCGCCATCATGCTAGCATCATTCAGGCTATATTAGACCCATTGAAATCGATAGCGCTCGTCAAGCTACAGCAGCCACCTGCCGCCGCCAATGCAGTCGAGAATGAAGCCAACATGGTCCAGCAGCTGGTGTCTGCCTACCTTGACACCAACACCAGGCACAAGCCCAGCGTCATGATTGTTACGCCGCATCATCAGCAGCGCATTGCCATCAAGCGAAAACTGGACGGATTGTCAAGCTCAGTAATTCCGATCGACACTGTAGAAAAGATGCAAGGACAGGAATGTGAATTAATCATTGCCTGTTTCTCGTGCACGAATAACAAGCGGTCAAGGAACAATGAGTTTTTACGCGACTTTAGACGATGGAATGTAGCTTTATCACGAGCAAGGTGTGTTGTGGGGTTTTTTAATTAATACATAATAACTGATGGCATATTTCACACATTGTTGTAGGACCAAAGTCATTGTATTGACAGTAGAGGAACTCTTGAACCCGAATCCTACAGAGGGCATTCTAGAGTCATTTCATCAGCCCTTTGAGCCGACAGATGGCTATGCTTTACTGTGCTTGCTGCAGGATTGGGCTCAAAAGAAGAACTCGGTTTGGACAATCTGAAGGCTGTTTGTTTATGGTTGATAAGGTTTACCTTCTAGAAAGGATCGCTGCTGCCGCTGCTGCTGCTGTAGATGATAATAAAGATTTTTTTTATTGAATGATGAGCATAGATTTTTTCTTTTTTGATTGAGAGAGGGGGGTAATGTATAAAATGGCAAATGATAATAATAATAATAAAAACGGCATATCTATAAATCTACAATGCCACAATCAGTATTGCATGCCAAGCCAATGGTTTAATTCTGGTTTACCTGTCATGACAAGTGGCGAAGATGGAGAGGTAAGACACTCCTCTTTGGATGGTGTTGCATCCGAAGGAGATGAGGTGGATACCAATGAGAAATAAGATGGTGCCAATCTATTTCCAGGGGTAACAGAAGTTGCTACTGATGTTGTTGTCACGGGTGAAGGGTGTTGTTGTTGTTGTTGTGTTACCATGGAGATTGGATCTGCCACCGACAGATGTTGCGAAGAGGAAGAGGGCGAGGTGCTTGAGGACAACACGGGGGAGGGCAAGCCAGCGGGTAAACCATGGCTCGTTGCACTAGACGTATTGGTCGTGGTGGTAAGACCAACATCAGAATGGGTCACACCAACGTCTTTGGTCGTATCAAAATAAACAACCGGTTGTTGAGACGATCTCCCCTTGACTGGACATGGCGAGGTGGAGCCGGATGAGATGAATTTGGCTGAAGCGGCAGAAGACGACTCGTTCATGTAGAATGATGGTGTGTTGTAGGTGTTGGGACACGGTACGGATGCTGCCGCTGCCGCTGCTGCTGCTGCTGCAGCAGAGGCCGTATTGAAATTTGGAAGCATATTTGTTTCAGAATGGGTTGCGATGCTAGTCAGGTCTGGGCAAGATTGACGATGAGAATAAAACGGCTGTTGCTGGTGATGCATCGAGTTATTTAAAGAATACATGTTATTGTTGTTTGTGTTGTTTGAGAAGTTATTTAGGCAAGATTGATTGGTAGTTGTGGCAGTAGCAGGCAGACTATAAGTTACAGAGGAATGTTGACGAGCAGACAAAAGCGTTTCATGTGAGGGCACTCGTTGCTGTGGTTGCTGATAATGGTAATTGGGATACCCCCCATTGTAGCTGGCTGTTTGGTTCATATCGCTATACCCAGCGTACGGATGGCTGTAGTAGCCATATCGGGATGCTGTGCCAGACACTCTTCGCACGAGCCCACCCGTACCACCAACAGGTCCAGAGACGTTGGCAGCAGCAGCAGCGGCGGCGGCAGCGGCAGTAGCAGCAGCCGCGGCAGAGGAAGAAGACGAGGAAGACGAGCACGATGGGTTGCCTGCATCTGTAGAGAGCGACCGGCCATCACGGCCATGTCTGAGGCCAGCACCCAGTAGCCAAGGATCGTTGCTGTTGCGATGGTGGTGTAGCGATGTGTCGCTGCTGGATCTGCTGGAGCGCCCACGCACATTTGATCTGGCCCGTTGCTCAGTATCGACAGCGAATTGATCTACAGTCCAATAAGACCCCTTGCCTGGCTCATTCACAGGACGAGGCACACGCACAAAGCTCTTGTTGAGGGAGAGGTTGTGGCGGATAGAGTTCTATACAGGCATTAGCACACACACTCTTGTCAGCGACATGACTACAGACACAAACCTTCCAGCCAGATCCTGCAGATCCGTAATAGGGGTAGTGGTCAATGACCCATTGGTAGATCTGGCTCAGCGTCAATTTGTTTTCAGCACTGCGTTCAATGGCATACTTTATCAATGTCGCGTACGAGTAGGGCGGCTTTCCCTCCGTGTTCTTTTCCACACACATGTCGCTGGTAGATGTGCGACTTCTGTGGGATTTTGAGTTGGATTCAGGCAGGTACAGGTTGTCGTTGTCCGAATTCAGCAAGGGAGATGTGTTTGAGGAGGATGAGTAGTACTGATCTGTCATGGCAGTTGATGGTGGTTGCATCCAAGGCGTGCTATCCACGACAGCAGTAGGAGTATTATTGCCCATTTTATGAATCTTAGGGGTAGCAATGGAAGACATATTTCTTGATGTAAGATATTGCATTTTTATAGTGGAATTTCTATGTATATTATATTACAAAAAGACGAAAAATGAGAGAGGAAAAGAAGAGGAAAAGAGCCTTTTAATTGCAAAATGCTGTTATATATGTATTTTATATATGGATAAATCGAGTAAAGTAAAAAAAAAGTATCAGCATATGAAAGGGGTGTGTATGAGAGTATCTGGTAATCAGGTGGCACTCCAGTATCATTTGCGTTTGAACCGTACTGTTAGTAAATGACGTGGTCTACGTATCAGCCTGTCTGGTTGGGCATTCGATTTCATGGCACTGGCAAGCGAGCGAGACAGAGAGAAAAGGAATCCAAGGAAACATGTACAAGGCAGCATTGCAGCTCGCCCAGCAGAAGCAGCAGCAGCAGCAGCAGCACACACTAAAACCTTAATAATCGCTCACTCTTGCTGTTATGCCATGACACACACACTTTGAACGACAACAACGAGTGATGTGCTTCTCAAATGAACATATTAAATATCTCATATCTCAATCCATTTTTCTCATTCACAGTCGAAATATGAGTATGACAAGCTGCCTTCTAGCTGTATAATGCAGTTTAGTATTTGGGGCTTCCAATCTTACATATTGTATGCACTCTTTTATATATATATAGCTATATCCAATTCAAGTCATTTCTCTCTGAGAAAAAAAAAGCATGTAGGATGGTGCTGTGGCTGTATAATAACTGTCCCTGAGATTGCACGTATAAAGGATTGCGAGTATCCTTGCTTTTACACGAAATCGCATCATGGCATCGATAAAGAGATCTATCTCATTTTCAGTCTTATTAAAAAGGGCCAATGCTGTTGAAATACGAACTGATAGAGGATTCCTCTTTGTCCACATTTGGTAAATTGAAAGTGTTTCATGTTCTTATTCCCGTGTCTCTCTCCCCTGCGGTGGGAAAGCGAGAGAGAGATGGTTCAGCATTGACAACATGTTCGTTGGTATCATTTCATGCTGCCCTTTAGTTTTGTTAGTTTATCGCAAGAACGTCGACAAGGCGATGATCGTTTTAGCACCTGATGCTTAACAGCACAACAATTTAAAGTTGATGATTTTCATGATGATTACAAGGCGTAGAAGATTGTGTTACATTAGGCTCAAAAGAGACGGAAACTATTCCGTTCTTCTCGTCATACGCCTTTTTGCATGCAATAAGGTGCATCACATGTTACGTCAAAGCAAGAAAAAGGAATCTACATGTTTTTATTATCCACGTCTACTTTTGCTCCTCGGCGGATGGAGGTGGGGGAGGTGCTAAGGGCTGGCCAGAGGCTGCTTGTGTCATCAAGTCCCAAACAGACATCTTCATCTCCTTCATCATCTCCATCTGTCTCTCCATGTCTTGTGCCATGGCCTCCTCCTGGCTCTTCTTTTGCTGCTCGAATTCAGATGCAAACGTCTCTCTGACATGCTTTCTCATTTGCTCTAAATAGGTAGGTGGTGGTCCCTCCACTTGAGCTGCACCAGATCCGCCGCCGCCCAAAAGCGATCCCAGATTACGAGATGTCTTCTTCTTGGCCTGTTCTTGTTCCCACTGTAATCTGTGCATCTTGTTCATTTCCTGCTCACGCTTAGCCCATTCAATAGGAATATACTGTCCCTCAAAACTCTTCAATACAGGTCGAATATCCTCAGGCGTGGTCAAAGCAACAGCTATCCAAAAAAAACACGTAAGCAAGGATTTCCCTGCGTGTCTATCAAAGCCATCTCTGCTGCTTACCTTCCAAGAATGGAATGTATTCCAAAAGACCTTGATCCTTGACTTCTCCCTTCCAAGGCTTCAATGCAATGCCGTTCTCTGGCTGCAAGCTGAATGAGTCGGGGTTGGAGTCCATGATGATCACCTTGCTCAAATCACGGTTCAAATGTGACAAATCCTTGACGTATTTTCCATCGACATAGCGAGTTGCTTCACGGTAGAGTCTGTACATGGCGTATTGGTAAGGATCAAGCTTATCTAAAAGTGGCATGGCGTTCATGGATGACTGAGAGGTGAAGATGACGATTTCATAGAATTGTGAGAGGTATGAGAGGAAATAATCGACACCGGGTCTCTTTGCATGACGCCAACCGTGCTCTTTCTATAATCACCGGTGAGCCTTCCAAACTGACTGCTAATATGCTCCCATGGCTAACTTACATCCCAAGTGGAGTAGACCAACGTCTCATCCAAGTTGATGACCAAAGTGTAGGCACGACGATATGGCTCGGGCAAAGGCTCAGGAAGGAGCTTATCCCACATGGGCTCGTTCATTCCCTATTTTTCATTGTTTGGCATAATGTGTCAAAATCGCATGCAACCCAAACAATCCAGCCCACACTTTTGTCTTACCTGTTGGAATTCATTGAAACGATCAACGCAACGCTTGTAGGCAGCAGACAGAGCATTCTCCTCGACGTACTACGCACACATTTGCATCAGTATCTACCTCTCAACATTCAATCTGATGATGAGCATTGCAACATACCTTGTCGGGTCTACCATCCTCAAAGGGGCGACCTAAAATGAGCGAGCGAGAGAAAGCATAGTTGAGCTTGACATGTTGCAAGTATATAAACACATTTCAAATACACATACCATAATAGAACAAACCACCGAGACCAAGACCAGTGATGGCACCAGCAGCTAAAGCAATTTCCTTGTAGCTATTGTCCTTTTCTCCCTTGGCTTTGGTAGGCTTCTTGTCACCCTTGGGAAGTGTAGCTCTGCTCTTGGTGGCAGTACCTGTCTTTTGAGCCAAAGCTTCTTCAGCCAACTTGTGAGCAGAGGAATTGGGTGCCTCGCTCGTGTAATTTCTCTTTAATGCTGCTGTTGCAGTCTTTTGAAATCTTAATGCTGTTCTGCGAAACATAATTTTGGAAAACTATCAAGGGAAAAAAAGAGGAATTAATGCTCTCATGCTGGAATTTGAGTTATAACATTAGTGGCTTGTTGAGATTATAGGGGTTGGTTTGGCAAACCAGGGTATAATTTCACTGTGCGGGAGTTGAATTAGTATGGTCGCAGCAGGAGCTGTTGATTTCTGAATGGAATGATTTTTGACAAAAAAAACTTTGGAACGAGAATTACTCGAGCATTAGTATAGTTAAGGCAGGTAGTGTCTTAAAACTTTTAAAATGATTTTAAGTTTCTGCATTGAATGGTGGTGATATTGTACTACTTTTTATAGTAATTTTTTTCGTTAGCTTAGAAAATTCAAAAATGCTTCTTAGGTCGAAAAGTCGAAATCTTGATTAGTAAATTCCCAAAAAAGAAGTTTTACATGAAGCACGGTTTTTGTACGATCATTTTCTAATAATATTTACCATAGTGAAAAACTCCATTTTTCGCTTCAAAAACACGATTGATTGATTTCCGGGATTTTGGCCTTACTAGACCTCATAGGAAAATCGAGGAAATCATCGATTTTTCATCAACCAAAAAAAATTGGAATAAGGTGATAGGAAGTTACTACGCATCGAGGGCAACTGTTTAGCGTTACTCTGGATGCCTGGAAGCGCCTAAAAATGGAGATATCAGGGCTTGAATATTGCCAGATTTGGATGCTATTTTGGCTTTTTCATGAGGAGCAAGAGGTATTGTTCGTAATCAAAGATGCAGTAGATGTTTTTCATAGGTAGATTATGATGCAGGGCATTATTTGCGAACTCTATTTCAGTTCAGCAGGCTGTGGATCAGCACAGAAAGTGTCATTTTCTGTCTGTCAATGCCGCTTTTCAGTGGTAATTCTGATCTATCCAGACCCTGATCCCCAATTTTCGACATGTGAATGATACAACAAAACTCTTTTTAGCATGATGAGGAGAATATCGACTCTCACTATGATAAAAGTTCAAGCATTCATCCATGGATCATCCATCCAGATAGGTACACATCTGCATTTGAAATGGGGTTGGGTGTTGTCAATGCGGATCAAAACGTGCGCTTTCACAACAAGATCTGATAGAATCAATGATTCTAGCCAAATTCCACACATGAAAAAATAGCAAGAGCATTAAGCATTTGTTTGATCGATTACTTAGTATCATAATTTCCGCCCTTATAAACACACACACGCACACACACAAAAGCGATTACCCAGAAAATTGATAGGAAGAATCCTCGGCTATTATTTTACATGGAAAAAACATGCAAAACGTGCTTGCCTTGATTCCATGCCTATCATGATACACCATTATACCCATTGTAAGTTTAGGACCCAACCCAGCTTTCAACATGCATCTCGCATTGTGTGGACAATCATTATACGTCTATATTAAAAAAAATCTCTCAGTGCATGAAAATTTAAACAAACACGATTTATACAACATATCTCATTGAAATCTAATTTATCGTCATTTGTCAAATCGTTTTAAATGCAACTGTACATTTTCCCTACTTGCTGCTTTCTGTTTGTTTGATACAAAGTGTTGGTATTGTAAAGAGGGAATATTCGTTATTTTTCGCCTTTTGCTTCTCTCTCTCTCACTCTCTTTCTCTTTATTCCTTGACAAGACAACCCAATGGAGGAGGATTCATCTTTTGCTAAAAAGGACAAGTTGCCTTTGAATGCATTGGTGAATAAAGAGAGACCTTCAGATTCAGCACCTGCACTTGGACTCGATGCATCCACCTCATCTGTAGATATTTCCTCGAGTAAAGCTTCACTGCCCGACATTCGACATACCCATAAACACAAAAACGCACCCAAAAGTCAGCAGCATCCTCCGTCCAAAAGCACAAGCAATCACCAGGATTTCCCAGAAATTCGTGCCTATTATGCAAAGTAAGCCATATATTCCCTAACCTGTTTGACATACTAAACCCTCTGGCTGCAGCATTGCAGGACAGCCGCCCCATCTCGTGATGGATCCCGCCATGAACGAGAGCAGCGAGTCTCTGTCATCCAGCATCATCAAGTCCAAGATGAGCGATGCCGTTTCGCTGGCTTCATCCTCAGACTCGATTCCTTCCAATATTTCCTCACCTATTTTGCCACCCGCATCTGCTTCAGAAGGTAAAATATGGCATTGGAATGTTTGTGTATTTGCGTTTAATTAAAGAGTGTGTGTGTGTGCGCGCGCGTAAACGTGAACCTTAGGTCAAATACGACAGCTGAAAGAAAAGCATCGACAGCACCACAAAAAGAAGAGCGAGTTTCCTCCACAATATGTATCAGCACCAGCACCTTCATCGACACCTGTATCAATAGCCAGCTCCTCTGCAATGTCTCAAAACAATGACATATTTGATGTGGACGTATTGGCTGCTCTGACGGATGGAGACGACGGCAGATACATGCGCTATGCGTCGTCCGCTGACTCGATGCTGGCGTTGCTCGAGAGCCGCAAATACAAGGGCAACAAGGGACTCTCCAACGAGTCGCAGGCCTCTATCCAGAGCTCACATGGCACCATCAAGCCTCCCACCAACCTCAACATGCTGACAGGCTATGCTACCGAAGACTCGCCGTACCCTGCGTGGGGGCCCGAGGATTCCATTCCATTCACCTTTAGACAGCTCGACGACATCTTTATGGCCATGGCACGCAAATTCGGGTTTCAACAAGACAGCATGCGAAACATGAGCGAGCACTTGAAGGTCATGCTGGATTCCAGAGCATCACGTCTATCACCTCAACTGGCACTTGATTCGCTGCACGCTGACTACATTGGCGGCGACAATGCAAACTATCGCAAATGGTACTTTGCCTCTCAGATGGACACGTATGATCAGACCGAGCATGAAAAGCAGGTGGCTATCGATGTGGGTGATGAGCATGAGCAGCTGCTTCGTATGCAAGAGAAATGGTCATTACGCATGCGCAACTTGTCAAACGCTGAAAAGGCCCGTGATCTCGCCCTGTATCTGTGTCTGTGGGGAGAGGCTGCGCCTGTCAGATTCACACCCGAGGCCCTCTGTTTCATCTACAAAATGGCATCCGATTTCTACTGCCACGAGTCCGCAGCTGAATCTGCACCGGATGCTGAGGAAGGCGCCTATCTGGACAACGTGGTGTCGCCTCTGTACAACTATTTCCGCGACCAAATCTACGTGCTGAGCAACGGCAAATACGCCAGGCGAGAGAGAGACCACAACCAAGTGGTGGGCTACGATGATGTGAACCAGTTCTTTTGGCACTCGAGCTTCTACGACAAGATTTTGGTTTCAGCGGGCAAGGAGCACACACTCGGCAAATTACCACCACATGAACGCTACGCTGCACTAAAAAACGTAGACTGGGAAAAGACCTTCAAAAAGACATATCTCGAAAAGCGCACCTGGATGCACGCCTCCATCAACTTTTCTCGGGTGTGGGTGATCCATATTGTTACTTTCTGGTACTATATCATGGCCAATGCCTATTCCCTGTATCTGAGTGCCGACAAGGATGTGGCTAAAGAGGAGGTGGCGGTGCAAATCTCGATTGTCGCGCTAGGCGGTGTGGTGGCCTGTCTGCTGGTGCTCACTGGTTCTTGTGCCGAGCTTGCGTATCTGCCTACAAGCTGGCACAACTCCAAATATGTGCTACGAAGAATTGTCTTCTTGATTGTGCTCATGCTGATCAATGCGGGTCCTTCCTACTACTGTGTCATTATGGATAGAACCAGTTCCATTGCCAAGCTGGTGTCCATCATCCAGCTGCTCGTCAGCGTAGCCACAACACTGTTTCTGTCTATAGTGCCCTCCTCCCGTCTTTTTATGCGTGCTTCTCAGCACACTCGCCAAGAACTGGCCAACGAGCACTTTACTGCCAACTTCCCCTCCCTCAAGCGTATCGATCGCATCATGTCCATCTGTCTCTGGGTCTGTGTGTTTGCCTGTAAGCTGCTGGAGTCCTACTTTTTCTTGGCCCTTTCGTTCAAGGATCCGCTCAAGGTGATCAGTACCATGACGATTACTAACTGTAATGATGCACTGATTGGCACCATGCTCTGTGAACAGATGCCGCGCATTACCATCTTTATCATGTTCTTGATGGATATGGTGCTCTACTTTTTGGATACATACTTGTGGTACATTATCTGGAATACTGTATTCTCTGTGTCTAGATCCTTTTATCTGGGCATTTCGATTTGGTCGCCATGGAGAAATATCTTTTCCAACCTGCCCAAGCGTATCTTTGTCAAGCTGCTGGCTACACCTGATATCCAGGTCAAGTACAAGCCCAAGGTGCTCTGCTCTCAGATCTGGAACGCGATTGTGATTACCATGTACCGCGAGCATCTGATTACCGTGGACCACGCCCAGCGCATGCTGTATCAACAGGTAAGTTTTATACAGCACAAGCATTTTCATGTATACTAAAGACAGACCATAGGAAATCAACCCAATGGATGGCAACCGCACGCTCAAGGCGCCTACCTTCTTCGTCTCCCAGGAAGACACGTCGTTCAAGACCGAGTACTTTCCTCAGAGCGGTGAAGCAGAGCGTCGCATCCACTTTTTCGCTCAGAGTCTGACCACACCCATGCCACCACCACATCCAGTGGAGTGCATGCCTACTTTTACCGTGCTTACCGTAAGTCTCTTATCAATTGCGTTATTGTCCCTTGAAGACTAAAGCACAGTGTATATACAGCCCCATTACGGAGAAAAGATCCTTCTCAGTCTTCGTGAGATTATCAGAGAAGAGGACACGAGCACGCGAGTGACACTGCTGGAATACTTGAAGCAACTGCACGCTGTTGAATGGGAGAATTTCGTCAAGGACACCAAGATGCTGGTGGATGATGATGATAGACGTAGTCTGGACCCAAGCGCAAAGAGCGATTCTGAGCTGTCGGTTGCTGGCACACTGGAAAAGGATCTGGCCAAGAGCAACATTGATGATCTGCCGTTTTACTGCATTGGCTTCAAGTCGTCCAAGCCCGAGTATCAGTTGCGCACCCGTATTTGGGCTTCTCTTAGAGCACAGACCCTGTATCGTACTGTATCTGGCTTCATGAACTATCGCAAGGCTATCAAGTTGCTGTATCGTGTTGAGAATCCCGAGACGGTGCAAACGTACGGCGATGATAAGGAAGGTTTGGACCATGACTTGGATAAGCTGTCTCGACGCAAGTTCAAGTTTCTGGTAGCCATGCAACGCTATGCCAAGTTCAATGCCAGTGAAGCCGAAGACGCCGAATTCTTGTTCAAGGCGTTTCCCGATTTGCAAGTGGCTTACATAGACGAAGAAGTGTCTGAATCTGGCGATATTACCTACTTTTCGGCCCTGATTGACGGTACCTGCGAGCTGACAGAGAACGGTAAAAGAAAGCCTCGCTTCAGAGTGCGTTTGCCTGGCAACCCCATCTTGGGTGATGGTAAATCTGACAACCAAAACCATGCCATCATCTTTTATCGCGGCGAGTTCCTTCAACTGGTCGATGCCAATCAAGACAACTACCTGGAAGAGTGCCTCAAGATCCGCAACGTGCTGGGTGAATTCGAGACACTGGAGCCCTCGCAAATATCGCCTTACTCTGCTGCCTATCCCAAGTCCAATCGATCCCCTGTCGCCATTGTCGGTGCCCGCGAGTACATTTTCTCTGAGAATGTGGGTGTCCTCGGTGATGTCGCTGCTGGTAAGGAGCAAACCTTTGGTACTTTGACACAGCGTATCATGGCCAAGATTGGCGGTAAGCTGCATTATGGCCATCCTGATTTCCTCAACGCCATCTTCATGAACACGCGTGGTGGTGTTTCCAAGGCGCAAAAGGGTCTGCATTTGAACGAAGATATCTATGCCGGTATGAACGCTTTCACGCGAGGCGGGCGCATCAAGCACACAGAGTACTTCCAGTGCGGTAAAGGTCGTGATTTAGGCTTTGGCTCCATCTTGAACTTTACTACCAAGATTGGTACAGGTATGGGTGAGCAAATGCTGTCGAGAGAATACTACTACATTGGCACACAACTCCCTCTGGATCGCTTCTTGACCTTTTACTATGCTCATCCCGGTTTCCACATCAACAATATCTTCATCATGATGTCTGTGCAAATGTTCATGCTGGCCATCTTGTTCATCAGTGCGATGGGTGCCACACTGACCATTTGTGAGTACAATGCCGATGCACCGCCAGAGGCTCCCTTGATACCCGCAGGCTGCTATAATCTGGTGCCCATCTTTGACTGGGTCAAGCGTTGTATTCTGTCCATCTTTGTCGTATTCTTTGCTGCCTTCTTACCGCTGTTCTTGCAAGAATTGACCGAGAGGGGCTTCTGGCGAAGTTTGACGCGTATGGGACGACACTTCATGTCGCTTTCACCACTGTTTGAAATCTTTGTCACTCAAATCTACACCAACTCTGTGCTGGAGAATCTCGTCTATGGTGGTGCTCAGTATATCGGTACGGGTCGTGGTTTTGCTACTTCTCGCATTCCCTTCTCTACCTTGTATTCTCGGTTCACGGGTCCTAGTATCTACATTGGCGCTCGAAATCTGGTCATCATGCTGTTTGCCTCCATTGCTTACTGGATTCCTCACTTGATTTACTTTTGGTTTACTGTGGTCGCCCTGATTGTGTCTCCCTTTGTCTTCAACCCAAATCAGTTCTCTCCCATCGACTTTTTGGTGGATTACAAGGAGTTCATTCGCTGGCTCTCTCGTGGTAACTCCAAAACACACGCCAACTCATGGATCAGCCATACGCGTGCCTCAAGAGCGCGTATTACAGGTTACAAGCGTAGCAAGCCAACGGAGGCTACCAGTAAAATTGGCGACATGCCTCGTGCTGGCCTTGGTGCGATCTTTGTCAGTGAAGTCATCTTGCCCTTCTTCTATGCACTTTTGTGTACTATCCCATACACATTTGTCAAGAGCTTTGACTCCACTGATGCCACACTCCCTGCGACTGGACCTAGCCCTTTGATTCGTATCGGCGTCATGGCGTTTGCTCCTATTATTCTCAACATGGTTGGTTTGATGATCTTCTTTGGCATGTCTGTGGGTATTGGCTCTATCCTTAGTATCTGGCTGGTGAAATTTGGCTCTCTCATGGCTGCTTTGGCTCATGCTTGGTCAGTTATTTGTGTCATTATCATCTTTGAAGTCTTCTTTTTGCTGGAGGATTGGAAGCTGGCCAATGTCGTGCTGGGTGTGGTTGCCATGGTAGCCATTCAACGTTTCGTCCTCAAGTTGCTGACTGTCTGCTGTTTGACAAGAGAGTTCAAGCAAGACGAAACCAACAGAGGTTGGTGGACTGGCAAGTGGTATGGCCGTGGGGTAAGTTGGTTAAACACTGCTTGAATGATAATGTGAGCACTAAACAATGTCTTTTTTTTTTTTTTTCTATCACTCTTTCACAGCTTGGATGGCATGGTAAGTTGATGTATATGACATGTCTCGAACACATATACTCATATCTGTTTTTCTCGTGTAGTCATCACTCAACCTGGCCGTGAGTTCATTTGTAAAATCATTGAAATGACTGAATTCTCTACGGATTTCTTGCTGGGCCACATCATTCTCTTCTTCCTATCCCTGTTCATCATTATTCCTTATATCAATACCGCTC
This sequence comes from Mucor lusitanicus, assembly GCA_010203745.1. NCBI lineage: Eukaryota > Fungi > Mucoromycota > Mucoromycetes > Mucorales > Mucoraceae > Mucor > Mucor lusitanicus. The sequence continues at coordinate 491,803 of JAAECE010000009.1, read as the reverse complement.
ATTCTTTGATGCTGTTCTGGCTTCGACCTTCCAAGCAAATCCGAGCACACATCTGGACAGCAAAGCAACACAGAGAGAGAAAGCGAGTTGCAATCTGCTATGGTATTATGTTCTATAGCATGTTTTTATTATTTATTGGCCTCGTTGCTGCCCCCATGATATTGGGCAAATCCTTACTATCAGGCATTATCCCCGTTAAAAATATCCCAATCTAGAATTCTCTTTTCCTTGTTCATATACTTCTCATTTACTCACTATTTACATTTTCTACAACTGAAATAATAATAAAAAAAAAGCCTGTTAGATTCAATACTTGATTAAACGAGTTGTTTATTTCAAAATCATATTCACTATATACAGGCTTTTAAAGAACATCGATGGATTGCAAAATCTTGACGCCAATTTCAAACTAATAAGAGAGAGAGATTGAGTAATCCTGTACATCGCCCAAGCGAAACCTTTTTTGTACTTACACAAGCAACAATGACAGCGACAATAATCAAGTAGATAATAATCAGCGTCTGATATTCCACACCAAAGTTCGTTAAGTGATCTCTCAGCATGGACAACAAATCGGAAATGACTCGCAAACGATCGTTCAAGATCTGCGCACGCTGAGGGATCTCCAGATACTCTCTGATGGCAGTGTACATTGGCTGCAATGCAGGTTCAGACCAAAAGATCTCGGGTGTATCCAACACATTTGACACAAGGTTGACGTTCATTCTCAATGTAAACAGCTGGCCGTTGATTTTTGTGATCTCTGCACGTGTTTTACCTAAGCGACCCGTTTCAGCCATCTCCTTGGGCAAATGCTTTGTATCTTCAATTGTCTTGTCCATAATATCCTCGTAACGAGCTACAACAGCACTCTGCGACAGACCGTGCGATAATGTGAGTTTGATCATATGATTACTGCTCTTCAAGGTGATCATGTCGTTAAAGATACGGGGCTTCATCTGTGATGTGTCGTATTGAAAGTGGATTTCTTCAATTTGCATGTCTTCGTCTGGGTTGTCACGGAAAGGATCAATCGAGAATTGCATAAAGTCCTCCAGCATCAGCAGTTCTTCGGCACGACGAAAGTTCCAGAATACCACAACACCATAGTCAAATATAAACACTTCTCCACCCTTGAATATCTCGCGAGGAGGCTGGTGTTGTTGCTGCTCCTCATCATCCACTTCCTTGCGGTCCTGCTCTTGCTCGGGTATAGTTTCATTTGGCTTATTAAAATCGTCTCCTTCTTCTGCAAATGGGTTGTCAAAGATGCCCTCTGCTTCCTCGCCCTCTTCTAATTCTTCCTGAGGTGTGGTGGGTGAATCGTTCTGCTGCTTTTGGAACTCGTCGTGCAGTCTCTGTTGCTGCTCTTGCTGCTGTCTAGCATCCTCCTCTTCTTCATAGTAATCTTTGCGGTTTGGATAGTAATCGTCGGGATAAGGCTGGCCAGGTCGAGGTTGAGTAACAATGGGAGCATCGCTTTGCTGTAAATGATCCTCATCATAGTCCATCTCTTCTTCGTCGTTTGTATTGTGGCGATGGTTGCCTGGTGCTTGAGGGACGTTGCTTCTCACTCGGATGTTGTATAGGTTGTCTTTATCCGGACGCAATGTTCTCAGCGGGAAGTGATAAGCAGCGTACAGACATTCATCATATAATCGAGGTGATACACGGTGGTGTTGACGCAAGAAGGGTCGAAGTCGAGCGAGATCGTATCCTTCGCCGGTGCAGTAAGCGGCTGCTCGAGGCAACAAGGCGAGTTCACGTTCATCTTTTGTCATGCGCTCTGCCTGTGTACGTGAGCCAAATGTCCACTCGATAGGCAATGGAACACCCGCTGTACGAGGCTGGCTTTGCTCGTCCTGCCATTGCTGTTGCTGGTGCTCATCGAATGAAGTGGTGGACCTGCGACGAAGCTCAGCAGCTTCAGCCTCTTGCTGTTGCTGCTGTGCAGTTGTATGATCGAGGTTGGCGTCCACGGGCAAGGTGGATTGCATGCTTGTCTCTGGATCATCCGCTGTAGACTGGGGAAACAAGACCAGTTTCTGCGACACCTTGGTACTTCTTAACGGCTGCGTAGGCTTTGCTTTGGATTTGTCGCTGAGCGCATTGAGATTCTTGGTCAAGTTGGAGCTGCTGCTGGCTGCTTGCACTGACTGTGGAATAGGGTTGGTCTTGAGCACTTGTTTGGAAATCGCCGAAGGCTTTTTGCTGCTGGATTGCGACACCTTCTTGCTGGAAGAGGAAGGGCCTTCAGATGGCTTGTTTGACATGCTTTTTGTTTAGTCTTTTTGTAATGGAAAAGAAAGAGTAGTGAGAAAAGAAGCGGATTTTTTTTTTTCATGAAAATGTTTCTTGAGCATCCAACATTGACGACATCAAAAACGAGAAACAAGTACACAACAGTTGCAATCATTAAAGCCCCGGTGAAGCTACTACTACTACTACAACATCCTTTGCTCTGAACGATAATGGACATGTTGTACAGAGCAAGAAAGCTCTGGCATGTGTGGCTATGCTGCTGTGATTTGACAGGCGTCATGCGTTAAAGAGATAAGCACTAGTGCTACAAGAGCTTATAACACATGGATTGAATCACGGGTGATTGCATGAAATCCATGCGCTGGACAAGGGAGTGATTTGATTGTTTGCAAATGCAGCTATTAAACATGCAGATTTTGATAGACACGTATAACCAAAGGCTCGCCAGCAAACGTTGAAGGAGTGTCATGCTCAAAATGCCTACTACTGAGCTCAGTCAGCATCTGTGTGAATGCAACATTTGAGCGCTCTAGCCTAAAATTATCAACAAACACCCCGTCATTCAAGCAAAACAAAGGCAAGTTGGCCTTTCAAAGAGGACTGGGCGGCTCTTTCATGTTCATCAGTTATCCAACACAGCATCGCCCATCCTTCACATCACATCAGAATGATAGAGCATAGTGCCATCACATTGTTGTTTCAATGGAGACATCGATAGAATCAACTCCGTTGAAAGGTGCAGCTAATTTTTTTTTTGCTCGACATTGAACAGATTGCTTTTCTTTCCATGCAATTATATCATGGGCTTGCTTACTATATTAAAGAAGAATCGACAGAATGAAAAGGAAATGCGTATCCTTATGCTGTAAGTTTTTAGTAAGCATCCAGTGTACCCATACTACGCAGTAAAAAACCAACAGTACATTGTAGAGGCTTGGATAATGCAGGCAAAACAACTATTTTGAAAAGAATCAATGGTGAACCTATCGACACCATCTCTCCTACACTTGGTTTCAACATCAAGACATTAGAGCACGAAAAGTGAGTTCAGTACCGAGTGCTTCGCCAGAAATATATGCTAACAGACATGGATATCAGCTACAAACTCAATATCTGGGATGTGGGTGGGCAAAAGTCGATTCGATCCTACTGGCGAAACTATTTCGAGCAAACAGATGCATTAGTGTGGGTTGTGGATTCAGCAGACCGCCTCAGATTGATGGATTGCAAACGAGAATTAGCACAGCTCTTGCAGGAGGAGAGATTGGCAGGTGCCACATTGCTGGTCTTTGCCAATAAGCAGGATATTGCTGGTGCCTTGACTGAAATCGAGATCAAGAATGCACTTGGGTTAGATGATATCAAAAGCCATCATTGGGCTATTTTGCCTTGCAGTGCAGTGACAGGAGACAACCTGTTGAAAGGCATGGATTGGGTTGTGAATGATGTTGCATCGAGAATTTACATGCTGGATTAGCTCCCGTAAATGTGCTCCATATACCTCTTTTATATCAAAAATAAACTTTTTAGTGTTTTGGCATATGCCTTTATGATAAAATCATACATTTTACAGTTTGTAACGGTTCCATGTCAAAGACACCCATAAAACCAGTAAAAAGGAAATCAATGTATCAATGCTAAGATACGGGCATCACTAAAATGGCTTCAAAAGCCCAAGGCATCCGCTTGTCAGCATCATTTTGATCAGCCTCTGCTGCTTCACCAGCCAGTGCAGCCAAAAAAACCAATTTAATCCCCGAATTTCTTTGTAGCTCGAAATGAAATATTTTGTCACTTTTTGGATTTCGTGGAACCATTTTGCAAATTTGGACTATACAAGTTGTAACAATCGCCCCATACTTACTAATACATCTTACAAGTGCTTTTTAAGGCGCATCCAGAGAACCTAATTATAAGGGGTGCTTAGAAGCCGGCCATAGAGCAATACCGGAAAACATGAAATGACGTTTTCGGCCTAGATGTTGAAATTTTGCATATAAACGTCTCACAAACAAAGTTTCAGGGCGTTGCGTTTGATCAAGAGGAACATTTTGATCTAATATTTGCCTTAGTAAAAGTGCTCGTTTTCGTGTTCAAAAACACGATTGTTTGATTTTCGATGAAAACCATGAGGTGTACCTCATGCTTTTTCGTCAAATTTTGATGATCCCAAAAAAGTTGAGCAAAGGTGTCAGGAAGTTACTGTTGGACGAAAGCAATTGCTTGGTGTCATTCTGGCGGTCTAAAACGGCGTCTAACCCGAGGAAATGCGGCTCAAATCCATCCAGATTATGCTGTAATTAGCTTAAATTGGAGTAGCAAGTGGCCATGCCAGTATGTTTCTCGCCCGTACATGGATTGTTTTTGCTGTTACAGATGTGGAGCATGGTAAAAGAGCAAGTTTTACAGTTACACACACTGCGTAGGTAGTTTTGTGCGCGACAAAAGGCAGCCAAATTGCCTTCATGCTCGGATTTAAGGCTACAATCAACAATTTGGTCCCTGTCAAAGGGTTGATTGCACGCAATGGCAGGAGTATATATGACTTTAGCAGTGCTACATGCCATGTTTTCTGTTCTTTTGCTCAATGTAACTCGACTCGATTACCTCTGGATGCTCTACATCCACTGAAAGCAGCCTCACACCTGTTTGACGCGAACTAATGACTACTCAGCAGACCTACGATAGCCACAATGCTATATCGTCCATAACCTCGGATCCAGCGCCAAAAGTGCGATAGTTCTTATCTGATTGATATGCATTTAATTCAAGAGTGCGTCAAACTAAGGACCATGTACCACTGGCGTCCATTACTTATCAATATAATCAGTGCATGTGGGTGAGCAGGTATTGTGTAATCAATCGTTGGAGATAACGTCAAACAGCGCCGTTTCGGCAAAATGTTATAGAGGCTACAGAAGCTATATCAGTACGATGTGTGAAACAACTCAATCTTCTATTTAACTTGGATGGAACTTGGCATCATATATGTAGCATCCACATTTCCCCGAATCTCCTTGTGGTTGGCATACTAGTATGTCCGTACAAGCATAAAAAGGAATCGAGAAAATAAATGCGGCACTTGCTTGCCTGCTGCGTAGACGCAATGTACCTGCATTTGCATTCAAATGCGTATGCTGTATAAGTCAATAGCCAACAGTCAGATGCCCATATACAAGCAAATTATCACATATGAGGCAATAAGTCTGTGGCTGAAGTCGAAGGCCATCAAAAGTCCTCGTGCAAGACATGACAGCAATGCGCCATGTAAAGTTAGACTTGGATATCATGAGCGACTGATTGGACGTATCCGTTACCCCATGAAAAAACAATTCAGATGCCCCTCTCTCTTGATGTCTCGAATTAAGCTTTTGCGATCTGAACCTTATATGTCTTGATATTTTTAGAAGTGCAAGAAGAACGGCTTCCATATGTACCACTTGAACATGATGTAAAAGGCAATAGTGGTATCAAGGAGTGTTATGACGGCATGTAATTAATTGTATCTACCTGTCATTTCGTGGCAGAAGGGTAGGAAGACAGCCATCTTTAATCCCAGAGCTGGAGTGCCTGGCTGTTGGAAATCATATTAGTAATAGTACTGGTAGCTAGGCATTTCCAATTAAATGGCTCATTCAGATTTCCGAGATGTATTTCGCTCTCATTTTGCCGCAGTATAGTCAATCAACGGTAAGGAAGCACATTGTTGAGTGTGGGGAAATATGAATGGCAAGTTTCATTCATTATAGACGACTGAACTTTTTAGAAAGCTCGCCGCGGACACTCTCAAATCATGTAACGTATATTATGAAATGCTCTGGTTACACATTTGTTTCAATTGAAGTCCATCCAATGTATATATTAATATATTTTATGAACACGGTGCACACCCAGCACTGTTCATTATAGCCAGCATGTACGTCTTGTACTAATGTAGTGCACATTTATCTGACGTCTGGTGTTTTGGTTACATTTTGCATCTTGTTGAACTCTAATGAAAGTCTCTGCTTCAGAAGAGCCAGAAATACGAGAATGAACAATCCCATCAAGCTGGAAAAAAAAAAGAGAGCCATCTGAAAATGGTAATTTTGAATTTGATCTACTCGTTGGTAAATCCGGGACCTATCATTCTGATACGGCGGCGTAGCAACTATATATCGATTGATAACAAACTTAAATACAAACAAGTGTAACTGCCGTCCTGATAGCTTTGCGGCCTTCGTGATTCCACACACACACACTGCTCAACCGAGACGAAATGAAGAAATGCCTCATATTTGACACAAGCGACGAAAAGTCGATAAAGTTCTTGTTCCACCCATCGATCTGCCTGTGGTTATTGGTTCCAGGCGATGTTTTTCTCACGAAGGCGTAACACAAGGAAGAGGGACATTGATGGAATGTCAAATCATTCTATTGGTGAAGACATGTACCCCACTTTTTACATGCCTCAAGTATAAAAGGGCCATGGTAAATCACTGGAAATTTTCATTACCTCCTCTTCAAAACCAAATGAACACTGATTACGAAAAGAAACCTGACTCGCGCCCTGCCTCCATTGTGAATGAAAAGTACCAAGAGGACCAGTCCATCTCCGAGGTCCAAGTCGAAGATGTGCCTCAAGGAACAGCCTCTTTTGGCAAGGCCCTGTTCATGTTGTTGAAGGCCTTCATCGGCACAGGTGTCATCTTTTTGCCTGGCAGTTTTGTAAGCGGCGGCCTGCTGCTGTCCATTATTCTCATGGTGGTCATTGCCTTCCTTTGTCTGGTTGCATTCCAGCTGCTGGTGAAGGCTCAGATGAAGATTGGCGGTGACTATGGCGACGTCGCGCAAAGTCTTTACGGTGCTTACTTGAGACATTTGATTCAGTTCTTTCTGTGTGTTTCCCAGATGGGCTTCGTTGCCTCCTACATGATCTTTATCTCTGAAAACATCGGCATCGTTGTGGACACCATCAACCACTGCAATGCCCCCTTCGAGGCCAAATACTACATCTGGATCATTCTCATCGCCATCATTCCATTCTGTTGGGTCAGAAGAATCGCAAAGCTGTCCTACCTCGCCATCGTCGCTGACATCTTCATCGCCTTTGGTTTGATCTGTATCCTCTACTTTTGCTCCAGCCAAATCGCTACGCACGGTGTCGGCAACAATATCCATCTTGTCAACCAAAACGACTTTGGCTTGATGATTGGCACTGCTGTCTTTTCGTTTGAGGGTGTTGGCATGGTCTTGCCTATTGTCCAAGGCATGAGAGAGCCCAAGAGATTCCCCGCTGTCCTGACCGTTGGCTTGATCATTTGTCTTGTCATCTTCACCTTGATTGGCGCCATTGGCTACGTTGCTTACGGCGATATCACCCAAGCCAGTGTCGTTGCCAACATTCCTCGAATCCCCCTGTCCATCACTGTCCAGCTTCTCTATGCCATTGCCATGATCTTGACCTCCCCCTTCATGCTCTTCCCTCCTTTGCAAATCATTGAAAAGTACGCCTTTGGTGCTCGCTCTGGCAAGAACTCTCTCAAGATCAAGTACGGCAAGAACATGGTTCGCTCCCTGATTCCTATTGTCTGTGCTGCTGTCAGTTTCGGCGTGGGTGCTCAAAACTTGTCGAAATTCGTGGCTTTGGTTGGCTCAGTCGCTTGTATGCCTCTCTGCTTCATCTTCCCTGGTCTTTTCCACTACAAGACTACATCCAATCGCTCTCTCAAGATTATCGATATCCTCTTGATTCTCTTTGGCATCGGTATGTTGGTGTACACCACCTACATTAACGTCAACTCCTGGGTTCATCCTGCCGTCTCCACTGGTGTCATCATTGCCATGACCGACTGTGCTGCTTAAATCTACTGTTATACTAGCTATTATGTTCGTTGATCGACATATTTTTTCTTTACATATATACTCTTAATCTGTACATACTACTATTGCTTCGTCCTCAGATACTACTGAAATTGCTCTCTGAGTGATCCTTAAAATAAAAACTTCTATTTTACCCTCAAAATCCACACTTCAACTGCCAGACGCGATTTTCTTGTTTAATACAGGTATGAAAAGCCTGTCAGCTTATTAGTGTATGGCACATTGTCATTGTAGCAACCATGACATTTGAAGAGCAGTGCAACTTGCGGCATTTCACTGATGTTGGCATGCATGGATTTTAATGTGATCTGACAGGCTCTTGTTGCAAGCTTATTTAGAATTTGATGCTTCTTTATATGAGAGCATTCGCTTTATGAAGTTTAAGGATCTTACCCAGAAGGAGCATAAATTGTAGCACTTGATTAAACATTTGAATCTATTCAAAAGCAACCAATGAAATTACCCCATTCATGACTTTTCGACACTGATACGGGTATAAACATCAGCCATGAAATCAATCTCTTTTTTTTCTCTTCTCTTTCGTTTACACAAACATTTGTATTTGGCTTAACCTACTTGTATAAGCTCCCAAACGATTTTGCATTTACATGCTCCAGACGACCAGCCCTAGAAACAACTTACATATGCTGTCGACATCCCGCCCAGCTTCCTCTAGCTCAAGAACCAACAGAGTCTTTCAAGAGCTGCAAGAAAACCTAGAAAGCATTCAAAAAGACTTGGAAAACACAAAGGCACAGGTAAGATACATGACATCAAATACAATAACACTTTAAAAGGAACCCAAGAGGGGCTCAAGAGAGTAGGAGCCTCTCTCTCTCTTATTTCCCTGAAAGGGAGAGAGGGGGATTCTTTAAAGTAGTTAGGGGATCATGTCTGTATTAACATGGTGCACATTTTGCTAGCTCCAAACTACAAGAGAGAACAAGGAACAGTTTGAGAGAGAGAATGAGGAATACATTGAATCCAACAAGAAGCTTAGATCAGATATCCAAGAGGTGATGCAAATACTAGAGTCCAAGCAGCAGCTGCTGGACTCCACCAAACAAACATACGTGAGCACGGAAAATAAAGTCAAGCAACTCAAGGACGAAGCCATGGCAGCCAGAAAGGAGCTGGATGACCTGAAACGGAGAGAACACACGATTGAGAAGGAATGTCGCACAATTCAATTGCAAAAGGAAAAGCAGTTGCAGCAGCAAAAGACATTTGAACAATCTGTAGCACAATCACAGGCTGAGTTCGATAAAGAGATACAAGCTTTGGAGCTAGAGCTAGCCTCTGTTCAACAGAGCATCCAGGACGTCAAGCAAAAGGATGTGGCCAAAGAAGTGCAGCAGATGGTGGAGAAGCAGGCCAAGGAAAGAGAGGCATTGATCCAAGATTTCGAAAAGGTGCACAAGGAGATTGAGGCAAACAACCAAGAGTTCATCCAGCAAGTCAAGCAGGAGCTGATGGATTTGATGGAGCAACTGCCAGCGGAAGAGGAGCAATCGCTAGAGTCCGAGGTTGTTAACTGCAAAGATGATGTCGAAAGTCTGATTGCTCGCATTAAATCCAATGCTGCCGTTTCAATAAACGAGTAAACTGTATTACGACAATGCTGCTAGTTTTTTTGCTGTGATGTCATGTGGGTTGATGTCGCTCTACTATACCCTATGCTTACATGAGGTCAGCATGGAAAACCGAATTGCCATCCTCTGTATATATAGATGATTTCAGGTCTGATAATGCAAGTTTGCTCGGTGACTGGGAATCTTTTTCCTGATGTTTTTTTTCTCAGAATAAATTTTTCGATTGGGAGACATCTGGACCCTCTTCTTTCTCTTTTACAACGAATCGATCATCAAACTATGGGTTTAGCAGGACAGAAAGAAAAGCAGCGCATCAGTCAAGATCCCAACAATCTGTTCTGGAGCAAAGACGAGTCCAAGTTTGGCTTTAGAATGCTGCAAAAGATGGGCTGGGCTCCTGGAAAGGGCTTGGGTGTCAAGGAAGACGGCAAAAAGGAGCATGTCAAGATCAAGCTCAAGGACAATACATTGGGTGTGGGTGCAACAAAGAAGAACATTGACAACTGGCTTGGAAACACAGACGCATTCTCCAGACTGCTAGCAGACCTCAACTCTCAGCCTACATCCGAAGCCAGCAGCGTCAATGCATCCGATGCTGAGGAATCAGCAGACGCAGCCGACAAGGAGGAGCAAGACGAAGCAGAGAAAAAGAGCAAGAAGAGCAAAAAGGAAAAGAAGAGCAAAAAGAGCAAGAAGGAGAAGAAGAGCAAAAAGCGATCCCGAGATGAAGACGATCAAGAAGATGTCGAGGACGAAAAGAAGAGCAAAAAGAGCAAGAAGGAGAAGAAGGAGAAGAAGGAAAAGAAGGAAAAGAAGAGCAAAAAGAGCAAAAAGAGCAAAAAGAGCAAAAAGGAAGAGGCACCAGCGCCTGTTGTGCTTCGTAATGCGTAAGTTGTCCTGTCAAATCACTGCTTAATCCACATCTAATCCACATTTCTGACTATACAGTGCTCGTGCCAAGTTTTTGCGTGCCAAGAGAATGGCATCTAGCAATGGCGACCAAACCCGCTTGAACGAAATCTTGGGCATCAAGGCACCAAGTGGATATCAAACCGTCGAAACCACATCCACAACATTCATGGCATCTTTCTCTGTATAATTTACCCCGCAATTTTTTTGATCTCTACATAAATGATTTGTTATTTCTACTCGAATTGATGTAGTGTGTTGGTATTTGAGGGGTAGCAGTGCACAGGTTGAGTATCAAGAATGCTGTTTCCTACTGCACTGGCTTAGGGTTTTGAAGGTACCTTGAATATGCTTGGTATGTGTTGTATGACCGACAGTTGAAATCAAATCACCTCCTGTGTGGTTAGAGAGTGTCAATTGCTGTCAATATCCAAGCTTGATTTCGAATAAAATGGAACAATTGAGAAGTAGATAGAACGAGTTTGAAGCAGCTATTAGCTAGTGATTAGGAATATTAGCAACACTAGATATGTAGTGCGTGGTTTTATTATTAAAAAAGATCAAAATCAGGTACGCACATCTTGAATAGCATTCAAGAGGGAATTACTAGCATCGTCCATCTCAAGCGACCAGAGCATGATGCCACCCAGCTTCTTTTCTTGTGCAAATTGTGCCTTGAGACGAAGCGAAGTAGGGTTGTCGTAAGTAATGAATTGATGCGAATGGCTATTATACGAAAAGGGAGTCTGTGTTTGCTGATCCCAGTAAGTGAACCATCCAGAGGCATTGTAAGCTGCACCCGATGCCTCAATGGTTCTCCACTGGAACTCTCCAGAGTAGGCAGGCTTTGCTCCAGGACAAGGATCCGTAGCATAATCATCGTACTGGTCACCTTTGATTTGCTCAATGGATCTATCCAGAGGCACGTTCAGGCCAGTGCGGTGATTCATGGGCTTCAGTGTCTTGTGCGTGTATCCGTAGAATGGGACGCCGAGATAGAGGCGGTCAGAGGGAATGCCAGCATCCAGCCATTCTTGGATCGAGGACTCGACACTCACGTGTTGTCCAGCAACACCATAATGAAGGGGAGCATTCGACGATGTCTTGTTACTCCATACACCATTGATATCGTAAGCCTATCATGATGATCTGAGTACAGTGCACCCCCCTTTGTAAAGCATTCAGGCTTCTAATTACATACCATGATATAGAATGCGTCCATAAAATCAGCCCAGCCTTCATCGAGATTTTCCATAACGTTACGATCCGCATCTCTGAATACATGTGCGCTGACAGCGGCAGTGATCAGCTTGTGTTCGTCAGGGTACTTTTCGTCCAGCATTCTGCGGAGGACTTGAATAAAGGCCAAAAAGTTGTCCGTGTCCTTGGGATGTCTAATAAAGCCATGTCAGGAAACGCACACGTATTTATACGGCAACAGCACATACTTTTTGTTACAGGAGATGCCGTTGGGATCATTGGGATATTCTACAAAGCAAGGGAGCATCATCAGTCCACCAGTTTCATTCAATACAGCAGCAGTGCGCATAGTTACCCCAATCCAGATTGACGCCATTCAAGTTGTACTTTTCAACGGCTGCCATGACCTTGTTTGCAAACTTTCTGCGGTCAGCAGAGGTTCTTACCAATGTGCTAAAGTGAATTGAACCAGTCCAACTAGAAATGCCAGTAATGATTACTATCTACACGATTCATTCTTGACGACATTCAGCTCAATTACCCTCCAATAGCAAGACTGACACCCTTTCCGTGGTCGTGAGCTTCCTCGACAACTAGAATGACAACGGGTTAAGCTTTTTTTTTGACATACAACCCAACATCTAGCTTCTAGGTACCTTGTTGGAGCTGCTCTGCGTCAAACATGGTCAAATCGCCGTGTCTGTCAGGCACAGCAAAGGCATAAGCAATGTGGTCGAGCTTTGTCCAGGGAATGACTTTGGGAACATCCTATAGATGAGCATAGCCATGAGCATCGCGTCGCAAAAAGGCATTCAGTGCACATGTATTTACCCAATCCACAACATAGGTGATCAACTGGTGGCTGCCATACGTAGGGCTGTTCTGATCGATGAGGCCTTGCACAACGTACAGCAAGAGGCTGCTTAGGACCAAGTAGATGAGAAGCGTATGCATGTTGCAAAGAATGAGAGAGAAAGAAGAAGAAGAATGGAGTCAATGAATGTTGGCTATAAATACTCGCGAGTCGAGTTTGCATGCAAAGTGGCGGTCATCATGGTAATTGATTGCTCTTAGGAGCATATACACAATGAAGCTGCAACAAGAAGGCATCCAAATCATAAGGGAACAGCAGCACACATTCTACACAGTAATTTCCGATGCTGCTAATTAACGGTCGACAGCAGCACTACTCCTTCAATTCTTTTGAAATTGGATGCCATGGTACCATTCATCAAGAGAGCGGCATAAAGGTCGGCTGTTGTACAGTGCTGCAAGGAACAGACATTGGAAAGCGCGCGCGCGTAAATATGAGCATGTGGTTCAACTTGCAATGCTCCCTGCCAGCAAATGTGGTGGTTCCTGATTTCACTCCATTGCACCCCAATCTGGGGTAATCCACAGCTGTGTGTGCGGCTCACGGGCACCCGTCAGATCCGAGCCAATCGCTGCTGCACCTACTATCCCTGAATTATATCATCATCATGTCGAAATGATTAAATTTTTTCCTTTTCTCTCTTCTTTGCTATATATACATGAATCAAAGTCGCTTATTACTTGGGCGACCCGCTACCAAGGCACTGTGGCAGCGTCGATGGTATGCAACTATTCAGCAGCAACAACAACAACAAATTCAGAAAAAGAGCCTAGTGCGTCGAATTGTGAATGGTGCTGCCATGGTCACTTTGGCTACCACCGTTACCGTAGGCGTGGGTGGCACTATCCTCTACAAGACCAATGATCGCTTTCGTCATGTTGGTAATGCTTTGGAGCGATGTGGCATTGCAGGCGCTGTTGGTGCCAAAGTGGCCTTTGATTACCAACGCACCCTCTCCAAAGACTACCCAGACGAAGCTGCATTTGAAGAAGCCAAGCGAGCCTGCCATCAGCGATGTGCTGAGCGAGTGCTGGTAGCTGTTCAACGCTTGGGCGGCGTCTACGTCAAACTGGGCCAACACATCTCTGTGATGCAGTATTTGCTGCCAAACGAATGGTGCCAGACCATGCGAGTGCTGCAAGATCGCTGTGATCCCACCTCACCTCAAGACATCCGAGACCTGTTCTTGTCAGATTATGGATTGCCCGTAGAACAGGTGTTTGAGGAATTCGACTACACACCACTAGGCGTCGCTTCACTGGCGCAGGTTCATCGTGCCAGACTCTCAAAACAAAGCGTGCAGTTGCTGGAGCAGAACGAGCAGTGGATCGACGACGAGGCGGATCGCTGGGTTGCCGTCAAGCTACAGCACCCCTATTTGGACGATTACTGTCAATTGGACATGGACACTGTGTCGTTCATTTTCGAAATCGTGAAGCGAGTATTCCCTAATTTTGGATTCGATTGGTTTGCAGAGGAGATGCGAGAGTCCATCCCAAAGGAGCTGGACTTTGTGCACGAAACGCAAAACGCTAGACGAGTGGAAGCCAATTTTGCAGAGGAAAGCAGCAGAAACAACACGTCGCTTGTGATTCCTCGAGTCGTTTGGGCAAAGAGACGCATCATGTGCATGGAATGTAAGCAACAGCGAGTGCATCCAGCGCCGTGATCTACTTACTGACATGCTTGCTAGTTATAAACGGATCCAGAGTGGATGATCTAGACTACATGAAGCTGCACAACATTGATCCCAAGCAAGTGTCGAGCGAATTGACCAGAGTGTTTTCAGAAATGATCTTTTTGCACGGGTAACGTATAGAGGGGGGCCCAACTGATGCCACCGTTGCTAATGATGCCCTTTTGATAGATTTGTTCACTGTGATCCTCGTAAGTAGCACAAACAGCATGTAAACAAACAACTCATGCAACTGCTATTAGACCCTGGAAATGTGTTTATTCGACCTGCCAAAAACCCCAAACACGCAAAGCACAACTTTGATCTCGTTCTTTTGGATCACGGGCTGTATCGAGATCTGTCAGAAGACCTTCGATCCAACTACGCCCATCTCTGGACATCATTAATTAAGGCAGACGAAGAGGGAATCCGCAAGTACTCCTATCGCGTAGGCGGTACTGATATCTATCAGCTGTTTGCCTGCATGCTCACGGGTCGTGAGTGGGACAAGATCAGCCAGTCTGATCTCAGCAGTGTCCGCGAGAGCGATGAAGTCGGCCGTATGTCGGATGGCGCCATGATGTATCTGGTTGAAGTCGCTGATATCCTTGGTAAATTGCCTCGACCTGTATTACTGCTGCTGAAAACAAACGATCTGCTTCGACATGTGGACGAGAAACTGAACAAGGTGGCAGACGATCGTGTTACCTATGTCATTATGGGATCCTACTGCTCGAAAGCCGTTTGGCTCGATACCAAAAAGTACATTGTGGAGAGAATCAAGATGATTGGGTTTAGTTTTGATCTACTGAAGCAGCTATTCAGCGCTTGGTGGCAATATGAATCATTGGCCTATGCTTTATGGTTGTATCAGTTTAGCGCCAAATGGGCAAATCGTCTGAATTGGATCAACAAGAAGAAGGAGAAGAAGCAACTAGCAGCAGCAAAAAGTAATCAGCCAACCACTACACCTAATCATGATAGAATCGCATTGGAAATATAAGCTTTCTCTAATAAATTGTACAATGTTCCCTTACATTTAGAGTGTCTACTAGCGCCATAGCGTCGTCGCATGATGATGGACAGCTTTCTTGGAGGCTGCTTCCTCTACAGAAATGTCGGGATCGGATCGCCCAGCTCACGTCAAATCTAGTGCTAGGCCGGGGATTGGTAGAAAGCGGTTAGAATTATAGCTGAAAAAATTGGATTTATAAGAAAATTTTGGGAAAGAATTACTGTATATGATAGACCGAACCCCGTAGAACAACACCTGAGCGTAGCAAAGTCAATTAGACCTGTACAGTGCCTTTTATTAGCTAAATCTAGGGCAAAACACAGCCTGGGCTGGGATTGAATTTCAGAGCCTTCCACCAATCTTCTGGAAACCTGTTTTGGACATCTGAAAACCTTCCAAGCGCAATTACACAAAATTTTATTATATAAGCAACAGGTATTTCTTAACATTTATACATGCAAAAAAGACCCAGGAATCCAATGGTGCCACTTTCAAAGCGATTCCTTTAGTCTGTGTAAAGCAAATGTCAAAAAACGCAAAACACGTTTTTTGAGGAAATGTCTACAAAACGCATAGTAAACCAACCAAAAGACAGTTGCGGATCATGCTGTGCATCCATACGGTTGTTTTGAGCTTAGGAACACCATAGTAGAAGACCTCGTTTTTGAGGTGAAAACTTCCATTCTTTGAAATCATCAATTTTTCCTGTACAAGTATAAGGCCAAAATGCTCAAAAATCGATGATCAAATCTTTCCCCAAAAAATCGCTGTAAATTGATCCTTGACCTAATGTCAGGTCGTAGAACACGATTGCACCTGCTCCGAGGCCGAGATTATGCTTTATTGGCAAGATATAAGCGATTTAAATTGTTATTTTTACAGTGGTAAATACATTTGCAGGCTGCTCATTCAACAATGCACTTATGGATATTTGATATAATGGTCTGTAGTTGTTCATCCAACAGAATAGTGCAGTATTGAACTGTTATTCCATCAAAAAGGGGGTAGATTTACTATGTATTACGCAAGATTTGTGAGTTTACTCTCATACTCGCTTATAAGCACTAATGTCAGGTACATTTAGCTCTATGGGTAATCCCTGCTGGCCCACTTGCCCGCAAGAACATGCTGCCTGCATTGACTACATGTGCTTGAATCAAGGCAGACATTTGGAGCTTCCTCCTCTGCAATTGAGTCTCAAATCAGGCAACTACTATCACCATGATCAGTTTGGGGTTGTACATGGGGAATATTTTTTATTTTTTACAGCTCTCTTTTCCCTTTTTGTTTTGTATGATTGTCAATGGGTAATCAAGTGTCGACGAGAAAGAAAAAGACATCATCCGAGAAAAAGAGCAAGACGTCCAGTGTTTCCTCGGCAGCGAGGACGTTCACCGACAGTTTCAACAATGGATCGACGGTATCTTCCAATCAGCCCAAATTTACAGCCGAGGTGTTTCCCAGCACCACACTGGAAGCCAACAGACAGCAAGGAGAGCACTATCTTTTGAAGCATGTCTTTCAAACGAGCTACTTTGCGCCTATAGACGACCTGCTGTCCAAGCCTGACACGGCCTGTCTCGATATCGGATGCGGCACACATGCTTCTTGGCTGATAGACATTGCCAACGATTTTCCGAGCTGCACATTTCATGGCTTTGATATCATCCAACCCTTTGCACTGAGTGAAGACGACGCTGATATAACATTCCATATACCCAGTAACTGCAGAGTCGAAAAGCACGATCTATTTGACGGCTTTGGATATCCTGACAGCACATTTGACTACACCCATCAGAGAACGATGCATTTGATTTACCACAGTGACAAGGTGTCTTGGATGTTTCGAGAGTTGATGCGTGTGACAAAGGAGAATGGCTGGATAGAATTGGTGGAGCCTGATGTAATGCCAAAGCGAGCAGGCCCTATCTTTGGAAAGATGATGGTTGGCAGTATGTACACACACCATGCGTCAATTTGTATATCTGTCAAAACTAACGAGGCAAGCATAGTTCGCTCGTTCCTGAAGGACAAGTTGGGCAATTCATACCTGCAGGCCAATTCACTGTGCAAGAGGATGGAGGACGCTGGCATCGTGGACATCAAATCAGATTACGGCTCTGTTCCTGTGTGCTGGGGTGGCTATATCGGTAAACTAGTCTACGAGGTATGAACAGGCAACGCATGGTATATGGATGCGTCCCATCTGAAAAGTGTATCCTTCTGTAGGACATGCTGCTGATGTTTCAGCATTTGGGCCCAATTTTGTATGAATATTTGGACTTTGAAGGCGAATTCAACAAGGAAGTGTACGATGCTTTGATAGACAGTGCGTTTGACGAATGTGTCGAGTTCCAAACCTTTTTTAACGTACGATGGGCTTATGGTAGAAAGCCCTCCACTACGACTACTAATAATACTACCGCTGACAATGCAGCAGCACCTACACATGTACAATAAGACCCCCTAACTAATAGATATTTATGATAAGACCTAATTTAATATTGCCAGCTATTTATGAAGCTATATATGAATAAACTACACCCAGCCTGTACTTTCTATATGACATTTTGCGTGCTTCCCTCATTCATTGGTCTCATGGCATTGCTTGCGTCTTTCTCAAATGAGAGAGGAAATGCCTGATTGACTCGAGAGACATGATTCCTTTGAGGAGTACCTAATAATGATACTCCAAAGGCGTCATTGATACCTATTTCATTATCCATCTTCGATCTGATATCCATCAAATGTCAGAAGAAGGCTGCCTCCCCTCACAAGTCACGAGCAAAAGCATTATAAAATGTATCCTGAAAAATGCGATTTCCATTGATTTCTTTTACTTTCCATCACATCAATTATCCATCATGAACGTTTCAGAAGCAACCAGAAAGACAGCAGATTTGTTTGCCAAAGCCAATGATGCTTTCTTTGATGACGATTACGACGAGGCATTGACCTTGTTCACAGAATTAGTGACATTGGAGCCTGAAAATGCCGAATTTCTTTTAAAGAGGTATGTGATAAAAAAAAAGTGTAGTGCACGCGAGCTCCTATTGACGCATTGTACACATATGATAGATGTCAAGTCCACCAGAAGCTGAATCATTTGGAATGTGCCTTGGAAGACGGCAACAGAGCTCTGGAGTTGTTGAAGCAGGGCTCTCGTAGTTTATTGGCCAGAGCTCATTTGCAACTTGGGTAAGACTACATTCATGCAAGCGTGGTTTGATGTCAAATTCATTCATCTCGTTGATTTAGTATCACTTTACACCGTCTGAATCGATTCACTGAAGCACAGAAACACCTTGAGCAATCCAAAGAGTTGAATCCCAATGAAAAGACATTAGTAACATGGCTCAGAAAGAATAGTGAAAAGTTGCCCAAGGTAGAAGACAAGCCAGAAGTTGTCAATCCTCCTCCTGCTGCTGCTGCTGCTGCTGCACCCGTTGCTCCCAAGGCAGCTGGAAGGTATAGATCTGATATTATTTTGATTCTTTGAAACAGTGTACTAACACCCCTCCCCTTCTTATAGACATGAATGGTTCCAAAACGATACATACGTTACTATCGAGGTGTTCTTGAAGCAAGTGAAACCCGAACAAGTGGATCTCAACTTTTTCGAGAATTCAGTAAGTGATGAATCAGCGCACCATGCAACTCATCTAACAGTGATGTTTAGCTGTCATTGAGTGTTAAATTACCAAACGAATCCAACTACTCCCTCGAACTGGATCCACTCGCACACGACGTTATTCCCAAAGAATGTACCTACAAGATCTTGTCAACAAAGATTGAGATCAAGCTGAAGAAGGCCATGGCTGGTATCATGTGGGGCGCACTGGAGAGTGATAATGATCAGGGAACTGCTAGTGAGTATCATGCCGAGGAACAAGATGTGGGTGGATCTAACACAGACATGTGTACCTGAACAGTGGCACAAACATCATCCATCTCTAAACCCAAGAAGGACTGGAACAAACTCACCAAGGAGGTCGAGGAGGAGAAGCCTGAAGGAGAGCAAGCATTGAACGCATTATTCCAGCAAATCTACAAGGACGCCGATCCTGATACGCAACGAGCCATGATGAAGAGCTTCGTCGAGAGTAACGGTACATGTCTCTCCACCAACTGGGCTGAAATTGGGGCCAAAAAGACCGAGATTAAGCCTCCAGAGGGCATGATTGCTAAAAAGGCAAGTTGATAGTCTTCATGCGCATATAGGCAGGATTTGACACTTATACGTTTATTTGTGATTAGTACGAGTAGATTTTACAGCCTTGGACTTTCATGTGCCGAATAGTTTGTGTGGGGAATAGTAGTTTCCTTTTTCACGCATTTGTCAATGACAATTCGTTTTACTCAGCGTGGAATTCACACACACAATTGAAACGAAATAAAGTAGCTCTTTTTTTTCCCTCTCTTTATCTACATCCTTTTTAATTCTCTTGCTTTTTCATCGAGACCACTGCAGCTGAGCACATCACATCTAATCCTACAACATCATGTCGATTACAACGCCTATTTACAAAGTTCTGATTGCAAATCGTGGTGAAATTGCCTGTCGAGTCATTCGTACCTGCAGAAGACTGGGTATTGCCACGGTTGCCGTTTATTCTGATAGGTAAGATGGGTGATGGCACAGAGTGACTTAGGATCTAAATCAATGCCATGCTATCAGTGATGAGAATGCACCTTTTGTAAAGATGGCTGATGAAGCATATCACATCGGCCCTTCAATCGCAGCAGAGTCGTACCTGAACGGAGACAAGATCATTGCGGTTGCAAAGAGATCTGGCGCAGATGCTCTTCATCCAGGCTACGGTTTCCTATCTGAAAATGCG
Organism: Mucor lusitanicus; assembly: GCA_010203745.1. Taxonomy (NCBI): domain Eukaryota; kingdom Fungi; phylum Mucoromycota; class Mucoromycetes; order Mucorales; family Mucoraceae; genus Mucor; species Mucor lusitanicus. Next base: position 471,573 of record JAAECE010000009.1, on the reverse strand, counting down.
GATTTTGCCGACAAAGTGATCAATGCTGGCATCAATTTCATCGGCCCTTTGCCTGACAATATTCGTGTCATTGGTGACAAGATTGCCGCCAAAGTTTTCATTACAGAAAATGCATCCTCCATTCCTTTGATCCCCGGTTACAATGGCAAGGACCAATCCGTCGACCGTCTGGAGAGCGAAGCCAAGAGAATCGGTATGTGTTGATATCTCACAAGTTTAAATTTTGCATTAATCGAGCCGATTTGAAATGCAGAATTCCCTGTACTCTTGAAGGCGAGTGCTGGTGGTGGCGGTAAAGGCATGAGAGCAGTTTACGAAACCAGCAAGTAAGTATAATACCTGTATAAGCTGTCATGCAACATTGGCTCTTTACTGACAGTGGCTTCTAGATTGAAGGAAGAAATTGAAGCTGCTCAAGGTGAATCTCTGCGTGCGTTTGGCTCTGACCAGCTGTTGATTGAAAAGTATTTTGAGAGTATTCGCCATGTCGAGGTAAAAAAAGAATACCAACATTTCATCCCAACACGTTTTCTGACTTTTTCTCCAGATTCAAATCTTTGGCGACAAGTACGGCAATGTCTATCATATCAATGAGCGCGATTGTTCCGTGCAAAGAAGACATCAAAAAGTGGTTGAGGTATGTAGATTTTCCCCACATTTCATGCGTTTTGTCATTTGTTTTAACCCCAAAATGGAAAATCCAAATAGGAAACACCCTCTCCTGCCGTAGATGCTGAACTTCGTGCTGCCATGACAAGTGCAGCCGTCGAACTGGGCCGCAAACTGGGCTATGTTGGTGCTGGTACCGCAGAGTTCATTCTGGTAACTATACTCTTTGCCTGAAAAGAAAAAAGAGAGCCCTATTAATCCATCCCGCCTCTCTAGGACGAACATACCAAGAAATTCTACTTTTTGGAACTAAACACACGTCTCCAAGTGGAGCACCCCATTACGGAAGCCATCTCTGGCCTGGATCTTGTCGAGTTGCAGCTCCTCGTTGCCCAAGGTGCTAATCTCAAGGAACTCGGAGTGCTGGACAACATCCAGTACAAGGGCCATGCTATCGAAGTGAGATTGTGCGCTGAGGATCCCGACAATGACTTTGGCCCTAGAACTGGTGTCATTCACAAGTGGAGCCCTGCTGACGCTGCTAAATACATTCCTGGTGTTCGCTTCGATACGGGTGTCGAGGACGGCTCTGAGATCTCCATCTTTTATGACTCCATGGTCGCCAAGATCATTGTCCATGCTCCTACGCGTGCGGAAGCTGTCCGTCGCATGAGCGCTGTACTGGCCAGAACTGTGATTGTGGGCGTTACTACCAACCAAAAGTTCTTGATCAGCATCATGAACAACCCTCGCTTCCAATCTGGCACATTTGACACCAATTTCATTCAGCAAGAAAAGGAGCGCCTCTTCCCTGCTCCTCACATCAACGATGTCAAGAACAGCATGGTAGCTGCTCTTTTGTTTGACTGGACGATTCGTCGTAGCCAACAGGTGCACTTGAAGAACATCCAAACAGGCTGGCGTAACGTGAAATGGCGTAACAAGCGCATTGATTTCGCTGTCAATCACGGCCAAGAGCTTCAAATCCAGTACGACTACTTGGGCCAGCCTGGAAATGACAAGAGACATGTATTCAAGGCACACGTCTTGGACAAGGCGTCTTCTAAGGCAGGCGAAGATGTTGCTGAATTGCCCATCGACATCGTTCTATTCGAGAATGATCTAGGCAAGGAGGTTGCTGGTCCCCGAGGCATCCACGGCTGCAAGGGCTTATTGCGCTGCACTATTGGTAACTGTCTATTGCGCATAATACACATCCCCACCTTGCTCACTCATTTTCAATCAAATAGATGGCGCTCAACAACACTTTTACATTGCTGAGGACGTCAAGGACGTCAATGAAAAGTCGGTCTTTGTGCATGATTTCGTCCGCGGCCATCAAGTTGAGCTGGTCAAACTGGATCGTCTCAAGAGCAAATCTGCTGCTGCCGAGGACGACAGAGTGACACCATACACCTCTTCTATGCCCTGCCGTGTGCTCAAGGTACTTGCTCCAAGCGGCACTGTCGTCAAGAAGAACACGCCTCTCTTGTCGATCGAGTCCATGAAAACTGAGGTCAAGATTCTTAGTCGTCATGATGGTGTTGTCACTATGCGAGTGGAGGAAAATCAACTGGTCGATGCTAGAGTGCTCTTGTGTTCTGTTGATGATGCAAAGAAATAAAGCCCCATGTGTACATTTCAAGGACATATATTTATTGAATAGCTATGCTTATACTCTCAAGTTCAATTTGTGTTCCATAGTTGCGTGTATATCCAAAGAATCGACAGACATGGCAGGATCTAAAAAAATGTGTTGGTAAAAGCATGCCATAACTGTAAGCAAATGTCCCTACCATTGAGGAAGTCTTCGTAATCAATGGTCTCGTCCTTGCCCATCAAAATGTCTAGATGCATGTTGGAGGAGGGGAGAACAGGCATACGTTGGCGCTACGAAAGAAAGGTACTCGCTCATCAGTATCCGCAGCAGCACACGCTCCATTGCTACAGCAATTACCTTTTCAACTATGCTCTTTTCCATCATCATCTTTACAGGTGCATGCATGCCATAAGCTTGACGCGCCAAATTCAGCTTCAACTCCCATTGTGTCTCGTCCCACTATTGCACCCAACGTCAGTACATGTCCAGGAGCGTCGTCCACAGTGTATACGTACTTGATTTAATCTGCTTTCAAGAGGATGGCCGGGCAAGACCTCAGTCTTGATGGAACGAGTACCATAACGTAATGTATCATGGCCGCCGAATTCTGAATGAGTAGTACTCAAGGTACTGATAGCTTTCTCTGGATGTGATTCGGGTGCAATACGAAGAGCCTACATAAGCATAACTGTGTGAGTCATCATGCGAGTTGTCTAGGCATAGTGCTTGCTCCATACCATTGTATAAATTGTTTTTGATTAAAGAGCAGGTTGAGGTGAATTGCAAATACAAAGCAACCTTATAATCCATAGAACGCTTGCGCGTCTTGATCATATACCAGTCACCGCAAATCGTCATTGATTCATTTGGTTCCTGGATTCCAGCATCAGCATACTAAGGCTTGTTTTGGTGCATAAAATGTACTTTTCCTAGATACATTAAAGAGATTTGGCAGCACTGGAAGTGGTTTTGAATGAGAAGAACAGCTGTATTTGGCCACGAAAGAAGTGTGCTGAAATGGAATTAAGACATTAACTTGGCCAGCCTACGCAATGAAATGCAATGTTCATCAGTGATGGATTACAGCGACATGGCCATAGCTAAACTCTCTCTCTCTGGCAGGGATTCTTGCCAAATGTCTACTATTCTTAGACATATGCCTACTAGACTATCAAGCCGCCGATTGATAGATGTAAATATGGATCGTCAATTGGTAGCTCACCATCTGATCTACTACTAGTAGTAGAGCTCAGGCCATCATGGATAGTTTTTCTGTGAGACCAAAGCGAGGTACTACTAGAAAAGCTCTCTCGTCAAATGTCCCAGGCATGTTGCTTTATGCTCGACGCCACCACTGCAGCATTTCGTGGCTCTCCCACAATCATACCTACACGAGAGTGTCAGGCTATAGTAGTGCTGATCAATGTACCAAACAAACAGCACTGCCAAACAAATACCGGATCAAACGACAAGCCCTTGGAAATTTCCCACCAAACGAATTACTGGAGGTCATTTATGCTTTCCTTAGTGTGTGAACATCCTCGGAGAAAATGGTGCCTATCTTGCTCATGAAAAAAACCCTAAAAGCACTGTTCAGAGCAGGAAAACCTCCATCGCAGAGTAGCACAATGCAAATGTTTACATGTATAAAACTATGTCTCAGAAAAAAAAACTATTCTTTTTTTCATCATCATCATCCTTACATTTATTCACAACAATGGGACCTATTCCTAAATCCATCGTCGACGCACATGTTCATTTCTGGCATCCTGATAAAGTCAACGTGTCCTGGGTGAGAGGCAGCGCATTCGACACACACAAAGACGCAGTCGAGTACTCTGAGCAGGTCGAGAAAGTGCATGTGGAGAAGGCCGTTTATGTGGAGACGGATGTGGATTGCTACCACGGTCTGGTGGAGGCAGACTGGATCACACACTACGCGGAGCAATTGCAATCGACCGAGGTGTTTGGTGGTATTGGTGGCATCGTAGCATTTGCACCTGTTCATCAGGGTGATCATGTAGACGGCTACCTGCGTACGTTAATGCGTATCACCAACAGCAGACTGAAAGGCGTGCGCTACTTGATCCAGGATCCCACCAAGGATCCTCAGCGGGTGCTACACGGCGACTTTGTTCGCGGCGTCCAGCTTCTAGAATCGTATAATCTGAGTTTTGACTTGAACATCAACTGCAACGATTCTCCTGAACAGTTTCCTCCTTTGAAATCGCTTGTAGCACAGTGTCCTCGTGTCCAATTTGTGCTTGACCACATGGGGAAGCCGCCTTGCGATAGCCAGCCTGGCGATGCGAGATTTGAATTCTGGAAGGAGCAAATGCAGGACCTGAGCAGACTGGACAATGTCTATTGCAAGGTGTCAGGCCTCATTACCGAGTTCAAGGCGGACGACCATAAAACGCAAGCGCAGGTGGCACAATGGCTCAAGCCGTTCATCCAGGTGGCCAGGGATTCATTTGGTGTTGACAGATTAATGTTTGGCGGTGATTGGCCTGTGATTGAGCTATCAAAATACGACTTGAAGTGGCAGCAATGGCTGGAGATACTATGCGACATTGTGAAAGACTGGACGGAAGAAGACAAGGCCAAATTGTTTGTTGCAAATGCCACTCGCTTTTACAAATTGAATCATACCAAGTAGAGATGTTGTGCTTTTTTTGTATCATCTGCGAATTTAATAAACCGACAGTTCTCCTTGTGTTCTATCGGTGGTATAAATTCTTGTCATGATTACAACAAACCCAATGTAAAAAAATACATATAAATAGATAGCAAAAGCTATCAATTGCGTCTTCCCTTTCATTTTGATTGCGTTATCTTTTTTCCCCTTTTTCACACATCATGGCGTACAATATCATCCAGCATCCTCATCCATCGCCTTCCTTATACCAAGACGACGAGAAGAAGGTGAGTTTTTTAGTGTCTTTAGTATGCAAATCAGTCAATTGAACCCTCGTTTGTATAGCCAATCTTGTCTCATCATTATTCATCACAAAGAAACTACCAACCAGACTTGCCTCCGACACCGTCGTCGTCTGCGCTCTCGTTTCTAGTCAATGACTCCAAAGAATCAATAGGTAAGATGGAATTCGGCATTGGCGATGCTTTTGTTCTAATGCGATCCGCCTACAATAGACAACAGCGCATTAGAATCCGATACCCATTCACCTAGATTACGATACGCAACTCATCCGCAGTACGGCTCCGTATTCTCATCTTCATCATCAGGTATGTGTGTGTGTGTAATGGATCAACAATGTTACAAATAGTGCAATGTGACTCAATGATACCATTTGACGATCTAGACTTTAATTACATGCAAACTACATCTACATCAACAACACCATCTACAATAAGCCCAAATGACGACGACGAGGGTCTCTACTTGCTCTGGACACATCAATTGCTAAGAGAAAGAGGCTACCAACCTTCATCCTGCAGAATGGAAGATGAGGACGACGATGACTGTGGCAGTGTGGACAGCAGTATTACCAATCTTTCAACAGCTACCTACAAACAACGACAGAAATCAACAAACCTGTCCTCTTGGTTATTATCGTGGTTCCCAATGTGCTAGCACTTGATCCAATGGCAAGCGCTCAAATTCTGCACCTGACATATCATGACCTACGCTTGTGTACCTTTTTCGTCCTTGTTGTAGAAAGCATAAAAACAACCAATAAACACTGATCAATGACGCTATCATGATACGTATATTATAAATACAAAAGCATATATCAAGAAATGCAGAAATGGAAGGCCGCTGGGCTTAACTAGGGATGATCTGCATCCAATTAAACAAGACAGATTACTAAACAATAGATACGTAATTGACAAAGACAAAGCATGGCATCCTCCGTTTGTTGATCTGATCGTCCTGCTTTAATTACATCATTGCATCAATAACACTTATATGCAACAACAAGGTTTATAGTGATGAGCATCTGATACTGTTTGAGAAACACGCAGGATAGCGGTAATTGCATGGATTGAGAAAGATCATCAACCTGACATAATTATTACACTTGGGGCGGTAATATTTTACATGTAGTATCAATTGACAGCACCAGATCGTAATCATAAGGGCCTACTTCAAAAGATTTATAATCTCAAATCAAGGGGCAAATGCTGCTACTAAAGTCTGATTGTCTGTCATGAAATCGTACAATAATGGGCATATCTGACAGCAAGGTTCTACCTAGAATTTGCAAAATAGCGCAAAGCTTGCAGTTCCCAAATCATATCGCGCATATACTCGCCTTTAACCTTTTTTATCACGCTCGAAAACATTCTATAGAGCGAGAGCCTGTTGTATTCTACTTTTCCACGATGCTTCCCATGTATATGAATGCCAACACTTCATTTTCGAACAGACAGTATACTGATATTGCTTCTTACTAGCCAAAAGTATGCAAATCGCAGCGAAAATTTAGTGAATTTGAGCCGTGTTTTCTCGTGTTAAAAGCCGTTTCAGACCGCCAGAATAGCACCAAACAATTTCTCTTGGCTAGCACTACCTTTCTGACACCTTTGCTCAACTTTTTTGGGATCATCAAAATTCCATGAAAAAGCATGAGGTACCCCTCATGCTTTTTATCGAAAATCAAACGATCGTGTTTTTGAGTGCAAAAATCAACACTTTTACTATACCTTGTATTAGATCAAAAGTTTCCTTTTGATCTACAGCATTTCCTAAAATTGTTTTGTGAGACCTTTATATGTAAAATCTCGACGTTTCGGCGAAAAACGGAATTTCAAATTTTCTGGGATTGCTCGATAAATTTGTTCCAGAAACCCTTCGCAATTAGGTTCATCAGATGCGCCTTGAAAATCGCTTCTAAAATGTATTAAGAAGTACGGGATGATTATCACATTTTATATAGTCGCTTGTGGCAAAATAGATCTTCAAAATCAATTTTGGACCAAAAAGTTTCCATTTTAAACGAAAATGCAGATCGGAGAATGAATGGATTTTTGGCTGTCAAACTTGATTCCAAAGGTAATCAATGGTATAAAAGCTCATGAGAAGACGATTGCAAGCTGGAAAAAGCACGAAGCCTTACGCTGAATACCCTCCCTTCCCTCTAATATGCATGTTGAATGCAGTAGGTTTGATAATTACGAATTGATTACCCATTTGCGAATCCTAACAGAGCCACGATCGTAAATTTTGATTCCATCATCTGTCAGAGGACGCAATTAATCACACTGACGATCAGCAAGGCTTACCAGACTGATCAGCTCACGACAATACATTTACAATGGGGATACAGTTACATTTATGAATGCAGTTGGATGTCTATGATATCTCACTTTTTATTTATTTTGCAAAACAAAAAAAAAAGAAATGAGGAGCTTAGTAGAAGAAACCGAGGATCTTACCACCGGCGTGCTTAGCACGAGCCTCTTCGTGATCCATGATACCAGCAGAGGTGGTCAAGATAAGGTAACCGAATTGACGGGCAGGCAACAAGTTAGCGGTCCACTTTTCGAGCTCGGGGAGCTTGATGTTGAAACGGGGAGAGATGACACCACACTTGTTGATACGACCATTGAGTTGGATGACAATCTTACCGGAACGGTGATCATCGATCTCCTCGAATTCACCAATGTAACCTGGAAAAAAAGATAAAAGATGAGTAAATCGTTCAAGAAAGAAAAAATCTGGAAGGATTTGAAATCATGAAATGTATCTGTTCTATAAACAATACTCAACACGGTAACCAGTTGAGCAAGTGTAAGAGAATGAAGTTATTCTACCGCAGATTTAAAGGTTGATGCTCGTGGTAATAAGCAAACACCAACTAGTTATACTGCGGGGTCATGTGTATGTGTGCCCCAGAACCGAGATGATTTCAAATCCTTTGATGATGAAAAAGTAGCTACAACTTACCGTGCTTTTGCATGACAGACAAGAACTTGACAATGACCTTGGAAGAGGGACGGATCATGACTTGTCTCTTTCCACGCTTCTCAGCGTTATTGATGTTGTTCAAACAATCGTTCAAGACGGAAACTCTGACCATATTAGATGCACAAAAAAATTCTAACAGGATGGTTTGAGTGTTAGTTGATGAAATGAAGGGGCTAGCAAGAGTGTCGCCGCATCCATAGTATTGAACGATTCATTAAAGCATGATGCCTTGATTCATTTCAATCCATTCAACAGGGGAAAGTGATGTGAAGGATGGATGGATGGATGAACATGAGAAGTAAAATAAGATGGATGGATGCACAAGATGAAAAAAGTAGATGGATGTTTTAAAGTTTACCTGTTGCGAAGAAGAGGGAGATCTACTTTTGTGATACAAATATCCATCTGTGTTATACGAATCTGTCAAATTTGGAACAAGCCACTATATAAACCAGATTCCCGTTTATACTCTAAATGTTTCTGCTTTTGTTCAGATTTGTCCCGGGATATCATTTGGTAGCATCAGATCAGGGCTGTAGTATATTGAGACGTATGGCACAGGGCACGCAAAGCAGCGTTTTACTTTAAGAAAGGCCTCAAATCTGCTTCGCAAATGACATGCTAAGGTTCTTTTCGCAATCTTACATGAAGTGTAGTGAAGGTATGCCCTCATAAAGCAATTGATAGCATTCTTCTCATCAAAAGTGCATAATCTTAGAGCACGGCAAATACAATACTTGTTGATCTGCTGCCTTTGTACATACTAGTAGTACTAGTATATTGAGGCAAAAGCCCTTAATGCCCTTTCTTTCATCTTTTCTTCTAAATCAGTACCACAGCTCATCGCTGGATTTGATGCATCAGCAAACTCAAAATTCGCCTTGACACTACGCATGCTGATGTTACGAAATTAGATAAATTCTGACATGCAAACACATTTCTTAATTTAGTTTGTTCTGGAACTTGCAAGCGTACGGTAATTCCAGGGCAAGATGCGATCGAATATCATTTTATTCGTCGAAAAGCAACCGATCTTCTAGAACATCAACAAACCTTTATCCTTTGATGACCTTTTCCTTTAACCGATTGCATTCCATTAGCTTCACCAATCTCCGCGATGATAGAATCGTTGATGAACCACAACAAATTGAAACCAATATCTATAGGTGTACATATACATACATGAAATGTATCGGTCAAATACTAAACATCTCTTGTCTTTGTTGCAATCATGTATGATACCTGTTTTTTGGATACTGCTACGGAGCCAATCAGGCGGCATCGAGTAATGTATGCGAAACATCCCATACATTTTGCCATGTAAACGCACTGATATGAACGTGCTCATGTAGATTCAAGGGCAGCATGCCGATAGATGTCTCCGCTGGTTTCCATGTCGATTATAGTATCAAGAAATCTTCCCTATCAAAAGCAGACAGTAGTATCTTTTATACTGAATTATGCTTGTTTCATTGTATAATTTACCAGTTTCCTTGGTATATACATGCTAAAAGAATGCGGAGCCACTTTTACAACATGAAATTGGCAATGTCAAGATGAAAATCACATCATAATCTGCCACCGAAATCCAGGCGAATTACGGGAAACCCAAGAGTGATACAAAATCAGCTTGCATTAATAGAATATACGCTTCGAAAAAGTAGATGAAATGTATAATATCAGGAAAGAAAAAGTAGAAAGAAAGAAAGAGAGAGAGAGAGAGAGAAAATGGCTCATCCATGCATCCTTGATCAAGTCTGAAGTTTTATATCTGGACAGATTTCAGATCTTCTTACAGACGGATAACATATACTGCGAATCAATGATTTCCGAAATCGACCGTTTGTATATATAAATTACATGGAAACATATGGCAGTAATGACACCAAGCGCACTAAATTATAACAAGTGTGTCAAGGGCTTACGTTTTGACATGGTTGTAGTATGTTTGAATGAACCCCAGAGTTTCAATCTAAAAACATATATAAAAAATCATTGTTGAGGGATGCATTTGAATGAATGCATTATCATGGAGCAATCTTTCAAGTACTTTCTATAAGAAAGTTTTATGACACAGGCACCTCATCATGTACCTATAGCAAAATTGAGAAAAATCATCAAGGTTCAAGTACTAGAGATCACATGCGCTCCATCGAACCCTCCATATTCTTCAAGGCTTGAGCTATTTTATGAAAGCTGATGTCTATGACATAAAGCATCTCTTTCATGGCATGTCACCGAACAAATTCAAGTGCGAACAACTTTATAGATTACGTAGATATGTTGTTATCATTCTGATTAAAGTTTGAATTAGCCTTCTAGTAGGCGTATATGTGTCGACAATCATTCATTGATAACCAAAATAACCTTTAACCGTTGGTCTCCGTCTCAACACCTTGGCTGTCAAAACGCACAACTTGAAACTGAGATGATTTGGATTGTCGAATCTCATCCCGATCGCCTCCACTTTTTTCATCCATTCTTTGGTAAAATGCCTGAATTAGAAAGCAACAAGATTTGCATGAAAAACTACACATATGAGATTCAAACGCAATGTGAGGCATTTAAGTATGTAAATCTGATTTTCTTCAAATGATTTACAGTTCTAATATCAAAAAACCCTTTCCTGGTTGCCAGCATGATTTGGGATTTGCCCCACATATAGCTGCCCTTATCTACTATTGTCTCGATATTGCATTGAATAGGCGTAAAAAGGTATAGGCGACATACGATTTAGCGGGGCTCATACCTGAGGTTCGAGCTTTGAAAATCAGTGTTATACATGAGCGGATAAATGCTGGACCGTCTGAGCGGATCCTGGGGGGAGGATTGTGGATCAAGATCACAAAATGTCTTGATTTATTTTTGAAACATGCGATTAGAATTGTATATAAATAAGCCATGTCGTTTAATGCAAAAACTGATATTTGATTTCATCTATATCTTATTCATACATTCTTATTTATATTCTGTGGTTTATAGCCTACATTTATCCACACTACTCGCATACACTACCTTACAAACCTTTCTCTAATCTCACAACTATATACACACATAATACGCCTGCTACGAAATGTCAGAGCCAATTCCAACTACAAACCCTGCTTTACAAGCAAGTAAAGAACGCAGAGCTTCCAATGATAGTGAAACAAGCACAGTTCGTGATACGTTTACCATCAATGAGCCCATTCCTCTCCAAGAAGTTGCCTCTTATCGCGAGCAAATTCGTGAACAACTACCTCCCGGTGTCCTCGCCACGAGAACTTTATCCATCAACCCTTATCCATCAAAGCACACTGATCTCGAGGCTGTCAACTCTCGCATCATGACCCATCAATCTGAAAAGCGTCCTGTTATGCATTACGTGAACTGGGATGTCAACGATCCAGAATGTCCTTACAACTGGGACAGCAAACGCCGTTGGGCCTATACCATGCTTGTTGCTTGTCTCGTAGTTTCTGCTGCTTTCGGTTCTTCTGTCATTACCGGTCGAATCAATGGTGTCGTTGAATCCTTTGGTTGCTCAGAAGAAGTCGCCATTCTTCAAGTCTCTCTCATGGTCTTTGGTTTCATGCTCGGCCCTCTTCTCTGGTCACCCTTATCTGAATTATTTGGTCGTAAACCCGTCTATGTGGGTGCTCTTTTTGTCTATGTTATCTTCAACATTCCTTGTGCTGTTGCAAAGAACATCCAGACCGTCTTGGTTTGCCGTTTCTTTTCTGGTTTCTTTGCCTCTTGCTCTTTAACCCTTGCTGGTGGCTCCATTTCCGATCTCTTCCCTACCGAGACTCGTGGTAATGCCATCGCCTACTTTGCTGCTGCTCCTTATGCTGGTCCTGTGTTGGGTCCTATTGTCGGTGGATGGATCTCCGTCGGCACAGGTGGATGGAGATGGATTTATTGGGTAAGTTGTGAAACCACCGTGTTTGACAAGTTCATGCGACTAATACACGCTATGCATTTATAGGTTAATATGATTTTTGCTGGTGTCATGTGGATTTTGGTCTGTCTCTTGCCAGAAACATACCATCCCAAGCTTCTTGCTGCTCGTGCTAAGCGTATGAGAGAAGAAACCGGCGATCCCACCTACGTTACTGTCGAGGAAGAGTTCCCTGTGCCCGTCTCTGAGCTGGTCCAAGCTAATTTGGTGCGTCCCTTCATTATGCTTGCCACGGAACCCATCTTGTTGTTAATGTCTCTGTATATCGCTGTCATCTACGCCTTGTTGTATGCCTTTTTCTTTGCTTATCCTATCGTATTCCAAGGTGTCCGTGGCTTCAACGACGGTGAAGTCGGTCTTACTTTTATTGGTGTCATTATCGGTACCTTCTTTGCTCTTTTGACCACACCCATCTTTGAAAAGAAGTTTAGACAAGTTGTGCATCAAAAGAACGGTAAGCCTGATCCTGAAGATCGTCTGCCTGGTATGATGTTCTCTGCTCCTTTCATCCCCATCTCTCTCTTCATCTTTGGCTGGACTTCCTTCCCTTGGTGCCACTGGATTGGTGGCTGTATCTCTGGTATTCCATTTGGTTACGGTATGGTTATTGTGTACTATGCTGCCAACAACTACATTATCGATTGTTTCCCTCGTTATGTCACATCTGCTTTGGCTGCAAAGACACTTATTCGTTCCGGTTCAGGTGCTGCTTTCCCTCTGTTCATCAACCAAATGTACGCTCGCTTGAACAACCAATGGGCCAGTACGCTTCTCGCCTTTATCTCCATTGCCATTTTACCAATTCCTTTCTGTTTCTACAGATGGGGTGCTAGTATTCGTGCTAGATCCAAGAGTGCCTCTTAAATCATTCTATCCTTTTACTCTTATACTTTTTACTACTACCTACACTCTATTTTAGACCTTATCTCCTTTTCCTCTCAAATTCACTCTACTAATACTTGCATAACCCATCATTCATTCTTTGATTATATTTCGTAAAATCTATGTAAATAAAATTGACAAATCAAATATACATCTTTAAAGGCTTTTTGTGTGTGTCATGATTTGGATTGCGTTTTAATTTACATAGGCAACGAGATGCCGTTTGTATTGACAGAGATGTAATTGCAACAAAAGAGTATACTTTCAATAGCAGTACTTCTTGTTCTCTTCTTATATTTGACAGTAATAGTATACTTGGATGTGTGATTGGTGAGAAGAAGAGAGAGAGAGGCAGGTTGGCAATGCGCATTGTCTCCTTAAAATACAGCTCTATTGTAGCACCCTGATGGACGCAAGAACAAAACCCTTCCTCCTTTCCACTATTACTCCTTAAAAGATGTCTGTTTTCCTTTGACTATGCTGATATCCCCTTTCATGCGATAAACATTTCTTTCCTTTTCAATTTTTGTTAAATTAAATCATACACTTGCTATCAACACTGACCTCTATAAAATGGACTGCTGCCATGAATCAGAGGAATGCGATCCCTCCTCTCAAGACTTGGTCACCATTTTGAGCAATCTACCACATCAGCACGTCGCTATGCCATCCTATGAACCACAGCCTCAAGGCACAACCAAGATGAAGGTCTCATTGGATCTGCCAGGATACGAAGAGTACTTGCCTACCTATCTACCTGGACAGCAGATCACTGGACAAGTCAAGCTACAGAACGAATCTGCCATCAAAGTAACTCACTTGAGAATTGCACTGTTTGGCAATGTGCAAGTCTACGGAGACCGACCTGGCCATCCCATGACCAATGGCCTCTTTGACTATCAGAGAAATGAGCAGCTTATCAACTCTGGCCTGCGTATTATCAGACAATCCACGCCAAATGATGCCGACGACGAGCAACAGTTGGTATGTAAGCGAGACGACAACCCACAAGAGACCAAGCGACAAAAGACAGCACAAGACAGACACATTGAAAGACTGATCAGAAAAGTAGCAGCTATCGACCACACTACGAATTTTAGTCACGGCATTCTGAATGATGTTCCAACGCTCGTGCATAACAGCAGCAATCAAGAAGACACTGCTTTTGAATTAGACAGCAATTCGTATCAGATCCAGTTTTCTGTCCGTGTCCCGACTTCGCGCCGACTCTCGGGTACCTTTGACCATCCGCATTACCCAATTTCGTATCGCATTGTTGCTATTATGAAGTATAGAGACAGGGAGGATGCATCTGCTAAAGAAGTAACATGCTACTCTACCGTCAAACTCTGCTTGGAACCCTTTTTCAACCTAAATCAGTTCAAATCACGCATACAAACATCGCCTAGCTATCAATATGTGCAGAACAAAGACACAGTATGGAACAGCATCTGCACCCAGTTTCTAAATTGTGGCATCATGACCATGTACATGAATAAGCAGCAAAAGCATCTCTCTCACAGCAGCATTGAGGCACATTTGGAACTGTCAAAGCAGGCTTTTGAGCGTTCTCAGTATCTACCACTGCAAGTCAAGCTAGCAAATCATGCATTCAGCAACTTTGCTATATCCGTGGTCAAAATCAAGGTAGACTTTGTTCGACGTATCAACATGACGTGCAGCATGAATGAGCAGGTAGAGCTACAGACCGTCCAATCCACCACCATTGTATTCAAGAGCTCGCAGGAGCAGGAGCAGCAGCTCTTCTTCAATCACGCCCTGTTGACATTTGATCTGTCCAGCCACATTCAAATACCAACAGACAGTGTGTGCACCATCTTCTCTGCTGCTACCAGAGACGTCTTTAGTCTTGGCTACGACCTGAACGTCAGTGTAGATATCACAGGCGTTACAACAACAGCCGCAAATAAAAGCACGACAGCTGATCTCTGCGACTTATCGCTTAATCAAGAAAAGTGTTACATTGCTAATCAACCACATCATGTTTGGCATGGAGATGAATCACATCAGGATTTACCTCCAGAACCTTATCATCACAAATTCAAAACCTACACACTGAATCTGGATCCACTGGCTGTCATTGTAGTAGGTCACTCGGAATACTAAGCTTGGAAAGCACGCAATTTGATGTAGCCATATCACCACGAAAACTGGCATGATTTACCTCTTCGTGGAGATAGTACATAACACATACTCTTCGTCATAATATTTAATAAAATTATTCATCGTTATTATACACATCAGATGAAACTACTGGCCCCCTGCTTTCTGAGGCTGCTGTCTTTTGTTGTGAAACGGATGGTCCGAAAAGAGCAGGCATGTTGATCTCTTTATTGAGTGAAACGAGGAGGAAATTTATGGCACAAAAGGAGAGAGAGAGAGGGAATAAGGTTAAAGCGCAAAACGTGGTGTTTCTACAGACGATATTTAAAATCTAAACGGTTGTTTCCCTGGGCTTCATGCTCAAGATTGTAGACCTTCTTTTGAAAATCGGTCATTTGACGCCATTGATATGCTCTCCATCGGTTGATCAGATCATATTTCGTTCTTTGATAGAGAAACAGCAGAATCGTGATGAGATGCAGCAGCATGTTGATCTTGTTACCGTGTCTGTACCGAGGTGCATCAGACGTCTGGTATATTTGAGACCCTGGCACGCCATTTATATTCGCTGCTCCAATCACTGCTGCCAAAGCCAAGGTCCTTTTACCAATAGGTGCTATATTGGATGCCATCCAAGCAATCTGCATGCCATGCCATGAGGGCGACGACGCTGTGAACAGAGCAGCCCCGTACAATGGCCATTTTCCAATAGAGTCTGGCAGGACTTCCAACAAGCTAAAGCCAATCAAGCCCCATATCGACCCTATCAGGGCGTGAAAGACGACATTGCCACGTTTATCCGAGCTCTTGGCTATCAGGACTGAAAAGATCAATCCAATGATATGTGATGGGGCTGTCAAAAGATTGGCCGTCGTGGTAGAGAATCCAGCATCCTTTATGATGGTTGGTAAATAGGTGTTGATCGGCGAGGCTGGCATATTACTACACAAAGCAACAATGCTGAGCATCAGTATGCATTGGGCTGTATTAACTGAACTTACCCTAAAAACGTGATCAGTAAATGTGTCCATAGATTGATGTCGGTGATAGCTTGATAAACATCTGCCCGGCTGATAGGTTTATTTTGCTCCTTTTTGGCAGCATCATCCTGAGTGATTCTCAGTGTCGCTATACGGATTTGCCTCTTTGTCAACCAGCCATCTTGACCTCGAAGACCACCTTCTGTGCGAGCGGGCGAAGCAGGCAAGTAAAAACTACGTATCATGGCATGAAATCAGTGCCTACTTTGAGGCCAACCCGAATAAACGACTTACAATGCAATCAGGCCAACAATGTGCGTTGCGATACCGTCAATGATAAACAGCCATTTCCAGCCTTCTAATCCATAAATACCCCTCATTCGGAAGACGCCGAAGGAAATTAAACCTGAAACTGCAGATGCTAAAGCCTGTGCTCCCCAAAACCAAGCTAATCGAGTCGCTAGTTCATTCGTCTTGTACCATGAAGACATGTAGCCAAGACAAGCGGGTATAAATCCTGCCTCCGTAATGGCAATCAAAACTCGAACAATAAGAAACCCCCTGAAATCCTGTGTTTATTTGAGGTAAGTCAACCTGAATAAAACACACATAGTAGAAACTTACATAGATCAATGCATGTGCCCACGTAACAGCAGCCCACGAGCTCATCAGTATCGGGATCCATAGATGAGCGCCTACTGCTTTTGATACAGCATTGGACGGCAGCGTAAATAGCGTGAATACAAAATGATAGACTGAAATGCTAGTGTTGACATCGTCGTTGGTGATATTGAGATCCAGGGCTAGATTGTCTGACATTGCATTTGCTTTGAAGCGTTCAAGGTTAGAGGCAAACACTACTACAGACTGAAAAGCTTACGTACAGATATTTGTTCGATCCATATTCAATACAAAGGTCATTATCAGAATGAACATCATGAGATACTTGTCCAGGATGCGCAATACGTGAGCCTCTTCTTTGGGCGTCCAAGTAAAATCATCGTCTAAAAACTTATCACCGCTGCCATCATCTTGGAGCAAAATCTCTTTTGTTTTCGATGAGTGATCATTGTCGGTTGATTGATACGATTTATGAGATGATGAGGGTGATAACAGTAGCATGCTTGTATTCAAGTGTATGGAAAAGGATAAAAAAGGAATGATATTTTCAAGAACGATGCGAATACTTTTGGGCTGTTCGTTTAGGATGCATCAATTATGCCATCTTTAACGTGGATTTGCCTTTGTTATCATTGTACAGTCAGGCGGGCACTGCACCCACACAATTGCATTAATGCAGTAATACATTGTAGCTTAAGGTTACACCATTTACTCATGAGCTGTCAATGGCGAGATTCGTTTCAAGTAAGGCACCATCCGCAGCTGCTCACAAGTATGTATTCCTATTAATCAATACAGTCTATTGTATCACTTATTAGTCTTCATTTATTTCTTCACTTCTTCATATCCCAGTCAAATTGTTTAGTGTTTTAAGCAGGATGCAAAGCATAGGTTTTATATGTTCAAACAATAATGCACAAGCAGTATTAGAAACATGTACATATACTTAAACTAAGAGTTAACACCAGAATGTGGTTAGATCACGAGTACAGCAAATCTGCCCAGAAATTCTCTTGAAATCTCGCTCTTTGTTATGGATCAAGAATTCAATACTACACTGTTCTACTGGACGAATAAGTACATATATCATTAGAAGATGTGCTTCTTTTGATGAGGCATGGAATGATGTACTAGGGGGAAAACTTGAAATGTTGACAGTATTTTTTTTATCTTAACTGTGTGGTTAGAACAGCAAGATCTCAAATGAAATTAGAGCGTAGAAGTTAGATATCAATATTTTCACCAAGACATTTGAGGATGGAAACCAAAATAAAATTTCTTGATGAGAATTTATTAGTCGTTGCCTCTTCCCTTATTCAGCGGTCATGATGTGTCCTTCACTAAATTTGTTATGAGAATAGTAGTACAGTACATCCAATTATCAAAGGAGGTGTATTATATGACCTTACAAGCCGTTCTACAGCTTCAAACCGACAAAAAATAACGAAAGTAAATTTAAAATTGTTCAGGAAGTAATTTTCGATTGTTCAAATAGCAATACTCTATCAGTAATACTGGCTTTTATTTACAACATGATGATTTCAAGCGAGCCAAATTTAGAGAGGGAGAGAGGGAGATATTATATATATATAATTACATGTGTATACTGCGAAAATGTGCTTGGATCTCAATTATTACTAAACAATTTTGCTGGCGTTGGTGGGGGAGGCGTTTTGGTCGTGCGAGGGAGATTCCATGAGCCACGTACAGATTGTTGCTTGTTGATCAGATCATCCAGTGGAAATTGGCCATGTCTTCTCTTGGCAGCAGACTTACTTGAGCGAGCTTTAGAGAGGTGATCTTCATACTGGTTCATAATAGAAATACATTGATCACGAAAACAAAGTAAATTGAATGCCAAGTCCAGATGCGTGGTAAGATCATTCAGAGAATTGCTAATTGTTCCATTGTAAAATTGGGTGCCAACATACAAGCCACGAGCTGCTAATGAGATGCTGCCAAAATAAACCTCAAGACCACAAATTTGGAGAGAGTCCACAGTGTCAATTAGGCAACCATCCAGCAGAAATTTGTCAATCATGGCCTTGCTCTCCACGAGAACTTTGCAGCGATCCGAGAGGTACTTTGCATCACCTGGGTCTTCTTCAGCAGCCTCCATAGCACCAACATTAGTTTCTACGTCGAATCCTTGTCGCCTTCGATCATGCAATATTCGCATGTCTACCTTCAATGGTAAATTTGTAACAGTGTCATGCAGAGCTAGGTGTGTATCACCCCATTTCAGACGAAGACCAGAGCCATGAAACAGTTCCTCAGTGATGACGCCCCAGAATTTGACTACCCAGAATTTGACTACCCAGAACTTGACTACAAAATCCCATTCGGAATTGTCGATATCTTCGAGAAAGAGATGGTCTTGATGCTTGATAATGTTGAGAATGTGAAGTAAGAAGAATACACAGAAGCTTGTATCAGTGTGGGATGAATCGATTTCAGGATCATACAACTGCTGTATGCGCTTCAGCTCCTTGTAAAACTTGAGCCAGTTCTTTTCTTTGCTGTATTTCTTGTTGTACAGTAGCCACGCGATTTAATAATGGTTCTCCAGATCTTTAGAAAAAGCACCGTTATATCGAATTTACCGTTATATTGAACATGGTGACTATGCTATAAAAGCATTATTGTATTACGTTATAAACTACCATATCTCCAGTCAAGGCAGAGCAATATACAAGATTCCCAAAGGTAAATCAGCTTTTTCTGAAGAATGGCTTATTTCAAGGTCTTTAAACGCCACAACTTGAATTTAAGATACATTTGGTGGGTCTCCAAGCACTGGAACTTGTTGTACAGTTTTAAATGATGTTGAAATTGAGCAAGATCGAACTTGCTGGTCTCCGTAAAAGTGACAACGCCATTGCCGGTGCCCCCGTAGCAGCAATCCTGATTGAGCAGGCTCTCGTCCAAAGTAGTTGACTCTGCTTTGAGGAAGCAGCTGTCTCCCTTCTTGATACACGTTTTGATTGCAGGAGGCGGCGCAGGTGGCTTCTTCGATGCGTTGGTTTCTTTGGCTGCTCGTAGGTATCTACCCACCAAGTAAAGCTCCCTTCTGAGCGAGGATAACTTCTCCTTGTTCTTGCCGAGGATCATTTTTCCTATCAAAATGAAAATGTTTTAACAATTTATCTGTATAAAAAAGCTTCTCATCATTTTATCAGCATAGAAAAACTTACCTATTATTATTTATTTACCCGTACAAAAGGGTATCTTACACGGTATTTGTATAGCTTCACCGCTATATCGAATAGCGGGTTTCCCGGTGTTTTGGCTGTAAAATGTCAAAAATTGTTGAAATTCACCGTTATATCGTGAATACCTTTATATCAAACACCGTTATATAGCACGGCTACTGTACATCTTCATGATAGATTGGAACGCAATTTTGATATATTGGTAATGCTCCACAGGATAGCACTTGTTTGGGAATCGTGTTTTCAATTGATGTCTTTGCTGTCGAGAGAATAAAATGACTTGGGCAGCGGGATGGTCAAAGCTGAGATCTAGAATAGAGTTCAAGCCAAGAGTAACAATAGCTTTCCCATTACAGTTGATGGAATGATACTGCGCGCGCTTCTTGATAGCCTCTTCCTTGATCACAGTACCAACAGAAACAGAACAGCCATTAACAAAGATACTGCCTTGCTCCTCTTGAGAGATGGCGGCTGTAGCAGTGGTGTTTGTGTCTCCTGTGTGTTTAACCGAGCTTTCTTTCAAAATAGCCACACGGTCCTTGGCCTCTTTTTCAAAAGAAACTTGACCGAACTGTCGCACAGTCTGGCGAGTTTTTTTCTATGACAGAGGGAATGAAAAAGAAGAAGAGAAAGAAAAGATTAATGAAGGAGAGCGCACTCTTTTGTGAGATGGAAGCAGCAGCATGCCTGCGATGCAAATTCCGCATAGTGTATGTTTTTGCTTCGCCCAATCTCTGCTGATGTCGCCCTGTAGGTTCTAACCTACTACGGTATAGAGCTCTCGTCTTTTGTGATATATCTTGCTGATGATACAAGTATGAGGAGGAACAGTTTAGCGTCAGTTTGCTTGATTCTAACAAACTTGACCAGACTACTACTCAAGAACTATCCCAGATCAAAAATGACATTTCTCAAAATTTTATTATCTATACAACTATTATTACAAGATTCTTTCAACCATACCGATACCCTCTTGTTCCAACAATTCAATGATGGGCTCATTGATTTCGTTAGTCATAGGAGCAAGAACACCAGTGGCGGTCAGCTTTCCGTCCAAGACAAGTTGAGTAGCGATACCACAAGGAACACCAACAGTCTTGGCCATGGCAGAGTAACCACCAACCTTACCGTATTCGACCAAAGTAGAAGTACGAGTTTGGCGAGAACCATCCTTGAGTTCAATCTCGAAACGATGTTGCAAGAAGACCAAATCACGCTCATTTTCACCGTATTGCATCTTGTCTTCAAGAGTGGCACAAAAGGTATCGAGCAATGAACCACGGCGGTGGACATTGATGTTAGAGAAGAAACCTAACCAACGCATACCATCCAAAATTTGATCCTTGTGGTCATTGTTATCCAGATCACACTTGGCAATGATGGCAGCGCGCAAAGATTCAGCAGATGTATCGTTGATGCCAACAGTCTTGGCGAGAACTTGGCTCCAGGTGATGTCTTGGGCATCAGCAGCAAAGTGAGCTTCCTCTTCTTCGCTCAAGAAACCAAGGATGACGAGAGCCTTGACGAATTGACAGAAGCCATCATAACGCATAGTACCACGGATGATAGTCTCAGCCTCGGGGATGTTGTAACGCTTATCATAAGGGGTGGAATCACGGTTACCGTAGCCAACGAAAGCAAAACCAGGATAGCCAGTGTTCAACTTCTTTGCAGAGTCCATGAGAGCAGTACCAGAGACCTCAACAACCTTACCCTTCTCAAGATATCTGGCAGTGTTCTTCAAGGCCAACAAGACACCACGAGCGGACCAAGAGAACTTGTAACCGAAAGGATTGTTGGAGTCCTCAGGAGCAGGAAGACCACCACAGAAGGAGATGAACTCCTTGAGCTACAGAACGAGGAATTAAGTTTAATCTCATTGTATCCCTCCAAAAAAAGAAACATTTAAAATATTATGCTTACCTTGCCGCCTTCCTTGTGAACTTCCTCAATAGTCTTGACAGCATAGAGATGATCAATTCCAGGATCAAGACCAATTTCGTTCATAACGGTGATACCAGCGTCCTTAGCACTAATTCAAGGATGAATGAGCACAAGGTACATCTTTGTTTGGTGTCTAACTCCATTTGGGTTTGATATGGCGATTATCAAAAACAACTTACGCTTGATCATATTCCATCATGGCAGGAGAGACATAAGAGGTTGTGACAACATGCTTCTTGTGCTTCACAGCAGCCTTGATAACCAAAGCATGGTAAATGTAAGGAATCAAACTACCAAATTCAATCTGGTTAGAGCCCGAATATGCCCAAAAGTTTGATAATAAGATACCTGATGGAGACATCATGCTCAGCGACCAACTTTTCAATCTCTGCTTCGTTGTTGATATCGCAAGAGACGGCAACAGTACCAGGGAATTGCTTGGCCAGGGCTTGAGCATTTTCAAGTCTTCTACTGGCTACAATATGTAATATGTGTCAATCATTGACGCGACATGCTTTATATACGTTTCATGCTTACCGATGGTGACCTTATTCTCGGGCTTACGAACGAGATATTCGACACAAGGGGCGGCAACGAAACCTGATCCGAGCAAGAGAATCTTCCTGCAATGTTTCGCGTTGATTAGCATCAGATGCGACAATCTTCCTTGGTATATTCAACTTACTTATCAACCATTATGAATTGTATAAAAAATAAATTTATTAAAGAGAGGAAAACAATTAAAAGTTGGATTGACAGACGTTAAATATCAAGGGAAATCTTTAGATGGCCACTTCCATATTAAGAAGCATCAAAAGATGAACTCGTCTCATTGGACGCATGGAGTGGTCGCAGGACACCAAGGTACGCTATAAATTCGATAGTTCTAAAGTTTTGTGACTATAAACGACGCATCTTTCTCACGAGCATTCCAATGTTTGAACATGAATCACATTTGAAAGCCTCCAGAGCAGTTTATTTGATACATGTTGCTATGACTTAGGCTCCAAATGTTGGATTTCGCAACATTTGAAGGATGATTCTGCAACCCTTTACAAACTTGCTGGAGATGGATAACGATGCATGAAGGAAGATTTTAGATTATCATCAAATTAAGCTTAGACTGCGGTTTGTGCGATAATCTACACAACATTTGTTTAGCCGACATTTTTCGCACCCCAGGTCCCTACATTGATATTTCAAATAACGAAACTTGAAACAATATTCTTGTGAATAGTCTTGATCTGTTTGATCGTAACCTTTATCCTCTATCTGATCTCGTATACATGACCAGATCTATTAGAATTGCCAAAAGACGCATTGCAGTGAGTGCCTGCCAGTTTCTCTGCTCCTGTCCAATTTAGTCGTCAATTTCTGTAACAAGCCTCTTTCGTTGCTATTGTCTCCATCAAAAACTACATAGCATGAGTCAATTCATAACCTTGGCTGAAGTAGATATCCAAATGTTCGAGTTGGAATGGGTGTAGGCAGGATCATTAATTTCATTACCCCTGAATTTTTTTGACACCTCGTAACTCCGACTGTCGATCTGTTGAATTTCGCTAATGTATGCCATCTCAATCCTAACTAATGACCTAAATCAAAGTGGCACTAGTGGCGCCACTGTAGATTAAACCCTGGTAGGTTGGTTAAGAGGCTGCTTCTATAGTGGCATTCCTTTTTGGTGGACGGCCTCTACGGCGTGGTGCATTCGAAAGGGCAATCGCAATTGCAGGCTAAAAATTCGTACGTTCAATATTGGCATTTTGCATGAAACCTAATATTTGCTCGTCTTGTTTATACCTGAGCTTCACTCAAGCTCTCAGTCTCCTGGGGTTCAAGTAAGTAATCTTCTTCTTCTAGAGGACCTTCTTCAAGAGGATCTTCTTCAATAAGGCGTCGCTTGAAGGGAGTGCTATTAGCAGGCAAGGATGACCTTTTTGAGAGAGAATGAAAAAAAAGTATTTTTTTTATGATAACCTATACTCTGGTTGGACTGGTATTAATACTCAATGAATATTGGTATTATCAACTAATGAGTTAATGATACTGAAAAAGCTCCAGCAGATTTGATGGTATCATTGCCCTGGCTGTCAGTATTATTAACTCAGCCTAGCCATATTTAGGAATTTTTTGGGAAAATAAAAGGATTTTATTGGAGGACTCATTTTTTTTATTTCCAAAAAAACAAAAATGAGTTATGATACTGTATAAGCTGAATAAGCTATCAAAGCGCATTAACTACAAGGGAATTAGTCTTTGTATACGGTATAACCTATATCAGGGTAGCACATTTATAAAAATTAGCGCTATAACGGTAGATCATATATCTTGGTGGTTCCTAAGGGTAGCTCAAACTCCTTGGTAGTCCCTATTAAAAAGTCTGGGCCGTCTTGGTGGTCCCAAGTTGGTGATCCCTATCATATCTCTTATTTAAGACACCCCAAGCCTGTTCTAGATCTGATATATTGATGGTTGACCTGTCAAATCGCTTTAAGTACTTGCTCATCGAGATTGAGGACATCCACTGTGCGTTTTTCTTTTTCTTCCTTCTCTCCATTCTCTACGCCTTTTGCTTGCATAGCATCATCTCATTCACAAGCAAGTTTTTTAAGCACTACTACTCCTGCTACAGTATGTACCAATCTGGGTCAATCATTGTACCAACACAGATATACTCACATTTAGCTTGCCTAGTTGATCCCCTTTGTGTCAAATGTCGAGTCTGCGCACGAAAGTGGAGCAGAAGACTCCTTTTACTGGTACTGAGACCAGTCGCCCTCCACAGAGAAAAGCAGTGGGCAAAGGCAAGAAAAGAGAGCATGAGGCAGCATCCACGACAGATACCTCTTCAAGTGCCCAGCCCCTCTTCAAGCGACCCAAGTCTCTCGGTATCTCATCGCAACGTCTGATGGACAGCTTCTTCCAGTCCATGCGAGACCACATCATCAGAAAGGCAAGACCTGTCATCGGAAGCAAGATCAAGATCGATGCTCTGAAGACGCAGTTGCTTGCCGTCAAGAGGCTTCCTCCGGGTATCATCGGTGATGCCGAGAAGATCTGTCAATGTGCCAAGAATGAGCTGAAGAACCACTTGGAGTACCATGGAACAATGCAGAACTTCCAGTACTTCCAAAAGTATGTGAAGGAGCATTTCGATGCCATTGCGTTGTCACTGCAGCCGCAAGCATCTACATCTGCATCAGCTGGCGAGAGTGCCTCCACCCCATCTACGCCTGTTATGGCTCCTGCTGACTCCTCTGTAGCTCTTCTTCGCCGCGACCTCTCGGCTGTGGACATGGCATCAAGCTCGTCTTCTGCGTCTGGAGCTCCCTCTCAGGCAGCCTTATCCTCTATGTCGCATGCTCCCTCGGATATATCCATGGTCGATGATCTCCCAGAGGACGAGGATTACCGCACTTGCACCGTGTCTTTCAAGAGCCTTTTACGAACAGACGTGCCACCTAACCTTGTCGAGTCATTTTTGCAGAAGCTGAACGCCGCCATGTATGATGTGTCTGACTATATCATGGGTATGCAATTGGTCGTGTTTACGTTGATGGTCTCGATGAAGTCTTTGCAGCTTGTGTCTCGTGGTGGTGATGGTGGTGTCCAGATGAAAAAAGCTCGTGGCTTCCAGATACACGACATCCTTCCAGCGGATTACGAGATGAAAATCGATGCCGCTACCTCTGCCCCTCCTCCCTTGACCTCAAGTGCCTTGAAGTCTGCAACTTTTTGTAATGGTATAGACGATCTCTTCCAGGGCAAACACATTCAGTATCTCCATTCTTCTTTATTTGCCGAAAGAGGTGCAAAGACCTCTCATTCTACATTTGATGCCCTGTCGTCTGCCAACGTCACCGTACTCGAGACAATATCAAGGGATACTCCTCGACACAGTTCTGAACTCATGAAGGTAGCCTTGAGTTTGTACAAGACCAACTTGAAGAATATGTGGGCCAAGAATAAGCTCTTCAACAAGGCTCTCAACAAACTACTGGAGATTCTGCTTCGTATCCACCTCGCCCCAAAACGAGAGTCTCACTACCAGAAGCTCAAGGAGAAGAGAGCCAAGAAGCAACAAGCAAAGAAGTAAGCCAAAAAAGAGATTGTCAAATCGCGAAGAAATACCTTTCGCAACGCTATCCGCTCCGAGAAATACAAGCTTCAAAGGTATCAACGCAAAGCACAGGGCAAACCAGAAGGCAACAATTGGGCGAGACTGGCACAGCAAGGTCAAGATCGAATCAATCGCATGTATGCTGATTTCAAGCGTGCCAAGGAGGAGGCTGCTGCTGCTTCTGGTCAAGCTCCTGACCCTGTTTCCAGCTCGACTGCTGCCTCAGGTACTTCTCTTTTGGTTGCGTCTTCATCCAATGATCCCGATAGCACTTTTGATGCTGTTGCTGCCTCTACCACGGGCTCTGACGTGGACATTGATGATATGCCTATTGAAGAATTGCTCCCGCATTACGAGGTGTTGGACAAGGAAGACGAGGAAGGCGAGCAAGGCGAGCAAGCAGAAGAGGAAAGAGGAAAACAAACCGGAAGCCGCGATTTGCCCAGAAGACGAATATTGGTCTTGAAAGCTGTCTTGAGAAAGCTGTTGGTGAAGCAGGCGGGCAAGGCTATCTCTCATGCTCAACTCAAGAAGGAGCGCCGTGATATCACTGATGACGAGGCTCGTGTCTGCCTTCTCCTGTCAGAGATATTGCTCCCCTATATTCCTGCTAAAGGCCATTACAGCTATATTGGATTTCAACTGCCATTCGTGCTCTTGGCTAATGACATTTTTCGTGCTGTTGGCTACGGCAAGTTTGCAGTGGATCTCTGCCCTACCTCCTCCTGTGGTTCTTTGCATGCTATGCGGTTAGACGCCCCTTCAGTCTACACATTGTGTACCAAAGGTGATGATCCAGTTGATGTTTTCGATTTTGAAGGATTCCACATACCGAGTGTTGCAGAAGCAAGAGCGCACAAGCACGCCATGTTCAACACATTTTTTGATATCCGTGCCATCTTCAAAGCCTGTGATACCTTTGGTTTGACCTTTGCAAACAACCTGACGATCCTGCCTGGTTTGTCCTCGGTAAGAATTCTTGGTACCAAGAAGAACTCAAGCAAACCAGCCTACAGTATGAAGAAACCCCTTGATATCGATTGGAAGTTTGTGAATGACGCTCAAAGCAAAACTGATGAAGAACTGCGGAAAGACATTGACACATTGGAAGCGGATATGATCACTTTGTCTGAAGAGCTGAAATCTCAGAGCAAGGATCACAATCATGAAGAGTTGTCATCAAAGATCAAGCAGCTGAACAGGCAGCGTGGAGCTGAGAGAACTCTTCATGATCGTGACCCTTGCTCTGAGATTGCAGACCTGAAGACTCAAAGATACCAATCATTTCTTGCCGTCAAGCGAACCAAGCAACAATTGTCAAGACTTCGATCTCGAGCCTTTCTGACCAGAAAAGCTATTGAATACAGAAACAAGGAGATTCCTGCTGCTGCTGTAACTGATCCTCCTCCCTCCGACCAAGAACTGAATGCAATGGTGTTTTCAGGTACGGATAACGGACTGACTGTCATGACAGAGACTGTTGCTATGGACATCAACAAGTACAAGTATCACTTGTCACTCCACAACAGATTCTCCCCTCTTGCCAATTTCGATATCAACGAAGGCGATGGATCTGAAGGCGCGAATGCTGCTACTTCCGATATTGACAAGGATGGCGATCAAGCTTCTAGCGGTGATTCTTCTGGCGTTGATGCTCTTCGTGGTGATGCTGTTACTGTTGATACCTCTGCTGTTCCTCAAACTCATGATGACGACGCTGCCAGTGATGGTGCTTCAAATCATTCAGCAACATTTCAGCCTCTGCCAACATCGTACAAGATGCGTGCTGAGGATGTTGATTTTGGTTCCGGTCAGTTCACCAAGCGGCAAATCATTCTCAAGGCAAAGAGGACCACAGAGCAAGGGAAGCAAGTCCAACAAATGGAGGAGCAGCTAAAGACGTCAAATGTTTTCCGTGCCAAGCATGTGGAAGATGTCATGTCAAATCTTGCTGCGTACAGAAATAATGGCCCGGCATTGCGTTCGTTCTACCACTCCAAGAAAATGACCATTCTTTCCAACAAGGTCGAGCATACTGACGTTCGTTTCCGCTCTCGTTTTGCTTCACGCGAAAGATCTTTTTGTGCTGGTGGCCGTCCTCAAACTCACCTTACAATGTTCATAGGAGATCGTGGCCTTTGCGTCGGTTCTCGTCTAAAGGGTCATATGAAATATGGTGGAAAATGGAAGCCTCGCCTGCATTCATCTGTTGCCAAGGTGCACACTACAAACGAGCACAAGACGTCGCAAACGTGCATGTACTGCTTTGGCCCAACCTCTCATCTCGTACAAACCATAAAAGCAAAGGACGGCAAGACCAGAACGAAGCTCACTAATGGTGCGTTCCTCTGCTTGGATCCAGAATGCGTCTCTGTCGTCAATCATCGAGCCATCCAAGGCAGAGACAGGACATCTGCCATGGCCATCGCTGTGTCCGGCCTCTCCTCTCTGCTCTTCAACCAGCCGCTGCCTGTATTCAATCCAAAACCCAGTCAATCCAACACTGGTATTATTTCCAAGACCACCTCTTTCTGCAATAGAAACGAGACAAGGGACGGCAGCGGTGCTGCATCATCATTGCCTTGATTCCTATCAGGTAAGAAGGCAGTCGCTCTGGCTTTCAGGAACGATAGTGACTTACGAAAATTTATTGACGAAATAGGGCAATGCCATCTGTGGCAAGCCGAGTGAGATATTGGTATGAGAGGTCAAGTGATAGATAGATGAAACGTAGCGTTATGAATCAATATAGTACCTGAAATTAAGTAGTATGTTATCGATTGGCAATACAGATATGCAGATTTGAGCATTTGAAATCTGAAGTGCTCTTGATCCCAGGCAGCGGAATGTTGATATTATTTACCTCGGGTTTTGCTCTTCTAGTAAAGGCAGCTTACTGTTCTGGCAGCACCAATTGGACATGAGCGACATACTCTGATACATAAAGCCCTTATTTGCAATCCTTTAGAGAGAGCATCGGCATTCTTTGATTTATCGACATCCCCTTAGATCACATTTAAGAGATGCACGGTGACCCCATTAGTTCCCTCTTAATGTATGCCAGCAGTCTGACATTGCGCTTTGATTCGATACATCCAGTAGCACGGTGGTTACACAGGAAAAGGCTCTTTTGTAGTATTTGGGATTGGCTAAAACCGTTTATCTGATCATTTTGCCCCACATTTTGAACCTTATGCCTGGCAAGAGTATGCATTGCATCCTTCAGACTAATGGTGGACCTCCTTATCCAGAGCTTTTGCACTGTTTTTGATATCCTGGCCATAAGCTTATTTGGACTTTCTTTTACATAAAGAAACTTTTCATTTTGATCATAAACTCTTATCGAAATTCAAATAAGAGCCAACATTTGGTGAATATCTAGCTAAATATAGGGCAAATACCTGTTCATATCCTCAATTGGATAGCAAAAACTTCTACAGTACAGTTAGTTTCAAGGTTGTAGCGACGAAAACCGAAAGAACCAAGACCCAATGTAGCCTGTTTACATGGACAAAATATAAACCTTAGTTCTGACAGGCGTTATCAACAGGTTTGTGAGTCATCATGAACCTGCATTAGGATACTCCGATAAACGTCACGAAGCCTTCTCCATCATGGCATTGGATTGCCAGTTTGTTGACGGCATTTAAGAAACCAACAACGTCGAGCCTTCCCTCTTTTTTCTCTCTCTTCTTCAACTTTGTTTGGGTCGATTCTTTGGTTTTTAATTTCGTTTTTGCCTTGATCTTTTTCCTTTCAAGAATCGAATCAGTATGCTTTCCATTGCTCGAAAATCAGCCATCTCCGGCAACATCTCTCGTCTTGCCCAGCGAACTGTGGCAACTACTGTAGCCAGACCTCTTGTCCTCGTTCCTGGACAACAATTGAATCAAAGACGTCAATACACAAATGCCAGTGCAACTGCTGAGAAGGTAATGTTGATTGATAAGATGATCTGTCCACCTTGGATTTCAGGTTCAGATCATCAGAGGCATTTTACTAGAATGGATAAAATTAACGCAATATGGCTCACTCGTAGGAAACCATCACCAAGCTTTTATACAACATTGGTTCTCGCAAAGAAGTCGAGCAATACCTTCGCCATTTCTCCTCTGTCGAATCCCAAAAGTTTGCTGTAATCAAGGTTGGAGGCGCTGTTTTAACCGATGAGCTGGAGACACTTGCATCTGCTTTAACCTTCTTGAACAGAGTCGGTCTCTACCCTATTGTTCTTCATGGTGCTGGACCTCAATTGAACCGTTTGCTCGAAGACGCAAAGGTGGAACCTCAATACGAGGAAGGCATCCGTATTACTGACCCTCAAACATTGGAAATCGCCCGCAAGGTATTCATGGCCGAGAATTTGAAGCTTGTGGATGCCCTCGAACGTCATGGCACTCGCGCTAGACCCATTCCTGGAGGCGTATTCGTTGCTGATTACCTTGACAAGGAAAAGTATGGCTATGTCGGAAAGATTACTGGCGTCAACAAGGAAGTGATCGAGTCGTCTATCCGCGCTGGCGCACTTCCCATCTTGACCTCTCTTGCTGAAACCCCTACAGGTCAAATTCTGAACGTCAATGCCGATGTAGCTGCTGCTGAATTGGCCACTGTTTTGGAACCTTTGAAGATTGTCTTCTTGAATGAGAAGAATGGTCTCTACCATGGTGTCACTGGTAAGAAGATTGATGTTATCAATCTTGATGAGGTAGGACAGAGTGAGATAAGATGTAATAGATGAAGGTGCTGATAACATGTGCTTTTTATAGGAATACGAGGATCTCCTCAAGGAACCTTGGGTCAGATATGGTACCAAGCTCAAGATCAACCAATGTAAGGAGCTTTTGGATGGCCTCCCCAGATCTTCATCCGTCGCCATTATCTCTGCTGGTCATTTGCACAAGGAGTTGTTCACTGATTCCGGTGCTGGTACCTTGATTCGTCGTGGCCACAAGCTGTTCAAGTACAACAAGCTTGATGAGGTTGATCCTGATAAGCTTCGTCGCATCATGGAGGCTGAAGATGCTTCCATTCAAGCTGGCGAGTCCTCTGTTGCCAGCTACCTCCGTTCTCTTCAACAAAAGGATGTCCAAATCTACACTGACGAGCCTGGACAAGTGTTGGCTATCGTTACCAAAGATCCCAAGGACCCCTCCAAGCCTGCTGTCCTCGAGAAGCTCTTGACCAGCAAGACTGCCGTATTGAACAATGTCCCTGAGAACTTGTGGAACTCTATTCGTAAGGATAATGATACTCTGACATGGCGTGTGGATGGTAAGGCAAAGGAAGGCAACCTCGATCCCTCATGGCATTTCGAGCGTGCTGATGGTTCCCTCAAGAACTCTCAAGATGGCTCCACCACCTTCTTCTACGGCATTGCTGATAGTGACAAGATTAAGCAAACACTCAACAGCATCAGCTCTCAAAAGGCTGGTGTCCCATCTGGTGCTCGCTCTTACTCCACCTACCGCCGCAACAACTTCCAGTTCATGTCTCGCCGTGGATTTGCCAGTGCTTCCGGCCCCAAGAATGTCGGTTTGATTGGTGCTCGTGGTTATACTGGCCGCGAGCTGATTAGCTTGATCAACTCTCACCCCAATTTGAACTTGACCCATGTCAGCTCTCGTGAACTGGAAGGAAAGCCTCTTGAGGGCTACACCAAGGCTGATTTGACCTATGTCAACTTGAAGCCTGATGATCTCAAGGCTCAAGAACAAGTCGATGCGTGGGTACTGGCTTTGCCCAATGGTGTCTGTACTCCATTTGTCAAGCAAATCAATGAAGACGTCAAATCTGGTCAATCCTCTGAGAAGGTCTTGGTTGACTTGAGTGCTGATCATCGTTTTGATACAACATGGACTTATGGTCTTCCTGAATTCAACCGTGAAAACCTCAAGGGTGCCACTCGTGTTGCTAATCCCGGCTGTTATGCCACTGGCGCTCAAATGTCACTTCGCCCTCTTCTTCCTTTCCTCGATAAGCACTCTGCTCCCACCGTGTTTGGTGTCTCTGGCTACTCTGGTGCTGGAACCAAGCCCTCTCCCAAGAACGATCCTGCTTTCTTGAAGGATAACTTGATTCCCTACTCTTTGACAAATCACATCCATGAGCGTGAGGTATCTTACCAACTCGGTACATCCGTCAACTTTATTCCTCATGTCGCTTCTTGGTTCCAAGGCATTGCTTTGACAGTCAATGTGCCCTTAAATAAGACCATGACCAGCCAAGACATCAAATCTGCTTTTGAGGAGTTCTATCAGGGCGAGCAACTTGTCAAGGTGTTGGAGTCTGGTGAGCCTCTTGTTCGTGATAATGCTGGTAAGCATTTCGTTCGTGTGGGTGGATTCAATGTCCATCCCGATGGTCGTCGTGCTGTCATTACCACTACAATCGATAACTTATTGAAGGGTGCTGCTACTCAAGCAGTTCAAAACTTGAACCTGTCTCTAGGCTTTGACGAGTATGCTGGTATTCCCACAAACTAAGCTACTCACTTTTTGTAATTCACTTCTCTTCCCTCCCTGTCATATATACATTTAAATAAAATCAACCACACACTATAGAATTACATCTGTTTGTTAGTGCTGCTTTCGTTTTCAACTAGTATGCGATATTCTTGACAGCATGAATACTCGAATTTGATGCTCTGTAGCTCCTGTATCAAACTCATGATCCGTCAAAAAGGGCTATACACTGTATTTATTATACTCGCGATTTAGCGGTTTGTAACGCCTAGTACATGGCATCATAGATGATTGATGGATCAATGCTAATTAAGATACTAGAAGAAAAGAAATTTTATTACATATGCAGGAGGAGAGGGGTATGTATGTACTTTGTATGATGAGAAGAGCTAAAAATTGAGGCATGCTAGAAGTGAAATAAAGCAAGTAGCAGAGGCCTAATCACTATTAAATTACACTGTTTGTTCTGAAAAGAGCAAACGTCTCACTATTTTGCTTTCTTCACTGTCTTTGTTTAAGACGACCTTTGCCAAGAAGGCAAAGACGCTTGTGTCTTGAACAATAATGTTGCCATCACTGTCAAAAACAGCAAGATCTCTGTCAAAGGCGTCGAGAGAATTGTCTCTCAAAGACAACTTGTTGAGGACAGCAACCATCTCCCCAACATCCAAGTTATCCTTGAGAGACTCATCTTCCTTCACCTCCCCCTCCTCAGCAGGTCCCTTCATATCCAAGGCAGATAATAGCTCGGAGAGCATCATGACTTCCGAATTATCCTCGTTGGATGATTTGAAGTTCAAAGATGCTAAGAGTTCAACGAGTCTTTGCTCCATGTCCTCTTCATTGCTTGTGTTATTACCTTTAGAATTCTTATTGGCATCGCAATCTTTGTAAGAGCAGTTTGGATTGCTTTGCTGCACGTTGCTAGTATCGGCATCAGGTTGCTCATGATCTTGGTGATTACGGCTGGGATTGTTGGCTAGCATAGCAGGCATGATAAAGTCAGATTGCTGGTAACCCTTGTAGCAATAGATGGGTTCAATGAGTTCTACGTTGCTCATGTCTTCAAAGTAATCGTGTTCTATTGCCTCCATAATGCGAAGCTCAAGCAAGAATTGGTTTTTATATGCCTCAAATCTGTAGAAGAGTTGATCAACGAAGCATTCGATATATTCCAAGCAAAAGCTGTTGATTTCATTCAAAGTTGGAAGATGTTCTAGCAAGCTGATAACTGCAGGCATGTTGAAAGTTCGTATTCGAGGTAAAGAAGAATCATCTTTTTTTGAGAAAGCAATCAAATTTATATTAAACGCGATTTTACCAAAAGCCAATGATAGGCGTGCCCTGAATCTTTGTAGCGCGTAGTAGTACATTGGGTGTCATTTAATAACTTGTAAGCTTGTAATGGTTGCCATGACTACCCTTTTACCATCTGCTACAAAGCATAGCAAGTATCGTGCCCATGTAGTTTATGCAAAAATTCAGAAGAACGAGTAAGTGTAACCGATTCATGTTTGAGAAAGCGGGATCTTCATGCTTTAACGAGCAATGTCGCTCAAAAAGCCAAGCTCACGATGTCAGCTCAGACATGTCGCTCAATATGATCGCCATCAGCTCTAACTGCTCAAATGTATCTAATTTAGATCTGCTGATGCCAATCAAATAGCCGTTATGTTTGACATTAAAGATCGTGTCTACAAACCGAGTGAATATCCATTAATCAAACATGATAGTAGGATAAGCTTTGTAGTTACAAAGAGACACAAATTATTTGGATTTTACTTTGGAGGATGGCTGTATAATTTAAAGCAAGAGCTGCAGTCAAGAGGTGTTGTCAATACAATTAAAATGAATGAGAAATTATGATAATGAAAGCACAAAATTTTGATAGTACAATGGGCTAAACAATGGCCTTCTTCATCACCAGCAGAGCTTTTGGAATTGAGAGCTCTTTGTTCTCTGATCTATAAAAGTAGCGGCTTATCCGGGTCACTTTCTTCATCATCCAGATCAGTTACTTGTCTACCTGCCTTACATCAAACCTCACATAGCATATCAATTCAAACCAGATCTCAACATGGAAAAAGAAAAGGTTGTTGGTACACTTATCGCTGTTCTCATGACCGGCGGTCTCCTGGCGCTGATCTTGTTCGTTTCAATCTATGATCCCTCTAAAGACACAGATTTTTGAATACCCACATTATTGAATGGCTCTCAAAAAAGCATTTCCTGCAATCATTAATAAACATCCTTTTGACAGATACCTCTCATCGAATGACCGTCTTCTCAGTCAACCTTCTCACTAAATGAACTAGCAGATGCTCGCTTACGCTCTCATCATGCTTTGCCCTCCGGGGTTATTTCTTTTATTTGGTTTATGGAGTACATATGAGAGTAGATTCACAAATTTGCATAATACAACTCAACTACATGGTGAATCTACGCCTTTTCAATGAGCCCGAAGAATTCGATACTAAGCTGCTCTGTTATGTGAGCAATTGTAGACCAACAGATCAGACATTAATAGGCAGATTACTGAGTGAGCAGCCTTCGAATGTATTTACCACTGTAAAAATAACGATTTAAATCGCTTGTATCTTGCCAACAAAGTATAATCTCGGCCTCGGAGCAGGTGCAATCGTGTTCTACGACCTGACATTAGGTCAAGGATCAATTTACAGCGATTTTTTGGGGAAAGATCTGATCATCGATTTTTGAGCATTTTGGCCTTATACTTGTACAGGAAAAATTGATGATTCCAAAGAATGGAAGTTTTCACCTCAAAAATGGGATTTTCTACTATAGTGTTCCTAAGCTCAAAACAACCGTATGGATGCACAGCATGATCCGCAACTGTCTTTTGGTCAGTTTACTATGCGTTCTGTAGACATTTCCTCAAAAAACGTGTTTTGCGTTTTTTGACATTTGCTTTACACAGACTAAAGGGATCGCTTTGAAAGTGGCACCATTGGATTCCTGGATCTTTGTTGCATGTATAAATGTTAAGAAATGCCTGTTGCTTATATAATAAAATTTTGTGTAATTGCGCTTGGAAGGTTTTCAGATGTCCAAAACAGGTTTCCAGAAGATTGGTGGAGGCTCTGAAATTCAATCCCAGCCCAGGCTGTGTTTTGCCCTAGCTTTCGCTAATAAAGACACTGTACAGGTCTAATTGATTTCACTACGCTCAGTTACTTCAGGTGCTGTCCTACGGGGATGTCCTATCATATACTTCTTCCCTAAAACTTTCTTGTAAATCCATTATGTTCAGTATCAAATTGCTATTTCTAAACTGCTTTCTACCAATCATCTATGCTCTATGTGATTGATTGCGTTGGGCCATTAGAAACATTTCAGTGTATATATTTAGGTTGCTTCCTTACGGGTAAGGTCGCTCAAGATTTACTTAATGGCTTAATAGCATTGCATTGAAACATGCACTCTCAAGAGCTACATACTACATTTCCTGTCATTATCGCCATTTGGAATTTACTTCCAGAAGGTTCATCGCCAAATAAATTCGAAGAAACCTCAACTATGCAAATAATCTTCTTTCTTTCCAATACTCAATCATTTAGAAATGATGCTTAGATCTCTGCAACGTCTTGGTAATCCATTGGTAGCTCTTCCACGCACATCA
This sequence comes from Mucor lusitanicus, assembly GCA_010203745.1. Classification (NCBI taxonomy): domain Eukaryota; kingdom Fungi; phylum Mucoromycota; class Mucoromycetes; order Mucorales; family Mucoraceae; genus Mucor; species Mucor lusitanicus. The sequence continues at coordinate 435,502 of JAAECE010000009.1, read as the reverse complement.
AGGGTATTTGCGAGACACTCCTCTCGAGTGCTGATGACACCGAAATTATCCACATCCATGATTATTCAACATGGCGCACAACTCCATAAACCATTCTACGCAGCCTGTCAAAACCACGCATTTCATACAATAACGCCTCTGTTCAAGGAGCAAGAGCCTGATGTCAATAGCCAACAGCATCAGATGCTGATTGGATTCACATGCAAAGTCTGCAATGAACGCTCTCATCACACCATGTCCAAGCATTCCTACACCAAGGGAGTAGTGTTGATACAATGTCCTGGCTGTAAAAACCGTCACCTGATTGCAGACAACTTGGGATGGTTCAAGGATAGTAGAACAACGGTAGAAGATCTCGTCAAGGAGAAGGGTGAAGCCATTCGCAAGATTATAGTGGATGAGCAAGGTGTAGAGCGATTGGGCGATTTGATGGAATGGCTGCCAGAAATCACAGAGGAGGAGAAGGTCAAGAAGGAAGAAGCTAAAGTGAAGGCCGAGGCATGGAAGAAGTCGCAGGAGCAGCACAAGGATGAAGAGTAATAGATGTACATATGTAACCAACATTAGACTACGAATAAAGTGGATTTTACACATATAATTGGTATTGAAACAGACGCTATGGCATTGGATGGTACGAATCAAGTATGATTTATTATAGTAAGAGGCATTAAGTAGGATACAGGTAAGTCTAAAGGATACAACTCTAATCGGTGTTGTGGAAATCCAAGCCAGTGATGGTCTTCTTGACATAGCCAGCACGAATAACCCAATCACCAAAGGATTCACCTTGCTCTCTTTCCAAAGCATATCGTTTAATCATGGGCTGAACTTCATCCAAGATGTCTTGTTCCTTGAGATTTTCACGATAAATCTTGTTTAAGCGTTCGCCCTTGTTATTGCCACCCAGATACATGTTGTAAGTGCCAGGTGCCTTACCAACGAATGCCAATTCAGCCAAGTAAGGTCGGGAACAGCCATTAGGACAGCCAGTCATGCGGACCACAATGGAGTCATTGCGGAGCCCAGCTTCTTCCATTGTCTGTTCCAGAAGAGTGATCAGCTCAGGAAGATAGCGTTCAGATTCTGCCATTGCCAGACCGCATGTAGGAAGAGCCACACAAGCCATTGCCGATTTGCGAATACCAGTGAAGGCGAGGTTGTCCAGCTTGTATTTAGCTAAATGTGCCTTGGTTCTTTCCAGATCAGCTTCAGGGACATTGGCAATAACCAAATGCTGATTTGCAGTCAACCGGAACTCACCCTTATGGAATTTAGCCAGTTCTCTTAGACCAGTTTTGCAGAGGAAATCAGGCGTATCTTTGACACGGCCATTTTCGATAAACATGCCAAAGTTCCAAGTATCAGCAACACCGCGAGTCCAGCCATAGCGATCATAGTTATCACTGAATGTGTAGGGTCTTTCAGGTTCAAATGTTACACCGCTGCGAGCCTCAATCTCCTTCTTGACCACTTGCACGCCCATATCATCCACAGTGTACTTGAAACGAGCATGCTTGCGATTGACACGATCGCCATGATCACGCTGCGTCGTAACCACAGCTTCAGCTACCTTCAGAACAGCATCAGCAGGAATGTAACCAATGAGTGAAGCAGGACGAGGGTAAGTCTTGTTGTTGCCGTGTGTTTGGCCCATACCGCCACCGATCAAGACATTATAACCAAGCACCGTTTTCGACTCAGGATCCACAATAGCAATCAAGCCGAGATCATGAGCATAGACGTCGACATCATTGTTGGGAGGAACGGCAATGACCACCTTGAACTTTCGAGGCAGGTAAGAGGGACCATACAGAGGCTCAAAATCTTGCACGGCATGGCCAGCTACCATGCTGTTATCAAGCCAGATTTCATGGTAAGCGTTCGTCTTGGGAGCCAGTAAATCACGTAGCTGATACACTAGGTCTTGCACTTGAGCATGCACCTCGGGAATCTCCGTAACAGCCGTGCTCATGATATTACGATTGACATCACCACAGGCAGCAAGCGTGGAGAGCAGCGCCTTGTTGATACGACGAACAGTAGTGCGCAAGTTCTTCTTGAGGACACCGTGAAGTTGGAAGGCCTGACGCGTCGTGAGCTTCATGGTATTGTTGCCGTACCTTGTCGAGAGCGCATCCATAGCAAGCCATTGAGCCGAAGTAGCGACGCCGCCTGGCGTGCGAACACGAATAAGGAAGCTGTATGCCTTCTCCAGACCCTGCTTCTTGCGTTCATCGCGCAAATCACGATCATCCTGGACATAGGCGCCATGGAATTTCATCAGCTTTTGAGTGATTTCAGAGACACCACCTGTAGAATCATCCACCAATTCAGCCGAGATATTGCCACGCAGGTAATTGGAGTCTATCTTCATCTGGTTATCCGTGTACGGAGGCTCCTCATCATTGGCACCCACATCCTTGACACCCAAGGCTTTCCAGAGCTCAGGCTGCCAGTTACCCAAGGCAGTTTCAAACCCGTCTTCGTCTTGATCATCTCCCAGGCCTAGAGCCACCAGTCTTGTTGCACCCAAATTCTCAAACTTGGCATCCAATAGCTTTGCCGGTCGATTGTAAAAGATGGCATCCTCTTCGCGGGGCCAGTAATGACTATCGCCCAGACCGAATACAGCTACATTCAGATCAGCAAAACTGACATCACCTGCGATCAAGCCATTCAGTGCTTTCCAGAATTCGCGCGCATTCGACGGCATTTCACCTTGACCGGCAGCAGAACAGACCAGCACCAGATTCGTTTCGTTTCCAAGCTCCTTTACGTCTTCATAATCATCCATGGCCATCAACTTGACTTGAAGGCCTCTGGCCCTGGCACGGCTGGCCATCTTCTTGGCGACTCCCTCAGCATTGCCATTGTCAGAGCCAAATAAAACCGTTAGAGGAGGGCCATTGCTGCTACCCAGACCAGATAACAAGCGAGCATAATCAGCACGAGCCTTTGCCTTGAGCTCAGCATGGCGCTTTTTGACATCCTAAACGGTTGATATACAAGTCAGTATACTAAACTAATGCATAGATACTAGCATACATGTACTTACGGATTCCAATGAACTAACAAGGGCATGTGAGATGTTAGGATGGCTGGATACCAGTTGAGTCAGATAGTTTTCTCTAGCCAAAAAGGCCTCCAGGGACTTTTTGATATGCTGAGAATCCAAAGAAAACATCTCCTGACCAGCAGCTTCCTCCAAGGCAGGATTCCAACGATACAAGGGCCAGGCACCCGTGTCAACGCTCGTCTTGGTTTCCTTGAGAGTAGCAAGAGGATTAGGCACATCATACAGTTGAGGTAAGTAAGCAAGAACAACCGAGGGACCTTGATAGGCATCAGCCTCCATTAGAGCCTGAAGCACGCCCGTGTAAGAAGCATAGACAGCAACCGAGGCAACGTAGACAGAGCCATAGTTCATCGCATACAGACCAATATCCTTCTTTAGTTGCTCTCGCTCGGTCTGACTAGTGTAAGGAGCTGTATCGACGATCAAGATATTGACATTATCCCCTGATGTCATGACATGATGCAGACCAGATTGACCGAGATCGTAAGCCCATGTGTCAGAACCGACAAGCCAATTGGACTTGGTGTAGAGCAGCTCCCTCTTTTCCAGTATGCATTGCGCTTCAGCGTATTCGTCAGCAATGGAGGAGAGCACACGGATGACCAGATCAGCAGCTTCTTGGACCTTGGAGACATTTGGCTGACGAGCATTCACAAGCATGAGCCATTGAGAGAGAATACGGACAGCTTCCAAAGGCAAAGACGAGCTACGTATCACTTGCATTACGTGATCTACGAGACGAGATTTCTCTTGAAGGCGATTGACGATACGGCCATAGCCAAACTCTGGCGAAGCAGCATGAGGATACGACACATCAGGAGACCACACCGAAGAAGCATGATACGCATTGGCAATGTCCAAGCGAGAGCCAAAGACTTGATCCAGCATCTTGAGGTAAGGCGTTTCCACAGGGAGGATGGCTTCATACCTATTGCTGTTCTTGGGTACGCTGACCGTTGAAGACAATGTCTCTTGCTGCTCACTCGCCCACTCATCTGGAGCAGCTATAGACAGTGAATCGGGATGAGCCAAGATATCAGACAAGCCCTTCTTTGTCCATGAGACAGAAAAGTCTTTGACAGAAACAACCGTCGCCTGTCTGCTGTGGGCAGCCTTCTTGACACTAGCGGGAAGAGTAGCAGCATCACCGTCCATGAGAATAGCACCGCCACGAGATAGAGCTTGAATAGCCTCAACAGCCGCCTCTTCTTGCTCATGAAGCAAGGGCAAATTCGCTACTACCACAGCATCAGCAGATTGGACCAGAGAAGGCAGAAATGGGCCTACATGCGATGGAGCAATACGAACATGAGTGACATCTGAGCCTTCCAGCGTGTATAGCTGAGCGGCCTTGCCCTGTGCAGTTTGCTGAGAAGCATAGGAGGAAGCAAGAGACGGACTTGATACGAAAATGACCTGTTCAGTGCCTGAAGGAACACCTCGCAAAGGGAGAGACGCTTTCGGTAAAGAAGACACTTCAAAACGACGATCCAAATGGTTGTTGATCAATGACTTGATGACAGAATACACCATGTCAGGAGAGAAATCAGCATCTTGCACACCGTATTGACCACTGACAATGTCCACCAGGTCATTGTTAGCTGTTTGGTAAGCAGCAGCAACATCCAGAAAGAGAGGATTGTAGGTGGAGGTGAAATCATCTGTCGGCTCAAGCACGGCAATACGTTGAACAGTGGCAGGTAAAGCATGCAGGAGAGACTGATCATTCCAGGGACGATAGAGGCGGATCTTGAGCACACCCACTCTCAGAGAAGGATCTGATTTCACCATTTCACGTAAGGATTGCTCCACCACATTGGCACCAGCACCCATAGCAATAATAACATGTTGAGCTTCAGGATGGCCAACGTATTCTAGGGGAGCATAATGTCTGCCAGTGAGTTGAGTAAACTGGTCAGCGACTTGATTAAACACAGCGACAACGTCCGGTGGAAGGGAGGCTTCGTCTTGCTCTTGCTGTGCATCGTCCTTTGGCTTGACTAAGCTTGCCTTGTACTTTAAGTAAGCTGATTGCTGGGCTAATTCAGGCACGACCTTGCTTTTGAAACTATCATTCACCAGCTGCTCAGGAAGCAATGTCAACAGTTCCTCCATAGCCAGCACTTGGATAGACGTGTACTCATTGGAGATGCGCTTGCTGTCAAAGAAATGAAGGAAGGGCGTAGAGGCTTTCAGAGACACAGCCTGTGCAATCAGGGCTAAATCATACGCTTCTTGCACACATGTAGCACTGAGCAGAGCCAATCCACTTTGTCTGACAGACATGACCTGAGTGAAATCAGCAAATGAAGGCGACGAGTCCGTGTGGTCAGCAGCGACATGCAACACCACCGAAGATGCATCGGAGGCCAGCTTGTACAAGTAGGGGATAGCAGCTAACAAGGATGCAGAGGATAAGATAGCACCGGACAGTTGACGACGAGCAATGGCAGTTGTGAGATGGGACACAGGGTCTTCCAGGGGATGAAGTTTGACAGCTTGGTTCCAAATATTGGTCTGAGTAAGCTGAGGCACGGATACATCCACATTTGCATAAACACGCTCATTCGTTAATTGAGCTACCAGGGTAGACGCTTCTCTTCCGTTAAGAAATTGCATCTTGAAATCGTCAATAGAGAGTCAGATATAAGGTCAGTGTAAGGAGGGGGGAGGGTGCAAGATAATAAGCGAGCGTATTTAAAGGATCTTGTAATAATGTACAGAATCAAAATTCGAAATACATGTCGCTATAGCACACAATCTCTTGTTATTGTTATTGGGTGTATTCAGTCATTTTGATAAGGGGGTGCGTACACTTGCTCACTCCGATGATTGAATATTATGGTCTGATTTTTATATAGTCTAGGATGTAAAGAAGTAGTAGTAGTAGTAGTAGTAGTAGTATATGTATTGTAAGGTATTATAGAAGGGTATGATTCTAGTTTTTGGTCTTGCTCTTTTTCCATTCACAAGCATACGGATTTAAACGTGCTTTATGACTGGGTGGCGCCGTCGTCGTCGTCGGCTTGAAAGCGGCAGTGTCCCGACGCTGCTGTTGTTGTGAACGTGGGCTATGATTGAGATGTGGGATCTTGATGGTGTATTTAGAGGGCTGGCCATTGATTTCAGTTGTGAATGTCAGATAGCCATCTTCTGTAGTGTATCCTCCGTTGTTCACTGGCGCCTTCTTTTTCTTCTTTTCATGGCATTTGTTTAACTCCATTTGCAAGTAATTCAGTTGAATCTTGTTGACCTCTTCGGCTTGTTTCAGGTGGCGAATCGTCTCATCCTTCTCCATCAGTGATTGATTCAAATCAAAGATCTTCTTTTCGTCATCCGAATGCACCTGCTTCTTTTCCAGCTTCATACAGGCTTCAAAGTAGCTTGTCTGCAGTTCTCTGTATTTCTGCGCCCATTCATCAGCACTCTTTTTAGCCTCGTCTTCGGATTCCATCATGTCTGCCCAGTTATCCATTTGTTTTCCAGGTTTCTTGTTGGTCTTGCCAAAGTCTTCGCTGCAATCAATGCCGTCTACTGTCGTGGTGGTGCTGGCGGATGGCTGAACCTTACGCTGTTGTTGTTGCTGTGATAGCTGCTCTTTCAATTGCTCTATTTCCAGTGTGTGTCTCTTCTTATCTTGCTCATACACAGTGGTTTGCTCTAGCAGCTGTTGATTGATCTCTTGCAAATGCTTCAATTGGTTCTTCAATTGCGTGTTTTTCGCCTTCAAGTCGTATGTTGGCTTGTCATCAATAGTCTCTTTCGCATTGTCGTGCTTGGTGTTTGGCTTTTGCTGTATTGCTTCCTCTTTCAGCTGCTTGATCGTCTTGAGATCCACCTCATGCTGCTTCTCTAGTTCCGCATTGCGAGTCTTTAGCACCTCGAGTTCAAACAGCTGTCTTTTTGCCTCTGTATACTTTGATTTGTACAAGCTCAGCTCCTTTTGCTGTAATGCTATGTTGACTTCCTCCTTCTCAATTGGACCTGCACTGGTGATGGACTCAAATGTCATTCGTCGCTGCATGTCCACTTGGGTCTCCATGCGATCGATCAAAGTCGCTGCGAATCCAAACATCTCCTTCTTCTGCTCTTCCCAAAACCTGCGCGCATCCAAATGACTCTCTGATGCTCTCCATACAATTTGGCCGAGATGGAACTGCAGCTGCGATTCAATCACGCTGTCAATTCTGTCGAGTAACTGATCGTTGTCAGCACTCGCTTTTGGTGATTTATTGGGCTTTTCCTCTTGAGCGGCAGTGGCAGCGGTGGTTGATTGGTATGTCGAGGGGATCTGTGGAACAGGTGGCACAACTGAATACGATATGGAATGCGACGGTAACTAGGAAGACATGATGTTTGTTGTTGTTACATGGAGAGTGACATGACACATTTGCTACAAGTCAACTTACATTGGTCACTTCGCTCAATTTCCTTAGCGCCATGAATCTCGGGCTGACAGCACTGTTGTTGCTGAATTCCTTTGTGTAGCTGTCTACGATGGATGGCTTACGGCTCCTGTCCTTGCCGGTGATGGGGGTTGAGGCTGACGGCTTGATGATGGTCTTTGAGAGCCTGCGTGCCTTTAAAACGTGCGAAGGGGGACACAGAGCATTCAGTGAGTTCCTCTCTTGCAACAGCTGCGATGGTCTTCTGCTGAAGGACGACTTTCTTTCGTAGAGGTTGTCTTCCAGCGTATTTTCCACATTGGCATGAGCACTGTTTAGATAGCCTGCAAACAGAGCAATCTGTTATTGACGGGTCCCTTCTTTTACTTTGACGTACAAGGGGTGAGGGGCGTAGTTGCATTGTATCACATACCTTGCTGCTGCTCCATCATTTGTTTATCCTCATGAATGATGGGTGCCGTGGGGTGGTAGCACACGCCATCATCGTGTTTACTGTTTGTGCTGTACGGATGAATGCCTGCTGGAGATGTCGACTAGAGCGTTTATGGGTTAAATGTTTGCTGCGAGTTGTCATGATGGTGTGTATATGCCTACCTCGTGTGCTAAGCCCATAAAAGTATCCTGCTCCTCGTCCATGTCAGAATCGTCATCTGTCATCATATCATCATTGACGGTGATTTTGAAGTCTTTCTCGAGTAGATCCTTGGGTAAATGAGTGATTTAGCATACAGGCTATCTTGTAATTGAGCGGCTCGCTACACTAACCATATTGGGCTCCTCATAATGAGCAGCAGCAGTCGCCGTCTTTTCGTTTGATTCACTACCACGTGGTGGCGTCTTTTCAACTGTGGTGGTGCCTGGCTGCTGTGAAGGATGGCTGTCTGTTGAGTTCAATTTCTTGGACAGTGGCCGTTGTGGAGGGCTGAGCTGGGTGGTAGTCATGGTTGAATTGATGTCAATGTGTGCTTGTCTGTCAAAGGAATAAAGGAGAGACGCAGAAAAGAAAAAAGAGAGAAAAAGGAAAAAGGGACCCCATCTCATAAACATTTTATATATATATTTTTAATATTGTCAATTCGAATCCTAAATAAACTTGCCACCTTGCCAGAAAAATGGTGACACTTACTCAAAAAGGCCATTCTACAACGAGCTCTGCTATATTATCAGTGGTGATACAGCCCTCACCAGGCACCAATTGGCTCTGCTTTTGCTCTGAAGCTACACCTGTCAAAGGACATTTGCCATGCACAAATTTACGACAATAAATATTTAGCTCTAATTGATTTCATCATCTGTCATTTATAGACTATCATACTTTTTTTTCTTTATTTGGGCATTCCGTATGCCATCTCATATGTCAAAATACCCCGTTTTGTACTGTGGGTCGCTTATTGTTGCTATTATCGTCCCCAAATGTCTGATCCCCACAATAAATGCCACTTAAAAAGTCAATTTGACAACAGCAGCACTGCTGTATAGAACATGATGCCTAATGGCGTATGGTGCTGAACTGTTTTAGATCATATTACAATGATCATGCCATTTTGTTTTTTGATTGTTATTACCTACTAAGCATGTTCACTAGTGTCTTGTCCACATCGCTTCAAAGGAAAACAGGTGGAAATAAGAGAAGGCGTCTAATTCTTCGCCACACGCTCAGCGGAAAATTGGACCTTCAAGGAGTTTCTGCTGTGTGATGAGCCAGATGGATTGAAGCGTATCAGAGTTACATTGCAAGAGTACAAGCAAAGTGTTCTGTTTCGCTCATCAGAACACAGAAAAAGCAGCTCGATTCTGGTTTAATTGGTTTTTTGACAGAAATCAGTAACAAATCACACAGAAAACAAGAATCATACAGGCATACTAGTAATATATTGCTATAGTTCTTTGATAAAGATTCAATACAAATTGATGACGATGTCAAGGCAAACGTTTATTACTCGTCGCCAATTGCTTTCATGAAGAAGTTGGGCGACAGAGATGCTTGTGCAAATAAGGGCATTGCCAGCGATCACATCATTGATATTACGAACAATGCCAAAAAACAAGCCTAGAGCATTATGACCATTCAATTTCAGGCTTGAAATTAGCTTGTGGCAGAACAATTGTTGCACAGTAGCATTATGGCAAAAGCATTTTATGCTACTGCATGTCTGACTCCACGCGAATAAGTCATATATAGATCAACACCCTACTTATATTTTCCTCTGTTGCCTCAGAATATGCAAAATACAGCATAATCTGGGTGCATTTGAGCCGTGATTTCTCGTGTCAAAATCCGTTTTAGACCACCAGAATAGCACCAAACCATTGCTCTCACCTAGCAGCAACTTTCTGACACCTTTGCCCAACTTTTTTGGGATCATCAAAATTCGATGAGAAAGCATGAGGTACCCCTCATGGTTTTCATTGAAAATCAAACGATCGCCTTTTTCACCATGAAAATCAGCACTTTTACTATGGTAAGTATTAATTCAAAATGTACCCCTTGATCCAACGCAGCCTCTAAAAGTCTATTTGTGAGACCTTTATATGTAAAATTTCAACATTTTCCCCGAAAACCTTATTTCGCATTTATGTAAATTTTTCAATAAACTCAATCTAAATATTTAGTTTCAATGGTACCATTAGATACGCCTTAAAAATTACTTTTAGAGTGTATTAGAAAGTATGGAAGGGTGATTAAATTTTATATAGTCAAGCAATGCAAAATGTGTCGAACGATGTCCAAAAAGTCTCCAAATCAACAAAATTGGAACAGAATATCGAGCGGCGATTAAATCAATTTTTGGCTGGGAGACGGCTGCCAAGGTCAGCAATGCCTAGTATATCATGAAAGCAATCAATGTTTGTGAGTGAGTGAGGCTAACAAGAGGGGTATCGAGAGCTCAAGAGTACTATAGATTAGCACGACTATTTCTATATTTTTTTAGGCTGATTTTTCTACTTGATGGGTTTATTCGCTATGAATTGGGTGTCCAAAACAAGGCGGTTTATAATTGTAAAGCCTACAAACGAAGAAGATGTCGCAAGCTGTAGATTCCATCTTTCAAAAGCTGCTCTCTTTTTTGTAGTAACGCCTCACTGCTGCTCAAGGTTTCGAACCAAATGGTCTCACGATATTTGTATCCTATTGTATGGATGCATTTCGTGGTGTACACTTTACTTTGGATCCTGAAAACGGCGCCATTGGATTCCTCGAGAAATGTGCTTTCTAATGATATGTACACTTTATGACAAAATATCATCTTTCTGGCCAAAAACTGACCATTGACTTGCTTATCTCTCTTCAATTCATGTCGTTCTGTTTACTTTTTTCACATGTAAAATTAAGGTTCAGCATGATTTCGCCTACTAATGAATTGTTTTGCTCTTGCATGCTGATCCTTCCAAAAGCAGACAATTCCTAAAAGTTCACTATGAAACGTCTCATTTACACATGAAATGGGTGCTTTTGTCAAGCAATTTTAATATACAATGTATAAGACTGATCAATTCACTATACAAATATATGTATAAATGACAGAGGAGTATGATACTGTAAGCACTTGATTGGTAGTCTATCATTGACAGCGAGCACGATATCTGACACACCAAGGTCAGTGTAATTAACCTGGCTCAAAATCAGTCTATTTTATTTCGTAGAGTACGTGGCAGTAGCTTTCATACTATATCTCGAATTCCGAGGTCTACACACTTGTTTTTTTGATATAAATGCATGATTTGTGACACAAAAACTACTGCACTGCCTGGTTCAAAAAGATGTAAACAATCTTATCATCCCATTTCGCCCAATCAGATACACATCTCATGGCGTATGCAAACAACAAAAGAGGTTGATCTAGAATCGTATGATTTTTGAGAGCGAGGGAGAGAGAGAGAGAGAGAGGGAAATAAGGAGAGATATATGATTGAAAAAATTACCTAATCAAGAGTCAAATGACATTTTTTGTTTACTGATGTGATTGAGCCTATGAGATTTTGTCTGTTAATTACATCTAGGAAAGAGATGGGGGAACTCGTTTCATGTGAATGTGATAAAACGGCTTTTTGTAATAGTAAAATGGACATAACTTGAGGAAGAGAATAGAAAAAAGCATCGGATGAAGCGGATCAAATACAGCAAATGTCAACCGTCAAAATGGTGCTACTTCCACGCGTTCAAAGTAGTACATTGTGGAGAAAAGTAAAGGAAACAAATTTGAATATGGTAGTGGGGCTAGAATCACGCGAAAGTAGATTTGAAGACGTATAAATAGAGGTTCATTTTCAACAGCTCCTCCCTCATCTTCTTCATCTCATCTCGTTACAAAAGCCAAATACTCTCTGCAAGCAGACTCTCTACACAAGCAAGCTCTCTACACAAGCAAGCTCTCTACACAAGCAAACTCTTTACAAGAATCTTGGGCTCTCTCTTTCTTTACTCTACTCTAGCTACTCTACAAATGTTTGTCTGATTCAAGCAATCCACTATCCAGGCTGGCTACTCGCTCTCATGCCATGCTCTGATGTATCCATGGTCCTTTTACGCTGTGGTTCATGCAAAGGATGGTCGCGCTCTCCTCGTATATTTCTGATAAAAGCAACACTCGGTCAACTCTTGCAGGTATGTACTCACTATTATACGCGTGCAAGGCATCATTACTCATCATTTCTATTATTATAGGGCTCTGGCTCTGTGCGTTTTGATCTGCAAGCACTCCATACTTCTTGGTTGAAGCAGCAAGACACACCCCATTGGCCTCGTATGTTGGTAGTCGCGAAGCGAGGTAGGGCCTCGGCACCGATAGGCCAAGAGGGCTTGTATCGGTAAATGGGAGGTGTCGGCTGTTGGTGATATCAAGTCTGGAGGTTGGTTTGCCTTGATTGCGCGACTTTATCCTTTGGTCTCTTTCTGGTTCAAGCTGTTGCTATCATTGCCCATCAAGTATGCTATCATGGAAATGCTTAGGTTACATGTCTAATGTTTCTTTATGTAGATTCAGATATCTGCTACAATGTCAAGACTAGTTTCAATACAATGCCACCTCTACAATGCCAAGCTATACTCTTATCTGCTGCCTCTACTTTATACAAAAGATCAAGCTGTCCTCTCATCAATGCTGCCTCCTATATATACAAGCCCAAGGATTCAAGCTGTTTATCATCTCTATTCAAATTTGAATTTTCATACTCTATTTTTATATAAATAAAAGTCTTGCATTGGTCTCTACTACATCATTGTCTTTTTACATGCTTTATTGAATCTTTCTAATAAATAAAAAGCTTTTTGCAATTATCTCATAATTAGTGCTATTGTATTTTTGCTTGGCAGAATGTCTGTGTTATTCACATAAAGGCAACAATTGAAACCTTTAAAGCTCAAAAGCCAGCATTGGACTCATATCAGAAGAGCTCTACATTTTCGAAGCAGAGTACCACAAGTCAAATGCGACGATACATCCCTAACATGACATGAACAATGTAATGTGTAATATATGTTTGATAAGAAGGCTACGCCGAGCTCGAGCATAAACTCTTCCGTCTTGTGAAGAGCGCCTACTAGGAAACAAGAAAGCATCATCTTGAGCATTGCTAATGCCTCGACCTGCGGCCGCGACGAGAAGACCATGAGTTAGGCTATTAGTAATGCTCTAGCATAAAGCTAATTTTCCAAATTTTCGCTCATTATCATGTAAAAAGTCTCTACAGATGATCTGTAGTCATGGATCCGACTCTTTTACGACACACCGCGTCTGTATTCATGAATACAACATGCACATATAGGCATATAGATAGTATACCTACATTGTCTCTTAAAGCTCAAAAACGTGAAAACTGCAGCAAACTTATGTGCATTTGAGCCGTGATTTCTCGCGTTAACAGCTGCTATAGACCGCCAGAATAGTACCAAACAGCATCTCTCATCCAACAGTTACTTCCTGGCACCTTTGCCCAATTTTTTTGGGTTCATCAAAAATTGACGAAAAAGCATGAGGTACCCCTCATGATTTTCATCGAAAATCAAATGATCGCAATTTTGAGCAGGAAAATGAAGACTTCTACTATGGTATATATGAGAGCAAAACGTTCCTCTTCATCCAACGCAACTTCTGATGACTTTTTTCGTGAGACCTTTATATGTAAAATCTCGACATTTTGGCCAAAAACCACTTTTTATATTTTCGAAAATTGCTTGATAACGCCATTCAAAGCTTCTGTTTTAATTGATACCATTAGATGCGCCTTGAAAAGCACTTTTAGGATGTATTAGGGAGTAGAGGTTGATTTCCACATTTTATTAATCGTTTTTAGCGAAACAAGTAAAATTGGGTTCAAAAACATCAAAATCTGGCCAATCTTGAACAACAAGAAAATCGGAGAATGAACTGATTTTGGCGGCGGCGGCGGCTGGCTGACAAGCCTGATGCGTGAAGGTAATTGATACGACTGTTGGAAGCGTTCAACAATCATGTGTTGTGTATTTGACATGTTATGATCTTTTCAACTAGATGCAAACAGAATTTGAAATATTAAGAACTTTTTTTAGCTGTATTTTATTTGTTTTTTAAATAGAAAACGGAAATTGTAAAGGAAATGTGTATACCATAGAAATAGAAAAAGTGTTTAAGCGTTGATTTGTTGGTTCTCGGCTGCGAACTTGTCCATTCTTGCTTCTAACTCGGGTCTGAAATGACGGATAAGACCTAAAAAACGATAGTTGTTAGTTTCTTTTGCCTATTCGACATGATTATGGCAACATTACCTTGCACTGGCCAGGCTATTGATTTGAAAAAAAGAGAGCAATTGTGTTAATCAAAGCATAGCACGCATCGAGAAATTAGAAAACACTTACCAGCAGCATCACCAAGGGCACAAATAGTATGACCTTCGATTTGCTTTGTTAACTCCCAGATTTGTTCAATTTCTTCTCTTTGACCACGACCAACTTCGAAACGATCCATCATGGATTCGAGCCACTTGGTACCTTCTCTACAGGGTGTACATTGACCACAAGACTCATGGCGATAGAACTTGGCAAATCTAGAAATAGCACCAACAATATCTGTGGACTTGTCCATAACAATAACAGCTAAAAATGCAACAAAAATATATTTTAATCGAGATCCATTCGCATGTCTGTCGATCCAAACTTACCAGCTGTACCAAGACCAGATTGAACATCACGGAGAGCATCGAAGTCCATCCTGTACATTATGGTGAGGTGAGTACGCAATCTAGTGTAGCCGGCATTCGTAAAAACTTACAAAACATCCTCACAGATATCTTTGGGAATGACGGGGACGGAACAACCACCGGGGATGATACCAAGCAAGTTATCCCAACCACCTCTAATACCACCACAATGCTTCTCGAGCATTTCTCTCAAAGGCATTGACATTTCCTAGATGAGCCATGTATTAGAATATTGAGCATCACAACAATATACGCTATACACTTACCTCCTCGAAAGTGGCAGGATGGTTAACGTGACCTGAAACACAGAAGAGCTTGGTACCAGAGTTACGGGGACGACCGAAACTGGCGAACCAAGAGCCACCACTACATCATACATCGATAAGCATATTGGTTTAATGTAGCGCATGCATAAAGCGACTTACCGTCTAAGGATAGTGGGAGCAACAGCAACGGTTTCGACGTTGGTGACAGTAGTAGGACAGCCAAAGAGACCGATATCGGCAGGGAATGGGGGCTTCATTCTAGGCTTACCTTGCTTGCCTTCAATGGATTCGATCAAACTAGTCTCCTCACCACAGATGTAAGCACCAGCACCGCGATGGATGTAGACATCAAAGTCGTAACCGGTACCACAGGCGTTCTTACCAATCAAACCAGCCTTGTAGGCTTCGTCAATTGCGATTTGGAGGTTGTTGGCTTCTTGATAAAATTCACCACGAATATAAATATAAGCTACGCAGCAGGTTAATAACAGTCAATTGAGAGCAGCTTTTCATGGGGAATATATTACCAGCGTTGGCCTTCATGGCAGAACCAGCAAGAAGACAACCCTCAACCAATTTGTGGGGATCACCACGGAGAATCTCACGATCCTTACAGGTACCTGGCTCACCCTCATCAGCATTGATAACGAGGTAACGAGGACTATACAAATGATGCGAGCAATTAATGATCCACAATTGATGATCGAGATTGATGGGCAAAATGTCGATATTTACCGGCCATCTAAGGGTTTGTTCATGAAACTCCACTTGAGACCAGTAGGGAAACCAGCACCACCACGACCACGGAGACCAGATTCCTTCATCTCTTTGAGGATCCATTCATGGCCCTTGAGGACCATTTCCTTGGTCTTGTACCAGTCACCACGCTTCAAGGCACCCTTCAAACGGAAGTCGTGCTTCATGTAAAGGTTGGTGAAAATACGATCCTCATCACTGAGATTACCGTAGGTTGTCTTGCCAGTGATGGGGTTGGCATTTGGGTCGGGTGTTGCTTCAGTAGCAAAGGTGCGTGCTACGGAAGGAAGGGCTCTGAGCTGTTGACGAGCTAATATAGGTGCTGCTGCGAATTACAAGAAAGAATGTTATTCCACAATCATTCCACATTAACATTTCTACTAGTAAAAAAAAGATCATTACCACGCTTAACGGTAAGTGTTCTCAACATTGACCGATTAAATTATACAAAAAGAGGGGGGTGAAAAGGTTTATAGAAGAGAGGGGGGTTGTTTAACAAAAGAAAAGAATCCAAAATTCAAGTTGGCAGCCTTGTATAGTTGTTTTTTGTTTGGTAGGCCATCACATTTTCACCCCCCGTTTGCTCAGACTGCCCCACATTGTCTCCAAAACCATGGCCTTCTCTTGAATGACGTCGCATCGGATAGCCAAACTAGCCTTCATTCTGTCGCTACACAGTGCCCCTTAATGAAAGCATCTTGGATCTGAAATGTCAAATGTAAAAATTCTCGATCCAAATGTTGCCATGGAAACCACTTCTCAGGTATCCATTTCTGTATAAATTGACAACTTTTTTTTGGTTATTTCTGCGCTTTTCTCTACTGAATTCACACTTTCATGATGCTACTCACATTTGCCTTCATCACATGTTGCTTCATTTACACTGTCATGGCCGGATCCAGCGCATTCTATGGCCTCAACTACGGTGTCAGCAAGGATGCATGTCCCTCGTTTGATACAGTCAAAAGAGACTTCCGTATACTATCTCAATACACAAATACAGTCCGTGTGTATTCTCTCAAGGATTGTGACATTGGCCAACTGGCTCTGCAAGCATCTCAACAGGCTAAAATGAAGATTTATCTGGGAATGTGGATTGACAAGACTGACTCATTTGAGCAAGAGTATGAAGCTCTAAAGAAACTTGCAATGTCAAATAGCTTCTACAATGTTGAAGCCATCATTGTAGGATCCGAGGTCATGTATAGAGAGGATATGACAGCCGATGAACTTGCCCAACGTATCAACAAGGTCAAGAATCTAGTTGGACCCAAAGGAGTCAAGGTGACCACATCTGAAGTATACTACAAATTTTATCCTGAGGTTGTTGATGCTGTGGATTTCCTTATGATGTAAGCCGATACAAGATATTTTTGGACTATGATTGACATGTTGACAGGAATGCATTCATCTACTGGGAAGGGGAGTATATTGACAATGCTGTGGACAAATTGAAGGAGCATTTCTTGTCAGTTAAAGGTCTCTCAAAAGGAAAGGTCGTGCGTATTTCAGAAACTGGCTGGCCAGACCAAGGAGATCAATTCAAAAACTCAATCCCATTACCAGAAAACCAAAAAGAGTGAGTTGACATCCCATTTCACTTTTGCTCCTGTGCTCACTCCAATTCCTGAATAGCTTCTTGATGAAAACCCTGTGCTTGACTCGTACATTAGGAATTGACATGATTTGGTTCTCTGCTATTGACGAGCTCTATAAACCGGGCGTAGAAGGTCATTTTGGTCTATTGGATTCGAACAGAAAATTGAAATCTTTCTATCAGTTTGACAATTTGATGAATCCCTGCATGGCTTGATACAGCATACTATCATATCTAACAAATCCCGTTTTTCATCAATAGCATAATTTCATTTTTTAATAAACAGATGCAAATACTATATACATCTAATTACATATTAAGGGGTATCAGCATATGTCTGTTATATACGGAATGGTGTGGCGTTGCCTACGTGTCGTGGGCAATGATGGGAAACTTCAGGGGCTGAATGACCTTTAAAGGAAACGTATGCTACTACGTCTTTGTTCTTGCATTAAGCCTCTGTGAATATAAACAAACGATTAATAGGCAGACCCGTCTTGTGTATACATTTGCTTTATTTTATTGTTGTTGGAAAAAACGGATTAAAAATTAGTAGTAATAGTAGGTCGTTTTCCTTCATATCTATCTGATTCATTAAAATTCATATCCTTCCACCTTGAATAGCTCGGCAAAATCGAAATATTGTGTCATCAATTGCTGCACAGGGCGAGGTAAATTCATGGAAGTCAACATATTTTGCATCTTGGAAAGGCCCTCTCTGCGAATGACAATGTTGAGATTACGAGCGATCTCGCTTGGGTACTATACAAATCGGATGAGTCGCTAAATCATCGCAATGCCAGCAATCGCTACTTACCACAATCTCATGGTACCAACGCTCATGATACACTGTTAATTTCACTGCAGCCAAAAGTGCCCTTTGCACGTTGGATTCAGTGACATATATTTCCAAAAGCTTCATCCAGGCCTTGGCAGAGAATTTGTGGTCCAAGCATTGTTCATAGGCCTCTCTTGCTTCATTTTCATGCCATAATCTAAGAGCAAGGTCACCCAAAAGCTCCCATTCAGTGCCAGTCTTACGATAGGGCATCTGTTGAGCACGATAATGTGCGGCTTCGGTTCTCCAGAAAGTATAAATACGCAAGTCTTCGTACAATACCATAAAGAGATTATCTAACCAACGCTCACAAAGACGCTTGTTACTAAATGAAAAGTTGACGCCATCACTGGGATGAGGTGTGTTGATGGGCGCATCATTGGAAGTAGATGTGGCTTCAGTCTAAAGATCAAACAAAGATTAGCAGAGATGCAGGGATTCTGCTTGCTACTCTCGAAAGATACCTTTGAAGGATCTTCTGCTGCTTGAGTGGGGCGCTCAAGAGGAGTGTGATGCACCTCAACCTTTGGTTGCTGTTGATTCTCCTCCTCAGTTGTTTGTTGTTCGCCACTCTCATCAGCGTTTAAATCGACAGTGTCCATTTGATCAGCCAACTCATCCGAGGTTTCAGTAGCTTCCTTTGTTGCCTCTGATGGCTCTCCATTTTCAGATTGTTCATCCTCCTTGGCTTCTTCGTTCTTGTTATCTGCTTCCTCGTTCTTGGGCTCGTCAGCGGCACTAGTCTCTGTTGTTTGCTCCTTTTGCTCGTCGTTTTCTTGGGCACTAGCAGGCGAAGATGGTGTGGGCTCGTCTCTGCTGTGTTGCTCTTGCTCTTGCTCGTTGACAGATGTGCTCGACTTTTGAGTATCTTCCTTGGCCTTTTGCATACGATATTCCTCTTCCATGACGAATACTTGAGATCTGCATTTCAGCAAATCATCCCATCCAATCTTGCTGGCTAAGCGAGTCAAAAGTGCATATGCTTTAGCAAATGTTCCATGTAATGCGGGGGCAGGGAGACGAGCTAAATTGGGATCGGCCTCATTCTCTCTTCCAGCAGCGTCTTCTTCCATGATGCCGGAATTCATAATCTCTGCTTTGATGGGTAAATGTGTCTTGATGGGTGCAGGCATACGATGCATATCACGTTCACTGTAGGTAAACATGGGACAAGAATTCAATGTCAACAGTGCCTACAAAGCTTGTTAGCATATTGAATTTTTGCATGAAGCCAGCCCGTGTGCAATTTACATTCTTGTAATCCTCAAGGTCGATATAAACTAGGCGTGAGAGTGTGAGTACTATCATCAACTTGGCGCCATCAAGCGGTATATTACCTTCAGTCAATTTAGCCCATGTTAAAAATTCGGAAGGTGTAGTATTCACGGCAAATTTAGCCAGTTTCAGAGCCATGTGATATTCGCCCTGTCATCAAGCAGCAAGTGTCAGTTGCCATCACAATAGCCATAGTATCTAGTGCTTACCTTGCTACGAAGATAGTCTACTTGCACATGCAGTAAAGGGTAGCTCATGGGCATGCGCTTCAAATCCTCGTTCAAAACTTTGACAGCCTTGATTTCCTCGTTCTGTCCAATAAATGATTGTGCCAACAAAGCACCCACTTCTGGATCCTTCTTTTGCAGCTTTTGATAGAGTTCAATGGCGGGACCATAACGGAAACTGTCGCCAAAGTACTTCATCACGCCTGATGTCAAGTGATTATGTACAGTGGTGGCAGTTTGAATTTCGGGGTTGCTCCCTAATTGCCATCCACGCCAGAAGAGTGCTTCCACAGCTTCCAAAAATCTCTGTTCGCCGGCTAAATTGGTGATGGGATCAATCTTGCGATATCCAGCTAATCTGTAGTAACTATCGTCAGAATAGAGAATAGCACGGAGGACAGCTGAAAGGTATGTCTCTTGCCAGATAGCAGCAGTGGCTTCATGTCTAGCGGACATTTTGTGGGGTTAGCCATGTGTGGATCACTATCTCGTCGTAAGGCCAGCCATACCTCTCTCCTCTCACATCCACATAATAGCTCTCCACGCCACCTGGAATCTTGACTTCGACACGCACATCCACACGAGAAAATGCATTGAAACAGCTAGCGATTTTAATTGTCAGAATATATTAATCCTTGGTTGGACGAGGTACTACATTACCAATAGATTCCAGAGCGAATTCTCCAAGCATTTGACTTGGAAAACCAAGATTGGGTGTCGTCCTAAAGGTGTCCAATATTAGCCCTGTTTGAGTGGAATGCCTCTTGGCCATGTTATTACCAGTGAATATGTGAGAGAGTTCAGATAAGCTGCCAACGTAGCGGAGGAGGAAGCATCAACACCAGAGACATAATGGTAACTGCCAAGCTATTTTAAACAGTGTGAGTCGAAAGCTCGTTTGATTCAGATTTCAGCTTGAGATGATATACCTCTTTCATTCCAGGTTTAGAGTGAGCCTTGATGATATGGCACAGGTCTGGAGGACCCAGTTCACGAAAGGTGCCTACAGTTTTCATATTAGTATACATAGATACATACGCGCCCTGCAATATGCAATCATACCTAAGGCGTCGGTACGTGCTGCGATGGACTCGCCGAGTTCAGTCTCAAAAAACTCTGGGATGTCTTTGAGTGTATCAGCCATCTTTTGTTGTGGGTTTGAGATGTTGAGAAAAAGATAAAAAAGGGCAATTTGAATTTCGTGTACCGTTTGAATTGGAATATACGCTGTGTTTCCAGATGCGTCTCTCTATTTAAAGCGCACCATGTACGCCTCTAGGCAACGGCCCAATCACATATGGAATACAGTGGTGTGTGCATACCAAATGTCAAGGCTGGGAATCCGACAATCTGATGTTTTGAATGTGGTCTACCGACAAGAGATCTTGCTACAATCATGATGTTCTGCTTTATTAAGAAGCTTTGAGCTGTGATTTCTCGGAGCGTTTGTTGTAAGGTATGAGTATTTGTTAAAACATCAATAAAAGACGTCTAGTAATGCGAGCCTTGTAAAGGCTATTCATCTCTCGATCTGTCAGATCAGTGTATGAAATCTGTATTTCGCCCAATCCAGTGATTGTGGAGAAATAGCCACTTTGCTCCCCAACGCTATTCACTGCACATTTGATGACCAGATCTTCTTTATCAGCTGTGTTCATGCATCGTATGCCTTCAATGCATATCAAATTATGGATGAATCTAATAAATGTGTGCACAATTACGTTGAGAGCCGATATCAAAGCTTCTTTTCAAAACGTGCGAGTTTCTTAAACTAATACCTCTAAAGACGTAGCTCAGAACATATCACCCAGTGATGTCTTTACCTTAGTGTATTCTCGGTGGGAGCTTGTGACACTAGAGCCTGTCATTCGAGTACATGATGGCTTTTATATGAAAATGCCATTGATCATACGATTTCCTGATCCACAATGTATTACTACAGAGACTCCTTGTGATGGCAAAAAAGAACCCGGTCAACACCGGCAAAATTGGGAATTCTGCAAGAATATACGGTAAATGAGCTACACAACGTCCAGAGTACTGTGCTTTAGTTAACGAGTAGAGATAATAGTGGGTAGCTCTCCTTCTCCTTAATATATTATTTACGAAATACCAAGAGATTTGGTAATATCCTGGTAAATAACATAATCCTAGCAGGCACACGAGCTATAAGCCTGTGGACCCCCTTAAACACAACGTGTAGGTTAATTGTCATGCACACAAATCATATGTCTATGATTGATGTCATTTACACAAAGCTGATCATGATTTATGCTTATGTAAAATACGCAGAATCGTAGACAAGGGTTCAGTTAGCGTTGCAATGCAAAAAAATGAATTAAATGTACCTAGATTCGGACTAATTAACGGCCTATGCGTTTTTGTATGCTTGCTGCCACGGTTGTTGCTTATTCCTCTGCAGTTTGACAAGATCATCTTTTTGTGGTCTTCATTTCTCTGGATACTTCTTTTCGATTCTTTGATTCAAGTCTCCTTAAATTGATCAAAGGCGTCAGATCATATAAATACATAGACAAATCAATGTCTAGACGAAATATCCCAATTTCTATCACTTTGATTCCAGTCCTTCAACCCGTACCTGAATTTCTTGATCTGGCACCTTTCAAAACGATTAAATAGAGTGCCCTGATTCTCCTCCCTTTGTTCTTATATTTCGCTTATTATATACATATATAGCCCCTTGTATAGAAGACATCACTTCAACAACGACATTCACCTATATACCACTTCCTGGTTCTCGATCTGACCCCTTTTCTTCATCCATCTATTCTTTTTTATCATCACAGTATTTCAACAAAGCGATGATCTCTGCATCGAACCCAGTCTTGATAGACTATTCACCACTGACACACAAGCAAAAGGTCAATGACAGCTTATACAACTTTCCCAGACAGCTCAAAACGTACCTACTGGGGCTGTTTCCAATTATCCAGTGGATTCATCGCTATAACCTATCGGTAAGAGGGATCTGAAGTCTAGTTTCTTACCATGCTTACTCTGTTTAATTACATACACCAGTGGCTAGTCCAGGATGCAATTGCAGGTATAACTGTAGGGATGCTTATTGTTCCACAAGGTATAGCTTATGCAAAGATCGCAAATCTGGATCCACAATACGGCCTATAGTGAGTATATCCGCGCAAGGTCGCGACCTTACATGAGACTGACCATATCATAGTACATCATTTGTGGGTGTCACATTGTACTGCTTCTTTGGCACATCAAAAGATATCAGCATTGGTCCCATCAGTAAGAGCTGAAAGAACATGTAGTATTGCTAGCCCACCACCTAACTCTCAGATCGCATGTAGCTGTTGTCTCACTCCTTGTCGGTCAAGCTGTAACAAAAGTAACCGAAGCACACCCAGATATCACTGGTGCAGAAATAGCTGTCTGCCTCTCTCTGTTTACAGGCCTTACTACAATGTTGATAGGCCTTGTCAGGCTTGGCATACTGGTGGACTTTATCTCAGAACCTGTCATTGCTGGTTACATGACAGGCTCAGCCATCACCATCTCATTCGGTCAATGGCCCAAAGTGTTTGGTCTGAAAGCAGTAAACACGCACGAGTCTCCCTATCTGATCTTTTACAGCTTTTTCAAGCATTTATCAGAGACAAAGCTTGATGCGGCCTTTGGTTTGACAGCCCTGGTGGCTCTCTATATCATTAAATTTGGTGGTGCTCATTTGGGTCAAAAGGTCTCCAAGTTGAAAAAGCCGCTCTTCTTCTTGGGAATCATGCGAAGCGGTTTGATTGTCATCTTGGGCACACTTGTGTCTTATATCATCAATGTTCATCACCACAGCAAACCGTTAATCAGCATTATCCAGGAAGTGCCTGCTGGTTTTGATGCCATGGCTATCCCAACATTGAATATGACTATTTTAAAAGAAGCTAGTGGTGTGCTGCCTTCCATTGTGTTGATTTTAATCTTGGAACATGTCTCCGTTGCAAAGTCATTTGGTCGTATGAGCAACTACAGTATCAATCCAAACCAAGAGATTCTGGCTATCGGTATGAGCAACATTGTAGGGTCTTTCTTTGGGTAAGTGGAGCAGTTGTTGAATGAAAATAAGGTGACTAATATGATGCTATAGTGCATATCCTTGCACAGGCGCTTTTAGCCGCACTGCTGTCATGGCTCGTTCTGGCGCGAAAACGCCCATGGCTGGCGTGTTCTCAGGTGCTGTTGTTGTTCTCGCGTTGTATGCACTTACACCCGCCTTTTATTACATACCTGAATCAGTCTTGGGCGCCGTTGTGATTCATGCCGTCATTGATCTGATCTCAGGACCCGCTTTCCTCAAGGACCTTTGGCATCAAAGCGTATTGGAGTTTATGATTTTTGTTATTGCGGTTGTCATCACATTTTTCATGGACGTGGAAACTGCCATCTACATCTCTGTGGGCCTCTCTCTGCTGCTCATGTTGCTTCGTCTGGCTCGCCCGTCTGTGTCAAGCTTGGGTCGCGTAAAACTGAACCCTGCATACAGCAACCTTTCGGCATCATCTTCGTCTTCAACCTCCAAGCAAAAACATGCTGCACATGACATCTATGGCATGGACAAGACAGCCCGCTACATATTTGTGGATGAGAAGGACGCGCATTTCTCTGGTTTATTGGATCCACTTCCCGCCGGCGTCGTTGTAATCCGACTAAGTAACTCCATCTTGTATCCCAATGCAAACTATATTACTGAAAGAATGACTGAGTTGGTCAAATCTCGCACTCGTTCTGGCAATGAAGGTGACGATAGCTCACAGCAAGAAGAAAGACCGTGGAATCAGCCTGTTGCTTCGTCAAAAGAAGATATGCTGCACCGACATGCTCTCAAGCCTTATTTAGAAAGCATTGTATTAGACTTTGGCAGTGTAGACAAGCTAGATGCAACCGCACTTCACACATTGCATGCTATGCAGCAATCTTTGGACCGTTATGCCGGTGGTAAAGCGGTAGAGTGGCACTTTTGTCAGGTTACAAACCAGCAAGTAAGGCAGCTGTTGATTGAAGCAGGATTTGGGTATTTGCCAGAAGCCGAAAAAGAGTCTACTAGTCAGTCATCTCTGGCTGATTTGAAAATGGCAAAAAATGCAACAGTAATATCTCCAGTAGAAACTCCATTCTACAGCGCAGGCAGCGTTCCTACCATGAATAGCTTGTGCGATCCTATGGGTATGATGTTGGTCGACTCATTTGATTCATCAACACTTAATGCAACGACAGCCTCTCATCAAGAGTATCAAGAATCAGGCTCTATTGCACTTTTGCCAAAAGATATCTTTCCTGCTTTTCATTGGGATGTCGAAGAGGCGGTTTATTCTATTTGTGCTAGGCGTCAAAGCCAGCGAAAGCATTGCCAGCAGCTTCAGAGTCCTTCATCAATTACTGTTACCATCTATTAAAGCTATTTGTATATAAAAACATTAAACAATGCCATCATCACTATATTTTTGCATTTGGTCTTGACATCGCTCATATTTTGTGGGCTACAGACAATAAATTTGAATGCGACGCACAAATCATAAAGCAACTCTAGCGTAGAAAATGGAGAGACTAGCATGCTGAGCCGCTTGAATAGCACAACATACAGATCCGACCATGGCTTCTAAATGTCTCTTTTTAAATGTGGCAATTGAGTAATTTTTATCAAATTGAATGTAAATGTCGAGTGAATGTTATTAATGCGTATTAAAGTCTATGCAACAAAATTGTGATAATATTAAGTGAGGTAGAAAAAAAAAGGAATAAGGGTATTGCTTGTAGTGTACAAAGTTTTCATGGTGGCTATTAGTCTTGCTCTGAATCCGAATCGCCATTGTGATACAACGTAACTAAATAAACAACATGCCATAATAAGTAACGAACTCCAATTATCGTGTAGCAAACAAGGTACACTTACGGGAATCAAACTTCTCAAATGGATTTGACTTTTCAATCTTTTTCATCACCCTAAGACCATCTGCTTCCAAATCCAGACTCATGCTTTCTTGTATCTTTCTGAAATTGATGGCATCAATGCCATTAGGCTTCGATATAGCGGGCAGAATGGGTGGTGTCTTGTTTCTTAGTAGTGCAAAGTTTGTGTTTTTGAAGAACGGATGCTGTTTAATGTCGGCCGCGCCTGCACGGGATCCAAGTCGAGTATGTTCATCTTTCTGCAACAGTTTACGAATCAAATTCTTGCAGTTACTCGAAATGTTGGTACTGTAAGGTGCAGGTTGATGGGGAAATTGTGGTTCAGTGTGCAAGATTTTCGCAAACGTCTCATTTCTACCGCTTCCTTTGAAGGGCGTAGTTCCATACTATACAGTATTTTAGAGTCTCGCCCTGATTATCGCCCCTGTACACTGCTACTTACCAGCATCTCATAAATAAGAATGCCTAGTGTCCACCAATCAACTGCGCTTGTATGACCACATCCCTTAATTACTTCCGGTGCAATGTATTCCTCTGTCCCGACAAAACTGTTCGTTCGGAGACCTTCCACACAGCTCTTTGTATCAATTGAAGGAGGCTATTTTGATTGTCTGTTGAGCAATTACCATGGACAAATGATTTCTCGAGTATCTTACCTGGTTGGGCGATTTTGATTTCACTACACCTGGTCTACCTGGTGGGCTGGAGCCTTTACTTAGATCAAAATCAGTGAGCATTATATGTCCGCTTTGATGTAATAATATATCTAGTTTGATCTTCGGGTTAATGACATGGAGGAAAAAGCATAGCAGGTTGAATTGACTTACTCTCTGGCTTGAGGTCACGGTAAATATGTCCTTGGAGATGAAGGTATTCAAGCGCTGCTGTAACTTCCGCAGCATAGAATCGAGCACCATCTTCGTTTAAACATTTTCCTGGTCTCAATTGCAATGCTACATGAATCGTCAACAATTGTGCAATACAATGAATGCAATTCGAATCTGTACCTCTGAAAAATTCACCGCCCATGCAGTACTCCATCACAAAGTAAAGATACTCTTGGCTCTGGAAGCAATGGTATAAAGTAACAATAAATGGATGATTAGATGTCATTAAGATTTCTTGCTCAGCCAAGGCGCGTTTAATCTTGTTTCGCTTGATCATTTCTTTCTTGGACAGAACTAAGGAAACTAGATTGGTTGTCATGATAACCAGAATGCGCCTGTTCATCCTACCTTTCATGGCAAACAATTTATCGGTTCCCTTTTGTCGAACCATGTAGACTTTCCCGACATCGCCTTTACCCAGCATACGGACTTTGACAAAGCTGGATGGACCAACCTCCACATTCTTCACTTTGATACTACTGCTGGAATATGTTCTTCTGCAGAGTTTCATCCTTTCAAATTGCTCTTGTTGGGCAATGCTTTGTTGCTGCAAAGTAGATGAAGTATAGGGCCGTGTGGGTTGAAGATTATTAGCATTGGGTGCTGAAGCCACTCGACGAATGGCTTTGTTATTTGGGCGAAATGCATTGGTATAGAACCAAGAGTTAGATTTCGGTGTTGTTGCAGCGGCAGCAGGCTTCTCTTGCAATTGAAAATTGTCGGGAACTGTGAATGCAGGTGTGAGCTCAACTTGACTACTGTTGCTGCTTTCAATGTTGAAACTGTTGTTGCTGCTACTACTATGATTGTTATTAGAGTAATGAAGACTAGGGGAGAAATGCGTAGGTAGTGGCGCAGATATAGAGTTGTCGGTATCTGTAGAGTAAATCATAGACATGATAGATATTGTTGCAAATGATAAAAAATACGAAAGAAAAAGGATTATAAGATCTGCTTTGTTCTCCTCTTCGGGCTCTTTTCCTGGTCGCTGCCTTTAATTGCTGGCTTTTGCTTTTTCGATTGTATCTCCATCACACCACTTTCTGCACAGACGAAGAAAAAAAGGTGACTCGATTTCTTTCAGAACATCAATACAAATCACTTGAATCTAGAAGCAAACGACCATCAATTTGTATGGATAGTAGTCTTTTGTCATATTGATTTCTGGCTCTTACTCCCCTCTACATTAGGGAATCGAACTACAAAGAAACTAAAATTAAAAATAGTGCATCTGTATTTGTATTGCTGATCATTTTGATGCATACGGAAAGAGAATAGCTTACATACAAATGAATGCAATGTTTCAAAACCTCATCAACTTCAGATCTTGGCTCAGTAATCCTCTTTCTTTCCCTTGACCTTCTGAATCAAATTTCTTTCAAATCAATTATCTAGGTTTAACAGTTTGATTTCAAAGAGACATTCAATTGTCGAGATCTAGTTTTACAGACTCGTAGAAATCAGGAGTTTGGCGATAGCTCAAATTGTAGAAATCTAGTTAGTAGTATCAGTCAAATTGTACCTTGCTTCCGTGCATTGAGCTACCATAATGCTTTGATTGAGTCATTAAGTATTCTTGAAAAATTTATACTGCATGAATGATACGAGTGTGGAATCAGTGTTTTCCTACAATATCTTACCAAGTAGTAGCAACTTTACCACATTTAGAGGGTGTATACATTATAAGAAAGTAATTTCAGATGAATAGCACAACAGCTACTTAATTTAAATCCACTGTAATCATAACTTAAAATCAACGATACAAGAGAGCTTGCGATTCAAACTGTATCATCAATCATAGCAAGGTGAAGAATATGTACAATACTGCATAGTGATTCCGTGGCATTGTAGCCACACTCCTTTTCAAGTGTTCCTACTTGCGTGACATCAATACAGTAGTGCTTAGTTACGCCTTTGAATCGCATAAGCGTACTATTTTAAACAGTAATCATACTTTTCGGTGTCTAAGACATAAGAATACTGGCATATAACCAGGATTTAGTATCAACCACACAGATACACCATGCAATTATAATTACAATGTTGCGCAACATCCCCTCTATCAATCTGTTATTACAGTAGTAGTAGGCACTCGTAATAGACGGATTTTATTGTGGATCTTGTCAAAATGAGTGCCTCAAAGTACCAAAACTCAGGTAATCATTCGTATGTCATCCGCAACTCGTCCAATCCAAAATCCAACTATCCCATTGTGTTTCTCGCAAAATTTGGCGCAATAGGTACATGTTTATCTCATAAGCCAGATGATTGACATTTGAAGACTTTGATTAATTTGATACCAATAGAATGCAAAATTGTACTTTGGATGTTATGAACAGGCGTAGATTTATTCCAAAACTAATTTTTCTAGGATAGTGAATGTATTTGATCATGTCTGATACTTATGGTGATATTATCGTGTGTAGTTACCGTCGTAAGCCATTTGTACCATGCATTTTGAATGTTTAATCTTGCTTTTCTTATTTTTCATTACATTTTTAGTTTCATTATCAATGCTTTATTTCTCTGAGCTGTCTCCAAATTTGAGCCAATTACAACGCTTTATTTGCCCTACAGACACCCCAGGCCAGAAAAAAAATTGCGAGGGTTTCCCTCTGTTTTGACGTTAGGCGGAGTTTTAAGTATTACTAAATACAGTAATTTAGCAATTCCATCATCAAAATCCCCTAAAATGCCAGAATATGCCTTACTACACACCCCAGCCTATAATGCAAACACTTGAGACTCTCAATTAGCACCAAGTAAGTGATACAAATCAAGTGAGGGCAGCCTATCTACCCCCAGCCTCTTAATCAAATATAGTTGTGCTTCAACGATAGGCCTATCCACACAACGAAAAAAGATGGTTATGGCTCAAAAAACCATAAAAAGGAAGGAAAAGTAACAAAAGGGCATCACTAGAAAGTGATGAAGAATAGAAACATCGCAATACAGTTACATACAGAAAGGTAACTTGCAATGTGTATCATCAAAATGACGAGTACAAGAAAGAAAAAAGTAGTAGAAAAAAGTATCGTGATTGCCTCATACGAAGCGAGGACACCAATACCACCAGTATTACAGAAGTAATACTTGAAGAACAAAAAGAATGCAAGGCTACTCCACAATAGAGCAGCACTGCCAGCGATACGATGCATCAAAAGATACAACATAGCACTGTGGTACAGCAACAGAAAAATAGTTGCGTGCAGAAAAGGGGGAAAGAATAAATCGCAATAGAGCAAACTAAAGAATGCACAGTATTACGAGAAAGAAAGCAATAAAAGGTTGAATGAATGTAATCCATGGCAACCAAAAAAGGGGAATATACAAACCAAATACAAACCAAACACTATCAATATTGCAACGAACTGGCCTGAAATAAACTGTGTAATTAGTATTACTGTATATTGTACCGCGAAAGGTGGCTCCTATCGGCGGATACTTACTGTAACAAACTTGAAAGGTGTCGCCTTGGGTACTGGTGGTTGCAAAGGCATGCTTCTTTTGGCAAAAGTGGTGTTGTATTCAATCAATAGTAATAAAAAGTATATGGTTTAATAGAAAAAGTGCAGTGCAAAAACAGTGCGAGAAAAAAAAAATAAAAAAATAAAAACGCGTTGCTGAGGGTGACTGCAGTCAATAGGCTGCCGCAGCACAGAGCACACAGAATTTGAATGACGTGTACAATGAACATTTTGCACTGTGGTGACTGTACCCAAATGATTTTTTTTGCGATGGTTTTTTTGAATCGATATCGATATAATTTGACATTTGAAAACATTTTTGTTAAAATTAGCTATATAAAGTGTGCTCAGCGTATACTACTTTCTAATAAACTTAAGGGGAGAATTTGAAGGCGCATTCAATGGTGTCAATTTTAAAGTACTTTTAGAATGAAAAGATAAAGAATTTTTAGGAAATATAAAAAGCAGTTTTTCCAAGAAAAGTCGAGATTTAGCATATACAACGTTCAAAATAGCAGTTGCACAGGTTACCCTACACCTGTGCGGTCATTTTGATTTAATATATATCATAGTAAAAAGTGTCGTTTTCGCCTTCAAAATTGCGATCGTTTGATTTTTAACAAAAACCATGAGGGGTACCTCATGAAAAATCGTGAATTTTCGACGATTTGGATCGATCCAAAAAAAAATAAAAATGAAGGTCCAGGATGTAAATGGTAATCAATAGCAATCATTTGGCACTATTCCGAGTATCTAGAACGGCTTAGAAGACGAGATATTGGTGGTTGAATTTGGACGATTTGGCTGGGAAAAGTACCTTTAGTGCCGTGTATAGATATACAAAAGCTGATGCTACAAATCTGATACAGACTTGAAACAATTGGTATCTTTTGGGACTACACACTGAACATTATCAGATAGAAAGTGATGCCAGCTTCAGATATGTTTTACGTTAAACAATCATTCAAAATCTTAGAGACTTCTCTTGGTATAATGTCTCATTATTATTGCAGCCTCTGATGATAGCCTATTGCTTATTATTGCAATGAGTGCTGTCATCGTCTAACTTGTCGAGGAATCAGACAGACAGAACCAGTTGCAATCACTTTCTTGACTCTAATGAGATGAACCGTGTTACAGTGGAATGCAAGCAGCACGATGTGACAAAGCTACTTACGAGTTCCTGAAGCAATCAAAATCCAAGTACCTAGAAGCATGCAACATGAAGCTGTAGCGTAGCTCGGTACGAGTGTTGAAAACTTTGATGGTAGTAGTACAAAAGCATCGTCCCAATGACAGTAGCCAAAGACCAGGGGCTCAATGAACAGCAGGATCTTGAAACCATGAACGATAGGTTGCAAGGAACACCAGCACCAGAGTAGTCGTTTCTACGGCTACAATCGTTGACAAAGCCATACTGGACTGTCTTGTGGATGTGATGATTGAGGGTACGACATGAGATGCACTTAATTTGAACTTCTTTTTACGTATAGAACATCCAGTACGCTTAAATTTAGGATAATGGTGTATACTTTTGGTATCAGGGAGATCACACATCGAATTAAAGATCCAAGATCTGTAAATTTTTAAGGGGCTAAAACACATAGGCGCGGGAAGATCTAAAAAAGAAGCTCACTGCCGCTTAAAGTTTTACATTTAGCTCGTCTGTAAATAAAACACCACTTCTTTCTTTTTTTAAACTTTTTATACAAAAATGGGTAACTCACAGTCTATGGATAAGGTACAGCACGTTGTGAAGGAGGGTATCAACATTTACAAAAAGGTCAAGGCGGAACAAGAACAACAACAGCATAACGGCAGCAACAACAATAACCATTACAACCAAGATAGCAACGACTACAATCACCATTCCGGCGGTGGATCATCGTATCATCCTTCAGCAGATAACGACGACGATGAAGAATACGCTCAACTACGAGCTCAAGCACACGAAGAAGCCCAGAAGCGTAACGATTGCTACGCCAGAAGTCAAGAGGCATACAAGAATGGCGATGGTGCAGAAGGTAAAGTGAAAAAAAAAAATCCAGAGGAGGATAATCGGGTGTTGATCTGTTTATATTACATGCAGCCAAGGAATTATCAAATCAGGGCCATCACCATGACAACTTGATGAAACAGTACAACCAGAGAGCAGCAGATCACATTTTCTCAGTCAAAAATCAAGGACGCCCATTGAACGAAATTGATCTGCATGGTCTTTATGTAAAGGAGGCATCTGCAAAGGTAGAGGAAGCTGTGCGACGTTGTCAAGCTAATGGAGAGAGGGATCTGGTCATCATTGTGGGAAAGGGTCTTCATAGTCCTAACCAGATTGCCAAACTGAAGCCTGCCATTATTGAGCTTGTCAAAAAGTACGAAGTTACGTGCCAACCCAACATTCCCAATCCTGGTTGTCTCTACATTGAGTTTGGTAAAGGCACTGGCGATCTTTCATGGCTGGATCGCTTCACTGAGCGCATGTCTAACAATGATCAATGCCTGATCATGTAAACGGAAGAAAATTTACACATTATGTAATTAAATTGTAAAGCATACTTGGAGATGCGCGTGTTGTTCTCTCCTGGAGGAGAGGTATTATTGTAATTTAGACTAAAGTGTCAAATCAAATAGCAGTGCGTAGCTTATTTTTTGTTTTGTTTTACATCTTTATACATCTGATGGTGGTTTCTTTATGAGTGATTTTTATATAGAAGGGTGCAAGAATATATATTTTTGATTGTGTGCAACAGATGAGAAGGAAGAAAGAATCAAAAGAAATAGATGAGGAATGTAATTGTAACCTTCCTTTTTATCATTGTTTGTAGCAACATCATATAGTAGACTATGAGAAATGAGTAGGAAGGGAAAGGGTGTATAAGAATACGATGATAGTTATAATAGTATAAAAGAAGGGGGGAAAGTATATAAATAAGTAGAGCAATAGTAAATAGTTAGTATAAAAAGTAGAATATATGGTGACAAGGAGAAAGATTCACAAGTGTTTTTACTAAACAAAAGATTCTGTTTATCTGTACGATCCTTCGTTGTGTGCTGTTGTGGGTACGGATGTCTTTTGGTTGTCTTCTGGATAGCTGTGAGGTGTTTGATAGACGTTGGAGTTGGTTGTAACCACGGTGGCTGTAGTAGGTGTTGATGGTGGTACGGTCTGTTGGGGCATAGCAGGAAGAGGAGCCATAACATTTGCATTCATGACGGGTGATGCATGCTGTTGCTGTTGTTGATATGGATCATATTGGGGCTCTGCGTAATGTTGATCGTAGTGGGGATCATAATGCTGCTGCTGCTGTTGTTGATACCCAGCATTAGGATCGTAATAAGCTTGTCCATTATAGTAGTTGTTGGGATCGGCGCCATAGCCCATCTGTGGAGAGTTGTAGTAAGGATCATGTTGCTTAGCAACGGTAGCCATGGGTGGTTGAGGAGACATCATGGCATTGTTATAGCCATAGGGCTGTTGATCTGCCATTTCCCATTGTCCATGATTGCTGTTGTTGTTGTGCTTGTGAATATCGTCAGCTGCGGCAATAGCAGAAGCAGCCATGGCAGGCGAAGGACGAGTGTTGTTGAAGGGATCAGGCTGGTAAGAGCTGTGATGCTCGTATGGATCGCCATTCTCACTGTAAAGTCTCTTGTTACGACGGTTGTTTCTTCTGGTCTTGGAGAAGAAAGCATAGGCAAATCCCGCACCGATGATTGCCACAAAACCACACACAGATCCAACAATTACACCTACATTACTACCACCGGACGATTCTTCGCTTTTGGGAGTCTCAGAAGCAGATGCAGATGGAGTAGCGGATGACATGGTTGTGCTGGCAATTGAAGAAATTTCAGAGCTGGTGATGGAGGGTGCTACCGACGATGAGGTTGGAGAAGCGGATGTTGTTACTGGAGGTTTGGATGAAGACGATGGCTTGATGGAGGAGGATGAGGGCACCACAACTGAGCTGGAGGATGGTAAAGGAGCTGAACTAGAAGAAGCAGGCACCGAGGGTGTTCCTGACGGTGATGGCTCTGCTGTAGACGATGCTCCAGGAGCCGCAGTGGTCGATGTACATGTATTGAAGACTCCACAGAGAAACTGGGCTTGAATCTCTTGCACCAGCAGAAGGGCGACAAGTAAAATGATCAAATTGATTGACTTTGCTTGCATTTCTTTGGGTGCTGATTGAAATGAGAGAAGAAGAGAAAGATAAAGGAAGGAAGAGAAAGAGAGAAAAGAGATGTGGATAATGATACTAAGGAAAAGACTAGAAAATAGGTTACAAATGTAACATTGGAGTTAGCTGAAAGGAGAGGGGGGGATCAGGAAAAGGGGACTGGGGAGGTTCATTTAAGATGATGCACATTATTGGCCGTGTGTTTCTTTTGTTTCTGCCTTGTCATTTCACAAGAGAGATTAGTTTGGAAGTTTGCTTATTTATAACATTTCGTAGTACAAATCTACGGTTTAAAATATATGAACTATACCATGTGAACTTGCAACATGGTCCGTAGATAGTGTGTATACGGCGATGTTGTGGCAGAATAGAGACTCTGTATGTGGATCGCAACCAATGTGCTTGAGGCAAGGGGAGGACGCTCTGACTGTTTAAACAAACAAAGTTGACAAATGTTGATGTATACATAGCAAAGCAACGTATAGTGTGCATTTACACAAGCAGACTTCAAATTCAGTATAATCACACGTGCGATTTATTAGAATCCCTTTCTTACTTTAGCAGTAATATTGCTCTGTCGATACTCTAAATTCTTCAGCTCAAACTGGTCAATCATCACGGCAACCTGGCTATCCACCGACACCTCAATTGAACCGCCCAGGGCCTTCTTGATGGCTTCAAATCCCAGCTTCTTGGTCATGACGGGTATCTTTTCTGACTCGACCACAACGCCTTCGCACTCTTCCACATTGCATTTGGGCGGCGGCAGCACCATGGGCCCTTTCCACCCCTCTCCCTTGTCCTCAAAATCAGCCACCATTCTGCCGATTTCGTAAATCTCGTAGGTTGCAGATGCGTTGATCTTGTTGATGGCCATTTCTACGCCGGGAAATGGGTTTCGCATGCTCATGACGACGGTGGACGACAAGACGTTCACCTGGCAGTCAGCTAGCAAGGGCTCCTTGTCGAATGGAGGCGGTTGGACGTCAAATGACAGGCCTCGTAAAAAGGGCTCCAGGAATTTCGATCTAGTTGGATTAGGATGGTTTCCTGAAATAGTGAGAGTGACATTACTAGTCGCAGTTATGCCTATAAAGTTTAAAATTAGCTTTCTGGTGTAACTTGTGGCGAAAAAGCGCATATATACTTGCCGTTTGAAATGAATTGCCCTATGAAATCAATGACATGCCTGTTATCGCCAAAGAGCCAAGCGCTTACGGTTAGCTCGTTGAATGCACCCGGTGCTAGGGCAAGTTCTGGTATCGTCGTGTTACCAATGATGTGGCCGTTGAAGAGCAACAGCATGTTGAGTTGGCCCAAATTGATGTGGACGTCAGCCGGACTGTAGATGCGAATCACCGTGCTGGCATGCAGTGCATCTGGGTGGCCTTGCACAATGGTCATGTCGGTTACTTGCGGCGGCGGGTGCTGCATGCCTTGCAGTCCTTGGGTCTCAATCTCGCCGTTGAACTCGAGATCACGGATTTTCAAATGTCCAAAGTCGCTGTCTACTTTTGCGTCCGAGGTACCGTGAATATACACCTTGCCCTTTTTTTCATGAAACACTCGATTCAGAAACTCCTCGAAATCCTTCTGTCCCCCGGGCAGCACCTTGAATGGAGCGCGATACAGTCTTGATGTCACCTTCATGGTGCCCAATGGCAGGTCAATGCCGTTTCCTTCTTCCGTGCTGGCGGGACACGGGCGATTAGGTTTGACAAGCGCAAAGGCGTCCGTGGAATCCGCGTTGAGGTACAGATACACGGTGGGGTCGATTTCTGTCACATCCATATGAAATTGCATCTCTTGTGGCTTCTTGAGTAGTGCGATGGCGTCCCCTGAAATCAGCGGATTGCCTGTGCTTGAAAAGTCGATTTTAATGTGTGACAATTCGAGGGATTGTATTAGATCCGTTTCGGTGGCACCAGGAAACGGAACACTCAAAACGACAGATTCCAATGCCTTGCGTAGCCAGCGGGGCGTTGTGCTGACATGCTTCTTGTGCGGCTGGTCGTCAGGGCCAAAGGAGCTGCCGCGCACATGGACCCAGCTGGTGTTGCCGTGAAGATAGCCAGTCAAAAAGGATTCCATCAATGCCTGCGACTTTTCGTCGTCAGGAATTGGCAGCGTGCGACCTGTAACATTAAAGTAATTCATGCGGTGGCCCTGGAGATCGGCGTCTACGGCTTGGACAACCGCCATTTGTGCGTCCTTGTCGTCCGGTGATGCAGCAGGCAGAAAAATGCCAAAATCCATGTCGCCCAGGGACAGACTCAGCACGCTGGACGGATTGTAGATGCCTACCGTTGCAGCCACAGATACGCCGCCCAGAGGATGCGGGCCAGGAAACACCAGCGACTGCAGATCCGTCTTTTTCAGCCCATCCATGCCTTCCAATTCGACCGTCTTGTCCAGATCCACATTGGAGTTCCAGGGCAGCCAGCCCAGCGTTACGGACAGCGGGCCAGCAACACGCCACATGATGGTTTTGGCAACGACTGCATCCTTACAAAAGTCCATCAATGCATCTGTATCATCAATCACAAACTGGGTGATAAAGTCGAACGGGGTCGCTGCGGAGGCGCTGTTGAGGTCCAGTGCTGGCAGATCAATGGTGCCCATCGACATGGAGGACAGTGCTGACGACTGCTGCTGAGGCTGGTAGTGCACTTGCAATGCGCTCTGCTGGATGCCAATCGTGCCAAACAGGCTGTTGAACTTCTTCTGCAGACTGTAGAGATCTGGCTTCAGTTCGATTTTGCCGACAACGTGCATGGTGATGATATTGTCCTCTGTCACATTGAGGATGGATGCCCGTTGGAAGCTGAATCCGACCCCGTCTTTGACTGAGCGCTCTGCAAAGGTGGGAGCAAACCACAGCAGGCAAAACAGGATAATGACGCTGCAAGTTGTGATGCAGATGGCAATGTATGTACAGGTCTTTTGCGAGCGACGACGTATGGACGATGCTGGCGTTGTGATGTTGTGTTGAGAGGAAGCGGGAGATGCTGTGGCAGCGGGTATGATGGCACCATAGTCTGAAGAAGCGGATGATGCGAGCAGCGGTTTCTGCTGCTGCTGGTGGTGTGTGTTATCAGCATCAAGCGGCTCCTCATCATGGGTAGGCGAATACCTTTCCTTGCCCTTTCGGCTGTTCAAGAGTTGATTTGATGAAGAAGAGCCTTCGCCTAGAGAGTTATACGACATGTTGGCTATTCAAGACAAGGAGAAAAAAAGAAGAAACATGATCAAAAAGACGACAATCCCATTTTTACACACACACACATTGGGTGTGCCCTTCTGATCTCTTTGAAACCCAGTGTCAAATCCTCCCATCATGATGATCGATGTTTCTCCTCAAATACCATGATGAATGGCCTCTGCGGTATAGACGAAAGTCGCCACCTATGCTGGGCCCAATGTCGTTGATAAGTGCAACCTTGAGTATGTGCCATTCGAGCAAGAGCGAGTGCTCAGGATGGCATTTCCCGCTATTTACCAGCATGAATGCAAATGTACCAATGACATGGCACCGTGCTACGGCATTATGTAATGCTGCAACAGCCGTTATTTCATAATCTCGACCGTTGCGATGATGGACCTCAAATGCCCATATACAAAGACACTGCAAGCTTTGATCTATTGGTCAGTCTTGAAGTGCTCATCATCATTTATCAAAGACTGGACGACACACATCCTCGGTTATGTATTTATCTCTGGTTGCACTGTGCTGTCTCGTCATTTGACCAAATCACAAGTGGTGAAAAGATAGCATTTATTACAAGATCGAAACTTGGTCTATTTTTGAGAAATATAGGGGGAGCACGTTGTCACCTGCGAGCAGACTTGGCGCATTCTACTGTATTACGTGTTGACCATGGCACTTCAATCCACCCAGAAATCAGCTTGATTACATCTTGTAAAAAGAACTTTTTATTAGAATAAGTTATATATGTACAATTATTTACTTCTAGAGGGTGTATATAATGATTAATTGATTAAATGATTAGATGTGTTATGCTACAGAATTAGGCAGCTCTTCAAGAGGAGGGTAATTTGCTGAACTGCTGCTGTTATCGTGTGCGCTGTATCGCTTGGTTTTATCGTCCTCTGTTTGGCATTTGGTTTCCAAGCTGCTTCCAGGGCCTTGTTGATGCTGTTGTTGAGTTTGCGCATAGCTAGAGCGGCCATTGTGCAGGACGAGCTCTTGTTCGCGTACAATGTCGTTGTCGTAAGGGTAGTACTGATGCAAAAAGTGCATGGCTGATATACGAGGCAAGAAACAGGCAACGATTGTCAGGATGAGCATCATCCAGTAACAGCCCGTACCAAACAAGACATCATGACCAGCAAAGATAAAGGTGTTGAACTGAGCGTAAATGCAGACAAAGGCATAGTACACCAGGATGGATATCCAAATGATGA
The DNA here is from genome assembly GCA_010203745.1 of Mucor lusitanicus. Taxonomy (NCBI): domain Eukaryota; kingdom Fungi; phylum Mucoromycota; class Mucoromycetes; order Mucorales; family Mucoraceae; genus Mucor; species Mucor lusitanicus. The sequence continues at coordinate 396,985 of JAAECE010000009.1, read as the reverse complement.
ACTGCTGGATCCAGGTGAAGCTGTACAGCGATGTCATGACAAAAAAGTTGGCTACAATGACAGCGATGCTAGACACGATGGTGCCCAGCTCGTACATGCCATTCTGATCTCTGCCTTGAGGCTCAAGCGGGCCGCCGAGCAACAGCATGTAGGGAAAGAAGAAGCACACGGACGACTGGAAGATGGCATCGAGCACTGTCATGTAGAATCGCCATGGCTTAAACTTGTCGTTGCGAAGACCCATACGGTACATTTCCGGATACAGCTCAGAGACCTTGGCATTGACATCTTGGTCCCAGATGCCCAAGAAGATGATAGGCAATGAGGTAAAGATAAGATTGTAGAGAGCCACCAGAGCATACTCAAACATCATGGATCCATTAAATCTACAAGAAAAATGCGTTAATTGTTGAAACAGCAGTAGCAGCGACACACACATAGCAACTTACTGGCAAAAGATCTGATACCAAAACAAGACAAATGTCCATACAATATTTTTGAAAAAAAAGCCCATAATCATCTCTGCTGTACGCAAGTACGACCAACGACCGTGCACCAACAGCAGCTTCTCCAGAAAGCGGAATTGAGCAATTGCATAGTCAGAAGCCATGACAGCCTGTCTTCCTTCTACACCAGAGATACCGATGCCCACATTGGCTTCCTGGATCATGGAGACGTCATTAGCACCATCACCAATAGCCAGTGTCATGACCTTAAGGCCCTTTTTGACGAGATTGACAACTTGAGCCTTTTGCTTGGGACTGACACGACAGCAAATGACACTGGCACAACGCATACCGAGATCCAGTACCAAGTCCTTTGTTTTGGGCTCCAATGCATATTTGAGTGTTGTGCCGTCAATCACCAGAGCACACCTCTTTTCGCCTACCAGCGAGTCCGTATGCTTGATGGCTTTCTCCAGCTCCACCAGCGTATCGTCACGGTCGTCTGCCTTGACAATCACCAGCTCCATGTCCAGTGTGATCAGATTGCACGAGAAGCCAATGTTGATGGCAGTCTCCGTCTTGTCGCCCGTGAGCACCCATAGTTTGATGCCGGACTGAGCCAGCTTGGCAATCGTCTCGGGAACGCCATCTTGCAGACGGTCCTCAATGGCAGTACCGCCCATCAGCAGCATGTTGCTCTCAATCTCCTCAGACACTTGCTCGATTTTTTCGTCACGGTTGTAAATGGCGGCACTGGCCTCTTGAAATCGTCGGTTCCATGTCTTGTATTCCTTGGGCGAAATGAATCTGTAAGCCAAACACAGTGTTCGTAGACCTTCGTTGGCAAACTCCTCCAAATGCTCTGTGGTGCTGGCCTGCAAATCCACTTGCTGCTTTTCCAATTCATGCTGGTCACCGAAATCGCTGCAAAGACGTTCGTAAATCACAGAATCAGCGCCCTTGCAGAGCAGCACAATTCGATCGCTGTCGTGAGGTCTGATAATCACACTCATGCGCTTTCGGGTAGAGTTGAATTCGAGCACGTTGAGTAGCTCGTACTTTTTCTTCTCGCCCATGATTTCTGCTGTCAACGTGTTGGATTCTCTGCCGAGAAACACAAAGCCCAGGTCTCGCGCGGAAGCGACCAGAGCAGCCTCGTCCGGCGATTGTGCCTTGTAGTCGATAATGTGTCGGTTTTGCTTGTCGGGTCGCTCTGCAATGGCGGTATGGCACAGGGCCAGTGTGGTGAAAAAGTGAATCATGGCTGTCGAGTGTGCATTTTGCTGTCCTAGGTCTGCAAAGAACTTGGGGTCAATGAATGTTGGTTTGGGGCCCAGGTACTTGTTTTCAAAGAGGTCGTCTTGTTTCTGATACATTTGCCTGCGGGCCTCGTCCAGGTCAGAGAGGTTGGCGTCATCCAAGTCCTTTTCAGAGTAGATTGAGCCACGGCGGATCTCTGCGCCTATCGATGTTTCCGTCTTGCCAATGCCATACGAGACGCCATTGACTGTGCCCTTTCTTGCCTCCATGACATTCTGCGTCAGAGTGCCCGTCTTGTCGGAAAAGATGTACTCGATCTGGCCCAGGTCGTCAGAAATGTTCCATGTCTTGGGGATGCACGGGGTGTCTGTGGGCTCGTAATACATGTCAATGTCTGCATAGATAAAGTAAGCCTGGTATAGAGAGTATCAGTAAATATTGCTGTCACGAGTTGCTACCCAAGATACTCACTGCCAGCGTTTTCACAATCTCCACGGAAATGTACAAGGAAATAGGCACAATGTTCTGGTACAAGATCAGCGTCACCCAAAATGTAATAAAGCCAAGATACGAGCCGCTGGAGCCCTCGATGCCAAAATCAAAGAAACGAGCAGATCCAGGCGCACTAAAGAACGCACTTGCCAGAGCCGATGATATGATACACAGGATGGCCAAAAGAATAAAGTTGGCAATGACCTATACATGAAGCTGTCAGTTGCATGAACGGCGTCTCTCTAGAAATGCACTTACAAAGGGATTGGTTGCCTTGGCCATTTTGCTGCGCTTGGATGGTGTTTTACCGGAATTCAGCATGATCTTGGTATCGTCGCCCGTAAACACAATGATGCCGATTGCCCACCTGGTGTTTCTCAGCACACAGCCACGCAAGAGCAGATTGTTGTATGTCACGGCTTCTGTCTTTTGGTGCGACACGCACTCTTCCTCCTGATCTTCCACTGGCTGCTCAATGTTCCAACGCATGACACCGTTGTAAGAGTACAGGTTGGCGTGGGGCGGCTCGCTCTCAAAGTAGAAAAAGGCCCTCTCGCAGTCGTGCACTGATCTCAGCTCGCTGGTTGCTTTGAGCCCCTCTCGCACCTTCAGGTTGGTTTCGCCATCCAAGTTTTGCGTCTCGACATAGCACAAGTTGTCCTTTTCCGATGTTGATAAAATAGCAATGTCGGCCGGCACGTCTTCGTCGTTTCGAATCATGACATAGTCTCCCACTTGCAGATCCTGCCATTGCACCTCCTGCCACCACACTTTGCAGTTGTCGACGGGTGGATCGCCTGCTGGAAGATCGGAGCATTTCAGTGCGCCTGGATGCACAGACGACGATTTGCGGCGGATGCTGGGTGTGGGGGCTCTGTGCAGCACTGAATGCGGGATGGTGCCTGGTCGATAGAACTTTCTGCGTGCGGCAGACGCAAACATGCTGTTGAAGGCAGATCCAATTGTGTCGGATCGCTGTCTTACTTTGCCCAGAAAATTCTTCTGCTGCTGAGGAGCAGGAGAGGCAGAGGCAGAAGATGAGGGTGGAGCCAGGAAATCCTGTTGCTGCTGATCGTCGTTCAATGAGGCGCTTTCAGACGAGGCGTTTTCGTCTACTTCGTTCAAGGGCGATTTGTCGTCATCAAAGTTCAGCTCGACCTTGGAGACAGGCACGTCTTTGGCTGTGGAGAGTCGGTAGGCATGTGTGTACTTGTTGTCCACGCCCGCCAGCATGCAGAAGAATCCCAGAGCGACATGAAGCGCATGAAATCGGCTCTTGGTCTCCTCGGGTATGTTGACGTTTTTCCAATGGCTCAGCGTCAGTGTCTTTGCTCGGTTGACCTTCTGGTCCGACTGATTGCGCTTTGCGTCCTCGATGCCGTCCTTGATGGCGGTGATGATCAGAATGACGATGAGTGGAATCGCAGACACACCAGGCTCTGTTACACCAAATAAGGGAATACATTGTAAAATGACAAGGAATAAAAAGTACAGATTGGCGATATTTCGAAACTGCTCAAACAGGTTCTTTGGTATAAATGACAGCGGTGTGTATTTGGCTGTGCGGATGCGGTTGGGCACGTACGAGTGGTCAATCAGGTTGCCCTTGTCGTCGTATTCTGAGGCTGGCGGCGGCATGTTGACATAGATCTTTCGTCGCTTTTGCATGTAGGACGAGGTGGATTCCGTCCGTTTGATTTCGTTTTCAATCTTTTCATCCTGCAGCTGCTGCTTGGCCTTTTTTGAAAACAAGGCCTTGAATCGTAGTTGCTTGTTCATGCTGGAAAGGGGGGGCTTGTGGAAATTTTAGCCTCCAAAGATGTCTGTGGAAAATAAGAAAACAAGAGAAAGAAGAGCAAGAAAAAAAAAAATCGGATAATGAATAAACAACCTGCTTATAAAGGATGATGATAGACATGAGGCGGCAGCAGGGCGGATAAACTTGGTCCGGAAATACATTTTGAAGGGCCCAAAGAGACAGCCATGGTGCAGCAGTTGTTTCATCTGGGAAGCCTTCTAGAGACAGTTGCAAACAGCATCTCGATCAAATGGAAAGAGTGCTGCATGGGGGTATGCACTCGACGCTAAACAGCCAAATACATTCTCGGAAACAATCATCTTAAATGTTTAAGCGCACGAGCCATTTTGTCAGTAATGGACTCTCTTCAACACGGCCAATTTGTCATGTTCGGAACACAAAAACACACATTTGACATGTGGTGACCTTCTGTCAAAGATCTAGTATTATTATGCTATCATGAGCAATTCAGCACATTTTAGTAAGCATCTCGAGTCATTTGGGAGTCCTGTGCTTGTGCAGTTTGCATGTCTGGAAAATTGGCATCAAAAGGAAAAGCTGCTTTTTTTTTCTTCGGATGATCCATGAGAGTCGCTGATGAGAGAGGAGCTAGTAAGCGTTGTTCTAGGCTAATATTAGTAGTGGTAATAAATTTGTGCATGATGATAGTACACAAGGTGTGAGGGATTTGAGCGTTCTACTGTATAAAGACCAATGAATGATACAATATTGCATATAAAGTACAGCAAAAACAATGCGCCTAATGATGAGAGCTATCGTTTGCTATTATTATTTCAATCATGTACAGAAGCCTTCTTTTCTTGTTCTTATGTGTCGGCTCTAACGATAATCAGAGCTTTCTCGTTCGTTGTCAGTGTAGACAGCATACTGGCTCCTTGATTTTTGATGGTAATTTAGTAGTCGTACCTGTTGATGTTGTTCACAAGAAAAGATACAGCAGTGTATAGTTTGATGTAAATCGCGTAGAATACTACTAGGCAATCTTGTCTTTCTCATTTCCACCAATGTAAACCTCTCGCGCTTGATCAAATCACTAAATGTATATGATATGCTGAGCACAAGTAAAGAGTAGAAAACCTACAAAGAACCATTAGCTCTGTGTCTTCAAACCACCTCTTATTCAGTCAATCAAACTAGTTGCAGTTGGCATTTTAATGCAATTTTCAATGGCAGTGTGTAATACCGTATGAGCGGGAGGTAGTAGTGGCTTATGGGCTTGCTACTGATACATTTGACTTCATTTCAAAGCGCGGATACACCTGTGTTTGGGATCCTTCTTTCAGTTATTATATCAACAAAATGGTCATGCTTGATTCCAAAATCACCTTATTGCAAGAGATATCAGATGCAGCAAAGAAACTAGAGACCATTCTAGTCACTCAATTTGACAAGAAGCTCGATGTAGGATGATTGATATGCAAACTACAGCGCTAAACACGATGACTGAAAAAAAAGCATACGATAGGGAACTTTGGAAGCAGATAGCCAAACTTCCATCGATTACGACAAGATTGGCATCAATTTTGCCAAGCTCAAAGATCGCCAAGTAGGGTCTTCTACCGCAACTCTCGAAAGCAAGCAAGCTACTGCCGAGGCCAAAGAACACATGAATGGGAAACAAGTGGATCTTCACGATGTCATGTACGAGAAGCGTCATATTTTAGAGGAAATTGTGCAATGTAGAAAGTTTAGGTGAGAGCAGATACATGTAGATATGTATTCAGCTTGAACTGACGCAAAAAGGGGACCTACAGATCAGTGTATCAAGATGTCGAGCTTATACCATTAGACGAATTCAAGGCCAAAGCTGGGCCTGAGTATCTCGAGAATTCAGACAACCCACATCAACTATTCATCAATCGACTAAAGTACGAGCTTGTTGTGAGAGCTGCGTAAGTGACGAATGATGTAGACGCAATGCCTTTGTCGCTGATTGCAGACTTTTGTTGACTGTAGATTGAAGGAACAGCAAGAAGAGCTTCAATTGAAACGAACTCAACTTATCAAGGAGAACAGAAAGGCACAAAAGAAGGTGGATCAATACGACAAATTGCTGGATGATTTTGTGCAGGTAATAAGCATTTCGCTGACTAGCTCGCATTCAACAATACTAAGTCAACCTGTTGAAATAGTCTGCAGCACCTTTGGAGGAGGCATTGGAAGCAGAGCACAAGGCACGTAATGCCCTTCAAGATGAGATGGTTACAGATCAAGCACAAGAAACAAGCACAAGCACAAGCACAGCCGAAGTAATGGACACTTCTTTATAATGTAAATAAAAGTCTATTTGATATAATGACACGAAGAGAAGGGAAAATATGTATACAGCTGGATCGTTTTTATTCTTCCATGGCAGCTTCTTTGCGTGCAGCGATGGCTTGTTGGTTGAGAAGATATTTGAGAGTATATTGGTTTGAATCACATCTACACAAACAGAATGAGTACATTACGCATACGACACAGGCTTTACCACTTACAATGTAGCAATGTCGTCTCTGACACGATTCACGCCCTTATGCAGCGCTCTGAACACGGGCTGGAATTGTCCACGATGATCACGAAGGTATCTTCCGTGGGCTGTCATCACACTGGTGACCCACAGCAAGTGGAATTCAATGTGTGGGCTTGTTTCCATGTGCATACCAACAAAGGTTAGTAATTTAAAGAGGTACTTTTCAGGCATGCCACGGGCAACGAGATCAACCGAGTCTGGAGGGACGCCTTCAAATACAGTGTGTAGTAATGGTTTTTCGTTCAGTCTGAAGGCCATACAGAGCGACTTGAGATACTCCTTTTCGCCGAGGGCTTCAATCACAGTTTCGGGTGTAATGTCAATTTCCAGATCGAAGGGATCAAAGAGAATATCTTCATCCAACGAGTAAATCATGAGGCCATCTGTTGTTGCAGCAGCCCATGATCTGCCTGTGGGGGAAAAGCGCACTGCTTTGGATTTGACTTCGGGCCTTGTGTTTCTCACAGAGAGATCGCCAGATCGTGTGCCAGGTAGAGAGAGGTCGACGCGCTCTTCACGGTCAGAGCCCTCGTCTTCTAATTCTTCCAGACTGCCGAATTCTGTCATGTATTTCGAGTTGAGCATCTCTTGTGTGCCGTCTAGTGAGAGGTTCTTGGAGATGGTGAATTTCTTGATCAAAAAGGAGCTTGCCACATCGTAGATACAAATGTACTTGCTGGTGCCAGAACCGATCAAGCTTGTGCCGTCCGCTGTGTAGCAGATACTGTTGAAGCATTTACCGGAAGCAGCATTATCGGACGAAGTGCGGTCATCCTTCTTACGGCCACCCATGATATCCTTGCGGCCGTCAATGGTGCCCACAATGTTTGCTTCTTGAATGTCCCAGAATGTGATGTTGCCGTCCAAGGTAGCAGCAGCAATTTCCTTTCCGTCAGGCTTGAATGCCACAGCCAATACTTCTGTCTGGTGGACAAGAGGCTCAATGCTCTTGGTGCGGCCAAACACATCCCAGGTACGAGCAGAATGATCCCAACTGCCACTCACAAGCATCATACCTGTGGGGGAGAAGGCCAATGAACTGATAGGGCCTGTATGACCAGCCAGGATATCGAGCAACTTGCCAGTCTGCACACTCCAGACGTAGATTTCGAATGTATCCATGGTACCGGCACACACAATTTCGCCACTGGGATCCACAGCCAACGAAGTGAATTGCACAGGGTTGGGGCTGGTGAATGTTCTAAAGTTACGGTAACGCACCAAATCAAAGGCACGCACGGTACCGTCCAAACTAGCCGAGAACAGCACTTGGCCCTGCTTGGCAAACTCGACGGCATTGACACCACTGCTGTGCTCGCTGAATGTCACAAAGCAGAAGCCACTTGCCGTATTCCACACCTTGACTTTTCCATCATCGCCACCGGTTGCTAATGATTGTCCATCGCCCGAGTAGCTGACTGAATTGATATCGTAATAGTGGCCCTGTTGCTTCAAAACATAGGTCTCGGATTGCCATTCCCATACCAACAATTGGCCCAAAGCGGCTGAACCAAATGCAAGCCATTCACCCGTAGCGTTGATGGCGACGGTATCAATCTTCTTTTGTGAGATACTGAGTGTGTGGATGGTGGTGAAATTGGGCACTTCGTAGATGCCAAACAAACCGTTGGCGAAACCAGCGACAACGAGGTTGCTGGCAGCAAAGAATTGTGCTTCGGTGACCTTGATGCTGGTGCTGTTGAAGTAGTTCTTTTTCTGAATTCTCCACTTGACTTTATCCACACGAACAATCTCGTTTCCGTCTTCATCCACTTCGACCATCTCTGTATCAGAATCTTCGTGCATGGCAGCATATGTCGAGTTCTTCCACTGGAACAAGGATCCGTCTCTGCTGATAGAGTAAATCTAATAGAATCGTGCGTCAATAACGCCCATGCTGATATTCCTCTGTCCCAAGCTTACGTTCTTCATGTCTGCAGAAAACCAAGCATTGACAATGTAATCACGGTGGCCCGAGAGAGAAGCTGGCACAAAATCAATGGATCTGTCGACTGTGAAAATTCTGCATGTCATGTCCTTTGAGCTGGTGATGAAGAATCTGGAATCAGGACTCCAGTTAATGTTGGTTACGGCATCGTGATGGCCGAGTGCTGTGAAGTAGAGAACAAAAGGTGCGAATTCTCGAGTGTGGCCGGGTGCTTTCCAAATGTTGACAGTCTTGTCGCTGGTAATGGCAAAGTACTTGCCATCAGGACTGAATTGAATGGCTCTGGCTCTCGTCTTGAAGTTCATGTGGTGAAGGACAACTCGGCGAGGTAAGTTGATCAGCAATGCTCTGCCATCTAGCGTGTTGTTTAGTGCGTTAATTTCCACCTTCATCAAGCAGATCTGCTCGCAAGTTTACCTTTATCGACGGTAACTAATAATGTGCCGTTGGGTGAAAGTGCCATGCGGTCAATGTTTTTGCGCATTTCAAAAGGAAGTGTGCACGAGGTATTGCTGCGATGAAAGAGTGTTAGTATGCGCACGCACACATGCTGAATACAAGCTGGATCCTTACTTGACGAGATCAAACATGGACACACGATTGCCAACGGGACTCAATACTGAATTGCCATCGGGTGTGAACAAGACATTGGCGCCTGTATACACAGTGCCTAACAGATTGGAAAACTACATATGCAGCGATACATGTCAGTTTGTGCTGAACGTAGACATGGATCTGATCTATTCTCACCTTGTAAGATGATTTCATAACGAGAGTAGTTTGAATCAAAAAGGAAAGAAAAAGAAAAAAAAAGTAATACTGGCAAGAAAAAAAGGTTTTGCTTTAATTTGACAGGTGGTGGCTTGTGTGTACCGCTTTAAAAGCAGTATAATAAGGCGGCCCAATCACTCAGGAAGCTATCATGGATAAAATGGAATGCTCTTTTATTTCTGCAAAACTGGACTTTGATCAAGGGATATTACAGAGATCGATTCCCTCGGATTACTAGAGTGGTGCGTTTTGTTGGTATTCTGTGCAGTGGCTGTCGATGCGGACGATGACGATGCCTGTGCTGTCTGGGAGTAGTACTCGTTTTTCAATTCATTTGCTGCAGACATGTTTCTTGTGTGCGTTGTTGCAGATGCAGGTCCTGTCGTCGTCTCTTGGGTATGGCTCATTGTGTGTGGATTTAGATCAGATCTCTCTCGAAAATCGTTCCTAAACACGCATCATTAGTCTGCTGGTCTGAGCAACAATTGTGCCCTCTCATCCAACAATTTACATGATCTGTCCCAGCGTATCCAGCTTGTTCATCAGACTCTTCAATGCCATCTCCTTTTTATTGAAATAGACAAGATTTCGCTTGTATTCGTCTTCGATATCACCTGATGTTTGTATCACTGGCAGTCTTGTGGTTTAGAAATAACAGAGGTTACAGCAGTGAAATATACGAGATGCTCTATTTCTATACATACGACATTTCATCAATAGACTCCAGACTGATATGCTCAGTTGCCAGTTCAATTTGCTTTCGTCGAATCACATCTACTTCTTTAAAGATTCTGCTCGTATCACGGCCTAGAATAATGATGAGTTGAAGATGCAAACGGGCCCTTCTCGGCCTTCATTTACTATACCAAACACTCTCAAATCATCATTGGCATACATTTCGTCCATCTTTTCAAACTGCATGTTGAGATTCGACTGAATATCATCGGGGTGTGGCATTGGAGGTCTTTTTATAATTTAGCAACAAGAGAAACAAGAAGTAGATGCAACTTGTTTGTGCTCTTGATCAAATACAATTGAAATCCCTCAATCACAAGCGGTGTCTTTCTCCTGAGCTTCCCAAAAGCATGATCAGCAGTTATTCGTCAAGGTGCTTTAAAATGACTGTGGATCTGGCTTTTCTGCAATTCACCATAACTGTAGCAATTGACGTACAGACAAACAACGTACCTGTTTGGGCTTTCATGTCTCCAAATTATGCCAAACACAGCACATTTAAGCTGTGATTTCTCGTGTTAAAAGCCGCTTTGGGCCGTCAGAATAGCACCATGTAATTGCTCTGAGCTAACCTTCGAAATCAGAATTCATTCTCACTTGGCTACACTAATGCTGTTTGCATAACAATCAAGTATGACTTTCTAAGCGACAAAGTTTTCTGCCCTAAACCTTGAAATCATCGCTCCCAAATTTTCTTCCCCCTTTTCTCTTTTTCATCTCTATAACAATCGATTTTAACCAATCGATTTATGAAATTAGCACGTACCTATGTCGAATTTTGCGAGAAAGACGATGGTGTTGTTGGATGTCAGATTGGATGCCATGCCGTTGATGCATGGATGATTTTCAAGAATAAGCCAACTTTGAGCACGCATCTTGACAAGATCCATAATGAAAGCCATTAATTATGACTGTCTCGTAGTAATAGACTGATAAAGGGGATGTTGCGCAACACTGCGTTTAAAACCGTTTGTCTCCAGCATGCTTTGTTGTACAGTGGCACAGGTAAAACGCTGTTTAGGGCGGTTGACAAAACAGAGCAGCAAAGCGTGTTTTCAGGCCTTATCTGATTATTAGAGAGGTCATATAACTATGATTGCGTAGCTAGTACGCACTTTCCTGATAAATCAAAAATTGAAATCAGGAAACTTCTATCCTGTTGATATGAACCTAGTAATGCGTAATTGTACTTTCGGACATTATACTATTATGCTATGAACAGGCGTAGATTTATTCCAAAACTGATTTTTCTAGGGTAGTGAATGTACTTGATCATGTCTGATACTTATGGTTATACCGTGTGTAGTTACCGTAGGCTATTTGTACCATCAATTCTGAATGTTTAATGTTGCTTTTCTCATTTTAATCACATTTTTTGTTTCAATATACATGCTTTATTTCTCTGAGCTGTCTCCAAATTTGAGCCAATAAAATCGCTTAAAAAGCTAGTTTAAACGCCGCTGACCCTAGAAAATTTTTGCGAGGGTTTCCCTATGTTTTTTGGTTAGGCGAACTTTTAAACATTGCCAAATACAGTAATTTCGCAATTTTATCATCAAAATCCCCTAAAATGCCAGAATATGCCTTACTACACACCCCAGCTTACAGTGCAAACGCTTGAGACTCTCAATTAGCACCAAGTAAGTGATACAAATCAAGTGAGGGCAGCCTATCTACCCTCAGCCTCTGAATCAAATCTAGCTGTGCTTCAACGATAGGCTTATCCACACAACGAAAAAGGAGGGTCATGGCTCAAAGAACCATGAAAAAGTGGGAAAAGTAACAAAAGGGCATCACTAGAATGTGACGAAGAACATAAACATCGCAATACAGTTACATACAAAAAGGTAGTAGCAACAAGCAATGTGTATCATCAAACTGACGAGTACAAGAAAATAAAAGTAGTAGAAAAAAGCATCATCGTGGTTGCCTCATACGAAGCAAGAACACCAACACCACCACTAGTATTACTGAAGAAGTAATACTTGAAGAACAAAAAGAATGCAAGGTTACTCCAGAATAGAGCAGCACTGCCAGCAATACAATGCATCAAAAGATACACCATAGCACTATGATACAGCAACAGAAGAATAGTTGCGTGCAGCAGAAAAAAAGGGTGAAAGAATAAATCGCAATAGAGCAAACTAGAGAAGAATGCACAGTATTACGAGAAAGAAAGTAGTAAAAGGGTTGAATGAATGTAATCCATGGCAACCAAAGAAGGGGAATATACAAACCAAATACAAACCAAACAGAAACAACAATATATTGTAGCAAACTGGCCTAAAATAAACTGTGTAATTAGTATTACTGTATATTGTACCGCGAAAGGTGGCTCTTATCAGTTGATACCTACTGTAACAAACTCGAAAGGTGTCGTCTTGGGTACTGGTGGTTGAAAAGACATGCTTCTTTTGGCGAAAGTGGTATTGTATTCAATCAATAGTAATAAAAAGTATATGGTTTAATAGAAAATGTGCAGTGCAAAAACAGCGTGGAAAGGGAGCGTGAAAAATAAAAAAATAAAAAAAAAAAACGCGTTGCTGAGGGTGACTGCAGTCAATAGGCTGCCGCAGCACAGATCACGCAGAATTTGAATGACGTGTACAATGAACATTTTGCACTGTGGTGACTGTACCCAAATGATTTTTTTGCGATGTTTTTTTTAAATCAAAATCGACATAATTTGACATTTGTAAACATTTTTGTTAAAATTAGCTATATAAAGTGTGCTCAGCGTATACTACTTTCTAATAAACTTAAGGGGAGAATTTGAAGGCGCATTCAATGGTGTCAATTTTAAAGTACTTTTAGAATGAAAAAATAAAGAATTTTGAGAAAATATAAAAAGCAGTTTTTTCAAGAAAAGTCGAGATTTGGCATATACAACGTTCAAAATAGCAATTGCACAGGTTACCCTACATCTGTGCGGTCATTTTGATTTAATATATATCATAGTAAAAAGTGTCGTCTTCGCCTCCAAAATTGCGATCCTTTGATTTTCAACAAATACCATGAGGGGTACCTCATAAGAAAAACGTGAATTTTCATCGATCCAAAAAGAATCAAGATAAAGTTCCAGGATGTAAATGGTGATCGAAAACAATCATTTGGCACTATTCCGAGCATCTAGAACGGCTTAGAAGACAAGATATTGAAGATTGAATTTAGCTATTTTGGCTGAGGAGCTAAGTTTGCTTGGGCTGATAAATCGTATATCTTCTTTAAGCAGAATTGCGTTTTTTATGTACAGTATGATGATATTTTACCTGGTCATTTAAAGGGTAAATACTATCAAAAAAATGTTGGTAGATTAACTTGAGTACACATAGTATAATTAGTAATAAATACTTGTGTCATGGATATGGGAACAGATCAAACAGCCTTATGAACTTCCAAATCAGGGTACCGTCTCATCCTGCTGCCCTAATCATGCTTGCTAGACAGTACAGCATTGCTCACAACCCCTTCTCTCTATTTCTTCTCCTTTTGCTTTTTTTTCTCTCTCTCATCTTTCAACTCTCTTTAACACTCAATTTCAACCAGTTGGTTGATTAAATTAACTTACCTGAGCAAACCTGGCGTTATGTTAATTCTGATGCAACTCAACGCTTTTGGAAGCTTATTAAGGTCGCTGCACATTTAGAAAGTAACATAAGTTGATCTAGATCTTTCCTATGCCTTGATCTGTTAATTTTTTATTCGTAAGATGGATTTTCATTGCTTTAACATTGCCCTGGGATTATTAATGACTAGCAACAAGCCTCAAACAAATGCATCAAGGCGTGATTTATCTTCATCTGTAGGCTCTAAAAGTGGGGGAGGACAATATCCAGCGGGAGCACCTCGTTTTCTCAAAATGTACTTTACACTTTGAAGTAATCCAGCATTCAGCACCACTTGAATCTTGGGCACCAATGAATCCAACAATTCTTTGCCCTTCTCGGTTTGATCCGTATGCAAATACTCCACTGCTTGCTTCATCTCCTTTGGAAACACATTGCCTGCAACAGAAGTAATACCAGTATAGCCTTGCTCTGTGTAAGCTTCGGCATATTCTTCGTCGATGCCTGTAAAGAATGTGTGTTTTCCAGCCTTATCGCCTAACAATTGCTTGACCTTCTTGACATTGGCAGAGTCACCGACTTCCTTTAAGCCATACACATTGGCAGCAATACTTGCAATACTTGCATACGTCTCGGGCTCAATTTGGACACCGTTGCCATCAGGATTGTTGTATAAAAAGATGGGCAGCTTGGTAGATTTGGCAACATCAATGACATATTGCTTCAGCTCTCTTTGAGATGGCAAACGGTAAGGGGGAACACCCAACATGATGCCAGCAAATCCAGACCTTTCTGCAGCTTGAGCCAATGCGATGGCATCTTTGGTCTTGAAGGCAGCTACACCTGCATACAATGGGTAGTCCTTGGGAACAGTGTCACCGACAATTTGATACAGTTGCTTTCTTTCGGCTACAGTCATGCAGTGCTGTTCACCTGTACTTCCGCTGATTAACAAACCGGGTGCCTCCAACGTGTGCATGTAAAATTTGACAAGCTCAGGGATGGATTCAATGCATAGATCGCCTTCCTTGGTAAAAGGGGTAACCATGGCGATGGAGTACGAGATGAATTGTTGCTGCTGCTGTAACATTGTGCAAAAAGCGAATGCGAGATGAAGAGAAGAAAAAAAAAAGCTTGAAATATCACATCAGAATGATTGATTTTTATATGCGAGCATTGAGCGGGGTCTTGCGGATGTACCTTTCAAATGTGTTTCACTGCCCTAAACCACGCCGCCTTGTTTATTGCTTTAAACGGGTCATATCTGATAGCATATATGTAAGATTGCAGTATGATGTAGCTAGCTCCGTACTGAGATCCTGGCTATGTTTCTTCAAAAGTAGATCTCATCAATCTGGTATCAAGCATGGAGGACATGCAAGTCAAGAAAATGCACGATGACAAATCAAAAGATTTACACATGCCCTATAAAGAATGCTGATTAAACAATCAAACTCAATTCTAGTATAGAAGTGCTATCTTTGCTTTCAAGTTGGATCAGGTACTTTTTCTTTCCTTACTTGTTTGTCTATTGTTGGTGGAGATAGTTTTGTAACCAGGAAGCTGTCATTTAAATTACATCTATCATCTGAATCTATTGGAATCTTGGCTCATCATGGCAACACGACTCGAAGGAATACATATAGGTTGACGATAATGTGCCATTGAGCTATACAATAGACTGAATTGTCATTTGCTTTCTAGAGCCAAGGCTTTGAAAGAATTACTGCACTCTGTAGATTTGCTGATGCCTGTATAGCAAGATGATCTGTCAGTGGCATCCAATCTCAGCTAAATTTACACTTTACTCTCAAGAAAAACCCATGGCATGATGAAACCGACAGAAATCAACACTGCAAACCTTTAATTTGGCTGCAATCATGTTGATTCATTACTGCGGCGTGAGTACCATCATGCCAATATGTATCCTGTTGTGTACCTTGAAAGATTATTCATATGATCGGTAAAACAAATTTGCGATCTGTACTGTGATATGGTGCAGTATTAGATGACCTTCATCTAAATAATACCTTAATTCAAAGCAAGAAAAAGGGGCGAAATCTAGAAAATTTCTTTTTCTTCTCTTCTTCCTTTCTCTCTCTTTCACTCCCTCATTTCAGCAGCCAATGCGTCAAGAAAGGCTCAATTCTTTCTCCTCCAACGACCCCATTTTCAATCAACAGGAGGACGACATTGAAGAGCAAATCCATCAGCAGAATGAAAAGGCAGGAGACTCATCAACCTACAGCTTTGACAGTGTGTTTTTCAAGCGATTTGCCCGGCTTTTAGGCATACTCTTCAAGAGTAGTCGCTTTCATAAACCATGGTCCACCAAGAAAGAAGCTCGCAAGCACAGCTTATTCTGGCTGTACATTACCTTTATCACGCTGGGCGTTAGTTACGAAGTGCTTGTGTACTTTGTGGGCATGGTACCAAGTCAATTCTACTCTATTTTGACTAGTAGAGATACCATTGGATTCTCAAAGTACATTCTGCCATGTCTTTTGCTGGTTTTCAGTACTGCTACCGTAAGTTGCTGGCTGGATTCGATCTCGCACCCTGTTTTATTCACATCCTTTCTAGTGCAAAAGTTTACTGAATTTTATGGGCGGTCTCTTTGCATTGAAGGCAAGAAAGTTGCTGACGATTCACCTGCAAAACAAGTACATCAAGCCCAAATCCATGTATACCCTTGTGATGAATCATGAAAAAGTGGATAATCCGTAAATATCAACATTTACGTTGTGATCACATCTCTGTGTAACTTACCACAAAATCTTATTTTGTTTACAGAGATCAACGTATTACCCAAGATGTCGATAAGTTTGCAGAGACGTTGCGTCAAATCGTCACCAACCTCATCATTGCGCCTGTCATGGTGGTATACTACACGTACAAGTGCTGGATTGTCACTGGATTTGCTGGACCGTTGTTGATCTATGTCTACTTTTTGCTTGGCTCGTTCATCAGTCGCAAGTTTATTCAGCCCATTGTCAATGCCGTGTTCTTCAAAGAGTTGCAGGAAGGAAACTTTCGCTATCTTCATGTTAGACTGAGACAGTATGCCGAGTCCATTGCTTTCTGTGATGGCGAAGAGGAGGAGAATGGCAGAGCACAGCACAGTCTGGAGACACTCTTGACCTATCAACGGACGATTGTGAACAAAGAGCTTCCCCTGAAAAGTAAGTTGGAACCTGTCAATAATCACCTACTACCCCTGAAACACTCAACATTCTTGATTTAGTGGCAAATGAGAGCTTCTCCTACTTGGGGTCAATTCTCAGCTATTTAATTATTGCTATCCCTATCTTTGCTGGCGTATTCGACGGAAAGGATGCGTCTGAGCTTAGTGCTATTATCAGTGCAGTATGTAGAGTGGAGTATTATTCAGTGAGAAAGTCAATGCTAATACGAGATTACTGTTGTAGAACTCCTTTGTCGCCATGTATTTGATCTACTTGTTCTCAACCATCATTGAACAGTCCACCAAATTATCAGATCTGGCAGGTTTTACTGCTCGTGTGGGCGAATTGTTGGAAGCATTGGATCAAGTTGCTGTCGAGATTGAAAAGATGGAGACCGAGCATCCTGTTAGAAAGGAAGAACACAGCGATATTATTGAATTTGAGAATGTGTCCTTGTTTTCTCCTCGCTCAAAGCTCATTGTACACGACTTGAACCTCAAGATTTACCAAGGGGACCATGTCGCGTTTGTTGGCCCCAACGGGTCTGGAAAAACTTCGATTTTGCGTGCGCTGGCTTGCTTATGGCCCTGTAGTGAAGGCAGAGTGCATGTCCCCAAGGTCATTATGGGCAAAGACATTATTTTTCTTCCTCAAATGCCATATCTCATTGAGGGCTCGTTGAGAGATCAAATTGTATATCCAAACACCACTCCGGCAGCTAGAAGTAAGTACTATGTATCAGATAGATAATGTGATGATACTAATGAAAGCCTTCACAACAGTTACAGATCAAGAGATTGTCCAGTTACTACAAAAGGTGCGACTCAGTCACCTGTCAGGCTTGGTCAAGTCATATGATACTGTGTATGGTCAGGAGTGGTCCAAGATGTTATCTCCTGGTGAGCAACAACGATTAGTCTTTGCTCGTGTCTTTTACTGGAAGCCACGTTTTGCAGGTATGTTTGTTTAGGCGGATGATTGTAAGATTATAACTCAATGCTCGGTAATATAATAGTTCTTGACGAGGCAACCAGCGCAATGGATAAAGACACGGAAGACTACTTGTATGAAGCATTGATTCATATGGGCACCAGTGTTATTAGTGTGAGCCATCATCCAAATGTGATTGATTATCACAACACTATTGTTCGTCTGGACGGACAAGGCGGATACACCATTGAAACCAAGGAATCAAGCTCATCGCTGGTTGCTGTGTAGGAGGGTTGTATATATGAGCAGGAACTCTGTTTAATTATTTTTTTAAGGGAAAATCTATTCAAGCCAAATAAATAACTTGTGAAAGATGCCCATCGTAATCTGACTGAATTGATAAAATCCAAGGATGCGACATTCTAATGAAACATCAGCTCTGGAAGTTGCTTTGTGAATAACGCAACAATGCTGTTTTGAATCCAAAGACAGCAATAAACGTTTTGAGATTGAATTGGCCAGAATATCCATACTCAATCTAATTCCACATTTCCAGTTTCTTTTTGCTTTTGTATTCATTACTAGATTTCGAAGCAAGGTAATTATGTAGACGTCGACTCAATGTTCATCTTGGATGGCTAATCAGCAAAATACATGACTCAGCAATGATTACAGATACCCAACTCACACTGATTGCCAACTCTCTTGGTGTCATTACCATGGTCTTGATTGTCGCGTACCACTACATTTCAGTCAACGGCAAAAGCAAATCTTCATAAACACACCTCTCTAAAGCAACAACTACAACAACAGTCCATTCAGTCTTGTTGATATCAACATGTATTACTAATAGTACAAATAAAACAAAAGAAAAATCTACATATGTAACTCTCGTTTCAACTCCAAAAACCAACCCACAGCTTCAGTTCTTCTCATATCAGAAATGCCAGACCCGCTAACAGTTTCAAACAGAATCTTCATGGTGGCCTTTTGCATGACACGAGTTTCTTGAGCCAAAATCAGGCTTCTGATTTCATCCAGGATAGATGGGAAGAAGGGACCCAGTGAGAGAGGTTTGAGTAGATCAATCAATGCCGTGGTATATTCGTTGCGAAGTGGAATGTCCTTTTCCTCGTTGAGAGAATGAATCTTGAGTATCAATTGATTGACGGTGAGCCAGGCCAATGCGTCGTCCAGGCCACACAGTGCTTGTATCAAGGTATTGAAGCCAAAGCGGAATTGGTCCAGATTCATTGGCTCGGGAAAGTTCTGTCAGGGTTACATGTTGGTTGAGTGTGCGCACTGTGATGAGTATGGCAAAAGGACACTTACGTCGATCAATATCTTGGCATAGACGCCTGCTAGTTCTCGAGAAACAGGCTTTTCGGCTATAAAGGCAGTGATGACGGCCGTATGCGCGCTTTCATACAAGTCCTTGTTTTCAATTCGCTTCCATTTGAGAACGGGGTAAATGACAGACAAGATGTCGTTCTCCAGCACTTGATCATCCACATTAGCCATCACTTGCTCGATCAAGTCAGTAAAGAAGGTAAGGCGGGATTGCTTGACCATGGACAACAACTCTACGGTGGGCTTGCCATCATGCACAAACTTGGAGGGTGCTTTGAAATGGTGTGAGTGTCATGCTCGTCTCTAGGCAACACAGATTGCGTATCCTTACCGTATTCCTTGAAAGCCAGTGACAAGAGTCTGTTCAACTCGCACTGATTGTCGTCATGCAGCAAGTAGGCAACAGCATTTGTCAAGGTATCTTGGTAGGCTTGACGGCCCGCACCTTCTCCCAAATGCTCTGTAATAAAGTTGAAGTTGGCGTACACGGAGATGATGTCTTGAGCAGCATGAGGCACCTGGATGAGACCCTTTCCATCGGGTATATCCACAGCCACAGCCTTTAAAATGACAGTGAATGCAAAGGTCATGCTTTTAAAGACGGTCCATACAGCGTTCTCCAGTTCCTTGAAGTTTTTGGTTTCCTCTGGTGTCATTGATTTGTCTGCTGTGTCCATAATGTATTGATCCCAATCGAAAAAGACATTGTACGAGAAGCCAACCAAGCGATCCAAGACGGCTTGCACTACATCAGCAGATTGCTCGTTGAGTAGAAGGATTTCAATGATCTTGGCCATGGCTCTGGAAATGCGGCCAATGTCTTTGAAAAGGGGCTGGTTGATCAACTGAGTGATTTCTCTTGTGATTTCAGGCTTGTTTTGTAGTCTGTGGATCACATCGCTGTTGCCAAAGGTGTAAGGGCTGGTCAATAAGCTTGCGCTGAGTAACTTGAGCAGCGTAGAGAGGTGCTTCATGTCGAGTGCCAATTCCGAGGGGATTTGAATGATGCATCTGCCAGCAAAAAAAGCAATGATGTCTGGGGAAATCAGATGAGTCGAGTGGGTTTGCTAGATGGCATGTGTGTCTTATTACCTTGGTTGATGGCAACATCATGGACATGCTCTGGCGAGGTGACCTTGTCCACAGCCATATCCAACTGGGCGATAAACGTCTGTTCAGCATCCCGTCTCAAGCCAAGCACCTTTTTCGTCTTTTTTCCTTGGTTGAACTGCAGCATGCGTCTATGCACTCGGGTCAGAACACTGACAAACAACACACCCAACCAACTACTTACACTACACCCGCCAACACGGCTAGACATGTGAAATTCATGGCTAGTGTCTCTGGCTGATCCTTGACAACATCATTGGCCATAGTAACAAGCGTCGCTAAATCCGCTTCAGCTCTGCTCTGAGGCTTCTCTTGCGATCTGACATCCACGACATGCTCAATTGCTGTCATGATAGCACGAGGGCCATCGGCTCTCTTTGCGCAATACTGGATATGAGCGTCTAGTAGCTTTTGGCATGACTCCACTTCGAAATCGTTGAGGGCGTTTGTCTGAGCCAGTGCGTGGGCTACGCCTGCATCCAATGCTTCCGACAAGGCGTGTGTTCTCTGCTCATCGTGGTTCAAGGTGTACAAGACCAGTACCTTTGTCATGCCTTCCAACAGGGTGATATCCTGGCTCTTTCCCATCAATGACACCCAACCAATCCATGCATCCTTCTGAATCGACAAATAGCGGTTGTCTGTTGACAAGAGCAGCTCCAGCAAGGTGTCCATGACAAGCTTCAATCGGGCATCATCCATTGCGCTCAAGCGACGGAGCCAACTGGAGAACAAGGCAATGATGGAGGCAAGGCCTTCCAATTGCCCTTCCGTCATGAGTCGGCTCTTGAGTGCAATCAATGTGTCCAAGAACTGAGGCGTGAACCATGAAGTGGGCAGATCGTTGCTGTACTGTGCCAGTTGCTTCAAGCTGCTGGCCAACTATTTAAGAGTTATTTCGGCTGAGTCATGGCAATTTGGGCAGCAAGCGTGCGTTCTATATACCTGGACTGGCGTCAGAGTCGAATGCTGTAGAATGTTGTAGTAGGCATCTGACAAGATCTTGGCCAATTCCTTGAGATCAGGCTTGGTGTTGCTGCTGCTGCTGCTGCTGGCTTCTTGCTCTGGCATGATGTGATCTGAAAAGGAAAAGAAAGAGTATGAGAAAAAAAAAAAGACTCGAGTGTGGAGTTTTGTATTGAAAACGCAGTGTTGTCATTGGTCCTCCACGAGCAACTTGACATGGCATCAATGGTAGTAGTATAATCTGATGCAAATAGCATGGAAGACTGATATATACAGCCAAGCAGTATTGGCACTAGAATGTTATTATTTCGCAGTGATTGACAGACTGCTATCTGCAGTGTGCATCTGTCTAGTATTCACCTCTGATTGATGGATATAGCATTTCAAAACTCGTACCTGATTCTCAGAATATAGTACATCAATCATTGGTATTTGAACTCTTGACGATGCAGTGTAGATTCAAGCTATATCTACATTTTACCGAAATAACCAGCATCAACCGCCAGCGTACAACCCAAATACTCGGAGTCGTGGCACGGATTTGTCACAGTGGACACACACACCTCTGGCTATACATTTCATGCGTTTTGTGTCTTGGATCTTCGGTAAAACAAAAGTTGCACCTGTCATTCAAAAGCAGGATGTTACAAAAAAGGGTCGATGAAAACGATGTCTCCTCGCCTGGCCTACGCAGCAAAAAAAACAGAGGTAGTTAGCGAGGGTATATATTGTCTATATCTATGCGCTATAGTACACAAAAATGCCTTGCACGAGCTCAAGGCGCTATACCATCTTGATACATTATGAAGCAAGTGTAGGGGTTTCAAAGACATTGGATATAAATATCATGCCCAGCGGGCTAGGTGATTTCCCACTCCCTTTCTCCTCTCTCTCTCTCTCTCTCTCTTCCTAACTCCCTTTTCTCGTTTATTCACTGAAGGTCTAGCTTGGTACATGCAACTTCCAGTCGATAATCCACAGTCAACGCTATTGACTCTACATGATGCCATCACTGACTCTCCAGTTTACCGGTCCACCACCCTTCATTTCGATGACCAATTGGATTTGCTGGAAAAGTGGCTAGAGTCATTGTCAAAATACATGAAACTCTATGTGAATCAGCTAAACAGTAAGTTGGGAACAGCATGGTCAGAGAAGAGCGATATTAATCTTGTATGGCCCCACAGAATTCAACCTGGAAACCAACACACTGTGTAAAAAAGTTATTCCGGTCGGCATCGATGATTCCATGATAGGTAAAGGCTCTTTGGTGATCGAGGTGTATACGCTCTTGTCACCCATACTCACAGCTTCAATCTAGACCCCAACTTCACTGGCGCTGTCATCAAGAGCTTTTCAGATGCTTTGCAGACGGGTTTAGCTTTCAAGACCAAATTGGTATAGTATAAATATTTGCATGGCGCATAATGGATGGAGGGAAGGAGAGAAATGAGGCTAAGCTGCTTTGTATTCCTAGGTATCCGACCTCGAGGACAGCTTTATTCAGCCCCTCCAGCTGTTTGTCAAGACACACTTGAAGGATTTCAAAGACTTTAGAAAGCAGCATGAAAAGACACTGGAGCGATACGATGCACAGCTGTACAAGTACACGGCACAAAGCAAGACCAAAGAAGCCTCGGCCGTAAGGGAGGAGGCATTCAGGTTGTACGAAGCAAGAAAGTCTTATGTGCGTATGTCTGGGCAGCATGTTGTGCGTATTTTGCATTTCCGATCTCTGCTGGAGCACTTTTTGGTGGAGCGGTTTGCGTTGGCGTCGTCGTTTCATCTCAAAGATTTCGAAGGAGGTTCTGATTCCTGGTCCAAGTTGCAATCCAAGCTGATTTCCTGGAAGCAGTGGCTGCTGGACGACAGAGATACGTGCAACTATCAGCTGGATCAACTGCAGTCGTCTCGCATCACGCTGGAAACCAAGTTCCTCAACGTCGTGCGTCCTGCGCGAGACCTGGAAAAGTACAACATCAATGCCAATCAGCAAGCCAACAGCAGACACTCGCTGGACTACTCGTCTGTCATCAACAGCGCCAACCAGCCGAGCCATAAGTGGGGCTATTTGTTTGCAAGAGGCGCACGCAACTACTGGAACAGAAAGTGGTTCTTTTTGTATGACGGGTGCTTTGGCTCGTGCAATGTCAATGCGTCCAGCCGACTCAAGGGCACCATTACCATGGGAGAGCGTGTGTCGGTGCTTCTGTGTGATATCAAGCCTCTGAATGATGTGGATCGACGCTACTGCTTTGAGGTCATGTGTGCTCACCAGTAAGTGTATAGCGTGTGCTTCTATATATAGGATATGCCTCACACTGATACGTTGATAGACCGCCCTTTGTTCTACAGGCCGAGACGGAAGAGGACATGCGTGAGTGGATGGCAGCATTCGAGAAATCAAAGCGACTTATGCTGCAGACGGAGCAACTGGTGGACTACAAGAGCGGAACTTCTACTGCCATCAATGCAGCATCGGCCACCGACACAGATACCTCCATCAACAACTCGCCTCCCCGGGCCAACGCCGCTGCCTTGATTGCCAAAGCAAAGCCCACCACCATGCTAGACGAATTGCCTGCTGTTTCGACCAACAGCCCCTTGATCGACACTGGACTGGAAGGCGCCTCAGAACAGCAACCACAGGCATTGCAGAAGCCCTCCATCGTCATGCTGTCTACTTCTCCGGAAAACGACCAGCAATCACTGACTCAGTCGACCTCGCTTACGCCCTTGTTGGTATGGGAAGCTTCACGTGCCTCCCTGACTTTGCCCACATCAGCCCCTTCATCTCCTGCGACACAATCCTTTTCTGCAGCCGCCTTGTCCTTGGACGCAGCATTGAACGACTCGGACGAGGCAAATCAGACTACGAATGGCGCCAACGGACATGGCGCAGCGAGTGGCACTGCTGCAACGGGTACAAGCTCATCATGGGGCATTCCATGGGCCCTGGTGCCTAGCATGTTCCAAGGCGGCAGCACAGATGATATTACCAGTGAATTACCGCCCACGCCAGGTTCGCCAAATGTACCCGCAGTAACAGACGCAGAGGGACATCAGATCATTTGGCCCACACGGGTGGACGACTCCAATGTGCCCAAGGTAGAGCTATCGGGCTACCCATCTGATTTGGATGCTCGCAACAGAGAATTGAGACATTTGTTTGGGGGCGTCAGTCCATCTGAGGTTGTGTTGACCAGTAAGTACACTGTTGCTATATGGGTCTCTGTTGAATGTAGTAGATATTAAACATGCTTCTGTAGCCTTTATCGGTTTGCTGAAAAAGAAGCCTTTGCACGACCCCAACGAGCCCAAGGATCTGGAAACACCCGCCTCGCCGACAGTGGCCAACAATCCCGTCGACACATTGGAGCAAGAGTTCAACAGCCAGCTTCCTGCAGCCATCAAAGAGCCTGCGTCTTCGTACGGCTACTCTTACACTGGCCGTGGTTTCATCACGCAAGAGACGTTTTGGTTCTACAGTTGTGTGCTGATGAACTGTGTGAATACAGTGGCTATTCGACTATGCGACATCAAGACCATTCGTTTGATTCGTGACCCGTCTGTTGCTAATATTGGCACCAGCTCCAATTTAGCACTGGCGATTGATTTAGCCAGTAGTTCAGGCACAAACGATGCTCAGAGCCCCCTGATATTTACCACGTTGATGGATGATATTGAAGTCATTGCAGAAAAGCTCAAGTTTGCAGTGTCGAATGCCAAGAGCGCAGAGGTAAGGACAGCGTTGCCAACTATAATTTTGCATCACTGACCCAAATCCACACAGCCTGAACCCCTCCAAACAACCTACGATGTCATTCACAGTCTGTCAGCAGTGGTCAACAAGAGCAAAAGCACAAACCAAGTCAGGACCATCATCAAATCAGCCACTGACCCTATTCGCTCTACATCGGATATCACCAGCAACAACTCGTCCACCGTATCCCTCAACTCGCTCTCCTCTGCCAGCAGCACTCTTTTGGATCCCAATGTCTCGCCTCTACCGAGCCGATCCAGCGACCCGAAAAAGAAGACGCCCAAGACGCCCCGCAAGTACTCGGCTCCTGTTCAGCCTAAATCGGGCGCGTTGGCAGCAGCCATGATGGCCGCCACGGTCGCTGGTGGAAGCGGTTTCCTGGATGCTCGAAAGGGAATCCAAGACGAATCGCGCGGTCTACTGAGAAGCAAGCGATCCAAAGCTGCCTTGCAGTCAGAAGAAGGCGATGTTCCTCCTGTGCCTGTGCCCAGTGCCAGCCTGTCTTCCTCTGCTTCCTCCATGGTCAATGTTCCCTCCAAGCTAGCAGACAGCACCACCCTGAAGGATGTTGCTGCAACAGAGATACCCGAGGTTCCCAAAGTCAAAGATCGTAAGTATATATATATGTATTGCGTTATCAGAATACAAGTCTCACATGGATTCAATAGCTCATGCTGTGCCAGACGATTTCACGCACCCATCGGCACCTGTGAGTTGTGGATGTGAGAACCATCTGGACAAGTTGGAGGCAGAAATTGAAGTGCCCATATCGGCAAAGCATTTGTATTACATGATGTTTGCAGAGGAGAACCCTCATGCTATCGATATCTGGGAGAAGAAGACTGTAGAAAACAAGAGCAGAGGTAAGCGTGTGCCATCATCATAGTTCAGATAAACACACGACTCACGCCCTAGAAAAAAAAAAAAAAAAAACAGATCTTACCATGACACCATGGCAAACTGTGGACGATAAAAAGGAACGCACACTCAAGTACATTATACCTGTCAATAATGCCATGGTCAAGCTAAAGGAAGCCGAGGTTGTGGAAAAGCAAGTGCTTGAAAAGAAGGACGATTATCTGTGAGTGATGGCAATGCTGTCTTTTTGAGAATACTTGCTGACATGTCTATCTATTTCAGACGCTACGTTGTCTTGACATCCACAAAGACTGCTCAACTGCCGTATGCCGATGCCTTTGTGCCCTATGTCAAATACTGTATCACCTGGGTGACCCACGACCGTTGTAAACTCGCTTGCCACACGGGCGTCAAGTTCCTCAAGAACATCCTGGTCAAGGGCATGGTCAGTAAAGCTGCCTCCAAGGGCATGGCTGAGAACCTAAGCGTGTTTATGCCTATTGTCAAGCAAGAAGCCAGCAAACACACACATAGAAAGAGAAGCGGCAGTAAGGAAAAGGCAGACCAAGTGTCTCTGAAGCGCATGGGCACCATCAAGCGACCCACCGCCAAGGATGCATCCGAGCTGACAGAAAAGACCAGCAAAACAGACGCATCTGCTGGTGGATGGTATGGCGAGCTGGAGAAACTGGTGACCATGGTCCAAGACTTTGCAGAGGTGGTGCCATGGATGGTCAAGGTGGGCATTGCTGCGGTCATCGTGCTCTGGTTTATGGTTAGTTGGCTTCGTGCTGGTTCACGACAGCAATCAGTGGCGCCCCCCACATCGTCCTCTGAGCAAGGCACACACGTGGTTTCGCGCGCTGTGTATCTGCGCGATATCAATGAAGGCTTGCTCCATGTCGACTATGAGCCTGCTTACGGACATTCACAAAGGTAATGTGGGGTAGATTTACCAAGGGAGAACAGTGAGTTAGCTAACTCGTAACGTACACACATAGCTTCCAATCTTTCCTTGCATCCAAGTCGGGCAACCGTACGCTTGGAGCACATCCTCACCGCTGGTACAGCTCTCATCACCATCAGTTTGCTATTGAGCTTTTGTTCAGCAGAGAGCGCCTGGCCATGCTTCGTCATGATACACTGGTGTTGTTCCAACTCGTCAATGAAGTGGATGCTCAGCTATTGGAGAACGAATATACAAATTGGTTGATGGACACAAGGCTCCAATGCCGTGCGCCGGATGCTGATTACGACGGACTCCATTGCGATGATGTGAAGCGTCAATTGAGATCCTTTCCCATAGGATCCCATCAGAGAAAGTCCAAGTAAATGAATAAAGTACTATATAGCCTGGACATTTGCCGTTTGATCCGACGGATCTGATTGACAGATCCAGGTTGGATTGTGACCTTGAGGATGTGACCTTTTTGCGTGACATTTCTCTTTCTCTTTCAAATGAGTGAATTTTTCTAGCATTTTGCCTCTTTTTTTTCTTCATTCAACACATCCATGGCAGCCGTACCCAGTAGAACACTTAGCAGAGTAGCTGCATCACAAAAGAAGGCAGCTGAAAAGAAGCAGCAGACAATTGCACCTGAAGGATCCAGCTTCACTGACATTGGCGTCGAAGCATGGCTCAGCGACACATTGAAATCCATGTCCATCAAGGAACCCACCGAGATTCAAAGAGCCTGCATACCTCCCATCTTGGCCGGCAAGGATGTCATTGGTGGTGCCAAGACAGGTTCCGGTAAGACAGCTGCTTTTGCTCTGCCCATCTTGCAAAAGCTGTCCGAAGATCCTTACGGTGTGTTTGCCTTGGTACTGACACCTACCAGAGAGCTTGCATTTCAAATTGCTGAGCAATTCCGAGTGCTCGGTAAAGGAATGGGTGTCAAGGAGTGTGTCGTAGTAGGAGGCATGGGTAAGTGGGACTAGCGTTGATCCAGTGTAGGCATAAAGTGTGTTCTAATTCAATTTCTTGCTGTAATGACAGATATGATGACACAAGCATTGGAGCTTGCAAAGCGACCTCATGTTATTATTGCAACACCCGGCCGTCTTCGTGATCACATTAGAAGCAGTTCAGGTGCTGTCGATTTGAGACGCTGCAAATTCTTGGTGATGGATGAAGCCGATCGTATGTTTACACCAACATTTGTGCCTGAATTGGAAGTGATTTTGCCCTTATTACCCAAGCAGAGACAGACATTGCTCTTCACAGCCACCATGACCGAATCCATTTTGGCATTGCGCGACGCAGAAGAAGACCCCAAGAAGCAGCCCTTTGTGCACATGTGCGATATGTCAACATCTACTGTCAACACCTTGGATCAGTACTACGTCTTTGTGCCATCTCAAGTCAGAATGGTCTATTTGGCCCATTTGTTGCGCACAGACGATCTAAAGGAAAAGTCGATTATTATCTTTTGTGGACGATGCTCAACAGCTGAATTGATGACCGTCATGTTGAAGGAACTGGGCATTCGTTGTACAGCACTTCACTCGGAAATGACACAGCAACAGCGTCTGGATTCGCTCGGTAAATTCAGAGCAGAAGTGATCAAGATTCTGATTTCCACAGACGTTGGCTCTCGTGGTTTGGATATTCCCTCTGTGGAGTGTGTCTTGAATTACGACATTCCTCGTGATCCTACAGACTATATTCATCGTGTGGGTCGTACTGCTCGTGCTGGTAGAGATGGTAAAGCTATTTCAATCGTAGCTGAGAAGGATATTCAACTGATTCAAAATATCGAGGAGCGCATCAGTAAGTTGAACATGATTTTATTCAGTTTGGCAGCATGATCCTGACGAGTATTTTCTAGACAAAAAGATGGAAAAGTACGATGTGAATGAAAATGAGATTTTGGAAGAGTTGTCCGAAGTGACAGCAGCCAAGCGTGAAGCTAGTATGGTACGTTGAGAGGGCCCATTTTTATTAGACATGGTTACATGGATCACTGATTTCATTCAAATAGCAATTGCACGATAAACAGTTTGGAGCAAAGACACACATCAGAAAGAAGAAGAAGATGGCAAAGCAGGAGGATTAAGAGGAGGAGCGATAGCACATCACATGGAGCATTTAGAAATACAATAGACATTTTACCCTTTTCTTTCAAAAAAATCATACTTGTAAATAAAATTGAAATTAATACGACAAATACGCAGCTCTTTTTCGTTCACTGGCTGATACCGCCAAGGTAGCCGCAAACAACCCGACTGCAATTCCAAGAGAAGCCACTACCATTTGTGTAGCAAAGGAGATGCCTTGATCGTCTTGGCGGATCAGGAAATAAGCGCCCTGGATGCCAATACTTCCTGGTACTAGCGACGCAATGCCACAGGACAGAGGCACCAGTGCAAGATCACCTGTCAATTTAAAGTAAAAGTTTCCAAATAAACCAACCGAGAATGCGCTAATGGTGCCCACAATCTGAAAATTGGTGATGTATTTACTTGCTAGCACAGATACGCCAAATCCAATAGCAGAACTGCACACCATGGAGGGCCATTGGCGCATGGTCGCTCCTAGATTGATGGACATGCTGATGGCCAGCAAAGGAAACAAGCAGATATGTAGCCAGGACGGTGCATGGCCCTTGCATACATCAAACACAGACGGCGATGAGTGTGCATCCACTGCTTCGTACAAGCTGGTGCCAATCTCTAGTCCATAGCCTATAAACAGTGCATAAATCATGGCATAGACAAATCGCACAGTGCCAGTAATGACATGGCGTGCAGATAGTTCCATCTATACATGCGTGTCAGATTATTACTAGTACACAGTATCAATATTTAATCAAACACATACGATAGACATGGTCAATGTGTATCCTGGTATCAAAATAGAAGTAGCTGACAATACAACGCCCGTAAAGCATATCCATTGATCCAATGCCTTTGCTATAAACGCAATCAAGACGGTTGTCGATATCTCGAGTATATTAGAGTACGCTGTGAATCGTTCAGATAGCAGTATTAATAAACCAACGAGCAGCCCAAGAGCACCGCTGAGTGCCGTATCTATGAGTGTTCCATTAAACATGATGAGCGCCGCAAATAAACTGCTGAGCGTATGTGATAGTAGCGTTATCCAGGCATTCCATGTCGGTTTCGCTTGGAAGATTTCTTGCAAAGACTGGATGCTCTGTGGTACAGACATATGATGCTCCTCCTCTTGTTTTAAGCACATGCATTGAATGATGTGATTGACTTTGGTCAGTTTTCCCATATCAAAGCCTTGGGGACATCGAACGAGGATGGTTTGAGAATGGCAGTAGCACTGTTGCCATGGAAACGCTGGTTTTGCATCATCGATAGGCGTGTTGTAAAATGTCATCATCATGATGCCAGGTATAAAGATGAAGGTGGCATGCAACGATAGTGCTTTGGAAACATGCTCGAGTGCCTCTTCCTAGTGCAAATAACAATACGGTAAGTAAATCAAGGATACGAGCAGCGCCTATACACACACACATACTATGCGATGACATGGGGCTCCATACAACATTAATGATTTACATAATGAAATCAGCGCCTTTTTCTCTACTTCATCCATGTGATGGTCGTGATCCGCATCCCCGATTGTCTTTTCCTCGTCATGTTCATCATTCCAATCACACTGTTTGTCTTGCTGGGAAACAACGGATGCAGTTGCAGTAGTAGATGTCATGGAGGATAGCTCAGGGCTGCTCCAACGGGGTACTAGATGTTGCCATTTTTTCCAGTGTTGCATTGTGTCCTCATGATGATGGATTGGGGTATTGCCGAGGGGTAATTCCAATGAGTGTGGTCTTTCTTTTGATAGCATTTAGAGTAGAAAAAAAAAGGCAGAAAATCGAAACAATCTCCTGGAGCATGCTTCATATATGATCTGTATAATACTTAATATCTTTGCTAGTCATTGTTTCAACAAAATGTTAATGTATAGAAGTTTTTGAAATGGAATTTCTTTTATCCTCACTACTAGTGTCTTCATTGTATACATGTAAATGCTCTTGAAAGGACACACAACTGCGTCTGCTTGTATTCAGTGATTCATTTTTCAAGCACAATCCAACGGACTTTTTCGTAGCCAGTTTTGCTATCAATGCAAATCGAGAAACCACCATTACCACGGCTAGCTTAGTTCCCGGATCCGCACACCTCTCTCCTTGCTGAATAACAGTACAAATGACAACGTGGACCATACAAAATCGCTCATAAGCTGCCATTTGTTCTTTGCAGTGACACACAAGATGGATGATTTGCTAGTACAACATTGTACCATAACTTTATTATTTCTTGATTTGGGTCATTTTTTCTGTTCAGATGTATGGTAATAGTAGATTTGGTATATAAAAGTCAATAGAGAAGATGTTGAGTAGATATACTTGGTCAGTAAACTGATCAACGAGCATAAAGAGCTTGGATCACCCTTTACCCCTTTCCAGAATACGGATTGCATTGCAAAGCTGTGTTACCGGCATGCATAGATGCGATGAAATGGAAGAATGAATAGTACAGCTTTTTTTATTATTTCAACAATCATGGGTATAGTTAGATAAGATAGCATCTAAATGATAGTGATTAATCTTGCTTTGAAACTTTTTATACATGTTGGATGGCACAATGGCCTGATCTAGTAGACATTCGGACCGTTTCACTCGCTCCTTATCGTCTTGGTCATCAGCGTCATCCACATCATCGTGATCTCTCTTTCTTTTTAAAGTAGTAGGTGATGGAGCAGGCGAATCCGTGTCTGGTGGTGACAGCGGCGGTGACGATACCGACAGTGATGCCACTGGTGACAGCATGCATTGGCTGTGATTCATGAGCGCGTGCCTTAATAGCTGATCTCCATAGGCCTGCATGTCTTCCAGCTTGACATGCAAGTCAAAGTTGCATAAGAACAAAAACTCCAGCTCTAGTTGATTCAGTTCGCATAACGGAATGCCGCCGACCTATAGAGGAGCGGTTGCTGTGATGAGTCAAATGAGCTTCTATCATGTTTATCGGCGCACAACTCACTTTGGCATATCTCGAGTTTGGGTAAAACACATCCGATGTAAACTTGGATGCCACGACGATGCTTGTAATCAGTAGTCTATGCACAGTGAAGGAATTTACGGCGTATCTCGTCTTTTTCAGCTTGGCAATCCGGTCGAAATACACGAGCAGACACAGCAAGACTTCATTCGAGAATGGAGCAAACTTGAGTATGCGAGCAAGGTATGGGTAGACTGCAATGTTGGGTATTGTCCGTGAGTGGAAATGCGTCACTGCGGTCGTCGAGCTGTTGCGGATGAGCCTGTCGTTTGTCTCGATGATGGAATCGAGCAGGTTGGCCACAATATCTACAAGCGAGTCGACCGGATAGTTTGCAATGTCTAGTGTAGTTGTTGTTATTGTTGTTGTTGTTGTTGCTTTTGTGGTTGTTGCTATGGTTGATTTAGGCGGCATTCAATTCGATATATGTATAAATATGGAAAATAGAGCCTTTCTGGAGGATATTGGAAGAGTGAACAAAGAGCGAAAGAAAGAGAGTGTGTGCTCAAGGATGTCTAGATGCTACGAGAAATAATGCAATGTTATCAAGTGTGAGTATTATGTTTTGTATCCTGGCGTGTGTGTGCCCACATTCTTTTTCCCTTGAAATCATTTGAAATTTTAATTACTTCTTAAAGGCTTAGCTAAACAATCAAAAAATTGTCAGGCACCAATCTAAAGGCCCTATTTAAGCATATGTCGATCTGATATCCTTTGCGCGTGTTCGCAGCAAGGATTCTGGTTGGATCACTGGTTTATTTTTTCTATCCACGTCGTGCTCTGGTTTCAAGTCATGGCCAGAGCGAGAGCGAGAGCGAGAGACTACACATCTCAAAGACCTTTTTCACACAAGCCTGCTGCTGGCTCTTGCATCATGCAATCGTGCTGAGTGGAGGAGGCTTTACCAGAAACCGGTGCCCTACATGCGAAGGATGGCTTCACGTTTTTTTGCGTGTGCTGCAAATGTACTTGGACGTATCATCCACATGTACATTCTTTGAAATGTGATATCATCTGCCACACCAGATCATTTGTGTGTTGAGATATGCTTACATAATGGTCTGACGATACGATCGACATTTACATTACATCCGCAATAGTGTTTATTTGCAGTCTACTTATTAAACAGAAGAGGTTGTATTTGTAGTGCTGGTGGAGGTGGAGGAGGAATGGAGAGAAGAACTGGCAGTGGCGGGTCTTCTTCTGCCAGGTGCAACGGGTCTCTTGAAGCCTTGCTTGGTGCCGCCCAGCATTTGAATACGATCGCCCACCATACTGCCAGTAGGCGAACTCACATTGGAGTTGCTGGCACTTTGTAGTTGTTGATGCTGCTGTTGCTGAGCGAGTTCTTCATCAAAATACTCGCCAGTGAGATCAGATAAATCGCTGGTCTCAAACTACCACCATTGTTGATTAGATTAACGACGACATGTGGTATCTTATCGGCTCTCGCTTACCTTCTTGGCAATCTCAAGAGAAGCCTCGTTTTCAGCAGCTGTAATGACATTGGCCTTGGAAGACGAATACAGCATGCGCTCTCTGATCTTGGAGCTCGAGGGACATGTGTAAATGAAAACTAGTAGTAGTAAGCATATTCATGTGAGCTACTAGAGCAAACTGCTGGATGTTCCAACGTTTTCTGTCTTACCAAGTGATTCACTGGATCCATGCTGATAGACATAAAAAGTAAATCTTGGGGCAGTTGCACTAATTGTCTTGCTCAACTCGTGAATGGAAACTTGTATCGCATCATCTAAATCAATCTTTTCATTGTCCAAATGCTAATGACACACAGTAAATTAGCAATCTAGGCACCTCCTATGCGCATCCCCTAAATAAGGCTTACCAAAGAAACAAAATTGTAGGATCTATCGCTCGTCTTTTTCAATTCTGAAAGTGCCTCAATAGCCTTTTCGGTCAAGGGAAACGCAACACCAGGTGCATAGCTCTTTCTAGTGGCAGTGCCTTGATAATCAGACACGGTGGCAGCCTGAAGATCTCTTCTTCAGTAAAAGACCTCGACTTAACCTCTCTATTATCGACTTACCTCAGCAGCCTTGATCTCAACTAGCTCTTGCTCACGTCTTGTCAATGGAGCCTCAGCATTCTTGTGAGCAAGATGCTTTTTGTATCCATCCCATGTGAACTCCGCCTAACGTACAATGTTAACATGCCGCATTGCATTAACTCAACAACAACAACAACAACTCACCTTATCGGTACCATAGATGCTATCAGAGAATCTGTAATCCCCTAGCTCCCTTGTCAATGTAGCTCTAGTTGAAGCATACAACATCTTGTCGCGGACTTTGGCATTGTCTGGAACGTAGCAGAGGAACAGCCATTTGTACTCTCCCGATGCATTCTTCTCATCAAAACGAACAAAAATGTAGGATGGTGTCGTAGACTCGAGGTATTCTTCAATATGCTGCTTGTAATCTGAGTAAATGACGCTGTGTTGAGTGATGGTTTTTGGAAATAAAAGAGTGATATCATTTTACCAGACTCGAAATCATTTTGAACAGGAGAGGTGCCGTTTGGGATCAAGGATTCTACATGGTTATATCTTGCACTTAGCCAAACTGCGACTGCAAGATCTGACAGCAACTTACCATGCTCGATAGATACACGGAGAATACGGACGTTTCCGTTGGAGACAGCATCAGCAAACACCTTGGAGAGGTCCTCAGATACTATGTCGATGTACGTTTAGGCAGGATATTCGGGAGAATAAACGAGCCTATATCAAATACCTTGGATACCACTTTGATGAGACATAACGCGTTTTGTATATTGTAATAAATTACGAAAGAAAACGGTATTATTCTCTTCTGGTTGCAAGTTAATTTAGGGATTTGTCTTCACACGGGATTTGAATCACATTCTGTAAACGACATGTAATCTGCGTTACATGACGTAGAGAGCTTAAATGGCATGCAGTTAGTCAAAGAAAAAAGGAGGCATTGTCGCATGGAGAAGCGTTATTGCTACTGAGTGCCGTATGAGCTTCTGTGTAATGAGCATCAAATGTCTGTATGTGATCCATCATTGGACTGATTCAAGCATATCGATGTGTGAATGATGATTGGACAGGTAAGATGTATTGTCTCAACTGCGAAAAAGATGGTATGAAAAGTTTTTTTTTTCTTTTTTCGAGGAACACTTTTAAAAGCTTTCTTTCTGATCTTTCATCCTGGACAGTATGGTCAGTACCAAAAAGGCTCCCGAGGCCCATTTTCTTCTGAGTCATATTGAGTTTCCACAAAGCCATGTGGACTACAGAGGTATGTTTTGCATCTAGATATCCATAAATCAGGGCCCAGAGGTTGACAAGCTGTTTATTGCTTTTAGCTATCTTTGATGAGAACGATCCAGAAAAGTTTGCCTTCATTGTAAGCAGATGCGTAATTTTACAGCATTCGGCATTGACTGACTGAATCTTATAGAAATTGTTAGAAGCCATCAATCTGCGAGCGAGCGAAATATCAACTTTACAGCGAAGTTTCCCCAAGATGGACTTATCAGCGCTTTACTGCTTAGGCATTACTATTCAAGAGTACGTGCGCCACTTGAGCACAGATGTGCTGGCACAAAAGAGAGCAGCAGAGAACAAACCGCCCATCAACAACTTTTATACACCCCACGAGATGCAAGCAAGAACATTGGAAGCTGTCATCCAGAAGTACAAGCCTTCAACAAACACAGTAGCACATGCCCAACAGGCTGCTCCAATCGCTGCACGCCCCAACATAGATCAAGAACTCCATCATTCCGCCAAGCATCCCCACCATCGAGTCGAGATCAAGACATCCGAGAAAGCAACTCGCTATGATAAAATTGTATCAGATCCCAAATGGACAGGCACACTTGTCAAAAGCCCTCGAGATTTGAAAGCCAATTCGGAGCAAGCGGCTGCTAGAAGAGCTAAAGCAGAAGCAATCCAGAAAAAGAAAGCAGAAACCCAGCAAGCATTATTACAGAAGCAGCAGCAACTACAACAGCAGCAGCAAGAGGAAAAGGAGCTGCTGATGCCTCACAAGAGAGTGAGACCTGCAGAGAATGATACCAGCTACGATATATTCGATAGAGCAAATCATAGCAAGCCAAAGAAGGCCAAGACTTCGCCTGGCAAGAAGAAGAGAAAGACAGCATCATCGTCAAGCCAGAAAGGCTTTTAGAAATCAAAAAGTGTGTATTCAAACAAACAAACCCTCCAGTACATATAAATTACCCGACCAGCAAAAAAGATCAAGCATCCTGTTCTTGCCTGTCAACTAGTACATATTTCCCTATTATCTTTATTCCATGCCACAAAAGTTGCTTAATAATAAACTATCCATACAAGATTTGTCCTTGGACGGCAAAAGAGTGCTATTGAGGCAAGCATTCTGGCTTTTGTAAATCAAACAAGTGCGACTAAAACGAATTGTTCCAGGGTGGATTTCAATGTGCCTATTAAGGATGGTATCATAGCAGACACAGCGCGCATTCAGCGGATGCTGCCGACCATCGACTACACGTTTCAGCAGAAAGCGCATGCCATCATCATCATGTCGCATCTCAAACGGCCCCACGGCAAAGTCGAGTCCAAATACTCGCTAGCACCTGTTGCTGCTGAACTGCAAACGCTGCTTCCAAATCGTAGGGTGCGTTTTCTCAACAACTGTGTAGGTCCAGATATTGAAGAAGCCTGTCAATCTTGCGATAAAGGGGATGTCATTCTGTTGGAAAACCTGCGATTTCACCCAGAAGAAGAAGGTCTCTTGCCCAAGGACGAGCAGGGCCAGCGCAAAAGCACAAGCAAGAATGCCAACAAGAAGTTTTGCGCAAGTCTCTCTCGCCTGGCAGACTTGTACGTCGATGATGCTTTGAGCACCATGCACCGCTCTCACGCCTCAATCACAGGTGTCAATTTGCCCTTTAAGGCAGCAGGATTGCTGCTCCAGCAAGAGCTCGAGGTGTTTGCCAAGCTTTTGGATCAGAATCACAACAGCAGCAGCAACACACCATTTTTAGCCATTTTGGGTGGCGCAAAGCTATCGCCAAAGTACAAGCTGATAACGCATCTGCTGACTAAAGTAGACACAATGATCATCTGTGGGGCCTTAGCATGGCCATTTCTCAACATGGGCGACGACAAGGAGCAAGATTTGGCAAGTCAAATCATGGCTATGGCTACGGAAAAGCATGTCAAAATGGTGCTTCCTGTTGATTTTGTTACTGCCTCGGACCATAACCCTGTTCCTGCAAAGATGGCTCTGGCCACTGTTGCGGATGCACAACAGCAACAAGGAGATGCGGATCCCTTGGGTGGGATGCTGGGTTTGGACTGTGGACCAGCATCCTCAGCATTGTTTGAGCAGGAGATCATGAAGCATCAGACCATTCTTTGGAATGGGGCTCCAGGCGTGTATGAATACCAGCAGCACTTTTCGCAAGGCACAAGGCATCTACTGGATGCCATCAGCAAAGCGACTGCAGACAATGGCGCAATGAGCGTGGTGTGTGGCAAAGGTACTACATTGTTGTGTCACGTACACTTTATGCATGTTCTCAATGTCGACTAGATACCACTGCTTTGGTAGCAAAATGGTCTTATCAAGGCAGACTGTCGCATGTCTCTAGTGGAGGAAATGCCTCGCTGGAGCTGCTGGAAGGCAACTCGCTTCCTGGACTGGCAGCACTTTCACTAAAGCGATAAATGTGGAGAGCATCGGAAAATGAATGCAATCATGTAATTTTGTCATATTCGAGCCTATTTATAAATTTTTTCGTCGTTGGGATGTTTCGTCTTGCCTTTCTTTCGTCTATTTCTACATATCTCCCCCACAAAACATGTCTTCCAATCTTGTGCAATGCATACAAGATCAAGCTTCCTACTACCGAAAGCTAAAGGCAGAGCTCGACAGCGAATCCAACGTGCAAAATGCATTGGATGATGCTAAACTGATCAGACTGGATTTCGAAAAGGCCATTCAGTCCAAGAAGGCAGAAATCAACTCGCTGGAAGAATACTCGTAAGTTTGCCCAGGCATGCATTCCTAAAAGGAGAACTGACCATTTAACGTGGCGTGCAGTAAGAAAGAGTACCGAGATGTGCGCAGGATGCGGCATTTGTCGTTTCGATCAGCTGCTGCAACTTTATCTGGCAAAAAGAAGGAGCGTACAGCCAAGGAAGAGGCCAAATATCAGCTTGCATTTGAGAACGAGCAGCGGTCCAAACGAGAATTAGATGAGTTGCAAACAAGCTACCAAGGCGCTCTCGCAAGAGTAGGTTGATGGCTTTTGGGGGGTTGCATTGTTTGTTTGCTCATTCTTTTTATCATTTTAGGAAGAAGAGCTTGTGCGACAAAAGAGTCACTTTGAGGATACAAAGCATCAGTTTGATTCATTGCTGGAGCAGGTATGAGGGCAGCATTATTGATTGGAGGGATTGGGCACCAATGTCTGAATACGCGATAGATTTTCATGCTGGAAGACCCTAATTTTCCATTGGAGCCACAGTTGAAAGCAGAGCTAGTCAACTACAAGGAGCAAAAGCGCTTGGTAAGTGCAAGGCTGACCAGCGCACGGATGAAACAGCTAACCGCTCGGTGTCGTAGGCAAAACGGGATAAAAATAGATTCAGCGAAGCTGAGCAAGCTCTTTCCACAGCACTAGTCGACATTAAAAAGGTGATCCGACTACTAGACACCGTCATCAACTATGTGCCATTCGAGATCTTTGGAGGACCCATCATTGATGAGGAACAGGTCGCTTATTTGGAGGCAGCCAAGAGGAGAATTTGGGAAATTCAAAGACTGATGAATATCGCCCGCACAGTGTTGCCTGAAATCCCTTACCCTCAGACACTGGACGTGGTGACCAACAATACGCTATTGCAGATGCAGCTCAACCTGAATTATATTGACATTGCATGGAAAGGTGAGAGCTTACGAGATTATGCGCCAGATGTTTGACATGGAGTCTAAAAGTGGGCAATACAATTAGCAAAAACCTCGCAATGTTTTGGCATGTTGGCGACAGCGTACCGTAATACCCAGAATTCGCTGACCTGGGTGAAGCAATACAAGGATTATGCAGCTGGTGCACTGGTTCGATTGGACGAAGCGGTAAATGTGATTAAAGAGTCGCTAAAGACGGAGCGTAGACGCATCATGGACACCGTTTTGGCTGGTCATACCGGTGGTGATGGCGCATCGTCTTCTGCTGCTGCTGACAATCCTCCCTTATTCTCTACCACATATCACAACGCGAATGATCCTCCTCCTCCCGTGTACGAAGCGCCGCCCGTGGGGGAGCAATACAATAATCAAAGCCAGGGAGCAGCGCAATCAGATCAACATTTACCAGCCATTCCAGCCAACCTAACTCCCGCTACTTCATTTCTCAACTTGCCAATGAATGAAGATAGCAATACCGCCATCACAAACTCATCATTAATGCCTCCAATCACATCACACGAGAATAACAATGGCAATGCTCCCCCTCATCCTATCACGCCTGTCTTTGAAGACACAAGCATGCCATCATCACCACCACCTCCTCAAGCACATGTTAATAATACTAATACTACTACTCATACTACTACGGCTACTACTACTAACACTAATCAACCATCCACGTATATATCACATAATGTAAATAACCCCTTTCAATAAAATAAGAAGCGTGCAGTTGCATTTAATGCAGTTCTTTTCCGCAAGATGTGGTCTTGCCATCACTGGTGGCCTTTTCAACAAGCAATTGAATGCTGTGGTCGACTGGCTAATGAATTGTTTTGAAAAATATAACACATAAGCCAATTTTGAGCAATGGCCCTGATATAAACCATATGGAAAACTATTGCTCCCACGTATTGCTTATATAGTATCATACATCATTCTTGTTTGCATTAAAACTGGTGGACTCAAAAATCTACAAGCGATTCTTGCACGCCGCCAATAAATTTTATTGACTTGACTTGCTAGATCCATTTGTTATATAAAAAAAGCACC
Source organism: Mucor lusitanicus (assembly GCA_010203745.1). NCBI lineage: Eukaryota > Fungi > Mucoromycota > Mucoromycetes > Mucorales > Mucoraceae > Mucor > Mucor lusitanicus. The sequence goes on along the minus strand of JAAECE010000009.1, from coordinate 357,238 downwards.
ATTACTATTTTACTACACGCAGCTATTGCTTCAACTTTGTATTGAATTTATAGAGAACTGAAATGCACAGCAGATGGCACTACTACTTTCTATAGGTGGTAGGTTATCAAGAGAAGCTGCATTGAGACATGACAATTAGGGGATTTTAGTATTTCTGAGGGTTTTCAGTGGAAAACATACACTACATTTATACCATTTTCAGTCTAGTGCTCTTCAGCGTGTAGTCCCAAGAAATACAAATGGTTTGAGGTATCAATCAAGTCTGTAGCATAAGTTGCCGTAGATCTATAGGCCCAAAAAGTACTTCTCCCAGCCAAATTGCCCAAATTCAACTCTCAATAACTCATCTTCTAAGCGCTCATAGATGCTCGGAATAGTGCCAAATGATTGCTTTCGATCACCATTTACATCCTGGACCTTCATTTTTATTTTTTTTTTGGATCGATCCAAATCGTCGAAAATTCACGATTTTTCATGAGGTACCCCTCATGGTTTTTGTTGAAAATCAAACGATCGCAATTTTGGAGGCAAAAACGACACTTTTTACTATGATATATACTAGATCAAAATGACCGCACAAATGTAGGGTAGCCTGTGCAACTGTTATTTTAAAGGCTGTATATGCTAAATCTCGACTTTTCCTAGAAAAACTGCTTTTTATATTTTCTCGAAATTCTTTATCTTTTCATTCTAAAAGTAGTTTAAAATTGGCACCATTGAATGCGCCTTCAAATTCTCCCCTTAAGTTCATTAGAAAGTAGTATACCTTGAGCACACTTTATATAGCTAATTTTAGCAAAACCGTTTACAAAATGTCAAATCATGTCGAAATTGAACAAAAAAAACCATCACAAAAAAAATCATTTGGGTACAGTCACCACAGTGCAAAATTTTCATTGTACACGTCATTCAAATTCCGTGTGCTCTGTGCTGCGGCAGCCTATTGACTGCAGTCACCCTCAACAACGCGTTTTTTTTTTTATTTTATTTTTTTCTCGCCCCCGTTTCTACTGTTTTTGCACTGCACTTTTTCTATTAAACCATACACTTTTTATTACTATTAACTGAATACAACACCACTTTTGCCAAAAGAAGCATGCCTTTGCAACCACCAGTACCCAAGGCGACACCTTTCAAGTTTGTTACAGTAAGTATCCGCCGATAGGAGCCACCTTTCGCGGTACAATATACAGTAATACTAATTACACAGTTTATTTCAGGCCAGTTCGTTGCAATATTGATAGTGTTTGGTTTGTATTTGGTTTGTATATTCCCCTTTTTTGGTTGCCATGGATTACATTCATTCAACCGTTTATTGCTTTCTTTCTCGTAATACTGTGCATTCTTTAGTTTGCTCTATTGCGATTTATCCTTTCCCCCTTTTCTGCACGCAACTCTTTCTCTGTTGCTGTACCACAGTGCTATGTTGTATCTTTTGATACATTGTATCGCTGGCAGTGCTGCTCTATTGTGGAGTAGCCTTGCATTCTTTTTGTTCTTCAAGTATTACTTCTGTAATACTGGTGGTATTGGTGTCCTCGCTTCGTATGAGGCAATCACGATACTTTTTTCTACTACTTTTTTCTTTCTTGTACTCGTCATTTTGATGATACACATTGCAAGTTACCTTTCTGTATGTAACTGTATTGCGATGTTTCTATTCTTCATCACTTTCTAGTGATGCCCTTTTGTTACTTTTCCTTCCTTTTTATGGTTCTTTGAGCCATAACCATCTTTTTTCGTTGTGTGGATAGGCCAATCGTTGAAGCAAAACTAGATTTGATTCAGAGACTGGGGGTAGATAGGCTGCCCTCACTTGATTTGTATCACTTACTTGGTGCTAATTGAGAGTCTCAAGTGTTTGCATTATAGGCTTGGGTGTGTAGTAAGGCATATTCTGGCATTTTAGGGGATTTTGATGATGGAATTGCTAAATTACTGTATTTAGTAATACTTAAAACTCCGCCTAACGTCGAAACAGAGGGAAACCCTCGCAATTTTTTTTTCTGGCCTGGGGTGTTTGTAGGGCAAATAAAGCGTTGTAATTGGCTCAAATTTGGAGACAGCTTAGAGAAATAAAGCATTGATATTGAAACCAAAAATGTAATTAAAAATATGAAAAGTAAGATTAAACATTCAAAATACCAGATGTACAACAAATTTTCATAGGAACGTATACAATGTTCCATGTCCTTATGAATTCCAAGTATTGGATTGAAATGTTCCCATCAGTATTAATATCTTTGCTGATCAATGACTTATCAACAACAATTCCTCGTAGTCAACTTCTTTCGAGATCCAAACAATAGCAGAATACGACTTCATGCATCAAGAAACACGAATGTCAACAACATTGTACAAGTTCGAAACCTTTCTTCGTAACTCCAATGCAGGCCATCTTAATCTCAAGCTCAATGCCTTTGACGAGTGGTTTGAATCACAAACATCAATGGAATGTACAGAGGGGTTCCTTCCAAAGGAGTACACTAAAAAGACAGTGAAGAAACAAGCATAAGAGAAGCAGGCTGTCAAGACGCAGAAAAGAATTTTCAAGCTACAAGAGGAAGTAGATAGACTTCAACAAGGACTTCAGCAGAAACAGCAGCAACCGGAAAGTCAACAATAACCCAATACTCTTGTCAACGATACGAAAGTCGTCCCAGCCGAAGATGGTAACCATTACTCCCCTACAGACTTAAACGTTTAATGCTAATTGTTTCCTGTAGACCGATTGCAAAACGTAGGTGCTAATCCAAACATCAAGCCAGCAAAGACAAAGAAAGCAGTTAAGGCAAAGAAAGCAAAAGAGCCTCGCATACCGAAAGGTACAACAATCTCTTTAAATGTAAATCTTATATTAACTCGAATTCAATTATAGACCGACATATTATCACTGAAACCAACCCATTTCCTGGCGTTTTGGCACTTGAATTTGAGCCCCTTTACCCCAGGTATATTGCTGCATGGCAAAGGGTAGGCGGTGATGGCAATTGCGGCTTCCGTGCTGTTGCTGTGTGCACAGACGACAGACTGGAAAAATACCATTTGCAGGTTAGGAAGGAGCTGAGAAACACTCTCAATGGCAAGGACATGCTGGCAAAAGATTGTACATTAGAAGAAGAAGAAGAAAGCGCCCGAGTTCTGGCCAACTATAGGGAAGCTATCTTCCAAAACATCGATGAGGAGCTTCACCAAATGCAAATTTGCCTAAGCTACAACAGCATAAGACGTTGTCAGGATAAGCAGCAATTCCACATGATAATGCCAGTGACAGGTGAGGCTACAGCAATATTCATGTTAGCATAGCAATAGGTTGGCTAACTACAGTATGAATATAGGGTATCTCATCGCCGATAAGTACAATAGAGCTGTCGTATTTTTGAACAGATATGGCTGCCATACGTTCCTTCCAAAGACGTATGACCAAGAAGCTGCAAATTTGTGTCCCATCGCATTCCTTCTTGCTACTGATGCTCAAAATCCAAAAAACAACCACTACTGGCCAGTTTTCCTGAAGCCAAACGCACCACTGCCACCAATTGCTAAAAAGATGCAGCAATAGAACTGAAATCAAAAGTCATTGGAATACCATCGTCCAGCCATTCTGCGATGCGTATGAACAGCTGCTGGCTTATTTCTACAAGCAAGAGGTCACTCCGGATGGTAAAGGCTCAGTAAGAATTGCTGTTAGACGCTCAGCTCGAAACACGAGCCAAAAGCTGAGCGAGATTGACCAGAAGCTGGCCAAGTTACCCTCTGTCCTGGAACCGCCATTACCTATGTCGCAAGCGCCTGCTGTCGTGGAATTGCCACTTGTGCCGCCTTCCCCTGCTGCTGTCTTGCCAAACGAGAGTTTCTCGATCCCTAAAAAGATACGCAGAGACTCGAAGGCATACGCTGAAAACCTGTCATTGCAGACCAAGATTGCTGAAATAACAAAGCGCATAGCGGATGCTAAAAACCAAGAAGAAAATGAGGTCTACTGTCCAAAATGCCAAAAAGAAGTCGAGCCATACGAAGACAACGTCAAGAAATTGCACGTTTTAGAGCAGCTGGATGTGGAATCAGCAAAGTATGCTGAGCAGGCAGACGCCTTTCACGAAAATCACATCAAGGACGACTACAAACCCATTGTCGCTCATCTGGATTCCTTCGGCCGCCCAAAAAACTGCTACGACTTGGACTTGGAATCGCTTAGGCAATGGGTTCAGTGTTTTGGCGCAACAATAATTAAGAATGTTCTCAAGATGAAGACAGAGATACCGCCTTCTCTCATGAAAAGTATCTTTGATGCCAGACATCATCTACGCACTAACAACATTGGAAACATGAATATGTCGTACAATGACATGTTGCGAACAAATAAGTGCTTTCAATATTTGGTTGTCGTAAGTATCGGCTAAAGAGCACAAAAATTAGATTAGATTTTTAATGCTTATTCTATTCAGCCAGGGTATCTCGGGTAATTGGGCATGAATTTGATTTTGCAACAAGTTAGAAAACTGTTAGGGCTTACTCGTGGAGAGTGGACGTACTACGAGCGTAGTCGTTTGGGCGGAATCGATGAATTCCGAATTTTGGACAAAATGTATCGACGTCAAAAGATGGTGAAGATCAAGCTCACTGAGGGTGAGATGAGGCTGGTGGTTTTTCCACATTTGATAGCAAAAGCTATTGTGATGGACGATGCTAGCGTCAACGAACTGGAGAGCGAGGAACTTATCAAGGTTACCTGCGACTTCGGCATCCATTACAGTTCAAGCAATGTAGAATTGGAAGATAGCGACGATGACTGGGGATATGAAGATGAAAAAGCAGCTGAAGAATTTGACGAAGAAGCCGACGAAGACGGCCATGAAGAAATCTATGAAGAAGGTAGCATTTTTGAGGAGAACGAAGATTGTAATAGCTCCTACTATGAAGAGGGCATTTATGGCCCGGAAGACGTTGAAGGCATGCTGGAGGATGCGATGAAGAAATTGGAGGAAATGTAGATATCAATTTAGACTCTTTAGATTTATTAATAATATTCAAATGAAAAGTATAGATTTTTCAATAAAGTATTCAGCAATTGTGGTACCCTTTTTTTTATGTCTACTGGCATCAGAAGACGCAATTGCAGTAATATGATTACCAATTGTTTCCGATACCACTATCATATGAAATGTTGAAATCTAGTACAACAATTCGAGGAGTGTGTCCAAGAAAAATCAATAAAATGCCAGCAATATGAAATAATTTTCTAGCTAGTTCCTTCAAACTATGCTTCTACATACTGTGCGGTAACTAATACCACCGATGTTTTGAAATCAGCTAAATCGCCAAACAGCATTTTAGGATCAATTTCAACGCTACAAGCTTCTATAATACATCATCTGAAAGCTATTTTTCACCGCTTAATTTTGACAGTTTGTCTAAAACAAATCGGTGATATTTGATTGGATAGATTAGAAATTACGTCAAAAATGGCAAGACAGTATTTTGATCGTTACTCAGGTTAAAAAGTATAGCGATATGCGGTTTCTTTTTATAAAACTATTTTTTGAGTGAATCCGCTCCGAAAGTGTCACTGCAAGTCCGAAGTGCGGGACGATGCTGTCGAACTGTAAGCTCCATGGAATGTTTCTTTTTTGGCTTATTTTCAATCCACTATGATGCTCCATAAGGATGTAATTTTGTGATTTGTCAAAACATTGGAATTGTCGGCGCTAAAGCTGGCTTTTCAAATATGTAAAGCACTAGATGATTGGTGCACTGTAGCTCGATAGAATCTCATTTGTGTATAATGGCTAGTTTCGATGCAGTGTAAGGTCCATATACATTTTGCCGCTATTACATTCCTGGTTTCTGTGGCAATGTGGTTTATAGCTGGCTTTAGCACTTGTTCATACCCCGAAAAGAGATTTGAGGTAAAACTTTTCTGAAGGTCGGTATTCTTGATTTAGCTGATCTACGGAAATAGCATGTTAATCTGCGATTACTCTATAGCCATTAAGCGCACAAGAATCTGAAACATACCCAACTACACTTTGAAGCGCTGTTGGTTTGAATATAAAAGTGTAAAGTTTGTGACCCAACTTGCTTCAAAGATATACTGAAGTGAAGCTTTAGATATCTTGAATTCATCGGTGGAATAAGTTACCGCACAGTATATAACAAAACACAACAAGCTTCTCAGTAATAGAGATTATCAGGTAAATATGTTGATAATACCCTCTAATTTCGAGACGTATGCCTAATATTGTAATTTGGGATGTGTGTGCAACTGTAATCTGGGATGTGTGTGCAAACTGTAATTTGGGATGTGTCTGTAACTGTAATTTGGGATGTGTCTGTAATTGTAATTTGGGATGTGTCTGTAACTGTAATTTGGGATGTGTCTGCAAACTGTAATTTGGGATGTGTCTGTAATTGTAATTTGGGATGTGTCTGCAACAACTGTAATTTGGGATGTGTCTGCAACGGGAATCAAAGTGGAATAAAAGACACCACTATGACACATACGTATTTACATACTCATATATATACAAAGTAGGTATAAAAATACACTGTAAGCTCTATTACACTCTAACATCAAATTAACATATAAATCTCTTCAAGGAAGAACGAACGAACGTACCTAAAAATTATGCGACGGGTCAGTAACCCCAGAGCAACAATTTTGTCTACTTTACGCTTTTTAGTTCTACTAGACGGTATAGCACTTATAATAGAACTATCTGCTAACGCAATAGAAGCTTTGTGCAGGTATAACAGAATCATTTCCATGCAAAATAATCAGAGCTACCAAACTACTGTATATTATAGAAAATGGGGATGTGTCTGTTAGAAATTATGGGATGTGTCTGTAGTTGCCCCGTGAGGTACCCCTCATGGTTTTTGTTAAAAATCAAACGGTCGCAATTTTGAAGGCAAAAACGACACTTTTTACTATGATATATATTAAATCAAAAGGATCGCACAGATGTAGAGTAACCCGTGCAACTGCTATTTTGAACGTTGTATATGCTAAATCTCGACTTTTCCTCAAAAAACTGCTTTTTATATTTTCTCAAAATTCTTTATCTTTTCATTCTAAAAGTACTTTGAAACTGACACCATTAAATGCGCCTTCAAATTCTCCCCTTAAGTTTGTTAGAAAGTAGTATACGCTGAGCACACTTTCTATAGCTAATTTTAACAAAAATGTTTACAAATGTCAAATTATATCGATTTTGATTCAAAAAAATCATTGCAAAAAAAATTATTTGGGTACAGTCACCACAGTGCAAAATGTTCAGTGTACACGTCATTCAAATTCTGTGTGCTCAGCTTATTGGCTGCAGTCACCCTCAGCAACGCGTCTTTTTTTTTTTTTTTTCTCGCACTATTTTTGCACTGCACTTTTTCTATTAAACCATACACTTTTTATTACTATTAACTGAATACAACACCACTTTTGCCAGAAGAAGCATGCCTTTAAAACCACCAGTACCCAAGACGACACCTTTCAAGTTTGTTACAGTAGGTATCAGCCGATAAGAATCACCTTTCGCGTTACAATATATAGTAATACTACTAATTACACAGTTTATTTTAGGCCAGTTTGCTACAATATATTGTTGTTTGTGTTTGGTTTGTATTTGGTTTGTGTATTCCCCTTTTTTGGTTGCCATGGATTACATTCATTCAACCGTTTATTGCTTTCTTTCTCGTAATACTGTGCATTCTTTAGTTTGCTCTATTGCGATTTATCCTTTCCCCCTTTTCTGCACGCAACTCTTTCTCTGTTGCTGTACCACAGTGCTATGTTGTATCTTTTGATGCATTGTATCGCTGGCAGTGCTGCTCTATTGTGGAGTAGCCTTGCATTCTTTTTGTTCTTCAAGTATTACTTCTGTAATACTGGTGCTATTGGTGGTGTTCTTGCTTCGTATGAGGCAACCACGATACTTCTTTCTACCACTTTTTTCTTTCTTGTACTCGTCAGTTTGATGATACACATTGCATGTTACCTCTTTGTATGTACCTGTATTGCGATGATTCTGTTCTTCATCACATTCCAGTGATGCCCTCTTGTTACTTTCCCTTCCTTTTTATGGCTCTTTTAGCCATAACTCTCTTTTTTCGTTGTGTGGATAAGCCTATCGTTGAAGCACAACTAGATTTGATTCAGGGGCTGGGGGTAGATAGGCTGCCCTCACTTGATTTGTATCACTTACTTGGTGCTATTTGAGAGTCTCAAGCGTTTGCATTATAAGCTGGGGTGTGTAGTAAGGCATATTCTGGCATTTTTAGGGGATTTTGATGATAAGATTGCTAAATTACTGTATTTGGCAATGTTTAAAAGTTCGCCTAACCAAAAAACATAGGGAAACCCTCGCAAAAATTTTCTAGGGTCAGCGGCGTTTAAACTAGCTTTTTAAGCGATTTTATTGGCTCAAATTTGGAGACAGCTCAGAGGAATAAAGCATTGATATTGAAACTAAAAGTGCGACTAAAACAAGAATTAACCATCTTAAACAAAACAGATCAATTTGTTCATTTTTAAATGCTTTGGTTTTGCTTTTACAATTCTATTCCAGTTGTTTGACTTTCAAGAGGTCGCACGTTTTAAGAAAGAAGCATCCAATTTTCAAAAACTAATAAAGAATATATAGACGTCTCAAAAAACTAGGGAAAAAATATACGAGTATTTGTCACAGTATTAACTACTGTAATATGTATGTTTGTTTCAAATCATTTAATAAACGAGTGAAGAAATGCTCTTCAAATTCGAGCAAATTTGCTTGAATCTCTCGAAACGGCATTCAGTAAATCCAAAAAAAGACGATTTTTCACTGTGTGTTTTTTGTTTTAACTAATAATATGTTTAATAGTATGCCGTAAGAAACCAATATCATCTGCGCTGGATGGTAAGGATTACACTTTAAATAGGCTGTACTCTTGATATGAGAAAAGAACTATTTCAAAATGAAAATGTACGACTATTTTTCAGGGCTCCAGTGGGCGGCCTCAGAGCGTCTTTTACGGAAAGACCGTCGAAATCTCTTCTCAAATAGACCATTGAAACAGATGATATGTATATATTTTGTAAATAAATATTTGAGAGTGATAATGCAAAAAGTATGGTGGTATAAGAGTAACAACATGCGAAAATAGTAATAAGAGAGCTAATAAGAGGGTGGTGATGCAACAGGGTGGTATAAAAGAATATTCTACTGCGAGAAATGGTTCACAACCGATACTGAACCAGAATCAGCCAAACCGAAGACTTCATTGTTGGTGATTTGTATATCCAAGTGTCGTTGTTGTAGCAATCCTTGATAAATGGTGGCCAGAATCTCAAATAGCGGATTCCAGTTGCTTCGCATTTCCCACGACGTAGGGGCACAGGCTAATTTTACCTCGACAAGCTTCCATTTTCCAGACTTGGATAAGTTCACCTTCGTCAGGGTCAGGGCCTGTTTGATTACTTGAATCCCAAATACTGATTTCTTGCAGATGGCATTGATATTTCTTGCAGATGACATTGATGATGCTACCCTTTTTGTTCTTTTTGATACTACTGTGGAGAAGGGCATTGCTGCATTTTGCTACTGTAGTAGCTTCAGGGTATCGTCCAAAGAATGATTCACGTTCTCTTTGTCAAAGCCGCTGCTACTTGACTCGATAAAAAACTTCTCGTTGTCTGTCATGGTGTTCATTCCCAATGCATCAGCGTACTTTATGACGAAGTCGTTACTATACTCTCGAATGCTGCCATGCCGTACGTTTGTAATGCCTTCTTGCACCAAGCGAGCTCGATGAGGTTTGTCTCTTGTGCAAGATATTTAAACATTAGGATAACGTACTTGACGAAGCGGTTGCGCTCGTGATTTTCGGCTCTTTCTGTGGATTGCTTGCAATTTGAAGTGAAATCTGTCAACGTACAGTATGTGCAATGACATTTATAAGCACACGAGCAGATCCTGTTGCCTTCAGTCTCGCTTCACTATTTCATATGGCTTGAGGAATTTGCTCTTTGTCCACTTTCAAGGCAGCATTGATAAAGTCTCCGACACCAGGAAAGAAATCGAATGAAAGCAAGTGGTCTTGGTCAGCAGCATGGCTCTTGTACTCTTGAAACGCTTCCGCTGTTTGATCATGATTGTTGTCGACAAGACACTCCATGGCGATATCGCAATCCTCTTTGACTGCTTCTCGGTCAAGTCTCTGGATCTTTGGCTTGTTTGGGCACGTCAAGTAAAAGGTAGGATGAAAGATAATGAGCTTTTTCTTGTTCTTTTCTAGTGTGCTGCTCTACAATAATAGCGAAAAAAATCAATTACTTCTCATTTTATTTCTCACATTACCTTTTCAGGTTTACTTGAGGAGGTAGCTGAGCCATCTGATGAGAATTTTGAGACTGATGTTGCTGATGATTCTCCTGCTAATGTTGGGGTTGCTGTGTCCTTTCCTGTTGATATCGAGACAGCTGATTGTTGGGCTTCTGCTGGTAATGAGGTAGCAGAATCTTTTTTTGCTGATGTCAGTGTAGGTGCTTGCGATCCCTCTGCCGGTGTTGAGGCGGTAATGTACTGATCTTTGAATTCCACAAGACCCTTCATCGTCAATGCATTCCCAAGGTGTTGAGGCTGTGCATATGCTTGTTGTTTTTCTTTGGATATCTTCCTTTCGACCCAGCGTGGCTCCATCTCGTCTTTGGCGGCGTGTACATACTCCTTGATAAGTTGGCTTCAGTTTTGCGCAGGGTAAAGTAAGAGTACACTCGTTGTATGAATGGCTGCATGTTGAGAGGCAAGGCTACTGATTTGTCGTCTTTGTTGTTCATCACATTATACAGTGCATCCTTGACATCGCCGTTGACTTCCTCCGGTTTCGTTGTCAGTAGCTCGTGAATAGGAGTGCAATTAATATGGCGTTGAATTATTCCAAATTCGCTGACTGGCATAATCAATAGAAACGCACGATCAGTGAACATCTCTTGCGCTTTTCTGCTAAGTATATAATCGGCATCACACTCTCTTGGGAATTTTGGGGGCCCAACCATGCTGTGGGATTTTGATGAAAAGAGAGTGAGTGAGATAAATAAAAAAGGGATTGGAGAGGATCTAAAAAAGGCTGGAGAGGCGACGAGCAACGTCATCGCCGTGGCATCAAAAAGGCACCACAGCTAGCATCGTTCTTTTTTTTTTTCCTATTATTACATTTTTCACTTCTTCATCATATAATACTGTGCGCGAAAAAAACGTTCAAGTGATAGTGCCCTGACAAAATCTTTCTGGTGGTATTACTACATCAGTTTCAGTGCTAGCATCTTTTCAATTATACAAATTTGAAGCTCAAAACTGCCACTTATTATTTCTAGCTTGAAAATGCGGAATAGCTAAATTTGATTGGTTGAGACGAAATAAACGGCTAATTTTTGGATTTCGATATTTTGACTAAGCGAATAATAAAAAACTGAAGGAAACCTGAATTTTAAGGCATGAACGTTGGCTGCTAAGCCACACGGTGGAAAACCTTCAGCGAAACGACTCGGTAAAAGCATTTGCCGGCAAATGGTTAACCCAAAAAAATGCTCGATTTTTAGTCATTTTTTTCTTTGGTATCTGAAACCCTGAAGTAGTTGGTTTTAGTAACTGCTATTGCAGGGGTTTGTAGCGCTTAAGAAAGGCTTTTAAATGATATATTATGTTTCAAGTTTGAGCGTATTTCAGTGATTTAATCTGCAATAATGTAAAATGCCTTATTTGGAGGGGGTGTATAAAGCTGGCTTGTCTGATGAGTAGCAATGCTTTGATTTTGTCTCTTCTACGTTTCGTTGATACTGTGGCGGCAATACCTAAAATAACCTTGGTTTGGTTCCAATAGGTTTTGTTTCTCAACTAAACTGATTAAATTGATATTCGGTAACATCGCTTTGGTTTTGCTCTTAGCCAATAGAAATTGGGCATATCCTGATGTACAATATATCTTTCAAAAGAAGACGCTGCTCTCATTTGAAACATATAAGTCTCATTTCTATATCTCATAATGCTCAAAAGATACATGCATATACACTACGAAGAAGGTGTCCCAAAATCGAAAACACTTGAACGTTTTTTTCGCGCACAGTATATATCAACATCATCTCACCCAATTTAAAATCCAATCACACCAGCGTATTCCTCGAAGAAAATGTGGCATAGGAACGTGTTACTTTGCACACTCTAGCTTCAAAATCCTCATTCAAAATCTTTGGATGATGGTCAAAACCTTCATAGGCAAAACACTGCTGTACACTCAGCATTTAGTGCAAGCGCAAACTTATGCTATGCAGTTGTAACTCCAGTGTTGCGCAGTATCCTCTCTATCAGTTTATTACTACCACTAGGCACTTGTAATTAACGGCTTTTTCTATGGATCTTGTCAAAATCAGTGCTCAAAATCAGTCAGCTTCCAAAATAATCTCATACGTTAACGGGAACTCTTCCAATCTAAAATTTAATTACTACACCATCGTGTTTCTTGCAAAATTTAGCATATGTGCGTGCCAATTTCACTCCGTATACTCTAACATCAATTTTTTACAAATGGATCTTGGAAGATGACCTGATCCTGTATACTGAAAATACCTGCATAACACAAGCAGGATTTGTTGTCGCGCACAAAGATACAGTATGCATCTTTGGATACGGTGTTATCCAGCACCCCCTCTATTGTCCTGTTACTAATACTAAGCACTCGTAATTAACCGCCTTCCTCTTGAAGATTGTCTAAATCAATGCTCAAAATTGGATTATTATTTTAAAAAGCGTCCATCCATCAACGGCAACGCGCCCAGATGACTAAAGTCTGACCACACAATTGTGTTCCTCGTAAAATTTGACATACTGTCGATACATCATGTCTATCTCATGAGCCAGATGGTTGATCTTTGAAGACTTTTTTGATTGATTTAATATCCATACCAATATAATGCAAGATTATATTGTACTTTTGGTGTTATTATGAACAGTCTTAGATTTATTCAAAACTTTCTCTTTAGGAAAGTGAACGTATTTGATTATGTCTGATACTTCTGGTGGTATCGTGTGTAATTACCCTAAGCCATTTGTACCATGAATGTTGGATGTTAACTCTTGCTTTTCTCATTTTAATCACATTTTTAGTTTCTATATCAATGCTTTATTTCTCTGAGCTGTCTCCAAATTTGAGCCAATAAAATCGCTTAAAAAGCTAGTTTAAACGCCGCTGACCCTAGAAAATTTTTGCGAGGGTTTCCCTATGTTTTTTGGTTAGGCGAACTTTTAAACATTGCCAAATACAGTAATTTAGCAATCTTATCATCAAAATCCCCTAAAAATGCCAGAATATGCCTTACTACACACCCCAGCTTATAATGCAAACGCTTGAGACTCTCAAATAGCACCAAGTAAGTGATACAAATCAAGTGAGGGCAGCCTATCTACCCCCAGCCCCTGAATCAAATCTAGTTGTGCTTCAACGATAGGCTTATCCACACAACGAAAAAAGAGAGTTATGGCTAAAAGAGCCATAAAAAGGAAGGGAAAGTAACAAGAGGGCATCACTGGAATGTGATGAAGAACAGAATCATCGCAATACAGGTACATACAAAGAGGTAACATGCAATGTGTATCATCAAACTGACGAGTACAAGAAAGAAAAAAGTGGTAGAAAGAAGTATCGTGGTTGCCTCATACGAAGCAAGAACACCACCAATAGCACCAGTATTACAGAAGTAATACTTGAAGAACAAAAAGAATGCAAGGCTACTCCACAATAGAGCAGCACTGCCAGCGATACAATGCATCAAAAGATACAACATAGCACTGTGGTACAGCAACAGAGAAAGAGTTGCGTGCAGAAAAGGGGGAAAGGATAAATCGCAATAGAGCAAACTAAAGAATGCACAGTATTACGAGAAAGAAAGCAATAAACGGTTGAATGAATGTAATCCATGGCAACCAAAAAAGGGGAATACACAAACCAAATACAAACCAAACACAAACAACAATATATTGTAGCAAACTGGCCTAAAATAAACTGTGTAATTAGTAGTATTACTATATATTGTAACGCGAAAGGTGATTCTTATCGGCTGATACCTACTGTAACAAACTTGAAAGGTGTCGTCTTGGGTACTGGTGGTTTTAAAGGCATGCTTCTTCTGGCAAAAGTGGTGTTGTATTCAGTTAATAGTAATAAAAAGTGTATGGTTTAATAGAAAAAGTGCAGTGCAAAAACAGTAGAAACGGGGGCGAGAAAAAAATAAAATAAAAAAAAAAACGCGTTGTTGAGGGTGACTGCAGTCAATAGGCTGCCGCAGCACAGAGCACACGGAATTTGAATGACGTGTACAATGAAAATTTTGCACTGTGGTGACTGTACCCAAATGATTTTTTTTGTGATGGTTTTTTTTGTTCAATTTCGACATGATTTGACATTTTGTAAACGGTTTTGCTAAAATTAGCTATATAAAGTGTGCTCAAGGTATACTACTTTCTAATGAACTTAAGGGGAGAATTTGAAGGCGCATTCAATGGTGCCAATTTTAAACTACTTTTAGAATGAAAAGATAAAGAATTTCGAGAAAATATAAAAAGCAGTTTTTCTAGGAAAAGTCGAGATTTAGCATATACAGCCTTTAAAATAACAGTTGCACAGGCTACCCTACATTTGTGCGGTCATTTTGATCTAGTATATATCATAGTAAAAAGTGTCGTTTTTGCCTCCAAAATTGCGATCGTTTGATTTTCAACAAAAACCATGAGGGGTACCTCATGAAAAATCGTGAATTTTCGACGATTTGGATCGATCCAAAAAAAATCAAGATGAAGGTCCAGGATGTAAATGATAATCAATAGCAATCATTTGGCACTATTCTGAGTATCTAGAACGGCTTAGAAGACAAGATGCTGAAGATTGAATTTTGGCATTTTGGCTGAGAATAATACTTTTTACGCCTTGTAGATCCATGGCTACCGGTACGACTGATTTCATCAAGACCTCAAACAATTGGTCTTTCTTGTGGCTGCATCGTAGATACTAGTAGACACAAAGTGATGTGAGTTTTGTGTATGCTTTATTCTAGAAACCCTCAGAAATTATAGAAGAAGAAACTCTACTTGTCATCATGCCTCAATGCTGCTTCAAATGGACTACCTCTTAATTTTGGTGCTATCTACTATGATGCATTGCAGCTCTTCTCTTTAAACCAAATATAAAGTTTGAAATAATAATTACGCATAGTACAATGGTCATTTCATACAATAATACATAAGTCTTGAGGTGGCTGAAATCAGTAAAATTTATCACCACGCTGGTAAACTGCAGCAATAGTAATCGTTTATTTAATGAGCAACAAGGATAGCCACTGGAAACTTGTTTGTATGGCTACAAGACTTCAGAGTAGGTAGTATACAATAGTGTTAATATGCACTTTCCGAGATTCATATGTATACGGCATGAAAACATGCTTTGCCGTATTTTGTTTAACCCACGAAACAGTGTATAATTTGTGGCACTCCTGGACAAAGTATGCCAGAGCCATGCGGTTTTAAATGCAGTGTCCAGCAACACCCTCTATATCGATTTGGTGCTACTACTAGACACTCGTACTCAACGGTTTTCCTTATAAATTCTGTCAAGAAAAGTGCTCAAAATTGAGTTTATCTCCAAAATCGTCCATCAATTAACCGCAACTCATTCAATCTAAGATCCAACTACTACTACACCATCGTCGTCTATGTGAGAATTAGCATAGGCACATGCTACGTTTAATACTCTGGCATCAATATTTTGAGCCTGCATTCTTGGATGATGGTCATAACCACCCTGATATGCAAAACACTTGCAATCTTTCGCCTTGTTTGAACAGTATAGTATATACGAGCCTTTTTAATGTTAAATGCAGTGATCCATGATTGTTTTTCACATTGATTTTTATAATCATATATGTCCAATATCTCAATAATGTGTATCATACTAGGTTCATTACCTACAGCTATTTCGAATGGATTCTTTATTCATGGATAGACAACAATGTTTGATATAATGAATAATTAGTCCAATTGTTGATACGCATATTCAGGAGGACTCAATACGGCAATCAACGAAAGAACGACAGACAACATGATACTTAAAATCCAACTGATGATACAGAAAATGAATGAAAAGTTGTAGCGAGTTCCCATATAAAACGTTGCGCTCGAGTTGTATAAGTAAGCAATGGTTCCCATCGAGAATGCTTGAGGAAGCGCTAAATAGAATATGGTGTTGGTCATCTGGTGTCCCTCGCAGTGAATCATTTATCAATGCTTTCGCCTTACCGTAAATCAGAAACATACTAAGAAAAAAAAAATCATGCAAATTAATTAATCTAGCGCATAGAGTATACACTTTGGTAGCTTACAATGAGATGGGTGCCCATGCTTTGCTTCTCTTGCGTCTTTGGCTACACATGGTCGCCAATAAAGCAAAGATAGTCAGTCCACCGATAACTGCTGCAATCACCATGCCTGCTGCTGCTGCTCGCCTACGTGTGTCGAGAGGGAGTTAGCACGCTTGATTTGATCCATCACCAAGATGCTTTTTGACTACCATAACTCGCAGAATCCCTCTAAAATACGCCATGCAAACTATAGTTGGAACCATTTTACTCTACAATGTAGGCTTCGAGATGACACATACCTTCTTCGCAATCTCCATGTTCATAGGATGGGAAAGGTCTACAGTCCCTTGTCATGCTAACCACGCCCTCATCAGTCATGCCGTTGCTGCGGTAACCTCTCCTGGGACTTACCTTCGACAGAGCTTGAACAAGCCATAATTTGTTTCAATGTAAAATGGCACCGGCGTTACAAAGGTGAGCCTACGCACAACAGGTGGTTATAAACAAGGCTGCTATCAAGCTGGCCCTTTTCTTCTTCCTCACCATTTGGGAAATACGATGGAGCATATCGTTAATGTGTAGTTGCAGGTGAATATAAAAAAGGTTACGACGTATGCAAGTAAAGAGACACCCATCGTCAAGTAAAGTAAATCAAGTTGAAGAGAAGAGAAACGAATGAAAACGAAAAGAAAATTGCCATTTTTGCTGCATGTCCTGCGTGGAGCCTTATTTTATGATGTCATTTGAAGCTCCAATGTGTATAAATATCCCCCCCTTTTTTTATTCAGGAACCAAATAACCTTTTTTCTCTCTCTCTTTTTCTCTATTCAACATGTTTGGATTATTTCACAAGTCAAGCGACAGGCCACTGTCTGAAAAGGGCCTACTAGGCGTGCTCGAGTACTCTCAAAAGTCAAGCCGCTGCATCGGTCAACTGGCTGACGATAATCGTGTTTCAGCCAACAACCTCATGACATACGGATCTGTATTAGGCGATGATTTGACAGTAAGTAATGCCACGCCTCGTATTTTGCTACAGGTACTCAGTTTCATACATGTCAGGACGTCACTAGCAGGTTGGGGCATCTCCTGATACAATGGTCAAACATCCTGATGGAATTCCAAGATTCAGTGGATCAATACCGTGACACTCTGAAATCCATCACTGTCAAGGAAGCCAGCTTACAGCCAGGTCGGGACCAAAAGAGAAAGCTGAGGGACCAAATTGAGCGTCTGCAAAACTCGTTGTCGTCTATGGACAAGGTCAACAACCTCAAGGAGCAACTGGCGCAACTGGAAGAATTCACTGCGCCTGACGAAGCAGAGATGAGCAACTTCAAGCGTATTGCTACACGTGAGGGTCTCTATTTACTGCTGAACGGCATGCATGCAATGTCAAGCAAATCTGACATCATCTCAACATTTGGTAAATACATTGTCGACGAGTTGGATGTGGATCCGGTCAAGGCAGGCGAGGAGAGAAGACCTTACACGGGTGCTGAAAAGACAAAGCGTATTCAGGAAGATGCACAGAGAGCTATTGAGCAGTGGAATCCAGACAAGGCCAAAGTGCGCAGAACATTGACAGCTCATCATGGCCACAATCCTCTCATTGTAAAGCAATTACCGCCCGTTCCTCCCAAAGAAGATGCCGTCGTATCCCCCACGCCTTCAGCCACAACATCCACCAAGAGCGACAATACGGAGGAAGCGAGTGTGCCTCCTCGACATGTGTCCTTGGAGGAGCAGAACAAGCAGTACTCATTCTACAAGCCTGACGACGTTGTTGAGGATGAAGACGAGCCTCGTCCAAGTGCATCCACCAGTACAACGACCACGCATACGACACACGGCGGTGGTGGCTTCTCTAGCGTCTATTTGCATCATTCGTCGCCCTTCCAGAGTCAACAGCAACCGTTCCAGCCACAGCAGCAACTGAACCAGCAGAATTTGTACCAGTTTTACCAACACTATCTACCTCCTCGACCTTACGACGAAATGAAGAGTATCTTTAGTCCAGGTGCTGTCTTTAGGGGAGAAGAAACAAAGAGACATGATGCCGGTGGATTCGTTCTACCCTCCACCAACCCCAACTATCGACCCAATCCATCTACTTCATCTAGATCTGTCTCCTCGTCTGCCAGGAGCATCACATCGGATGGCGATAAAGAGGACGAAGCATAATAATAGACCCACTCATTCATAGATACACACACAATAGATATATATATATCCTTCCATAATAAAGCGTTGATTTATTACGTATACCTGATTCTGTCAATGCCTAGACTTCTTCTTACTTGCATGATAGCCACCAGTTCCTTGATGGCTTCTTCTAAAATAACCACATTGTTCAGTAGCATGGAAAGTGAAATCTCGGTCGACTTGTTCTTTCTACGGTGCGATGGATGTTGTGTAGGTGCAAATACATCCTCGTCATCGGCATCCAGGCTCAGGATGGGATCTCTATCAAACTGGAAATTGGAGGGGAATAAAGGTTGAATGTGCACTTGCAGCGTCTTTTTGGCGTGCAATGCGAGTGGCGACATGGGATGAAGAGCTGGCGGGGGAGATGCAGATGCGCCTACAGCGGAAGGTGTAGACAGCGTGGGTGCAATGGTGGTGGCGGTGGACAGGGACTTGGACAAGTTGGCAGTAGTGGCTGATGTGGAAGGCTTCAAACTAGCCACTGAATTTCGGCGCTTACTGGTCTGTTGTGGTCCGCTGTTGCCCGCGTGGCTGCTACCACCATTGGCATTTGAAGTCGTGCTTGAACTGTGGGTTGCCGAGCTTGTGCTTGTGCCCAGTCCAAACAACTTGCCCACCATGGAAGTAGCAGCACTGGTTGTTGTTGCTGTACTCGTCGACACGGAAGGCTGGGGATCCGCTGTGGATCCACGACGCATGGAGCTCGACAAGGAAGGCACAGGAACAGCAGCAGTAGCAGCAGCAGCGGTCATGGTCGTTTGACCAAACAAAAGGCCGTTCCATCGTTCATCCAGCAGGATATCAAAGCCATCCACCTCTGACCTGTAATAATCCACCTGCTGTGTCAGTGTGCGAAACAGCGTGTAAAAGGGAGGAAACGACTTGAACTGTGTAGGCGTCGTCATGTTGACCGAATTGCGTTCTGCGCCAAAATCCAGCGATCTATCGTCATCCTCGTCGTCCGCATTTTTTGACATTGAATGCGTGTCGTGAATAGCAGGCATGTCCATGGGGCCGTTGCCGTTTCTGATGCCACTACT
The DNA here is from genome assembly GCA_010203745.1 of Mucor lusitanicus. Classification (NCBI taxonomy): domain Eukaryota; kingdom Fungi; phylum Mucoromycota; class Mucoromycetes; order Mucorales; family Mucoraceae; genus Mucor; species Mucor lusitanicus. The sequence continues at coordinate 337,612 of JAAECE010000009.1, read as the reverse complement.
ACTGTCGCCACCCAAATGCAAAATGTCGTGTGCATTGGTGCGATCTGACTCGCAAAACGAGATCCATCCCTCCAAGCTTCGATACGGACAAAGAGCCAGCGCCGAGATGACGCTTGTCAATGCCAGGTTGAGTTCAGAGGACTGTGCAAAGAAGTGCGATAATAGGCCTAGTAAGAGCTGAAGCAGCGTGTCTGTGGACCGGATGCGCTGGCGTACGGGCGGTTGTGTCGTGGGCAGTATGCTGTGCTGGTGTGGTGGATGCGCTGCTTCGTCGCGAGATGCCCCTGCTCGTTGGCCGTACTTGAAGCTTCGACGTCGCTCACTTTTGGAAGAGGCAGGCTTTTTGTGCAGCTGCTGTTGCGTGGCATAGGGCGCTTCAAGAAGGTCCTGATAGCAGACATCTTGTTCTACGGTTGTCTTTACGTCCTCCAGATAGTCTTCGTATCCTATGGTCAGAATGTCATCCGCATGCACGCGATCAATGGCTGATATCAATGAAAAGTAAAGCTGAATCTCGCGGATGTGGTGCGAGACATTGGTAGAAGGTGGTGCTGCTGCTGCTGTTGCTTGTTGTTCATTGTCAGGCACGGTTGACAGGAGCCGATCAGAGAATCTACAGTGTTTGACAATCAGCGTCTTGAGCAGCTTCAATGTGGCAATGACAGTTGGCTGAGAGCTGGATTTGAGTCGCGTAAAGATCAGGTCCTTGAGTGTGAATCGCTCAGCTGCTGTAAAGTAGGGCGTGCTCTTGAAATCAAGCTCGACGCCCTTGAAGCTGGTGGGTGTGGCCATCACCAGCTTTTGCACAATCTGCTCTTCGTCGTCCGTCTCCTCCATCAGGAACCCCACCATCACCGATGCCAAGTCAGGCTGCTGTACAATCTGCAGTATCAGATCAATGTAGCTGATGACAGCGACCGACGAGCCGTCTGCATCAGAGCACTCCAAGATGGACGGATACAGGATATTCTCCATAAAGATGCCACGGATACACTGCAATAAGCGCTCGGAAATGGCATTATTGGGGCATCGAAGCAGCACATCCTGGCAAAACTCCAGTAACTTCAAAAAGGAATCCAGCTGGTATTTGAACTGGGCAGAGTTGGATTGCTCGACGCCAAACTCGTCGGATGGATACGATCGAGGGTCCAGGTCTTGGCCCAGCAGGTAGGATGCTGCTGTGCTGTTGATCTCCTTCTCGTCCTTGATGATGAGCTTGCGAGGCAACTGGGAGTATAGTGCACCCAGCCCAGCAGCCATGATGGTGGCAAAGTCGGATTCCAGTATAAAGTCGCCTAGTTGATCTGTAGCCATTTCCATCAAAAACAACAATCCTGTGCGCGCATAATCCCCAGACCGTCCCTCCCGATGGATATACCTCAATAGGTACGTAAACAGCAGGAATTCGTATTCAGGCGGTGCCTCTACCATGGGCGTCATGATGGGTGTATCTGCTGCTGCTGCCGCTGCTGCTGACGAGGGCTTCTGCGGTGTGGTAAGCCATTGCTTGTCGTGAAAAAAGATGTTTAGCAGTGCTGGAAATCCGTGAATCTTAGAGCATATCGTGTACATGAGGTCCACCAGATCCTCGTGATCCAATTCACTCTGTCTCTCATCCAGGACACAAAATCGAAGCAGTTTGATGGTAGGTTTGTGCACCGCATTGTGTACCAGAAATCGGTCATCCAGCAGATCCACCATGGAGGCAATTGTGCGGATGCTTTCGCTGCGAATGCCTTCTGGATAGTCTGTCTTTTCAGACACACTGACAAGGTATTGCAGTATGCCGTGCTTCAAAAAGTACTCCATGCACACGCCCGTTGTATTGTCTTCTTGTCGTGCCTCCTCATCCACCAGCATGTCTACCATCTGGCGCAGTCTCTCTGGGATCTCTGTCTGCTTGACATGCAAATTGGCCTTGCGATCCTCTGCTATAAAGATGTTCTAGTAGTAGCGTATCTATAGCGTGAGCATGACGACGATTCTATGGCGCGTCTATTCGACCAAGACAGCTTACATGCACATAGTCCCAGCATTTGTGAAATTTGACTAGTTGCAGTGCACTGGTGGGTTGTGCTTTGGGCGGTGCGATACGTTTCTTGATGAACTTGGAAAAGTAATCCATATCAGGCACGCTTTTTATGAGAAAGGTGGAAAAACAAAAGAGATGGTAGGTTTGTTATTTTACCCCTTAAATCACTCAGGAGTAGTGTCGATTTGAAACGCATTGCACTGTTGTGCTCTCATGCAAGCTTGCAAAACCACAAGTAGACCTTATTGCCAATGACATTTGGGGCGCATCTATCCAGCACGGCGGTACAACAAGGGCCTGATTTGGCCATGTTTTTACCTTTATACATGTACAAATGACTTACGGTCCGGCGCTTCTCTCCATAGCCTTTGAGTGGTGGATCGAAGCAACACGCTGCAGATGATTGAAATAGGCTACATTCGTTTGCCCCTTATCTTGTTGTTGGAGCCCCTTTTCCTGCTGTAAACATGCGACATGAAACAGTTGTGTATCATGTCATTTTGGCCCCAAATAAAAAATTTCTACATGATTCCATCTGCTTTCCAATGCCCAAATGAAATGCTTCCTATAGTAGATGGAAAATTTTTCATAGATTGCCAATAAATTTTTATACGCTCAGCCCAATAGAACAACACGCACATGATATAACCATGATTTAAAAGGAGAATATGGAACAAAAACACACATGGTTGCATTAAAAAAGATGGATCTGATAAAACCAAGGCGTTGTACATGACCTTTTGTATTATTAATTGGATCCAAATAAACAATATGTTGTGCATGCCTGGGTTTTCAATGGACGCGGAAATGCGGTTTTGTGTGCTCGGCGCAATCACCGACTACTTTGATCGTCTTCTTTACTACTGCTGAGGTGAAACAGCAGGTTTGTAGCTGTGGAAGATTCTCTTGCTGATAGCACATTCTATGCTTCCATTCTGCTTTTTTAATATGAAATTGGATGTAAGACCCAGTAGTAGTTTAGAGTTTGAATCCTGCTGCAAATTATCGCAACAGTGTCCAGTAGGATCAAACTGGTCATTGCTTACAAATGAACCAAACAGTCCACATGTTACACGATCAATAATCAATTACAAGGCATACATGGATGGATCAAAACAGGCAACCTAATCGTAAGCACTCATCACCGATTTTGTGTGTGTGTGTGTGTGCACAATGGCGGCATAGCATCATGATGGGTGTTTGATAGAATAGTAGAACATTTTAGGCATTTGCAGATTTTAAAGTTTATCGAAATTACGTGGCTAGATCCCCAAAATGGTAGTATTTGTATTTGTGGAATAGAGCAGATTCCTCTAGGCCGCAACCCCGCACGTTTTGGCCAGAACCCGGCTTCGTTTTATGAGTCAAAATGCAAGGTATAAAAAGGCAGAAAATTTTTGTGTCAGTGTATATGTATATATATAGCCTCTCTTTCCATTGACACTTATTTATCGCACTGCACATTATGACCACATTCTTTGAAAACCCACACTACTACTCTAGCCAAGTCAAATTGGAGGATCCCAGCATGCTGCCATTATCGCCCCTAGAGCAGCAGCAGCAGCAGCAACCAGATGATTTCCAAGATTTCTTTGTTGCCTACAAATCGTCGTCGTCAGACCTGTGCAGAGATGTCGACTACTGGAAGTATGCAGTGTCCCAGATGCAGCAGCACATTTTCAACACTAGCAGCGCAACCTACTCCTCGCCGGAAGCCTACTTTTTGAAGAAGGCAAAGAACACATCGGTGGCCAATGATCTGCATGCCTTGATCAGCAACAATGGCACATTTCGATTCAATTGCGACCCAATGTGCGCTCCAGACCCACTGACATACCGCAGACACAGGTCTGAGAACCTGCTGCTGCGTATGATCCACTGCAGAAACCTGGATATGAACCAAATCTCCTTGATGCGATTGTCCAAAGGTGTGTTTGTCCATCAAAAGTGGCAGTCTAGTGTCCCTCAACCGTCGCCCACACTGTCTTGCATTGAAGAAGTGATGGCTAATGAGTTTATTGACATGCAAGGTATGTTGGCATACTAGGCAGCAAGCACACATGAATTTAACACATCTTAAAGACGAAGCTCCCATTGATACATTTCAATTCGGCGATGCTTGTCATAGAATGAATAACCTGACAAGTTCCTGTTACGACATGTTCATCCCCTACAGCTACACATTTGGCGCAAGATATACAAACCCTTACAACAATGCCAGCGACCTCGTTATCCGTGGCAAGTTACCGCTGTGGTGCCAGACATTGTTCTTGTCAAACTGTATAAAGCAAACGGAGCCTGTGCAAGCACATGTCCCTCGATCGGGCCTGTTCCCCTTTGCACCTCAAGTTACTGTTACATTCAAGCCTTTAATACAAGATGAAACAGACTCCATCGTGCCCGAGCTGACCGTCTTGTATGAGCGTTTCACCATGGAGGACATGGACGACGCATTCATCTTTCCTGAGCTCACAGATGAAGAACTGGAGCTGACATGGCCTGAAAGAAAGAAGCAAGTCTATCAAAGAATCCTTGTCTGCGATATCCCTGACGATTTGGCCAAGATTTTGAGCGACATGGCTACCATTTGGGCCGCAAGCAAAGGCTTGATGCTTTAAATGCTCGCACGCACACACATACACTCTTCATACTACACTGTACATATACTACTGCTATAATATACCATCATTTTCATGTATAAAAAAGAATAAACAACTCCCTACTTTTTATTATTCATTATCAATGAAATCTTGTGCTTTTTGACAATCTACATCAAAGGGACCTGTACTGTAGCACAACATGCTTTTACCACAAGAGAACTGGAAACCTACATTTTCGCCCGAGCATTCCATGATGGCCTTCACTGTCATGTCAATAAAGAAAAATCCCCCCTATGTTTTATGAACAACTTACTGATCCCTGCCCATCTGGCTGAAGACAGTAGAGACCTTTAGACACATTTTTGCAGGACGGCGTCCAGTTACCATTGGGAAGCTTGAGTCTGTTTGAAGGATCAAATGTTGTATCACCCATATGTGGTGGTATGACCAAATCAACAGCCTCATTGACTAGTGGTGCTGCTGCTGATGCTGAGCCTTGCTTGATCTTGGCCTGATAGTAGCCCTCCTCCTCATCTGTTTGTTTTTGTACCAGATTATAGAAAGGCGTAATATGGTTGATGACCGCACTAGTAGGCACATTTTGCTCGGCCGTCATCTCCTGTTGACCCGTTTCTAAATCAGGCATTGTCGTTGGCAGCAAGGGTGAATGTGTCACAGATGTGCCAAGATCAGGCTGCTGTTGTTGGACGGTAACAGCACTGGGTGTGGTGGGTGGAATATGTTTGTAGACATACATGGTTTCATCAGGCCCTGACTCGATGACTTCCATGCTGAATGTGGGGTTGGGCAATGATGTAAAAGTGGTAGTGGTTGAGGAATGATGTATTTTGCGCTTCAGATCGTCGATTTGCTGCTGATCTTGTATCAGTTCGTCGTGTTTTATTCTAATCTCTTCTTCTGCTGATCGAATCTGCTCTGCTATCAAGCTCCTGTAATCGGGTATCTCGCCATTTTTTCCAACTTGCCATGTGTTGGTTTCAGTAACAGGCGCTTCGTAGACTTCGCTGTTGAGATCAGAGTCGATACCTGAAATATAAGGGTCCAACAGTGCCTGATCGAGTGCATCGAAAAAGTCAAAGCGCGAGCTCGTCCCCTCTACTTCTTGCTCGTCGCGTTCTCTCTCTTCTTTGTCCCCGTCAATTTGAACAGTAGGCGGTAGTAGTGCTTGTTGTTCATCTACAACTGCTGGCAAACTGCTATCTCTACCAAGAGCCTCTCTATTTGCGTAGTCGGTTGTGTCACTAGCAAGTTCATTTTTGGAAGGAGCATTGCGTGTACCAGTGTCTATTAATGTTGTATCACTGCGAGGTTCCTGTGCTTCAGATTCACTAGGTTTCATAATGATGTCAAAAGCATACTTGGTAACACCAGAATTGCTATTCTTATCACTGCTGGCCTCCTTGGCTGTCGTCTGCGAGCCTAATTGGCCATGGTCAAGGGCCGCCATCTTTTCTTCTACTACATCATCTCCTCTGATCAATTGTGTCGCCTTCTGGTTCAAATCGACACTGCTGTTTGGCTTGTAGGCATTTGCCTGGCCTTCTTCCTCTTCATCTTGTGTTTCCTCGCGAGTTTCCTGATCTGCAGCATGCTCGAATTCTTTGTAGTAGCTGCCTGACCCCGTATCCATGTCATTCTTGTTGCTGCTCGGCATCAGATCTGTCCATTCAATCTTTGGATCAGAGGCTACCGCGGCATCATCAATCAGTGGCCTTGCACTGGCAAAGGCAGTGCTCAACGCAATAATGGCTATACACAATGAAATACGCATATGGAAGAATGCAAAAGAACAAAAGAATTAAAAAGAACATCACTCGTCCAGCTATTTATGCTTGGAATGAGTGATTGAAAACTGGGCTAAATGACAATAGAAAGAGAAAAACATGTTTCCAGTGAAAGGAGTTTGTGGTTCTATTAGGCATTCTTCTGCAATAATCAACATTTGCAATTGAATTTTCTAACTGTGCCTGAGATGAGGTTGCGCAAAATGTTAGAAACTGAACCTTATAATTGCTGCTTTTTTTTTTGCTGTTAACAAACATCCATTGTATGAGCTACACAAGTAGCTGATGATAGAGAGTGTCTGTCGGTAAACACTCTCCTTGTTTCTGAATGGCTCTAACGTGTTCTGGTTTCTCTCACAACTATTCATTATATCCCAGTGTAATTTGGCTGTATACAGCCATGTTTGACATTTGATTGGCCTAAATCGTGAATACAATAAGGTTTTGCGAATGCAGGGACAAACAAAAATCAGAGTGATGATACGAATTGACAGAGATAGAGAGCGAGAAAGAGAAGACTCCATGAAAAGAGCATCTCTTTACACAGATATATAATATGGCTTCTCGATTAAAGCGTCTCTTTGTTCTGTATTCACAACATGTCTCAACTCATCTACCATCTACTGCAAAGCTTAACCGCAATGTATTCAGCTCGATCTATGGCTGCCATGCCTTTTCTCATGGCCATAGCGTACATGGCTTACTACTACAACAAACGTTATAGATCGCCGTTGGCTTCAGCACCACTCGCTCCAGCAGAGCACTTTCTCGTCAAATATTTCGGTCTGGTGCCTCCTCCAAGCGATACTGAGAAAGTCGATACATTATCCAGGTTTCTGATCCGTGTGGGTCAAGATGCTTCTCTGTCTCCCATCAGTGTCTGCTGGTCTATTACTGGCACGCCACTTGTCATTGTCAACACTCTGAAGGGCATCAAAGACGTATTGATTGATGGACAAGCCAAGAGCAAGGTCAAGGATGAGCCCTCCAAGGTCCAGCGTGGAAATTTGATCCGTTTGATTCAGAACCTCGTCTTTGGTGGCAAAAGCTTGAACAATGTGGTGGGCGAAGTAAGAAGGCACTCTTTTTATCGAGTTTTAGACTTGTTCCAACTAACAGACTATCGTTTAGGAATGGCGCTGGCGCCGACATATTCTTCTGCCTCCATTTCAACCAAAGCAACTCGTGCCCAAATTGCTGCCGTATGTTGCCAGTCGAGCATCCGCACTACTCAAGGTATTTGAGGAGCAGTCAGAGACAGGTGAGGCCATTGAGCTGGACAACCTGTTTATGGACATGACCATGGATGTGATCAATTACTACCTGTACGGTCGCAGTGATTTGAACTATGATCTAGTGGGCGATAGACGCAATTTGAAGGTATGTATCCATTCACCAAAGCTAGTTTCACCAAGGCTAAACATGGCAACTTGCAGAATGAACACCATCGACTTGGGTTAGGCTTCATGTCGGTTGAAGCATGGCTTCCTTTTGGTATCAACAAGACAGACTGGGCTCAAAGAACATATAAACCTGCTCGTGATTTACTGAAGTCATTCATCAAAGACTCGTTGGTGTATGCTTTGGAGGATTACAAGAGAGATGTCAAGGAATACGAAGAACAGGGTATTCCAGAAAAGCAAAGATCCTACCGTTCTGTGGCAGCCTGTGCTTTTGCAAGCGGGCGTTATGGCGAAGACCAAGTCGACTTGATCAATGATTTGCTTTCACTGACCTTTGCTGGCTATGATACCACTGCTCATACATTGGCCTTTGCCTTTTCTGAACTGGCTCGCAACCCTGCGCTGCAAGATGAGCTGTTCTCCCAAGTGCGACAAGTGCTTGGTCCTTCTCCTGTAGCGCCTGAAAGTGTCACTGCGGAAAAGCTTGCTCGTATGCCCTTGGTGACAGCCATCTACCGCGAAACGCTTCGCAAGTACCCAGCCGTCGTCTTTATTCCCGTGCATGTCAATCGCGATACAGTGGTGGATGGTGCTATTGTTCCTGGAGGCGCAGAGATCTGGTGCAACGTGCGAGGCGTTCAAATGAACCCTGACATCTTTCCTGACCCTGACAAGTTTGACCCTACTCGCTGGTTGCGTCCTGAAGACAAGATGGCTGATGGCACATCAGACAATGCCTTTGACAATTTGACAACATCGAGCAACAGCCATGTCACTATCACGCCAGAAACACAGTATAACTTTCCTGATCTGTCATTCACGTTGGGCCAACATGCTTGCATTGGAAAGAATCTGGCTATTTTAGAGCTGAGAACAGTGATTGCGTGTACCATGAATCAGTTTTCTTGCACCTTGAAGAAGGACTCGGTCATTGATACCAAGATTGTGCTTACAACAAAACCTCGTCATGGCGTATGGGTTCACTTTAAAAAGCGTTAATGGTCTTTAAAGATTCGATAATAAAGAGGTGTTTATTCGTTTTGAAAGCTATAGAATCTATCACGCTTGCTTCTTTTCTTTCAAAGACTCTCGCACTTGCGCGAAATGAGCCTTTTGTTGTTTGCGGATCTTATACGAGTCCTTTGCTACCAAAGCTGCCTCGTACATGTTGTAGAACGTGTAGCATGCAAACACAATAAACAGTAAGGCAAATGTCGCCCAAAAGCCCCACAAATCAAGGTTACGCGCCTTGATAAAAGACATGTCGCGGCTTGCTGGATAACGGTGAGTCAACTTGCCATTGTCACTAGCAAACAGCACTTCTTCTACCAAGTCTGCAGCCCTGGCTACGCCGTGTTGGGCATGGATCTGCACCATAGCTTGGAAGCGGTCCACTTGTCGCTGGAAAGTACCATTCACATCTCTAGCAACACGATCTATTTCTTGACTAAACACGTCTTGACTCATGCCTTGGTTCAATTGAACACCGAGATGCTGCGTACGCATCATGTAAGCATTACTCATCTGATCGCCATAGAAAGGATACAGAGCAGTGCGAACGCCAGCATAGGCAGCCTCATGCAGAGAACCCAGACCTGCGTGCGACACGAATAGCTGTGTATGTGGGTGGGCGAGAATGGCCATTTGAGGTGCCCATTTGACAAACTGAGCGTGCTTGTAGCGCCCCTGCAACATGTCTTGAACAAGATAGCTTTGATTTGTGCTGGATACAATGTTATGAGGGAAGAGGTGAATGCTGTTGCGCATAGCCCAAATGAATCCATCTAAAGCGCCCGACTCGATAGCATCAATCAACGATCTCAGCACAAGTTCAATTTCAATGTCTTCAATCTCGACACTCTGTCCAAATGCAACGTAGGCTACCTTGTCATGTGTATCGAGGAATTGCTTGTTGTCGTCTGTCAGATCAGGGTAAGATTTAGACATGATGGGACCCACCAATTCGACCAAGGGGCCAAGTGGACGAGCAGGTTCAAAACCAAACAGATTGTTGACAATCTTGAGAGCGTCTTTCCAGTTGTCCTCGAATGCAGGCATGCCTGTCAAAGGCTGCCAGCCCAGTTCCTGCTTCATTTTCTTGGTAGCGTCTATGACTGGCTTGAGATCCAGCACAAAGTTCACGGGCTCCACTACCTTGGCAATCATGCGTTGAATAAAACCCATGTCTCTTGTTGTCGTATCGTTGCTCTCGAGAAAGTTGTTGAGGTAAGGTGCAGTTGCGTCTATAAGAATAGGCAGCATTGAGTACATGGGGTCTCTGGAATCAGCGAGTGGACTATCGATTTGTACCTTGTGAAATGGCCAGTGCAGTTGTGATGATGAGAGGAATGTCCAGATTCTGTGAGATATCCACGCATGGAATCGTGAAATGGTCGCATAACGCGACATCAAAATGCGTGCTCTCTAGAATGTCCTTGTATTTTCGCATTTCTATACAAATCTCGATTCAGTCTTTTGGGAGGGTCTATGCTAATTCCAAATAATACATAGTTACTTGAATCATAGTTTGTATGCACTGCATTATACACTTCAATCAGGAATAATGCGTTGTCTGTGTGGCGCTTTCTGTTGCCGGGAATGCTTAAATCAACATCGTTGCGGCCAATGGACACTGTTTTGAGATTGGGATGCTCAAGACCATACTTGACCTCGTTGTCCTGTTTCTGGCATGTTAGACGTATTCAACCGACAGACTATGTATAAAACATAGCAGCTTACATGAGTGACAAATGTAATGTTGTGTCCTCGATCAGCAAGCTCGTCCAAAATAGAAAGAACCCAGTTAATGTGTGTTGATCCACCACCAACACTGCCAAAGAGAATGTTCTTTGGTTGTCTGAATGATTCGCCAAGCTCAAATGTATGAGCACAGAGTGCCATGGACACAAGTGTTGCCCATGAAAACAGCTTCATTGTAGTATAGTGGAAAAAAATAAAGAAAAAGCTCAAATGATCAAATGGCTCAACATTTAGGCCTCATTGGGTCTCAGATCATGACTAGAGCCATTGTTGTTGATCTTTTGGACGATCATCTTGACACTATCTATGCAAACATTGAGGTATTGCTGTATTCTGTAGATAGATGCCAATAAAAATATCCATCTTGACCTTGCACAGTGCCACATATACCTACAAAATACATTCATAATTACTGAGACCATCATGTTTCATATAGTCATTGGCAGCAAATTTGGATGCGAACGTCTCTTTTGAAAGCTCTAATTGAGCATCTCGTTTGCTCAGCCGTTTGATAATGATTTGCTGATGCTAATTTGAGGTTGCTCAGAGCTACTTTGAGTCCAATAGCAATTCAACAAGAAGCAGCATGTGGATGTGAAACGCAAGTGGAGGATTTGAAGAAAGCATGACAATAATAGAGCAGCGTAACATTAAGCAGATCTTGGCGATCAGTCAAAATGTGATTCCATGCAAGAACGATGGCATTCAAGTAAGTAATTCTTCCATGACATTGCCAATTTCGACCTTGAAGAAAGATCTCCCATCTAATCAACCGGGAAGATTTGGTAATATTTCATGCTTTGCCTCTTTTTTTCTTTCTTTGCGTAGTGCAGGCTCTCCGCTGAACTGTATTGCGGCTGACGATAGGTAACAATTGCATAAGAGATGAACCGAAAAGCCTCGAATTGATTTTTAATTTTAAAATGAACAAAAGGGGGGGGGGCATGCACAATCAGTGCTTTGTGATCAATTGCAAGCGGAGTGGCCAACCGACGGATAAATCCAAGCACGTTTTTCATGGTTGCACCACTGTGATACAAAATAAAAAGGATGTTGACAAGACGATATTTATTAACAAAATGAAAGAGAAAGGGGGCAGCTGTGTCTTTTTCGACGGGTCAAAGTCAGAAGTCAAAATCTGATAAGAGTGATAGTATTGCAAACGAATGATTTAGCTTGAGAAGGCAAACAATGTGGGGGGAGAGAATGAGGATAAAGGGGGATATTATCTGATCCGAAAACTTTTTTTTATAGCTGTTGACGGAAAAAAGTATAACGATGTTGCCCTTTCAAAATTAAGTAGTGTTGTGCAAGTGGGAGAATCATTTTTGCCGTGGATAAGAGTAATATATAAAGTAGGGATGGGGAGTCCTTTTCTGTGCTGATGCTGTTGAATTGAGTTGGGTGCAAGTATTAGCAGTAAAATTAAATAATAAATAGCAGGGATGAAGTGTAACAAGAGTAATAGTAAGCGATTGTGTGCCAAGAGAGAGAGGGCAGAGAGATAATTATGTAAATGATGAATATGTATAATAAAAAAGTTGGAGTTATTTCGACTTTTTGTTCTTGAATGCGCCTCTCTTTTCTGCTTCTTTTATCGACATCTCTGTGCCTAGCAATTTATCCCAAAAGGTAAAGAAAGGCTGTGAAAAGTTCCTCTTGATGCCAAATGCTTGATGATGAATATCATGACTAGTTTGTAAGGCGTGGTAAGCACAGACGCACATTGCGATTGAAAATCCATCTCTCCCCTTCTATACACACACACGCACACACACACACATATGAATATTGACTTACTATTGTACATTGTTTCCAAATAAGAATTGCAACGGGTCCCATGGAAGTGCATAGCCACAATGATCATCGACTAAATAAATACAAATTAAAAAAAAAAAATCACACTCTACGAGGCATTCAAACAAACCTGTCTTTAGAGTGGAAAAGGTGAAAAACACTACGGTCAATCTAGGAGACATTCTTGTTAATTCCATGGCGATTGTTGCACCAAGTGAGTCCAACAAGAATCCTTCCACTGGGTGGTTGTAAAGTGCGCCGAAAGCGTAGGGCACATACAGGCGGTGGTGGTGTGAATGTACATGCTTATACAGGAATTTGTTGACGTGGAATAAACGGTGGAAAAAGTATTGATGAGCGTCCATAATGATCCTATTCGGTATGAGTCATAGGTGAGCACACACACACATAGACCTCTCCAACATCCTCTCTCGACTTACATGCCACTCACAAACTGAATTGCAGGAATTACAATCCAATATACAGCCTTCGCTAAATGATGAGATAGACCCAATCGATGAGTGCCGGATAAAAACAATCCGGTCCACCATCTCAAAGCGTTTTCTCGCTCGATAGCGTTTGACACAGGGTCAATGGGATGTAGAACAAGCACGCCAAGTACCACTTGGATGATTTGTTGCAGGGCCACCATACTCAGCACTCTTGGCAGACTTACTCTGTTTCTCTTTTCCATGTCTCCCAGTGTGTGGATTCTGTACTGCTCAAAGTATGGGATTTCAAACTTCATGACAAAATGCCAGAATGTAGAGTAGATCCAGTAGGCAGCGATAGGCAGCCACAAGGCGAGGATTTCGTCTGACCAAGGATCTTTAGTTGCAAAGGTGTTTAATCCACTTGTCACCAAGGTGGAGAAGCTGGATGTTGCGTTCATGGTGTGTGTGTGTGCTGTATGATGTCTCTCTACTGAGATGGATAGGGTATGCCTTCAAGAAAAGAGACGATTTAACCTTATGTTTTTTGAATGTTGAAAAAACAAAAAAGTGGAGAAAAAGAGGAGTGAGAGAAGAAGGAGAGAGAGAGAATGGGATTCTTGAGGGGCAAAAATATATAAAAAACCGATGCTATAGTTTGAACGAGCGCAAATCAAGTCTAGGAGTTTTAATGAAACTTGATGAACCAAAAACATTGCTCCATTGGGGGCTGCTGTATATAATATTTGCTCAACAGATTTAAAAAAGGCAGCCTTTTCTTCTCTTTCCAATTTTCTACAGTAATTCAACATGGACGACGATACTATCGAATACTATTTTGATAATATCGAAAGCTTCTATGCTGGTAAAGAGACAGATCATCGATTGTTTGATTTGCAATTCAAACTTTATTTACAAAATTTGTTGTCATTTAGAATTGGATGATGTGCTGAACAGGCCCTATACAACCGAAGAGGATGCAAAGAGAGTAACAACACAGTACATTCGGTTTCTGGTGAGATATCAACGTAAGCAACCATACACAAATACACACACACACACAGTGTCTAATCCCGTGTGCCATGACAGAGGAATTTCTCAAGACTTCAGTTGAATTTGCCCAAGTAGCATACAAGCTGATTGATTCCAAGCTATGTCTCGACTTTAGCACAGTGGTGCTGGCTCATATCCTGAATCACCATGCACTGGTATCGCAAGATAAAGCAGAGCTCCTTGTCTCCTATTCTCTACTGCTGTATGCAGGTAAAGACGAGCCAAGGTGGATGGATTTCATCTTGCTGGAATCGATTCACAAGAAGAGCAATCGACTGTTTTGCAAAATAATGACCGAGGTTCGACTTGGATTCTACAATTGCTTCAAAATCCTGAGTGCTTCGTTTGCGCTTTGTTTTGAAATGTGCAAATTAGCAAAGCTGGAGCACGCAGATCTCGGTATGTTTGTGTGTGTTTTATAGTTGCATATGTACCCTAAACAAACACACCTTTCATAGTGCTATTGGACACATCGACGGTCAACCACTTTTTGGATCTGGTGGAAGAGACACGTGGTGATGCTGATGAGTCTTTCAATTATGATGTCATTCGCTTGATATTAGTACTGAACGAGCAGTACATGATGTCTGGCATGAGCGAGAACCTTGTGCTGGATGTATTGTCTCAACGTTTTGGAACATCCGATACCTTTAGTGCGAACCTCATGTTCATGTTGAACAGATCTAGTAAGTATTGCAATGTTTAGGGAGCAAGCATTGAGTCCCTTGCTCACTCACACACATCTCCGATTCTCCGTGTGTCTAGATGATACTTGTGTTCAAATGTTGATTCTCAAATTACTCTATGGTATATTCACAAGGCCATCACTTTACGAGTACTTTTATACCAATGATCTATATGTGCTGGTGGACATCACCCTGAGAGAATTATGTGATCTGGGTGATACAAAGGAATCACAGACCGTAAGTGGTAGCAGTAGACATGTCTTCCACCGTTCAACATGTAATAGTAGAACTCACTTTGACTGTAGTTACGTGATGCCTACTTGCGAGTATTGGAACCGTTACTAGAGAATACACAGCTTCGATCACGCCCTTACAAAAAGCAAGAAACCTACAAAACACTACAAAGTTTACTGAACCCGGGCATGCAACGAAAAGTAAATTCCACTACCAAACGACTAGTGAAGCGAATCATAGAGAACTGGTGGGAAAAACTATGTGGACTACAAGTGGAGTTCTGCCACGACAATGGCAGCTCGCCTAATTTATCGCATACGTCCACGCTATCGTCTTGCTCGTCGGGTCCAACAACGCCTGCCGATGATCTTGGAGTGGATGAAATTTCGGCTGTTATGACTCGAAAAGAAGTGAACAAGAAGATTCAACAAGATACGAATAACCCAAATATCGTTGTTGTGTAAATAAATTAATAGCAAAAAATACCATCATTCATACATACAACATTCACAAAACATGCGAGTGCCTCCTCGTCTTTATGCAATGCTGCTGTTGATATGATGAGCTGCCACGTTGGTCGGCACATTTAATGTAAATCAATCGAGCAAAAAGTATTTGATGTGTGTCATGATAACACGGATCTATTGTGTTGCTATGGTACTATTGTCATTGCAGCAATGCGTATGTAATAGTAATGAATTATCAGAGGATACAGGTATTTACTACTACTACTAGTACTATTAGCGCTCATTTTTAGGCGAGCGCTTTGCAGCGTTTACATCAACGGGACATGATAATCTGTAATAGAAGCAAACTAAGTGAACTGAATTGAGCTATAATACCTTATTCGATACGTAATCTTTCTTTTTATGAGCTTTTCATAGCATTGATTAGCATCCTCATACGCATAAAATTGCATTTACCAGCCAAAAATCGATTATGGCTCCGACTTTTTTTATACTCGAAATGGAAACATTTTGTCACTTTTTCGACTTTGTTGAACTATTTTGTAAACTTGAACTATACAAGTCGAAATGATCATCTCATACTTCCTAAGACATCTTGATAGAACTTTTCAAGGCGCATCCGATGGTGTCAATTGAACTGAGTGTTTTGAATGGCATTATTGAGCAATTTGCCTTGAAGTGAATTGAGGTTTTTGGCGAAAATGTTGACATTTCACATATAAACGTCTCACGGAGAAAGTTTCAGAGGTTGTGTTAGATCAAGAGGAACATTTTGATCTAATACGTACCTTAGTAAAAGTGTCCATTTTTGCCTTCAAAAACGCGATCGTTTGATTTTCGATGAAAACCATGAGGGGTACCTCATGATTTTTCGTCGATTTTTGATGATCCCAAAAAAGTTGAGCAAAGGTGTCAGGCAGTTACTGTTGGACGAGAGCAATTGTTTGGTGCTATTCTGGTAGTCCAAATCGGCAGTTAACACGAGAAATTGCTCCTCAAATTCACCCAATTTCGCTGTAACTGGCATGTTTTGGGCTAGCCAGAGGTAGTTTCATTATGCTGTCTGTTTGTACATGGATTGTTCCTGTTGCTACAGATAGAGGGTGTCGTAGAAAGGTCAGTTCCATAGTTACATGCCGTTTCTACGAGTTCCCACGCGACAATAGCGAGTCAAAAGGTGAAATTGTAGTATGGATCAGCTAGATTTATAGGTTCAGAGTGGATTGATGTATGCTCCAAGTTCTAAAACTGGTTGAAATGCCTCACAAGAACAAGACATGCGATCTGGTGCTTAAATGCTGGCCTAAAAATGAACCTCCTTTCTTCCAGATATGGACACTCGTAATATAGTTACATTCAGTCGCCACTCTGTGTAGGGAAGCCTCCCCTAAACAGTTTCTCGTCCTTCTTTTCTCCTCTCTCTTTCTTTTTTTTTCTTAAATTTACATAGCAAGGAATCATCAGCATCATGGCAGCTGAACAACAAGCAAAGAAAAAGTCGCAAGCACCACAGCAACCAAAGACATCGCTGTTGAGCCAAGGCTTGATTGGCTTAACGTGGATTATCCTGTTCTTTTTTCTCGGTTCTTACTTGATTACAGAATCCTGGACTTGGGGTTATCGTGGCAAATGGACCAACATCAACACCTACATTCCAGTAAGAGCAAACATCTGCAAGCCTTCATCCAGCAGCTAAATGTGTCGTGTAGCGCAAAGAGATGATATTCACAGAGCAGGAATTACTCCAATACGACGGCTCCGACCCTAAAAAGCCAATCTATTTGGCCATCGAGTGAGTTGTTGAGCAATGCAACTGTGTCAGCAACTACATGTACTAACTCTTTATACAGCGGCGATGTGTACGATGTCACTCTTGGTGGAGGATGGTATGGTAAAGGCGGTAGCTATCATCATTTCGCTGGCAAAGATGCCGCCAGAGCTTATGTGACAGGATGTTTCCAAGATCACTTAACACACGATACCAGAGGACTCAGTGAAGAGCAATTGAAGGGCATTGCACACTGGAAAAAGTTTTATGACAGACATCACAAATACCACAAAATTGGGCGTGTCTTGCACGATCCCATTCCAGCAGATGCGCCTATACCTAAGCCTTGCAAATCTGCCGTTGGCCAGAAACCATAATATGGCAGCACGTGAGTCGATTGTGTAGCACTATTTTTCTCGTATTTCAAGGGGAATATCATAAATCTTTCTTGTTTATTTTTAATCAACATTCTCTTTGTTGTTGTTGTTGTTCTTTGTTGGTTGTTGTTGTTTTTTGTTTTATTCTTTTTTTTATATATAAATATATATCTATAATATGCCCCATATGATAAATGATGATGATGATATCAAAAAGACCAGTGTTGTACCATGTGTCAATCAAAGCAACCCGAATGATAAGCTGGTTCAACAGCTGCTGAAAAAGTTGGATGAGGTACCATGATGGGTTGAGGCAAAAAAAAAGCAGCACTGTGTATATACTCATCTCCTATTTTTTTGCACCTAGGGCTCAGAAACGATACTAAATTTACGTTCGCTCTTGACCTTGAAGACTGCAGAGCTAAACGAGCTAGTACATCAATTGGAGCTGATTGACCAAGTCTTGATGAATGTGGAAAATGGCACAGAGCAGATTGAAATTGTACTCAAAGACGTGATTGTCAGCAAAAACCAGCAAGACAAACTGCTAGACGCTGAGGCAACGCTGGATTCTGCAATCAAGTCTGCCTGCAGCCTTTACTCCATAGATTTATACTCGGTAAACAATAAGCAACCTTCTCCTATAAAAACCGCGTCTATGCTCAAGAAGATCGCTGGCATCTTGAATGAACTTGATATCGAGTCCACCATTGATTTGTATAAAAATGGCAAGTATTTTGCATGATATATCAAAGCACATCAAGTAACTAAATTGTCGCATTGAAATCAGATGATATCAAGGTGCTACAAAAGGCGTATATGGATCTCGATTTAGCAAAAACCATTGCTACGTCCATAAAGACTGACTTTAAACACAGAAGCACATTGATGAAAAAGAAGCACACTTCAGCATCATCGATGGACAAGATCAAACAGGTACAATTTACACGCAATTTACATCGAGTCGATATTAAAACAAATCAATTAGCTTGGTAGCAGCATCCGGAAGCAATGCGCAGTGTATCAATCGTATACCAGAAATGCGCCTCTCATCATGTATGGCAAAGAGGACATCATTTCTATATTAGACCGCGAGGATCATATTATAGCCTCAAGAAAAACGGTATTGTATTATGCTGGCAGCATTGCATTGTGCAAGCACTCATGTATCACGCTATCAATAGGTGCATACTACACCCAACAAACAGCAGCAACAACAACAACAACAACAGCCAACAGAGAAGCCTGCTCGTATGCATTGCTCCTCCACAAATACACCCAAAAAACGTCAATCATCCCCATCCTTGTCATCACCACCCGTTAAACTAAGATCAAAGTCGACTACCAACACCACGACTACCACCACTGCAGCAAAATCTACTTTGCAGATGATATCGAGACCGACACTCACCTTTATGGCTAAATGCAAAGAGAAAAGAACAGTGAATAACGGGCCTGGTTCAACATTGAGATTGCGTAATATGCTAGCCAAACGAAATCCAGCATTGAAAATGATGAATGAACAAATGATGATAGGTAGTACAGTGTGCTAGTTTACAACTTGGGCATTTGGCACTACCATTGCAATTCATCATATCATCCCCTTTCCCTCCTTTTCGCATTTCTTTTTTTTTTTCTTTTTTATCTCTTTTTTTTTCCTATTGTTGCTGATAACATATAACACTCCTTTTTCAAGACATCTACATTTATATTTACTTCAACAATCAATTCCCTTTTTTTTTCTTTCCTTTTTTTTTTGTTTTGCTCTGTGAAGACACTATTAAATCATTAAAGAAACATGCCTACAACAACAAAAAGCGTTACAAATGCCAGTAAATTGAATAATGGATCTACAGTTCAGAAATCTCGATCTGAATTGACTTCAAAGCAACATTTGAACAACAATAACAAGCAAATTCTATCAAATAAACGACGATCATTAGGTTCCAATTCAATTAAATCCACACAAACTGCAGTCAATCATCAGGTAATCCTGCCATGAATTTTGTTGCCGCTGTAGTTGTGCTAAATTAAACTGCCAGCCGAAAACACATTGGAGATCGCCTGGCCACTGCGAGATACCAAATATTCTAGGAAATGCTTATTTAGAGCCATTTACGATATCTGATCGACAGTTGAGTCATATCAATCAATTAAATCACCATAATCATCATCAAAATCAACAGCAGCAACAGCATGAAAGTGGTCCTAAAAGGGTATGTTGAAATTTGTTTATTGAAAAAAAAAAAGGGAGTTGCTTCTAAACACGATGAAATATAAAGCCTCCTTGGGTTCCTGCCTACAACTGGACACCTTCCCCATTACCACCCGTCATTCGAACCGATGAAACTGCATTTGAAAAAAGACTGAAAAAGGCCTTGCCAAAGATTCATTTGGTTACCATGCCAAAAGCGAGATATGTTGGAGCAAAGGAGATTGGCACAGGGTAACGGCACACATTCAATGATCGACATTCATGCGCTAACGGCAGGCTATAGTGTCAATGGGGCTGTGGTCCAAGTTCAAGTGAAAAGTTCAAATAGCAATCAGCCCTCCAAGTTAGCATTGAAACGTTGTAAATTGGACAGTGATCGAGAGTATCGCACTGCCATCGTGCGTGAGCTTCGTATTATGTCCAGTGGTCATTTCAATTTGATCAAGCTTCGTGAAGCTTCTGTTTTTAGAAATGAAGTCTGGATTGCTATGGATCTGATGAGATGCAGTGTGTTTGCTGTGCTGTGTGCAAGAGGGCTGCCTGAAGACTGTGCCATCTACATTGCTCGTGAAGTAAGTACTGTCTATTGTTTGTGTGTATTTACTATATTAAATTCGTGCCAATAGACACTCAATGCATTAAGCTTTCTGCATTCAAAAGGTTTCATTCATCGTGATGTAAAATGCGAAAATTTGCTCGTGGGTCATAATGGAGAAATCAAGCTAGGTAAGCTAGTGCTTTTATCATTGCGCTGGACATGTTACTAACAGTAGTACAGCTGACTTCGGACTAGCTACAAGCACAAAGCATGTCAATCGCGAAAGATTAGGTACAGCCAAGGTAAAATCAGAACCCAATTAGCATGTGTATGTAATTTGTGGGCTAAATGAGCATGTAAACATTACAGTGGATGGCCCCTGAAGTCATTAGAGAAAATGCCTACGATGAAAAAGTCGATCTATGGTCTTTGGGGATTACTTTAATCGAGATGATGGATCGTGTGCCTCCTCATTACAATATAAAGAACGATGAAAAGGTCTTTAGCAAGATCTTGGAGGATCCAAGCCCAACATTCACTTACTCTTACCCTACCATCTATTGCACTGGACTAGTTGCATGGCTACTAGAAGACGACCCGGCCAACCGTCCCACAGCCAAGGATGTCATTACTGAATTGGATTTACATCTTGAGCAAGGCTTGTTGAAAACCACAACTGCGCAAGAGTTGACCAATTTTATAGTCAAGACATTGAAGCCATAAAATTTACCTTCCCTATTTATTATTACAATTAAAGTCTTCTTAATGCCTTCTTTTTATCATTCTTTTTGATTTTTGCTTTTTTGCTTTGTGGTTGCTCTTGCTTGATGTTCTCTTGCTGTTCTTGCGGTCGCTTTTTGTTTGAGATGATAGGAGATACAGGAGACGTGTTTGATAATGGTTTCAGGACACTGCTAGATTGATCCTGAGTCAGTGCCATGTAGTCACCCTTCCCAGATGTTGCTTGGATAGATGTATATAACTTGGCTCTCTTTGCGTAGTCCTCATAATGCTCTAGTAAAAGTTTGCCAGCTTCTTCGTTCAATGCGGATTCGGGATTGGGGACAATCAGTAAGCACTTGATTGTCTATATACCACATGAGCACCAATCCACCCGTAAATCATCCACTGAATCTTACCAGCAGCACATGCTCAATACCCAGTTCTGATTTCCAATCCTTCTTGAGCGTATTCACGCAAATCTCTCCTTTTTCAGACACATTGGGATGGAAAATCTTGGTCAAAAAATAACCTTTTGGTGGAGTGTCAGGGAACCCTTCATCCATCTGCAACTTCACTTTGAAATAACCCCCTTCATATGGCGTTCCATCTAATTTGCCATATACATCAATCCCATGCCATGTCTCTCTGTTTTGCAGTAGTGCTTGATTTTACCTGGTCCTCGGATCCAAGCCTGAACCTCGGTCAGATTCTCATCGTCAACAATGATTTGAATGTCTTCAGGCGGTGATGTCTGTAATTGTTGTATTTCCTTCACGATACGCTTAATCGCCTTGGATGACAATGTCGCAGCAGTCATTGCCAGGAGGTTTGGTAGAAAGAAGTAAAAGACAAAGGAAGCATAGAGAAGAAACCATCTGTAGCGCAAAAAAGTCACGGATAATGCTGTAAAACGACTGAACCAATATGTCTAAATCAGTGAGAAGTCTCTATATGACCGTTCATGCAAGAAGAAATACAAACAATGCACTTGTACTTGTAAACAACGCTGACAGGAATGTATAAAAACGAATAAAACTTAATTTATACTTTTTGCTCTTGTTGATCTTTGATACCATATTCTCCATGAGGTTGAAAAGTAGCTATCTGTCAGTGCTTGTATTCACTGCTGCCATCAGTGCACTTGCAATCGATCCAGAGGGTGGTAAGATATAAACTCTTTTGATGAGCCAAGATGCCGCATGTTACTAACACGGTTACTATTGACAGCTGCGTCATTGGAGGAACCTACATCTTTAGCCTGCCCAGATTATCAATTAAGGTGTCCAGAATGCCCTGACGGCCAAGCATGTGTGTATCCAGACAGCGGAGGGTGCTCAGGTGCTGGTATTCCTATATGTCAGGCGATTGATTGCCATGGCATAATGTGTCTGACAAAGCGAATTCCATGGTATACAGTGCGGCTTTAGATAACTGCGTCTAAACACTAATCAAATGCATATAGTCCCAAGGAGTGCCCATTCTCATGTCGATACCATGGCCCATCTTGCTGCCCGTTCTTAGGACAACCGGTATGCGAACCTCCATGTCAAACATTTGCTCCTTGTAAAGTGACGCCATGTCCATCAGAGTGTCCTGATGATTGTCAGTACCCGGATGCTGATTACTGCTGTCCTAAAAGCGGTACAGCAGTTTGCAATAGTAATGCATTCGACAAGCGTGCACTTGGATATCTGAGTGGTGGTCTTCCGGAAGATGTAGAGTTATATGCTGGATACATGCCTGCTGTTGACATGGATGATGGCGATATTTGGCGGTATCAGAGTTTTGGATTAGGTGTTCAGGCGTACCAGGATGTTCCACGAGAAGAGTACCATCACCAACACCATCATGATCATGCTTATTACCATGGAGATGGCAATCATGGTCATAAGGCAAACGGCGGATGCCCCACATGTACGAAAACGATGACAGATGTGAGTGTCCAGCTAGAGTTTGTCACGACTACGCGAGAGCCTGGAAAGCCTATTGAATGCGGTCATCATATAGAGCCTTGGTAAGTCTATCGAGTAAGCGAAACCCATAGGGTCGAGATCTAACGTGATGCAGTCCTTCTGAGTGTCCATTCAACTGTGTATACCCCATGAATGAGCCTTGTCCTTTTACGCAGAAGCCATGGTGTCCTAGTATTCTCGATCAAACAAACGTTCCAGAGGAAGACTGTGACACTATATACAACACGGAAGGATACCCATACCCCTATTTCCCAAGCTATGACCCGTATCACGAAATCTTTACATCCATATTGAACCGGTCGGGTGTCACATCAACGCCTTCCTTTGTCACAGAACAGCCTACAGAGGTACCTGCCGTCTTCTGTCCTTTGATCTTCATCATGTGGTGAGTTTATAGTTGGATTCGATTGGAAATTTTTCAAATGTCTGATACCATTCATATCTTAGTCCCAAAGAATGCCCTGATACTTGTCTCAGACAAAACGTGCCATGCCCATTTGCCCACGAGGGTTACTGCCCTGGCAGCGAGCCACCCACATTGCCGTCATCCGAGTGAGTAGTCAACTCTACATTACATATTATATGATTGTATTAACACATACACAGAACTTCACAAGACATAACTACTCCAGGCGAAACCACGCTCTCTGATGGAGCTATTCTGTGCCCTTTGTACATGCTAGCATGGTAATAGTTTGTCTTTTCTCCTTGATTTCATTTCTTTACACTAAGCACACCGCGGTTTTTGTATAGTCCTTACTGTCCTGACGGGTACTCATGTACAAGAGAAACAACTGGATACTGTCCAAACACAAACGTGCCTTACTGCTTCTCAACGGCAACTGCTGAACCTGTAATCACTTCGACAGCTGCACCTCTGTTTGAATTCTACCCTGAACCTTATCCTCCTCAGCCAACACATTGGAGAGGTTGGGGGCAATTTGAGGACCTTCCAGAAGATTTGATATACCATGCCATGAGCTACTTTAGTCGCAGCAGTGGTGGTGATGATGTTAGTGCGTCTACATATAACTTCTATACCCCTGAACAACTAAAACACTACATGGAGGAGGAGGAGGAGGAGGAGGAAAATCAAGATCTCTGTCAAAAAAGTGGCTTTATACGAATTGCTACAAAGCAGATCTTTGATCAAGTTCAATCATCACGGTATGGTTGCGAAGGCTGCCCAGAGTTGGAATGGGATGATACATGCGACAATGTATGCGTTTTCCGTAAAGAAACGGATTGCTGTATTCAATCAACTTGTCTATCAAAGGAGTAAATAGGAGGCAGTAGCTTGTTGAGGAGGATAACGATGTATAGTAAAAAAGCGCTAAGATTATAAGGGCACTGAATAAATCTAATTAAACATATTTCAATCAAAACCTTTTCCCTCTTTCTTTTCTATCTCCAAAATTTCCCTAAAGCATGTACAGCTTGAAATTTCTCTCAATCTCGACTCTTGTCTCGGTCTTGGTTTTCACTTCTAGCTCTTTTCAGCAGGAATTAGATGAAGAAGTTTATCAAAACTGTCGCAACCGTTATCAGCCCCATCCAGCTATGTGCAACAAGTTTGACTTTGTTTCAAGTGAAGAGGTAACATGGAAAGATGTCAAGTGTGCATCTTCGTTAACATGATAAGTTAGGCTGTTAAAAAGGGCTGTATTGTTCCTAAAAATGGCACAACATTCTATAACTTGAGCGATCTACCTCAAGTTACTGAAATGAATGTAAACACAATCAAGATGGCTAGTTTAATTACCAATGTATTTGAAGATGGCGATTCGAATTTTGCATTTGCGTAAGTTTATCTCCCCGTTGCTTATTCAACTGCATGGCTTGACTAATGTATCGATGTAGTTCATGTTCAAATATCCAAGATCTAAGAGGATTTACCAGTGGTTACGCAGGATTTACTGTACGCTTTCCATCTCTGTTTATGTCGATCTGATCCCTAATACTGTATTTTTATTTAGACTGGAACAGGGGATTCAGAAACTTTGATTCAATTATACTCGCAAAACCATCCAAATAATCGACTTGAACAGTTCTTACCCAGATGCCATGAAATCAGCAGCTTGCCTCATTGCGATCGTCAAAGCCGTGGCACTACACAAGGTTTGGAGCAGTTCTGTGCAGCGTGGAAAGAAGAAGCTTGTGATGCAAGTGGAGCATTTGCAAAAACACAACGACAATGGGTATTTGAAAACTACATGATCCCTAGCGCAAGATACGCTGCTCAAAATGGTGTTACCTCTGCGCTGGGGCAAGCTATATTTTACGGTATGTTTATGTCATTCTATACCAGTTGTTAGTTGCACTGATAAAGGTTGTTACTAGACACTATTATTCAACATGGATTTCAATACGTTGAGCCCGACATCAACATTGTGCGAATCTTGACATTGACAGGACCTAGAATGAGGCTGGAGAGCGAGCAAGACTACTTGACAAGATTTATTACTACTCGAAGAGAGCTCCAATGTTGCTATCCGTAAGTGATGAACGATTTACTTTGCTTTGTTTGAACATTTATCTAATTTTATTTTGCAGTGACAAAGTGTGGCCAGCAAGTGCTAGTCGAAGTGCAGACCTCCAAAGCTTAGTTGATGATTTTGAGAAGTACAAAAACTTGGATGGCCCAGTTCCCCTCATCAAATTTGGAAGAGAGATCAAAGGGAACGAAAATTTAGAGAAAGATGAAAAGCATTGCAAATAACTATGCGTTGAATAAAAACATTACTTGAAGATCATTGTAAATCAGTGAAGATGGAACCACTTGCAAAGGAAGAAACCACATCACGTGATACTAAAACAAATTATAGTGAATATAATTTTTATTGCGATTTTATAAATATAACATGGTTTCATAGTGTAATGGTTATCATATCGGTCTTTGAATCCGGTGATCCGAGTTCGATTCTCGGTGAGACCTCTTTTTATTTCATTTTACATAGGTAGTGCGCGTAGTATTTATTTTTGTTGTTGCAAATCAGCTTTGCCATTCACAACCATTTCCTTTCTTTTAATTGTTGTTGTTACTGTTACGGGTGATTGGGATGTAGTGTAGATAGTTTTGTAGTAAAATAGAATTCAGATAGTAAAAATGCCAAGCAGATCTAGCTATCAAATGAGCACCAGGTTTATAGTAGAAAATAGAAAAAGATACAGAAATGTATATGATAAAGTGTACAATAAATTGACTATGATACCAGATGTAATAAAAATTCAAGGGATCTTACAAATAATAGTTGTAAAATAAAGATGGATTTCGTTCTGTTATTTATATTAAATATGTCTCTATGCAATTCTTCTTATTTAAATGATGTATCTAGTTTAGATGTCTTAATAGTGTAAGGTATTTTTAATCCCGTTAATTCGGATGACAGGATAAACGTTTTGTGTGTAGATAATAAAGGCTGTTATATGTGTCAGATCTGCTCAATTTTGGGGAGTTAATGTTCGAAGAAATCAAATTGTCGAAAAGTTTTCATCGGCCAATTCAACCCAAGTTACTTGGGCTTCTTCAAAAGGAATATTTGACGAAATCTAATTTTAGGCTAGACGACGATCTCAAAGACTAAATTTCAACATCTCCAGGGTGGTGAGAAATTTTAGGATTTTGGGGAAGTCTTTGCTAAGCTTTTATTAGCTTATTATAGAATTAATTTTTCAACATTTAATTTCTCTCAACCTTAGCTTCTCCCACCGATGAACAACTTCATATCTGGAGTGTAAGACGTTTTCATAAGAAAAGACTGAATTTCACCACCTTCAGGATGACGAGAAATTATAAGATTTGGAGAAAATGTTTTCGGAGCTTATATAAACGTATTAAAAAATTAATCCTCCAACACTTAATTGATCTCAATGTTAGCTTCCCCCTGTGATGACAAATTTGTTTTTCATCTGGAGTGTAATCCGTTTTCATAAGAAAAGACTGAATTTTATCACCTTCAGGATGAGGAGAAATTCTAAGATTTCGGGAAAACGTTTTCTAAGGTTATATAATTTTGTTTAACAATTAATCTCCCAGCATTAAATTTCTCTCAGCCTCAGCTCTGCTCTCTGATGAAAAATTTGCGTTTTTCATGTAGAGTGTAGCTTTTGCATATCTGGAGTGTAACAGTTTCCCATTAGAATAAACTGAATTTCATCACCTTTAGGATGAGAAGAAAAATCTAGGATTTTGGGGATATGTTTCCTGAGGCTATATAAACGTTTTAGAGTATTAATCTCCCATCATTCAATTTCTCTCACCCTCAGCTCTGCCCTATGATGACAAATTTGCGTTTTTCATGTAGAGTGTAACAGTTTAACGTCTGGAGTGTAACATCTCCAAATATATATTTATTGCGGAAGAGCATAGCTTAGGGTAAGAGAAATTGAATGATGGGAGATTAATTTTCTAGTACGTTTACATAGCCTTAGAAATCATTTCCCCAAAATTCTGAAATTTCTTCCTAGCCTGAAGGTGGTGAAATTTAATTTATTCTGATGAAGACGAGTTAAACTCCAGATATTCAAAGTTACACTCTACATGAAAAACGCAAATTTGTCATCATAAGGCAGAGCTGAGGGTGAGAGAAATTGAATGATGGGAGATTAATACTCTAAAACGTTTATATAGCCTCAGGAAACATATCCCCAAAATCCTAGATTTTTCTTCTCATCCTAAAGGTGATGAAATTCAGTTTATTCTAATGGGAAACTGTTACACTCCAGATATGCAAAAGCTACACTACATGAAAAACGCAAATTTGTCATCAGAGAGCAGAGCTGAGGCTGAGAGAAATTGAATGATGGGAGATTAATTGTCTAATACGTTTATATAGCCTCAGGAAACATTCCTCCAAAACCCTAGATTTTTTTCTCATCCTAAAGGTGATGAAATTCAGTTTATTCAAATGGGGAAGTGTTACACTCCAGATATGCAAGAGTTACACTCTAGATGAAAATCCCAAATCTGTCACCAGAGGGGGTAGCTAAGTTTGAGAGAAATTGAATGTTGGGGGATTAATGCATAAGTAAGTTTATACAAGCTCCCAAAATATTTCCTCAAATTGTAGAATTTCCTCCATCCTGGATGCGGTGAAATTCAGTTCATTTTGGAACGTCGTCTAGCCATAAAATTAGATTTTGTCAAATATCTCTTTGGAGGGGGCCCAAGTAATTCCGGTTGGATTAGCTAATTAAAAATTTTTAAATATTTAATTTCTTCAAACCCTGGCGTCCCATAATTGAGCAGACCTGAAGCATTCAACAGCCTCCATTATTACCAGACTTGAGGAAAAGAGTTACAATCCAGATACAATAAATGTTACACTCTAGATTGAAAAACCCGAGTTTGTCAAAATCAAATTGAGTTGAAGCCTATTCTTTGTGAAATCCTATATACCACCTGAATTGTGGCTTTCCATTAGTGTACACCACGTAAAAAGCGCAGTAAAGTTATGTTTCGGCTGGCCAATACCCTTCCTTGAAGAATTTTGCACCAGACTACTACTGTATAGAGCCTTCACTTCGTGGAACGTTACATTCCACAATACATATTTAAATGTCTGGGCAGGCTGACAACAGCTTTCTTAAATAGCATTTGTCTTCCTTTGTCAAGTATTAAAATAGTGCACGAGGTTTCTCTTATTATCTCCGATGGATTGCAAAAACAATTTTTTATCTAAAATATCGACTAGCGGCCCAAATATGGTTTCACTTTTGTTAGAAATTAGGCACGATCCACTACCTGGATGCCTAATAAACCGTGTATACCATTAGATTCCCCTTGAACAGTACTCACGGAGACATTAAGAGTACCAAGCGTCATAGCTAGGCATAAATAGTTCAATTCTTGACGAATATCAAAAGTCGTTCAAAAATGCATCCAGTATTACTCATCTGGGCTTCAAAATACCCATAACGTGATTTCATGCTGGGATATTTCTGGTGTTCATATTAAAGCAAAAAATAAAGATAAATGTATGGGACAAAAATGAAAAGATGCGCAATAATGTCATGATTGTGCTCATAGAATAAAAAAAATAGGTTGCATAGGCCGAAAAAGCAGAAAAAATGATTCTTCTGGCTTTTAAATATGAAGGTGTACACCTTTTTCCGATGTACAACTGATAAATATCAATCTCTTTTAAATGATGATTATTACCTAAGATTGAGTAAATTAAAGCACTGTAAACATAGCACGCGAATATGTAAATTGAGCACCAAAGATCAATACCAGGCTTATGTATATTACTTAAGAAATTTCTTTTTGAGCGATCGACATAGCCAAGTTCAACCAAAAAAGATACACATAGATCACAATATCTGAGGGTTCAGAAGAGGAAATTGTTAAAGCGTCTAGCTTTGGCGGTTGAACTGGAAAGGACTGCGGTTTGAATCACGGTCCGGAGAGGCCTCATCTTTTTCTTAAAGATTTTTACAAGAAAACGTTGTGCGGGTAGTTTTTCTATTGCTATGCTTTAACGCAGCTCTTGAGAGGCTACCTCTCGAAGGTAGAGCTATCTGCAGTGCATTTCAGCTCTCTGCGTATTAAATATAATATTAAAATACTATTTAAGTAGCTACGTACAGTAGAAGAAGAGTCTTTTTCTACTGTTGTTTACAAAACTGCGTCATAAAACTGAAATTGAGCATAGCTAGCGATATAAAGGAGGGATTTGCTCACTTTCGGTGTCATTAAAACCGCAAAAAACGCCACTATATGATTGCAAAAGTTTCAAATGAGACCCGGTCATTCTGATTCGTTAGGGAGCGATAAATACGTTTTTTAGCTATCTTTAAGCTACTAAAAATTAGGTGTGAGAGCTAGGGCTAATTCAAGTTTAAGCAATACCACCTTGAGAACAGTCAGGTTTGAAATGATGAGATTAGATAAGAGCCCAAAAAGGATGTATAATAGGATTTTGAGGTTTCATCTCTAATTACCTGAAGCTCTGATCAACTAGAAGTAATTATTTTGGGAAAGTGGCAGGGAAATTGTGCATTTCGTGATTTTTGCTGTACTAAAGTAGTAAGCAAACAAATAAAGGTCTGGAAAATGCTACAGTCAGGTTTCAGAGGTACTAAAGCTAAACTTCATGCAGTTTGGTTATACTTTGCCTGTCAAAAATGGCGCGCAATCAAAGGACCTTTCTTAAAATTTAGCATTTTCACCATACCGCTTAACGTTTCTGCATATTTGACAGGGGGATTTGGTAATTTTTTTAAATTAAAGCTATTGCTAAATTTGTCAAAAAGCTTTTGTTTGAGTTTGAAGAAGATCCGAGCGATTTACAGCGTTCTACAAGGCGCAACGTTCTTTTGAAGGAACGGTTTTTGAATGAAGCGTACAAGCCAGTCAGTGCACCAAATTCAGTTTTTTATGTACAGTAAAATAGGGAAAGACCACATTATTAGACGCATAAATAAAATTGATGCTATTCCCAAATTATTTTCGAAGAAATCAGAGATTGATTAAAATTAGACGTTTTTATAGTTACTGAAAAATTCCATTTTTGCCAAATTATCCAATCAGCTTCAAGCTAGGGGGTTAATATTATAAACGTTGATAGTACTATTGCTGGTGGTTTCTTTGGTAGTAAGTTCACATAAATACCTTTATTATATGAGTATTAATCGTAAATCAAAGTTTTGTGACGCAGTTTTGTAAACAACAGAATATAATAGATAAACCTAGAGATTAAAATCAGTGATATTTATTACACTGCAGGTACACTGCAAGATTCGTTTAATTAATGGACATCTAATGTAGCCAAACGAAATTCGTTGATATGCACTATGCTCATAGACCACCCCATAATAGTAGATATAATACAACAGAACTTAATACTGGCTCTTCGCTAAAGTTTATATTATATGTCATGAAAACACGCTTCGACCTATTTTGCCCAATGCCCGAAATAGTGCTCCACCACTGCCGCTTTATAACGAAGCATGCTAAAGCTGTGCGATTTTAAATGCAGTGTTGTGCAGCATTTCTTCTATCAATCTGTCGCCACTAGACACTTGTAGTTAAAACCTTTTTTTCTAAACCTTCGCAAGATCAGTGAAAAAAATTAGGTTAGTATGAAAATCATGTATCTACGAACTACAGCTCATTTAATCTAAAATGCGATCACACCATCGTCTTTCTCACAAAATTTGACATAGGGACGTGCTAGCTTTAACACTCTGGGACTGATGTTTTGAGTTCTGATCTTGGATGAGGTGTGATCCTGGAAACGGAAATACTCACCTACAATCTGGGTTTAGTGTCAAGCAAAAAGCTACGTACACTATGCAGCTCTGACTACAGTGTTGTTGTTCAACGCCCCGTCTATCAATGTGCTATTACTAGACACTCGTAATTAACGGCTTTTATTATAGAACTTGTCAGATCAGTCCTCAAAGTTAGCAAATGTCAAATATATAATCTATTCATCAACATCAACTCATCCAATTTGAAATTCAACTACCCCATCGTGTTCTATGCAAAATTTAGCATAGGTACTTGTCAATTTCAGGATTCTATCTATCAGCAATTTTTTGTAAATAGACCTCGGATGATGACCTGATTTTACATAATACCAGAAATACCTGCATACAATCAGGATATAGTGTCAAGCACAAAGATGCAGTATTATGCAGCTTTAATCCTACACCCCACCTGTCAGTCCGTTAACACTAGACACTTGTAATTATCAGCGGCCTTCCTCATGAATCTTGTCTGGACCAGCGCTCAAAATTGGATTATTTTGAAAATCGTCCATCCATCAACGGCAACGCGTCCAGATGACTAAAATCTAACCATACAATCGTGTTCCTCGCAAAATTTAGCATAAGTACATGTTTATCTCGTAAGCCAGATGATTGACATTTAAGACTACTTTGATTGATTTGATACCAATATTAATGCAAAATCGTGCTTTTGGATGTTATGAACAGGATTAGATTTATTTAAAACGCTTTTTTTCCAATAGTGAATGTATTTGATCATGTCTAATAGTCATGGCTGTATCGTGTGTAGTTACCTTAAGCCATTTGTACTGTGCATTTTGAATGTTTAGTCTTGCTTTTCTCATTTTAATCACATTTTTGGTTTCAATACGAATGCTTTATTCCTCTGAGCTGTCTCCGAATTTGAGCTAATAAAATCGCTTAAAAAGCTATTTTAAACGCCGCGGACTTTGAAATTTCTTTACCATAGTTCTCCCTTGTTTTTTTGTTAGGCGGAATTTTAAACACAGCCGAATACACTAGTATTAAGCTACGTTATCATCAAAAACCCCTAAAATGCCAGAATATGTCTTACTACACACCCCAGCTGATAGCGCAAATGCTTGAGACTCTCAGTTAGTACCAAGTAAGTGATACCAATCAAGTGAAGGCGGCCTATCTACCCCCTAGCCTCTGAATCAAATCTAGTTGTGCTTCTACGATAGGCTTATCCACACAACGAAGAAAGAGAATTATGGCTCAAAGAACCGTAAAAAGAAAGAAGGGAAAGTAAAAAGAGGGCATCACTTGAATGTGATGAAGAACAGAAACATCGCAAAACAGTTACATACAAAAAGGTAGTAACATGCAATGTGTGTTAGCAAAATGACGAGTACAAAAAAGAAAAAAGTATCGTGATTGCCTCATCATACGAAGCAAGGACACCAATAACACCACCACCAATATTACAAAAGAAGTAATACTTGGAGAACAAAAAGAATGCAAGGCTACTCCACAATAGAGCAGCACTGCCAGCGATACAATGAATCAAAAGATACATCATAGCACTGTGGTACAGCAACAGAAAAATAGTTGCGTGCAGAAAAAAAAGGGGAAAGAATAAATCGCAATAGAGCAAACAACTAACGAATGCGCAGTATCACGAGAAAGAAAGTAGTAAAAGGTCGAATGAATGTAATCCATGGCAACCAAAAAAAGGGGATATACAAACCAAATACAAACCAAACACAATCAATATATTATTGCAACGACGAACTAGCCTGAAATAAACTGTGTGATTAGTATTACTACTGTATATTGTACCGCGAAAGGTGGCTCTTATCGGCTGATACCTACTGTAACAAACTTGAAAGGTGTCGTCTTGGGTACTGGTGGTTACAAAGGCACGCTTCTTTTGGCGAAAGTGGTGTTGTATTCAATCAATTCTAATAAAAAGTATATGGTTTAATAGAAAAAGTACAGTGCAATAATAGTGCGAAAAAAATAAATAAAAAAAAACGCGTTGTTACTGAGGATGACTGCAGCCAATAGGCTGTGGAAGCGCAGAGCACACATAATCTGAGTGACGTGTACAATGAACATTTTTCACTGTGGTGACTGTACCCAAATGATTTTTTTGCGATGATTTTTTTGAACCAATATCAACATAATTTGACATTTGTAAACATTTTTGTTAAAGCTAGCTATATAAAGTGTGCTCAGCGTATACTACTTTCTAATAAACTTAAGGGGAGAATTTGAAGACGCATTCAATGGTGTCAATCTTAAAATACTTTTAGAATGCAAAGATAAAGAATTTTGAGAGAATATAAAAAGCAGTTTTTCCAGAAAAAGTCGAGATTTAGCATATACAATGTTCGAAATAGCAGTTGCACAGGTTACCCTACATCTGTGCAGTCATTTTGATTTAATATATATCATAGTAAAAAGTGCCGTTTTCGCCTTCGAAATTGCGATCGTTTGATTTTCAACAAAAACCATGAGGGGTACCTCATGAAAAAACGTGAATTTTCATCGATTTGCATCGATCCAAAAAGAATCAAGATAAAGGTCCAGGATGTAAATGGTAATCAATAGCAATCATTTGGCACTATTCCGAGCATCTACAACGGCTTGAAAGACAAGATATTGAAGATTGAATTTTGGCATTTTGGCTGAGAATAATGCTTTTTAAGCCTTGTAGATCCATGGCAACCGGTACGACTGATTTTATCAAGACCTCAAACAATTGGTGTTCCTTGTGGCTACACCCTAAACACTAGGAGACACAAAGTGATGTGAGTTTTGTGTATGCTTTATTCTAGAAACCCTGAGAAATTATGGAAAGAACTTTACTTGTTGTCATCATGCCTCAATGCAGCTTCAAATGGACTACCTCTTAATCTTGATGCTATCTGCTATGATGCATTGCAGTTCTTCTCTTTAAACCAAATATAAAGTTTGAAATAATAATTACGCATAGTACAATGGTCATTCCATACAATTGATAGATCTTGAGGTGGCTGAAATCAGTAAAGTTTATCACCATCATGCTGGTAAACTGCTGAAATAGTAATTGTTTATTTAATGAGCAACAAGGATAGCCACTGGAAACTTGTTTGTATGGCTACAGGACTTCAGAGTAGGTAGTATACAATAGTGTTAATATTTACTTTCCGAGATTCATGTACGGCATGAAAACATGCTTTGCCGTATTTTGTTTAACCCACGAAACAGTGTTTAATTTGTGGCACTCTTGGACAAAGTATGCTGGAGCCATGCGGTTTTAAATGCAGTCTTCAGCAACACCCTCTATATCGATTTGATGCTACTACTACTAGACACTCGTATATAACGGCTTTCCTTATAAATTCTGTCAAGAAAAGTGCTCAAAATTGGGTTTATCTCCAAAATTGTCTATCAATCAGCTGCAACTCATTCAATCTAAGATCCAACTACAGTACTAGTACACCAGCGTCTTTTTTGTAAAAATTAGCATAGGTACGTGCTACGTTTAATACTCTAGCATCAATATTTTGAGCCTGCATTTTTGGATGATGGTCATAACCCTGATATGCAAAACATTTGACAACACCTAGCGTGTGGTGCCGGTAATAAATACGATACACTCTACATTTTTGAATGCAATGCTGCGCAACATCCCCCTCTATCAATCTGTAGTTACTACTGTGCGCAAACTAATCCCACCGATGATGGATAAAAATCGACAAAATCAATGATTTCTCAATAAATAACAATGCTATTGGCTTGAAATTTACGCCATTCAATAGCATAAAAAAAGAGCTTTAAAATGATAGAAAAAGTTTTATTATTAATATGAGGGTTATTTAGAAATAAGCTTTCAAAGTCAAGTTTAAAATTTGTGGTTAAGTGCAAAAACCAGTTATCCGCGAATAGGACCCCCTTGTGCCTTGATAACCTTAGCAATTCGTCTCGGCATGCTATCTATATATCGAAGACACTGTTCCTTGTCAATTTCGTACCATTCAAACTCAATTCTCTCCTCCAATTCGACAGTGCTTGAGGGGTGCAAAGGATAGGCGTACAGCTTACGTTTGATCTGATACCATAGGTGCTCAATTGGGTTTAAGTCAGGACTCTGAGCTGGCCAATCCATGATTTTTTCTGTGGGGAAGCCGTTCCTCGTGAACCATCTTTTGGTGGGATTTGCAGTGTGCGGGGTAGCGTTGTCCTGCTGAAAGCGAATTGTTTTACGATCCATGCCATAGTAATCAAGAGTGTCCACCAGAGATGTTTGCAGAATATCGATATACTCTTTCGAGTTGATGGTGCCTTCGGTGATGGTGGTACCATATCCAGGACCCTCCGCAGTTATGCAGCCCCAAAACATAACGCTACCACCAGCCCCTTGTACCTGAGGCTGGATTTCGTGAGGCCTTAAAGTTTCACTCCCATCCGACCAAAAGTAAGAGTTGCCGTCTGACCCCCACATATTGACTCTTGTTTCGTCAGAAAAGACCCATGGCCTCCACTGATCAATAGTAAGATGCTTGTGTTGTTTCGCCCACTTGAGTCGAATAGCCCGATTTTTATTGCTAACGATATTAGTTTTTACCTTCCTTTTAGCTTTGAAGCCTAAGCCTTTGATCATTTTGCGGATGCCTTGTAAGGTCATTTCGATCCCAATCAACCCCAAATAACGTTGCACAGTTTGAGGACCCTCTAATTCACCAGTACGTAACAATCTTGCAATATATCGTTTGGTTGGCTCACTGACCAATGGCTGTCTTCCGGCAGGACGTGCGTTGATGGGGATTGACATTTGCTTTCGTATGCGGGTAATAGTTGAGGAACCAACACCAGGAAGTCTAGACATAATCTCCGAATGACTAGCATTATGTTGCAAAAGGTTGATGATTAAAAGCTCGCGCTCCTTAGGGATAGGAGGAACCATAATGAAGTTTATAGGGGTGAAAAAGTAATGAAGAGAAAATGAGAAGAGAATGAAGAAAAGATTCACTTTTTATACTTTTCAACTTTGTTTCGGTAATTAAGAGTTTTCAACATTCTTGATGCCAAATTTCAGACGATTTCGATATCTTTCCGACATTCCACAAAGGAGAACGTAAACATTCCACCAAAACGGTTTACTTCTAAAATCGACTATTGTCTCTTTGATGCTCTATATCTTGGTGGGATATGTTTCAAACTTTACATGCTTAGTATCGTTCTAACCGTGAGACCCAACGCTTTTTAATGATAGTAAGTATAAGCATATTAGTTGCGAAATGCATTAATAAATAAGCATTAAGCGTAATTTTACTCATCATCGGTGGGATTAGTTTGCGCACAGTACATACTCGTAATGAACCACTTTTTATATGGATCTTGTCAAAACGGGTGCAAAAGATTGGTTTATTAAGAAAATCATCTATCCACCAACGACAACTACTTATCCAATCTAAAATTCAACTACCCCATCGCGTTTCCCGCAGAGTTTAGCATAGGTACGTGCCAATTTCAATATTATAACAGCAATTTTTTGGAAATGGATCTCGCACGATGACCTGATCCTGCATACTAAAAATAACTGCATACAAACAGGATTTACTGTCAAGCACAGAGCTGCACTACCCAATTCTGACTACAGTGGTGTTGCGCAACACTCCCTCTATTGATTTGTTACTACCGGAAACTCGTAATTATGGATTTTCTCAAGATCAGTGCTCAAAATTGGCTTATTGCAAGAATCATCATCCATCCATCAATAAAGGATCATCCATCCATCCATCAACAAAAGCTCATCTAATCCAAAATTCAACTACCCCATTGTGTTCTTCGCGAAATCTAGCATAGGTACGTCCCGATTTCAATAGTCTAACATTAATTTTTTTGCAAATGGATCTCGCATGATGACCTGATCCTGCTGCAGCATAATACTGAGAATACCTGCATATAACCAGGATTTAGTATCAACCACACAGATACACCATGCAATTATAATTACAATGTTGCGCAATATCCCCTCTATTAATCTGTTACTACAGTAGTAGTAGGCACTCGTAATAGACGGATTTTATTGTGGATCTTGTCAAAATGAGTGCCTCAAATTACCAAAACTCAGGTAATCATTCGTATGTCAACCGCAACTCGTCCAATCCAAAATCCAACTATCCCATTGTGTTTCTCGCAAAATTTGGCACAATAGGTACATGTTTATCTCATAAGCCAGATGATTGACATTTGAAGGCTTTGATTGATTTGATACCAATAGAATGCAAAATTGTACTTTGGATGTTATGAACAGGCGTAGATTTATTCCAAAACTATTTTTTCTAGGATAGTGAATGTATTTGATCATGTCTGATACTTATGGTGATATTATCGTGTGTAGTTACCGTCGTAAGCCATTTGTACCATGCATTTTGAATGTTTAATCTTGCTTTTCTTATTTTTCATTACATTTTTAGTTTCATTATCAATGCTTTATTTCTCTGAGCTGTCTCCAAATTTGAGCCAATCACAACGCTTTATTTGCCCTACAGACACCCCAGACCAGAAAAAAAAATTGCGAGGGTTTCCCTCTGTTTTGACGTTAGGCGGAGTTTTAAGTATTACTAAATACAGTAATTTAGCAATTCCATCATCAAAATCCCCTAAAATGCCAGAATATGCCTTACTACACACCCCAGCCTATAATGCAAACACTTGAGACTCTCAATTAGCACCAAGTAAGTGATACAAATCAAGTGAGGGCAGCCTATCTACCCCCAGCCTCTTAATCAAATCTAGTTGTGCTTCAACGATAGGCTTATCCACACAACGAAAAAAGATGGTTATGGCTCAAAGAACCATAAAAAGGAAAGGAAAGTAACAAGAGGAGGGCATCACTAGAATGTGATGAAGAACAGAAACATTGCAATACAGTTACATACAAAAAGGTAACATGCAATGTGTATCATCAAAATGACGAGTACAAGAAAGAAAAAAAGCAGTAGCAGAGAAAAGTATCGTGGTTGCCTCATAAGAGGCAAGAACACCAATACCACCACCAGTATTACAGAAGAAGTAATACTCGAAGAACAAAAAAGAGAATGCAAGGCTACTCCACAATAGAGCAGCACTGCCAGCGATATTATGCATCAAACGATACACCATATCACTATGGTACAGCAACAGAAAAATAGTTGCGTGCAGAAGAGGGAAAAAGAATAAATCGCAATAGAGCAAACTAAAGAATGCACAGTATTACGAGAAAGAAAGCAGTAAAAGGTTGAATGAATGTAACTCATGGCAACCAAATACATGACAACCAAATCCATGGCAACCAAAGAAGGGGGATATACAAACCAAATACAAACCAAACACAATCAATACATTGCAACATACTGGCCTGAAATAAACTGTGTAATTAGTATTACTGTATATTGTACCACAAAAAATGGCTCTTATCGGCTGATACCTACTGTAACAAACTTGAAAGATGTCGTCTTGGGTACTGGTGTTTGCAAAAGCATGATTCTTTCCGCGAAAGTGATGTTGTATTCAATTAATAGTAATAAAAAGTATATGGTTTAATAGAAACAGTGCAGTGCAAAAACAGTGCGAGAAAAAAATTAAAAAAAAAACGCGTTGTTGCTGAGGGTGACTGCAGTCAATAGGCTGCCGCAGCACAGAGCACACAGAATTTGAGTGACGTGTACAATGAACATTTTGCACTGTGGTGACTGTACCCAAATGATTTTTTTGCGATGATTTTTTTGAATCAAAATCGATATAATTTGACATTTGTAAACATTTTTGTTAAAATTAGCTATAGAAAGTGTGCTCAGCGTATACTACTTTCTAATAAACTTAAGGGGAGAATTTGAAGGCGCATTCAAGGGTGTCAATTTGAAAATACTTTTAGAATGAAAAGATAAAGAATTTTGAGAAAATATAAAAAGCAGTTTTTCCAAGAAAAGTCGAGATTTAGCATATAAAACGTTCAGAAGAGCAGTTGCACAGGTTACCCTACATCTGTGCGGTTATTTTGATTTAATATATATCATAGTAAAAAGTGTCGTTTTCGCCTCCAAAATTGCGATCGTTTGACTTTCAACAAAAACCATGAGGGGTACCTCATGAAAAAACGTGAATTTTTGACGGTTTGGATCGATCCAAAAAAAATTAAGGTTAAGGTTTAGGATGTAAATGGTGATCGCTAGCAATCATTTGGCACTATTTTGAACATCTAGGAGTGCTTAAAAGTCGAGATATTGAAGCTTGAATTTTTGCATTTTAGCTGAGCCTGGGCGTGCTTGGGACAATTACCCTGATTTCTCGGTGCAGAATTGCGGTTTTCTTGTGAAGTAAAACCTTAGGCTTGATCAATTGAAAGATATAGCATGTAGTTAAAAGGGTTATAAGAGTGCAACTTGAGCATAGAACGAGAATCGGCCGAGTGTAACTTGAAATACACAGTAAATTTTAAAAAGCACGTAATAAAAGCTAGCAAAGGGTGACTCCCAGTACATTATACGGTGCTTACTGATGCTTCTTCTATTTATAATAGCTATTATGGAGTATGACCCATAACAGCAGATATAAAAAAAATCAGGTTTAATATGGACCACCTAAACATTTCCTTAGGATCACCAATTCCGGGGCAAATTTTCACGTGCGGACCGCCTGAAGAATGAGCTACCTGCTTCGAGTCTACTATTTAATCAGATAAAGTCACTGATTTATGATATAGACGCCTTTCTTTCTCTATCTTTCTTACCTGAACAAAGAAACGCAGATATGTATAGTATAACACCTCAATTCAATAATTTCTTGAGTATTCAATAGTATGACAAGTGGTTCTAACGTCTGGGTAGCTTACATTAGGTGGTCTCTAAAGTGGTAGCTGATTATTTTGCCCTGGACTTGGTTGCCCCTAAGGAAATGTCTAGGCGGTGGGGAATGTGCTTTGGCAGCTGGCGTTAACACCACCAAAGAGTTCCAAGACGCTGGATATAAGATGCCCAAGGTACTGAGGGATATAATGTTCAAAATAGTTGCGGATTCTCCTGGTCTTGTCCACAAATTGCATATTCCTGGATTTTATATTGCTGAGAAGGTGCTGACATTGTGGATTATGGATGCTCCTGCTGGTTATGTTAGTAGATACAAAGCATTTACTTCAGTTCAGTATCCAATTATTGAAAGCAAGATTCGTACCCGTATGGCTTCACTACTGACAGTGATAGTGGCTGCCAGGAGTCTCATGGAGCAATGTAAAGATATTATGG
This sequence comes from Mucor lusitanicus, assembly GCA_010203745.1. Classification (NCBI taxonomy): domain Eukaryota; kingdom Fungi; phylum Mucoromycota; class Mucoromycetes; order Mucorales; family Mucoraceae; genus Mucor; species Mucor lusitanicus. Next base: position 297,282 of record JAAECE010000009.1, on the reverse strand, counting down.
ATGATGATGAATCGGAGCCTAGTCTATACGGACATCAACCTGTCGTGATGGTGCCCAGCTTTGTGCCAGTTGGTTTGCCTAGTAACAAAAAGAAGAGAAAGCAGAAGTAAAATTATGTAATAGATTCAAATATATATATACCTTATCACATTATCCATAGTAAATTCAATTAGTATAAATAACACAATATATTTTATTCAATAAACTTCATCTATCTATTCATTTAAACAACCTCTCTAGTACTATATTTGATCATCTTATGGAGCCTATTACTAAGTTTCAGGTAGCTTCGATCGTCGTATTAGATTCAGATGATGAAGAAACAATTGACTAGTGCAAACTCTACATTTTTTCATCTTACTTTACTATTTTAACAACCTTACTAAGGTTTATATCAGGGTAGCTCATTTATAGAAATTAGCGCCCTAAAGGTAGCTCAAACCCCTTGGTGGTCCCTATTACACCTGCTAAAAGATCATGATAACACCAAAACGATAGAAATACTTCACGCATAAGGTTGATTGTTGCAATAGACAACAGTTCTGGACGATTACTAGATGACAGGGTCCCGACTTGATTTGGGATGCTCAAACCCGGCATAGCTGCTGCAATTAGCAGCCGCTAATTAAGAGATTGACGAAAAGCCAAGTATTCAAGTTGCCTTTTTATTTACAACATGCGAGTTTTGTTTGTGCTTGGATTCCACATTGTCTATGGCTCCTTTTAGATTAAGATGGTAGCACAAGGTGTAATTAAATTAATGAAAGCTTTTTATTGTCGTCTCTTCTCAATCCATCTCTCCCTCCCTTTTTCCTCGCTTTCATTCACCTCGAAAAAATGGCACCAAATACAAATCAGATCCTGTTCATAGTCATATTCTCTCTGCTTGCGTTCATCCTGGTACTATTGACATATGTGTGCTGGCTAAAGAGAATGAAGATGCGAGCCAAGCGAGACATCCTGGCAGAACAGCATCAATTGGAGCGACAGCAGCAAGCACAGAACAATGTATTGACCACAGCAGAATTACAGCGAATGAAGCCAGTTTTATTACAGCAATTGTACGAACGAGACTTGCAACGAACCACCGCTGCTCCCGCTTACAGCAATCCATTTGATGATACCCCACAGTATACCCCTCGCAATGATGACCATGTCTTGGTTGATATCCATGATGAAAGAGAAAGAGATGCCACAATTATACACACAGAGCAACAATACAACAATGCTAGCAATAACTCGAGAAGATAGTTAATCCTGGAAATGTCTGTGTCTATCTGGTATAGATCAAGATGGAACTGATTAGAGTGGGCGACAGCTATGTGATGCTTTGGTTGCTCGTATGTACTAGCAGCAGTATTCGAAAAATAAACTTGACACACAATGTGTTTGTCTGAATAAAAGTGATGGAGTGTTTGCCTGATATAGCTGCTGTTACTCCAAGTGTCAATGATAGATCAAGATTGATCCAAGCACAACTTGCTCGTTGCATACCAGTGACTGCCGCAGGTGCACCTCTCTTGTTTATAAAAGCAACCGAGAACCGATGTTTCTTCTTTGCATTGCATTTATACCTCGCACAAAATGTTAAGCATCCACCATTTGAAAAGACCCCATGTGTCCAAGCAGATACTTGGAGCTTGGCAGCAGCCACTTCAAACAACGATTCGGCAGCAGGCCTCATGCTGCTCAAAGAAGCAAGATGAAAAGCCTGCAGCAGTAACCAGTGTCAAGTTCTGGTCTGATCCTGTTACATGGCAACGCACAAGAGTCAATACACTGAGGTGAGGACAAGATATAATAGCAATGCAGTCAACATGGGCACTTATATCTCCTCGCAGATGTCTCATTGGCTGCACTACGGGTGATTTCTCCACCATGTGGTACTTGCAGTACCACTACCCAGACATGTCTCCCATCTACAGTACAGCAGCAGCCATGGTAAGACTGTAGCATAATGCCCTGTGTTCCTCATTAGCCTACTGACGCTTGGCATAGGTTGCCGGAATATCCACTTCCTTGGCTCTAGAGACAGTTTTATTAAAACGATCCATGCAAGTCCCATATCCCGCTGCCTTCAAGACTGCAATGGGCATGAGTTTTGTATCCATGCTGGCGATGGAATTGGCTGAGAATGTCACTGATTGGCATTTGATGGGAGGCCAAGTCTTGTTCCATGATCCCAAATTCTGGCTTGCAGCAGCAGCAAGCACCGCAGCAGGCTATGTTGTGCCACTGCCCTACAATTACTGGCGCTTGAAGGCGCTTGGAAAATCATGCCATTAGATGTACTATATCATATCCACTTGCTACCAATAAACTTTATTCGATATGCATTGTATCTAGTAAGCTAGTGCTCATTTTGTTGAGTGTTTCTACATATATATACGCATACAAAGTGAGCATTTGAGTATCATTGATGCAATGTCTACCTTACCTTCCACATCAGCTAATGAAGTATCTTTTTTCGCAGCAATCAGGTACATTTCGGTGTAATCCTCCATATCATCGTCTCTGGAGCATTCGTCTAGAGAGGATCTATTCTCATGCACCACTGTGTTGGCATTGTCTTCTGAGGTGGATGCTCTCAAGGTATTATAGAGTCGGTTGCCAGCAATCCAATGGTTTGCGGTCGATCGGGTATACACTTCACTTGTGCGTGGAATTTTGTTAAAGTCCTCTCTCACCTCCAGCAGCTGCAACAGCATCTCGTTTGTCACTTGAACGGCTGCCTTCTTTTCCTTGGGATTCTTGGATGTGGATCGAGGGTCAATCATGGTGGACTTGATGTTGAGTGTGGCATTGTCATAGTAGAAGCATTTGTAGTTCTTTCCAAGGTTCAAGCTAGATCAAAGGATATGCGTTCAGAGGCTACTATAAACTTCTCACATACCCAAGACCACCTACCTCTTTTCCTGCACGCTAGCAATGTTCTCGACTAGCACCTGTGTCAGTGTGTCCAAGTTCTTTTCGTTCATGTAATTCTCCAGGTCAGTGTAGAAGATGGGGTCGGACAGCAGGTTTTCGGATTTGGATGTCGCAGGCAGTAAGAAGCTCCAGACCAAGTTGCTCTTGTGCTTGTATACCAACAGGTAGTATTCCGTCAGTCGATTCTCCTGCGGCTGCTCTCCAGTGTAGGCACTCGCTATGTACACTCGCACCAGATCAGACTTGGTCACTGGTCTTTCCTCTCCATTCATGCCAATGGCAGTCGACTCTACCAGCCCTGTCAAATAAATGCCCTGATTGGTGTGTTCAGGCACCAGCGATCCATCGGGCGATGGTGTCGCTGATGGTATATCGAGCGCACAAGGCAGCGCTAATGTCGAGTCAATGGATGCTGTGGCCGAGTTGGGTGTTGCGGAGGAATTGACGGTGTCTGTGGATTTGGATCCGCCTGCTGAAAAGTAGCTCAGGATGTGTGAATGCGAGAGTGATTTGGTAAACTGCTTGAGGCCAGAGACCTTGGCGACGTCCTTCTTCATCATGGTCATCTCGATATCGTGCTTTCGTTTTTCTGACTTGGCATGGTTCTCTACTTTTTTCAGCACATGTTTGCGCAAAGCACACACATCGTCAATCAAGAGGTCGGGCGAGCGATACACGAGGCCGCCATCCTGCACGTTCAGCACAAACATATGGCTCATGCTGATGTCAAAGCGCTCCTTGATGGATTCGTCCAGTTTGTTGATGTTGAGGTAGTTGGCACGCAGCACGGGCTGCACTGGCACGCCATTGAATACGGCCGAGAAGGTCATGATGTCCAGGCGGTCGAAATCCCACTTCCAGATCCACTCGGAAAAGAACTCTTCAATGGCGTGCATCAGCGTCTTTGTGCGCTGGCGGCTGGTTTCTTTTTTACCGTCGTAGAGTATCGAGGAAAACGTGCCATTCAACAGCTAAGCAAAGCCCTGAGGATGAGTTTGCTTAAGGGGTCATCTACTTTTTTTCAATAGCTACCTTGAACTGTTCGTATCCAATCTTCAAAACTGCCTCCAATGCCGTGTCGTTCAGTTGCGAATCCAAGTATTCCGTCACCAGCTTCTCCTTTCCCTTGGAGTCCTTGATCTGCTTTCTCAAAATGCCCAGCTCCACACACATGTGCATCCAGAAGCCAGGCTCTGGCTGTAGAAAGATCATGCGGTTCTTTTGCGAGTGCACGTTTTGCGTTGGATGCGACGGCGAGAATGTGCTATAGAAAGACAAGCGTCAATGCGGTGCCACAGTGCCCATGTAGAGCTTGCTTGTACCTTGTAAAGTTGACCAGAGCTTGAGCGAGGCCCACTTGCTTCATCTTTACGTCTGCAGGAACAACCTTCTTGGCGGTATAGTACAAAATCTGGTCTTTGGTGTTCTCTTCGTGCGGTCCCAGCGAAGGATTGTATACACAAAAGTACGACAGGATGGGTGAGTTCTTGCCTAATCGAGGCAGCATGGGCGCATCGTCCTTGTTGATGCTCTGAATCTCCTGGCTAGACATGATGCGGGAGAGAAAGAGAGAGAGAGAAGAGAGGCGCGATTACAAAACACTATAGATGCACAAATGCACACCCACTTTGGATGACCGTCTTTTTCTCAATGCATTATATGGAGAGCCATTTGCCAGACATGTAGTACGCTAGCTAAGGCTACTATAGCACGGTCGAGTGCTTGAGGGCCCAAATGTAAAGTATCTGACACCAGAACAGGCGAATTAGACGATCCGCAGATGAATTGGTTGCATGAGCACGCTTTTCATATCCAAATAGGCTCAAATGCCAAGTTTGTCCCAACAAGTCTGCTTTGCATAGAGACACCACATGATGATCTCCACGACGATAACAACAACAAATAATGGAAGGCAATGGCCTCATCATAAGACCAGCATTGAAAATCAACAAGACTAGCTGGTACCCTCATCCTCCTGGGCTTCTTTTCCTGTGTGCATCAAATGATTGCTGCCTATTGATAAGGCAGCAACAAAGGCCCACAGAGACATGCACTCTGCCATGATGGAAGTGAAGCAAGGCATTCGGTGGCAAGCGACATGCCATACAGAGACAGCATATCGTCATCAGCCAAACGCCAACTAATGAAAACAAAGGGAGGCGTGTGTGCGTGTGTGGGGGGAGGAAAAGCCTAAAATAGGCTATATAAAAGGCCTCTATTTTTCCGCCTTTTCCCCTCTTCCTTTTCTCTCCTCTCTTTCACACAAAATGATCATCAACGAATATAGAGTCATCAACAACTGCACAGAGGAAGAGTACCAAGTTGGTAAGCGCATGGGGACGGATCTGTATGCTGGGCGCACGCACATGCTCATTTGCTGGCTCTCTTGAACAGCTCAATTATATGCCACTGCACTGGCCTCCAAGGAGAACACAGGAGGCGGCGAAGGCGTGGAGGTCATCAAGAACGAGCCTTATGAGAAGGAGAACGAAAAGGGCCAATACACATACAAGATCTTTCGTCTCGCCTCTCGAGTGCCTGCTATTGTCAAGGCAGTGGCACCCGCAGGCGCACTTGATTTGTATGAGGAGGTTTGTACAGGACGAGAAGGGCTTTTAAAAATGGGAAACAATGCTAAATCGCACGCATTCATGATTTCGTCATAGGCATGGAATGCATATCCCTACTGTAAAACTGGTAAGTTGCTTGATGCTGTTTGTACGCGGTTGATTCACACTGACTTGTCCTTCTCAACCTTGTGTAGTACTCAAGGTAAATTAGTATGAAACGAGAAGAGGAGGAGGAGGAGGCTCACACAACTTGACACCATTTTATTGGCTACTATTAGAATGGTTACATGAAGGATCATTTTTCGATTGTTTATGAAACATTACATGTCAACGGATCACGCGGCGAGATTGAGAACGCTCTCAAGATCTCAAAGGAAGGCAAGTAGAACCACGCTCATGTTGCCGCCCCGTTTCTCTTGATTGACACACACTGCACAGACTTGAAAAAGAGAAATGTCATCATCATTGACATCGCCAACGACAAGATCAGCCCCAAGGACTACAAGGAAGACGAGGATCCCAAGCTCTATCACTCTGAAAAGACAGGTCGCGGCCCCTTGACAGATCCTGAGTGGCAAAAGAACGTCGAGCCCGTCATGACATGCTACAAGCTTGTCTACATTGAATTCAAGTGGTTCGGCATCCAAGGCAAAGTAGAGTCCTTTTTGGCAAAGACTGTCCAAACCCTGTTCACAAAGTTCCACAGACAGTTGTTTTGCTGGACGGACAAGTGGTATGGCATGACGATTCAAGATATCCGTGATTTGGAAGCACAAACCAAGGAGGAATTAAACGCAAAGAGAAACGAAGGCGAAGTGCCTGTCAATTCTTTAGACGATATGTAGAGAGACAAATTTGTATTTAAGACGATGAATAAAGAAGCGCCTGATTACGATGGCCAACGATTCCATTTGAAATCACCAGACAGCCCACCACGTACTACGCATCATTTGATCGCTGAAGAGGAGAACGATCGTGGAGGAGATTTACTGGATTTGCCCTATGATATAGGTGGAAACTATCAACCTTCAGCGTATATGTGCCCTTTTTTACACTGTAGAGCAGAACCTTCTTCTTGCTTGCATTGTGGGGGAGGGGGGGGGGTGCATGACTACCAATCGATCAAATTGCTGCTGTACACCATCAGCCATTGGAATCACAAAGCTCCTACCAGCACGAATTTGAGGTACACATCTCAAGACCCTTACATACATTGACACAGATCCTGGAGAGCTCTGTCCGTTTCATGGCAACACACACCCCTTACATCTTGCATATATAAATGCATAGAAGAAGGCTTGCCACTGAGTTTCAACATGTATACATTTCATCCTTATACCACATGCCTGGGGGACCCCACTTTTAAACCAAGGGAGCGCGGGTTATGGGCTTGATCTTTTCTTCTCTCTTTTTTTCTTACTAGTCAAACTCGTATTTTTTTCTTAATATGCCTTGTATGCAACTTTATGTATGGGGACCTGCTTTGAATGCGCCCTCCATTGATCCTAAATGTATTGTCATCGAGTCTTATTTACGCCTTGTGCAACAAAATTACACAATTGTCAAATGCAACGACCCTCAACAAAGTCCAACTGGTAAATTACATGTCATTAGGGAGGGAGGATTTGACTGATCTTGTCTTTTCCTAGGTGAATTGCCCCTGTTGAATGATGGATCTGCTTGGGTTGCTGGTGTGGATCGTATCCTCAACTACCTGTCTCAACGTGATAAGGATGCCAACAAAGATCTCAGCGCAGAGCAAAAGGCAGACTACACTGCGTAAGGTCGAGAGAGCGGATGTTTATAGCCCCACCAACTCACATACTGCTTACTCTAGGTATTCTGCATTAGTTCAGGACAAGCTCTATGATTGCATGGTAAGGAGTCAAAGTAGGAGGAACAAAGGCCTATCATGACACTAATGACACTGTAAAGCTCTATACATGGTATGCAGATTCGACCAATTTCATCAAACATATTCGACCCACCTACGCAAAACTATTATCCTTCCCCAATCGATACATTGTGCCTATTCAACTCAAAAAGAACGCCAAAGCTAGATTGGAGAAATACAATGTAGAGATCATCAGAGATGACGTTGGATTACCACAAAACGAAAAGGAGGAGATGAAGGAGCTGTTGAAGTCTGGATGGCATCATGTAAGAAGTGGATACACAGCACACACGTACACACACACACTAAACGGGCGTATACACTAGATGTTTCAATTAGCCAGAGAGACTTATGGCATTTTACAATCACAATTGGGCGAGCAAGACTACATGTTTGGCGAGCAAGCGACCACGCTGGATTGCATTGTGTTTGGCTATTTGGCCTTGCATTTATATCCTGAGTTATCGCACCGAAGACTGCAACACATTCTCACCAACGAATACCCAGCACTAGCACGCTATTGCGATAGAATGAAACAACGTTTATTTGCGCAAGAACTCGTCGAATCTGAAGCTGCAGAGGACGTCCCTTCGCTTTGGAGAACGTTTAGAAACAACCCCATGGGGTTCTTGGGCACAGTCAAAGACGATGTCGTTTCATACATGGGCACCGAGACAGAGGACAAAAAGGAAAAGAGCCAATCCCAAGTCGATTTCGAACGCAAGCGTATTTGGTCTATTGCGGGTGGCGTTACATTCTTCTTGGCCTATGTTATATATAATGGCATTGTGAGCATAGATTTGAGCGGTGATGATGACGAGTATGACTATGAAGAGGTGTATGACGATGAGGATTAAAGCATAGATAAGCTGGTATATCAATAAACGCGATTATTTTTTCTTTTTTTCATCTTGTAACAACGTCTGGATCAATGCTGTTGAGGATGCTTTGGACGTCGTAGTAGAACCGCAGTGATTGCACTGCCTTCTTTTCTCGCTCTGTCAGGTGGATTTTCCCTTGATCCGAGTCGTATTTCTTTTGTAGCAGTTGTGTCAGGAATTTGTATTTGGAGTCGTCGTAATCAAACATGTCCATGTAGTCGATGGCCTATAGTAGTTGACAGCATGAATAAGAAATATGCCTTCATAAGCCAAACGCTTACCTTCTCTAGCAGCTGGTCCTCTAGCCCAGGAAGTGTCGATTTGATCGCTCCATTCAGCACTGCTAAACGCTCTCTGTCCAGACGGCATTTCTGCAGCTTTTCCGTGATGTCCTTTTCGCTGTAGGGCATATCTGGCGGCGCTGACGACGAGGAATTTGGCGTTGTATCACTCAGGTCGAGCAACAGAGGCTCCTGGCTCTGCTGTTGCTGTAGCTGCTGGCTGTTGAGCGGTCTGTGTCTTAGGCGGATCCATCGTCTGCGACGGACGAATGATCTAAAGTGTTTGTAATTGCCTGATTTGTGTGTACTATCAGTATGCCAGCAGCAGTTGGTCTATTTTTAACATTTTGTTTGTTTTACCATGCCACACAGCGCCGTGAAACTTCAATGCATACTGCCAGCCCGCTTCATCGACGTCTTCGGTCATATCGATCATCCAGTCTTTGCTGACCCACTGCCAAGTAGGATCCGGAAGCTGGTAGTTTTCAATGTTCATGGGCGTGAATCTTTTTTTCAAACGAGTTAGCACGTGTCGTGTATATGCCCTCCATGGCCCAATCCAGCATATTACCTCATATCGGCATCACACCATGGGTTAGGATCAAACTGCAAAAGCCTAGATACAAGTAGCCAGTGTTGGTTGGTTGCTTCATAGCGACTCACAAAAGACAACTTACGTTTTGCTGCTGTAGCCTAAAGCCAGCGATCTTTCACAACAATCTAATTAGCCACTCGCCAAACACATGGATGCACATGTTGCTATACTGTACCCTCTTTGACATTCAAACAGCACATCGTAGGCATATTCCTCGCACTTGTGATCGTGGTACGGCAATGGAGGCAACGATAAAGCAGAGTGGGCGCTCGATTTCGATGCTCTTGGCTTATGCACCAGCTCTCTCAGCGACTTTCTGATTCTAAACGGCCTCTGGTACTTATCGTAGTCTTGGTCCAAAGTCATGTTTTAGTGCTAGTAGTGGAACAGAGATGGAAAAAGGGAAAAAAAACGGAGTTGCTTCACTAGATGTGATTTAGGCGGTATAAGCATGCCTGGAGTTATTTTCTTTTTCTGAACGGCCATTGGCCGTTCAGAATAAAATTAGAGCATTTGGGTGATAGGAAATTAACTGAGATGGCAAATTCAATAAATGAGACGAAGCAATTACAGAATCCATCATTCCATCAGATGCAACAATTTGAGGTTTGAATAATTATTCTGACTTCTTGTAAATACAGAAACTAATAAAGCAGAAGCAGCAGTACTGGTGGTTGCCGACGAAGAATCATGGCTACTCTGATTGAGGGTCGATAAATTTGTTGAAGCAGATGCAGACGCAGTGTTGTCAATGCTAGCTTGTCTGCTAGAAGCAAAACACAAGCAAAACTCCATCTTACTTTGATTATTCAAACTTGACATATTCAATAAGTAGTGTACAATATAAGAAAGAGTTATAAAAAGAGAAGATAGAGTAAAAACCTCTCTGTTGCTTGGTTCCTGAAATATTGGGTTCTACCTTGATCTGTACTCAAGGGACTCCAAGTTGACATGTTGACATTTCAAACCAAAGACTTTTAGCATAAGGGCTCAAATTAGCTAATCTGCTTGCACGTACATGAACCGCTCCCATTGCTATATCATATTATCTTTCTTCTTACAAGATTAAGGCTAAATTTACTATGTTCTGCTAGTTACAACGCATACAAACAACTATACATTTGGAAGTACGATACTACATTTTAGGGTTCTTATTGGATATGTTGAACATCCGGTAGTGATTTGAATCAACGGTGCTAGGTTTCAGTCTGCTTTCATGGAATTCTGTTGGCCAGTCTGCTATTCCGCTACTAAATTGGTTGGATGGCATTTACTCTCATTGCTCCAGCTACCAGAGGTCCACCCCAAAAGGCGAAACTTTACATATAAAGGTCTCACAAAATAACTTATGGGGGTTGCGCTGGATCGAGAGGAACAAGTTAATTTAAGATGTACCTTAGTAAAAGTCTTCATTTTCGTGCTCAAAAACGCGACCGTTTGATTTTTGATAAAATTCATGAGGTACCCCTCACAGGGCAACTACAGATACATCCCATATTTTCTTACAGACACATCCCCATTTTCCATATATAGTAATTTTGTAGCTCTGATTATTTTGCATGGAAACGATTCTATTAGACCTGCACAAAGCTTCTATTGCGTTAGCAGATAGTTCTATTATAAGTGCTATACCGTCTAGTAGAATGGAAAATCGTAAAGTAGACAAAATTGCTGCTCTGGGCTTACTGACCCGTCGCATGATTTTTAGGTGCGTTTGTTCGTTCATCCCATAAAGAGATTTATTTGTTATTTTGATGTTAGAGTGTAATGGAGCTTACAGTGTATTTGTATACCTACTGTACTTTGTATATATGTGGGTATTATGTAAATACGTATGTGTCATAGTGGTGTCTTTTACTTATTGCACTTCGATTCCCGTTGCAGACACATCCCAGATTACAGTTACAGACACATCCCAAATTAGAGTTGCAGACACATCCCGAATTGCAATATTGTAATTCATTGTGCGTTTTAAATTACTCTATAAATCACTTTAGATCATTTATACGTCTCAAATATACAGAAGCCATATCTGCATCCTAAACATACATGCTCAAATCTCGACGTCTACATTGTCTTTTACAACACGAAAAATGGTTGCTAGGGCAAAACGCAGCCTGAGCTGGGATTGAACTCCAAAGCTTCCATCGATCTTTTGTAATCCTGTTTTGGACATCCCAAACTCTTCCGAGGGCAATTACACAAAATCTTATTATATAATCGACAGGTATTTCTTAAGTCTTATACATGCAGAAAAGATCAAGAAATTCAATGGTGTCACTTTCAGAGCGATCCTTTTAGTCTGCCTGAATTTATTTCCAAAAAACGGAAAACACGTTTTTCGGATAAATGTTTACAGATCGCATAAGAAACTGACCAAAAGACAGTTTTACACGATGCTTTGCACTTATACGGTTGTTTTGAGATTAAGAACACCATAGTAGAAAACCTCATTTTTGAGGTGAAAACTTCCATTCTTTGAAATCATCAAATTTTCCCTTACAGGAACAAGGGCAAAATGCTCGAAAATCGATGATCAAAACTTTTCCCAAAAAATCGCTGGAAAGTGATCCGTAAGCTAAGGTCAGGTCGTAGAACACGATCGCACTTGTTCCGAGGCCGAGATTATGCTTTGTTGACAAGATACAAGCGATTAAAATCCTTATTTTTACAGTGGTAAATACATTTGAAGGCTGCTCATTCAATAATGTGCTTATTAATATCTGATCTGTCGGTCTACACTTGCTCATGTAGCAAAACAGCGTAGTATCGAATTCTTGGCTCATCAAGAGGGCGTAGATTTGCCATGTAGTTGAGGTGTATTATGCAAATTAATGAATCTACACTCATATACCATAAACCAACGAACAAAAGAAATACCCTACGAGGGCGAAGCGTGATGTGAGCGTAAACGAGCATCTGCTAGTAGATTTATACTCGTATCATATACTACGACACTGGTTAACAGACATTTGCCTTTCATGGCTTTATGCTACAGTACGACCGGCGCTATACCGTATATATGAGCTTCTGCTTCAGATGCGCACTTGAAAATGTGCACTACAAGATGTCTGCTTATATTCGCGATACTCTCCACATACAACTTGAGAACTATGGACTTGTACCATATACGAAACATGCTATAGACATGCACGCGACATACTATATATATGCCATATATACACGCCAAGATGAATACTCCATGATGATAGAGACTCAGACATGTACTAGTACATTAGATATAGACTAAGCAGACAGCAATGGCCTAATACATCATTGCTTCCTATAACGATATTAATAATCCCTATGAAAAATACTGATTAGGATGCTTAGGATAAAGTCTCGTTTAATAATCTGGGCAAACTAGATCACGAACGGTTTGTTGGCATGGCGTTTAGCATGAGCTAAGGATGTTTAGCTTCCCAGAATTTTATCCATTGTCACTTTGATAATGAAACCACACCTTTATCAAGTTGACTTTGTTGTTTTTATACTTTTTATTTTTTCATGTTTTACAACATCAGATCCATTATCTGCTTTCTCAGCATGTCATTGCTTTTCTCCAAGTCTTCCATCAGAGTGTCTTTTTGGGCGATCTGCTGCTTGAGCTCTTCGTATGAAGTCTTGAGCGCCTCTAGCTCCTTTAACGTCTCACTCAGCTTGATTTGCATTTGTGCTACAGTGACATTGCTTCTATCATCGCTACTGGTAGCTGACAGGTAGACGCGTTGGTAGGGCTGTTGGGGGTTGTGATTGAAGCGATCCCAGCCATACACATTTTCGCGGCAGATTGGGCAATTCACGCTGGCATTCAACCATGGCATGAGACTAAATGTTCAACTGGTAAGCACAAAAAATTGTATATTTGAGCACACGCATTACCACTCTGTATCGAAAACATGGCCACAGTTTGTCAACATGAGCAGAGACTCGGCGACTTCATCCAGACAGATACTGCAAATATGTTTCATAATGTTACTTGTATTAAAAATCCAAAGAAAGACTGAGGGAAAAAGGATATACAGCCTTTAATCATGCACCCATACCATTTAAAAACATAATCCAGAGATTTCATACACCAAAAGAGACAATGAGGAAAAACAAAGTAGATAAAGTGCAGCCTTTGATCATGCACACACATGTGCTTAAATGGTTATATAAAATGAACCAAATGTTGTTGCCCTGAAAATAGTTACCACAACACAAAGCAACCCAAGCACTGTAACAATGGTCTCATCTTGTAGGTAAATCTATTGGCGGTCTCCATCGCTGTCAAGCCATTGAAAGGAACAGCTACTAATTAATATAGAATAGCGCTATGAAGGTAGCTCTTAGATCTTGTTGGATCCAAGTTGGTGGCCTCTAGTCCCTAATTGGCAAGATACAAGCCATTGTTGAAGTCGTTATTTTTACAGCGATAAATACATTTGAAGGCTGTTTCCTCAGCAATGCGAATATCAATATCTGATCTGATGGTCTATAGTTGCTCATAGAGCAGAACAGTGTAGTATCAAATTCTTGTTTCAGCAAAAGAGAGTAGATTTGCTATGTAGTGGTGCGAGCGTCTGCTAGTATTCAATGATTGGAGTGAACAAAAGAAACCCAATTTTGCCACTTTCACATCCAAAAACGTCTCACAAATGCTTTTATTTTATCTGCAGCTCTTGAATTGATTTTTGATAAGGGAGAGGATGAACCAGCTTTGCTTATACTACAAAGGTTGAAATTGATTTTCCTCAATTAAATATAAATGTCAGAAATATACGATATGAGGTTTGGAGTCTGTTGCTAACGTCTGTCCCTTACTACCACAGTATTGGCGAATATAATATATACCACGAAAAGGTTATGAAGTCTATTACAAATGCAGCTTTTTACATGCAATTTGCGTAGTTGATTTAAGCTATTGGCTTGAACTAAGAAAAATCAGCTCAAGTACCCCAGCCAAAGACATATGAACTGATCCATCATCAACAATAACAAGAACAGAACAACTGATCTGGATCGATTTGAATAAAAAAAGCCACCCAAATCATGTAAGAAACAACAAATAGGCTACACAAAATAAAGAAGAAGCAAAAAAAAGCTGCTCAAGTACCCCAGTCAAAGACAAATGAACAAGAACAGAACAACTGACCTGGATCGAGTTGTATAAAAACTGCCCTCCAAAACATGCAAGAAACAACATCTTTCTTTCCGCTATTTTTCCTGATTTCTGATCTATCACTCTTTTATTTTATCAATTTTGGCTTTTGATTCCAATGTCTACAGGTATGTCTTCGCATGTTAAGCATAATATAGACAGTCATATAACAGAAAGCTGCTTTCTCTTTGTAGTCAAAAGAAGAAGAAAAAGAGATCCTCAGGAGGAGAGTTCCACATCGGCATCGAAGCGACAACAAACATCCAAAGGAAAGAAGGCTTTGAAAGGGAAACAGCCTGAGCAGCCTCAAGTGCCTGGGGAGCGTCCTGAGCCCTCAGAACCACCATCTAATGAAGAGCCTGAGCAGCCTGCAAGACGCGCCTTCTACACATCATCATTACAGAGAAAGTGCAAAGTGAGCACTTTAATGAATGACGGATTCGAGGGTTACAGGGTAAGTATGCATTGTACCACGATGCAGCACTGTATCACCAACCTTTGACAACTTTTTAGGGGCTTTTCCGCACTATTGCAGAGGAGTTTTCTGTGGTCCGCAGAGATGCTCTCAACTTTGGTTTATTTTTGCTGGTGCGTTGGCTGAACACTCAACAATTAGAAATCCATCAACAGTACATGGAGCAGCTCCCAAACGTCTCCCAGCAAATGCGGCAGCTGTTACACCAAGGCCGATTACTTGAACAATTGCAAGGTCAACTCGGCCAGCTGAACCAAGACATCAATGCCGAAACAGAACTCTTCGCGGCATTAGTGGATGATATACCAGATCTGACAGCTCATCAAAACGACCTGAACACTGCCATAGACGAGATACGTCCCCAAATCGGCAATCTGCGCGGGCTCAATGAACGTTTGACGTTAGCTGCTCTCGGCAGTCAGGATCGCTTACAGCTTGGAGCCCTCCAACGAGACACGGCTGCATTGATCGCTGAATTACAAGGTCAGCTGGATCATCTCACACAAATTGTCGGCAACATGTACGAGACCATCAGACGCCTGAGTGCTACCATCACACCTCAGCAAGATGCCATTTACCAAGGATTCTCAGTCAACTTGCAAAGATACTTCGAAATTGACATGGAGATGGAAGCCATTCGAAGAGCACTCACACGGGCACAAACGACATTGGCCAGAGCGGTGGCAGAACAGAACACTGATGTAATCTTACGCACTCGCAACGATATCAATATTCATCAGAGACGCCTGGCTCAGCTGAGAGAAGAACAGGCGCCTCGCCAAGCTGAAGTCGACAACAGCCAAAATGCAGCAGTATTCGTTGCGAACCAATACGTCTTGAATGTCTTGGGTCAGATGGAGTCACTTGAACACAACACTATCCTTGAACTTCTGGCAATGACTGCTCAGCTTGCGGTGGTCAACCAAGCGCCACAGAGCAACCTAATCTTTCCCAATATTGTCGACATTAATTTTTGGAGACACGCTTACCGAGCCGTCGCAGGACCAAACACTCGTGGCTACAATGGCCAGGCCAGAGTAAGTGCTTCACATCATGTACTGTCTTGAAATGAATACTGATCAATTTCAAATTTAGAACATGGAAAGATGCATTACCAACAACATTGCTGCATTTGATCGACACCGTTGTGACGAAACCGGGGCTAGACTCTATCAACTTCCTGGCATGGACCATATGCATGCATCCCTAGCACACAATTATGCTGAAGCTGTGGTTCAGAGTAAGTGCATCCATTTTCTTTTCGTGGTACTATTCATTCAATTCTAACGTAACTTTATATAGATGTCGTCATGCATTTATTGAATGTGCATCTTTGGTTCAAACGTATTTTCAAGGCCTTCATCATTGTATACAAGAACGCCAACCCCAATGTACGAATTGCAGTCAAAAATACAGGTAATATCAATCGTAACATGTCCAGAACCTTAGACTGACGCATGCATACCGCTACATAGCTTCAACAGCTGCCAATGGGATCTTCAAATTCCGTGATTTTGGCCAATTGGAGTTACCAAACATACCTGGTTTATTGGATGTCTACCATGATCTTCAGCAAATGTACAATTACGAGTTTCTAAATGTGCCCGAGGATACGGTCAAGCTGTATGATAATGCCAAGAAGCACCCCATCAAATATGCTCGCCTTAGCTTCTGCCTTCTTCAATACGCTACTCTCCATCCTGATTGGAATGTCAAGCTGTGGTGTCTCCTTCCGCAGGCCTCCCATGGAATTGTGCATGCGCCTTTAGCAAGATCCACTGCCTTCTATGGTCTTATGAGACGAGCCGAGCTCCTCCGTCTCCCAATACCACTTGTGTCTCAAGATGCCAATGGAGGTCTACTTCCAATGAAAATGTTTTGCCAAATGTACGTGGACCCACGTCGCAAGGAAGCTCTTTGGCATACTCTATTTGATGTTGACCATCTACAAAGAAACAGAATCCTTGAACCTCAAGAGCTTAATCAAAACGCAGAGGAGAGAGCAATCAAGCTTGGTTATGGACTCAAAACCGACGGAGTGATGGTTGGCGTGCTCTTTCAACGAAAGACTCGTGAGTTCAATACCGTCAGTACTGGTGACTTCAAGTACCTTGCAAGACAGAGGGACCTGTCAAATGTCTCTTCGGGAATCTACCCTCTTTACAAGGAACCTCGCGGCATCACTATGGATGACTACATTGTAGGGTTGGACCCAGGTAAGTAGGTGGATGTGAATCATGGGGTTTCCTGCGTGGCACTCAGAATGTGTACATTATCATGCAGGTGTGAGGGACGTCGTAGTCGCTGTGGATTGCCCTGCTGAAGACATCGGAAACAGAGACGATCTGCGACAGCATGTAGTCAGCGTCAGCAATACTTCATATAAGTAAGTCGAATATACACATCACTCTTGGATACATTGTTCTAATGGCGCTTTTGTTTGTGCAGACAAAGGTCTGGAATGGCTTGGATAAATCAACGAGAGTTACAGAGTAGACAGCACGCTGACATACAACCTGTTTATGATCAACTGGCATCCTCCAACATACCTTCCAATCGAGGCGTCGCAGACTATCTGGATTCGCTCTATGCACAACATGAACGGTAGGTCCAACGTTGATAAACACTGGCACTAGAGACTTACTGGTACTCGCTAGCATATTCACCTTCATGTGTTCATACAAGCACCGCGAGAATAAGGCAGCCAACTACTCCAACAGAAATCAAGCAAACGATTTCATTGCGCGTGCGGTCATTTGTCGCACAAACACTGACGAGCCCTACAAGTTGGCACATACATCTACCAAAAGGCAAAGAAAGAAGGCTAGAAAGAGGTTCCGCCGCGGGCCCCAAAGAAGACAGCTGCGTGACCAAGACGATCAACAGAGAACTGTCGTTGCATATGGCGATGCGTCAATTCAAGCCACAATGAAGAAGCACACGCCTGTGCCAGTCAAGGTATGTAGCGACATGGATTCAATACATCAATACTCATACATCATTTTATCCATGTAGAAGGTGCAAAAAGCACTGTCCACCAAGGCCATCGTCATCCCCACCGACGAATTTCGGACGTCCGTCTTCTGCTCTCACTGCTTACGCAGAAACGAACAAAGGTTCCCCGTCGCCCCATTGATTTGTACGCACAGGTAATGTATCATACATTGTGATTCGGTCCTTGTATCTTTACACTAAGCTGTATCTCTCGTGACTACAGAAAGAAGATTAGGAGAGTGCCAACCGGTCGAATTCGCCAAGATGGCACGCAGAATACAAGAGCAGCCAGGTTCTGCTTGGATGACGAAGGCAACTTTGCCCATAGAACCAGCCAATGCCCAGCCCGTGCCCGTCCTCGTAAGTACAGTACCCAAATATGCTGTCAAGGAGTTACACTAAAGTTTCATTCAGAACAAGTCCACCCCATCTATGCTTTGAGATTGTGCCAACAATGCCCAGAGAATAATGGACAAGATATCGTAAGTATAGAATAGCACCGTTATAACTTCAGTGTCACTGATATGTTCACATAGGTTTGGAACAGGGATGCTAATGCTGGCCTCAACATGAGGACCATTTTAACCCGATACATTGTATCACATTATGACCTGGCTTCCCGCCCATTGGAAATCTCTCGTGCTCGCCGACGCCAGGAAGATGATGAAGCTTAGCAATGCTTCAATAGCAGTGAAAAATTCTGCACGGTGGCTTCCGTAAGTGTTGATTACATTGAATGAGCCTTGAGAATGGCATTAACCAATGATGTCTCTCAGCCTAGGGGAAGACACCGCTGAAATTTCATAAAAAGGGGGTATGAAAGAAACCAAGGCAGAATACCCCATCTCTTGCTCTCCTTCATTCCCTCTATTTATTACGTCAAACAGTAATAAAAAGTTTAATTCAACATCTCTTCTGCTTCTTCTTCTTCCTCTTCTTTCTTTTTTTCCTGGCTCCAAGCAATGTTCAATACGATTCCATGCTCGGTGTCACCGCTAAACACCACATCTTCCTTGCAAAAGTAAGTGGCAGTGTGCGTTCATGTCAATGTACTTATCAGAGTCACTCTACTCTACAGGCGAAGATCAAAATCACTGGACAACATCATCGTCAGAAAGCAGGGCGATCGACTGTCCTGCTATCAGGACACATTCACATCGACATCGCCCATCGTGGCCATCCATGATTTACCTCCAAAAAGAAGGCACAGCGTACACGAGCCCCACCAGCGATTAGCCACTATTTACGGTTGGGTAACCACTGCAAAGTCAAGGTAGTAAACAATTTGCTTTTTTTACTCCTTGATTTTTTATTGTGATATAAACATTCCTCCAAATCAGTCATAGTATGCATGAATCAAATCGGCGCTTGCACACTTCTCGATCATTTTCGCATATTCCTGCTGCTGCTGCTGCTGCTGTACAAGAGGACGAAGATACTGTCATGGGCCTGCCAGATCAGACTACCAACAAGCTGTCAAAAATGCTAGAAAAAACCAAGAATATATCACTGCTATTTCCCAACAAAACCATCACTGGGATCAGCAGCGACAACAGCCATCCACACTGCCAGCACCACCACCGCCAACATGTGGATCAGATTCTACTAGATCCAATGCAGCAGCAGCAGCAGCAACAGCAACACCAGGATTATGATGAATCCTGGGATCAGCCAATATCAACAGGACAGACGCTAACATCACCACAAACTGAAGCAGCAGCAGAAAATAGACCACCACCTCCTTTACCCATTGAAAATGATCCGCATATATTTGACTTGTTAGCTAAAGATACATCCAGCTTTATTCACTATGGCAAATCAGATGCTACCATTACGTCGGCCACAGTAGAAAAGCTGATAGAGAAGCTCACTCGCGAAATGGGTATGTACGTTGCCTAGCAACGCAGCCCTAGAAACATGGAGCCCTGATTTACTTTTTGCCTTGTGATGTATAGATAATGAGTTCATGATGGACTTTTTCCTGACATTTCGACAGTTCTTGACACCGATCAAACTATGCAAACTGTTGATTTTGAGGTTTCGCTGGGCACTGCTGCAAGAGGATGATGAGCATCGATTAATTCGTATAAGGTATTAATTGTAAATTACATGATGAAGATTGCTGTTTAGTTTAAGGAGTAGTATATCTCTCTTATCTAGGACATTTGTAGTCATTCGCCATTGGTTGACTCATTACTGGACCTACGATTTCACTACATCTCGCACCCTACGCTACGTCTTGAGCACATTTCTCACACAGCTACAGTCAAATCCAGTGATACTGGCGTCGCCGCGCGATGATCGAATTGTCAAGAACTTGCGCAATGTATTGAAAAGACAACGCAAGTTTTATCAGCAGTGGGTGGATCCCCTTCAGCAGCAGCAGCAGGAACAAGACGAAAAAGGAAAGCTGCCTTCCAGAAAAGACAGTGCCATTGGGATCTCCTCCTGCAGAAACAGCCTCCACCTCCACCATCAAGACAATAGCGCGCACAGCAGCACACCTGTACCTTCCTTGTCTTCATGGACTACTAAAGTGAAGAGATCGCTCAAGAGAACAGTGTCCATTCGACAGTCGCAATCCACGGCAACAGCAGCACAACCACCTACTTTATACTCGACAGTCAATAATGCATCATCCTGTCGCTGCCACCTTACAGATAGTTCGCTTAGTACTGCCAGCAGTGTCAGTTTAAACAATAGTCAGCATCAAGAGCCATGCATGATGCACCCTTCTTTTGCAAGACCTCCACCTGCACTCCACACCACCAGCCGCTTCTTTCGTGCCTCCAATGCATCCACAACCACACTTTCGCACTACAAGTCCATCATTCTCAAGTACCGCTCAGAAGTGATTGCACAGCAGTTTTGTTTAATCGAGCGAGCCATGCTTCAAAATGTCACTTGGGATGAACTGGTGGATCTCAGGTGGAGAAAGCGATCTGCTCAGAGGAAATCGTTTGTGATTGAAATGACTACATTGGATGACGATGTGCCTGTGGGTGTCGATCAAATGATTGGGTTCTTTAATATGGTAACTGTTCAACAATAATGGGCTGTATACTGTATATATATATCTAATATACATCACATAGACCTGTCAGTGGGTTGCTTCTGAAATTGTACGTTCACAGCAGCTAGACACCAGGGTCAAAGTGATTGAAAAGTTCCTTCGCATCGCTTTGAAATGCTATCACCATCGAAACTACAGCACATTGATGCAGATTCTACTGGGCTTGCAATCGCCTGCAGTATCGCGGCTGGAGCGCACCTGGCAAAAAGTGGATCATTGTCAAATGGAGCTGTTTAATCAGCTCAAGGAGATGGCAAAACCCTTTCGCAATTGGAAGAATGTGCGCGACTGCATGACCAAAGCAACCGAAGAAGTAGCCGAGTCGTTTGCTGTGGAAAGTGTGTTGACAAAGAGCCTCAAAGAGTTTGACAATACGCATGGCTGTATACCCTTTCTCGGCCTGTATCTCTCTGATTTGGTGTTTGTAGCTGAATTGCCTACCTTTATTGGATCTGCACTGCCTGATGATGACGACCAAGAGGAAGAGCAAGTGCTGCAAAACGATGACAAGGATCTATGTGAGAGATTGAGCCATCATCTAGTCAATTACAACAAATTTCGAATTACAGGTAAGGGAGTTTGTCTATGAGCAATGTATAATTTATTGTGATTAACATTGGTATATGTATAGCGTCTGTTGTCAAGCACGTACTAGCATTTCAAGTGCTATCCCGGGCCTACAGTTTCAAAGTGCATCCCACACTCCATACGCATCTAAGATCCATCCGCTCGCTGGACAATGCAGACATTCGAAAAGCCAGTTTTCTTTGCGAAGAGTGAATTTTTTTTTACAAATCCTGTGGATGCTGGGCAGATTCAATCAGTTCCTTGCTGCCAGCATTGTTGGTATTCCTTATAAAACATGCCCGGAATGCTTGCATCTCCTTTTTGCATTTTCTCCAGTCTTTTGTGTCGAAAAAGCACAATTGTAAATCTTCGTTTTCTTGGTAGCAGCCAGTTTTCTCGATTCTCGCGTTGTAGGGGTCGTCGTCCTCTTCTTCTAGTTGCTCGATAGCAGGCATTTTATCTGCTGTGGGTGTGGTGCTGTTGTTGTTGTTGTTGCTCATTTCTCTTTTTTTTTGTGTGTAAATAGATAGACAAGTGCTAATAAAATGTAGATACCAAAAAAAAAAAATGAGAAAAAGCAGTTGCAAGGGCTCAGGTGATGAGATGAGGTTTTGACATTTATGCGCAGTCTAAACATGTTGCATTGATGTGTACCCTGAGCGTTTATTGCCATCAAGCAGTGTGTTAATGCGGATGATGATAGGGTGGTGGTATTAGATTGCAAGTGGTCTATGGTGTACTACATGGAAAGAAGATTTCGTTTGCGTATGAGCTGGTAAATACTGACACCGGTGTCCCTGCAAATGGCATTTAGTCCACCTTCATTCAGAATCCATCCCTCCAACAAAGCAGGGCTGCTGATCTTTGTTTGTCCGACTGCACCGTTGACAGCAGGCATGGCCGACACAGTAATGATCTCGAAGCTTTGTGCACACAAATCAAAGAACTTTTGCTCATCGCACAGCAGTAATCCTCGTCGCTTGTAGCCCACATAGATCTCGACTTGATTCTCGCTCTCATCGCACAGCCAAATCAGCGTTTGCACAAGGCTGTAGAATGTCGATGGTCTATACAGCACGTCGGAGGCAATCACAGTATGCAACGGACCTTCTAGAAGCAAGTTTTGCACATCTTGGTAGTTGCCCCATTCCAGTGGCTTTACCTTGGTGTGACCTTCGAGGTGATTGTAAGAGCGGTTCTGATATATTAAATTCAATGCGTCTGGTAGATCAGTCAGTGTGATGTGTGGCATGGTGTCTTGATGGTCCTTGTAAATGTTCTTGTACAGGGCTGCTATCAGCAGGCCAAGACATCCGGTTCTACACACATCAGTTTATATAAATATATACACACATGCGCATAGATGGATTCTTATTTACCCTGCACTCAGATCCACCAAACAACGCTTTTCAAAGTAGTCTGGATTATGCTTGATTCGGTCGGTGATCATTTGAGACAACACAAGCGCAGAATCCCACATTTTGCCTGGTGTTCCTAGACTCCAGTCCTCCTGGATGATGAGAAAGGAGCTGTCTTGCAACCGATAGCCGTGGTATATTGCGTTGGACATGGCGTGTTGTTCCCATTGATCGTTCAGCACGGGCTGTTGTGATCTGAGTTGCACGGTCGTCGGTTCTGCTATGGATATCGGGCCAATCATTAAGGGAAATGCCATGATGAAAGAGGATTGCTGCTGCTTGGGGTATATCTGGACGTAGTATTTGGGCTTGTTTGACGCTGTTGACGAACTGTCGTATCCTTCATCCTGCAGCGACACCATGAACTCCAAATCACCCACAGTGTCATTTTGGAATCCAGCAATGTCTGAAGCTGTTGTGGAATCCCATGCATCGTGCTGCAATGGACGACACTGTATCAGGCACTCCTTGCTGGGAATGATCGACTGGTCCTTTTCTACCAGTAGCTGGCATCCCACTTCCAGCCAGCAGCTGCTCTTTTGCTGCCCCGTCAGTGCCAGATCCAGCTCGTTCACCAACTTTAAATTAATTCTGTACCATTGTTTGAGCATCACATTGGTGGAATATGGAGTTGCCAGCAGAATTCGGTAGAGCGCAGAATAGCGTTGCAGGTGGTCAAAGTAGTCAATGCTGGCGTCTGTGGCTGCTTGTGGTGGGTATGATGCTGTGTCAGCATGATTCATAATACGAAAAAGTTGGGAATGTGTGCAGTCAAAACACGAGATTGGAAAGTGAAGGAGAGAAAGAAAGAAAGAAAAAGAAATTGAGTTTATTTCGTTGTTCTTTTGTGCTTCTCGCCTATTCAAGAAATAATGGTGCCGGGAGCATTCTGGTCTTTTCGAAGGTCCAAAATAATGCCCTTCATTCTGGAAACATCTCGCGTGGGGTAGGCTGCTTTGGCGTTGGAGATGTCAAACTCCCGGGAAACGCTGCTCCAGATGTTGGTCGAGGCAGATGACTCTTCACGGCTCTTTAGCATCTTATCTTCGCGCTCTCTACAGCACACATGTACCGCATCAGCATTTGACTCGTAGTAGCATCAGCACACGCTGTATAGAGTGTCCATACCTGTTCTCCTCAATGGCCTTTTGCTTCTTGTCGTTGTAGTCCTCGTAAAATTTGTCGATATCCTCTCTGGCCTTGTTCAACACTTCCTGCTTCTTGGCGCTCTCTTCCTCGTCTCGCTTTGCAATCACTTGCTTTTGCTTCTCGCGCCATTGTCTATAACCATGGCATCATCATTGTCAGCAAAAGCACAGGCCTTGTCGATCCCACGACTGCCTTACCTCACTACATCAGGCTCTTCTTCAGGCAACATGGCTTTATGGAAAGCCTAGCACAAGCGCACACACACACACTTAGACAATCAGTCGCAACCTAGCAAGATCATACATTACCTTGGAGGTCTCCAAGTTCTCGGCCTTTGGGTAACTGGATTCAAACACTGAATAGTCATTTGCAGGCGTGGAAACAGCGCTGCTGGGCGACATGACACCATATTGACTCAAGGCGCTGGAGCGACCGAGGTCAGGTGTGGCTGTGAAAGAGGTAGGCGAAGTCGTATCATCCAGTGTTGTAAAGATATCAGCATCTCCACCCAATACAGCTCTCTCACGAGCAAGGAAATCAGCAGTGGGATCGTTAGAGGAGGAGCTAAAGTCACCGAAATCAGACATTGTGTTCTATAGGTATAAGAGAAAGAAAGGGCAAAGACAAGAAGGAAAGAAAGAAAGAAAAAAAGACCAAGGATTGTATTCTGGCCATGTACTGCACAAGGTAACACCAATCTTTTCTTGTGTACCTGTGTTTGTGGGGATCACTTGAGCGAGAAGCTTGGCTTACTGTTTATTATCAGCGGCAGCACCTGCTGGGATCTATCAAGGAGCAACGCTGCCGCTCATTTTGAAATAATCTAAATAACAAGAGCCAAAACTGCTGGTAAAAGCACTAGCCAAGATAGGACACTCACAAAAAGGGTTGTAATCTGCACTTTTCATACCATTTTGTATGTACATCAACCCTATTACTGATGCTCTTTCCAGCAGCAGCAGCAGCCAAATCGGCAAAACTCCGACGTTGTTTTCAGTAGTGTTTTTTTCTCAAAATGTCAATTTTTCGACCTCCCAAAACTATTTTGCAACTTTTTACTATGTAAGTTGTACAATTTACTCTATGCTTCTTAATACATTCTAAAAGAAGGGTTTAAGGCGCATCTAACGATGTGAATCAAAAAACATGTTTTGAACAAGGTTATCGAGTAAATTTGAAAAATGTGAAAAGAGGTTTTCGGCTAAAATGTTGAGATTTTACATATAAACGTCTCACAAAACAAGTTTGAGAGGTTGCGTTGGATCAAGGGGAACATTTGGATCTAATATGTGCCTTAGTAAAAGTGTCCATTTTTGCCTTCAAAAACGCGATCGTTTGATTTTCGATGAAAACCATGAGGTACCCCTCATGCTTTTCCGTCAATTTTTGATGATCCAAAAAAATTCAAGCAAAGGCGTCAGAAAGTAACTGATGGACGAGAGCAATTGTTTGGTGCCATTCCTGCGGTCTAGAACGGCCTCAAACACGAGAAATGGCTGCTCAAATGCATCCGGATCTGGCTGTGATTTGCGTGTTTTGGGCTAGTAAGAGGCAATGAAGGTATGCAACCTGCCTCCAGATGAGTCGTTTCTCTTGGGATACAGACGTGGAGCATCTGAAAAGAGCCAAATCCACAGCTTGCAGGTATGATTTCATGTTTACTGACCAAATAAATGCACGATACGCATGAATTACTGCTGCATTACCAGAAAAATTTAAGAGGGCAATAGTTGAAAGACGAGATTTTACATTTATTGGTTCGTCAAAAGCTTCTTTACAAGCTGAATCGGTACACGCAACACTACAGTGTTCAAAATATTGGGCTTTTGCAACAGGTTCGCTGACGATAGAGGTACTTTTTCGCTTTTCTCGTTGAAAATGAAGATTTCTTTGGCAGGCGTAATCTCGCATTTGATAGTTCTATTTCCCAAATCGATGAAGCTTTTGTGCGTTTTCGCAGTTGCGTGCTTGTCTGATATCTTTTGAGCCATCAACTTGGCATTGGATACAAAGTGATCAAAGGCCAGTTTCTCAGTCATGTAGTTATCCCATGCTTTGATGTATTCCAATACGCTCATGGCTGCGATTCCAAATATGACCATACATAACAGTCGATGACGCTGATACACATATGCAAATCCCTTCCACATTGGAATCTTGACACGGCTGTCTTCCTCTAGAATCGAGTCATACAAGGACCTCAGAGTAGTTGATTTCAAGATATAGGCTACTTGATTTGTGATTTCAAACTTTTCCTTGGCATCTATCTCTGCTGATGTCTCGGGGCTGAGTATACACGTTGTTAGTCATCTCCCAATGCCATCGAAATCAACAAGAGCAATCTTACTGTAGCTTCAATACCAGTTGTCTATGTGCTTTACCAATCTGCACTGCGTCTGCTGTTGGCTAACAAACAGCAATTAGTTACTCGCCATGCTGTATCGTATTGGCCCGTCAATGGTATACCTCTATACCCAACCACTGGTAGAAATTTGTGTGATTCCTACTCATATCTGTTGCCAGCTCAAACAGCTTGAATTCATCTGAATGTGCAATCAACACGTCAATAACAGCAATCCCCCCCCACACACACAGCCTTACCTTCTTTCCAGTTCCATGCTCTAATGACTGGTGGTATAACTAGACGAATCAAGAGAATAAACGCTACAATCTGTAGAGCAGTTTTATTTCTTTCAAAAAACATAAAAAAGGGCAACAAAGAGTGGTAGTTGCGCTGGCAAAAGAAAGAAAGTTGAATCCACGGTAAATGCGGCTATTTTGATTAGCCATAAACTGTTGGAAATACATGTAGTAATGGTAGAGAGAGCAGAACCCTTGGCCATGATAGCATGGAGGCCATTGGTCAACCACGAGCCTCTTCTTTACCACTGTAAAACCGAAACCTATTGAATGATGGACCTTTTTTTTTTAAATGATTTGCATTATGTATCACAAGGGTTCTTGCTCCCTCCTCTGCTGCCTCATGTCTGGGAGAAATGACGATGATTTCATGTATGAATGAGGCGGGGCGGAGATGTGCATTTCTACTTTTGGGTTTCCTGTTTACTACTCTTCTTTCTTCTTCTTTTTCATCTCATTCCAACACTAATACAATGTCATCGAGTTGGGAGTCGCAACTGACTGCAAGAGAGGCCAGTGCCTACAAGCAGTACTTTCAGGCTGCTGCCAAGAGCCAGCCCAATGTGGTCTCTGGCATGGAGGCTGTCCAGTTCTTTGCCAAGTCTGGATTGCCCAACGATATACTATCTCAAGCAAGTATTGACGAGCGATACATTGAACGTCAAAAC
Organism: Mucor lusitanicus; assembly: GCA_010203745.1. Classification (NCBI taxonomy): domain Eukaryota; kingdom Fungi; phylum Mucoromycota; class Mucoromycetes; order Mucorales; family Mucoraceae; genus Mucor; species Mucor lusitanicus. The sequence goes on along the minus strand of JAAECE010000009.1, from coordinate 270,006 downwards.
GCTAATGCATTGCCGATAGATTTGGGAAACTGCTGACGAGAAGAATCTCGGCTACCTCACGCCAGACACATTTGCCATTGCCCTCAAACTTATCGCCTGTGCGCAAAACAAGATTCAAGCAAAAGAGCCATTGTTTTCGACTGGTAAGCTGGAAAAAAATAGTGATACGGGTGGAATTTCGCTCTTAACTCGTCCCCCTCCCATCTAGTGACACCATTGCCCAACATCCAAGGTGTCCAGGTGACCCATTCATCCAGCAGCAGCCTAAATTCGACCACATCTTTTACTGCTGCCATCTCGCCTCAGGAAAAGAAAAAGTATCAGAGCATTTACAACAGCCAGCAGCCAACACCGAATGGCATTCCTGCTGAAACTGCCAAAAACCTCTTTGCCAAGTCGAGATTGCCCAATGACCAGCTTGCTCAAATTTGGTAATGTATAACGAGCAAGGATTAGACATATGGAGACATTAACGTCAAAAATAGGAATTTGGCTGACATTCGTAAATGCGGATTTTTGGACGAAACTGAATTTGTAGTGGCCATGCATTACATTGCTAAACTCATGGACAAATCATTAACATCGCTGCCCTCCATTCTGCCGCCCGACGTCTATCTAGCAGCATCCTCAGACAACAATGCAACACACACAACATTGGTGTCATCGCCCAAGCCCATCATGGCGTCTCCATTGCTGCAGTCCAGAGCCAAGAAGATTGACAGCATTGGCAGCATGGCATTTGCTCCTGCATCGGCACCTCAACAGCAACAGCACCAATGGGACATCACGGCTCACGAAAAGGCCCAGTACGACACTTTCTTTGCAAAGCTGGATAAAAACCACACGGGCGTTGTTCAAGGCGCTGATGCTGTCGATTTCTTCAAGAACTCAAAGCTACCAGAATCTGATTTGGCAAAGATTTGGGATTTGGCCGATATTGGCAGTACTGGATCATTGAATGCAAATGAGTTTGCCGTCGCTATGCATCTCATTCACAAAAAGTTGACTGGCGAAATCCTGCCTGTCGTCTTACCTCAGTCCTTGTATCCACCTCCAACACCAAAGATGCCTACTTCGCCCATTCACAGCACATCATTGCCCGCACAAAGTCTGACTGGCTCATCCTACACGACAAGAGCACCGCCACCACCACCACCATCCTCTTCTCAAGCCGATGAAGATTTATTGGGCGATTTTGGAAACGACAATTTGACAGAAGAGACAAATAAGGTCAATTTGCTACAAAATCAGATTACATCCACCAAGAAATCAACAGCAGACATTGAAGCACAACACAAGAAGGCAGCTCAATCGCTCGGATTTTTGCGTGAAAAGAAACAAGACCTTCAGAGCCAAGTAGACAACCTCAAAAAGCAGAGCGAAACAGAGACCAACACATTGAACGCATTGAAGGCTGATTTGGAAAAGGAGCAACCTACATGGGCCACTGCGCAATCCGATGTCGATGCTGCTGAAGCAAAACTCAAGCAAGTGAAAGAGGAATTGGCTCAAGCCAAGCAGGAACTCAAAGATGGACAATTGGAAAACGAGAAATTGCGTCGCAGTGTACACAATGTTCAAATGGAGTCTATGCGCTTGGAGAAGGAATTGGATACTTTGCACGAAGAGAATAGAAAGAAGCAAGAAGCCGCTGCTGCTCGTCGTAAGAGAAGAGAGGAAAAGGCTGCCGCTGCCGCCGCTGCTGCTGCTGCTGAACTCAAGCGAAAACAAGAAGAAGAGGAGGCTGCTCGCAAAGCTGAAGAGGAACGCAAGCGTCAAGAAGAAGAAGCTCGTAAGGCAGAGGAGGCAAGACTAGCCGAAGAAGCTAGATTAGCAGAGGAGGCGCGCAAGGCAGAGGAAGCTCGTCTAGCAGAGGAAGCTCGTTTAGCTGAGGAAGCTCGTTTAGCTGAGGAAGCACGCAAAGCAGAAGAGGCACGTTTGGCTGAAGAAGCCCGCAAAGCAGAGGAAGCTCGTTTAGCAGAGGAAGCACGTAAAGCAGAGGAGGCACGTTTGGCTGAAGAGACCCGTAAAGCTGAGGAAGCTCGTTTAGCTGAAGAGGCCCGCAAAGCAGAGGAAGCTCGTTTGGCCGAAGAGGCCCGCAAAGCAGAAGAGGCACGTTTGGCTGAAGAGGCCCGCAAAGCTGAGGAAGCTCGTTTAGCTGAAGAGGCTCGCAAGGCAGAGGAAGCTCGTTTAGCTGAAGAGGCTCGCAAGGCAGAGGAAGCTCGTTTAGCGGAAGAAGCAAGATTAGCTGAAGAGGCTCGTCTAGCTGAGGAGGCAAGATTAGCAGAAGAGGCCCGCAAAGCAGAGGAAGCACGAAAAGCAGAAGAGGCTCGTTTGGCTGAAGAGGAACGTCTAGCAGAAGAAGCACGCAAAGCAGAAGAAGCACGTTTAGCCGAAGAAGAACGACTCAAGGACGAAGCCCGCAAGGCTGAAGAAGCAAGATTAGCAGAAGAGGCTCACAAGGCAGAGGAAGCTCGCAAGGCAGAGGAAGCTCGCAAGGCAGAGGAGGAAAGACTTGAGAAAGAGGCACTTTTAGCTAAAGAGGCTCGTGAAGCTGAAGAAGAACGACTTGAGGAGGAGGCTCGCAAGGCCGAAGAAGCAAGATTAGCAGAGGAAGAAGCTCGCAAAGCAGCAGAGAAAGAGGAGGAAGAGAGATTAGCTGCTGAAGCACGTTTAGCCGAAGAAGCCAAGCTCAAACAAAAGCAGGAAGAAGAGGAAGAAGCAGCTCGTATCGCTGCTGCCAATGAAGCAGAAGCTGCACGTAAACAGGCTGAAGAAGAAGAGCGTATTCGACTTGAACATGAGGAAGAAAAGACAAAGCAAGCTCAATTAGCCAAAGAACAAGAAGCCAAGCGATTAGCTGACGAGAAGCGCGCCCAATTGGAGAAAGAAGAGAACGAGACAAAGGAATCCAAGCTTGCTCAAATTGCTGTTGCGGGTGCTACTGCTGCTGGTGCAGCTACTGCTGTTCATAGCCTACCAAAAGAACGAGGCATTTCTGCCACTGATGATTCAGAACCTTCTGACTCCAAGGCATTGGATAAGGTAAGATTGATGTATCGAGATGTCGAATGTGCATTTTTCATTAATGAAGCATAAAAAAAAAAGCAGGAGGACACGACTAAAACAGATGAAAACGACGATAACAAGATAAGCAATTTAGCTGCTACAGTCCCTGTTTCTGCAGTTGCTGCTTCCAACACGGATGGTGCTGGCACCAAACTGACCAACAAGGCTAGCGAAGAAGCCCTGACAGATGAAACGGAGAGCACGGATGACTTCTTTGACGCCGAGGAGGACGAAGCACCTGTTATTCCACGAAGTGTGCCTTCTGACAGCAAGCAACAACAACAACAAGGCCGTGCTGAAGCCAATGCCACGCCAACTGATGAGAATGAATTTGTCATGATTGACCATCCTGCTGCTGGTGTACCTGAAGTCCATGCAGACGAGCCAGAGACTAGTCCTAATGTAGAAAGCAATGATCATGCTACTACCAGCACTGCTTTTGCTGTGGATGCACCCATGGATGGATTGGAAGCCACTCAATTCAGGGAAAAGGGTGCCCCTGAAACAGACGCAAATAAACCTGTAATCGCGGAGATCGCTCATCAGCCCGTTAAGGAAGACTCGACTCCCTTTGATGCCGCTTTTGGTGTCAACCAAGGCCAACAACAACAACAACAACAGCATGAAGAAGATGAACCTGTTATGGTCAGCTCTCTTTCTGGTTCAGAACTCTCTGATCCTTTTACAGCAAGCACAAACAGTAGCTCGCATCGTGTTGCACCACCTCCACCTCCACCACCCTCGCAAGCCAGACGCAGCGCATCCACCACAGCTACACCCACACCCTCTTCCTCTACTCGACACACCAAGAAGCCTCCTGCTCCACCACCACCTCATCGTGCTCAAGCAGCAGCAGCAGCAGCAGCAGCAGCGGAACCACACGATTTTGACGCCATCTTTGGTACGCCCGTGCCTCCAGCAGCAACAGCAACAGCCGCCGCGCCATCTTCAGTGCGTGATGAGTTTGAGAGCGACGACAACGATGAATTTGATACATACTTTTCAGACCCAAAGTTTACCAACAACAGCGATAACAAGCACGGAGAAACACCAAATCAAGAAAGTGAATTTGATTCTGTGTTTGCTGTTACACCAACATCTGGTATTCATGCTGCTTTTTCAGGTACTAGCATGAATCATGCTGCTGTGTCAAATGAGAATAGTAACAATGTCAACAAAGAACAAGGCTCGACTAGCCCCTTTGATCCACCCGAGACACAAAACGACGCATTTGCCGCTACACAACCACAGCATGGATTCCAAGACGCATTTGGCCAGCCCTCACCAGCCATTGCTGCTGCTGCTTCAGTTGCACCAGAGACAGCTGCTGCAAACGATTCAGTGTTCAAGGGTGAAAATCAAGGAGTAGAATCCATCAATGATACGAGAGGGGTCAAAGAAGAACAAAAGCAACCACAAGGCCAGCGTGTCAAGGAGCAACAGGAGCAAGCAAACACGACGACGACGACGACTAGCGAGCCTGCCACTGCCAGCACGTCCTCCACATCAGCGCCTGATGATGGCAAAAAGAAGAAGAAAAAGAAGAACATTGTGTCCTGGGCCAAGAGCTTTGGTGGATTCGACTTTTCTGGCCTCGACAATCAAGACAAAAAGAAGAAGAAGGCCGAAAAGAAGAGCCTCAAGAAGGAGCAACAACAATCCAAGAATCATGCCAGTAGTAGTAGTAATACACCATCCGTCGCTTCAGTGCCTGCTGAAACTCAAAATAGCAGTGGATTTGATGATAGCATCCAGCAAGCACCATCACAAACAACTACGAACCCCACCGCAACCACCACCACCACTACAAACACAAACAATAACACCAACAACAACAACAACTTTGCCTACGACTTGGACACGATTCAAGGCAGCCATATTGCTGAATTAGTCAATATGGGCTTTGAACCAGCAGCTGCCTTGGAGGCATTGGACCGCTACGACCAAGACTTGGAGAAGGCAACCAACTTTTTATTGGATCAAGCTTATAATTAATCTTTTAATAAATAATACATGTAATCTGAGAAGCGCGACGAGTTGGCTGGCAAGGAGGAGTCTGTATAATAAAGAAATGCAAAAGGTCCAAGCGTTCAGGCATGTGTAGTAGCAGATGATGCTATCCAGATTTACACATATGCCATGGCTATTCAACGTACATATAGACACGTTATCAAAAGAGAATAATCAAGGAGCCACAACATGAATGTGTATGTAAACATAGACACAACTTGTAACAACAATTAACCCTCTCCCTAATCATCCTTATTATAGATGAACTCTAATTAGCAGCCTTTTTAAATGGAGGCCTCTGCGCTTTTGCCGTGCTTTCTTTCTTTCTTGCATCTGCACTATACAGCAACCTCGACAAAATGGAATCCAATGTATCACAACAAGCCTACACATCCATGATGAAATTCACCATTGACGGCCGTCCTTACTTGAAGGTTTGTTCTCGCTCGCGCGCGCGCCCAATGCATGCAACACATGCCAGGCAGCAAACAAATAAACTCACATCAAAACACTCTAGGACATTCATGATCTGTTCGCTGCGCTGATCGTTCAAATACCACTCGACACACACAGATACCTATTTCGAAACTACTACAACACCTTCTCGTCTGAAGACGCCATTCAGGCGCTCGGCAACCTGCGCTTCTCGCACACTGTCCGCATTCCTGATCCAAACGACTCGTCTCGCCTGCAACGAACGACTACAACCACCACATTCAACATGGCTCGAGAAATGGCAAAATCGCTGTGCCAGCAGTTCCAAAACTGTCGCCTGATGGAGAACGCGGTCGACCCACAAAACAGAACATTCCGCGACAAGGGCATCTGGCACCTGACACCCAAGGGCCTCTGCGTACTGCAGGACTTTTGCGTGCGCACTGAGGTCAACATGACAACGCTCCGCAAGCATTTCAGCCATATGGAAGCCATTCATCTCGTCCGCCTCGACCGCAACCCTGACGACGATCAGCTCATATTGAACCGCGCCTGTGTGTCTGTTATATTCAGAGTCATGATGACCTGTCTGCCGCTAGATGGCGAGCTGACGAGCTCTGGCAATGCTAGCTCCATGTCTGTGTCCTCAAGACAGCAAAGCACCAGCAGCACACCGCCTTCCTCGACCTCGTCCTCGGTATCATCTGCCACCTCGTCCTCCACGCCGTCGCTCAGTGCTCCGTTTGCCATGTCGTCCACAGTCTCCGGCAGCGACTCCAGAGTCCACATGCTGGGAAACTACCTCCTTACGCTCTCCAAGTCGGGTCGCACAACAACGCAACTCAAAACTGCCAAAACCATGCGAACCGTGTTCTCCTCACAAATGTGCTGCGATTGGCTGTTGGACTACAACACGGTGTCTTGCCGCGAAGAGGCAGAGGCCATTGCGCAAGAGTTCATCAAGTACAACTGGATCGAGTTCCAGGACCCCAAGCACCATTCACTGCCACTGAAATCGTCCAAAGTCTCCATGTTTGTCGTGACCGACAAGGGCAAGCAGGTCGTCGCTGAGCCCGTCAAGCAGCCAAACTCGCCCTCGATCAGCCAGCAGCTTTCTGATCGATCAAAAATCACAACCACATCCAACATTGTCCGATCACGCAGTAACACAATCACCAAAGAAGACGAGGAGGCATCAGAGGAAGAGAAAACAACCCTGCGAGAGATACTATCACAAGATCCCGACTCCCTATTGATCACGCAACAATCGACGACCACCACCGACGACATTGAGGACGCCAGCACGCACTCTGGCCATTCCGCCTCGTCCAGACCGCCCAGCATCGCCGTCGACCACAGCAGCCACACCACCGCCGTGGATCCAAAGGAAAGCAACTCGGCTCGCCTCAAAATCATACTGGAAAATGCCAAGCTGCGCTCGCCCTTCAAAGACTTTCTACGGGCCAACTTTTGCGAAGAAAACCTGGACTTTTGGATCGACTACAACACACTGCGCAGAAAATGCCGCAACCAGAGCCCTGCACTGCCATCGCAGAACCAGAAGGACTTGCTGGAAGATGCGTACGATATCTGGTCTACCTATTTGGCCCCTGGATCCTCATGCGAGCTCAACGTGGAGCATTCCCTCTGTCAAGAGATGGCACGCATTGTGCACTCGGTTGTCACAGTCATCCCGGCCTATCCAGGCCAAGGCAAGCCCACCATTGTCATTACTGCTTCGTCTGCCTCGCAGAGTCTGCGCATGATGCTCAAGCTGTTTGACAGAGTCAATGAGCACATTTGTCGCTTGATGGCTTCGGATTCTGTCCCCAAATTTGTAAAAACTGAAAAATACCGCAAAATCATCGACTCCATTGAAAGAAGCGAGCGCAAACGACAAAAGGAGCTGGAAGAGTTGACCGACTCGTTGCGCAAAATGGACTCTACTGACGATTTGTATCAAACAAACATCGAAGCATCTTGAATGCATTCTTCTCAATAAATTTTATTCAAAGTCCACCACACTCCTTGCCCCCCATTTCATCATTTTGTTTTTTCCTCTTGATATTAAACGACCCCTTGCTTATTACAAATGTCTGGAGTTGCTACATATTATGCAAAAATGTTTGGTGCTGGTGCTGCCATGGGCGCTGGCTTAGAAGTGCTGCTCATCAAGAGCAATTACTGTAAGTGGATCCGTCTTGCTTAAGCGTGGAGAGGCTCACACATCCATAGACCAAATGCTGGCTGCATCGGAAGCCAAGCAGCGACTCAAGGATCTGAAGCAGGAGCAAGAGGATCTCGAACGTTACAACCGCATGCAACAGACTCAAAAAGCTTCTTCTTCTACTACTACTGCAAACTAGAGATAGAGTTCGTCTTTATATATCGTTCTCCTTGTATTAATTGCATTCATCACATTGGAAAAGGAGTAATTTTTTTCTGTCTCATCATACGACAGCAGCAGCATCAAGAATTTTGTACAGTGTCGTTCAATCAGTAGCAGTGGATGATGATAGCCTGATCGCTGTGTAAATACGAATAAACAGATATCCATCTCATGGATGTTCAATTAAAAAAAAGGGATCAAGGAGTTGACAATCGACATTAGGATCAATCAGATTCAATACTAGACAAACGACGTGCTGATGACAATGTGGCCTAAATTGGCTGTCAATGCTCTCTACGCTTCCTCTTTGTATACCATCGCCGTAGTAAGTATATAACTGATGGCTAGCAGCCATTTTGAGTTAGCCCTTTTGGCTCTTGACGAGGATGCACATCCTGCAGACGTTTCTTCTCATTACATTTAAACTTTACACATTGCGATTCGTCCTCTACGGGCGTGAACTTCCTATATATTTAGTTACCACGAATACAGAGTCTCCTTGTCCATTCCAAATAGGACAAACAAATACGGGTTTGATTGTAACACATGAATAAGCATTTGAGAATGCTGACACCTTTAGTATATATACTTAATCTCGGAGGTGAGGCCGATGCTGAACAACCTTGCTAGATTGATCTGGGTAACTGAGCAGACGGGCCCAAGCAGCGTGCTATATACATGCACCACCAACAACATGATACAAGCCCTTGATCTGATGTCATGTTTATCATTTGCAACCTCTACGACACAGACTCTATTTTGATGATGATGGACATTTGCAACAAATAGTGGTACAAACAGTGTTTATTCAACATTGCAAGAAAGACATGGAGGTACATGGAAATGTGTGCTAGACCACTCTGGATGACAAGTGCGAAATTACTCGGTTGTAATTGCTTACGGTATTAATTAAAAAGGCAGTAGGCTACATGGATTGGAAAGCAGCTGGATAAGTGGCATCACACATGTGAGGGTTTTGACCACTGTTATATTACACAAGTTTTAGAAACAACAAGTTTTTGTTTTGGTGACAAACAAATAGTAGACTTACCACCATAAGGGTTGCAACGCTTCAGCTCGAATTCCTCGTTCAAGTAATCTGTATCGCCAATCAAACATTCTGGGCATGGCATCACCAATGTCTCTTTTAATGTTGTTCTCGTCATACCGTCCAGACCACATGTTTTCTGCAGCTGCAGCAGCTCTGGGCCTGTGTTTGATATGTGCGTAAATTAACAAAATAGCCAAGAAGAGTAATTAGTGAGATCAATTTACCAGAGTCTCACATCCAAAGCTGTTTCATCCGTTTGCTCTGCCCATAAGGCTACCTCACCACCCAAGATGTTCTGGGCCTCAGTCTCTGTGAGATTGAAGGCGACATCATAGCTGTACACTCTTTGCCAGCTTTTGAAGGGGCTACAGCAAATGTGTGTTTAGATTTGTCTTTTAATTGTCCATGTGGTGTAATCTTACCTGCACCAATCTCCACCTGATCCTCCCCAGTTGGGTGTATTGTAATTGTCTGAGATGCCGTTTTTCTCCAATGCGGCTGCCACAGCTTTTGGAATGGCAGGAGGCACTTGTTCATCGTAGCTAGTGTCATTGCCACTGCAAAAAACAACTGTTAGTATCTTTATAGTAGTCAATCAACGTTAGGCGCTTTACCCCCATCCACCATGTCCGCAATCAAGATACCAAAAGTTATAGTTGGAAGCAATGACTTTATAGCCCTTCTTGACAGCATTCTGTACAGGGTTAATCCACACCTGCAATATCACATCTTTTGGAATAGGCAAGTTGTCATTGGTAACAGCATCTAAGATGTCTCGGGTCAGTACCAATGCCTATCAGAGGACATCTACATTGACCTACCTTCCCAAATGATGGCAGTCTTGTTTGACTTTCGAATAAATCCCAATTCCTTTTGCAGAAACTTGTTTAGTAAATCAACCCCAGTGGCATTGTGCTCCTTCATATAATCCACAACGCTCTGATCCTGATTCCAGCACTTGTACACAGGCTCATCGCCACCTCCGTGAAACAAGCTATCAGGGAACAAGGAGGCTACTTCTGTAATGACCTTGTCCACAATCTGATAGGTTTTGTTCTTGATGGGATTCAGCTGTCCAGTGCCTGGTTCAGCAGCTAATCTCTCGCTCCAGTCACTACCAGGAAGGTAATGAACACCCGTACATGTTCTATACAAATTATAGGGAGTGGTCAGCCATCGTACGAGAAGGAATAGCGCAATGCAGTATCTTTAAGGAGACAAATGGTTATATGCTACTTACGTTATGTCTTTGTGAGATAAAGCCCATGAACCAGTGTGAGCAGGCTACAAACAGAGAAATCAATCAAGACAATCTAAAATCAACCAAGATTACATAATATGTACCATGTCAATCTCGGGAATGACTCGCACGCCACGCTTGTAAGCATATTCAACAATGTTTTTAACGTCGTTTTTAGTATAGACTAATCTTCGTTGGTGGAGTTTATAAGCACCCTGATGAGCAAGTTCAGGAGCTGTTTTCAACTGAAGAGGGAAGCTTTGTGAATCAGTGATATGCCAGTGGAATACCTTGGAGTATATGTGTTAGTACTCTTCATCTGCAATACTAGTCCCACTCTACTTTCTTACATTCATCTTGTTAAAGGCCATGGCATCAATTGTTCGCAGAATGTCCTTTACTGGAAAGTAGTTTCGAGATGTGTCTAAAAGTAGACGTGCTTGTTAGCACCTTCTTGCATTAGCTTGTACAAAGATAAACCTACCCAACATCAAGCCTCGATGCGTGTATTTCGGTGCGTCTTTGATGCGGATGGGTGCATTAGGTATGTAAAGCTCTTCAAATCCAACATTATCATAGTCAGGTTCCTCGTCTTGGTCATAGTCTTTGATCTCCTCCTTTCCATCCTCATTCAAAACTGGACGAGCTTGGACCAATTGAGAAAATGTTTCGAGGCCACGAAGCGTTCCCCATAAAGTCTTTGATTTTAAAGTGCCCGTGTCTTTTCCAACAGGTATATCCAATACATAGGATTCATCGACTTGGTGCTCTAATATCTGATCTTCATCTTCAATAATAATTTCCAAAGCCCCTAATGTGGTGCGTGATCTTTTCGGTTTGGCAGTTTGATTGTTTGCTGGAAAAGGAGCTTGCACCTGCAGATCGACACAAAAGAATCAACAAAAGGGCCAGCAAAAAGGCATAAAGAACCCATATTCTTACTGGTATCCATCTTTCATTAGTAATGAGCTGAGTGTAGCGATCAATTGCATCTTGCAGGTGCTCAATGTCAGGTCCGGAAATGTGAAATGATGTCTAATTGAGAGGCGTATGTGTTAGTTTGGAATAAAAGCTGACACGGATTGGCAACATGAATACATACATCAAGCTCAAGTTCTACATGGCCAGATTCCACGCTTTGAGGTACAGGCCATAGCAATGATGTTGCTAATGCGAATGAGGGAAAAGCTATCCCCAATGCTGCAGTGAGTGATAACAGCTTCATATTTGTTATGAATTCACAGAAAGAAAAAGGGAGGGAGAAGTGAAAGAGAGACAATTAAATATAGCTGTCGATCCTATACATGTTATAGTTGGGATCACAATGGTGCATGAGCGTTCGGTTTCCGCTGCTATTTGTTTGTTTGTGCATTTCGTAAACACGTATGTAATTGCATTCATGTTTGAAAGGCGTCGACAGCATTGCTGATAAGACTTTCGGTGTGTAATCATAGATGAGATTGTGCACTAAATCAAAACAGGCATTACGTTTACAGAATCTAGAAAACACAATACACACAAACAAGTATTTGGCCTAATGCTCAATTGCAATGGCTAATGAAATTCACATATTTGTTTCCAGCGCGCCATGCACTGTTCAAGTCATAACCAATGACTATCGTTCACATCATGGCTGCCACTTGCTTTTTTTTATCGTATTTGGCGATATTTACCTCAGTTGTTGAACGAAACGAATGCACAGAACGCACCAAGTAACTATAATTTGTTTCATTTTTTGAAGCATGAAATGGAAGATCATGGTTAATGTTATGATTGACATCTTCAGGCAATTTTCGCCAATATTAAAGATGATTCATTTATATCAAGCCAACGTTATTGGTTTTCAGTGACATTCGGAGGACATATTGAATGAGATGCCTCAGTGAGGCTCCCGTAGTACTGTATATTAACCCCAAGCTTGTCAATTAAGTTGAATGTTTCACAATCACTTATTTAGACGCTAATAAACACAGCATGAAAAGCATATTATAAAGTAATCGATATATCTAGCAGGAGAGGTACCACTTGATGCGTTTTTCAATTATGCATGAATTCAAAAGACTGGTCATACAGCGAGATAGCACTACTTTCTATAATTGGTAGGCTATTAGTATAAGCTGCATTGAGGCACCACAAAGAGGAGATTTTTGGGATTTTTAAATCAAATGCTGTACTAGATTTACATTATTTTCTGTCTGAAGGTATTCAGTATGAGGTCTCAAAAAACACCAATTGTTCGAGGTATCAATCAAGTCTGTAGAATCAGTTGCCGTAGATCTATAGGACCCAAAAGGTATTTCGCCCAGCCAAAATGCCTAAATTCAACCCTCAATATCTTGTCTTCTAAGCACTTCTAGATGCTCGGAATTGTGCCAAATGATTGCTATTGAGCACCATTTACAGCCTAAACCTTTATCTTGATTTTTTTTGGATCAATCCAAATCGTCGAAAATTCACGTTTTTCCATGAGGTACCCCTCATGGTTTTTGTTAAAAATCAAACGATCGCAATTTTGGAGGCAAAAACGACACTTTTTACTATGATATATATTAAATCAAAATGACCGCACAGGTGTAGGGTAACTTGTGCAACTGCTATTTTGAACGTTCTATATGCTAAATCTCGACTTTTTCTGGAAAAACTGCTTTTTATATTTTTGCAAAATTCTTTATCTTTTCCTTCTAAAAGTACTTTAAAATTGACACCATTGAATGCGCCTTCAAATTCTCCCCTTAAGTTTATTAGAAAGTAGTATACCCTGAGCACACTTTCTATAGCTAATTTTAACAAAAATGTTTACAAATGTCAAATTATATCGATTTTGATTCAAAAAAAATCATCGCAAAAAAATCATTTGGGTACAGTCACCACAGTGCAAAATGTTTATTGTACACGTCATTCGAATTCTGTGAGCTCTGTGCTGCGGCAGCCTATTGACTGCAGCCACCCTCAGCAACGCGTTTTTATTTTTTATTTTTTTTTCCGCACTGTTTTTGCACTGCACTTTTTCTATTAAACCATATACTTTTTATTACTTTCTATTGAATACAACATCACTTTCGCCACCAAAAGCGTGTCTTTGCAACCATGAGTACCAGAGATAACGCTTTTGAATTTAGTTACAGTAGGTATCAGTCGATACGAGCCACTTTTCGCGGTACAATATACAGTAATACTAATTACACAGCTTACTTTAGGCCAATTCGTTATGATACGATATATTGTTTTTGTTTGGTTTGTATTTGGTTTGTATATTCCCCTTTCTTTGGTTGCCATGGATTATTTTCATTCAACTTTTTGTTACTTTCTTTCTCGTAATACTGTGCATTCGTTAGTTTGCTCTTCTATTGCGATTTATTCTTTCCCCCTTTTCTACACGCAACTATTTTTCTGTTGCTGTACATACCACAGTGCTATGGTGTATCTTTTGATGCACTGTATTACTGGCAGTGCTGCTCCATTGTGGAGTAGCCTTGCATTCTTTTTGTTCTTCAAGTATTACTTCTTCTGTAATACTGGTGGTATTGGTGTTCTTGTTGCTTTGTATGAGGCAACCACGATACTTTTTTCTACTATTTTTGTTTTCTTGTACTCGTCATTTTGATGATACACATTGCATGTTACGTTTTGTATGTAACTGTATTGCAATGTTTCTGTTCTTCATCGCACTCTAGTGATGCCCTTTCGTTACTTTTCTCACTTTCCATGATTCTTTAAGCCATAACCCTCTTTTTCGTTGTGTGGATAAGCCTATCGTTGAAGCACAACTAGATTTGATACAGAGGCTGGGGGTAGATAGGCTGTCCTCACTTGATTGGTATCACTTACTTGGTGCTAATTGAGAGTCTCAAGCGTTTGCACTATAAGCTGGGATGTGTAGTAAGGCATATTCTGGCATTTTAGGGGATTTTGATGATAAAATTGCGAAATTACTGTATTTGGCAATGTTTAAAAGTCCGTCTAACCAAAAAACATAGGGAAACCCTCGCAAAAATTTTCTAGGGCCAGCGGCGTTTAAAGTAGCTTTTTAAGCGATTTTATTGGCTCAAATTTGGAGACAGCTTAGAGAAATAAAGCATGTATATTGAAACTAAAAATGTGATTAAAATGAGAAAAGCAACATTAAACATTCAGAATTGATGGTACAAATGGTAGCTTCATAACATCATGCATAATACCATCATAAGTACTGTATTAGGCGTGATCCAATAAATCCGCTACCTTAAAAAAAGAGACTAAGGATAAGTCCATGATCGATAAAAAAGACGTATTCCTTAAACGTATTGTATAAAATGTTTTTATGATGCTATTGTACCATTTAATTTAACGTTGTTCTTAGCAGCTTAATAGTATTAACTGAATAGCACAAGCATTATGGTAAGCCAAATATACTTCTGATTAAGTATGAAAATGTTTATTGGTGAGATACCATGGCCTTGCAACCAGCTCATAAAATAATGTTTTGTTGCTGGGTAGCGTCAGATACATTATTGCCCGCGTCTGTGGGTACAGAAATAACGAGAATAGATTTTTCTTTAATATGACGGTGTAGAATTGACGAGCATGTCATTTTGTAAGTGACAAGGAGTGCAATAGTATTTACGGGCTCCTTTTTCATGATCGTTCAAGTACAACTTGCTCTTAAAGGTAAATTATCAGATGCTCTTCCGGCATAATAGAATGCCAAAAAGTGGACTGGAGCAAGAGATAATGCCACTAAATTCCATCTCATGTATTAAAGTTAGACCTTGTATCTTCTAAGGTAATCAGACATCTTCATTGTAGGAATAACACTCGCCATGATATGCCACAAGTAGGTTTATAGATCCTTCGCTTCGAGAAGAACTAAGTTACTTATTCAGATTTAACACATTATTATTTAAAACAAAACAAAAAACACTGCTAGCAAAATCGCTTTTTTGCTTAAATTGGATCCCGTTTCGAGAAATCCAAGCAAGTTTACTCGACTTTGAAGAGCATTATTCCACTCATATACGGAATGATTTGAAACAAATTTAGACATTAGGGTATTTCATACTCTGGTGGATACTCTTATATATATACGTATATATATTTGTGTATTTGAGCCGTCTATTTATTTTTTGTTAGTTTTTGAAAATTGCATATTTCTATGTCAAAACGTACGACTTCTAGAACGCCAACCAGCTGGAATGGAATTGCAAAAGCAAAACCAAACATTTGAGAATCAATATATTGTATTGATCTTTTTACAACGGTTGACTCTTGTTGGATAATGTAAGCTATGTAACTGTTGATGAACAGATAGTGTGAACTGATCGAAACTTGAGCCTGCAATGAATGTTGGCGCTGAGTTTGATGCGATCAAGGAAGTCTTTGTATAAGCTACATTAATTTCTTGACCATTAAATGGATAAGTGGATTCAGAGTGCTAATTAATGATCTATCATACACATCGATGCACAAAGCATCTTACGATTTATAAATATTTAAATAGCTAACCATTGAATTATGATAATAATAAACACTTCATTTGGATAGCCAATGACAGCCGTTCAAGCATTCATCTCTTTACTTGTTTCGAGAATGCTTTGTGTAAAACACACAATTCAAACACCACGCCACTGCTTTACCCCTCAATAAACTAGGTGATGGTGTGTTACTCTCGTGTGCATTTAAATACAAAAAAAAAAAAAACCAATCTTTCATTTTCTTTCCCTCTGCAACTAACGCAAATTTTCTTCATTCCATTCTCACAACACCCAGATGCCACATCTGCACCCCTTCCAAGAATCATTTTGGGCTCCTACAGCGTCTAACGACTACAACATTGGATACTCAGTCCTGCATAGTAAACTCGAGCAATCTACGGCCGAAAATAAAGTTATTGTGGACTACATAAAGCAACGAATCAATGCCGAGAAGATTCATGCTACATTGCTAGCGAGCATTACCGCTCCCACAACACCTTTCGAGAATGATATCGGAGGCGCGCTCAAGAAATGTTTTGAAGTTGTTTGTGCAGAGAGTCAGGATTCAGCCAAGGAGCATACAAACAGAGCCGACAACTTGAATACGACCACATTGGATCCCTTGGTGCAATTTTTCAACAGATATGACCGCATCATCACTCAAGCCAAAAGGACCGTTGAATCTCAAATTAATCAGTTCAATCTGGCATGCAAGCTTATGGAAGAAGCCAAAGTGTTCTATGTGAATCGCTGTAAAACCATGTTGATTGTCCAGCCGGATTACACAGATGTGAAGATGGGAAAGACATTGCAATTTCATACACGTGATCATGCTTGGGCTTGGTTTACAGATCTGTTCAAGGAAGACGCATATACAAAAGAGCAAGTCGTGGACCTTTTAAAGGATGTGATATCTGACGAGGAAGCTGTAATTGAAAGCCTGCTGAATATCCAGTTTTTGAAACAGGAGGATGACAAGTATATCAAGCAACAAAGTCTGGTTACGCCTGGTGAGACAGAGAACCCTGCAGTTTCTGAAAGTAAAGGCTTTTCTGGATTTCTGGGCAGATGGGGCGGTCAGCAACAAATCAAGAAAGAAGATATACTATTCGACATGATGGAGGCAGACAAAGCGTATCAGCGATCAGTGACTCAAGCAGAATTGGCGCGAACACAAACCGAGCAGATACTTTATGTCCACTACCAAGAGATGGAAAGCTTGGAATTAGAAAGGATTCAAACGATTAAGCAAGGTACACATTGCGTGCAATATATTAGCCCTCACAGCCCAAATCTGACAATTTACGCAACAGCATTCATCAGCATGGCAGCCTCGCTATCAAACACAATTCCTAGATGCAAAGAGACATTTGATAACATGATGCTTTACCAAGAAACGTTGAAACCAGACAAAGATGTGCAGTTTATCGTTGAACAATACAGAACAGGACAATACTGCCCCAAACCCATCTTGTACGAGAATTACTTTCACAGTGTCGCCGCAGGTACACACTTGCTTGCAGGTTTATTGTTGCTGCAGCCCACACTAACATTGTATATGTACAGATCAACTATTTGGCGTTTCACTAGAAGAAATTACAAAAGTACAAGGTACAATGGTACCACAGCTAATCACCGTGGGTTTATCTGCGATTGAATCAGGTGAGTTGAAGCTATCTCACACTGTATCGTACGTTCAATGCCTAAATTTGTTGTTAAAAATAGGGTTTTCAAGATTGTACGATGAGGGTAATTGACCTCAATCATCAAGATTTTGGGCAGATTAGAGACTAATTCACGCTGTAGAGAAGAATGTTGTTTGGACAGCAAGTTTGCCATTAGATAGAGTGCATGCAGCGCGAGCAGAGATCAATACTAGCAAGCCAATTACATGCGAGTCTCTGCAGAAATACGATCTCTTGTTGCTGGCATCTCTACTGCGGCTCTATTTGCTGGAGCTGCCCGAGTGTCTATTTACATTTGAATTGTATGAGCCATGCAAATTGTTGTACTCAAATCGTAAGTTTTGCTCCATTTCTTGTGCGACATGAGCGCTACGCAGGATCAGCTAATGAATTTCATTCTCAAATGCAGAGAATCAAGATAAAGACAGCCGGTTAATGTCGATCAGCAAGCTATTGGCGACACTACCAACAGCCAATTACCACACAGTGATGGTGCTGCTGGGCCACTTTCATAAGCTTGTCAAGCAAACGACCACTGACACCCAATTTACATCATTGTCCTTGGCCAAATCATTCAGCTACATTCTTATGAGGCCACAGATTGAATCAAAAATCAGCATTCACGAGAAGCACCCTCAGCGTCTGCTCTATGATTTGATTGAAAACTTTGATACCATTTTTACCCAAGAATCACACTATGCCCAGGAAAAGAACTCGTCGAGACCATCTATCATTATACCCAAGGAGAAGGAAGCAGCGGATCCCATCGCGAAGAAGAAATCCAATTCGCTGGATGAGAGTAGTAGCAGCAGTGCAAGTCCAAGCGCAAGAACCAGCACATCGTCTAGCAATGTCACTAGGAGATCATCTATTCTCTCGTCATTCATGCGCAGCAGTCAGTCCACGCCCACCTCGTCCATGAAATCCAAACCGCCAATCATCCCTATGCCGTCTTCTAGTACACTATTTGAGGACCCTGATGAGATTGAACGATCCTCAGAGTCGACCATAGCAGCCACACCTCCGCATACATCAGCATCGTCCGTCGAGCCGCACCATAAATCAGTGCAGCTGGACGATACTTACATGATGGAAGAGTTGGCTAGTCTAGATTCCTTTTTCGAAGACGAGGATTAGGGCCAAAATTAGAAGGCGCTTAATGTGGTGTGATATCATACGCTAGGTTCTTTATCTCTTTTCGTATCCGGAGATCATATCAGAAGATTCTTAAGCAACTGCAAATGTCAAAGTAGATCATCGTACATTACTAAATAAAATCAAAAAGCAACACAAAGCATTGTTCATTGTCAAGAATGGAGCTTCCGAATGTGGAGACACCAATGCAGTTTCATTTGAACGGAAAAGGTGGAGAATATGATTAAAGACATAGATAGGCATCTCCATCAGTCCAGGATGAGATTAGAAACTTGGTGAGGAATCGCATGATTCACTGGCTTTGATGTCACTTTTGATAGGCTGGATTGTAACCTTGCCTCAGCAAAAGTGTCCACCAAGAGGCAGAAAATGGGAAATGTCCAGAATACGACAGCTACAATCTAGAAATCTCGCCAAAGTCCATTACCTTTTAATTCAAATGGATACCACAGCACTACTGAATGCTCCCAGTCGTACACAACTCTGCCTCGTACGCATCCAATATCAAGCATTCTATTGACTGACTTTACGGTAAGAAGATGTAAGCAGTGGAACATGATACATCATGTCTCGATCTTGTACGTGTTTTTAAACTGTTTACGAGCTAGAGAAAAGTTGAGCAAATATTGAAGATAGGGTTTGAATTCCTTGCTAGATGGAACGTTCGGTCCAGATGTCAATCTTGATGCCGTTACCATGGAAACACATCGTTGCAAGACGAAATGTCGTCTTAAACAACGCCCGGATCGGATATGAATTATTGAATGATTTGATCCCGTATCCTCTTCGTTTTCCGACCTGCTCATGTTTCTGATTGATATAAAGAAAAACTTTTTAATAGGAGACCTGTCAAATGTATAAAAAAGTATATATAGAGGGCAATAAATTGGCCCTTAAACAAGATTGCCCTCATTTGAAATCTACAACTCCATTCATACCCCATAACTACTAAATATATATACAATGGCACTAGATAGCAAAGAATATCATCATGATGGAGATCACGACAGTGTGCATAGTGGCAGTAGTCAAGTCAGCACAATGACAGCCTACGATGTTGATGTTGAACAGCCGAATGTTGCACCATCCCCATCAACAGAAAATCGCATGAAAAAAATGCTGACAACCAACTCATCAGAACCTTACTCTGTATTTCCTCGAAACAAAAAGCTATTGATCGTAGCCATCTGTTGCCTAACAGGCATCGTATCACCATTATCCGCCAATATCTACTTTCCTGCATTGGATGCCATTCAAAAGGTAAGACAAAGTTACACAAGTTCAAGATCTGGGCATTGGTAACTGACACTTACATAGGATTTGGGTACAACAACTGAATTAGTCAACTTAACTGTTACCGTATACATGATCTTTCAAGGCTTGTCACCTTCATTTTGGGGCTCGCTAGCTGATTTATGGGGCCGTCGACCCGTTTACCTCGCCACACTTGTGGTTTACATGGGCTCTTGTATCGGCCTTGCCTTGGCACCTCACTATTATGTTTTGCTCATTTTGCGTATGCTGCAGGCTTTCGGCTCTAGTTCTGTCATTGCTATCGGTGCTGGCGTAGTAGGTGATATTGCAACACCCTCTGAGCGCGGTAGCTACTTTGGTCTCTTTTCCATGGGCCAAATGTTGGGACCTGTTATTGGTAAGTAAGAGCATATCATTCATTCAAGCAGATGATACTCACATTCATTCAATCATAGGTCCTGTGCTTGGTGGTATTATCTCTGAATATCTCTCTTGGCGATGGATTTTTTGGATCCTGCTGATGGTTGGCGCTGCTTTCTTTATAGTCATCTTCTTTTTCTTGCCTGAAACACTGCGTAGCTTGGTCGGAAATGGTTCTGGTCACGCTAATCCTACTCCAATTCAATGGTGGAGATATCGTCAAGCTCAAAAGAAACACCAAGAGCAACCTTACACTGATGATGATAGTTCCACTATTCACGACGTCAAGAAGCCCAACCGTTTTCTCCAGATTCCCAATGTCACTCAGCCCTTCCTCTACTTGTTTGAGAAGGATGTTATTTGCGCGTTGCTTTACAATGCTATTCACTATGCTACATACTACTGCTATCTGACATCTACTACCAGCCAATTTGTACTGCTCTATAACATGTCTGAAATCCAGATTGGTCTCTGTTTCTTATGCCAAGGCGTTGGCTGTATCTTGGGTAGTTATTGTGAAGGCAAACTGTTGGATCACGACTTTAGAAAGACAGCTACTGAATCTGGTTTCGGTAATGCTACCCGCGGTAAACTGCCTAGTGAATTCCCCATTTTCCGTGCTCGTCTTCGCAGCATGTGGATCAGTGCTGGCTTGATTCAAGTTATCACTCTATTCTACGGTTGGATGCTGTACATTCATGCTCATTTGGCTGTCATCTTGGTTCTCCAATTTTTGGTTGGCTTTGCAAATACGAGTCTTTTCAACATCTTCCAAACTTTGGTAGTAGACTTATTCCCTGGTAAAAGTGCAACAATTACTGCCACCAACAACTTGGTGCGTTGCTTGCTTGGTGCTGTTGCTACTGTCAGTATTGAACCTGGCATCCAAAACGTAGGCGTTGGCTGGATTTTTACCATCATCGGCCTTGTTTGCGTTGCCTCCAACGTCCTGGTGCCTGTTCTCTTCAAATTCGGCCCAAGATGGAGAAAAGAGAGAATCGAAAGATTAGCTCGTAAGCTGAAAGAGCAAGAGCGTTAACTGTACATAGTATCATCATTTGTAATTATTCATCATCATCTCATGTAATCATATTCCCCTTTATAAGCATTATAAATAATATCATACACACATAGAACAATAAATTATGCGAGCTGTAATTATATCTTACATTGTAATGTCCTAATTTACTGGAAGGCATGGTCCAAAAAGTACGTATTTCGTTTTGAGTGCCTTGTATTAGTCTGCTTGTGAGATTGAAAGATTGCGGAATCAAACACTAATAGTAGATGGAGATGCTATGTATACATGGCAAACTTTCCCTGCTCCAAGAATCTAGCTGAGGAACCGTATACCTTGAACTAAATCCGAGAGCTTTGAGTGTATATATCAATCATCTTTTCTTGAGAAATACATCTTTGAGAGCAGATAGCTTATTGAAACGAAACATGATGGTCTCTCCAAGTAAATGTAAATGCGCTCCATAGCAGACAAATCACTCATAGAAAGCTGCTTCTAAACGCAAATTCAGTGAGGGGCAAGCAATGCGCTTTTTTAAGAACCCCTGTTGCAGATGATTGTCAATTGTAGGCTCACTTGACCTTCATTCAGAGATTGATTAGATGCTGCAGTGGTTGATATGCAATGCATTTATATTTGCAATATTACGGCTTTGGACTGCAGGTAATATTCTTGCGTCTACTCGGATAACTTGTTTGCTTGTTTGTGATGATTTGACATGGATAGCGCTTTTTACAATGCTTGGAGACATGAAATGTATGCTAGATGTATGGCCATTTTCAAAATGAAAGACATATACTAGTACACTTTGCCCTGCTGCTTTGCCACATCTGGAAAAGAGCACGCACAAACGTTCCTAATGTAACATTGCAACACCTTCTTGGGCTATTAATAAGAAAGAGTAGAGATGCTGTAATTATGGGCTGATTCTCTGGTATTCTAGAATACTCCTCGTGTAGTATTGATAGAAAAACTAAAATGCCTGTGTGTACCTCTTTTTTAACTGTATTGGGAAGGTGTCTGTATACATGACATGACATGTTCAGATGATAAGCTAACCAATGCTGGGATCCATTTCTTTTTCTATTATTTAGTAAATATCTGTCTGGACATGTACAACATGAACGGATAATCCGAATATAATGTATCACCAAAACAAAAAACATGCCATTTCCTCATGTAACTTGTACAACAATTTACAAACAACTTTTTTTGTGGCAAGCGGTGCCTTTGGATAGTATAGACTCGGATCAATGGATACTTGTGATTTGAAGTTTATTGAATCATGTAACCTTATAGACTAAGTGAGCAAAGTAAATTCAAAAAAGAAATATATTCACATAATGATATAAAAAAGAGGGGTGGGGTTAATGTATAGTAGTGAGGGTATAATAGCATTTAGCAGTTATATGATATATATAGATTTGTTATCAGAAGAAAGTTAGGGGTGGGAGTTTGCGGTCAACGCTTATTTACATATAAAAAAAAAGTTGAATGTGTGTGTGAGAGGGTTATTGTGTACATAGATCAAGTGAATGAAGGTGATGAGAAAGGGAAATGTTGGTAGGAAGGAAGGGATGTAGTTAGTATGTGGATTCAGAGAAGATGGCTGCTTCAGGCGTATCATAAAATGGAGTAGTAAAAATAGGAAAAGGTGCCATGGTTAGCTTAATAATGCATAGAGTTGTATCACAAGAGTAAGGCCGGGGAGCCACTGTTGATGAAGGAAGTATCACCAGCTTTTTCAAATGCATTTTGAGGTTGTCGTTGTTCAGTGAACGAGTACATATGATGCGAAGAAACGGATGTAACAGAGGAGCGACTACTGAAGTTGTCGTCGCAATCAGGTGTCTGGGAGTCTTCGTATTCGAGCTCTTCTTCGTCTTCTTCAATGATGCTATCCGTGCCAAAATGGTCGCTTGTCATTTTGTAAATCAAATTCTCGTTTGCTTGACGGAGCTGATCAATTTCAGATTGAAAGCGTTCTTCCTTCTGAACAGTTTGTTTGACTAGATGGATGTGGCATGAGACACTACAGATAGACACCATGGCATGATGTTACTCACCATATTCAAGTGTGCGCTCAATGATGGTGCCCTTGGAAGGTCTGCGGTCATTTTGCAGATTAGGCAGTGAATGGGCCAGCTGCTGGAATTTCGTATTCAAACATTCGCGGCGTGCACGTTCAATGGCATTGTGCTCAGCCCTTTTTTGAGCCTTGTTACCGCCTGTAGCGTTGCCGACTCCATCTTGTTGATTCGGAAAATGACTATGAATTACATTGTTACACTTTAATAATTGTAAATTTTGGTGGCACTTTTTTTTTTTCTTGTGTTGATTCATTACCTCATGGAGTGAGAAGGAGGAGATGCGGATGAGGAAGGTGAATAATGACCCATCTGGGGTGTCATGAATTCACTCAAATGCTCATTGGACAAGAGCAATGGATCCATTTGGTGATTTTGTGGATTCTGATGAAGCATCTCTTGCTGGTAATACATCACTAAACAGATCGAGATGTGTTAGGATATATTTCAGGGGTAAGGCTATCAATCAACTTACTCTCCAATGCTCTCTGCTGCTGAATAGCAGCCTGTTGCTGTACCTGACGAATGCGCTCAAGCTCAAGCTGCTGCAACGTCATATACTGTTGGAGATGTTGCTGCTGCTGCTGCTGCTGCTGAGGTTGTTGGGAATAAAATGCTGGATCAACGACATCAAATGTCTGACTGTAATGAGTTTGCTGCATGGAGCTCATAATTGGAAAGAATGCGACAATGTGTTTGAGATTTGATGAGATATAGACAAGAAGAAGAAAGAGGAAAGAAGTGCGAAGACAAAAAGTTGGTACCTTTTAAAGTTTTTTTTTTTTTTTTTTTTTTTTTTGTTTATCACAAAGCCTAAGCAAGGGGTTAATCCCAAGGTGAAATGAGACCAAGGCAAAAACCAGCAAGCAGAGGGATACACTCTCCGTTTTTTGTTGTTGTTTCTATCGTTTGGGTGCACAGATACTGTCTCTACTACACATCAAATATACATGCATCCAGGAAGCGGCGTGCATCTCTTTTGCTCTTGTCGATTTTGCTTCATCCCTTTACTTTTATCCTTGCAAACTCCAAGGAAAAATGTCGGTTTAACTGGTTCAAGAATTTCCGCATCCTCACATCAGCAAGTTACACGACTTGTCAATATAATTTTCTTGTGTAAATTGTTCTGAAATATTGGATGATTTTGAGAAGATGTTACAAGAGTGATTCGGAACTAACTTTGTGGTTCTAACCGTGCTTTCACTATATTTGTTCAATGCCCAAGAAACTAGTCCTTGTCGCATCTAGATTGCCTTGTTCTGTTTACTCATTTCATGTCATGGGTTACAGATGTCATCCCCTTCTTCCGTCTTTTGCCCAGTGCCCCCCCCCCCCCATCCCTCCTCTTGCTTATCGCCTCATAATCCCAGAAAGACTAAGACGCTGGGTCGCACAATCTGACGGTGCACGAGCCTTCAAAAACGAGCCTTGTCAATTTTTAAGTTTTTTTCCCTTAGATAAAGGCATCACTCACAAACAGGCACAGTGTGTGAATATTTGCTGTTTAATTGGTGGCATGCAGTCAATTATCTGTATCTGCAAACAACAACAACAACAACAACAAATAGTATAACCGGATTTGAGAAATTGGCTGCTGAAAAACTTGATCAGTTGTGTAACTGATGCCCGAAAAAAGAAACACATATTACGGAATACTTGCCCGATGGGAATATAATAAATAAATCCATTTTATTGTGCTGTTTGTGATGATTATTTACATTATTAATGCACAAGGTAAAGCCCTTGATTGAAATTCAATGGTATAAAAGAGATTGATTTGATTCGGGGATATTTACATATAGTAATGGTCAACATTATCATATAGAAAGGATGGCTTTTGAAGTGGGAATGTAGTAGATGTTGAAATGCAGATTTTAGGCCCTGGCTCTGGTCTTGGCTCTGGTGGCAGTAGCAGAGGTGCCCTTGTTGTTTCTGTGGATACGGATGTGCTGACTCAAGTTGTCGGTTCTGGCAAAGCTCTTGCCGCAATCTTTGTAGGGACAGCTATAGGCTATAATGGCGAGAATGAGTATGATGCACTGATAACATGATCAAATGAATAAACTTACGTTTTTCCTTGGTGTGGATGGATTTGATGTGTCTTTTCAAGTGCTCTGAACGTCTAAACAGCTTGCCGCAATCGTCATACTCACACAAGAACTGCTTCGCATCAAGCTCAGAGGAGGTCTTTTTGTACTTTTTGCGGTCATTAGACGTAACACCAGATACATCATTGCGTTTAGCACGTGTAGATTTCTTGACTTTGGCTTTTCCACCACCACCAGCACTAGAATTGGCCTTGGTACCCTTCATATCATTAGCCTCATTAACGGTTTGTTTGTTGTCCTCTTGATCATCATCGTCATCAGTTGTTGCTGCACTGTGATGTGACACAAAGGGTGATGGAGGAGATACGCAGTAAGCCTCCGGCTGCTGATGCTGAGTAGGAACCAGTTCCAGTAAATCATAAATGGATAATTCATGCATTTGAGATGAGCAGGAAGACGAAGATAAAGATGGAGTCATTAATTGGGATGAGACAATATTGGGTGTGGGCAATGCATCAAACATCATGAATTGACCTTGCTGTTGTTGCTGTAATGATGAAGATGTGAATTGATTGCATGAGGGTGATTGCCAATCCAAAGGGTGTCGAGGAGCTGATGGCTGATCTACATAGTAACCGTTGCTATGGATACAAGGGCAGCAGCTCTTGTGGTTGCTGTTGCTAGACAATTCAATGTTCATAGCCAATGGTGAAGGTGCTTGCTGATGATGGTAATAGTCCAGAGTGGAGCCTACAGGCGATGTCTCGAGAGAAGAATCACTGGTATATGAGAGATAATCACCATAACTCATTCTACGAGCAGTAGGAAAAGGAGGAGCCAGTTGAGGATCACTGTTGTGTCTAAAACGATGGTACATGATAGGGCTTAAAGGTTGAGGTTGATTCAAGTAGTTGGAATACATGTGATAAATTATAAAAGAGTGGATGAGAGAGAAAGAAAGAAAGAAATGTATTTAATCGTGATTCGAATGCCCTTTTTATACTGTTTGATTTGATCGTATGGTTCAGATCATCATATAATTTCCTTTTCATTTCATGCTTTCAAGGGCTGTATGATATACGCATACAAGAGATTTTCATTACACATTTTGTGTCTCCATAATCCTTCTCCAATTAAACCTCGGACAGGGTTCCGAGAAGACCTTTGAAAGCAGATATTCATTATGCTACTACTACTACTGCTACTAGATTTTATCCTCATGATCACTTTTGTTATTATTATTATATGATCTGCATTTGACACTCGACCTTAAATAGGGGATGATTTGCGTAGTTGTTGTTCGCAAAAGAGATCATTTCTTTGTTCATCATCGATAACAACAACATTGATTATATCATAACAACAACCTTGATCGTTACACTCTATTTAATATCACATCTATCAGAATTACTCTCAGGCCACCTCGTGTGCTCCACACATTGGCATTATGCTTTTTTTTTTTTTTTTTTTTGCCTTTTTATTTAGACTTTAAATGATTTGTGAAGCACGAGTAAACCGTGAGCCAATCAATGGCTGCACTTGGCAGGCAAAGCATAGTAAATAAAGGAGTAATAGGCGATAAACAAATAAAAACGTGCTCAGACTACATACTATAGTGAGGATTTGATCCGAATAATGCATAATTTTATTTCAAATGCTGCTGCCAACTAGCGATGATGTCCATCTAATAAACCAGCTTCTTCCTCAGCATCCAATGCATCAGCAGACTCTGGTTCGCTGTTGTTGCTTGGGGCTTTGAAGAGTGCAATCAAGAAGCCAAAGACGAACGATATTAAAAATAGCCATTGAGAATAATAAAAAATGAGGCCAAAGATGGGAGTATTTAAGGTGATGCGGTCGATCAAAGTGGCAGAGACAGTTGGTGTACAAATTTCTATTGAGAATAATCAATATCTCGCAGGCAGTGAGTTTATCCGAGATGCTTACCAGTGGGAGCATAGATATCACAAGGCACAATCTTGTCTACCTCATACGTACAATCTCTTCTTCCACCCTCGGTGTGGTTACACTGCAGTTGGAAAGTAAATTAGTGTTATTCTAATTACTATTAGGTGTGCATGACATACATAGACTTGGCTACCGAAATGCGCATATCCCGGTGCTACGACTGATGTGATGGAGTAGTTCAATGCCAACAAACCAAAGGTGAGCAGAATGGCAGAGAACAGTAATCCCTGTGGTGCAGTAGATCCTCTCTTGATGCGGTACAAGGTGACCCAAAAGAAGCGCACGCCAATCTGAATGATACCTGTCATAGTAGCCATGAAAAAGTAGAGGATGATGGCCACCATAAAGATGTAGTCCAAGGGGAATAACTATATATATATAATTACACGTACTGTAAATGAATGCATGCTATCTTATATCAACAACAACAACAAACCTTTTGCAAATGCACAAATATAAAGTTGATGGGATTGAATAGCTTGGGATGGCTGATGATATAGCCACACTTTCTACCACACACGGACCAAGTTACCTTGTCAATGCTATCATACTTGCTGTCAATAGATGGGGCTCTGAATAGCTATACACTACTACTTACATGGTCATAAACATGGATACAGCCATCAAGACGACAAAGACTAGTATGATCAATCCGATTAAAACCTAACAATAAACAAAAACAAGTATGCGTTACACCAACAGAGTCGATAATAAACAAACAACTCCTTATTTTACTTACTTGAAATGGTCTAAGCACCTTCAATACTTTTTGAAGGAAGCTGCCCTTATCCTCCTCAATGCCACCGAGACGACGTACAAGAATTCTTGCGTTGGAGTATTAATAGACAGGCTCTATTTTAGACATCAAAGATTTAGCCTACCGTTCTTCGTCGTTCAAATTCTCCAATGTACGGTAATCATGTGCTGACAATGCTTGATCTGATCCAGCATACTTGTGTTCAATCAAACGCTGCTGCTCCCGGACCAAAACCAACCGATGATTGATTTCATCATTTTCTGCATCAATTCTACGCTTGCCTTTAATTAAATTAAATGGTATAAGAGATAGACCGGGTGCCTGTGAAATGCAGGAAATGATGATGAGTCTGGATGATGCGAGATGGAGTAATGCGCAGGTATGGAAATGTTACTCACCGTATAGACAATGAAAACAGCCATGCCGGGTACAAATAAACAGCCTACAACAAACCAGATTGCCTTTGCGCCATCTATAATTGGAAATTATAATCATGTTGCATTTTGCATAACCATTCCGGACGTACGACTCTCTGTGAGCAAATGCTTGAACCAATCCAAATCAATGTGTGGAGGCAAAATGTTTGGCTTGAGGAATAAGCCAAATAAGAACAAACATCCAACAATGGAAACGGTAAAGATGGTGAATTTCAGTGCGCTTAATCTGCGCTGGCTCTTGGATTGACCCTCTTCTTCGTACTCTTCATAATAGAAATAAGCGTATGGGATCACAAAGAAACTAAATGCTACGATGGATCCGTAGAAGACTAACGATATAAAAACATGTTGGTTACCATGGCAACGATACAGGCCCAAACCCTAATCTTAATCCTTTTTTTTCCACCCCTTGCTCTTGCTCCTCTATTCTCTCTCCCTCCCTCCCTTTCCCTTGATCTGACAGTTGATAGATTCATGCTTACCGTAATACATGATTTGAACTGTAAATGTCATCCAATAGATGGTATCCTTATCCGCCCATAGCTTTTTTAATCCGGTATGGGAATCCACGGTGGATGAGACCAAAAATATGTCGATGGGCAGCAATGCAACAGTTGCAAATATCAATGCAAGTGCAACCATGGTGACAACCGTGGCTGATAGCTCGGAATCCCTTCTACTTTGGTAATATTTTGTAAATGCAATACTAAATAAAGACAAGCACTGCAAAGCGTATGTGTGTTATTATCCGTTCTTGCAAACAACAGACATCACTTACAAGAGCCGTGATTGCAAACACGGTCCATGCTACTCCTACGGCGGCAGGCATATTATACGTTGCGATAGAGATGAAAGTTGAGGTAACAAAAAAGCGAGAGAATCGAAAAGCTTTATTTTGTAATGAAATATCTAAAACTACAAGTGATGTCATGATGATCTTTGTCTCACTGAAAAAGAGCTTGTTGTGTTCCTTGTTCTACTCGGCTGTTGCAACAAAAGTGTCTTCTTCCAACAAGTCTGTTTGTAAGAGGCTTTCTATAAAGGGTAAATCAGGTTTAGATAATGTGAATGACGACTGGTATACGTATAAGCCAACATGCTCAATAAAGAAGGACAGTTGGCGTATCGATGCTATGCTGTGCATGGTCAACATGGGCCGCTTTAGAGATCCCAACGATGGCTGCATGCTGGATTCGGAGAGACTGAAATCAAAGGCATCCGCTGTCGTGATTTTGGCCATCTTTTCATTCAGTGATTCCATGATGGGTATAGGTCCTTCCGTCTTGGTTTTGATGACAGTTTCTACCGTATCGCGGATAAAGATCCATTGGTAGCTAGAGGCTGTGTGAGTGGGGGGGATTGCAATCAAGAAGAAAGCACTACTTACATTTGAAAGGCATCCAGTTCAAGCGTGCACAGCAGATCCAGAAACTTGCATCCAGCCAGCGCAATCTGTGCCTCCTCGGGTCGATCCTGGAAATCATTATATACAAACGAGTTGAACAGACGCATCAGCTCTGTGATGAGCAACGGCCAAAAGTTCATGAGATGCTTTTGAGAGAAGCGCATCAGGATGATGCGCAGACAGAGATAGATCTCCATGTGCACCATTTCGCCGTGATCCAGCTTGAGCAGCTCTACAATCTTTTCCTGGATGATGGGCAGCTGTGGCACGTATTGGTCTCTTGACCCGGCAAACAAGACAAACGAGAGTCTTCGCAGATTCAGTGATCGATTCAGTGTTTCTTGATCCTTGTTGGAAAAGAAGGTGTTGCTAGGCGAGGTGGTGATGCGTGCCATGAGCTCTGTCATTCGCTCCTTTTCAATGCTAAATGCTGTCTGTATGATACCCAGCCATTTCGTGCAGGTGGCGCTGTTCATGTAAAAGAAGCGGTTGTCGATAAACACTTCCCAGATCTCCTTTCGCCATGTCTTGTACGTGAACGGCATGCGTGCCATCTCGCACAGCTGATCCAGCACCACAGGGCTCTTGGTCTTGGACTTGAGCGAGGGCCCCACGACATAGTACACCATGTTGTTGAGCAGCGAGTTGATCTTGTCATTGTCGCCAATGAGCTGGCGCAGACGCGGTATCACTTGGTGTGCCAGATACTGGTTGACTTGGCTGATCATGATGTCTTCTCGCAGCTTCCAGCTAGCCTTCTTCTCCATGTCTGATACGTTGCTGGTAGACACGTTGCGTGTCATGGTCTCTGTGCTGTGGTTGCTGTGCTGCGTGATGTGGTTGTAGTGTGTTTCATTGGATTCCACTGTGTGGATCGATGATGTATCGTCGCCATCATCGTATAGCGTGCTTCGGCCACGCATCCATAGGCTCTGGTCAAATGACTTTCCGGCTATCAGAATGCAGTAATCAATGCAGCGCTGATACAGCTCTTGTGCGTCTTTGCGGATGCGTCTGTCCTGCTCGTACCCGCTAGACTTGGACAGCTCCTCTAGAGCCACCGTCAGGAATCGCATCAGGCTGGGCAGGAAGATCTTGTAGGTGTTGGCCTGCGACAAATAGTCTTTGGAAAAAGAGTGGATGATGGGCCACAGCAGGACTATGGACTCGGGGCTCTTGATGTAACCACAGTAAATCTCGGCGAACCTTAATATAGACGTATCCGTTCTGTATGTATGTATGTATGTATGTCATTGCAGCAGGTAATGAGTATGTCATTCTTTCTGTAAAACAAATATACTTACAACTTGCCCTGTCGCAGGATCTTTCGTCGTCTGTTTTGGTAGGTGCCAGGTGTTCGCTGTCGGATGCTTTCCAGCAGAGTGGAAATTACGTGCTGAGGCGTGCTGGAAGGTGTGCACGACAAAATGTCCAGTGCAATGGTCTCTTCTTGCTCGGGCGTCTGGTCAAACTCGAGCGCAGACGGGTTCTCCATGTAGAATATCTCGGTCAGGCCCTCCACAAAGTCCACAGTCGAGTACTTGAACAGCTTTTCAAAGATGGCCTCCAGCCTGCCCTTGGCCTGGTCGGCTGCGTTGGAGAAGCTGTGCAGGACAGCGTCTGCTTTGGCATCACCCATGGACAGCATGGTCTGCTGGTCCCACTGAGGTCGTCGGAAAGCGTGCCACGCGTTGAGCAAAATGTGCAGCACGACGGGCAAGTGGTACATCATGGTTTCTCTTGGCTTCTCGTTCAGCTTGGGAAGCTCGTCGGCGTGCACAACGTGAGCCAGGCCAACCAAGGCAGAGTTGTCAGGGATGCGCGGGATAGGCAGATCGGTGCTAGCATTGATAAACCACTCGTCGTTCAGCACACGCTCCGTCAAGCAAAACATGAGCATCTTTTCGAGGCCCATCAAGAGCACCATGACTTCCTTCTCCACAGACGCACACGAGGACGTGCTGGGCTTTTCGTGGATGGCAATCTCAATCGTGTCGCAGCGAAGGCTGATTTGGTGGCAGATGCACATCAGCACAGGCACAACCAACGTGCGGAAGCCGTGCTTGATGTAAGGCAGCGTGGCCAGCACAAAGTCCATCCAATGCTGAAGCATGCTGCGGTTGCTGGTCTTGGTCAAGGCGTCCGTGATGCACTTGACATACAAGTCGGAGGACGCTTGGATCAGCGCAACGGCTTCGTTGGGCTGCTGCACGCTTTGTACCGAATTGACGCTGTCGATCGAGTTCTTCTTTTGATGGCCATTACTGGGCTTGTCCTTGTGGGTTGTGCTTGCGCAGGTAATGGCTAGACAGGCGTGTAGCAGGTGTAGCAGTTTCTGTTGTAAATCCAGGTTCTCACGCGTAATGCAAAAGAGCAGCTTGTGAAGCACCATCATTTGCACCTGCTGCACCAGTTTCATGCTGACGAAATCAAGCTTGGAGATGATGAGGTACAGTAAATCGGCTGCATGTAGTTGGATACTGCAAACAGGCTTGCCGAGTGAGTGAGCAATAGTGTCTCTTGGCTCTGTTTCTACAAATCTAGAAAAGAAAAAAGCAAGCAGGGCCATCAATGGTTACTCTTTCTTTTCATGCAACTCATTAGCTTACCTGATTGCAATCAACACCAACAGATCCAAATACGTCAAAGGCTTGCTGTTATCATAGTCCAATGCTGCTTGCGCCATTTTCGCAATCTTTCCTTCATGATCAATCGTGTGGTTTTTGCAGGTCTTGAGCACATTGAGGCCGCCAAATGTAATCAGTGTAATCAATGTAGCAAACATGTAATCAATGACATCGGTGTCAAATGCCTTTAAATAGACAAAATACGAAATGTGGGTGGTCTTTTGCTGCGTCTTGTTCTTCAATTGCTGATGTTTCCATTCTACACTGAGCTCTGTGGGTCGACGCAAAATGTGCTGATCTAGCATGGCCACCAGAAAGGGCTCTAAAAGTCGCACGTAGCTCTTTAGATGACATCGAATCCACAAATCGCCTGCTCTTCGGTCCAAAGGCGAGGCGCCGTCCCGCAGCAGATCCAGCATCAGAAACATGGGCCTTGAGAAGATCATGCTGGCGCCTGGCATGCTGTCAGACAGCTCCCATACAATACCAAACTTTGCATAGCTGGCGAGTCGCTCCTGGTCGTTTTCGGGGTGGATAATGTAGTTGGAAATGATGGTCTCGATCTGATGTGGCAGTGAGGTATCAATCAGTTGCCATAGCAACTCAACTGTGCGCATGTGAAGCAGCTGCAACGAGGGCGACAGAAATCCCCATAACCTGTCTACGATGGCTTTGATCTGCAATGTGTGCTGAAGGACGGTTGCATTGACGAATCGTTTGTGCTTGACGAGCAGTGTCAGTGTGGATAAGCCTGCATCTACAATGCCAAATACCTGCACTTGTTGGCAGCATTTCAGCAAGACAGTGGTGAGTGCGTCTGATTGTTTCAGCAGTGTGTCTTCGTCAGCGTATTTCGCAACCATGGTGAGAGCAGTACAGACAGCCAAGAACACACGCTCTAAATGGTGCTCAATGTGCTTGAGTCGTTTTCCCTCTACACCGACGTCGACGCCGCTCAGTAGATTGTTGGCAACGATATAATCATTGACAAGGTCAATCAAAAAGCTGGCAAGATGGCTGGAGATCTCCTTGACGAGCACTTGTCCACGCAAAGGGTCGTATTCGGGTCGAGATTGGAACGGCTGGTGCTGAGGCTGTGATTTGGCCATGTTGGCAGAAGACGATAGATCACCTGCTTCTTCATTGTTTCTGTTGACGAGTTGGTCTCCATCGTCGTCTGTCTCCAACAGCTGCTGTGGCGATTGCTGCGATGAGGATCCTCCCCCGCCCATGCCGTAAAATTCGCGCACATAGTCTAGAATGTTCATATCGGTTGTAAACTGCTTTCGATTCTCGTCCTCCTCCTTGTTGCTACCATCTTGGACTCGGTTCAAAAACACAGATTCAGGTAATCGATCCAACAGCGTAAGAATCAGCGTGATGCATTGGCTGACTTGAGGCAAGAGTTCAATGAAATTGGGGCGTTTCAGGGCATTGTTGAGTTTTTTGCACAGTGCTGCTACAATCAATGGAAAGTGGATGTGTCGGATTTCGTCGTCTGCAAAGTGGAACGAGTCTAGTGTGAATTCTATCAGTCGCAAGGTTTCCAAATGGTCGCTGAACCTGGCCCCTTTTTTGGGCGGTGTGCCTGAAAAGCAAGTGTCGATCAGCTCAAACAGTTTCATGCAAATCAGGTACGGTTCCACCATGTCCATCCACATGTTGGCTGTCTTGATTACTTCATCGTGCTGCCTTTTGTTGGACTTGAGACTGATCAGTGAATCCACAAACACATTGTTGACGATGGGTTGTCCCAGCTCCCATTTATCCATCAGCGAAATCAAGATTTTGTAGGGCCGTTGCTGTTCTGTGTCGGTGGCGAGGGTATCGGCGTGCTGATGCTGTGTCTGCAGCATGCCTCTGACGGCTTGTGTCGCTGGCTTCTCTGCAAATGTGTTGAAATACAAGACTTGTGCCTGAGTTGTGCCTTCCGCTCCCAACAGCCATGCATACAAACGTCTGTTCAGTGACATGTCTTTTCGAAGCACAATCCCCAGAGCAGCCCGCATCAAAAGCACCAAATCGTCATGCGGAATCATGCGACTTTTGAGCATGAAATTTTGCACCAGCAATTCCAATATGCCACGTTGTACCAGTAATTGCTGATCGTTCAGTGTGGTGGCAAAGGCTCTCACCATCAAACTGACATTCTCTTTGCCGCCCAACACAAGAGCCACCGCTAAGAGACACCGTCAGCTCTCATGTCTCCCATAGCCTTTTTCCCCATTTCCTGCTCTTACCTTCTCTATCCGTAATCTTGGGTAGTTTTCGAAGCAAGTAGTTCAATGCGGGTGGTCGAAGACTTGGACTACCAATCATCACCAACCACATGCACGAGTAAAAGAAGGGCAGTTCTACCGTCTCGGATACACTCTCAATCAGCAACACCACTTTATCAAAATACTCGCTGCCTTCTTCCTCCAATGCTGGTAACAGTGCAATGATAAATCCTCGCATGGCAGGTCGTAGTTTGCCCTTGAGCGGGATATAGTATCTCTCGAAAATCGTCAGCAGTTGAGGCTATAGTCGAGCGAGATCAATCTCCTGTTCTCCACTATGCACTTGTCATGGACACTGGGATTTACCTTGACATGCGTTGCCGCATACTGAACAAACGGGAATAGACCTGTCGACCACAAGGCTAAATCTTCTGCCAACTGATCCGACTATAAACGAGAGAGACGACATTAAAAATCATGCTGTTTCATCCATGCTCCCAGTCAAGATATACATTACCCCAATGGTCTTGAGTATAAAGGCATACACTTCCAATGTCTTTTGATGAACGCCCGCGGGAAAACCTGGATTTAAACATTGTGCTAATCTCTTGGCAACCAACTGCTTGCGAGGTATAATTGGAAATTGAGGATATGCTTGAAAAGACTGGTGTACGCAGATGTGAGTGAACAAGCCCTCCGTCCACATGTCGGTCAGTATCGCTTACTTTGAGTAATCTGCCGAGAAAAGAAATGATGTCTGCCCATTCATTGACGGCGTCAAACGATTGTAGGTTCTTTTCCACCAGTTGCACATATTTTCTGAATCTCGAGTCGTTTTGAAATGCTGGTGTTGTACACTGTTAAATAAGCATTCGCTGGCACACATATGCTCTTCTTTCTTTACCTTGTTCAGTGAGCTGAGGGCCTGTTGAGTAAAGCGTTGAGTTCGCGCGTGTTGCGGATACAAGGCTGCTCTTTTGACTTACTTGGTATTTCAGGAGAACTGTCCATGATGTCGCTTGTGTCTGAATTAGTGTCGCTTAATGCTCGATTGGATATCTTTTTTAGTAGTTTCTGAGAGATGGAGAGCAAGTTGTCATTATCACTCATGCCTCGCAATCTGGTTCTAGTAGTTTTTTTTAATGAAAAAAAAAAGGGAAAAAAGAAGGAAAGGAAGAACACAAAGAGAAAAGAAGAACAAACAAGCAGGTTTTCAAGTTTTTACAGATAGTTACATTCAACTCCGTGTTTATTTTATACATACAAAAAGGGCACATCACGTGCAGTACGAGGTTAAAAGTGATGTGTTCTCTTCTTCTTGCCCACTCTCTTTTTGGACGCATTGGGGTTCTTGCGGCCGTAGCCAATGGTGTCTGTGCCAAACATGTTGTTGGTCACCTCCTTGGTGTCCAGTTTGCCGTACAATGGGATGAAGTCGGGGTCAAACATGTCCACCACGTTCTTCTTTTGCTTTCTCTGTGTTGCCTTGACATAATCACGCTGGTCCTCTCGCAACACAATGTTGTTGGATTTGCGGCCGCCCTTGGGGGGTGGGATATCATACACGGTGCCGCGCAGTCTGTACTGGAAGTTCTTTTTCAAGTGGTAGGCAATCTCGCCCTTGCTGTTGGTGCTGCATGTCACACGCTGGAGCGTGGCATTGCCACATTTGGGGCAGAACTTCTTCTCCAGGTCGTTGGTGACAAAGAAACAGGCGTGGCATCGCATGACCGAGTTTCTGATCTTCTTGACTCGGTAGCCACCAGCAGACACCAGATTCAGGTTCATTTGCAGCAGGACATTCTGCATGGCAAAATCGGCTGTCATGCATCCCACAGCCATGATGGCCTTCTTTTTCAGCTCGTCGGCCGTGACACCAATCTCGGCTGCCTTGTATTCATCCACATTGTCGGGTGTGATCCACTCGCCGCCATCCGAATCAGAGTCGTCTTGGTCTTCTGTCAATGGTATCTCGGGTGTCTTTTGGTCGTCGTGGCTAATGTCCACCTTTTGGATTGCCTCTACTAGTTTCTCCTCCTC
Source organism: Mucor lusitanicus (assembly GCA_010203745.1). Lineage (NCBI taxonomy): Eukaryota > Fungi > Mucoromycota > Mucoromycetes > Mucorales > Mucoraceae > Mucor > Mucor lusitanicus. The sequence goes on along the minus strand of JAAECE010000009.1, from coordinate 233,242 downwards.
CTCCTTGATCTCTTCCTTCTTGGGTTCTTCCTTCTTGACTACGGGCAAGATCTTTCTGGGCGTGTGGTTGTACTTCTTGGCAGGAGCTCTCTTTGTGTTGGTGGCAATCTCCCATCCATCTTCATCCACTTGCTTTTCTAGCTGAGGTCGCTTGATGTATGACATGGGTGGAGGTGCGCTAGGAAGAGCACCGCTGGGTCTGGACTATACAAGCAAGGATCTGTCAACATGGGCGCTGTCAACATGCCCTCCGCATCCCACGCAACTTACAGTCAAAGGCTCTGTACGGATGTTGGCATCGCCGTTCTCTCTCTTTTCCAAAGTGTATGTGAGGGCAAGCACTCTTAAATCAGGCTGTGACAGGACGCCGTAATCGCCCGTCTTTTTGGAGAATTCAGTTACTACACAGTGATGGGTTAGCATCTGACATGTGGCGGCATAAATCTTGATCTCTCGTACCAAACTTCATTGCTTCTTCGGTGGGATTCAAGATCTTGAGCTCGAATGGCAAGCGAGACAGGAATTCTCTGGAATGGGCACTTCGCAATTCGTACAAGACTTCGGGACAAGTGTAAAACTCTTCGGCCATGTTTCTCAATGACATGCCGTTGATGATGGCATTGGTATCGATGACGAGACATTTCAACTTGGCATCGGATTTTGTGTCTACTTGTTGTTGTTGTTCTTGCTCTTCAGCGATGGGCACAGGGACTGCTGCTGCTGCTTCAATGGGTTCTGACATTTGTTGTATTGATGAGAGAGGAGAAAAAAAGGACAATATGAAAAATTCTTTTTGGGATGGTATGAATAAAGGTCACTTTAAATGGTCACAGGGGCCAATGCTTTATCATCCATTCTGCATTTCTCTCTTCACTACCAATTACTGCGAGCGATGGATTACACAATCGACGACAATGTGCTGTTCTATGCCGTGATCAAGAATGTCAAACACGTACTGAAGCTGATAAAAGCCTTGGAAATCAAAAACGTAACATTGCATCTGAACCCGACGTTGGGATGTTTCTATAAACTGATGCCCCTCATTCAATGACTCTGTAGGTGGTCTCCCTGTACATTCATGATGAGGGCTTCATCCTGACAGTAGAGGACCAGCGAGCAGTGAAGGCCATGGCCTACTTCAAGCTGCACCTGTTCCAGATATTCAATCTGAAGGAGGGTGCGCATGTGCCTGCCCTGGGCCTGCCCGTCGATGTTCTCAGCAACGGCCTTCGAATCATGCTGCCGTCTTCAGAAGTGGCCAATGTGCTGCAAGGAGCAAACGACTATTGCGAGATGATATACGATGGCACAGGCTCGCACGTCACATTAAGGCATGTAGACTGACACTACCTGCTTCTGTGTGCTTGCATGATGTAACTGGATTTCGTAGACGTTTGATCCGAGAGCCCAATAGCCAGCAGCATCAGACCATGAAGTGCGAGCTGATACCCTTTGAGCCTGAGGAAGAGAGCACCCAGTTGCAGTTTGAAGAGTCCTCCAATGAGGAGTCTCAGCGAATGATTATGAAGGCAAGTTGTATGTCGGGTGTGAGATGATGTTTTACCAACATGTGCGATTCAGTCGGTCTGGTTCAAGGATCTAATGAATGACTTGGACTCTGGATACAACAAGGTCAGCTTCACCATGTCGCCAAACGATCCGCCCTTTCGCGTCGTTGCGGAAGGCACTGATCTACTGACGGAAGCTGATTGTCCCCAGGATTCCGAGCCCTTCATCAACTTTGTGTGTAATCGAGAATTGACATTCAGGTAAAATGGCAGTTACACAGAGAGATTTGATAATCTAAAAGTGACTGATCTGATGGATAATCTCCCTCCTGTAGCTACCTCTACGCCCACATTGTCCAGTGCAAGCGAGCTCTCGATTTGTCAAATGAAGTATCGCTCGAGATGTACAGTAACGGAGCACTGCGCTTATTCGTAAGTTTTCCTCGAGATGTGCAGTGAATGCCTTGCTTTGCTGTGGATGGCTTACATGGTTGTGTGTAGTTCCAGATTGAAGGACCCCTTGGCAAACTCGATACGATCCAATTCAACGTAAGCATGATGTCCTGACAGACGCCCATGATCCTGACACCTTACTCATCCCCCCCACATTTTAAAGTTTCTTCCATCAAACAATATTACCTAAAAAGGAATTGCGCCGGAGATTCGACGCATTGCAAGAAAATGGATCATAGATGCCCTTTTCCTTTTGGAAAAACATACTTTTCCTGTAACAGGCTATGGGTTTGATTGATCGCTCAACATGCTAGCATAATAAAGTCACATCTATCTTATCCATCTTGTTGCAGATACCAAGTATAAATAGCGGCCTTCTCTTGAATTCCTCTCTTTCTTTTCCACTTTACTTTTTTATCACTGATACATTCGTCCATCACCAACATGACCGCTACTACATCCAACGCTGCCCCTCATCTCTGGCTCCGCGCCGAGACCAAGCCCATGGAACACAGAGCTGCATTGACTCCTGCTACTGCCAAGATCTTGCTGGATGCTGGCTTCAAGATCACTGTCGAGCGCTCTGAACAAAGAATCTTTGACGATGAGGAATACGTCAAGTAAGTACTAGCTAGATGTCCATGTTGGCAGTTGATTTACCCAATCTACGTGTTTCAGGGTTGGCTGTCCTCTTGTTGACAAGCTGAGCTGGAAGACCGATGCTCCTGCTGACGCCTATATCGTTGGTTTGAAGGAGCTTCCTGAGAACGACGACTCTCCTTTGCATCACACGCACATCTTCTTTGCTCACTGCTTCAAGAGCCAAGGTGGCTGGAAGGAGTTGCTGCACCGCTTCGATGCTGGTAACGGCACCATCCTTGATCTCGAGTTCCTGAACGATGCCAATGGTTAGTTTTGTGTTTAAAAGCGTGGGGAAATGTTGGTATTCACCCATTACGTACAGGTCGTCGTGTTGCTGCCTTTGGTTACATGGCTGGCTTTGCTGGTGCTGCTGTCGCCATCGATGTGTGGTGTCATCAAAAGACAGGTGCTACTGAAAAGTACGGTGCCTTGACTCCTTACCCCAATGAAGATGCCCTCATCTCTTACACCAAGGATCGTTTGACTGCTGCAGGTAAATAGCATGAAACATGTGCAATAAAGGGGTGGTGGCATTGATACTAACGCGGTCATCTAGTGGCTCTCAACAACAACGAATACCCCAAGGTCATGGTCATGGGCGCTCTGGGCCGTTGTGGTACTGGTGCCGTTGATTTCGCTCGCAAGGCAGGTATCCCTGAGGAGAACATCATCAAGTGGGATATCAATGAAACCAAGAAGGGCGGTCCTTTCCCTGAGATTGTCCAATCCGACATCTTTGTCAACTGCATCTACCTCAACCAAAAGATTCCTCCTTTCATCACTCAAGAATTGATCGATAGCCCTGATCGCAAGCTCTCCATCATCTCTGACGTCTCTTGCGACACCACCAACCCCAACAACCCTATTCCCGTCTACTCCATCAACACTACCTTTGACAAGCCTACCGTCCCTGTTGAGACTTCCAACCCTTATCCTCTTGAAGTGTGCTCCATTGATCACTTGCCTACCCTCTTGCCCAGAGAAAGCTCTGACATGTTTTCCCACGACCTTTTGCCCACCATGTTGGCTTTGAAGGATCGTGCTACTAATCCTGTTTGGTCTGGTGCAGAGAAGTTGTACAAGGAGAAGTTGGAGGCTTCCAGAGCATAGATCCTATAGCTATCACCTCAAAAAAAAACACCCCATCATTGTTCATTTTCCCACTGAAAATTAATTCGTCCTTTTCATACCTATTACTTGTATATTATTAAATCTTTTATCTTGTCTTGATATTTTATTGTAATTTCATTTCATGCATGCGAAAGAAAGAGTTGTATTTAGTGTTGTTGTTGGTTTCATCTTTATTTAGCATTCATTGCCATCACAACGCGCATGGCATGGCATTGGCCACAGCCGCCCACAGCCGCCAAAATTTATTCAATTTCCGACATGTGCGCTTCGTTCAAGAATGACCAAATTTTGTGTTTTTGGAACTTTGTTGAACTATTTTGTAGTATTCGACTATATAAGTTGTCAAGATCACCTCATGTTTTCTAATACATTTGAAAAGTGCTTTTTGAGGCGCATACAATGGTGTTAAAAAAAGTATATGTTTTGAATAAGCCTATCAAGCAATTTCGAAAAATACGAAATAAGGTTTTCGGCACAAATGTTGACATTTTACATATTAACGTCTCACAAAACAAGTTTGAGAGGCTGTAATGGATAAGAGGAACATTTTGATCTAATATGTACCTTAGTAAAAGTGTCCATTTTTGCCTTCAAAAACGCGATCGTTTGATTTTCATCAAAAACCATGAGGGGTACCTCATGCTTTTTCATCAATTTTTGATGATCCAAAAAAATTCAAGCAAAGGCGTCAGAAAGTAGCTGTTGGACGAGAGCAATTGCTTGGTGCTATTCCTGCGGTCTAAAACGGCCTCAAACATGAGAAATTGCTGCTCAAATGCACCCAATTTACGCTGTATTTCGCATAATTTCTGGCAGTAAGAGGCAATAGTAGCATGATGTGTGCTTCCACGTAGTTTGTTTTTGTTGATACACACGCGGAGCGTCCTAGAAAAGTTAAAACCACAGCTACAGGCCATTCATTAAGGCTTGAGAAGAGACCAATAAGCAAAATTCTGCTAAATACCGTGATAAAGTTAGATTAACATTAGATAATTAAGAATAAGTTTATTATAGAGCTGTTTAGTTTAACTATATCGATTTGTTGGATGTTGTATAGTGAATTAGTAGTATGATTATTTGGCATGAGGATCGTTGAGATCACAAGCACCAGGATGGCGAGCACAGTACTTGGGTTGGACGGGCTCAGCATCAATACCACGAGCTTGGAGACGGAAGACCCAATCGTAGAAACGTTCAGACACAGTCTTGACAGTACGTCTAGTACCCTTATTGTCGTAAGAACCAGACCAGTAGACCTCAGCAGCAGCAGCAGAACGGGGCCAGAGACGACCATCAATGACAGTGGGGCCAGTTTGCTCAGCCCACATGGCAACTTCACCGCCCAGCACCTTACCCTTATGAGCCTTTTCAATACCATAAGTCATATCGAAGCTGTAGATACGTTGCCATGTTTTGAAAGGCGCACACCAGGAACCGCCAACACCACCATAGTTGAAAGTGTCAGCTGCCGTTTCGGTTTGAGTAGGACTAATGTAACGCTCATCATTACCAACCCAACCACCATGACCGCAATCAAGATAAAAGTAATCGTAGTTGCTGACAATCACATCATAGCCAAGCTCAGTGTAGACGGCAGGAGGCTTGACCCAGGACTGGACAATGGTGTTCTTGGGGTAGCTTCCACCATCCTTGATAGGATCTTCCCAAATGATAGGACGCTTATCGGTCTCATTGTTGACGAATGCCAAGAGCTTGTTGGTCCATTCAAACCAAATTTCATGCGTGGTCAAGTTGTTCTTCTTGCTGTATTCCTGGATACCGGCATCCAATTCGTAACAAGCAGTATTGATTTCATCACCACCGGTGTGATAAAGCGTGTCGGGGAAAGTATGAGCAGCTTCCTTGACAATATCCTTGATAAGCTCAAAGGCTTTGTCATTGATAGGGTTCAATTGACCTATTATTCAGTAAGAAAAGACTGGTTAGAGATATCGCATTTTCACGCTTTGTTTCCATACAACTTACCAGCAGGAGGTTCAGCGGCATAAGCAGCCCAGAACTCGTCTGTGCAAATCATGTAGTCAGGATGAGACTCGCCAATGGTAGCTGTGTGAGCTGGCATATCGACTTCCAGCACAACTCTGATACCACGTGCTTCAGCATAGGACAAAATCTTTTGGACATCGGCTTCAGTATAGACTTCCTTGCTGGAGTAGGCGCCCTTCTCAGAAAGCTCAGGATGGCTGCGGAAGTAAAGTGGCCAGGATTGGGAGTCAGTGGCATGCCAGTGCAAGACGTTCATCTTGTTGTAAGCTTGAGCATCAATCACACGCAAGATGTCATCCACAGGGTAGTAATTACGAGATGTATCCAACAAGATACCACGATGACCATAGGAAGGAGCGTCAGTGATGTTGGCAGTGTGGGCAACCAACTTGTCGCCTTCAGAGACAACAAGCTGAGAGAAGGTTTCCAAGGAACGGAGAGCACCTACCCAAGTTTTGGCACGCACATTAGCAAAACCGCCCAATTCAGGAACAACCAAGTTGTAGGACTCATCCACATCGACATCCAATTTGGCAGAATTATCAGACACTTGAAAGTTGATGCCCTGAATCTCATTACGGGCCAATTTGACTGTAGAATTGTCAGTAGAGACTTGGACAGGCACCCACTTTTCCTTCTTGATCAGGGCCAAATAGCGGTCGGCAGCAGCTTGCACATGCTTGTTTTGAATACCTTGAAACTTGAAGTTGCTAGAGACAATGGCGCTGGTACCAGCCCATTCAACGTCTTGAGGAATAGGGAAGAGGAAGGTTTTGGCTTCAATACCAGCAGAAACCAAGGCGCAGGCAGCAACTAAGGAGAGTAATTTCATGATTTACTTGGAGATGTGGTGGATATAATGGAAAGATGTTGATGCGTGATGAGTCTACTATTTATACGAATACGGTGAACTCCAGTGATCCCTTCAGGGCACATTATATAATCCATATCCCCATGGAAACATGAGAACTGACTCTATTATCTAATAAAACTCTATTTCGCAATGGAAACCCTTTCTTGCTGTTCTCAGGGAAAAAAACATGTCGTACATGATGGCCTGATCAAAGGCATTGCTTGTATTCACTGTAAATGTAATTTGCAGAAATACCAGAAGCCTGCTTCTTTTAGATGTTGGCACGAGTATATGATATACATAGTGGGCCAACTATTATCTAAGACAACATTGCACTACCATCTGCCATAGAAAGCAATCATTTATTGAATTTAATGCTGTAATGTCAAAAAGTAGCGTTTGTGCTTGTATGACTTTCCGAGGAGCTTGGGTTGGGGTATCCTTGCCACCTGCAATAGCTTGTGTTCAGACGAGATGTTCCCATGGAAGAGAACCCCTAGTATGAACGGCTATACACGAGTAGATTGTAAATATATACTCGAGTATTCTCAATAGTCAAGCCCACAGCAGGTACTTTATATATGCATAGTTGCCTGTCATTGCTAACTACAGATAGAAACAAGAATCTATTATACGCATCAACCTTTCGTATTGCCTCCTCGCATAATGCATTACACAAGCACAAATCAATAAACAAGCAATGTCGGTGCAACCTGACGAAACCCCATTTGACCCTGAGTCATATACATATACTAGTATACACCCTCAAATTCTCAATTTTCTACGGCATTTATCAAACGGAAGGTGTCCTCAATGTATTTGTCAGCAGGAGGGCCTCTCACGTTAGAACAACCAAGGTTTGAAAGAAGAAATCACACAAAACAGACAGAGCACAAGGTAAATTAAAGCTTTAGCAATGGGTATTTTTTATCAAGATCAGGGCCAGCCATCTAATCGAGCTCCATGTGGTCATACGGAGTGTTCTGCTCCAGCTGTGTCTCTAGCAGTTCCTTAAGCACATCGACCATGGGCCTTTGCTTAAATTGAGCTTCCAAGTGTGGTAGATGTTGGCCTGCATCGGCTGCTGGATCACAAGTGTCTCGAATGACAACAGTTGTGGGATAGGCTGAGCTTTTGTCATTGAACGACATGTCAACCAGCATGGCTTGGCCGTGAGCATTTACCACCTCAATCTCCACTTTATGAATTGATTCGCTTTGATACTTGATTGTGATGGCGTGCGTCTTCTTGAGTTGAGCAACCTCTTTTAAGATTTCTCGCTTGGTGACATAGGCTTGAAGCTGATCATGCACGATACGAATAAATGTCTAGGTGCAATGCGTGAGTTATACGAGTTGATAGTGTGATTGTAAACCTACATCGAAATCATCAGGCAAGTGTGCCTTCTCAATGTTACTCAAATGTATAAAGTTTGGTATGGTGTGGTGCTCTATCAAGGAGCGTTGCATGCTTTTGATCGCACTCGAGTGGTATGCTTGGCCCTTCTCGTAGAATATGTAGTAGGACTCTTTGTATGTTTTGTTGTAAAATGTCTCGAGACGGACACAACTACGGTCGCCTTTGAACTTGAACAAGCTGCGTCCTGCAAGGCGATGATAGCTGATGGCTTCTCGCAGACAGCAGGCTTCCAGTGTCGACATCATTTTAGCAAATACCTACATGATATACAGCTGTGAGTTGCAGTGATCCATACAATGCCATTCTATTCACGTACCTCTCTTCCCATGGCATCAAACTCATAACCCGCCACTCGGGTGGGATCTGATAACAAACAATAGTTTTAGTCAAATGACAATGGCGAAATCATGCTCACAATGTCACCTTGTATCAAATCCACAAGTGTCGATATGGTCATGTAGGATAGATCCTCCTCTATCAATTCCTTTTTCAGCTGGATATCTCGCACAGTTGCTGCTGCCACTATGGAATACTTGTCAGTCAATCGCTGTTGTGCTAGATGCATTCAACACATTTACATCTGTTTCTCATCTCCTTGATCTGCGCCTTGAGTCTGTCATTTTCGCTAGGTAAACTGCGCTTAGATGGATTAGCAGAAATGATCGACTCTTGTGCTGTTGCTGCTTACAAAGCGTCTTCTTCCATTTTAATATAATGTGCTTCAAAAGAAACAGAATGTCTAGCTCTCGTGACTATTAGACTTTTAAGCATTTCGATGTTGAGCACGCGTTAAAAACCAAATCGCGAGACCAGATTCAGCATTTAAAGCTCTTTTTTTTCCATTCCGCTATTCTTTAGACAATATGGTGGAATTGACACCTGAGCTGCTGAAGAAGCAAGACTTTCGTGATCAAGTGAAAAGGTAAGTCTAATCAATCCTCATCAACTTCTCTACTAAAGCTCTGTCAAATTAGCATCATCAAGAATGGCGATACTAGGTAGATTGAACATCATGCTTCGCTGGAGAGTCATTATTTTCAAACTAACTATCATGCGTGTAGCTCTTTGACAGCAGGTCAGATCCGTAACGAACTGGAAACACACTACGTAAGTATCACGGAAGGGAATGAGTGTCCTTTGAATTTAATCTCTAGGTTAGGGACTAGAAAAAGATGCCTTGAAGCAGAAACTTTACAAGAAGATGATGAATGAAATCATTGATAAGACCTATATAGAATTGCAAGATGAGCAGAAGGCTCAAAAAGCTACGCCCGCAGCGACTGATTCAAGTAGAGAGGCCTCTCCTGCCAAACCAACCCCACAAAAGCGAAGAGCCGCCTCCCCTGAGCAAGAAGAAAAGCCGCTTTTCGTAAAGAAGGTTAAATTGGATTCTAAGGAAGAGAAAGAAGACGTCAAGCCCAAGAAAACTACCCAACGAAAGAAGCAGACAAAAGAAGTGATTTCGGATAGTGAGAATGAGGACGAGGAAATGAAAGATGCCAGCGACCAAGATGACAAGGAAGTGGAGCAGGAGGAGGAGGAGGAGGAGGAGGAGGCAGATGAAGACGATGGTGACGAAGAAGAGGCAGAAGAAAACGGCTTTTCGACACCACCTCCAACAACCAAAAAGACCAAGAGGACCACAAAGAAAGCTACAAAATCCAGCGCTACTACGGTAAATTTGGCATTTGATAAAGCCCAGCATTTGCAGCCATGCTAACAAGCATCCCATAGACAAAAGACGAAGAATCCGTGAAACGACTCAAACAATTCATCAACAAATGTGGTGTTCGCAAGGTGTGGTAAGGGGATTATTGAATGTGCCAATGTCGCGCACTGTTTTGCTGATCAAGGGACTCTTAGGGCTAGAGAACTGAAGGATTGTGAGAATACAGCTGCAGAAATCAGAAAGTTAAAGGCCATGTTGGAAGAATTGGGTGTTCACGGCCGCCCTACGCTTGAAAAGTGTGAAGCTGTCAAGAAGGAGAGAGAATTGAAGGCAGAATTAGACAGTCTGGATACCAGTTTGATCATCAATGAAACCAGCCGTCGAACAAGAACTAGAAACACTAGTCAAAACAGACCTTCCTATGCAGTTGATGATTCTACTAGTGACGAAGAAGAGGAGGATGAGGAGGCGGAGGAATCATCAAAAAGCAAAGCATCTGCAGACAAGGCTAATGAAAGTGGTAATGAAAGCGACACCAAAGCTGACGATACAAAGGAAGAAAGCGAGGAAGAAGATGAGGAAGAAGAAGAATCGGACGTAAGCTGGTTGCAAGAGAATATATGAACATGAATAATTTATACACTGCAATTGCTAGGATGAGTTCCAAGGAGACGATTCGGATGAGGATGCCTAGTGACCCTCGCATGATTTGATTTACATTTACACGCATCTACTATTCTGTTAACGCTCAACATACATTGGAATCTACACTTCATTTACAACTTACATCTACTAAAAGATATATGATGGATTAAAAGCAATAAATTTCAGCATTACACGCAGCTTATATTATGCACATCCCTCTCTTGTATGTTGAATTTTGGCAGATGATACGTCTTTTTTGATGGATATCATTGCCGCAACTACGCTATTGAGATGCAGAAAGAAACAATATTTCCCGTATGTATAGCAAGCACCAAAAATCATGTATACCGACGTTTGGCTTTTGTGTGGATCAAGTGGCAATAAGCCGAAAGTCTTGGCTTTCACATCTGGCACCATCACACCGTAGGATGATGAATAATCCATCGCCAAGGAAATAAGTCCTCTTTCTTGTTTCTACATCCTTCTGGCAAAGCAAAAGCACAATACCTATACCTCCTCCTCCCCTTGACATGTTGTCGTTGAAATCCACTGCTTAAATGAAGGACGTATCCAGTGACACAGTGCCTAGTTAATTTCCAAAAGAGTTCATCGGGTCACGAATCCAATTGGACTCCATATCATCATCATCCACTGCCCAGGAAAGCGAATATTCTTTCTTGGTATATAATATCCATCCTCCCTTTTTTCTTTTCTCTCTCTCTCTTTTCCTTATTTTTACCATCTATTTTAACCATGTTTTCAAGAGCAAATCCGTTTGATGAGTCTGTCAGTAAGTAGTTCTGCTGTACTAGAGATGTTGGCTTTGATTCCTGACAAATATCAGTCGCTGCAACAAATGAAAACCTCACTGTCGAAAACTGGGAGCTTATCTTGGCAGTAACCGACAAGATCACTCGCGCCTCACCAGAAAGGTACGCATAAATGGCCAAGATAGACGCCAGATCTACTGTTTGTGCTAACCCGTCCCCTTTTCATCGTCTGCAGTGCAAGAGAGTGTGTTGCTGCGGTGGAGAAGCGATTAAACAACAAGAATCCCAATGTTCAACTCTATGCCATTGCCGTAAGTGCATGTAAAAAGGCACGATGGCATCGCATCTAACATGTATCTGTGCATAGTTGACCGAGGCTTTGGTCAAGAACTGTGACATTACTGTGCACCGCGAGATCTCTTCCCGCTCATTCACCAACACACTCACAAAGCTGGTTCATGATAAAGTAAGTTGACAAGATTCATTGGTTGATGTGGCCTGGTGATTAATCATATTGCATAGACTGTCCACGCCAAAGTGAGATTGAGAATTCTAGAGTTCATTCAAATGTGCTCCTTTGAATTCAGAGCTGACTCTACGCTTGGATTGATGAACGAAGTGTACCATTCATTACGTGCTGAAGGGATTCAGTTCCCATCACCTCAAAAGCCTAAAAAGGAGTTTACTCAGGTAACAAAGAGATTTTTTAATGAGAGTTTTCCTCGACTCATTTGGTATATGAACTAGTCCGAATTGGATAAACAAAAGGAGGAAGAAGAGTTCCAGCTCGCTTTAGCGTTGTCTCTTTCTGAATCAGAGAATCGTCCTTCTTACAGAGTGAGTATTACAGACAGGGAGAGAAGAAGGGGGGGGGGCGTGTCTTTTATTAACATACGTAATCTCTTTCTAGCCATCTGCAACTCCTGCTGCCTCTACTGCTCATGCTGCCACCGCCAACACTACTGCATCCACCAACAAGGTAAGCATGGTCAAATGACCTGCTGGTATACATGTATTGACTTTTATGCGCAATTCAGCCCAAAGATGAAGATGCTACTCCTCAGATCTCCAGAGTCAGAGCCCTGTACGATTTCCAACCCACAGAGCAAGGTGAACTCGGTTTTGAAAAGGGCGATATCATCCGTGTGATTGAGAGTGTATACCGCGACTGGTGGAAAGGCGAATTGCGTGGAAAGACAGGCATCTTTCCTGTCAACTATGTCGAGAAAATCGTGGATCCTTCGCCTTCTGATTTGCTGAAAGAAGCCTCTGTCGAGAATGAAGTGATGAATGAAACCCGCAACATTGATCGTTTGCTGGAAATGCTCTCCAGTAACGATCCTCGCGCCAAGGATTCCTTCTCAGACAATGAAGAACTTCAGAATCTGTATAATAGTACCCTGTCTATTAGACCTAAATTGGTCAAATTAATCGAAAAGTACAGTTTGAAGAAAGGTAAGTGGGCGGGTTGAGCTGTAGAGGCAGTGGTTTTAACAAGGCTATTAGATGAATTGGTTGCTTTGAACGAGAAATTCATGCAAGCGAGAACCATGTACGATGGCATGCTGTCCAATTCCATTGCCAGATATTCATCTCCATCTGTGGGCGCTTATGGCGGATACCCACCCAGTGGTCAACCCTCGTATGATTCTCAGCTACAACAGCAACCACAACAACAGCAGCAACAGCAACAACAACCACAACAACAGCCTTATGGCGGCTATGGTGGTTATCAGCCTTACCCAGCGCAACCTTATGGCGGTTATCAGCCATCGCCTAGCCAGCCTCAGCAGCAGCAGCAGCAACAACAACCTCAAAGTCCTGCTTTTGTTGCTGCTCCACAACATCAATCTCAAAGTCCTGCTTTTGCTGCTGCTCCACAACATCAAACACCCACCCAACAGCCAACCTATGCTTACAATACTGAAGCTACTCCTCAAGTGAACAATGCTGTAATTCCTCAGCAACAACAGCAGCCTCAATATGACTACAATGCTGCAATTCCTCAGCAGCAGCAACAGCAACAGCCTCAATATGATTACAATGCTCAACAGAGCCCATACCAATCTTCATACGATAACCAACAGCAACAACAACAACAGCAACCACCACCAACACAACAACAACAGCAATATGTTGCCCCTCAAACAACCCCTGGGTATCCAGGACAACCACAACAAGCTTATAACTATTAGCAACAAACATACAAATAAAGACATAGTATAAGGGGGGCCCTCTTCATAAAATGCCACAACAGAGAATGTGATATTTTTCTTTTTGACAGCAATTTCACATAACATTCTACAACGACATGATTCCTTCTCTTTCTTTTTGTAAACACATCTATTCCATAAACAATGTATTCTGCTCTTGTATATCTCATTCTGGCATGCTGCCTTCATATCATAGATGCGGTTCAGTGGGGCCAAGATGTGGCAAATCAAAACAAGTATCCGTTTTACATCATGATTGGCAATCCTCATGTGTGTGGTGGCACACTGATTTCGTATGATCCACCGCTGATATTGACTGCAGCGCACTGTGTGGATGCGCCTATCCACCCAACACAATTCACAAGAGATAAGAACCCTTATTTTGCCCTGTACAACGACATTCACCGCGACAAGCAGAAGGCAATGGCTATTGTTGATTGGGCGATTCACCCACTCTACAACGTCTCAGGCACACTGAATGTGAGATACGATGCCGCCATCATTCAGCTAGAATCCCCGTTACGCAAATCAGCTCGCATCAAAAGAGTGCCATTCTGGTCTCCCTCCATGTCTTTACCGCTGCCCAGCAAAGCTGAATTGGTGGGCTTTGGCTACACGGATCTGGAGGGACATTTAGCAGACACCTTGCAGTTGCTGCCCTTGGATATCACCAAATTCGACCCCAATAGCACAGACTACATTGAAAGCAGATCAGATACAGAGAACCGTGTGGCATGCCATGGCGATTCGGGCGGACCTCTTGTCGTCTATCATCCTGTTCGCAATCCGGCAACCAATCGCACCGTCAATGTGCCCTTTGTCCTGGGTGATTTGACCCGTATATTCGGTGCTCGCGATGTCAAGTCAGATCAACTCACATGTCCTGTGGCACTGAGTACTCACGTCAATGGAGCGCAGAACACTGTGATTGAGGTCTTTACCAATGCGGCAGGCTTGCTGGATTGGATAGCTTCAATTTCTGGTATATCAAAAGAAGACTTATCAAACCCCTTTTATTCGCCACCACATCCTCCTTGCAAAAACTGCCGCATCAACGCAGTGGGCAAGGGTAAAACAAGCACCTCCAAGACCAACAGCACCAGCGACGACAACGACGACGACGATAGCTTCTACAATGCGGACGATGACGATGAAGTGGACGACGACACAGAGACCATACATGACTCCCATCAGCACCCTGTTTGGCGCATTGGCGTGGTGGCAGATGAGAATGGGCTCTTGGACACGGAAGAAGCCCAGCACTTTTGGATTGGATCCATGGTCAAGAACTTTCTCCTCAAGACAGACGCTCAAGAATCAACCGCTGTATCATTAGACCAAGCATTATATTACTCGACATTGCTTACCGAAACACTAATATTACCTCTTCTTTTCATCGCACTCGCATAGACTACTACATTAACTACTAATACTACATAAATAAACCATCATCATTTGCATGTTAACACAATGAACTTGCCGTATTCAGGCACCCAGCCCACTTTCAACATGACAATGGCGGAGACATAATCGCCTGCCAATATAAACGGTGAATATACAACCCTTTCATCCTTTTTCTTTCCTCTTGGATATAATCAATTCATCACCATCAAAATGACAATCGAATTGGACACCCTGAGTTACGCCCTGCTCACATCTATTGTTGGAGCTGCCGCCTTGCTCTCTGTCAGAAACTCAAAGGCACCCGACATCCATCCATTGCTCTTGAACACTCAATCCGACGTTTCGCGACTTCGACACCCAGAGGAGAGTGCTGTGTACCGCTCCAGAATGTATCCCATGGGCACGCCACTCTGCTCTACGTTTGACCGATCCATTCGCACCATGGCCGAGTTTTACAGACTGGGTGGATTGGAAAAGAGCAAGTCTGCAGAGTTCCTGGCTCAAGACACTAACGCTCACTACGTAAGCTGATATGTGCCTATTTTAGAAGAATGTATTGCTAATGCTTCATTGTCTTTTTGTGATAGGCAAACTATGGTAAGCCTACATTGGCACAAGACACATGGATGTGTGCTGATATGACATGTAGATGATATTGGCAAACGAGTGCCATTCGTTTATCAGGGCCTCAGAAGCATTGCAGAATTGGCACCTCAATCCGGAGATGAGAACTCATTTGTCGGTATTTATGCTAGACACTCTCTCCGTAAGTTGTAAATGTGCGAGTTGCAACCGAGGCCATATTAACGCTCTTTCTATGCACTAGACACTGTTCTCACCGAAATTGGTAAGCAATAATTCATGATGCGCGCGCGCGCCAGCAGTAGAGCGTAGATCAACTCACTTTTACCTGCAGCATGTCATCGCAACGGACTTGTTACAGTGCCTGTATCCGCTTCTGCATCCACCACGCACTTGTCTCATGTCATTGAAAAGACTGCACTCAAGGTATTGCTGACAGACGCCGGCCTGTTGGGCCGAGTCTTGTCCCTTGCCAAAGGAACTTCATTGAAGAAGGTTGTTGTCTTTGGCCAAGCATCAGCCCAAGATAAGCAGCAAGCACAAGCCAGTGGCATCGAATTAGTGTCGTTTGAGGAATTGGAAACAAGAGGAAAGGCAGCCAGTTATGAACCCGTTGCAGTTGGTAAGAGGAAGATCAATCGAAGAGAAGAACAGTATGGATATCTGATGCATTCAATCAGCTCCCAGTGATATCGCCAGTATCTATTTCTCCTCTCAACAGGTAGGTTGTAGCATCCCAGTTGACGCAGGCATTATGCTGACCGAATCCATCTCTATAGGATACCAAGCATGGTGTTGTTTTGACACAAAAGGTAAGTAAAGCAAGCTTTACTGCAGAGTTTCAGTTGCTAACGAGTGCTTTGGCAAATTAGAACCTGCTTTCTAGCGTTTGTAAGTAGACAAAAAGCAGGCGCTTTGGATCGGAACAGGGATTAACTCTTTTCGCAGCTTCCTACTTGTTGGTTGTCCCACCTCAACAAAGAGTAACACCCAAAGATAGATTGATGCTGAATTTGCCTATCGGTAAGCCAGAGCGTAAGGTAGCATAGAGCAGCGTATTGATCAAGGACGGGTATCGTATGTAGATAATGTATTTGGACATGTGTTGGTGGCAGCTGTCAGCTTATTGGGAGGATCTATCGCATTTGGAGAGGAAATTGACGATGAACAAAGCATTGATGTAGCTGCATCGCTCGCACGCATTGCTGAGGCCAAGCCTACTATCTTTGCTAGGTAACTCTTGACAGCTAGCCAGTACGCCCTTCATTGACTGACACAGTACGCATTGATAGTGGACCAGCATTCCTTCATCAAGTCAAGCAGTTGATCCAATCCCGTTACGGTAAATCATTCTTATTCAAGCGTGGTTTCAGCATCAAGGAGGGCTATCTCAAAGAGAGTCGTTTGGTTGAGGATTGCAAATACGATATGCTGGTATTCAGAGATATTCGCAAAACCTTGTTTGGAGGAAATCTGAGACTTATTTTCATTGACAATGGTAAGTGTCTCCAAGTATTCTGAATTCCATCATTTAATCCTGACATGGCTATACCAGACGACAATGCCGATCCAGCTTTGGCTACGTTCTTGAGAGCAGTACTCAGTGTTCAGGTGTTGCAAGCCTTCAATACATCAGAAACGACATCTTCCATCACAGCCTCCATGTTTTACGACTACAATGCTACCCCTGAAGCCAAGGGAGCCCCGTTGCCATGCAACGAAGTCAAATTAATTGATGTCCCTGAGCGCTCATTGCATGCTGAAGATAGCCCTAATCCTCGAGGTGAAATTTGGGTGAGAGGTAACAATGTATTTGGCGGCTATTACAATGATGAAGCAGCCACGTCTGAAGTGCTTGATGCTGATGGCTGGTATGCAACTGGATATCTCGGTGAAGCTTTGGCAAATGGTACTTTTAAGATTATTGGCAAGAAATAAGGAGATGCTTCTGTATTGTATGATTAATAAACTTTTGAAAAAAGTACACATCTAATGTCTAATGTTGAATTGTGCCTTGAATGAGCGTCTTTTAAGCGGATGCGCTTCTGTATTCAGCACATACTCGTCGAGAGAAATCACGTTGGGTGGGCTGAACAGCAAATACAGGTATTTGAATGTTTCTGCGAGCAAAAATCTATCGAGTACTCATAAGAAGAAAGATCACACACACACACAGCATTTGCCTGTCAACTTACGTCTCCATGCTATCAATCTGATTCAGAGCCGGTTTCTTATTGTAAAAATGAACATTCTTTACTGAAGCGTAAGCACTGGGAGTTTTGCAGTAATTTTCAATCCCTTGGTAAATCTCCCAGCCATATTCTTGGTATCTTGGATCACCTGTGATTCTATAGAGGACAAACAAGCTTTCAAGCGTCTCTGGACGCAACAGATAACGAGCATCATTGGACACAACCCAGCCCAACGGCAACTTGGCTACTGCATCCAATGTACGGTTTTTGGTATTGGGAACATCGGCGAGTTGATCTGTAATGGCTGGTCCAGTGAGTTCGTTCCACCATGCGCCTAGTTTGCTCACTTCTTCTTTTGTCTTTCCAAAAGTATACTTGCTGTAGGGCATGAATTCATCATTATCAATGGTCCAAACGTCAGGCGAGAGGTTGGTGTTTGATGAGCGGTACATGTAGATGCAAGTGTCTAGAATGCCTTTGGCAATCATCATGTCTTCAGGCCTATTCAGCAGCTTGGATCCCATCGCCAGCATGCCAGGTACAAAGCATGTCTAAAAGAATATTAGTAAACTGGTATAGCGTGCGCACATGCAAAGCATTTACCAAATGATCCATGGTATCTTCCACCTTGCCTCGTTTGGTATCAAAGGTAGGAAGATGCAGCATTTTGGTTCCTGGTATTTGAACGAGCATCTTGGCTTTCATGGAATCAATTGCCTTTGTGTCTACCGTAATCTTTAGCGCCATAATATGCAATGGGCCGTAAACTACTTACACATGCGTGAAAATTGAGGCATTTGGCCGTCTGTAAAGATGAGCTCCTTCAAAAAGTACTATCATCCAGTCTTGGTTAATCATACACTATGCACACAACGGCAACAGCAGCAGTCTTGTACACAAACCTCGTATGCACTATCACCCATTGCACCGAATCCAATAGAAGCTATGTATGCTCATTGTTAGTGTGCAAAATGTTTGATATACTGGACATCACCTACAATACAAAAACTTTCCCGTTATAACATTGATTTCGTTGGGAAACAGGCCTAAAGGAATGTCTCCATACTTGTAATCACTTCGCTTGTAAGATTCCAAGAAATCAGTGATAGCTTGAGCCTAGATAGAATGTCAATGTGCTTGCGAAATGTATCAAAGCAAGGTCTACAGTACTTTTTCTGCGTATATTGGATTCTCTGTATGATGTGATAAAGTGTAGAACTCTAGCTGAATTGTAGCCGCATCAGCTAAATAGGTACGATAAGTCTCATAGCCTAGCCTGTGCCACTCTCTTTAGAATCACTTCACTATATGCATGTCCTATTGAGCAACTTACGTAATGGGGTTGAACTTATAATAGGGTATTCCGGATGGCGTGTCGAACGCTGGCAACAATGCAATAGCCAGTTCTTCTGCTTTTCTCAGCAGGATGCCTCGTTCTGGGTGATCTGACAGCTCATATGCGCTCAGTAAGCCACCGATATAGCGAATCGTCGTCTCAAACACACTCAAAGACTCGTTGACGTGCACATTGAGTTGCTCCACCAGTGGCATAACTTGCTGAAATTCTTGATCCAGGTCCATGATGAGCATGGTGCTCAGGCTGTCGATCATGGTGGCGCCTAGTCCGCCAAAAGGGTTGTTTGTTTTGTTTGTCAATGGGCGCAATTCATCTGCTCCCATGGCGTATGTCTTGTAGCCGTTCCATGCATGCATAAAGGACGCTTTGACGGCTTCTCTTCTGCTTTCTCTTGTCTGTCTTTCCTCCTCCGTTTCGGCCTCAAAGTCAGTCTGTATTCTGGGCAACTGCGACTGAAAGCGAATGTTATCTCCAGAATCCTGTTTGGGTTTAAACGATGTTGCAGAATATGTATCTTCAGACGAGATGGGCTTTTGTCTCCGAGAGGTGGTGGTATGGTCGTCCCCAGAGTGTTTGTAATGATACGTAGATACGATGATCAAAAAGCAAATAAAGACGACGCTCGTTGCTCTCCATCTAGGCGGAACTTTGGAGAAGAGTGTCTGTTGAGACATTGGAATCAACTAAACAGTAGGAAGAAAAAGAGGAGGAAAAGGAAGGGAAGAAATCGCATTCATATCTTTTGTTGAGAGCTCTTGTCAGATTCAGGTTTGTTGACTGCCAAATGGAACAAACCTGAATGATCGCAAATGCTGGTTTCAGATGTCAACTACTGGTGCACTAGAGCGATTACTTGGTCGAGATGACAGACACAACCGAAATGTCCAATGTTTGTGTGCATCATTTGATCGACAACTGTATATAGGACAACTGACGCATGTATGCGAGATGTGGAAATTCCCGATCGAATGAGGCGTACTGTCTTTATTACTACTACTACTACTTTTGAACTTGGGATATCAAGAAGGCCATTTGCTCTGCTACATCGGATAATCGAGAGTCCTGCTCAGATCCTCCGCCGCCAAAATGTCCACGGTCCAGATCCATCTTTAGCAACGTTGTGCTGTTGAATGTGGGCGGTGTAAAATGACGAAGACGAGCCACAAACTTCAAAGGCTGCCAGTATGCTACGCGCTGATCTTTCATGCCTCCCGTGACAAACAGTGATGGCAAAGAAGAGCGAGACTTGAAGAGATTTGCGGTGATGTTTTCATAGGGCGAGTAGGATTCAATGAGGTCGTATGCTTTGGCGTCTTCCGTAGGGTTTCCCCATTCAGGGTACTCAATCTGCGTGAGTGGGAGTTCAGGATTCAGCATGGATGACAGCGGATCCACAAACGGCACTTTGAGCACCAATGCTTTGAACAGGTCGGGTCGCATATGAAGCATGGCGCCCACAAGTAAACCGCCTGCACTCGTGCCCATTGCAGTGAGATGTTCGGGTGAAGTGAGTTTGGAGGCCACCAGATGCTCTGCCACTGCTATAAAGTCCTTGAAACTGTTCATCTTTTTATCGAGTTTTCCATCTTCATACCAGTCTTTGCCTAGTTCACCGCCTCCACTAAATGAAAGAAGGGTCAGTCAATTGGCCAGTCAACATAGAAAGACATCATCAACAAACATACCGCACATGAGCCAAGGCAATCACCCAGCCACGCTCAATCAGAGGAAACTGCTCTACGCGAAACTCAATGTCTGTGGATGTGCCATACGCGCCATACGATCTCATTAGCACTGGATTTCTATAGAAATGCGTGTCAATCTCTGTTTTGCAGCCATCTTTGATTCAGCAAGTACCTTCCATTTAGCTCAATGTCTTTTTTGTGTATCAGAGTAACAGGAATTTGCTTGTCGTCGTGTGATTTGACGTGGATTTGGCTGCAGGTGTACTTTGATCTGTCAAATTCTACACAGCTCTAGGTTAGCACAAGCTCTCCTAGCTATCCTCTTTTACGTACTTCTAATGGTTTGTACTCGAACAGGATGCAATTTGCGAGTAGCCATGTCGTATTCGTACGTAGATTCGTGCGTGAAGGGCGAAATCACTGAGAAACGAAACACATCTGTATTGAAGTCCTGCATAGAAAGTAGTATCAGCTCTTGTCAAACTGCTTTATAAACAAGGTACTTACCAGATTCGTACCAGGATTCAACACACAAAACTTTTCAGGCAGCTGCACTTCATGGGTTTCTTTTGTTCGCAAATCATGGCATAGTATCATTGGCAAACCGTCTTTACGACCATAGATGACTACGTTATTCTGCAACGATTTTGTCAGTGATAATGAGTCGAGCACTCTATGTCGCTTGGCTTACTTGAAATAGATCAACATCCTCTATTTTCTCTGTGAGTTTCATGGTAATCAAATCTGCCCAGTTGGCGGTTCCAATGGCATCATCGGGCGTCTGCACTAGCTTGAAGTTTTTGGCATCATCGGCATTTGTCAAAATGTAAAATGTATCGTCATGATGGTCCACATAGTACTCTACGCCAGGAACACGAGGCTTCACCAGCTGCAGTTTGGGCACCGTCTTGTGCGTGAAATCATGGCTTGTTTTAATCACTCTGACTTCGGATGATGACAATGTGTTTGCATTGATGGTAACATAGTTCTATGCTGCGAGGTTAGCTATCCACCACGCATCTTGTATTCAGCAACTGCTTACGCCATCTTTGGAACTGGTAATATCAACAAACACCGTGTCATCTAGCTCCTCATAAACAAGGACATCTTGTGATTGCTCTGTGCCAATAACATGCGCATATACCTTGTGTAAACCATGTCAGTTTACCCACACAAGTTGCATTAATCCGTGTCTTACTTGATAGGGTCTCAGCTGGGCATTGGGCACAGTATAGTAGACAACTTGATCGTTTGCCCACACAAAATTAAAGACATTGTCCAACACCTGATTCTATAAATACGCTGCAATGTGAATCATCCATGGCCTCGAAACACAGCAGCCATTTTACTTACCTCCCACTGCGCTCTATTGTTCAGGTCCTTGAAATGCAATTCGCCGTATTCCATACCTTCTCTCTCTGTGTTGTAAGCAAATATCGAATGATCCGGCGATAACAACACTTTTCGCACAGACATGTTCATGGATCTCAGAAATCCCGAGTTTAGTAATACTTGCTAGTGAAAACTATAAATAATCTGGCTCTTGGCTTTTAGGGGTTTCATGCTCTCTATAAATACCTCTGGTGCGTCCCTTCCTTCGCCTAGTTTTTTCCTCAAATACACCATGCCATAGGCTGATGTGGTTGAATAATACTCGTATCCATTCGCAACTGTCTTTAGTGGCGGTAGTACATTTGGTATGTACAATCTTCGCTTCATCTCTTGCAAGACAACCTTATGTAGAAATTTGTGTTGACGCATGGATTGACGTGTGAATCTAAACAACACCCAATGTGAACAACTGAGAATCTTAAGTGGAAAAGAAGAAATACTCACTCATTTTCAGCTTTAATGTAGCTTCCTAAATGCTGTTGCAAGCAAAATTGGTTTTAGTTGCCATGGTTACCACTATTTGCATGAAAGAATGTGTCAAATTCACATTGTCTTTACTTGATCTGATAAGTTTTCCATCCATGAGAACAAGTCTTGCCGAGTTTTTCCATGATGTAATTGGATATCATTCACTGTTTTAGGTATAGGCACCTTGTTTTTGCTTCTATAATTATATCACAACATGTCAGTATATGGTGTATATCGCTTCATGTCGAGCAATTACTTTTGAAATACATTGCGAAGTGATGTAAATAGAGTTCGTGATTGGTTGGATCCGCTAAATAAGAGTGAGAAGGATGCATGAGAAGTGAGGATGGAATGCCACTCACCATCGCTGTGAGACGACAAGATGCCTTGATACGATAAACATGCTACAATATATAAAGACAAGTTCCTAGCAGCTGGGGGGAGGCGCAAGAAGGGCATTTGTGCACCGGGATCTAGTCACGACGCAGTGGTTCCTTACGGAAGCAGCATCCATTTGACATTGGGGCGGCGCAATGCATTGCAATGTTGAAATGAAGGAAATACAATGCTTGCTAGATGTGCATTCATGTGATGTAAAGCTGCTATTAGTGCAAGGCTAAACGACATAACAGTGGCTTGTTATTGTTTGTATAAATTAGCTTTCTTTCCATCTCTTTTCTGCTCTTTCTTTTCCACTTATCTTCTACCTTATCCAACACCAATGCATCCAGGACTCGTTTTAGCAATCGTTGTGGGAGGCGTCTTTGTGGCATGGGGTGGCTATGAAGCTATCCATACCTTATACGAATGGCATCAAGACAGAAAAGAGCAAAGAGAATACGAGGAATATGTGCGAATGCACAATGAAAAGAGTCAATATGTGCCTGTGCCTCTATTCAACAATGAGGATGATGATGAAGAAGAAGAGGACGACGATAACGAGCCATTGGGCATTTGGAAACAAAAGCGAGATTCATTAAATTCAAGTGAATTACGCCAACGTAAACCCAATACTATCAACCAAGAGGTAATTAGTCAAGCCATCATTCTCATTGGTGTTTAATTAACTCTATATGTAAAATATACATAGTCTTTGCCTAATTATGAATTTTCTGAGATGGAACGCTCCATTTCCAATCGCAAAAGCCTCTTGGAAAGAGAAACTGAACAATTGATCAAAGAAGAAGCAGAGCTGCAGAGAAACAGAGAGTTACTTCGCTCAAAAGGCAACTCTATTACAGGTGTCATTCATGATGAAGAAGATGCAAACCCATTTTCAGATGACTTTTTTGTTGAACGATCAGCAACGCCATCGCCTTCATTACCACCAGCAGCTGATAAATCCGATGGTAGCTGGTCAGATTTGGACCAAGACAAATCAATTAGTGATTCAGCAAGTGATTCAGCAAGTGATTCAGCCGAGAGCTTTGAATCAATTCATCACAATCAACTGTAAAATGTGCTCAATATGTAAATCTTGATATGAAGAAACTTGATTATTTGAAATAAAAGGAAATGCTTCATGATCATATTTGGGGTCCTACTATCGTATCAGCTGAGAATAGGATCTAATCATGTAAATCTATCGCTTGTAGTAAGATCATAGCTAGACTCAAAACGTACAACAATGCACTACTGTTTGACCAAAATGGCATGAACCACTTGAGAGAGCGCAACAATAGGTGCAACAGTGTAAATACATACTATTCTAGATATGAAGAAGTGTATAAAATTGATGCAGTAGACATTTGACACTACTATGCAAGCAAAATACAGTGAAATTCCACTTTTCAACTGTCTGCATCATGTGTATATCCTCCGGAAGCTACATGTATCACTTATCAGCGATACTCTATATCTGTATCAACGGCAGCCATTCATATGCGGGCATGCACCATAGTGTTATTGCTTCTTAGTGCTCCAAATATGCGAAATACAGCGTAAATTGAGTGCATTTGGGCAGTAATTTCTCGCGATAAAAGGCGTTTTAAGCTGCAGGAATAGCACCAAACAATTGCTCTGATCTAGCAGTATCTGTCTGACACCTTTGTCCAACTTTTTTTTGGTCATCAAAAATTGATGAAAAAGCATGAGGTACCCCTCATGGTTTTTGATGAAAATCAAACGATCGCGTTTTTGAAGGCGAAAATGGACACTTTTACTAAGGTACATATTAGATCAAAGTGTTCCTCTTGATCCATTACAGCCTCTCAAACTTGTTTTGTGAGACGTTAATATGTAAAATGTCAACATTTGCGCCGAAAACCTTATTTCGTATTTTTTAAAATTGCTTGATAATCTTATTCGAAACATATACTTTTTTTAACACCATTGTATGCGCCTCAAAAAAAGCTTTTAAGATGTATTAAGAACTATGGGACGATCATGACAACTTATATAGCCGAATACTACAAAATAGTTGAACGAAGTTCCAAAAACACAAAATTTGGTCATTCTTAAACGAAGCACAAATATCGGAAATTGAATAAATTTTGGCGTCGGCGGCTGCTGGCAACCATAATGCCATGCGAATTAGACAGTTCTATAGCTCTTGTTATGCATTATCCGTACATTTGATCAATGGAATCGATTATCCATACGAGAATTTCATGCAAGGTGCAAAAAATGGTTGTCCTGCATGATACTTTGAGTTTGAACCCAACTTTCAGGCAGCATAAAATACATGCACGAAATTGGTTTATTTCTTAAACTTGTCAATGTATTCCTGCTTGAATGGTGAGTTTTTAGCCAAGATAATGAACGAAGGCACGCCATTCTTGATAATGTATTGATCCAAAGACAACACCTTGCCAAGGGACAACTTCTTTCCAATCTTGATGAGTTTAGGGTTCAAACCACGAGTGTCCTCAAAGTAAATCTCCATGTTGTCTAATGTGTATTGGTGATTCACATCCCAAGGTGCTGGTTGTTCAAACATGATTTCTAAATGATCTTGGAATGTGTGTGCCTCGTTGAATGATTGAATGTAATCGCTTTCCTTGTATTCAGGGTACAAGAAGAACACGGGCCAGTTGATGGTTTGTGTTTCATGGTCGTATTCAATGTTGGCCTTTTCCCTCACTTCTTTATCCTCGACTTGGATTTTGATATTGCGTTCCTAATGTTATTTCGTCAATATACGCATCTCATTACACATCATGAAGTATTGTATAATGTACCTTGAATGCATTTTCCAAGACTTGCTTCTTATTACGCTCACGTTCCTCTCTCTCTTCTTTTTGTCTAATCTTCTCGTCAATCACGGTTTTGCGCTTCAAGGCTTGTTGGCGGATATCTTGAATGGGCTTGTTGTCAGCGTCTACTTGCAGAGCATGATCACAGCAGTCAATGGTCTCTACGAGTTTGTCGAGGGCAAACAGTGCCTTGGCTGATCTGTACCACGCTTTGATGTTTTTGGGATTGATCTTTAAACATTTACTGCAATCTGTCAACACACGGCCATAGTTCTTCAACTCCAAGTTACAGGCTGCTCGGTTGGCTAAACATGCTTCAATGATGCTATTGTCTTTGCATTCAGTTTCAATGGCCTTGGTGTAAAAGGCAATGGCGTCAGGGTACTTTGCTTTGCCAGCACGGAAACAATCGTTGCCTTGCTCTCTAAAGTTTTGTGCCACCTCTATCCACAACATGTTGAGCGCTCATCCTCTTTCCAAGCGCCCTCGCTTGTGCATCTTACCTTCAGGTGTGCCGTCAAACACAAGCGACTGAAGTGCTGCCAATGTGTCATTTTCTTCTGCGGGCAAATCTGTCATAAAGAGAGGCACTTTGGATAATTCCTCGTCTAAATTCTCGAAATCCATGGCAAATTGACTTCTAAACTTTTTGGGTCCTGCTTCATTAGGCTGATCATGAACCTCATGGTTGTTATTGTCGATAGGTTGTTCTTCTGCCATGTTTGTATGTGAATAGAAGCGAATGGAAAGAAGTGTCGAAGAAAAAAACCCACCATGCCTTCCACCATTTCATCGCAGCACAAGTTTACAAGCCACCTTTCTCGCACACACTGTTTTGTAAGCATTTAAACCCTGCTGCCCCGCATTAATTCCTTCCTGCTGCTTTATTTCACACAAATGTACAAAAGTAGACTTTTTATGTTGACAAGAGCACTAGAGAGGCCATCCTTGCTCCGTCATACCCCACTTGTTAGACCTACCAGACAGGCTTATTCTTCGCTTCGTAGACCTCGCCAGCCAGGTAGGATGATGAATTTACATATATATTGTAGCAAGCAACCAACAGTGGAGCCTAGGTCCGCGTAGTCGAGTCTTGAATCATGTTGAGCCTATTCGCAGCAAGCCAATTCGACATGCCGTTGAAGAAGCAGCACCCAAAATAGCAACAGAGGAAGCTTTACTGTATGAGAAACCAGCACCCTCTCAAGACGCACACACCACTATTGATACGCTTGTGGAAGTGCCCATCGACAAGGAGCACCAGGTTGTCAAGCCTGATTCCCGGGGAGCAGCTTTATTGACACAATCTGCATTGGTTGTTGGCAGAGAACTGGAAATGATGAATGTCTTTTTGGGCTATGAGCAAGCCAATCGATACAAGATCATGGATCCTCAAGGCAACCATATTGGTTACATTGCCGAGGAAGAGGGCTTTGGCAAATCTATTAGCAGACAGCTGTTAAGAACCCATCGTAAAATGAATGCTACCATCCTGAATACGCAGGGTGAAGTTGCTTTCAAGATTGTCCGTCCTTATTCTTTGGTCAATAGCCGCATCTTTATCTACACTGCGGACGATGAGCTCGTTGGCGAAGTTCAGCAACGATGGAATTTAGTGCGCAGAAAATACGATCTGTTTGTGGGGTAAGTTGTTAATGTAGGCTCATTATGCAGTAAATGCATGTGCTCACTGTCTCTTGTTTAGAACAAATCAGTTTGCCTCCATTGACACACCCTTCTTGGGCTGGGATTTCAACCTGCAGGATGAACATGGCGGCACTCTGGGTAATGTCAGCCGTAACTTTGTAGGCTTTGCAAGAGAGATCTTTACAGACACCGGCGAGTATGTGCTGCGTATGGACGCTGTAGACGGTAATTCTCGAGGCATGACATTGGACGAAAGAGCAGTGACGTTGGCTTGTGCCGTTTCTATTGATTTTGATTACTTCTCGAGACATTCCAGCCATGGGTAAGTGTGGATGATGGTAGTAACAGGATCAAACAGTGTAACTCACAACATGTTGCCGACACAGTGGTGGCGGATTCATGCCTTTCCCAATGTTTGGCATGGGCGGAGGCGGAGCAAACCAAGAGGAAGATGCAGGTGCAGCAGCCGGTGGAGCAGCTGGCGTGGGCACAGGAGCAGCCATGGGAGGAGAAGGAGGCGTTGGCGAGAGCGGCAGTTCTGGAGGAGAATCGATGCCTCCACCTCCACCTTCAGAGCCAAGCACAAACGAGTGGGGAGATCCATGGTTGACAGATGAACAAGCGGGCGTCAGTAACCCAGATGATCAGGGCAGTTTCTTTGACACCTTGAGCGACTTTTTCGGTGATAACGACGGATAAAATAAAATAATTTTTGCCCTTTTCTTTCTCACATTCATTTACACACACATGTTGTTGACCGCAAGTCGCGTATTCACCATAAGCAAACGCAGCTTTCATGCGTACCCAATCGCCAAAAAGTTTGTGATTACTCCCGAGATCAAGGCAGCCATCGAGAGAAAGGGCCCCGTTGTTGCTCTCGAGTCGACCATCATCAGCCATGGTAAATGTGTTATAATGAGCCTGTCCAGAGAATCATGATATACCAACAACGCTTGCTATAGGGATGCCATACCCTCAGAATGTGGAAACAGCCAAAGCAGTAGAAAACATTATCCGTGAACAGGGTGCAATTCCTGCTACTATAGCTCTGCTGGACGGCAAAGTGCATATCGGTAAGTTGGCCTTGATTCATTGAGATGCATGAATCTGATCTGTGTCTAGGTCTGACTGATGAGACATTGGAGCATTTGGGCAAGATTGGACCCAAAGCACAAAAGACATCGAGACGAGATTTGTCTGTCGTATTATCTCAGGTAACATGGCAACCCAAAGATAGCAGCCATTTGTTGCTAATCAGGACATTGGACAGAATAAAGCAGGCGCAACCACTGTGGCCAGTACAATGATCCTGGCTAGAGCAGCTGGTATTCCTGTATTTGTTACTGGAGGCATTGGAGGTGTGCACAGAGGAGCTGAGCAATGTAAGCCCATGTTGATGCGTTCAGATAAAGAAGAGAAACGTCTAATGCGTATAATACATATGATAGCTTTTGATATCAGTGCAGATTTGACTGAACTCGGCAGAACGCCTGTAGCAGTAGTGTGCGCTGGTGTAAAGAGCATCTTGGATATTCCAAAGACATTAGAAGTACTTGAGACTCAAGGCGTCACTGTAACTACTATTGGCAAAAACAACCAATTTCCTGCCTTCTACACGCCTGACAGCGGATTTAAGGTACGCAAGATAGATCTAACACTCCATTTAACAGCGCCCTGAATTGCATCTATAGAGCCCTTATCATGTAGAAGACCCTTTGGACGCTGCTAAATCCATCCGTATGTCACTCTACTATGTATATAGATTCTCTCAGACAACTAATTAACGCTTTGCTAGATGCCAATCATGAATTGGAAATGAACAGCGGCATGGTTTTCGCCGTTCCCATTCCCAGTGCATCTGCTGCTGATGCTGCATCTATTCAACATGCCATCGACACTGCCATTGCAGAGGCAAGAGCGAACAATGTCCACGGTAAAGAAGAGACTCCATTTTTGTTGAAGCGAATTGCTGAACTCACCAAAGGTGAATCCCTGGCAGCAAGTAAGTCAAGTTTTGGCAATGAAAATGTTATTGAAGCTTACAGAATTACACACGCTAGACATTGCACTTGTAAAGAACAATGCCAAAATTGGTGGTCAAATTGCTGTGCATCTATCCCAATTAAAGAACAGAGTCTAGCTTGCCTGCTTTGAGATGAAGGTATCCAGTTTTATTCGCTATATGGGCTATAATACACTAGGATCGCTATTGCTTTCAAGCGACTGCACCACTTGTCTCCATATATTGACGCTCTATAAAGCCAATGAGATTGCACCCTTCATTCCATTGTACAGTAAGCACTTACATCTTGGTAAAAATTGACCTTGGCGTCTGTGTATGTCTTGAGCACATCAAAGATTTCTACAGTCTTGTTTTGGTTGAAAAATGCGTCCTCCTTTTTCACTTGATCCGAGAAAGCAGTAGACACTTGATGCGTCTGATCAATGGCATCCTGCAACTCACGCACCCGTTCGTCCAATTTCAGCACCTTTTCTCGCTTGATCTTGTCTGTATCTGCACCCCGTACTTCGTTCAGTTTGCCAGTAAGAAAACCAGCGACGCCTCCATTGTCGCCTGTTCGGATCGTCTTTTCTCGTTCTTCAATCGTCGTCTGCAAATAGTCTGATAATTCCTCAAAATCAAGTTGCTTTTGATCCCTCAGTTTGAGCACGTCTTTGACAGCATGGAAATAAGCCATGTAGTCGTGCACTTCAATCTGCCATTTGCTGTCTTCAATCGTCATGGTCTTCAAGTTGTACGAGTACTTTTCCAATCCTTCTGCAAAGTGGCTCAAGGGCGCTCTGTAAGATGATTCAATGTCTGCTAGTCCACGCACACTGGACGTGAATTCCTCATAGTCGTGGCATAAATCCTCGGTGCGCTTGTTTGTTCTCAGCAGTGTCTTTTGTAGCAGATCCAAATTCTCCTCCATGCGATCATTTCTCTCCTTCATCTCGACGAATCGTGGGTCTGGCTTGCGTATCTTTGAGAATGCATTCAGCAACGAGTCGCCAATGGTGTCCATTACTGTCTCTTGTCCCTCTCTCAACGCTCTGGCGGAGGCGTCATTCTATGTTTTGCTTTAACATGCTGGGCAATCCATCTGTGCGCTGAGCAACTTACAAACTCGGAGGATTCAAGGAACATGACAAAGAATTCAGCACGGCCCAGGATGGGATGTCTGGAAATACGCTGCACAAATCTCTCCAGGCTGATGCGTCTCTTTTCAATGAAATCAGTGCTAAAACGATCCCCCTTTACATATTCTATAATAGAGCAACATGTGTTACCTAAAACAAGAATAGCACCAATGACGCTATGTGTTTTTTCCTTACCCAAACGATGCTTATCTGGCAATGGAGGCACAAAACAGGCAGGGAAATGTGCGTAGAGTACGTTATGTAGCCATACAAAGTCCTGGAATCGTCGACGCACTTGCTTCTTCTAGTAATAAACACTGAGTGTGAGAATATAGAGAAAGCAGTAATCCGGCAGTGTTCTGCTTACATTCGACTGAACGAGATATGATATGAATGTGCTCTGTTGCTCTGTCTCTTTTCTAGGATCAGACACATGGATTTTGCTCTCTCCCAAAGCGTGTGATGGTTGCTGTTCCTCCACTGGCGCCTGCTCATGACGGATGCTGCTCTCGCTCATGCTGTCTCCGTTTTGGCTGGTGTCGTTGCTGAATGTCTGGTGCTTATCCGAGATGTCAATGTCAATGTGCGACGACTCTGATAGATACTGTCGCCAGTGTCAGCTATATACATACGGTCAAAGGCCAAGATGGAACAAGATAATACTCACACTTTGCGATGGCAGTATAGCGGGCTCATTGTGATCAAGCTCGTTCAACGGATCAAGCAACTGGCCATGATGGGAGTCGGAGAGCACATCCCATTGAACATTGAACTGGTCTTCTGTTGTAGAGCGCTGCATTTTATTATGTGGAAAGGGTGGTATTTTAGGAGAGTAAAAATGGAAAGAGAAGCGTTGTAATAGAATAGGCGCCCTATTCTTTTTTTTATGCTTTCGTTTTCTTGGAGCGCCCAATACCAGCACACCTGAGGTTACACCTTGCTTGAGCGCAGATGAATACTCTGTGGTGGCATTACAGAATACAGAACGCATTGTCGTCCTCTTGCCAAACCAACTGCTGTATTTATCCATGTGCCTGGAATGATATTTGTCGCTGAATGGAGGAGGAAATGCTCATGAACTAAGAAACTACTACTTCAAATGTAACAAGATTGGTCTATTCATTGCTGACTCTACTTGGTGCAGTAATAAGAGGATGACATGCCATAAGCTTTCCACTAACCAAATGTTGATAAAGACAAAGCATCGCAGCACTGCCTGTACTAGCTTGTTCAACATGGCCATATACAACTATCCGCCATTCTACTTTTTCAGGGCCATCAGATCACATATAGGAGGTACCATCACAACATTGGCAACAGTGTGCTGCTTATAGACATGGACATATCACAAAGAAGAACTGTCAACACAGCCAGTGCAAGCACCAGTAAATACTTGAGAGTCATCGTCCTTGTAGTAAAGGAAACATATCAATCAAGCAGGTAAAGAGTACCGTTCACATGACCTAAAAACTGCACCCATTGCATGATATCCGCACGATTCCCTCCTTTTATTTTGTATTAGAGATACCATTGTTTATTAGTCTTGTAATTATTAGCTAAGCAGTAAAAGAAGATATAGTCTTTAGTATACCAAGTCCATTATGTGCACTCTATGCTTCCCAGTTTATAGTAAAAATGCAACACCAGCTACGCCAACCAAGGCAGCCAATGTCTTTGTGGTCAACGGAGCAATCGAGGAAGCAGCACCTTGAGCGAAGATAGAGCCAGGTGATTGAGAATGTCCAGGAGCTCCCGTGCTTTGAGTTTTGATACCAGTAGAAGTAGGAACTGCAGCAGGACGAATCTCAATAGGAATTGGCAGCTTTGTGTTTGTCGATTTATCGAAAAAGACGGCATTGTAGTTGCCAGGCTTGACAGTGGTAGGGATGTTGAAGTTGATGGAGTGTTCAAAATAAGTCAAATTGCCCTCACGTTTCACAAATGCATCTGTCTTGGACACATCAGCTGTAATGGCGATCGGGATGGTCGTCGTGTTTGTGCCAACAGTCGTCGCTTCCAAATCAATTTGGAGGTTGAGAGCTATATTACATCAGAATCTAGCTTTTGAGAGAGCACGCACTAGCAAAAGCCTACCTGAGCTATCCACATCCGAAAAGAGACGATAGGTACATGGCAGGATTTGACCGATCACATAAGGGCCGTTGCTCACAGGGCTTGTTACATTGTAGTTTCTTGTGGGGGCAGTGATTTGAGCAGCTGCACTGACAACAGCTGCAAAGACCAGACAACTCATGGAAACAAACTTCATGTTGATACAGGCTGGAGATATTAAAAAGTGAAGAGTAACAAAAGGAAAAGAGATGATAAAGAAAGTGAGAAGACAAGAGATGTTTTAAAAAGACGTGCCTCCATGTATCTCATGTAGGGGATCAGGTAAATCAAGGCACAGCTGTATGTATGTGTGCGATTCAGGGGCAAAAGCTACTTTTGTATTCAGAGCGACATGGTGTTCCTGACACAATTTTCGTTACACCTAATTGTAGTCAACAATAAAAACTTGTTCTCCAATGCGTGCGTGCAAGGAGAAGATGCTTTTGATGGTCCAAAATAGATTAGAAATAGAACAAGTATTGATTTTATTATGTATGATTAGCAGTAAATATGATAACTTCTATTAGCTTTCTCTTTCTTCGTTTGTTTAAGCTAATGTCAACAAGAAAGCTAAAATACCAACAGTTGCAATACCAACAGATACTTCAACATGGTTGGATCCACTAATAACGCTAGGTCCGGCATAGGGTCTGGCGGCAGAAACAGATGGCATTGGTGCCTTGGAGGAGGCAGCGTAGGTGGCAGATGGAGCATTACCGACTACATAGAAATCAAACATCATTAGCCTTCGTGTTATGCGTGCATTTGCTTTTATCCTTCTTACCACTGGAAACCCAAGACGAGGCAGCACTTGCAACAGAAGACTGAACAGCAGAGATATCAGAAGCAACAGAGGACAATGCAGAGATTGCAGAAGCAGTAGGCAATGCAGCAGAAGTAGCGGGCCAGCTACCTGAGGCACTGGAGGGGGTCACAGAGGCCCAAACAGAAGCACTCGAAGCACCAGTGGAACCCGAAGCAGTTGCCATGTTCATTTGATGCTTATGTCCTCCTTCGTTCTCATCAGGCTCGTTCTCATCGGGCTCATTCTCATCTGGTTCGTTTTCTACCATTTAGCATTACTACCAAAACATGTCATTACTGAATTTTTATTACCAGTCTTTGCGCATGTAGCGTCTTTAGCCAACACAGCCAAGATAGCAAGCAGTAACAAGATATTCTGTGATTTCATTTTTATTGTAATTGTATATAGACAAGAGAGAAAGGAAGTGCGAAATGCATCAGATCTGTAGCCTTTTTATATTTAGCTTTTTTTTTGTTCCTTGTACCTTGATCTACATCCTGTATTCTACAGCTAAATCAAGTATAATTCAATGTAGATTAACACACTAATTCAAGGTTTTCAACTAGCCTTATATCTTAATAAATCACCATAAACTTGGTGCTTTAATACGCTAGACATCATCGTTCATGTAGTTTCTGGGCAATCTGTGGATACATTGGCACCTTGCTAAAAATAAAACACAATGCCTAGGCCCCGGATTCTAGACAAGATACACTAACCGTCGTCGTCGATGCATGATAGCTTCCATGTATGCTCCACCATTTGCCTGTCTGTTTTTAGCTTTGACTAAGTATAGCCCCTTATTCAATTCAAAGATACATTGGTGTTGGGTCGAGATTCCTCTTTCTCCTGCTTGTTCCTCCTTCCATTGGTGAGTTTTCAGATCTACTCCTCAAAATATGATAATACACGTCGCACATCAATTTCACTCCTTATTGTTCACTGATCATCAAATCTATCACGAAATTACGTTGTTTGGCTGACGATCATTTTTGTTTGTTGAACAAAGGAGCTTGATGAGACTGGGAAAGCGCCTTTCTCTACAGGGCGACTTTTGCAGCCCACGGAAATGAGCAATCCAGTGACAGGGAATCAACAGGGAGACAGCACTCAACCGCAATTCGCATGAGCATCATGTATATGTGTGATTCCATATGTATGTGCGTGCGATGTTATGTGCTGGTAAACGTATTAGGAGAAACTCTACAAATACAAACATTAAATTTTCAGGGATTAATGGGTTGATTTCTTTGCAATTACAGTATAATAAATAAATAATGCTA
Organism: Mucor lusitanicus; assembly: GCA_010203745.1. Taxonomy (NCBI): domain Eukaryota; kingdom Fungi; phylum Mucoromycota; class Mucoromycetes; order Mucorales; family Mucoraceae; genus Mucor; species Mucor lusitanicus. The sequence goes on along the minus strand of JAAECE010000009.1, from coordinate 198,670 downwards.
ATGTGCACTGAGGCCGAGCAATGTTGGAAATATGAGTTCTATGTACTCACAGTTTTGTATAGAAATAATGAGTTTACTTCACCTTTCAAGTAACTTGCTTCACATTCGACCTCCTTCTCGTCATTATTGTATATTTGATTTCTATCTTTTACATCAGACCTTATAGGGATTAGCTGTTAATTTATCTTTACACTTTGCACGAACATTTCTGTGCTTCTACATACATCGCAGTTGTAGCATGAGATTTGAGTCATATAAATGACACAGTCAAACTTGGCTGCGAGTTGCGTTTCATGCTGCAGAGACTTTTTAATGGCAATTGAGAGCAAGCAGTAGTGGTATTTGAGACATCTTAAAATGTAAGCATTATTATACAAAGTGTCAACGTTTGACAGCACACTTACCACAAAATCGCACATAGCCTTCGAATGCGGCGTGTTTAAGAGGCTCGAACCCAACTACTAATAATTAAAGCTATATCTTTTAATGTCATTACACATTTATTATCTCTGCTATGTTATATTTACTCCCCATGTACTAATCTAATGCAATTATTTCATCAAGACCATATATTTATAAACTAATCGGCCTGCTACCTATTTAGCTTGTAATGGTGTTTGCGTTATACAGTAGTATGTACAAAGCCGGATCTAAAGTGGATTTAAGTAGCAGTGATACAGCATCATATTCAAATAGAAAAACCAATCGATAGCTGCACATTAGATCTATTATGATCCAGCTTTTTCGAATACCAGATAGACATTCCCTTCAAAAATTCATTCAAAATGTGAAATTTTGTGTCCCTCAAGCAGTGGGTTGCAGACAAAAGAATGAATCCGTATATAAAACTTATACAATTCGATAGAGATTTGAATGGCAAACAATAATTAAGCTCTACGCTACTTGATCTTAGTTGTTCATCAATTAAGCAAACAAAGACAGTTGTTATGATAATGCACCAGTAGTATGATAGTAAGAGGGAGTTGTTTCATGTTTTCTGGGACTTTGAAAGTAAAACATATGCAAACCTTACATCGCTTTTTGTCTGATAATATGCAGTGTGTAGTCCAAGGAAAAAGCAATTGTTTGAGGTCTTGATCAAATCTGTAACATCAGTTGCCATGGATCTACATGCTACAAAAGGTATTATTCTCAGCCAAATCGCCCAAATTAAACCCTCAATATCTTGTCTTGTAAGCCCTTATAGATGCTCGGAGTAGTGCCAAATGATTGCTATCAATCACCATTTACATCTTGGACCTTTATCTTAATTTTTTTTGGATCGATCCAAATCGATGAAAATTCACGTTTTTTCATGAGGTACCCCTCATGGTTTTTGTTGAAAATCAAACGATCGCAATTTTGGAGGCAAAAACGACACTTTTTACTATGATACATATTAAATCAAAATGACCGCACAGATGTAGGGTAACCTGTTCCACTGCTATTTTGAACGTTGCATATGCTAAATCTAGACTTTTCCTGGAAAAACTGCTTTTTATATTTTCTCAAAATTCTTTATCTTTTCATTCTAAAAGTATTTTAAAATTGGCACCATTGAATGCGCCTTCAAATTCTCCCCTTAAGTTTATTAGAAAGTAGTATACGCTGAGCACATTTTCTATAGCTAATTTTAACAAAAATGTTTACAAATGTCAAATTATATCGATTTTGATTCAAAAAAATCATCGCAAAAAAATCATTTGGGTACAGTCACCACAGTGCAAAATGTTTATTGTACACGTCATTCAAATTCTGTGTGCTCTGTGCTGCGGCAGCCTATTGACTGCAGTCACCCTCAGCAACGCGTTTTTATTTTTTTATTCTTTTTTCTCACACTGTTTTTGCACTGCACTTTTTCTATTAAACCATATACTTTTTATTACTATTGATTGAATACAACACCACTTTCGCCAAAAGAAGCGTGCCTTTGCAACCAACGGTACCCAAGACGACACCTTTCGAGTTTGTTACAGTAGGTATCAGCCGATAAGAGCCAACTTTTGCGTTACAATATACGGTAATACTAATTACACAGTTTATTTTAGGCCAGTTTGCTACAATATATTGTTATTTGTGTTTGGTTTGTATTTGGTTTGTATATTCCCCTTCTTTGGTTGCCATGGATTACATTCATTCAATCCTTTTACTACTTTTTTTTTCGTAATACTGTGCATTCTTCTTTAGTTTGCTCTATTATTGCGATTTATTCTCGCACCTTTTTTTCTGCTGCACGCAACTATTTTTCTGTTGCTGTACCATAGTGTTATGGTGTATCTTTTGATGCATTGTATCGCTGGCAGTGCTACTTTATGGTAGAGTGGCCTTGCATTCTTTTTGTTCTTCAAGTATTACTGCTTCTTCTGTAATACTGATGGTATTGGTGGTGTTCGTGCTTCGCATGAGGCAAACACGCTGATACTTCTTTCTATTACTTTTTTCTTTCCTGTACTCGTTAGTTTGATGATACACATTGCTTGTTGCTACTACCTTTTTGTACGTATGTAACTGTATTGCGATGTTTATGTTCTTCGTCACATTCTAGTGATGCCCTTTTGTTACTTTTCCCACTTTTTCATGGTTCTTTGAGCCATGACCCTCCTTTTTCGTTGTGTGGATAAGCCTATCGTTGAAGCACAGCTAGATTTGATTCAGAGGCTGGGGGTAGATAGGCTGCCCTCACTTGATTTGTATCACTTACTTGGTGCTAATTAAGAGTCTCAAGCGTTTGCACTATAAGCTGGGGTGTGTAGTAAGGCATATTCTGGCATTTTAGGGGATTTTGATGATAGAATTGCTAAATTACTGTATTTGGGACTGTTTAAAAGTCCGCCTAACCAAAAAACATAGGGAAACCCTCGCAAAAATTTTCTAGGGTCAGCGGCGTTTAAACTAGCTTTTTAAGCGATTTTATTGGCTCAAATTTGGAGACAGCTCACATAAATAAAATGCACACAGAGATGATAAAGCACTTGGCTCTTGATCGGTTACGATTGCACAAATGTAAAGTAAAATACTGTAGTAGTATATGTATCGAAGTTGAATCTAATGAAGACAATATTTGCCTAGCAATGATGCCGCTGACCCAACCAAGACCAAAACTAGTCGAGTTTTGGATTGTAATGGCTAGCACATGATACAAATCTTCAAATGAAGCTCTTGCGGGGGACGAGCTTCCCTGAATCTTTGGTAGTAAGTTCCTTTTCTACATCAAGCCTGACACGCAACAAGTTGAAATCAAACAGATCAATGACAATGTGGATTACATTTGGGACATTTCGGTGTGTGTTGAAACTGAGCAAATCGTATGTAGTCTCATCAACGGCGTCAATGATTCGCATGTCAAGGTTACCAGCCCCTTGACAACCGCAGATTTCGATAGTGATCTTGGTTGGTTTTGCTTAGCATTCTTGAAGGATATGGATGCGTCGCGAATATCTTTGACCATGCACATTGCGAGAAAGCGAACAGTTTGATGACTATTCTTGTACTGGATGTCCATTTAGGTGCGGAAGATGGCCAGCAGATAGGGATTGTAGTTGCTTACCATAAAAATGCCATTATCTTGTCTGTTGCAAGCAATGTAGCCAGTGCCTGAAGCGTTATATGTGCTACATTCGCTGTCAACCCGGTTTTCGTATTAAATTGCCAAACTTGACTGATGCTGGAGACATACCATTGTTATCTCGCCAAAACAGCAAGCATTAGCAATGAATGATTGGGGTTCATGCAATAATATGCTTGTGATGAAAGGGGACAAGACTGTATAGAGTCACATTTAGTGCCTGGAATTATATCATAAAAGTCGGTGGAGAGGTCCTGAAAAGTGCCTTATTCGCATATCAGTCCAGATATTTCAATACAGACAATGGACGACCACCTAAACAGCCATCCATATGCACCAAGCAGCCTGAATATACCGCACTATGTACCAAATGAAAAAAGCACAGTTGAGTTACTCTTCATTGCTGGAGGCATCATGACAGCACTTGTTGGTATGAGCTACGCTATTTCTCGGTCCTGGCTATCCAAAAACACGACTTCCACTGCTCGATTTACGTGGTTTGCCATCTGTGGCCTTATGCATTGCGGATTCGAGGGATATTGGCTGTCGAATAGAGCCACATTGGCCGGCCAAAATGACATCTTTGCTCAACTATGGAAGGAATACGCCCATGGAGATTCGCGGTATTTAGCAAACGACGAGTTGTTACTGACATTGGAGATCATGACAATCGTAACGTGCATGATTGTTGATCCAACCATGGATGTATGCTCACATCCGCTTTCTGTCTATAGTTCATCTGGGGCCCACTCTGCTTGACGTCTGCCTACTACATTCTACGCAACTCTCCCAAACAATACATTTTCCAGCTGATTGCGTCTTTATGCCATCTCTTTTCGTGCTCTCTCTACTTCATCATGGATCTGCCAGAAGCCAGGCATTGCGTATCGAGTCCAGTGTACTTTTACATTTACTTTCTCGGGTTCAATAGTCCCTGGATCTTGGCAAGTGCTGCTGCTTCATTACGAATCGACCTTGTTGAACTAATGCAATCTATAGGTCCCCCTGTTGTTGGTGAATCAGAGCTACCATTACCTGAATCATGCACTTGCCATCAAGCATAAATCCGTGTGATTACAGTAATGTATAATTTTTTTTATTTTTTTGGTAAAAAAAATTCTAATAAAGAGGGGGGATGAGGAAGGTTCTTTCCCGTTGAAATCAAAAGAGAGATGCTTGTTGGCGAGTAGTGGATGAATAAGACAGAAAGAGAGAGAGAGAGAAAAAAAGAGAAAATTTAAATCTGTAACCAAGCAGCCAGCATGAGTCAATCCACACACTACCACTTGAATATACCGTAGACAACTTACATCATCAATATCAAAATCAAATTCAACTTCGTCATCTTCTTCGCCACCAAAGTTATTGTCGGTTTCGTTGATCTTGGCGGTATCGGGTAATTCGCCATAAGATTTCAATTGTCTAGCTTCATCAGGGTTGTAACGTTGGATAACATCGGCCTTCTCGTCTTGGAAATCACGCAAGGACAATAAGACAATATCACCCTGGTTAATCCAGACCTTCTTACGCAATTTACCACGAATAAGCGCTAAACGTTTGACACCATCGAAACATTGTGCTTCAACACGGCCGTTACCCAGCATTTTGAGGACTTGGGCATATTCTGCACTGCACTGTTAATACGCAAACATGGCTGAGCATCGTGTCCATCTGAATCTACCTTGGCCTTCCTCCTTGAAGACGAGTTCACGCTTGTCGTTTTCAGTGTCGTTCTTTCCTCTTCTTCTGGATTTACCACCCTGGAGAGACACATGTCGATTAGGCACAGACCAGACCAGCACATGCCGTTGCAAACCCACTTACTTTTCCCTTATTTTTAACCATATTGGACTTTCAGTATGTAGAGAGGAAAAAGAAAAAAATCAGACCAAAAAAAATTGTGCTCGCCTTATTGAAACTGCGGTTGGTTTTCTTCAACCTTCTTTTTCACATTTCCCGTGGCTTGTATCCGGTGCCTTTTCCTGCTAAACAACCACATTTGCAAGCACGCATTGGTCTGCTGATGGTACATTGATGTGGTATCTGAAGGAATACGACCCCATTCAAGCTGGATCCATTGACGGCACAGATACTGAGCCACATGATGCTGCCATTGAGCGAGCCACTCAATCCCAATGTAAGATGGCATTTGACCCAAACATCTATTACAGCACTAAAATTTTTTGTATGCCTTGAAAGACCGCCCACCACATCACTTGACAACGGATCCTCACTGCACTGTATTTGTGGGCAGATTGAGCTTTGATACGGCGGAATCAGCATTGACGGCACATTTTGAAAAGTATGGAGAGATAGCAAGCGTCTCTGTCATAAGAAACCAAGGTACGTGAGTGATCATCCGCTCGGAGACCAAGTGTTTAATGATGTTTTCAGTTACGGGATTATCACAAGGCTATGGATTTGTTTCATTCAAGCTAGAGAAAGATGCCAGATGTGCCTACAAAAAAGCCAATAAATCAGTCTTGGACGACCATGTGATATTGGTTGATTTTGAACGAAGTCGAGTGATGAAAGACTGGATACCAAGAAGATTGGGCGGCGGATTTGGCGGCAAGAAGGATAGCGGTCAGCTAAGATTTGGTGCCAGAGACAGGCCATTTAAACCACCAGCTTCCAGCCATGTACGGATACCGTACGATCAAAAGTTTTCCGATACTTGGAGAGAAAACCACGAGAAGACGCTCACCAGTCGATCAAAGTCGCCTTCTAGATCCCACCATCATTCAGAAACCTCTAAAAGACGTAGATCAAGATCGCCGTCAGTTAGTAGGTCTCGACGTTCCAGCAGAAGATCCCCCTCAAACGACAGGCATCGGCACTCACATCATTCCAGCTCTTCCTCACACAGACACTCTAGTTATGATCGGCACAAAAGACATCGTCATGAGGAGAGGAGAGACGGGTCTAGTGGTAATAGATAGGATTAAATTATGTATACCAATCAAGAATTCTAGTAAACTGTCTCATTGTTGAAGTACATAGCAAATGTAGCGTATTTTCAGATATAAATCAAATCTATAGTGGCGTGTGAGCTTATCCGTGCATTGCCAACTGATGAGATGACTTTTAGTTTATATTGATTTATTGATTAAATGCAAGACTTGGGGATATGGGTCAGTAATGGTGAGCATTGTGATGCTTGAATAGTGAGTGTATATAATATGTAAGCTATTTTTTGAATGTGGAGAGAATGACTACTTATCACTGAAAGGCGCTCAATCCTTGAGGTCGTTTCCTTTAAGGACTCTTTGGAACATGTCGACCAGTTCATTCAGCTTTTGATAAATGTCGCCCATGTCCTTGTTGTCGTCTTTCTTGGCCTTTTTATCGCTCGACTCGGCCATGACTTGGTCTTCGCCGTCCTTGTCGTCCTCGCCGCCTTCAATACCTTCTGCCCTGTTGGCACTGTGCTTTGCTTGATTCAAAGAATTTGTAATATCACTGTCAGTAACCTCGCCGCCTTTGATTTCACCGTGCTTGTTTTTCTCGGGAGCTACATTTTCAGGATGGTGAACACTATTGACATGATCCGAAAGCTCCTTGAGACCAGCTTCGGGACAATGGAACCAGCAAGATGCACAGGCATAATGGCTAACATCATAGTCATCTACTGTTGCAGGGTCGTTGTTGTACTCATAGTGGGGTTCTTGAGGTCTCTTGTGGCCAACTTGACGTACGGGGAGCTTGTAACCGTGGATGGTTTCAACATGGTTAACGACCTGTCTTGCCTTTGAAAGAATGTTGCCACAGATGTAGCAAGGGTAAGTGAAAGTAAGGACTTCCTTTTTGGCGAGTTGCTTCTTCTTTGCTGCTGCCATTGTTAAAAAGAGAGAAAGTGTGTTCAAATGTTGGAAGATAGAGAGATAGAGAAAGAGGAAAATGGATAAGATGGTCGTTTGGAGCCTATTTATATCAGTGATTACATTCATGCTTTCGTCAACATGCTGTCAACCGGTATCCGCCTTGTGTGAGTGCACAGAAACATGATAAATTGATCTGCGAGCACTGTGGTATATTACACAGAGCGCTTGATCTACTACATTGAGCGGGCGAGAGAGAGAGCATCTATTGAACCTCAGCGTGTCTTTGCTTCTCTAAAACTTTTCTTCCCTCTCTCTCTCCCATACTATCACACTTAATATGAGTCGACAACAGTACATTAAAGACGTTTGTTGCTCCCAATTACCAAATACCTCAGAATACCACAAGATACGTGCGATGGTATGTACACAGACACTCACATTGCCGCTCCACCGTACCAACATTCATGTAGCTGTACAAACAGTCGTATGTGATTTTCCAAAAGCTGCATCAAACGTAAGGTATAATGCACTGATTCATCTGCCCTTTGACTAAGCATCGATCTACAGATCGTCTCCAATTACAGTGAATCAGGCAGCAAAAGAGTACGACGACACACTGAATGAGCAAATAGAGCTGGTGGAGCAGGTAATTCGATACCACAACGTCATGCTCGACACACCCGATAGTAACTCCATCACAGTATTACCACGAACTTGCATTGAGCAAAGAGCGCCAAGAGTACTTGAAGCTATCCGCCATATGGCAGCTGTGTCAAATTGTCTATTTCAGCGATCAGAAAGATGACATGGAAGCACTGTTCAAGTGGTACAACCGCATCAATCCATGTACGCATGAGCCACTGTAGTCATGATATGCGCTGGATGGCTGACAAAATTCCTTTAATAGCTCTCTATTACGAATACGACAGACAGGCAGTCTTCAACAATCAAGACGGACCACTGGAGCATGCCAGTTTTTGGCCCTTTGCCATTCGCATGACGACATTGGGCCGCATCGATCAATTGTCAGCACTGTTGAAGCGCACGCTGCCAGGCATTTCGTTTTCGAGAAACAGCGAAATCCTGCCCTACTTTATTGCATTGAGCGAAATTGCATCGAATCTGCCACTCAACAAAGAGAAGCTATCAACAACCATGGCCAATCTACGTGCCAGCAAGCGATTCAGCCCAAAAACCAATCATCATGCACAGCAATTGCTTGTTGTAATGGCAATTCTCTCGGGCGACGAAGCGACCGCACTGAAGTACACACAAGACGATATCCACGCCTACATTTGTTGTCGATTCTATCAGCCCACTGTAGGCTCCTTTACAGATTTCTCTGCACGACACCCAGCATCACGCATCCAAAATTCAACCAAGAGTTCGTTGCTCCCACAAAACGTATTACGATCCATTATTGCAGGCGATATCTATCAGGCGATAGAAGAGTGTGTTCATTACGACTGGTGGCTACTGGCCCATTTGACTGATTTGCTCAGCATGAACCAAATGATAGATAGAGAAGTCAACATCCCAGTAGGAGGAGATACGATATCCGTGCCAGTGAAATCACATTTTATACTGTATTATGCATCAACATTGAAGAACCAGTTTGGATTATGGAAGCAAGCATATAGCTACATGCTTGAATGCGGTGATTTGGGAAAAGAGGCTGTGATTGAGGTGAGAAAAGAGACCTGACGCTGGCAGAAAAAGCAGTATTGACGATGGGACATAGCATATGAACAACATGGATTTGAATGTGGATGATCATGCTCTAGCCGAGGTCGTGGATTTCTGTAGTCAGCATTCATTAGAGTCGACAGGCATTGAATTATACAAGGTAGGAGGGGGAAGGGGAAGAGAACGCAAGCGGTGGCAGTGACAGTGTCGCTAATCGGTAACGGACACTAGCGAAAAGCAACCCTGTGCATGGCATCAAAAGACTACCAGAAAGCACTGTACTACTATAGAACATCCAAGCAACATCAATATATCGACACCGTATTCTATGAGATGATATGGCATCTTGCAATGACCGGAGAGTGGTTTGACATCTCATCCTTGGGTTCTGAAAAATACGATGGCATCTATTATACCATTTACCAGCATTTACTTAATCTCCATAGTCACATTGAAAGATCAGAACTCAAGGAAGCAGCGCACGAATTCAGGGCACTCGTTGATAGCGATTCTGTGCCTAACCATATTATGGCAATCGTCATTTGGGAGGGATTAGCTCTGATCAGAGGTAAATACTGCGTCTTTTTTTTTTCTACTGTTCTTTGCACTGACTACCATGGCATCCGATAGACCTGGACACCTCTCAGCTTACCTCTGCTGATATTCTGCGTACAAAAACACAATGGCAAAAACTGAATAAGCTTTCACCAGCACAAGATTTCAAACTACTCTATTTCTACAACCACCAAGACAAATCCAACGTGCCTGAGCGAGATGGCGATCTTGAAATCGTCCTGAAATATCAAAAACAGGATTTCCTGGATACAACGGGCGTTTGGTTTTCAAGAGCCCTGGAAAGGATTAATCCATAAAAAATAGGCTATTGCGAAGAAAGAGAGAGAAACAGATTTTATAATAAACAATGGCTCCTTCTTACATGATGGCTCTGAAACAAGAACAAATGGAATTGAAAGATTCAGATAATGAATTTATTATATGATATATGTATAAGAAAGTGTCTATTAGGAATATGAAAGTTAAGCTTCTATGTATTTAAAGTGAGCATGAGCATAAGGTAAGGAACAAGATAATAAAAATACAAATAAATGAGGAGAGAGGGGGGGGGGGAGGTTCGATACGGTACTATGGATGGGTATCATATTCGCAGCATAAGATATAAAATATATACATGTACATGTTTTTTTCTAATTCATATTACTATGAATGGTTTCTTCCACGATAGGGTTGATCCACCAGAATCTATCTTGTGTGGTGAGCACTGTCAATGGTGCAGCTTGCAAGGCTTGGAGGTTGCGCGTGCTTGTTGTGGTCTTGACGGTGCCATCCTGCAATGGAGAAAGAATGTCAAACGTGCCGTTACTCAATAAGGCGTTTGTCAGTTTGAATCGGTTTCTCTTTGCTCGAGGAGGTGGTGGCAATGAAAAGGGATCGCTCGCTGTTGTGTTGGTGGTGGTGGGCAGATCTTGATCTGACGGCGTCGTCTCTAATCTTTCCGTAAATGTGTCCATCTGAATAGTGATATCATCTTCACCGCCACTGCTGTACAACATGCGCTTGCCATCGTAGTTGGTTTGCTGACGATACATTTGCTGCTGCATCAGATAAGTAGGCGGTGCCACTGCTTGGTTACTGGCCTTGTAAATGGCGGCTGCTTGATCTGTGATAAACCCGGAAAGCGGCTTGTAGACAGGCAGGGGTATGCACTTGATGGGCTCAGAGAATGTGTGGTTCACAGCGGCCATAGCGCCGGGCGTGTTGACAAACGACTTGAAGAGAATCAGTTGGCAGGGACCAGTGGATAAGGCGAACGGGGGCAAGTCGAGAATGATGGCATGCAGCTTGGATGTTTGGTAGAGAGCGCGGCTGTAAGAGGTCGATTCAAGCAGTTGTCTGGCAGCATTTTCGATGCCGCGAATAAAATGCTCACTAGGCAGCGTGATCTTGCCATCTTCGTGCTCGTTTGCTTGATACGTCAGCAAGGTCTGCGTCAAATTAGCCATGTCAAACAGCGAGTAGCCTTGCAGCTTGTGGAGAAATTCGACCTGATCTGCTTCGAGATGAGTAGGGTACTCCATGTTTTGATCCAATGCCAGCTGAACAAGAGGAAATGCGAACCGTTTTGCTTTGTCGACCAAAATGTGCATGTTTGTGAGTTCCTTTGTTTCGTCTACAAGTGCAAAAGCGCCTACATAGACAGCGCTCTTGGTGGATGCCTTGAAAAGGGTGGGGTTGGGTGCTGGTTCGATGGCTGAAGGGACCCAGTCATGTTGAGTCAAGGCACAGATAGAGTCGCACATTTGCTGCATGTCAGCGAAATGGTGGCGCATGTGTTCAGCTGGTATGCGTAGTTTGGCGCCCATGGTCTTGGCGATAAAGATGGGTTCAGCGAATCGGTAGCCTTGCGAGAGGAGGCGCTCAACGTCTTTCTCGAATGCAAGCTTGCGGACCATAAAGATGTGCTTGTCTTCGCCGTCAGAGTCTTCCACAGACAAGCGATCATTGACTGATTTGACGTCTTCCTGGTGCGAGTTTTCGTCCGAGGATGAGTGATGTCCGCCGCCAGCACTGGTTGGGACGACCAGCGTCGTGCCGCCCGAGGAGCGTTTGCCGCTGAGCGTGTTCACGCTTTCAATCACTGTTTCTTCGTCATCGGCAGAGGATTTCTTCTTTTGATGGCCCCATTTGTAGGGCTTTTTGGTCTTTTTGGTTTTACTTGTCCCGCTGCCTGTGCTCTTGCGATGACCTTCTTCGTCGTCATCTTCTTCAGACTGGAGGTGATGCTGCAGTTGCTGGAATGACATTTCGTGATCGGTCAGCGAAGGCTGGCCAGTTGAATTCATCACCACTTTCTTGGACCAGCTGGAACCGGATGAACTTCTAAACAGCTGCGAGCTCTTTGCGAACTTGTGTGTTGCCTTTGAGATGGTGTCTGTTGTCACCACAATGTCGCTGAGAACGCCAATGTCGCCATAATCGTCGAATCGAAGCTCTTCTCGCAGCTCGCGGCACCCTTCCAGAAATTGGCTTTCAATTGCGTCGTAGGCCTCGATTGTGGAGGTGGCAGATATACCCGATGGACGATTATCGCCGCTGAATCGAAGCGATGCTTTGTGCACCGCTGTCTCAAACAGGCGAATGAATAAGGGATGACTGGTGGTGAACTCTTGCTTGGATTCCTAATTGATTAGGTAAAAGTTAAATCGGTTTCAGGTTCAAGGTCCATTCAGGGATCAAAAACCTTACATTCAACTCTAAATGGCGCACCACTTCGGTCATTGGCAGTGTGCCGTCCACCTTGACCAGAATGCGGCCGATGGGATCGAAAATGACAGAATCCAGAATAAGTCGCTTGTTGGTGTTTTTCTGATACATGGGCAGCTTCTGCATGCCCGCCTTGACGCTGACGTACAGCAAGCCAACGCAGGCCGAGACGATGACAGCTGAGATAATGCCAATGAGCGCAGGTGTCTGTAGCTTTGGCACTGGCACGGGGCCGTGGAAGCTGGGTCTGTAAAACTCAGTGCCCACCAGAGCTGTGTAATGCATGCCTAAAAAAAAAGAGAAAAATATTAGTCATGATTGACAAAAGGCATCGAGGCTGAATCGTATTACCGCACACAGCCAACGCCATCAGACAGGCGCATCCAAGGCGCTTGTACCAGAGATTCATCCACTTTTCGCGCAACTTGAAGAAGATGTAGAGGGCGACGGTAACAGCAACACAGGCGATTACTATTGCACCAATTAGGTAACCAATCTTGTAGACTAGTACAAAATAATCAATGGCGAATTGACCTATACAAATTCCGTTTAATGTTTATTGCGCGCACGCACACATTGCCCTATGAATTTTACCCATATAATGCATGCAGACAATGCCCAGCTAAACGGCGTTGATTTAGTATGGCTGACTTGATCAAGTGTCTGATATGATATTTACCCCAGCAAATATTCCGCTTGGTATGATCCTCATCAGTTTGGCATCTTCGGTGATGCCCACGAATGCAAACGCTAAGAACATACAGGCTATCGCCACTACTAAGCTGGCGAAGGTGTAACCTGCTTTGTAAGACAACTGATAAGACTCGTCGTAGAGGATCAGTGTCATGCTGTTGTTGCCAATGAAGTGCATCGACCATATGCTGACAGCGCCCATCACAAATGCAGCAGCTGTTAATAAGAACCTAATGCCCCCACATGTCAGTTCTACATGATGTCCAAGCTCATCTTGCCTCCCTACGCTACCAGTTGTAGTATCCTCGGATATGCGTTCGTCTCGTTAATAGCTCTAGTGTTGTTTGTGCTCCAGCGACAGAAATGAGGTAGCTGACAAAGATGATGCCGCCATTGAAGCTCTGGATGGCTTCGACGCCCATAGCACTGCTGACGTTGCTATCACTGCTGCTGCTGCTCATCTTCCCCTGTTGTTGTTGTTGTGTGTCGGTGCGGATCGAAGCTGGATATAGCAATGAAGGCTGGAATTGAGCGCAAGGTGTGTCAAGGCAAGAAGACGAAAAAACAAGAAAGCGAAAGAAAAGAAGGAATATGAATATTTTTGACAATTAACATTTTTAAATTTTTTCTGGTTACAACAGAAAATTACTATAAATGATGCGCAATGTTCAACCAATAAAAAGAGCTGTATTCCTTGTATCCAAATGCAGGGAAAAATGGGGTTTCTGTGTCAATTTGGCGCCATCTGGATACACCATGTATGATTGTGTCAAGCGCATGGCATGCCCTCGTCGAGGCGAGAGATGCTGGCAAGCAACGAGATGATGGAGTCGCTCCACGCTGCTGCCTTCTCCGAATTCCATGTGCTTGAGTGTGAAAGAGGCGATTATCATTGGCAACCATTCATTTAGAAATGTACACACTCAGAGTTACACACACAAGATGAATCTGATGAGGCAGCCAAAGGGGGATTGAAAGGACAATAATGATCTCTTGGTGCAGTGCTTCCAGCTGCCAATGTCGCACACTCGCCAGCCAATCAAAATCGATGTCCTTGTGTGATCAACATCCATTTCGCACTTTCAGGAACCTCTTTTTTCTTTTGTTCGCACCCACAGATACAAAAAACTATGTAGTCTACTAGTGATATTGTAAAGTGCAGCCACGAACGAAATACCATTATTTTGCTGAAAAAATCATGTCCTTATTGCGACAAGTTGTATCAGTCAAATCAAAAAGCCGTGAACCATATCGTTGCCATTCATCAGAAAAAAGTGGAACGTCTTCCCTCTGGTAACCGTAATTTTAGCGTGCACAGTCAAGCGAATGCTGAGAAGTATGAACAACTTGGCTACTCCGTCGTGGTTCATTATGGCTGTGTCTCTTGCAAGGAGACCTTCGCCGAGAAAGAAGAACTGCGAAAGCATTGCGACTTGAACCATGTCAACTCGATCTGCGCACCTTGCACTTCACACGCCAAAGTGGACTTTGAATGCATCGATGGCTACAGTAGCACAGATCAAGGGAACGTGGTCTTTTATGGACAAATCGCCCTCATGTGCGTTAGATTCAAGATGATCTAACAAAAGAAAGACTGTAACTGAGTATAGACAGAAAGAGTCCTTGTATTATTAGAAACATATGGAGAAACAAATAAACCTCAAAATTTAATTGGCCTGTTCTGCTAACCCAAATCAAACCACATGGGCGCCAAAAGGTGAATGTATTTCAACTTCAATTCTTAGGGACCTTGACCTGAGTGGTTGGCTGATCACCCTCATCAGTCAAATTACGCTTTTTAGAAGCATCATTGTGTAGTCCCCGCAATGTGATGTCGTAAACTACCTCCTCGATCTTCTTGACATCATATTTGATGCTGTCAAATCTATATTTTGTCACTTTAGTCAACGTGCTAGAAATTTTTTTTTAGCCTTAATTTACCTCTTGCGCAAAATGTCGTTCTTCAAGTTCAATATCTGGAAACCTGCACTAAGATCCTTGACGTGTTTTGAGATGGCAAGAGGTCGTTCATAATCGCCTACTGTCACGGAGTTGACACATAATCTCGACTGCAAAGTGTGTCTACTTTAGCGCATGGTGGACGACTCTTCTTGTAAATGGACTTACTAATTCATTAATCAGTGAGATGTAAGCATGCAAAATGTCTTCAAGTTGGATATGAAATTCGTTCAGGTCATTGTGAATATCCACCTTGACTAAATGTCGTTCTTCAATCAGTCATGTAAAACTGGCTTTTCGTCGCAGAAGCAACTATACCTTGCAGAGTCTCTTCCACGGTGGGAATGATGTTGATAATCTCTCCTCGATCGAGATACGATTTGAACACGATCAGAAAAACGGCTTGTTGAGTCGTTCTAGACCACAAATCATTGTACTTGTAAAACTCATTATCTGGTATCAACTTAGCCAGTGTCTGCAATGTTTCTCGGACCTGTGTGAAATCAAGATTTGGCACTATTAAGCAAATGTGAATTGCTTCAACTTGGAAGGACGCCAGCTCAGTTCTTACCTGGCCCAGTTGGATCGGCATGCACTTGATTTAGAGTCGCGTTCAGCTGTCGACAAGCTCTATCCAACTCTTTGACTGTAGCGCGAATTTCCTACATTTCGTTCCACCAACATTGTTAATACATTGAGCAGATACGACGCGTTTATACCAGTTGCATACATCCTTTCGATTAGTCTCTTGTTCCAGCGATTGCTGGAGGCCGTTGAAGAAGTTAAGATCCATGTTGTTAACGCATGAATAAGAGAAGGAGGAGCTCTTTTTCCAGGACCAGTATTTTTGTTTGTATCGTGTTGATTGAGTTTGATTATTGCTGCGAAGAAGAAACTGGATGTCTAGTCTATGCGAATCCCTCAAAATGCTGGAGGACGTCTATCTACTGAATCCTACACTATATGGATCTATTAAATGTGGTGTACTCATGTACCTGTTTTCTATCTGCTTTTTACATGGCAATAGGATGCCATGTCCTCAATTTACATCGAGCTGATATTTAGAGCTAATGGTTGGTTCAGATTTAGTTTTCCATTGACTGTTACCCACTCAGCACCCAACATTTATGCCAGCGCTCACCCCCCGGGATCCCCATGATGGTGAATAAGGGGGGTTAAAGTGCCTCTTTTCCTCTTTCCTACCTTTTTCATTACAACATAAATTATTATATATCATGGCTCAACAAGCAAAGCAAGCTGCCCAAAGACTAGGCGGTATGTTCCCTAAGGGTTCCGGTAAGGGTCTTGGCTCTGCAGTTGGAGCTATCACTGTCTTGGGTGCCTTAGGTTATGGTGTCAATGCTTCTCTTTTCAACGGTAAGTCAGTCAACCAAAGGCTATGCGTAGCATACTTACATTTTTGCTCATGACAACAGTTGACGGTGGTCATCGTGCTATCAAGTACACTCGTCTTTTTGGTGTTCAAAACCAAGTTTATAATGAAGGTACTCACTTTATGATCCCCTGGTTCGAAACACCTGTCATCTATGATGTGCGCGCAAAGCCTCGCAATGTTGCTTCTTTGACTGGTACCAAAGGTAAGTAATGAGATGAAAAGGGCAAGAGCTTGGAAACTAAAGAAAGAGCTCGGAACTAGATTTGCAAATGGTCAACATCACTTGCCGTGTGCTTTCAAAGCCTCGTCCCGATGATCTTGCTACCGTATACAGAACATTGGGCCAAGATTATGATGAGCGCATCTTGCCTTCCATTGTCAACGAAGTTTTGAAATCAGTTGTCGCTCAATTCACTGCATCTCAATTGATCACTCAACGTGAAAGAGTGTCTCGTCTTGTCCGTGAAAACTTGGTGCGTCGTGCCTTGAGATTCAACATTATTTTGGATGATGTCTCCATCACACATTTGAACTTTTCTCCTGTTTTCGAAGCAGCTGTTGAAGCCAAGCAAATCTCTCAACAAGAAGCTCAAAGAGCCGCATTCATTGTCGACAAAGCCCGTCAAGAAAAGCAATCTGTCATTGTCCGTGCTCAAGGTGAGGCTAAATCAGCTGAATTGATTGGCGAGGCCATTGAGAACAAACCCGGTTTCTTGGAGTTGAAGCGCATTGAGGCTGCTCGCGAGATTGCTACAGTGATTTCTCGTTCTGGTAACAGAGTCATGCTTGATTCTGACACCTTGTTGCTTAATGTCAACTCGCCTGTCAGTGGCAACGCTTCATCATCAGAGGCAACAGCTTAAATTATTTCCCATCTCTCTCTCTCTCTCTCCGCCCCTCTCTCTGTAATGAACCCCTTCCCCTGTACCTTGAAAACTTTAACCTGTATGAATAAAAATAATGTAAAACCGGCAACTAACGTTGATAAAGGTCAAGCGAGATCCATAAAAGTACATTCCAAAATAAAATTCAAATTTTCCATTCAATTGAGGTCAGTTCAGTAGGAGTCAAATTGAATCTACAGTGTAAACAATAACAATAACAATATCAAACCAAAGATCTGATGGAAAATAGGCCGGCTTTGTAGACCTGAATGGAAGGTATAAAGATTGCGGTGAATGCAAAATGTCAAACGCATTTTCATCTGAATCACTTCAGCTTGATGTGTACTACGTTGCCATGGTTACACTTTCGTGTGTCCAGGCATTGGCATGACGGCATTAGCAATGTATGTGCTCACCATTATCAAGCCATAACACATAGGCCAACCCAGATCTTGATTTATGCAGTTTGTGATTCAAAATAGGTAAGCTTTCTTGGCCCAAGAGAGATTCAAGTGTAGTAAAAAAGGAACAGTGTTTATGTCGGTGATACAAACCGGCTTTCATACTAGAGAAATGTGGATTTCCACGCGTTAAACCAGATGCTGTGCACTCATGTGGTTTGTAATGGTGTGGTCTGGCAAAAGCGCACATACGTGCACTCGGCAAGCAGCGTTTTCTATTCAATTGAGCGAAAACGTTGTAATCTGTTTGATAACACTCAATGACAACATTTGGTAGGGGTCAATGTTAAAATGAAAATAAGTTACTGTAATAGTATAAACACAAATACACCAAGCAGGCAGGGCAACAGAAGGAGGCATTTGAATTTGATGGGTGGGATGGAAAGTTCGTTTTGGGTAGTTTGTTGTGTAACTCACTAGCAATGTTGAAAACATATAAAAGGAGGCCATGGAATCCAAACATCCTCTTCCTCTGTACATACACCTTCCATCCTACCTCGACATGTCTCAGCAACAGCAACAAGATCAGCAATATTACCCTCCAATGGACTTTTCTCAAAGCGATGGCTATAGTGTGATGCATTCGTTCCCCTTTATCAATGACGGCCCTAAACCAAACCATCGTCATAGTTACCATCCCTCTACATCGCATCAACAGCAACAGCCATTTATACCACAAGAGCCTTTGAAATCACCCATTGACAAACCCAAGCTTACAAAGCAAGTGCCCCCTGGTGTCATTCACATCAAGCCTACATGGAAACCTGTCAAACTGGATGAAAAGCCTCCATTCTCCTACGCTACCATCATTGCCCACGCTATCCTGTCTAGCGAAAACCGCAAATTGACACTGAGTGAAATCTACCAATGGATTTCTGAACAGTATCCTTGTTATAGCATGAAGGATCACAGATGGCAGGTACGCTTATTTTTTCTTCTGATTTCATCCATGTAAAAAATGTCTCGAATTAATCATGGTGTCATATCATTTAGAACTCAATTAGACATAATCTATCTCTACAAAAGGCATTTGTCAAGCTGGAACGCGATGCCAACACGCCATCTGGCAAAGGCTGCTTCTGGACCATCCTGCCTGGCTATGAACAACACTTTATTGATAATCTGGTGAAAAGAGGCATGGGGAGCGCAGCTGGAAGTGCAAGCAATAGAAAGCATGCGAATAGCCTCACTAGTGCCTCGACTAGCAAGCAGTTCCGCAAGTTCATTGATGCCTCTGTCAACAAGTCGAACTCTCCGTTGTTTACCATCTTTCGCATGAACCCTACTACAACCACATCTGCTTCTACCACTTCAAGTCCGTCTAATAAACGCAAGAAGACCTCTCATGATAAGAAGATGGATGTCAAGCCACATGAGGAACCCGATTTGCTGTACGATTCAGACTGTGATAGCGGCGTCGATCTTGGCTGTGAAAGTCATCCTAAAAAGACTCAGAGACCGGTCTCCATGTATGCGCAAACCCCCTCTAAGTCTGATTCTTTGGCTCCTCCTCCTCCTCTTCCTATGCCTCTTTACCAAACACAGCAAAGCTACAACTCGTTACTGATGGAGAACTCCATGTTCATGCCTGACGAGCTCTTTGCCACTCAGCAGCCCAATGTCATGATGTCTACTGCCTCAGATGACAGCGTTGCCTACTTTGACAATATCTCGACGCCATCATCCATCATCATGGACCAGCAATTATTTAGCAATGGCCCTTCTCTGGATAACTGGCCGCAATCAGCACAACAAACTCCCATGTTTGACTTCCAGTCTCAATCACAGCTTTTAGCTCCACAAACTACCCCTTATTATGATCCTTCCGTCGCAAGCTTTGCCTCTCTTAGCACTGACAGCAATCAGAGCGACTATTTGTTACAGCAACCTCACCAGTCGTTCCAAGATTACTACTTGTACAATGATTTCTGTTAAACCTCAAGTGCTGGCGCTTTTTACATACCTTCTTCCACTTTTATATTCCTCTGTATATACCTTTTCAAGCATTCCATCTGTTGTTGTTTCTTGATTTCTGTCTTTACTACTGTTCTTCTCAAAAGTAAACTTAGCCCTGTACTTATCCAAATAACTAATAAATTATCTGTATAATCTAAATAATTACCTTTTGTGCTATATGTAACACTTTTCCAACTGGCAACGCCCTTCTAACGAGCCTTTAACAGCATTAAATGTACCCTGAAGGCGCATAGAATGACATTTGCCACAGCCAAAAAATGCTTTAAGCTCCGGTCGTATTCCTCGCTCGAAATGCGAATATTTGTCATTTTTTGAGTTTCGTTGAACTATTTTGGACCACTCGACTATGTAAATTACAAGAATATCTTTAAACTTTATAAGCAATTCTAAAAGTACTTTTTAATGCGCATCTGATGGTATCAATTGCAATAGATTTTTGGAACTAGTTTTTTGAGGAAATTTCAGAAATAGAAATTGCCGTTTTTGGTAAAAATGTTGAGATTTCGCATATAAACGTCTCACAAGCAACGTTTCAAGAGGATGCCTTGGACCAAGAGGAACATTTTGATTTAATATTTACCTTAGTAAAAGTCTTCATTTTCGTCTTCAAAAACGCGATTGTTTGATTTTTGACAAAAACCATGAGGGGTACCTCATGCTTTTTGATCGATTTTTGACGATGTTTTTCAGGTCCAAAAAAAATTGAGCAAAGGTGTCAGGGAGTAAGTAATGATCGAAAGCAAATCGTTTGGTGCTACTCTGGCAGCTTAAAACGGCTTTAAACACGTAGAATTGCTGCTCAAACTCACTCAGATTTCGCTGTGATTTGCCTATTTTTGAGTAGTAAGAGGCAATTTTAGTATGCTGCCTGCTTGTGTGTGATTTGGTCCCATCGATAGAGATGTGAAGCATGAGCAATGACTCAAATTCGCAGCTTTAGGTCGTTTTTATACGGCTATAGTGATGATGTAATGTCTACAAAGAGCAAAATTTTAGTATTTACAGCTAGGGTGCTGATTTGCCTTTCTGAAAGCATAGTATTGTGAATACAAGAATAACAAAGAGTGTAGATATCAATTTGCAGTAGCACTTGCCACCCTGAAAGCTCGAAATATTCTGTACAATGGAATAATAGTATCAAATTTGGTGCCGTCAAGCTATCATGCATAGATCATGAAGCTCATTATTTTACCCCTGAATCTGGGTGCAAATGTCAAACAAGCACAGTGCACATGCAGTAGTTGTATAGCATCTTTCCATTTTTTATTATATAATATGTAGTGTAAATCGACAGCTATAATACTATGATTGTCTCTTTTCTTTTGCTTGCTTTGATACAGATGTCTCCAATTCCGTATCCCGTAATAAAAATTTGTAGAACAAGGGTGCCAGAGGAATCGTAGCAGCATGCCACAAAGAATGGGCATCAAGGATCTCCATGATGGGAGGGAAATCAAAGACCTCTAAACTCATGGCGCAGCTAACCAAGACCACAGAGGCGCCTGCCATGTAAGCATAGGGTCTTCTTTCAGGTTGTCCCCATTTTGTATATTGCAGCACAGACCATCCCAACCACAAGTTTGTTTGTAATAGACCCACCACAATGCAGGCTGTCATGTTGTATCCATAATCAAATCGATCCAAGCTTGACAAGTACGTGACATGAGCGATATAAAGCAGTGCACAAACAGTAGTCCAAATCAACGCCACTGTATTCTTCAGGTAAAATATACGCACGACAGCAACGCATAGACCGTAAAAGATGTACAAACCAGCACTAAAGTAATCCAATTTCTCTGTGATGGGGGTATCCCTTGTATGAAAGACGGTGCTCCACAGCCATGCATTCATGCCAGCAACAGCAATACCAAGGTAGAATTTCTTGAGGCGATACGTATCATTGACCTGCTGCTTGATGATCTTGAAGTATCGCAAATGCATTAGACCGTTCAAGATGGAGAATACAACTGAGGCTGGTTCTTGAATACCAAATACGCGCTGAAATGGCCATTTTCCATGGTATTGGTGAATGTAGTTTTGGTTGGCGATGGCTCTCTGTGTTATTGTCTGCATGCAGTGGTATCCGCAATCCTGTCGAACCGTCCATTGCAACAGCCTAAGATGGAGTGGAAGCTGTGAAATGTCTGTGCTGGCTGTGCATTGTTCCACGCATTGAATGTATTCTGGCAATCTATCACCACTTGACGCCAGACACACTGTGAAAAGGGTGGCCAAGATAACTGTAATTCGTATTGCCAATGTCATGTTGCTCGTAGGGATATGAGTGCTGCCACCCTCGAATGTATTCTATAGGGCAAACGAAAGAGAAAGATAAACAAACTATTTGTGCGTGTGTGTGCACCCTGCTGCTGATTACAATGAAAGCTTTATCATCGGGAATTCAACCATGTCAGACACATCAGGAAAAGGAACATGTATCGGTTTATTAATCAAAATTTGAAACATAGGCTCATCAGCTACTAGCTACCATGGCACCTGGATCTCGATCCCTTCAGCTGGCGCGATGCCTCTTGTCACCACGTACTCTGCGCTCGCAACACAGCCCTCCAGCAGAGGAATGCCCTTCCAGCAATACGAGCCTACAAACCAAATGCCATTCTTGCCCTGACATGCTCCTAATGATATCTCGCTGGTATCTTTATCTACGCTGAACAGTTGCTGTAAGGCTTTCTTGGACTCCAGTGTCACAGTGGCACGCTCAAACCAGGCAACAGACAGCACCTTCTTGGGGTCCACAGCCACGCAAGGGTTCGTAGTTTGCATGTATAGATGATCCGTCTTCTTCTTTAGACTGCTGTGTGTCAAGTTGATAATGTGCGTGGCCATGGTCGTGTCATGCGGATAAGGCACAATGAGATCACTGTCTCCGGGATCCACACTCTTGTCGACAATGGCCAAGTTGAGCGCCTTCCAGTTGCTTTGGTCAGAGGGGAGGAGTCTGGTATCAGTGTGGTTAACGACAAGTGCCGTGTCGTAACAGAATGTTTGCAGCATGTCCATTTGAGCCTGCACACTCTTGATCATGGGTTCGCTTGCTGATTTCCATGAATCAAATGATGCCTCTTGTCCTTGCTTTAGCGACGAAACGTACTCCTTCAGCATGGAGACGGCTTGGTTGCCTTGCGTCGCGAAAATGATGTGGTCAATGTCGTACACTTGGCCATGTTCATCAGTGAGCTCGAAGCGGTGCTGAGGCTTTGCGTTGGGTTTGATGCTGGTGATTTGCGTTTCCAAGTGCACGTTCTGTAGTGGAGCAGACATATTCTTCACCACCTGCTGGACACCAAAACCAGCGACATATGATTCCTGAAACAGGCCCATTGCCATGTACTCTAAGGGCATATGGAATGATTAGGTCATTGATGATCTGCATGAATACTGCTGCGCACGCGTGAGTATGAAAATACCTAAAATATCTGATGCTGGGTAATTCAGCATGGACTGATACGAGTTGGTGCAAACAGCAGCAAATAATGGCACAAAGATCTCATGCGCAAAGTAGGAGTGAACGTGGTACGTCTTGAAGAACTGGCCCAATGTCATGTTGCAGATGGGGTGGTGGGGGTTGTGGAGGTGGCCGCGGTAGTACATCCATAGCGAAATGAACATGAGCCAGAGGTACGAAAAGGCAACCACGAATGATCTCCATATAAATCGGCCAATGTCTGCAATAAAATCCAGCATGGTGGAAGAGGTTGACGATTTGACCATGTCCAAATGGCCCACAGTGCGTGCACCACTGTACACCAGATAGGAGTCATTTGTCGTGTATGATGCAACCTGACTTGGCTCCATATTCTTGCACAATGGCTTTGATTTCGACTGCATGATGCGATACCAGCCAAAGCTGAACTTGGCCTTCTTTGCTGGGATGTTCAAATGCTGATAGAGCCTGAATAGATGTGAATAGTAGCCTGCCATGCTTTTCTGATTAGATGATTGTTTGTGATACAAGCCTAATCTTGTTTATTTACCAGACATGTATGAACGCATTGGGACCTAATATTACAAACAAGTTTGCGTTATTCAGGGGGCTGATTTGATGATGGATGGAGCGCAAGTCTTACATCAATTCTAAAGTCTTTCTCGGGTCCAACGGATATGGAAGCAGCATCCATGCCCACAGAGGCGTTCTTTTCGAATAGATGTACATTGATGTTGTCATGTTGGTTGTTCTCCAGCAGATAAGCAGTGGACAATCCGGCCAATCCAGAGCCGATAACCGCAATGTTGATTTGTTTTTTGTCTTTCATGGCAGCCTGATATGTGATATATAAACAAGACGAGGGGAAAAAAAGAGTAATGCAATAAGGAAGACTGGAAAGAAATTTTTGTTACTTTATAGCCAAATGTTGAGTTGTAAATCATGGATTTGGGTTGCACGATCAGAGCAAGTACCTTCTGTCAGTGATTGCCAGCCAGGAAATGTGATCGCACAGAGCAGAGCGCCCCAGTCACTGCGTGTGTGCGATGAGCGCAGAAGTAGACAACCATGACGATTCTTGCCATTAATAGAATAAACATCGCGTAGCCAGATTAAATTTATTTTTCATCTTTTTTACTTGTCGACATTCTTTGCGACAATGCTAGCATCTCCTATATTCACTGTTAACCATAGTGGACTGACCTTTGATTTTGAAGAGTTCATCAAGAATGAGCTTGGCCTCAAATTAGACAACCAGACCAAACGAGAAGGTAAGCCGAGGTTTTTTCTATAGAGTTGATTATGACAAATCCTAATTGCCGCTTTTCCAGATGAACCCATCTGTAAATACTATCTGAAAGGAACATGCACTAAGGGCAGCAACTGCCAGTTTAGACACAAAGGATACGACAGAGACAAGTCGGTTGTCTGCAAGCATTGGCTGCGTGGCTTGTGTAAAAAGGGCGATGGATGCGAATTTTTACATGTGTTCAACATGAAGAAGATGCCAGAGTGCTGGTTTTACTCCAAATACGGCGAGTGCTGTAATGGAGACGAGTGTATGTATCTCCACATTGATCCAGAAAGCAAGCAGAAGGAATGTCCGTGGTACGCTCGAGGATTTTGTAAGCATGGCCCAAATTGCCGCAACAAGCATGTGCGAAAGCTGGTCTGTCAAAACTACCTGACTGGATTCTGTCCTGACGGTCTCAACTGCCCCAATGGACATCCAAAATACGAGCTGCCGGTAATGTACAATGCACTGAATGATCAGCCGGATGGTTCGCAACAGCAGCATCAGTCATCTCACCCACAGCAATCACATCATCATACCCAAGACAAAGTACCATTCAGCAGATCAAACAACATGCATCAATCATTTCATAACAACAATAATCATGGCAACCCACAACAGCAAGGCACCTTTAGAAAGCTGGAAGATGTGACATGTTACAAATGCGGGCAGCAGGGCCATTACGCTAATCGCTGTCCTCAGGGTAGGTCTGGTCCACCAATGTAGAAGGGATTGAAACACGGCAAATGAGAGAGTTCTCTCTATGCATTGTATACGTGAAAGCCTGTATAGGAGGCAATCAATAAAAAAAAAATGTATAGGAGACCCTTTATATCTCAAACAGAACAAACCAATTCCTCGATTGCTGTTACTGCTTACATTTGCACGCATAATGAGAAACCCGCCATCCACATTTTTGGATACTGATGTGTGTGTCAAGCCAATTTAATCATATAGAAGCATATCACAATAAACATAAAAAGCCATAACATACATTATCAAATGACTTGTCCCCAATTTGCAGAATGGAAGTTGATGTCTTTGGCAGTGTGTACGCATTACAAACCGTATTTGTGCAAGAGAATTCCATGCAAATTCTAATTCTGAAACAAAACAACCCGATACAAAGAACTGGCATTGAATCAGGCCGCCAGCTCTAGTTGAAGAAGCCTAATCTTCTTGTTATTTGGTACGCAATCCATGTTCTCGACCGAGGACATGAATAGACTCATGATACCATCAACATTGAGGCATTTTAAGCTAACGTACATGCTCGTGTGTATTTCACAGATAGTCTCCTTGAAATCGAGGTGATTTCTAAGCATGGTGTAATGAGACATGATTGTTTCCTGCTTATCGGAATTTCAGAGGCAAAACGCTTATATTGTACATGTACATTGTGTTGATCTACATTGTAAAATCCATCAAACCAAATCTTGATTCACTTGCCTATAAAAATATAAGCTTTTGGTTTCTAAAAAATCTCTTTCTTTCCCTCCAAATCTTTACATAACTTGTTTGAACAATGATGACTTATAATATGGATCCCTTGCCTTCTTTTGATCTTATTGTGTTTGATAAAATATCAAAACGAACGATCTCTAGTTATTTATTAGGTATCGTCGCCATGGCAACCTAGACCTCAGCATTGTATTGACTAATATCGCCATGTGTTTAGACTATGTGACAAACGAGTTTGAAGCCATCATATCATGCCCTTCCTCCTCCTCTAGAAATGGTACAATTACTCCACCTTCTTCATCATCATCCTCCGCGAGGGGTGGCAATCACTTTAATGTGAAAAACAGCACCCAGTGTTTGGATAAAACTGGTTCTACATTTGATCACTCTGGCTTACCATCACCTCCTTTATCTACGTCTCCCCAACGAAGAAATTCAGTTCATTCAACTGTCCACATGACGCCCTCTTCTTCGTTTACTAGTTCAACCACACCCATGCCGCTTCGTTCATTTATTGAGATGGTCATGAAGAAATCTCGTATGGACACTGGAACATTATTGACATCACTTTGTTATGCTCGTCGTTTAAAGTTGAAGTTGTTCAACACTTCCAAGGGTAGCTATTCCAAACAAAATGATGCTGTCAAAACACTCTCATACTGACTCAATTATCACTAGGCATGGAATGCACTCATCATCGCATTTTCTTGGCAACATTAATAATAGCAACAAAATATATCCACGATTCAGCCATCAAGAACAAGTACTGGATCGATTATTCCCTTCAGCTCTTCTCAGGCAGCGAAATCAACTTGATGGAGAAGCAACTGCTGCAGTTATTAGACTACAAATTGGAGATTCCCTCGCATGATTTTGAGCTCTTGGTAAACGACATTGTGCAATTGCATTTCCAGCAGAAGCTCCAACAATATGAATGTCCCACCACCCCTAATGCTGAGCCATTTCAATGGTATCCCGACAAGCAGCATTATCGTGATAGTGCCTACCAATCTGGTCCTCCCTCCTCTCAAAATAACTTTTATTCAGCTACAACTCCTGTCAGCACATTGCATACGGTGAACCCTTTCAAACCTTCTCCTCCCACGCTGCACTATTAGATCTCATGTCTGTAAATCACACGCCTTTAATAAACTTCAAAAATCAAAAATATCAAACAAACTGCTATTAACCGATACTATGACGAATAACAAATACATTGCGCGAAATAATATAGAACTTGTCAAATGTAGTTGTTTTCTTCTATGAAACAGCAGCAGCTTATCTATTGGGTCCCAGGAAATTAGGTTCTATTGTAAAAATCCTGAGCTTTTGATCAGTTCTATTTTCGATTCATGGGCTTCTGGAATTTGTGCAATGGATTATTCTCGTCAAATACTAAAAAGCTGCATGCCCGCCAGTGTAATCTTTTTAGCGGTTTATAACTAAATCGATCATTCTGGTGTACATCTCAAGATTTGCAGCGTCTTCATGCACTTTTACATGTCAAATGCTCTCAAAAAAAGTCTTCTGCTCCCAATGATTGCATTGACGTCTTTGAAAAAAGTGGTCGATACTTGATTTTGGATCTTACAATGAAATATTCGCACAACAACCCGTATCAGCTTTAGAAACAGCATGGCCGTGTGAAACGTCTCTTGTTGATGATGTGTGGAATATACCCAACAGTTTGTATTTTGGGAAATTTGTTTGTTTGTATGTACAATATACAAACAATCTTGGCTGTATGTCATTGTTGTCGTATGGGAATTGTGTGGGATCAGTTAATTGGGTGGTGTTATACCCAGAAGATTATATGAATACTACTTAGAATGTATCTATTGGTAAAAGATATGGTGATGTATTTATATTAAGCTAGATATTGACATGTACTGGATGATGGATAAGAGCTATAAGAGTAATGCAATCAAGCTACATCATATCCACAAGCGTTTAGACTCGTATGTGCTGTATTACAGGTGGCTGTCATGAATATACCTCGAATCTTTCACGAGGGACATTAAATGTATGACCGTCATGCATACGCAAAAGAGCTTCCGAACAGCAGCTAGGCCCTGTCATTTTGGATCTGCAGATTAAATACATATGTATGATGCTCACTTGCTGTCTGTACCGTATATCAAGTATTTTTTATTTTGTAATGAACCTACAGAATTTTTATGTACGAAGCTGTCTTCGACCTTGCGGTTGGTTGGATGAGAGCTATGGGAGGCAGGCAGTATAGACACAAAGGCTTGGGATGCTTGGATGTCTAAGATATTACCGCGTGCAACCGCATCACCTAGGTATTTTGAAGAGAGACTGACAGCTTCCAGCCAGCTTCGCGAAGGGTGGACGGCAATGCTTGAACACCACAAAGTATGATAGCAACCCCGCAAGGGTCAGGACGGCATTACTGTTGAAAGCTGCACTTGTTGATGATATTGTTGTGTACATCTCTTATGCCATAATAGCTGGTGATCGAGTTGTCTACTTTGAGTGAGGTGTAATAGATGTCATTTAATGCGAGCAGGTAATATCAGAAAACGATCCAAGACCACGACTTAGTCGCAGTGTGCTTTCTTTGGCTTGCTTGAATAGCAATGGTATTTCAAAACTGAATCTTGGATGGTCAAGACCTCAACACATAGAGCACTTCAGTACACCTACATAGGATTTGAAGTTGCACTATGCAATCCTAAATACAATTTTGCACAACATCTCATCTACCTGCCCATGACTCCTATTTACTTGCAATTAACACCTATCCATAAGCTTCAAGTCAACGTCAGTACCTAGAACGATCTCGTTTCTAAAATCATACATCGCTCCACCTCAAGCGCCATTCACCCGATCTAAAATTCAACTACCCCGTCGTGTTTCCCGCAAAATTTAGCGTAGGTACGTGCAAATTTCGAGACTCTATCAGCAATTTTTGCAAATGGATCTCTCATGATGACCTGATCCTGCATACCGAAAATACCTGCATACAAGCAGGATGTAGTGTCAAGCACAAAAATGCAGTATGCAGCTTTGAATTAAGTGCTGTTCAACACCCCATCTGTCAATCTCTGTTAGCACTAGATACTTGTAATTAATCGACTTCCTCATTAATCTTGTCTAGATCAGTGCTCGAAATTGGATTATTTGAATACCATCCATCCATCAGGGGCAGCACGTCGTCCAAATGGCTCGAGTCTGACCACACAATTTTGTTCCTCGCAAAATTTGGCATAGGTACATGTTTATTTTGTGAGCCAGATGATTGACATTCGAAGACTTTGATTGATTTGATACCAATATAATGCAAAAGTGTACTTTTGGATGTTATGATGAACAGGCGTAGATTTATTCCAAAACTGGTTTTTCTAGGATAGTAAATGTACTTGATCATGTCTAATACTTATGGTGGTATCGTGTGTAAATACCGTTAGCTATTTGTACCATGCATTTTGAATGTTTAATCTTGCTTTTTTCATTATAATCACATTTTTGATTTCAAAATCAATGCTTTATTTCTCTGAGCTGTCTCCAAATTTGAGCCAATCACAACGCTTTATTTGCCCTACAGACACCCCAGGCCAGAAAAAAAAATTGCGAGGGTTTCCCTCTGTTTTGACGTTAGGCGGAGTTTTAAACATTGCCAAATACAGTAATTTAGCAATTTTATCATCAAAATCCCCTAAAATGCCAGAATATGCCTTACTACACACGCAAGCTTATAATGCAAACGCTTGAGACTCTCAATTAGCACCAAGTAAGTGATACAAATCAAGTGAGGGCAGCCTATCTACCCCCAGACTCTTCATCAAATCTAGTTGTGCTTCAACGATAGGCTTATCCACACAACGAAAAAAGGGGGGTATGGCTCAAAGAACCATGAAAAGTGGGAAAAGTAACAAAAGGGCATCACTAGAATGTGATGAAGAAGAACAGAAACACCGCAATACAGTTACATACAGAAAGGCAACACGCAATGTGTATCATCAAAATGACGAGTACAAGAAAAAAAAAGTAGTGGAAAAAAGTATCGTGGTTGCCTCATACGAAGCAAGGACACCACCAATACCACCAGTATTACAGAAAAAGTAATACTTGAAGAACAAAAAGAATGCAAGACTACTCCATAACAATAGTGCAGCACTGCCAGCGATACAATACATCAAAAGACACACCATAGCACTATGGTACAGCAACAGAAAAATAGTTGCGTGCAGCAGAAAAAAAGGGTGCAAAAATAAATCGCAATAGAGCAAACTAAAGAAGAATGCACAGTATTACGAGAAAGAAAGTAGTGAAAGGGTTGAATGAATGTGATCCACCGTAACCAAAGAAGGGGAATATACAAACCAAATACAAACCAAATACAAACCAAATACAAACCATACACAAACAGCAATATATTGAAGCAAACTGGCCTAAAATAAACTGTGTAATTATTATTACCGTATATTGTAACGCGAAAGGTGGTTCTTATTGGCTGATACCTACTGTAACAAACTTCAAAGGTGTCGTCTTGTGTACTGGTGGATGCAAAGGCATGCTTCTTTTGGCAAAAGTGGTGTTGTATTCAATCAATAGTAATAAAAAGTACTGTGCGGTAACTTATTCCACCGATGAATTCGATATCTAAAGCTTCACTTTAGTATATCTTTGAAGCAAGTTGGGTCGCAAACTTTACACTTTTATTTTCAAACCAACAGCGCTTCAAAGTGTAGTTGGATATGTTTCAGATTCTTGTGCGCTTAATGGCTATAAAGTAATCGCAGATTAACATGCTATTTCCTTAGATCAGCTAAATCAAGAATACCGACCTTCAGAAAAGTTTTATCTCAAATCTCCTTTCGGGGTATGAACAAGTGCTAAAGCCAGCTATTAACCACATTGCCATAGAAACCAGGAATGTAATAGCGGCAAAATGTATATGGACCTTACACTGCATCGAAACTAGCCATTATACACAAATGAGATTCTATCGAGCTATAGTGCATCAATCATCTAGTGCTTTACATATTTGAAAAGCCAGCTGTAGCGCCGACAATTCCAATGTTTGGACAAACCACAAAATTACATCCTTATGGAGTATCATAGTGGATTGAAAATAAGCCAAAAAAGAAACATTCCATGGAGCTTACATTTCGACAGCATCGTCCCGCACTTCGGACTTGTAGTGACACTTTCGGAGCGGATTCACTCAAAAAATAGTTTCATAAAAAGAAACCGCATATCGCTACACTTTTTACCCTGAGTAACGATCAAAATACTGTTTTGCCATTTTTGACGTAATTTCTAATCTAGCCAATCAAATATCACAGATTTGTTTTAGACAAACTATCAACATTAAGCGGTAAAAAATAGCTTTCAGATGATGTATTATAAAAGCTTGTAGCGTTGGAATTGATCCTAAAATGCTGTTTGGCGATTTAGCTGATTTCAAAACATCGGTGGTATTAGTTACCGCACAGTATATGGTTTAATAGAAAAAGTGCAGTGCAAAAACAGTGCGAGAAAAAAAAAACAAATAAAAACGCGCTACTGAGGGTGACTGCAGTCAATAGGCTGCCGCAGCACAGAGCACGCGGAATCTGAATGATATGAACAATGAACATTTTGCACTGTGGTGACTGTACCCAAATGATTTTTTTGCGATGATTTTTTCTGATCAATATCGATATAATTTGACAATTGAAAACATTTTTGTTGAAATTAGCTATAGAAAGTGTGCTCAGCGTATACTACTTTCTAATAAACTTAAAGGGAGAATTTGAAGGCGCATTTAATGGTGTCAATTTTAAAATACTTTTGGAATGAAAAGATAAAGAATTTTGCAAAAATATAAAAAGCAGTTTTTCCAGGAAAAGTCGAGATTTAGCATATACAACGGTCAAAACAGCAGTTGCGTAGGTTACCCGACATCTGTGCGGTCATTTTGATTTAATATATATCATAGTAAAAAGTGTCGTTTTCGCCTACAAAATTGCGATCGTTTGATTTTTAACAAAAACCTTGAGGGGTACCTCATGAAAAATCGTGAATTTTCGACGATTTGGATCGATCCAAAAAAATAAAAATGAAGGTTTAGGATGTGAATAGTAATCGATAGCAATCATTTGGTACTATTCCGAGCATCTAGAACGGCTTGGAAGACGAGATATTGAGGATTGAATTTGGACAATTTGGCTGTGAAAAGTACCTTTCATGCCCTATAGATCCACAGCAACCGATGCTACAGATTGGAATGAGACCTCAAACGGTTTGTACTCTTTTGGACTACACATGAAATACCATTAAAAACAATTTGCTGCAAACTTAATGCATCTTTTGCTTTGAAAACTTCACGCAATTAAGAACCCCTCCTGACTTGCCCTGTATGAGTGCAGCTTACAATGAGCTACCAACTATTTAAAGTAGCTTCATGTACTGTGCGTTTCAAGTCTTCGTAAATTAGATTCAAAGTTAGAACCATAGCTACGTATAATCTTGACGTAAAAAAACTGCTTATACACAACAATGCAGATCGAAAGAGATAAAATTTATCACTATAATACTAACAAATACGGTAGCCCCTGGAGGTTTGTTTAGTATGGCTACAACGTCCTCAAAGTAGGTATTATGCAACAGTGTAAATACGAACTGTCTAAAATTCATATACGGCATGGAAACAGGCTATACCTTATTGTGTTCAACACCTAAAACAATAGTCAATATATGCCATTCCAGAACAGAGCATGCTATCATACGTGCTAATCTACACTCAAGTTTCGCTGTGTTTCGCTTATATTTGAGTGATTGCAGGTAATACTACAAGTAGGTCGTCAACTAGCCTCCGAATCGCTTTCATCTATGTAGACGTGGATTATTATCGTAGAGGAGACAAACTCACAGCTACTATATATACGTCTGTATGATTATGCGAGATAGCAAAAGATTCAAAGTTTACATTTAATCATGAAATGTCATAGGTCGATCTACTTGAAAGCATGCCAGTAGCTAATCAGCTAATGTGAGAAAGACAATAATGAACATCGAGGTACTAAGCATGTAAAATGCAAAATTATTACAAGATATATAAATGAATTTTATGAAATATCAACTTTGTTTAAATGGTTTTGTGGTTAATTAGTGAATGAAATAAGTAATCAATGCTTGAAAAATACTGTGACGATAATGAATATGATAAAGACTACACGGCATGGAATTGCGCACAGTTTTTTTGTAGTAGCTTGGATCTGACCTGTCTTATGTTTATCAATTGATCACTTTCGAGCTACATGAATAGTGCAGTAGAGCTGAGCACTGTTGGCTAATGCTTCGCGTCTGCAGTCTTGCAGGTGTCTCTTATATGCGCTTGCGTTTCTCCATTCAGGTACAAATTCAGATAAACCAAGACGGAGGCTCTCATAAGCGCAGAGAATAGCATCACTATGTACAAACATTATATATTGTTAGGTCTACCAGCATGAATTTAAAGAAAGCTTTTATGGTATAACATCATATATCGCCAACTTGGTACATACCCTGTATATTCAATGCTATTGCTTGTTTTTTCAGGACTACAAAATGCTTGCTGCTTCACCGATTTTGTTGTTTCACTGAAGCCTGCATTTTTCAAGAGTCTACATAGATCATCATTAACATATGGGTACATGCCCCGAGAAACTTGATATTTCTCGACTTGACATTGTGTTAGCTGTCAGAGTAATGGCATTTTCTAACGTACTTACTTGCTTCAAGTTGTTTCCTGAAAGATGGCCCATATCTAATCATCTTTCTATGATCATACTGCAGCATAAAGTGAGTATAAATATACCGTAGTAATCATGCATCTCCTTTAACGTACTTCAATCAGTTCAACACAGCCGCCCGGCTTCAAGGCACGATGGAGTTCTTTCAAATTCTATACAGCATATCATTTAATACAGTGGTGCATATTTGAACCGAGCAGGGAAAATGACTCACTTGTATCCATTGTTCTTTTGTAAATGCAAAGTATAGTAGACGTTGATATATGAAATCAAATGTGTTGTCTGGATATGGAATATTATCAGCCAGATTACCTACTACAAAACGAGTGTTTGTAGGCATATCCTTTTCCTGTGGAAATTGCGTGCCCAAGATGTCAACTCCATGAAACTGGGAGTTTTTGTACTTTACGGCCATATCTATGGACCAACAGCCGGGCCCGCAACCAGCATCGAGTACTGTGATTCCATTTTCAAGTTGTTTAGTGATGGGAGCAGAAAAAAGGCTTTTGTAGTGAAGACATGTTTGAGATGGAAGAAAGGTCTTGCTTCAGCCTTCATTACTTACCCATTGAGTGTAGTTGTAATGGCCTTGTGTTGTCTGACTAGACGACGGCGCTCTACGTCAATTTATTAGCATTCAAAGTTGATATGCGTAGCCTTCGAAAGTGGTTACCTTCCGAGTCTGTAGGAAGAAGATATTTGATCCGTGCTGGATCATGAAAGGTTCTAACACCATTGGATAAAACTTTCTTTGCATAGGTTGCAATGGTCATAATGACTTGAGAAGAGATGGTGTGTTTCGATCTCTTACTAAAATTCACAGATATTTATAAGCTTTTTCCTTGCCTATAGGCAAAAGG
The DNA here is from genome assembly GCA_010203745.1 of Mucor lusitanicus. Classification (NCBI taxonomy): domain Eukaryota; kingdom Fungi; phylum Mucoromycota; class Mucoromycetes; order Mucorales; family Mucoraceae; genus Mucor; species Mucor lusitanicus. Next base: position 164,141 of record JAAECE010000009.1, on the reverse strand, counting down.
GGCGGAATGCAAGGCATTTCCACACTTGCTATGCTACCTCTGATCATTATAGGCATTGTAAGTGGCGGCCATACATAGCAAACAGGCGCTGTATAGCTATGAGACCCTTCGATCAGTTGCATTCTATGCAGGTGTATATACATGATATACTGCTTGAGGAGGTACCGTTATAATGCCAACTTGAAGCATCAAATAACCAGAATCAGGGATATATGCTTTGTCATGCTGAGTGGTCGGCATCTTCCTATTTTGATCCTTGCTGTCAAAGCTATATATGGACGCACGCATTAAAGTGATTGATCGAGACTGATTGAGTGGAATTTTGAAATCTTTGATTTGAACCTGATGTAGCCGATTTTAAATACCTTCATATGTAAAAATACACACACGTCTGCTCTGTATAGAGCAATGCACAAGAGCACTCCATATTTTTACACACATCATCGCCGTTGTAAATATAATTTTAGTACCATCTCAATCATATCAGCAGCCTCAAAAGTATGATGAAAGCCTTGCAAGGTACTGCCAAGATTTACATAGATATGGCAGCCGTCAGTATATTGCCTTACATCATCCAACTTGATATAATCAACATTGTACGGGCATGCTTGCTGAGAAAATCATCGATGACTCATGCATGTCATTATCTGCAATACTACATTAATGAAGCAGCTTATGAACCTGAAACAATCGCATTTGACTACTAGCTGCTAGCGAGATATCGAGGAAATCCTTCAGATAAGGCTAGTTAAGACAGCTTTTTCTCGGATCGCACCTTTTATGGGTAAAATGAATGCGTGTGTGTCACCAAACAAGCAGTATACATCTTGGATAAAATGCTAAAATGGATCGTATCTCGATTAGCCTCAGCAAAGCCTGATGCAACCAGCAATTTAGAAGATCTTCAAACGTGGTACGCGACTTAAAAAGCCAAGACAAAAGAGTGTATAGAGATGAGTATCTATTACAGGTAGCACTGAAACTCTACATCAACCACTATGACGTATATTTCAGGACGCTCTAACCAATGTGGATCATGAATGGTAATTTACCCAGAGCAGAACTCAGACCATCAATGTGCGTTTGATGTGAATCATGCCCCTTGATTCCGTTGCCTTTTTTATCCAAGCTACAGAACCCAACATTTCAAGAATTATCCTAGAAGAGCATGCTCATGTAGTACTTGAGGTCATTGTTCAAAAGCCTTCTTTGCTGGATAGAGAGGCTCCCCGCCCCCTCCTGTCGTTGCCCTGGTTCAGGTGGACCCAAGATAGCATGGTAAACCCCGAAATAACGCTAAATTTTTTCTTGTATTCGCAAAACACACGCTAAAATAAATTTCGAGATCTTGCAAGAGTTTTCCTCTGTTTTCACTTTTCACAAATCTATATTAATTTAAGCCTAATCCAGTGCGGATACTCTTGATTAATACCCTTCTGTTTTTTGCAATTTTTTGTCATTTTTTTTTTACTAGTTGCCTATCAAACTTAATGCAGTAGTAGACATGTACGAAACAAAGGTACAAGATGAAGCTCATTCGAAGCAAGATGAGGCCAAGCCCACAGATCGAATTGAAGATCCTCATTCACACCATGACAACAATGCCGCAAACGACACTGCGCAAGATGAGCCATCCACCGCACACAACTCGCCTGAGCCGACGCATCAAGCGGAAAGGCCCCTCAATGCAAGAGCACATCCTTCTTCCATGTCAGTCGTCAGCACCGACGACGATGAATACCACGACGACCGGCTTTTGATTGATGATGGCATTCCGTCCAATGTGCCTCTGGAAGCCCTGGCTGGACCTGCGTTGATCTTGCCGTCAAACGACATTGATGGCCGCACGCTCAATGAGGAGTTTGACTGGACCGGCAGAGAAGATGATGACGACGAAATGGACAAGAAGGACGAAGACGAAGGCAAGAAGAAGAGGGGCGCATTAGCACAGAACAGTGTCATCATCTGCCTAAACAAAAACTCGTCGCATATCGCCTGGACGTGCATCCTGTTGTTTGGCTGCATCCTGATCGCTATTGATGTTGCTATTTTCGTTTCCTATCGAGATCGTGTCAGTGGCACCTCGTATGGCTTGCAGCTCTGGTTTACCTGGCTTTGCTTCATGTGGTGGATCGGCTTCATGTCGCAGATTCTGGTCGAGCTGGTCCCCTGGGCTATCAAGAAGGCTGTCGGCTACTTGAGGCCCCAGTCCACAGAGGTTCTTCGCATGCGGCTATCGGTAAGTCTGCCCTGTTGACATGCACAGACACAGCGACTCATATTCGATCTCTAGTACTATATGGCTTTGCGTGTCTACATCAAGCTGTTTGCCATCTCAGCATGGGCCTGGGGCTCGTGGGCGTTCATCAAGGCGCACGTCCAGTTGCCGCTGATCAGCTCCACGCCTGAAGAGGGAGACAAGTACGAGTCTGAGCCTACGTACGTTGGTGTTTTCTACAGCATTTGGGAATGTTTTTTCTTTGCGACATTATTTCTTTTCATAGAAAAGTTTATTTTACAATTAATTGGTAATACAAGTTTCGGATAGTATCAGGATAATGTTGTACTAACTCTAAATTGTTAACAACGCAGTTACATCCTTCCACAAGTAAGTCATCGAATGCCCGCATTCATTGCCCAGCGCTATAAACGATCTAGTGTGCTAATTTGCGTGCTGTTGCACGGTTCATTAGGAAAGCGTATGGAGATCGAATCAAGGAAAACGACAAGGCGCTCCGCATCCTGGACAGGCTCAAGAAGATGAAGCGCAAGAACCCGCAAGAATTCCTCATGAAACGCATCCGTCGCAAAAACAAGACTCCCAGTGGCACAAACACAAACACACCAAGCAGATCACATTCTATGGACGATAACGCACCCAATGACCACTATTTTAGCGCTAAACACAACCCCCAGCAGCAAGGCAAGTCCATCATTGCCCACCAGCAGCAGTACACGGATGGCAAGTCCACGGTGCGCTTCCCCACGCAGAACATGGACACCCTGATTGCCATTCCTCCCCTGGAAGACAGAGGCAACAGCAGATCGGATGACGAGAAGCACGACTTTACAGAAAAGGAAGAACATGTTGCTGCACCCGATGTCATCAACAAGTCCTCGCCTGGCTACGATGACATGCCGGCTCCTGCTCCCACTCACACCAAGAAGAAGGGGCTCATCAACAAGTTTACCCACAAGATGAAGAAGAACCCTCCTCCTGCAGCCAGCCAGCCCGAAACGCCTTCCGGCGACGAAGGCGCCATCTGCCCACCTGCCCCTCCCCACTCATTGTCCAGGGAAAACACATGGTTTTCTCGAAATAGTCAGGATGAAAAGAGCTTCTTTGGTGCAACCCGTGATTTCGGTCTAAGTACTACTGCTATTCCTGGCAAGCTCCTTAAAGGCGGCTACAACAAGTTTGTATCACAAAACAACAATCTCAAAGCCGGTCATCAAGCAGCCAATTCAACTCAACAAGCCAAATATTTAGCCAAGAAAATTTACACAAACATAGTGGGGCCCGACAGCCAGCGCGATACTATTGTCGAATCTGACCTCTATCCATTCTTCAGAACCACCAAGGAAGCTACTTTTGCGTTTGGTCTCTTTGACACGGACGGCAATGGCGACATTAGCAAGAGAGAGCTGAGATCGGGATGTATCCGCATCTACCGCGAACGCAAAAACCTGACCCGCTCCATGCGTGATTTATCGCAGGCCACTGGCAAACTGGACATCATCCTGATGATTGTCTTTATCATCATCTGGGCCATCATTGTGTGCGCTGCGTTTGGTGTGGATGTTGGCACCGACTTGATGCCTCTCTGGAGCGCCTTTGTCGCTGCTAGTTTCGTGTTTGGCACATCAGCCAAGGATGCATTCGAAGCCATCATATTTGTGTTTGTTACTGTAAGTTCATCTCGTTGAATTTTCAAAGCATTCCACTCACTGTTCTTTGTTACAGCATCCCTTTGATTCTGGCGACAGAGTCTTTATCCAAGGCGAGAACTGGGTGGTGCACAATGTTGGTTTGCTGGTCACCACGTTTCTGTAAGTGCAACACGGCCTTGAAGCGATAACGACTGACCTCTTTTTGTCTTGCAGGAAATGGGATGGTTCAATCGTCTATGCCAAAAATTCAGTCCTCACCACACAATACATTATCAACGTCAGACGATCCGGCCGCACTGGAGAAACAGTTGGTAATGACATTTAGTATTTCGGCTCATTATGAACATGTATTAACAACAACGCAACTGGTAGAACTCCAAATAAGCTTCGCAACACCCTCCTGGAAGATCAGAAAAATCACTGACCACATGATCGAATGGTGCAACCAATACCCCAAACTATATTCAACAAATTCAGCTTCTACAAACATCACTGGCTTCCAGAATCAGAATATCGTCAACCTCTCCTTCTACTTTGAACACACCCAAAACTGGCAGGATGCTGGAGGCCGCTGGCTTCGTCACAACAACTTTATGATGGAGCTCAAGGAAGAGTGCGAGCGCCTCGAAATTACCTATACCTTACCTCCTCAACCTTTTGTCGAAGGTAACAGACAAAACGATGCTTCCCCTGAGGCCTATAATATGGGCGATAAAGCTGGTTATGGCCTTGACGGTATGCAACGAAGAAGACCTTGGAATGACGATGATGACGATGGTTACAAGAACGCGCCTATTGGTGGTGAATCCAATGCCCATTCTGGTAATAATGGTAGCTCGAATGACTCTGGTGCCGCCGCAGGAGCTGCCTCTGCTATGATGTTTGCTGCTAGTATGTAATTTTTGTAAATTTAATGTTAATAATAATAATACCTGTTGTATGTTTGGTGGTGATATCCATTATCAAACAAGCTAATACAGCGAGGAATATCAATTACTGCTTTTTTATCAATGCTTGATTCATTAATGACTAGCCCAAGTTCATTGCGTAAATGTCAACTATACCAGTAGTGTATAAGCTATTATGTATGTAATGCATTACCATTCTTTGGTACAGAGTATTTTATTGTAATACATACACGGTATACCAAGCTCTGGGCAAAGTAATGAGCTACCACCTAATGTAAGATACCCATACGTTACAACTACTTGTCATATTGAATATTCAAAAACCATTGAATTGAGGTGCTGTAATATACCTGCATGCGTTTATTTATAAAAGCGTCTATAACATAAATCAATGATTTCATCTGATAAATGGCCTTCTCTAAGCAGGTAGCTCATTCTTTAGGAGGTCCCTAAGAGTATTTAGATGGTCCGTATTAAACCTGTTTTCTGTATAATCACCATTTAAATTTCTAAATCAATATTTACCAGCCTTACTGTACATGATACTCAATTATATGAACCTCCTGAATCATTATGATTCCGACTGCTTCTGTTGTTTCGTGTATTAAAGCATGAGTAGTAAGAGTTTATTCTGTAACAGTATGGGTCTCTCTTCTTTTCCCTTTTTCCCTCCTTGTCCTAATAAGCAAAAATGAATAGCGCCAGTAGTACCGTAACTACTACCAATGCATTTGATTCATACAACAGTCGTACGATGCAGCGACAAGCACAGACGCACTACCAACAGCAACATTACCCCTCTATGAATCAAGAGCAACTATACCAAGCAAATCATCCATCGGGAGCAGCTTGGCAACGGCAACATCAAGGGTCATTCAACATGACATCCAGCAATGATTGTGCACCTGTATCCCAGCATACTCATGACAAATACTACCTATCTTACTCCAATACGCCTATACAAAATGGCACTCGAAACATCAAAACGGGAGATACATCTCCATTGTTTGTAGGCAGTGCTGCAGAGTTCTCTAAGATGACAACAAACAACAAATACGAGAATGAAGATGACGGCTACCTGAATCTGATAAAAAAAGAGTCCAGCAACCCTACGATTCACGCACAAGATGAGCATCCAGACGATCATGGAGACATCAAGGACACGGATCAAGGCAATACGCATGACAGGGAGAGGTAAATTGAGCTTGGCTTGCCATACAACACCTTTTAATGACAAAGCTGCTCTTTCAGATTGGCATGTCCCACAGAAAATGTTGTAGAGAGAAAGAGATACCGACGAGAATCACACAACGCAGGTTTGTGCTAATACGCCAGTTCATATGAAGCTTAGTATACTGAGTGACATTGCAGTGGAAAGAAGAAGACGCAACAATATCAATGATAACATCCGAAGCTTGGGCATGCTCTTGCCCGAAAATATGTGTCAAGGTAAACTGAATAAAGGCACCATACTGCAAGGCTCAGTCATGTATATACACATGCTGAACGACCAGCTATCCAAATACAAGGCAAGACTGGAGCACCTCAAATACGAGGCGGCTGCCCTGAACCCTTCGCTGTTGCATTCCACTTCCTCGACAAAATACAGCCATACGGCGCAGAACCAGCAAATGCAACATCATGCACTGTGAGGAGATATGTCGCAATGGAACGATGCACATAGCTTTGGAAATGGACAACAAATGAAATTAAAATTTGTCAATATACATTCCCATTCTTTCCTCTTTATCTCTTATAAATTCTTACTCTCATGTACCAATGGAAGATACTCTTTTTACTATGTCTATGGGCACACATCTTGTCTTTCAATAATAGTGCAGTGGCAGAGGAAATAAGCTCGCGGACTGTACAGGGTAATGCGGACTCACTATGGTCTGCTATAAGAGAAAAACTTGGACACGACACTCAAAAAAAGCCAGAAGCACTTGGCGATAAAGATGCGGTGCAGATCAAAGCAGATCAAGAGGAGCTAGAGAAAGTGCCAAATCAAATGGCACCCATCGATAAGCCATTAGTATACCTTCATCCTAAAATCAATGAGAGATGGGTACTTAAGGAAGAAGGGTAGGCAAATTTAGTGGCAAAGGGAGAATTTGCACTCATTGAGATCTCTCACAGATCCATTATTTGGGCAGTGTCCGATATTCTTCAGTCAAAAGCAGACAATATCTACATGGTAAAGTGATGATTCATTTCTCAAACATGGCTCCCTATTCAACTCTCTTGATAGAATTGTAACTTGTACAAAGGCAACAACATGCTGCTGTCGGTTTTCAAAGGGGTGCCATTAGTCGTTGGCACAGAGAGGTAATCACTACACATCGCCAGAGTCTTGTAGGTGTATTAACGCCAACTGATTAGCTGGACACCACCGGCCTTTCTTGAGCCAGCGCCTGATTACCACTTTAGATTATGGAGCCAGCCCTCAGAAGCAGGCATTATCGACGAATACAGCCCCGAGTTCTCCATGGTTCCTCGTCCAGATGATGCTTATATGTTTTCGTACAACAAGTCAGTTGTGATGGACATGTCAAATGCTACTCTGCCACCAGATACAAGGATTCGAATTGGTCAATATAACTTGCCTCCAGTAAACGAGACTGAACATTCAGATATCATGTTGGGCGTTAGCGAAACGTCAACTGCATCCTTCTCAGATCCAAACATACCAACTGGAATATACGCATTGTATCCTTCAGAATCGTGGCGAGCATCGTTTGGATATCATATGTTTGGGATGGTTACAATTACACTGTTTATAGTGGCATTTGGCTAGTATTTCAATGTATTCAGGCACTGTATTGATCTTGGTGCAGGACTTCCATCAAGATGGTTCAGAAACGAACATCCTGTCAATTCGAGAAAGTGAATGCCCTGAATAAAGTCATTTGAAACAATAATCGCCAACTGTACAATTGTCCTCTGTAATGTAAGCCATACATTCGCTGATAGGTCATACCATTTGAGCTGCATTTTGGGCAGATAGAGATCTATTTGCACACCCCACAAGGACAATGATCCTTTGGCGTCGCTTGGCGAGGGCACTGATTCAATCAGAACATGCTCCTCTGTTTGACGATAAAAATAGACAACAGAAATGACGTGATGGAGAGATCTAGGGTAAGGAACGGCATCAAATGTACATATTTGACGCTGAAAAAGGGGACGACAAGGGAGAAACTGGGTGGTGATTCATGCCACAGAGATCATCACGAGAGAGGTTATGAGGTTTGGTATGGATCTACGCCTATTAAGATTGCTCAATGATGATAGCAATGCTGCCAACATGCGAAACTCCATGGACAAAACGCAAAAGTGTGACGTATTGGAGTGTACATTTAGTCTCAGGAAAAAACAAACAAAATAAGAGCCCACACAAATCAGAATAGATCCATAGAACAACATGCTATGATCCCTTGACTGAATCAGCATCTTGCTCTTTTTCTTTGTTTATACATTTTCGATTTGCTTTACATTTGCTGCCCCCTTTCTTTCCCGAATTAAATCCTAGTTTACTAACCAGATGCTCTTTACTTCTTCTAGAAAACCACGATACTACCTCACATGATGAAACAAAAATCCTGCAACTTTTTATATTACTGCTTCATGTATGTATAGATAACTTTACTTTTTTTTTAATAAGATTATATAACTAGTTTGATTTACAGAAAAAGGGAAAAAGCAAAAAGAATGGGGTGGTGAAGAATGCCAATAAATATTAAGAAGGTAAGGTAATTTTTTTAGATTGAAGAAATGTTGGTATATATACAAAAAGTGAAACGTGAATGAAATTATAGTTGTTTAGATGTGGAATAGTTGGCTCATGAGAGGATCCATCAGATGGTCGTCTTCAGTCTTGATATAGTCGCATTGCTCAAAATCGACACCGGCAGAGGGTAACTGAATGGGTTCAGCGTACAATTCAAACATGGCAGTGTCCTTGAAAAGTGTCTCGTCCAATTGCTCGTTCTTGTCATAAGGAGAAGCAACCAAATCAGAGCCAGCGCTGCTGCTGCTGCTGATACTGTGACGGCAAGAGTCAGCACTAGGTTCAACAAACAGAGGATGTTGCGAGCCACCAAAGAGCAGGTCGCCTGATGTAGTAGGAATGGACAACATGAGTTCATTGATGGAGGCATTAGGAGACAGGAGCATGGAGGAGTCAGATGTAGAAGGCGAGTTACAGGACTCAACCTTGGTGGTGTCCAAAAAGAGGGAGGAGTTTGTGGTAGTGGCGTCTGCAGGAGGAGAGAAGCAATCATGGAAGTCGAGAGAATCAGTAGTGCCGCTGTAGAGGGACTCATCATCATCCACCTTGTCGCCAGATCCACGACCACCGCGACGAACAACCTTGGGATTGGCCAGTTCATGTTGTTGAGCAGCGAGAGCGGCGACAGTCAAAGGAGTTGAGGAAGCAACAGTTTCATCCTTGGCGGTAAGCATATCAGTATCGATCGAAAGACGGTTAGGAGGATTGGGCATGCGAAGAGAGTTCTTGCGAGGATTTAACTCTGGTAGAAACTTGGTACGATATACATCAAGAACACGCTGAAGTAAGTTTTTGCGGTTAGCAAGTTGCTTGGGGTTCAACCATGCTAACTTCCAGCCTAGCTCGTTGCATTTGGCTTCTTCGATTTGACGCTGGGACGCAAAAGGCGAGGATGTATTGATTTCCATGGCACGAGGATAGACGCAGTTGGCCTTGCGGAATTGCATATCAATAGCGTCAAGGGAAACAGTCTCAACGTTGATGCGAATACGATGCTTTGCACCACCAACACCATCGTCAATAGTAACAGTCTTGGGGAGATCAGCACTGACAGAAGCAGATGCAGGTACGCCATCAGCAGGGCTGGCGGAGCTCGAATCGACAGGTTTGACAGATTTGACAGGTCTCTCTTCATCTTCGCCTAGTTCGTCGGATTCGCGTTGCTTACGCTTACGCAAAGTGCCCTTCAGCAGCTTTTCTTGACGAGCAACACGACGGGAGCGCATGCTAGGATAACGGTTACGGTAGGAATCAACAGCACGTTGGATTAAGCCGCGCTTGCCAGCAATTTCAGAGGAATTGAGATGAGCGAGCTTCCAGCCCAAGGTATTACATTCAGTTTCATAAGCCCAGCGATTGCCTTTGTACTCTTCGCGAGGAAGATTAGCACGAGGATAGACCTAGAGAGAAGAACGGCAAAGGTTAGATATGGCTCAACACAAAAAGGTAAATAGGCAACCCCGCAAAAAGCTGAACTTGTATACGGAGATGGGATATAGGATGACAAACATTTAGTTTTATCATGCTGACCCGTTGCCTACGACGTGAAAAGGAAAAATCTGAAACTTACGCAATTTTCGCTCTTGAATTTATCATCGAGAATATCAAGGTCGACTTGATCTACATCGGTACGAATGGAGTAACGGCGCAAGACGCGATGATGAGAATAGACAAAGCTGACCCATTCAACGCCATCACGGATTTCAGTGCGAGGTTCATGGTTGGGAACTACTGAGCCAGCAGCAGCAGTGGCGGTAGATGAAGAGGCGGGATTGGCGGGAGTATTGGAAGGAGAAGAGGTAGGTGTATTGTTGGTATTTGAAGTGGATTTTGAGGATGCTGTGGATGTGGATGCGGTAGAGGTGGCAGGAGATTTGACGGAAGCGGCTCCGGTAGCAAGTGGAGAAGATACAGGTGGCTTAGCATTGTTCGATGCAGATTTTGCGTTATTGTTGTTGTTATTGTTGGACGATGATGTATTCGCAGCAGTTGTGATACTGTCAGCCAAGGCCTTGGCGATCTGGGCAGCGACGAGAGCCCAATCGTGGTGCAGAGCAGAGGGATTTGCTGTTTGTGTCAGTGGATTCTGAGTAGATGTGGTAGCTACGGAGACAAAATGTGGAAATCGATTAGACAAGTGTTTTGACATGTTGACAGATTTCAAGCCAAGTTACCATTTTGTGATGATTGCTTCTTGCTTTTGATCTTGGAGAGTGTCTTTTCGATTTCTTCAAGCTGAGATGATGTGAGAGCTTCCAGTAGTGATTCTGATTTCTCTGTGGGATGGAGTAAATCATTGACACATAATTGAAGATGTGGATTGGCTGTCATTATGAATATTTGATTCAAATTTTGCAATGTAAGAAACGCGTAGTATGCTTAAAATAAAATATGATGAAGAAAGTATCTAGAAGGGAAAGAAGAGGCTCTTGGGACAATGTTGCTGTTTATAAAGGTTTCCATTAGAATATAGGAGATGGAAAAATTTTCACCTATTTGAACTGCCGAGTGGAAATGGAAAGGAATCTTCCAACTGGAGAAGCTGGTTAAAACCCCAGATGACGATGATTCTTTCTACTACATATGCTGCTGCTTTAAAAAAAGTGATTTCGGTGATCCCCCAAGTTTCAAATGTCCATTTTGAAAGGTGCCTTTTTCTTTTCATCCAACATGAACAATTTCATTTCTTCATAATTAAGCGAGTGGTTACACTAATGAAGGCTACATCGACTTCATTGCGCTTTCTATTGGATACCTTATTTCTAACAAGATGGCAGATATTTTAAGACAGTTTGCTTATGATAGGATGACCGGAGTCAGGATCGCTCCGAGTTGTAATGCCTACTGAATTAGTGTCAAATGTCTCAAAGGAACTTTTCCACATTTGATGATTTTTTCAGTAATTTTTGATGTTTGTAGCTTACGTATCTGAATCTCTACCAATTGCGCATCATCCGTATGAAATCAAAAAAAAATACACTAAATTCGTTTTGTTAGAATCGGCAAATCAACAAGCATTTGTATCACCATGAATTCAAGGTTATCTGGTATCACAAGCGATAATACAGTGCTTAACTACATGTTACCCAAAGATGAATCAATTTAGGATAAAAGTTTAGGTTCACAGCATATGTCTCGACTCATTTTACTCTTGTAACGAAATGTGCAAGATACATCTTCGATCATCTCAAAATCGCTGCTAGTCGAAACGAGCTATTTTTGCATGACTCTAGTAACTTTAATTCAGAATACCCTTATGATAAACATGTATACTTTCGGAATGCCAATGTCATAAACTGTTCTAGCCCAAATTCTTGTGATGGAATCATTTCATCCTGGCAGGTAATGTATCCTTTCTGATTATGCCTATGCGCTTGCAAGGTTACACATTCGTAAATCTTGATTCCATGAACTTACTTTGGTCGAATAACATAATAAAACAGAATTGCAGTAGTTTAAAATGGAAAGAAAAATGACGATTGTAGATTCTTTCATTGCTGCTCCTTGGGGGGAGCAATACTCTACATTGAAATGAATTTTGCCCAATTGCATGCCTTTGTCGCCAGCGCCTAATGTTTCTTTTCAGAGAAAACTCTAATTTAAACGGCTCATCAACATTAAAAAATTCTTTTGGAAAAAAAAGGTATCAGGATAAACGCAAGGAAGGTTCGAAGAATATTGTAGGATTAGCAAACCGCAAACACAAATTCTGATATCAGGTACGTTCAATTTGAATCGAAAAATTCGTGTTGAAATTAAGCCGATCAAGGACAGTTAAAGGAACATCCGCATAAAGAGGCTCTATAAGATTATCAAATTACACACTGAAACAGAATACTTTTTACGAAAGAGTATGATTTATATTTGGGAGAGGATGATTTAGGTCACACAAGAGTAACCCGCTCCTCGGATTTCAAGTATTGAAACCACACGGCCACTAATCAATGCCTTCAATGAAACACGAGCAAGGAAAGGAAGGTGGTGGAGGGAATGGAGGGAAAGTAGGTAGCCGAAGAAATGGAGAGCATGGAGGGAAAGTTACAGGTAGAGGAGGAGAGATGGGAGGGATTACGACATATGGAAAGATAGGAGGAGCAATGGGTGGAAAGTTAGGGCGAGTTTCAACATCTTTAGCACTACAAACAGCTGCCAGTTCGTTTAGATACATGGTATACTAGTAAGATATGTCCTTATACTATGGCAAAAGAGGATTGATCCCAGGACAAAGCGGAAGAGGAACGGAGATCCGATGCTGTTGAATCTACAACGACATTGTTGCCTTTATATTTGGCCGGAGCTGCTGCCACTTGCATGATTGCTACCAAGATGGCAATCAAGAGCAGGGCTACCACTGACATGAAAGACTTTTGTATTTTGATAGTAGGTTATTTTGTGTGCCTTTCTGAGAAATGTACTTAGTACATATCTTCCGACTTATATCTATTGGCGAAAACCGATCGTTCATCACATTCATTTCAAAGGGGCAATGATTTTACATTTGAAAAACCACGCGATGTTTGTCATTCGCTCAACAACATTGTCGTTTTCCCTGAATCCCAATCATTGGATCTCTATGGTCGATCGTTCTCTTCTATTTCATCCACTCTGACATCAATACAAGCTTTTAAGATCCTGAAATAGATACGCATAGTAATGCCCCTTGTTACGTATGTACTTTTCATTTGATTCCATGACAAAATCTTGCGCAGATGCAGCTATAAGACAAGCAAAGCCTCCCTTTAAGGGGTAACATTTAAGGTCAAGCATTTTATCGAGGCCTGTGAGCCCTTTGATTCTCGTTAAAAAGAAGCAGGAAACTGCATCTAACTACAGTAATTGGGTTGATTCAAATCGCATTTCAAGTCGTTCTTATCTGGCATCAAGCAAGCTATAGCCAAGTGTCAAATAATGCCAATTTGTGGATATTTGAGAATTGAAGACTGATCGAAAATTATCATACCACTATAGCATTGAATAAATAGATGATCATTAATTAAATATGTGATTTGTAATCGCATAGCTACTAGCAATAATGCAGCAAAACTATAAAAAAAACATTGACATGTCATTGGAAAATTCCACATTTTGAGACACGGTTGTATTTCGAGACACGGTTGTATTTTCTTTCTCAATGAGACCTTGATTTCAAATGAACCCCTATTATCAGGCAAGAATTTGTATGGCGAGAATTGATGCTATAGATAATAATAGAGTTGCATTAGACACAGCATGAATACTAGTGTCAGGGCATGCGATCAATTTGGCTTTAGCAACTGTCAACATGTCAAATCGTTCGTGACTCGTAGTGCCAAGTGACAGACTATTCTGAGAAGCATGAAATGTATAGAAAAAATTTGTACATGAGCATGTCTTTCATCATTGCGCGAGATGAACATCAACCTGTATAGACGAAGAAGATTGCGATCCACGCAGCCTATTCTGACCAGAGTTCAGATCAAAGATCTCGGCCGAATTATCGGTTACACTTCATTTAGACAATCCGTAGAGTTTCTCATGGTATGAAGTACATTTGACACATCAAATACGCATTGAAATGTAAATCAAGATATAGGATCCATACAACTACTTCAAATTAAGCAAAGTGAAGATGGCTGAAATTCATAACTATCTCTTGGAGAAAGGAATCACTACCGAGAAGTGCCCCAATTCTCACATTAGACAAAACGACCATTCCAGAGTGCTGATCTCTATTTTGTTTCCTGGATACCCCATCATCAAAGCAAGTGAGCATCATTACCAGGATTTGAGAGAAAAGTAAGGAAAGCATTCGTGCAATATCAATCCAGCCCTCAATGTTGTGTATCATTTTAGTCGTTCACCACAGGCTAAAATCACTGATCTGGCTTACGATAAGTTACCAACATCAGATAAATACGAAAGATTAGAAGAGTTGTTTAGAGCTGATGTGGATTGGTTCAAAGCACCTCGCAAGGATGGCCGCTACTCGCTTGATATACCATTGAAAAAAATGAATAGATCAATTGTTGTGGAAGGACATGCTTCATCCAACATCAATGTTCGCTTGTTTCTCTATCTATGGACATCAGAGCGCATGGCATGGACGCCGACAGCAGACATCGAGCTTTGCATTGACAGCAAAGAAGGAGATTGCTTATCTGATAACGATAGAGTAAGATGTGTGTCCTGAAATAACATCAGCTTTATTAACAAGTTGGATCAAGAAAATCTATAGTTATGGCTTCAAACACACTGACATTACTGATAAGTCAGACGCTATCCAGAAAGCAAACAGACGGAGCACAAGCACACTATCATTAACCTTCAAATTCAATGATAAACAGCCCAGCATTCATCATGTATCTGTATGCGCTGTTATCGAAAAGTCAACAGATGAGCTGGCGAGTCAGCTTTACTTGCAAACCGCATCTCTCTACATTGGGCGAGCCATGGAAAAATCCAACAGAAATATACCAATTGCTCAACAAGTTCAGAAAACAGCAGTTGAAATATTAAACGAGTACGATTCAAACGACAAATTACAGCTGAGAAAGACCGAAACTCTATTCTTATCTTGTGCAAAGGCCTTCATTACAGAATGGAATGGTAATTATGCAAACTAGCATTGCTAAAGAAGCACTGACCCAACTTTTCGTATATACGCAGAGTACGAAGATGAAAAGAAGGATGATCAAGACGTGGAAATATTCTCAGGCGATGAAGTTGTATCTGTGCTAGATCCAATTAGTTTAGCGAGAATTCAACATCCTGCTCGATGTATATTTTGCACTCATAAGACCACTTTTGATGTGGTGACATTTTTCAGGTTTCAAGTAACTTCCATGATCTGGAATTGCCCTATTTGCTCTGTTAGAATTCGCGGTATTCAGGTGGGTTTCAGTCCATTGAAATCGTTTACAAAACTAATGAAAATTATGGGCAGGATATGTACATAGATTATCAGACAAAGCAGGCATTGATTGAATACCCTGAAGAAGAGAAATTCCTGAGAGAAAGCAATGATAAATATCGTGTAGTTCCAGATTTAAGCGAAAATAAGACTACTGCTTCGATGGCCGAAAAACGGCCCCTTGACAATTATCAAGTCATCTCTATTGAAGATGATGAAACTGATAGAAGCACTAAGAGGGCTAAAAACGCGTAATAAAGACTAAGCTCATGCTCATAGCATTCAAAGCCATTTTGATGAGTTGCGTGACACTTTGCATTCTAATAGAATTCGCATTAAGATGAACATTTTTCATTTATCAAACCTCTCAATTATGCTCATATAAATTAAAGCGAAGTTTTCATGCTATACTATAGCACTGTTCACTTCGCAATCCCCATTTGATTTGCATTTGATAGTATTGATTTTCATCACAGCGCACATGGCAGTGCATTTGCCAGCCAAAACCAATTCTAATTCCGACTTTCCATTTCATTTGAAATGGGAAAATTCTGTCATTTTTTCGACCTCGTCAAACTAATTAGGAGTAATGGACTATAAGAGTTGTAAAGATAGCCCTATACCTCTTAATACATTCTAAGAGTGATTTTTGAGGCGCATCGAGTGAACCTAATTATAAAGGGTGTTGAAAATAAATTTATTGAACAATGTTCAAAAATGTGAAATAAGGTTTTCGGCAAAAAAGTCAAGGTTTTGCATATAAACGTCTCACATTTAAAGTTATAGGGAGCTGCGCTGGGCCAAGAGGAACATTTTGATCTAATACTTGCCTTAGTAAAAGTCTTCATTTTCATGTCCAAAAACGCGATCGTTTGTTTTTTGATGATCCCAAAAAAGTGGAGCAAAGGTGTCAGGAAGTACCTGCTGGATGAGAGCAACTGTGCGGTGCTACTCTCGCGATGTTAAACAGCTTTTAGCACGAGAAATTAGCACTCAAATGCACCCAAATTTTGCTGTATTTTGCATACTCTTGTGTAGTTGGAAGCAATATCAATATACTATCCACCTGTGTATGCATTTTTTCCATTGCAACAGACGTGGTAAAGCATCACCGAAGACTCAGATCCACAGTTGCAGAACGAATTTTGCTGTTGTTACACTAGGAGATGCAAGAACATGGCTTTTAACACCACCTTCAGCACGGTAAAAAGCATCCAGGCTGAGCGCTTATGAATTTTGTTGAGATGCCACTTGATAAACGTGTTTTGTGATGGTCATTCTTTATCTACTCTTGCATTATTCTCTTCAGGGGGGGGGGTCTAATAGACATCGCTCTACCGACGAGAATGCATGTGTTGCTAGTTTTAATGAGTCCTGTTTTCATAGAGGCTTTTCTAGTAATGGATAGTGATTGTTAATGGTTCTTTTTTTGAGGAGTCGCTCTTGTAATGTCTAATCCGTCAATAATATGCATTTACAAAAGTGTGATACTATGAATAAAGCACCCCTTGCATATAAATCAAAGGAATTTAAGAGTTACAGCTGTAATACCATTTCTTGATGCAGGTCTATTATTTCAAATGCTGTCAAGTTGTATCTTTTCGTCAGAAATGCACCGACCAACACTTCTCCAACACATAACAAAATTCACATGTTTATCATCAAGGCACTAGTGTGTAACTGCAACACTGGCTTGTATCACGCAAAATTTTTCTATGGAGTCGGGAATTCTCATTCACAAGAAGGAAACAATGAGCAAAATGCTCATATTAATCACAGGTTTTGCCCTTAGGGATTACATCGTGTCACTTTTCAATGACTTTTGTTGATTTGCATTCAAATGAGTCTATGAAGGCCAGGCTCGTAATATGGTTTTGCATACTTTCAGGTCCATTTAGTTCAATCATAGCAATATTAGCCATCCAGCAGTTACACCAAACTCAAGGTAAAACTATCTTCAAGTTTTATTCTTCTTTCAAATCTATATGCTGTGGTGTATGGGAATGAAATTCTCAGATGAACTATTGATATGGATGCGTAATAATGTTTATATGATACATGCGGTGCTTTGGCTGCTGATTGGCTTTAGACATACTAGTGCTGAGAGCGAGCAAGTAGTTTATGGCCTGTATGTTGCTCAAACATGATGATATAATGGATGGTTATATCATCCGGGGTAACGTGGTGTCGTTTTTAAGTATTTTAGATTGAGCTGATGGAGAAGCGCGCAAGTGAGGGTAGCAGAAAAGCTGAAGCAGAGGCTATTTTAGATGGATCTCATCTCGCCATCATTGGCTGGAGAAAATGATTGCGGGATCTAGTTTTAGTAAATGTTATGAGGGGTAAGGATCCCCTTTCTTCGTTCCGGCTTTCTCCACTTTCTCTAACTTTTTTGTTGTTTATCCTTGCTCAAAGATGAAGTTATTCAAGTCAACTCATGAATACAACTATGAATGGAGCCTAGTGTCCGCAGCTCAATGGCAAAAATACCCAAACCCCAATTGCCCCCATGTATCCCATGTCGATGTACTCAACCGTACTGTTGATCCTGAAACTGGCATCTTGACCACCGAGAGATTAATCACTGTTAATCAAAATATACCCACCATTATCAAGAAGATCCTAGGATCCAGCTCTACACAGTACGTCAGAGAGATCTCCATCATTGACCCCAAAAAGAAGACGTTGACCATGCGCTCCATCAACTTGACATTATGTAACTTGTTGAGCTGTGAAGAGACCATTGTCTACCAAGAGCATCCTGAAGATCAACAAAAGTAAGTTTTGCTGGATGCACATGGGGAGACATAGTTACTCATCTCATACTATAGAACTCAATTTACGCAACAAGCAGCCATCAAAGCTGGCAGCTTAGTCAGTGGCTGGTCTAGCGTCTTAGAAGAGTTTTCCCTGCGTAGATTTCAACAAAATGCTGATGTTGGACGTGCTGGTTTCAACAAGGTCTTGGAGCGTTTTGTTGTGATGGCAGAAGCACAACAAACAAAAACAACAGCGTAGATTCTAAACGATCATCCATTACACCATAACCACTCTATATTTATCATTTCATACAAGCATGTCCTCCTCCTCTCCACCTTTCCTCCCCCCCCCAACAAAATGAAACTCACTGATGCTGTTTACACTTATTTATTACTACAAGAAAAAGCTCATTCCTCTACTAGATGTCGAAATGCCTAGATGTATTTATTGAATAAAAATTTTCCATTTCAAAAAAACCAGAAAAAAAAAAGATTGCGGCTTGACTGGAAAATTCAGGGGTGAGATAAATGAGATGTGATAGTATAATCAAACAAACACCAGCAGCAATCGTATTGTGCGAGAATTTCTCTGATGTTTGTATTTGTGTTGTTATGCACAGGTGTAGCAACACATTTCTCAAAGACAATATCATCGTTCAGTCGACACAGACAGCAATATCATGGACCCATGTGATTGCAAGGCATCGTGGCAGCCGATTCAATGGATCACTGTGGACAAAATAGACAATGCAATTAAAAGAACTATAAGCAACTCAACACCGTAACTATTGCCATGGTTTCATTGTAAATTTGGTATCATATCATAGTCTTAAATGTTGGACCCCACACTCAAACATCCACACCCACACACACACACTGAATCACGCCGACAACATAATTGTATCAAATCAATTGACCAATCCTGAATTACAAGCTGACACATTTTATTTATTATTTTCACACTCATTTCTCTTGGGTTTTCTTGATACTTTCTCTTTCGCATCTATCGCTATGGAATACTTGAATTTATACGAAGATTTTCTGTTGAAGAACGCCTCTCAAATCACCAGCATCGAATCATCCCTGAGATCCCTTACATACATTTTGCCTGGTACATATTTTCTGTATCAGAATTGTGGCATTTGAATTAAAATACCATCTATATTTCGCAGGTAGATTCCATGATGCTGAATTAGCTTCTCAAGCACGTAAAGTAGATGCCAGCACAGATCGTTCCATTTGCATACTAAAAGTTGCTGTCGACATGTAGTATATGCTGCTCTGAACCTCATCGGCCTGTATCACAACTCCATCCTGAGACGAGCCGCTCAAGCACACGCTGAGGAGAACAAGACAGGCCCTGTTGAAGAGTCCACATTCAACAAGTACCTCAAGTTTTGGTCCTCCAAGTCAAAGCTGAATGCTACGGCTTCAACTGCACTATCTGTGATTTCTTATACCCAAGTTTTGATGGAAATGGCAGTGCTCAAGAAGCTGGGCAAGAAGAAGCAATGGCAATTAATCGCTTCTTTGGAAGCCATCAAGTAAGTTGCGCTTCTATGCGTCGAGTTTCTGAATGACTTACGGTGCACTCTGTAGAGTGATGTTGAGATTGACACTATTCCAAACAACTGGACAGCGCATGACACTCTACCCAACTCATTTACAGCGAGACGTCGATCCAGCAACACTCGTTTCAAGCGGTTTGAATAGCAACACATCCAGCAAAGATGATGGATGGGTTGGACAAAGAACAGGTGTCACAGTGCCTTCTTTATCAAGCTCAATTGATCTTAATAATGGACTTAGAAATAAGAATGCACACACAGACGTAACAGAATACCTGCTATCCAAGGTATTGACGCCCGAGAAGTTGCGTAAACCCGAGCAGATGGTTCAGATCCAAAAGAACATTTCAAAACTGGGCGAATTACTCTATATTTTAAGACCTTTGATCTATGGTAAGACGGATATCATGTGAGCCGAGTTTGCTGGATTGACACTCTGTGTAGTATTGTCCATTTTGCGTTGGGGCAAAAAGTCATGGAGACCATGGTTCATCTCGTTTTTGGTGGAGCTTGTCTCCCAAATTGCAGTTAGAAAGGGCTATGAATCAGCAAATAAGGGCCGCAACCACATGATGACATTGGAGAAGCAGGAATTCAACAGAAGATTAAAGGCAATGGTTTTGAATGTGATGAGAGGCGCATTCTACCTCAAAATCACTCGCCCACGCTTGGAGAGATTCTGCAATCGCACCGAATCAAAGCCCATCATATCCATGGCAGCAGGTAAGGGTAAATGTCACTTGCCAAGGCGCTGCGTTACTAACTCATGCGCTCAAAGGTGTCCTTCGCGACTACTTGCCTCTCTGGGAGCAGATTTACTTTTACACTTCAGCTTCATAATAGTAGCATCACTAATAAAGAAGCAGTTGATTTTTCAACTAGAGTGGATCCCCGAGAACATTTTTGGTTTACCAATCAACCGTTGGGTTTCACCAGGTTCTTTATCTTGGTGCGATATTGGTATAATTTTCTTTCCAGCGATTAATTTAGTCTCTCTTTTCTCTCTCTTCTTCTTCAATATTTCTCCACCATGTTGTTCAGTTCAAGGACGCAACTCACTACACTTGTACTGGCTAGTTGCTTTTTGCTATATTGGCTGTTTAGCAGCCCTTCAATACCATCAGTGCAGTGGAACTCAAACGAATGCAACTTGTCAAACCCACCAGACCACACTTCAGCAATACAAGATGCCCAGTACTCGTACATCAACATGAACAACGACAATGGACAAACAGAGCTCCAGGGCAACCACTCTGGGCACGTTTTGATTCTCACGCCATTCAAGCAATCTGTGCAGTTTATCGATCGATTCTTTGACAATGTAAACAGGCTGACCTACCCTCATTCCCTCATCTCTTTGGGCTTCTTGGTATCTGATTCGACGGATGGAACTATCGAGAAGCTCAAGGAGCGAGCAGAAATCGAATCGAGAGCCGAATCGTGGAAGCGGTTCCATAGCATTGCTATATTCCAAAAGGATTTCAAGTTTGAACTGGCATCCAACGAAGATCGCCATGCTTTTGAAGTTCAAGTCAAGCGTAGAAACATCATGGCAAAGAGTAGAAACACATTGCTTTCAGCGGCCCTCAACGAAAAGCATGAATGGGTGCTCTGGTTAGACGGCGATGTTACTGAATATCCAGAAACGTTGCTGGAAGAACTGATCGGTATGGATAAAGACATGCTGGTGCCCAATTGCTACTGGCACTCGTATAACGAAGAGGGTGGCTACGACAAGAACAACTGGCAGGAGACAGCCGAAAGCTGGGAATTCCAAAAGACGATTCCAGCTGATCAAGTGCTGGTAGAAGGTAGAGTGTGTGGTAGAGGAAGCTGTAAAAACTTGGCATTAACATGCTATTTTCATAGGGTATCCTGAATTGATTACACACCGAAAGCTGATGATTGATATGCGATACGAAAATGGCAATACGGATCTATTTCATGCTGTGCCTTTGGATGCAGTTGGTGGCACTTGTACATTAGTCAGAGCAAGAGTGCATCGAGATGGTGCTATCTTTCCTCCATTCCCTTTCCAACACCAAGTAGAGACTGAAGGCTTGGCAAAGATGGCAAAATCACTAGGATATGAAGTGTGGGGCTTACCAAATTACCTGGTATATCATTACATTTAGCTTGCCTGGCTGCATCCTCTCCTCCCCTCTCCCTCCTTCTGTTCTCCCTCTTTGCTTTGTTTATCCCCTTAATCATTATTTATACTACTATTACTACTAGTCACGAAGTATAGAAATAAAAGCCGATGGATTGTGTTGCCTTGAGACAGACGTACATCTTTGATTTTCAAAAATATTGTACATAACTTACTCGGCATGGAAACCTTGGACTTTTTGGAAGTTAGTGACGAAGAAGAAGAGTGTTTCTACGAGGTAGAAGATATTGACGGGATGCACATCACTGAGGATGGAGAACGCATGTTTGAAGTCAAGTGGAAAGGCTATACTTCCACGTAGTAAATGATTGACATGACATAAAGATTATGGCGTATACTTACTAAACTCAATGAAATCAGAGTATGATGTCTGAACATGGCACATCAACAGCTGACCCTTTTGATTTCTGTCATAGGGAGAATACATTCGAGCCTGAACGCAACTTGAATTGCCCAGATTTGCTAGAGGCATTTTTGAAGAAGGTCAATGCAAACGAAAAGAAAGAAAAGCAGCAAGTGAAATCCTCAACTAAAGCATCTCCACCTGCCAAGAAGTAAAATTGTTGTAAAACTATCATGCAATGCACTCATTGCATTCCTTAAAAAATGGTGTATTACGGATGGCTTCAGAAAAGCGATGGATTTTGTGTTTGATCAAGAGAGACTGATGAGCCGGTATTCTTGAGCGATATTCCCAACTGACAGCTGAAATGAGGCAGCAAAGCTTGTTCTTGGAATCATTGCCCTGCTTGAGTAAATAGCGGATCACTCTATTCACTGATCAAAAATTTTCATGGCTGGTAAACAAATTTTAGAAGTGCACTCAGTCCGGATGTGCTGCTATTTAAGAAAAAAGAATCCACTCCAACTTGAAATCCTTCTCTTTGTCTCCATCCATAATCAATTATGGTAAGTTGTCTATACATCAAGTGCATCCATCCATCCATCCATCTAACGCAACATGCTATTCAACTAGTCCAACAAGAAGGTTGCTCCCAAGGTCGTCGAGAAGGTTACTCTCGGTCCTCAAGTTCGTGAAGGTGAGCTCGTTTTCGGTGTTGCCCACATCTTTGCCTCTTTCAACGATACCTTCGTCCATGTCACTGATCTCTCTGGTCGTGAAACTATCTCTCGTGTCACTGGTAAGTGTTGGATTGTGTTGTAAAGGACGCCACTTTCCGTCTTGCTGCAAGATGGAAAGTCTGAGCGGCGTGTGTTTATTTGTTCATCTTATTGACTTATACACATCCCCCTCCTGTGTACCTTTTTTGTGTTTTTCTGTTGTGTAGGTGGTATGCAAGTTAAGGCTGATCGTGATGAGTCTTCTCCTTATGCTGCTATGTTGGCTGCCCAACAAGTTGCTGCCAAGTGTAAGGAACTCGGTATCAACGCTCTTCACATTAAGCTCAGAGCTACCGGTGGTACTGGTACCAAGACCCCCGGTCCCGGTGGCCAAGCTGCTCTCCGTGCTCTTGCCCGTGCTGGTATGAGAATTGGTCGTATTGAGGATGTCACTCCAATCCCCACCGACTCGACCCGTAGAAAGGGTGGTCGCCGTGGTCGTCGTCTCTAAACGAGTCGCTTCCTGCGTGCGCTCTTCTTCATATCTACTTTTTTTTTGCATTCAATTATGAATTAATAAATTTTCTGTAATTGCTTTTACTTGTACATATCATATCTTAAAAAAGAAGGCGTTTTCTGTCCTGTGTTGTCTATCAAACGAGTCTCGTTGTGTAGCGAGTAAAAGTACAATGTGTAGTTTGGCATCTCACTTTTACGTGCGATATACGGTACAATACTGGCCATCAAACCTCGCACTATATAATCTTTGATTTCGCATCCACCACGTTGTAAATATTTAGATCAGCGTTTTGCAGTAATTAGATATGAAATAGGATGCAATAACAAAGAAAATACAATAGCCATGCTATACTATAGCACTGTTTACTTCGCAATCCCCATCTAATTTGCATTTAATAGCATTGATTTTCATTACAACGCACATGGCAGTACATTTGCCTGCTAAAACCAATTCTAATTCCGACTTCCCCTTTCACACGAAATGGGGAAAATTCTGTCATTTTTTCGACCTCGTCAAACTAATTTGCAGTAATGGACTATAAGAGTTGTAAAGATAGCCCCATACTTTTTAATATACTCTAAGAGTGATTTTTGAGGCGCATCGAATGAACCTAATTATAAAGGGTGTTGACAATAAACTTATTGAGCAATGTTCAAAAATGTGAAATAAGGTTTTCGGCAAAAAAGTCAAGGTTTTGCATATAAACGTCTCACATTTAAAGTTATAGGGAGCTGCGCTGGGCCAAGAGGAACATTTTGATCTAATACTTGCCTTAGTAAAAGTCTTCATTTTCATGTCCAAAAACGCGATCGTTTGTATTTTGATGAAAAGCATGAGGTACCCCTCATGATTTTTCGTCGATTTTTGATGATCCCAAAAAAGTGGAGCAAAGGTGTCAGAAAGTACCTGCTGGATGAGAGCAACTGTGCGGCGCTACTCTCGCGATGTTAAACAGCTTTTAACACGAGAAAACAGGGCTTGAATACATCTAGATTTCGCTGCGTTTTTCATCTTTTCGAGTAATAAGAGGCAATGCTAGTATGGTATCTGTTTGTGTATGAGTAGTTCTCATTGATAGAGATGTGGAGCATCGACATAGACTCAGATACGCAGTTCTAGGTCGCTTGTGGAGTTTCCCATGAGATCGTAATACTTGAAAGGTGACATTTCAGCGCATTTTGCTAGTATAGCTAGAATAACCGAAATTCGAATGTATATTCCAAAGAGAATACATGCACTGGGGCCATTCAAATTATCATCTCGGGAAATCCTTTTGAATGGAAGAATATTCGCTGTAGACTGATGGAGGAGTCTCTTTGACAGATGAGCTCCGTTTCTTTGATGAGGGGCAAAGTTTGCCCGTTGGTAGCGATTATCCTATTGAAAACAAAAGGAGAATGGATCTCAATGGCACCGCATTCTTTAGTTTTGCTTATAAAACTATTCTGCTGAGCGTTATCTACTACGGCGACTAGGGGTTTTAGCAAGCAGTGGCATTCGCGCGAGCTAGATATGAACAATGATCTTTATCTGATCTGTTCTAAACATATTAGCAGGGACAGGCAAGGGAGGCTGAGCTTTTAGAGAGATTTCAAAGGGTACCGAATTAGCATTAATTGACAATTCTGGACCGGTGTAACAAGTCTTGACCTGCAAGTAAACAAAAAAGACATTACTGCGGTAAGCAAGGATCTGCCCTTGGGACCATAGTCATTGGGAGGCGGCACGCTGTAACAAGTGTTTCCCTGCTGAACAGACGAGCCCCGATCGCATTGTTTGATTACTAATTCAAACCGCCTGGCTGAATCAACAGAATCTCATCTTGATGGTGTATGTTCATATTCAATAATAGATGATATTCTGCAGGGGAACAATTAGAAACATTGTTCGCTATAGAAAAAATTTATAGAGAAATAAGATTCGCCTTTGCTAATACTACAGATCTTGTTTGACATTTCACAAATGAGATTGCAGAAATGTATAGACAAGATCTGTGTTTATAAATAGCCCCTATGGTCCTGTCAAATTGCGAAAAATCTTCTCTTTTCTTCCTACCCATTTCTGCTAATTTTACATGACTATTCAGCTGTACAAGTGGTCTTCTGAGGATCAGATCGAGCAATTGAAGCGCTATCTCGCTCAAAACGGACCCACGACATCCACCATGCTGGGCCTTTTGCTGCAGACAGGCCTCTACCCCTCAGTAGATCCCATCGAGCCTGTCATTTGGTCATCACATCCCGATCCATTCCATACAAGCGATGTGGTTGTGTGGATCATTGACAGAGGCGAGTGCTATTTGCGCACGCTTGTCAGTTCCAAGATTCATTTGGACCAAGCGCCCATGAACCCAGAGAGCCTTGCCAAGCTGAGAGCTGGTGAAAACACCTTGGATCAGCCTCTGTTTGTGAATCCTGACGACGAAGCCTTGTATCAGCATAGTATGCAAGTCTACACATCCGTATTGGACCACTTCTTTTCTCAAAACTACGCAGCAGACGATGGTATTGTAAACAGCATTCACCGTGCCGCAGCCAACACTCACTCGTTTCATGTAGACATCAAATTAGACGACACAGGCCTTCTCTGGGCACCAGCATTGAGCAAACTACTAGACATGCAGCTCTTGTCCAGATGCTTCATTTTTGTTAGACAGGCATCGCTCCCCGTGCCACCCGTCAAGCTGCCTGAGGGAGCTGTCCTGGACCGCTTAACGAGCCAAGAAGATGTGATGCTGACCAGAAACAGAAACAAGATTCTTTTTGATCCCAAATACGTACAAGATGGCTGCCACATGTCCAGTGGCATCCGAATCAACGGCGACTTGGCTGCCAATGCCTTTACGCACAGAGACAGTAATGTATCGTAGCTTGGCTGGCACCAATAGCGAGACTAACAACGTGTCCTATCTCTATAGTGCTTGTGGGTGCTCTCCATGTGCTGCCAGAGTATCGCCGCAGAGGACTTGCCGAGATGATCTTGTCCGATATCTGTAGACAGCACAAGGAGTTCTTCCAGCGTCAATTGCCCTCTGACATCTCTCTGGACCACGTCTACTTTACTGCCTGTGTTGAACTGTACAACGTGCCCAGCGCCAGCTTCTTTACAAAATCAGGCTGGACAAGCGTTGGTGCGGGCACGCAATGGATTCAAGGAAAGCGAAGAGCTCAACAATAAACATAGATTAACCTGAATGGCTGGAACATTGGTTTTGCCTCGATTCCCATATATTCAATTGTTGTGCTACCACAGTGTGATGCGGAACAAAGAAATTGTCATGTCTGGCACAAGAAACATGCGATTACGTCCTCTTGTGATAATTCGTAATGATTTGGCCACAATGAAATGGCTGAATATGTCGGCCGTGTGCAAGCCTTGCTCATCACCATGACACTATAAAGGCATCTCGCTCGAATGCTCAACAAACGTGCCTACGCTGAATGAGCTCATGATTCAAAGCAAACACTCTCTAAGCGATCCTCTTTGTATCAATCATCGTGACTCTACACACAAACGACATTGCACATTGCCTAAAGACACACTCTCAAACCTAATCCAAACGTAACAAAAGGGAAACATGGACAGAACCAAAACTTTTTTTTTAGTCTTTTTTTCTTTTTCGTTCTGTTTGAGATTTCCTTTTTCTTCCATCTTGTTCCCTATCACCATGGCTAGAAAAACCTTCAAAACCATAGAGGCAGATGTGGATGCCGGCACGCATGATGATCGCCTTTACAACAAGGCCTTTGAGGGCTTCAGAGCCAGCTTGAGAAATACCCTGATACCGCTTGTTCGCCACGAAACCCCCATATTGGCCTCGATGCAGGTAAAAGCAACCCACCCAAGTCTTGTGTGTTTGCAAGACCAACGCTCCCTCTACTCATAGAAATCAATCCGCACACCTGGCTTGGATCGATATTTTGTCTGGACAGCCAATTTGGGCACACATACATTTTTCATGATTTTCCTGCCAATTTTGATTTGGTTCGGCAATGCAGAGCTTGGTAGAAAGTGAGTCCTGGCGAGTCTGCTAAAGAGTCTGTCGATGCTTACCCTCTTTTGTGCGTAGTGTTGCTTTTCTGGCAGCTTCCGGTGTGTTTTGGTCGGGATTTGTCAAGGCAAGGAAGCTGATGAGAGGGCTATGCTGCCTTTATCGCTGTCTAATGATCAGGATACCATGTAGGATTTCTTGTGTCTTCCTCGACCTTTGTCGCCACCAGTGCATCGATTAACCATGTCGCCTTCCGTGGCTCTGGAGTATGGATTTCCCTCAACACACTCAACAAATTCAGTCTCAGTAGCCTTGTTCTTGATGTCAATGGCATGTGAAAAGCTCGCCCCTGAGTCACCTGCGCGTTTAATCAGTGTCATTGCATGCTCATTTTACGCTGTAAGTGTTGTATTTGGCAGAATCTATTGCGGCATGCACACAGTGACAGGTTCGTAGCAAGACGCATCCGCAAAGAGACATGTGCCTCATCGTTTTAATATCAACAAACAGATTGTATTGGTGGATCCATTTTAGCTTATTTGGTCTACCTGGCTCAATGGACATTCAAGGACCAATTCAACGCATTATTCACTAGTCAATCATATTGGGGTTTGTGGAGAGTTGTTTTGTCAGAGATGCGCTGGATATTCAAACGCTTTTCCTTGTATAGTGTTCATGGCAATTCCCATCTGCTTGATGCTTGTTTCTCTTCAGTAAGTAGTTGCGGGCAGGCGTATCCAAGAAAATGTCGAAATAACTCAATTTATCAACCTGCTAGCCCTGATCCTATGGAAAGATGCCCTTGTTTTGAAGACAGGTAAATGGTTGCCATGGAGATATCAGCAGAAAGACGACGAGTAACAGGCTTTTTTTTTTGCAGTGTCTGTTTTATGGGTGTGTTGATTGGATTAATGCCAGGAAGTTGGCTGTGTAACCAGACAGACTTTTGTTACACTGGCTTGTCTTCATCCGTTCTATCCAGACACATTGGCATTATGGGTGCCTTGTTTTTGCTGGTCAAGTTGGTCGCTGGTGTCGCTTGTCTGTTTATTTGGCGCATCGGTTGCAAGAAAGTCTGCTATTACATTTTGCCGCCCATCTATAGAGTATTCAATCTTCCTCACCGTAAATTTGAAATTGGAGCTAGAACATACAAGAGTTTGCGCAGAGAGAGCATTCATCCTGTGCCCTCCGTCTTGGACTTTCAATCCATCACTGGCAACATGGAGGACCATGACCACGTAGGCATCCAATCTGCCATTGACCTGAGAGAAGCTCAGGATCAGAAACTGTCCTATCGTGGTGGTGGTGTCAGGGAAGAAGTGCCCATCTCAACCTCTGCCAACGATAAGGAGGTGTTTGATCCCACTTCACTATTAATCGTTGAGGATGCTCCGCTTAGATACGATGTGGACATTGTTACCAAGCTGATTGTGTACGCTGGTAAGGGCTTGCTTGTATAGAATGGCTAATGCGCTGTAGTACTGATGTGTGTTGCTCTAGGCATTGGATTTGTTGCCGTGTATGTGGTCCCAATGTTGTTTCAACTCATGTCCCAGCTTGCTGTATAATAATCATGTATATCCCCTCTCGCCTTTATATAACTCACCTTTACACTATCCCCTCCTTTTTCCGCATTAATTTTTTATTATTTACAGGAATGGTGTTCTGAGGCGGCTTAATTTATTACTTGTGCCCTGTCTCTCAGTTCATTATTCACGCTACTTGTTTCAAATATACACATACACACAATGTATTAATGCAATTATATTATTTCTGTTATTCACTAGTAGACCCACAGCCTCTAATTTGGATTAGTATAATACAGTTTTTATTATTGACAAAAAGCGATGGCATTTTAACTTGAAGCAGTGTCTTTAGAAGAGACCAATGACCTCTCCATTATCATCTAAATCAACATCAAAGAAACAAGGACGGGTAGGCAAACCAGGCATTGTTTGCATAGTACCCACCAAAGGATAGAGGAAACCAGCACCCACAGAGGCACGAATATCACGGATAGGCACTGTGAATCCAGTAGGAACACCCTTGAGGGCAGGATCATGACTGAAACTGTATTGTGTCTTGGCCATGCAGATGGGAAGAGGAGCAAAGCCTTGACGGGTATAGGTTTCAATCTTTTCCTTGGCTAAATCGCTGAATTCGACACCATCAGCACCGTAGATCTCGCGACAAATGGCCTCAATCTTCTTTTCAATAGGAAGGTCAAGTTCGTACAAGAACTTGAAGTCTGTGGGTTGCTCACATGCCTTGATGACAGCCTTACCGAGATCGACAGCACCAGCACCACCGCGAGCCCAATGATCACAGGCAACGGCATCAAAGGCACCGGCCTTGAGGGAGAGATCACGGACGAGTTCCATTTCGGCGTCGGTATCGTTGCTATACACACACAGAGGTCAGATCATTCAGTCTACCTCACTCAATCAGATTCTGCAATACAACTTACGTGAAACGGTTGACAGCTACAAGCACGGGGACACCAAACTTCTTTGCGTTCTGAATGTGCTTGACCAAGTTGCAACAACCCTTTTCCAACAGCTCCAAGTTTTCACCGACGTAGGCTTCGGGCAAAGGCTTACCAGCAATGATCTCAGGTCCATCACCGTGAGTCTTGAGAGCTCTAACAGTAGCAACAATGACAACAGCATTGGGTTGCAAACCAGAGACACGACACTTGATATCAAAGAACTTTTCCATGCCCATATCAGCACCGAAACCAGCTTCAGTGATAACATAGCCAGGCTCCATATCAGCACCATCAGAACCAGCCAACTTGAGTGCAATCTTATCAGCCAAGATGGAAGAGTTACCGTGAGCAATGTTGGCAAAAGGGCCGCTATTTTCAATCCTTGTGAGTTGCAAGTTAAATGTATCAATACTATAACTTACGCATGAACAATGGTAGGAGTGCCTTCCAAGGTTTGCATCAAGTTGGGCTTGATAGCGTCCTTCATCAACACGGTCAAAGCACCACCAATACCGAAATCATCGGCAGTAATGGGCTCGCCAGCCTTGGAGGAAGCAACCACCATGTTGCCCAATCTCTCACGCATATCCTTCAAGTCGGTAGCCAAAGCAAGCACAGCCATGACCTCACTAGCAACAGTGATATCGAAGCCTGTTTGACGTTCCATGCCCTTCTCGGTGGGAGCTTGGCCAATGGTGATCTTGCGCAAGAAACGGTCGTTGACATCGACACCACGTTGCCATGTAATAGTATCAGGATCGACATCCAAACGCACAAAACGCGAGATTTCATCTTGATCCAATTCAGCAGGGTCTGTCTTGGTGATACCCAGCTTTTGAAGACGCTTCAACATGACAGGTGCGAATGAGCGAACACCCTTCTTGGCAGGACACAAGCGGTTGAAAAGGGCCTTGTCGGTCTGTGTGTTTTCGTGGAAGATACGAGCATCAATAGCAGCAGCCATCAAGTTGTTGGCAGCAGTGACAGCATGAAGATCACCTGTCATGTGAAGGTTGAATTCGTCCATAGGGATCACTTGAGAGTAACCGCCGCCAGCAGCACCACCCTTGATACCGAATGTGGGGCCCTGAGAGGGTTGACGAACACAGGCAAAGGCTGCCTTGTTCAAGTGGGCACCCAAGGCTTGCACAAGACCAATGGTGGTGGTAGACTTGCCCTCACCAAGAGGTGTAGGTGTGATACTGTGGAGAGAAAAAAACGAGTATTAGCCACTGCATAATCTCTACCAGAGATGTCAGGGTACGTACCCGGTAACAACAATATAGCGACCATCTTTACGGTGGTCAAGTCTGTCCAAGACGTCGAGGTTGATCTTTGCTTTGGCAGTACCATACAGCTCGTACTATACACACACACGCACATGGCTTAACATACCGACTCAAATGTAAGGTGCCATGCTCGTTCTTACCTCACTAGCACTCAAGCCAATTTCTCTGCATAGTTCGTCAATGTGCTTGGGAGTTTGTGCCTTGGCAATCTCAATATCAGAGGGAACGGGCTCCTTCAAATCCAATTCGAGAGCAGAAATGTCACGCTTGCGGCTCAAAGTTAACCAACGCTCAGCACTGATGGCGGTGTTTTGCATCAACATGGCGACGGTCATGGGGCCAACACCTCCAGGAACAGGTGTGATGAAGGATGCAACCTCCTTGGCCTTTGCGAATTCGACATCACCCACCCAGCGAATACCAGACTTCTTGGTGGCATCTGACATTTCTTTAGATACACTGGGTTTACAGCGCAAGCCTCAATAGCTTACCTTCAACAGCGTTGGTTCCGACGTCAATGATGACGGCTCCCGGTTTAATCCAGTCGCCCTTGACAAGCTCAGTCTTGCCAGCAGCAGCAACAACAATATCAGCGGCTCTGACCTACATACAACACATTAGTCTACCGAAACATGCTGTATACACACACACACACGAGTCAACGTACAATGGCTTCAATGTCGGGTGTCTTGGAGTGGCAGAGAGTAACAGTGGCATGCTCAGCTGTGAGCAAGGTGGCAACGGGAGCACCGACAATATCGCTGCGACCCACAACAGCAGCTTGCTTGCCGGCAATGTCAATGCCTGTAGACTTTAGCAAATGGATGATGCCCTTGGGAGTGCAGGGCAAAAAGAGGGGCTCGCCGCCCTTCTTGGCCATGTTGCCAATGTTGATGGCATGGAAACTAGTAGTGCAGTTTAGTTTCGCCGCGCTGACCTTTTTACCACGGTATACTTACCCATCTACGTCCTTTTGATAGTCGATAGCTTCAATCACAGCGGCTTCACTGATGTGAGAAGGCAATGGCATTTGAACGAGGATGCCGTGGATTCTGTAGTCGTTGTTGAGTTGCTTAACCTTTCTTAAAAGCTCGCTTTGGCTGATAGTCTCGGGCAACTTCTCCATGGTGATGGAAATACCAACCTGTACGCACAAATGGTGAATATTCATGCCAGTAACAAGCAGCAGTCTGTGCATTATGCAGCCCACTATCTTACCTCCTTGGCAGCCTTATCCTTCATCTTGACATAGATGGACGAATCCTCACGAGCGCCCACTTGGATCATGGCCAAATGGGGGTTGAAATGGGGATAATTTTCCTTGATGGCGAGGATCTTGTCTTTGGTTTCGTTGCGAACAGCTCTACCATCAGGAAAATGGGTTAGACATGTCAAATGCCAGCAGATCAACCAGCCAAATACTTTACTGAGCAATCGCTTTTCCGTCAATGAGGGTTGCAGTCATGGTACTGTAGGATCGTTTGAGTAGAGACAAAGAGTTGAAACGTGAACGCGAGAGGGCTGACAGCATTTAAAAGCGTAACGGAAGTGTGTGTATGTGTGTGTGTGTGTGTGTGTGTGCGTGTGACAATTGATGGAAGGCCGGGGGAGTGCAAAACGGTAGATGCTGTTTGAACAGCCGAAGGAAAGCACCATAAAGCATCAAGATCTATTGTGCTATATGTATTACCCTTAAAAGACAGTCCATTTCAAGATCATCTCTTGTTGTGTCTCAATCTCGATTTCGATGAGACTTTCGACGAGTATACAAACATGGGCATCAAATTTCCAAAGGGCATCATCTTACTAGCAGTAGTCGAACCAAATGTGTTGGAGATGGAGCCTTGTTTGTTTGTGTATAGCAAAGAAAAAAGCTTAATTGTTCGAGGCATCGTACCACAGACGGGGATTGTGAAAGACCATCAGGGCGGGGTCCTCGAATAAGCAGCAGCGTCTGACTCACCCTAAATTTGTCATTTGGCAAAAATTGCATGATTTCCATCAGTGATCGGAGATATTCAGGGGTGGAGGGGGGGAAATGTGGTTCCTCTTCCTCCAAAATGGATAAATGCCAGTGAAGCTTCCTTCTTTAATAAATGCGTCGTAAAGCTATTGATTGAAATCGACAGATGTCTCTTTATCGCGCATTTCTATAGACAGTTTCATCCATGAAGTTTGCTTTTAGATGATAGCCTGAGATAGCCTTATACGTAACTTTGTCAGGGCTGTCATGAAATATAACCACCTAAAAGTAACGTTATAACGAAGCAAAATTCATCAAATGTCATTCATCCGAATTCAGGCTATTTATTCGAATCTAATCAAATGTACATAAACACTGGTACAAACATATTAAAGTAAAAGTGTACCCTTACCTCGCACATCGTGTGAGTAAATCACTCTTGATCACAGTGTATTCATCCACATCTATGATGTTCGTTATAGTTGACGCTACAATTGCTCTAATAAAGTCAAGCCAATTACAACTAAATTCAAATATGACAACTGTACACTGATACCACAGTTGTAAAGCATTATAGATAAGTATATTCCCATTTTAATAACAAGCAGTACACCTTTAAAAACTGTCAAGGTTATCATACACTTAAATCATAGCACGGCAGAAACTTACCCAGCAAGCCCATCCTAATGACTCAAGTTGACCCTTACGGCCAATTTTGTTGCACTAAATATCGCATACTTTAAACAAATCATCAACAAAGTATACTGAAATTGCAAAAGCACCACGGATTGCTCTTTATCATGACTAACGATGTAAGCTAGTTCCAGTAGTGTATATATACTTTTTTTTTACACAGTACCAAAACGTTCAATTCATTTTTTTTTTCGACAAATTTGATAGTGTTGTCTTGAAGGGGTTTCAAAGAATTGACAAGTTTCTTTCATATAGACTATACCTTTCATTGCATTGCGCATGTAGAGCAAAAAATTACCTTTCAGATGGTACCTGGCTTGAGGCTCTAGCATGACTCTAGCATGAGAAATCAAAGCTTTTATCGTGTTTTGAAAATCGTACTCAAATTATTCCCTTGCTATAGGACAGGCAGATTTTGGTCCAAATTGGATGATTTTCCCTGAACCTCTTTTTGGCGATATCTTCTTCAAAAATCATCGGATTGACATAAAACAAAAACCAATTGATAGATGCACATTAGATCTATCATGATCCAGCAGTTTTTGGTGCCACATAGACATTCCCTCCATGAATTCACTCAAAATGTAAAATTTGGTGTCCCTCAAGCAGTGGGTCAGAGACAAAGCTCGGAACCCCTATATAAAACCTATACCATCCGATAGAGATTTAAACGACAAACAATAATTACGCTCTACGCTACTTTATCTTAGTTGTTCATCAATTACACAAAGACAGTTGCTATGATAATGCACTAGTAGTATTACTAAGAGGGAGTTGTTTCATGGCTTCTGGAACTTTGAAAGTGAATCATACACAAACCTTACATCATTTTTTGTCTACTGATGTTAATGAGTGTGCAGTCCAAAGAAATAGCAATTGTTTGATGTCTTTATCAAATCTGTAACATCAGTTGCCATGGATCTACATGCTACAAAAGGTATTATTCTCAGCCAAATCGCCCAAATTAAACCCTCAATTTCTTGTCTTTGAAGCCGTTCTAGATGCTCGGAATAGTGCCAAATGATTGCTATCGATCACCATTTACATCCTGAACCTTCATTTTTATTTTTTTTGGATCGATCCAAATCGTCGAAAATTCACGTTTTTAGGGCGTATTTCTACCGTAGGTAGAGGAGCCCTAAATGAATCGAGGTTGACAACCGCTGTTTAAACCGTGAAATCCTCTGCTTAAAGTGTGGGAATAAACGGCATTTTAAAACTTTTGGACGATAATTTATCTATAACGTACATATAAAGATGGTATGTTTTTTGATAGGATTGTGGGCGGTACCTAACTACACCATGCTGTAAAAGGGGGGGAACGCCAGACTTCCCGGTGAGCAGGAAAAAAATAGTTTATACCTGTTTCGGATTCGTTACAGACCTCGATTCCTATATATTATATATAAGCCCTAATACCTCCTATACAATATATAAAAAAAAAACCAACACTGTGAAACGTAACCAGTTGTCCACAACTGCTCTTGAATTCAATGGATCATCTCCGTGCCAATCGAATGAAATGCTAAAGCGTTCTGCATGAACTTGATTTCGCCTACTGCAAATGTCAACCAGAATATTGCAAAATGCAAAAAAAATTTATTGGCCAGAAATACTGCTGAGAATTGTAGCTTTCGAATGGTATGCAATATGTCGATGCTTTCAACATCCAATCCCAAGATATGGAAATATGACAATGTTTCACCTTCAATTGTGGATTCAATAGATAACAGATTTAATTTTTTTAAATAGATGCTGAAAGAGGATATTGCTCTGCATGTTTTTTGTCTAATAACGGAAACTGTAGAGGTTTTCAATTTAAAGGTATGAAGAATTTAAAATTTAAGCCAAGTAACCTTTTATAAGATGTAGCTGTGAAGTCGAAATTCTTTGCTGCCTCAGTATTATGTAATGTAACTGCGAAGTCGAAATTCTTTGTTGCCTGATTATTATGTAATATAGCTGTGAAGTCGAGATTCTTCTTTGCCTCATTATGTAATGTAGCCGTGAAGTCGAAATTCTTTGTGGCCTCTTTGCACAACGTACAGCGAAAAAATCAAGAAGAAAGATTTCACTCTTTAAATTAACAAGATTTCATATCAGAATGTAGCATACTAAGACAGGCATAAGACCACTTGTAGGAATACGCCCTGTTGGCAGTAAACTATTACTGCCCGTCTAATTTTTTCATGAGGTACCCCTCATGGCTTTTGTTAAAAATCAAACGATCGCAATTTTGAAGGCGAAAACGACACTTTTTACTATGATATATATTAAATCAAAATAACCGCACAGATGTAGGGTAACCTGTGCAACTGATATTTTGAACGTTGTATATGCTAAAACTCGACTTTTCTTGAAAAAACTGCTTTTTATATTTTCTCAAAATTCTTTATCTTTTCATTCTAAGAGTACTCTAAAATTGACACCATTAAATGCGCCTTCAAATTCTCCCCTTAAGTTTATTAGAAAGTAGTATACGCTGAGCACACTTTATATAGCTAATTTCAACAAAAATGTTTTCAATTGTCAAGTTATATCGATATTGATTCAAAAAAATCATCGCAAAAAAATCATTTGGGTACAGTCACCACAGTTGAAAATGTTCATTGTACACGTCATTCAGATTCCGCGTGCTCTGTGCTGCGGCAGCCTATTGACTGTAGTCACCCTCAGTAGCGCGTTTTTATTTTATTATTATTTTTTTCTCGCACTGTTTTTGCACTGCACTTTTTCTATTAAACCATATACTTTTTATTACTATCGATTGAATACAACACCACTTTTGCCAAAAGAAGCATGCCTTTGCGTCCACCAGTACACAAGACGACACCTTTCAAGTTTGTTACAGTAGGTATCAGCCGATAAGAACCACCTTTCGCGTTACAATATACGGTGATACTAATTACACAGTTTATTTTAGGCCAGTTTGCTACAATATATTGTTGTTTGTGTATGGTTTGTATTTGGTTTGTATATTCCCCTTCTTTGGTTGCCATGGATCACATTCATTCAACCCTTTCACTACTTTCTTTCTCGTAATACTGTGCGTTCTTCTTTAGTTTGCTCTATTGCGGTTTATTTTTGCACCCTTTTTTTCTGCTGCACGCAACTATTTTTCTGTTGCTATACCACAATGCTATGATGTATCTTTTGATGCATTGTATCACTGGCAGTGCTGCTCTATTGTTGTGGAGTAGCCTTGCATTCTTTTTGTTCTTCAAGTATTACTTTTTCTGTAATACTGGTGGTATTGGTGTTCTTGTTGCTTTGTATGAGGCAACCACGATGCCTTTTTTTATTACTTTTCTTGAACTCGTCATCATTTTGATGATACACATTGC
The DNA here is from genome assembly GCA_010203745.1 of Mucor lusitanicus. Classification (NCBI taxonomy): domain Eukaryota; kingdom Fungi; phylum Mucoromycota; class Mucoromycetes; order Mucorales; family Mucoraceae; genus Mucor; species Mucor lusitanicus. The sequence goes on along the minus strand of JAAECE010000009.1, from coordinate 126,813 downwards.
ATGTTACGTTTTGTATGTAACTGTATTGCAATGTTTCTGTTCTTCATCACATTCTAGTGATGCCCTTTTGTTACTTTTCCCACTTTTTCATGGTTCTTTGAGCCATGACCCTCCTTTTTCGTTGTGTGGATAAGCCTATCGTTGAAGCACAGCTAGATTTGATTCAGAGGCTGGGGATAGATAGGCTGCCCTCACTTGATTTGTATCACTTACTTGGTGCTAATTAAGAGTCTCAAGCGTTTGCACTATAAGCTGGGGTGTGTAGTAAGGCATATTCTGGCATTTTAGGGGATTTTGATGATAAAATTGCTAAATTACTGTATTTGGCAATGTTTAAAGTCCGCATAACCAAAAAACATAGGGAAACCCTTGCAAAAATTTTCTAGGGTCAGCGGCGTTTAAAGTAGACTTTAAGCGATTTTATTGGCTCAAATTTGGAGACAGCTCAGAGAAATAAAGCATTGATTTTGAAACTAAAAATGTGATTATAATAATGAGAAAAGCAAGATTAAACATTCAAAATGCATGGTACAAATGGCTAACGGTATTTACACACGATACCACCATAAGTATTAGACATGACCAAGTACATTTACTATCGTAGAAAAACCAGTTTTGGAATAAATCACGCCTGTTCATCATAACATCCAAAAGTACACTTTTGCATTATATTGGTATCAAATCAATCAAAGTCTTCAAATGTCAATCATCTGGCTCACAAAATAAACATGTAACTATGCCAAATTTTGCGAGGAGCACGATTGTGTGGTCAGACTTTATTAGTTATTTGAACGCGTTGCCGTTAATGGATGAACGATTATCAAAATAATCCAATTTTGTGCACTAGTCTTCTAGACAAGATTCATGAGGAAGGCAGATAGTTACAAGTGTTTAGTGTTAAGGGATTGACAGGTGGGGTGTTGGAAAACACTTTATTCAAAGCTGCACACTGCATCTTTGTGCTCGACACTGTATCCTGCTTGTATGCAACAAGTATTTCTAGTATTCAGGATCAGGTCATCATGCGAGATCCATTTGCGAAAATTGGCTGTTAGAGTATTGAAATTGGCACGTGCCTATGCTGGATTTTACGAGAAAAACGATGGTGCAGTAGTTGGATTTCAGATTGGATGAGCTTTTGTGGGTGGATGAATGATTTTTGCAACAAGCCAATTTTGAGCACTGATCTTGACAAAATCGATAATTACAAGTTTCCAGTAGAAACAGATCAATTGAGGGGTTGTTGTTGTGCAACACTTTAGTCAGAATTGCCTAGCGTAGCTCTGTGCTTGACTCTAAATCCTGCTTGTATGCAGGTATTTTTAGTATGCAGGACCAGATCATCATCATGCGTGATCAATTTTGAGCAATCGATGTAATGAGGAGATTAGTAGTAGATATTTAAGCCAAAAAATGTGCGAGAAGAGAGAGGATGATATAATTGAATTTCGGATTGGACGAGTTGCTATTAATAGATGATGGTTGTTTTTTTTTTTTTGAAATCAGCCCATTTCGAGCACTGATTATTATGACAATGTCCATGATAAAAGCTGTTAATTACGAGTGTCTAATGGTAACAGATCGATAGAGGAGGTGTTGCGCAACACTATAGTTATTGCTATATAGTGTAGCTGTGTGATTGATACTACATCCTGGCTGTAAGCGGGTATTTGGGTATCCAGGAGGAGAATCAAATCGTCCAAGGTTCGATTTCAAAATTTTGATTCCAGAGTATTATAATTAGCACATACCTATGCCAAATTTTGTGAGGAGCGCGATGGTGTAGTTGGATTTTAGATTGGAGGACGACTTGTCGTTGATGTATGGATGATTACTCAAAATAAGCCCATTTTGAGCACTGGTATTGACAATATCCATAATGAAAGCTTTCAATCACGAGTGCTTACTGGTAGTAGCAAATAGAAAGAAGAAATGTTGCGTAGCATCATAATCATTATAATTGCATACTACTGTAGATTTGTGGTGGACAACACTAAATCCTAATTGTACCGTATACAGGTACAGTAATAAAAAAGAACACCCATTCTTTTCTTCTTTAAACTTCGAGTTGGTTACTAGTAGTGTCAATGTAGTACGAAGAAAAAACCTAATAAAGAACCCTTCTCGCATCTCTCATAAGTACTATTATTGTGTTAGCTTTTCACAGCAGTCTTGCTGTCGAGTCCTCAGCAATATTATACTCTGATTTACCCAACCTAAGGTAATCATTCAAAAGAAATTGATATTTATCATTTCTATATCCAAAAAAGGGGTACATCTACTTATTTAAAAACCAGAAAATATATTTTTCTACTTTTCAAGTCTATGCAACCTATTTTTTTTTATTCCATGAGCACAATTATGACATTATTGCGCGTCTTTTTATTTTTATCTCATACATTTATCATTATTTTTCGCTTTCATATGAGTAAAAGAACTATCTCCAGCATGAAATTACGCTGTGGGTAGCTTTAAGCCCAGATGAGTAATACTGGATGCATTTTTGAACGACGTTTGACATTTGTCAGAAATTGAACCGCCTCTGCCTAGCTATAAAGCTTCGAACTCTTAATATCTCCATGCGTACTTTTCAAGGTGAATCTAATCGTATTATGCATGGCTTTTTGAGCACCCACGTAGTGGATCGTGCCTAATGTTATGTCAAAATACGAATATAAAATGAATCTGCCAAAGAATTACACTTTTATTGAGAATGCATCCAGAGGATGCATTTATATACTTTTCATTATGCTAGGGTTTATAGCATGATGATGAACTATCATACAATTAGGTTTACTATCTACTCAACAATTGATTGTAAATCATGATTAGCATGATTTACACACGAAATCCTAAGAATAGACCCAGACTGGTAATGTGAGACCTTGACGGGATACTTGATATAACACCATCCCCCACCAGCATAAGACATATGCGACCATTGGACATAAAGATTGTGGTTGTAGATTGTTGTTGTTGTAATAGTTCGAAAAGTATATATAAAGCCGACATAACAAAAAAAGAAAAAAAAGAAAAAATAAAATCATCATTGGTATAAATTGTTGGTATAGATAACTAATGATCAGGGCAACCGTTAAAAACCTATAAACATCCAAAACCCAGTGGGACAAAAGGAATTGTGACCAGGAAAAGGTATAGCCTTTCGCCAAACAATTATACATCATCTTTAGCTAATAGTCTTGCACGCTTATTCTTTGATTTAGTCTCTCGTGTAGCTATTTGACAATTAGTGAGAGCCTTTGGTGCTTTACCCTTTGAATTTGCACTATTAGCATTTACTCGTGCCCAATACTGTTTGACCACATCAGGAGAATCAAACATAGATGGAGGTTCCCAGGAATTCCAATCGTCACTGTAACCTTTCCATTTTACCAAGTATTTATAATTGGGTGCACTACCTTTGTGATTAATGATAGCCTCGACGACATACGCATTAGAAGGATCATCTTTAGTATCACTTGTGCTGATCAACTTGATCTGTTGCGTAGGTATGTCTCTAGCCAAGAACGAATTGGTTCTATCCGTAAGAATATAGCTCCCATTTCTGGTATGCCCATGAACATAGAATGGACCTTCATAAGTTGGATCCGTCTTTCTGTTCTTATTCTCAATGTTCTTTATCATCACAGTAGATCCTATAGGATAAGGATTCTCCAAGATTCTATGTCTCTTTCTAAAGTATTTACTATCCTTATCTTGGGTCTTCATTATCTGATCTCTAATTGCAGGTACAATAATTCTATCAATAAGATCAAGTTTCTCCTTGAATGCTTTCACATCAATCTCTTTTTCATGAAGAACAGGTTTATCACCAGTATAATCCTTGAATTCATTGGGTAGTCTATGGAACATTACTACGAATGGCATCATTCCATGTAATCTTGATCTGTGAACATTTAAGCTCAACGCTGTTCCGTTCAGGTACAGATCCCAATCTTCACTTCGACCTTCCAACATCTTCATGATGATTGTCTTACAATTCTTAACTGCAGCTTCACAGCAACTGTTGCCTTGTGGCGTAAAAGGTAAGCTAGCTCTATTTTCTACTCCTGCATGATTGAGTATCTTTTCCAACAAGACATTGTGGAATTCGGCTCCACGATCATGTCCTACTATTCTATGATAGCCAAACAATGAAAATATAGATACTAATTCCTTTGCAACTGTCGTAGCAGACTTGTCCGGAATAGCACGTAATATAATAAAACGCGAAAATAGATCCAATACTACTAGGATAAAGTTGTTGCCTCTAGGAGTTGTACAATCAAAACCACCTAGATCAAACACAACATGATCCATAATACCTTCAGGTGCTTCCTGCTTGGGAGGATGATACACATGCTTTGCTAGATTGAACTGTACATTTGTGACAATTACAAATGTACTTGGTTATATCGTCTCTTAACCCTTTCCAATGCATATTCAAATCTTGGTGAATCACTTGTTCCATTGCATGTATACCAAAATGGCCTAATAGATGAGATTTTTCTAATATCTTCTGTTTCTCTTCATCAGTTGTAGGCGTCTGATAAACATCTAAATGACTAACGCAAAAGTAAAAGTCTTCCTTCTTTCTTTTCAATGAATTAGCGTACGTGGTCAATTTAGTGTTATTGAATAGATCAGAAGTCTTATTTGGAATGATTACTTTAGATCCAGAGATGTCGGAAGACTCACACGATAAAACTGCGTTACTATCTTGTGCTCCTTTGATATTCTTTTTCTCCTTTTCTAATTCATTCGATACTCTTTGCTTCTTACTCTTTGTAGCTGCTACTACATTGTCATCATGAGCATTCTTTCTCTTTTTATTACTCTTTTGCTTCACAATATCCCGCTTAATCAATATCTTTTTATCTTGATCTTTGATTAAACGTGTATCACCACTCTCCACCAGCGTATTGTATGGCCAGAAAAGACGCGATAACGTATCAGCCAAGATATTGTTAATACCACTGCAAAGTGTAATATCAAAATCCATTTCAAAAATAGTATCATAGTAGTTCTCAACCATTCTATCCAATTTAGGCTTTGTATGCAAGAACAAGATACCACAATTATCCACAAACAAATGGAATGGACGTCCATACAACCATTGATGGAACTTTTTGAATGCGTACACAACAGCAGCTAATTCACGTTTGGAGCTTCCCCATCTTTGCTCTGATGGTCCCAAACTGCGTGCAATGAAACCAAGATATTTCACTTTATTATTGATTACTTGATACATTGCAGCACCAATTGCATATGCAGAGCTATCTGTTACCACACAGATAGGATATTGTAAGTTAGGCACACTCAATACTGCTGAACTAACTAACAATTCTTGTAACTGCTTCATCAAGGCAGTGTGCTCAGGCTTCCATACTTTGGTTATATCATGTGCGTTTCGATGTTTGTCTAATGGAGCTGTCAATCTTGACAGGCAAGGTAAATTGGATCGGAAGAAATTGATCAATCCAAGGCGAGACATGAGCTCACGACTACTCTTGACAACAGGATCCCAATCCAATACATTGGAAACTTTTCGTGGATCAAGTGCTAATCCATTGCTAGATAGACAGAAACCCAAAATATAGATGCTCTTTTGTGCAATATGCATTTTTTCCGTATTGATACGTAAGTTGGCCTTAGTCAAACGATCGATAACTGTTTTAACAACCTCGGTATGCTTTTGTAGGTCGTTTTCAGTATAAATAGTGACATCGTCAATGAAATGTGTACAGACATCACTTAGATCAGCCAGCAAATTTGACAGTATTTTTTGCGCATGAGATGAGACCATAGTCAATCCGTACGGGCAATGAGAGAATGACCACGTCAATCCATTCATATCAGTAAACGTTAAGTATGGCCGGGATTCTTTAGCGATTTTAAATGCATGAAAGCATTGCGATAAGTCGATTACGGTAAAGAGGGAATGCTTCGCCATCTTACGATGTAAATCACTTATCAACGGCAATGGGAAACGTTCAAGCTTCTCGGGATCCAATGCATTATTGATCAATCCACAGTCAATCACTACACGGTGTTCTTTACCAGTGTATTCGCCTTCACTATTCTTTTTACGTACAGTAAAAATAGGAGAGTTGTGAGGTGTATTAGGTTTAGCTCTTTTAATCACACCATTTTCACGCCATTTCTCAACTTGTCTCTGAATGATCCGTCTCATAGCTTCAGCAATTGGAAATTGTCTTCGACATGTATCCGAAAGTGGAGTATCCTTCTTTATTGGCAATGTAATTTCGCTATCAGGCAAATTACAATATGCTTTAGGACTGATACTACTGTTTGCATCAATAGATGGCTTTAATTCATTCATCATCCATTGACGTTCCTCTTCAGATCCATAAGGATCTGCATTTGGCTTATATGGATTGGGTTCGATATCAGGGATTTCATAGCCAATGCGATCAGACCAATCTGCAGCCATGTTACACAACGTAATACCAACTTTGTACAACAAATCCATGCTAAATACACAATGGACATCATCAAATAAGTCAAAGACTTCAAAGTTGGAATAGACAATCTTAGAACCATAATTTATCTTCAATTTCTCTTCAGTCTGTCCTTTACGTTCAACAACACTGTTATTTTGAGCCAATTTAATAATACCATCTTTATTTATAACATTTAATTTCATAAAATCACGTAATTGGGGAGAGATAGCACTAAACGTACAACCAGTATCCAACAAAAACCATGTGTTAACCTTAACACCGCTTTTAGACTCTAAAATAACAGGTAAATAGAGAAGTCCGTTAGTATTCATGTTACTACTAGGCATTTTTCTGAAATATTCACTATTCAAATGCTTACATTCACTGTCAGTATCCATGGATACAACTTCTTCCTTGTCTTTGCTCTTGGGAGAGATGGTAGCCACAGCAAAAGTCTGATCACTCTCATCATCAGAGGACGATGACAAATCCGTATCATTATCAGAAACAGCAGGCTTGGGGACGATGGAAGACTTCTTGCTTTTCTTCTTGTTGCCCTTGTTCAAATTTCTGGGGGTTTTGGTACAAACGGCCTTGTGGGCATACGTATATGGTGTAAAACCACAATCAAAACATTTCAGAGTGTCACCTCCCACATTCTTCTTGCTCTCCGATTTGACATGGTAACGACCAGCACGACGAGTTTGCTTGCGATGATCCTTGAATGACGATGAGGAAGAACCCCTTCCTTCAGCACGCTGCTGACTCTTGACCATGTGTCTGATCTTGGCATTCAATTCGTCGTCCTTGCGCTGTTTCTCTTGTCTGTAGTAGTCATCCTTTCTCAACAGATAGTAAACGCTTCGTAATTCCGAGATAGCAAAGTCCAAAGTCTTGCTTTCTTTGGGAGCACGCGAGACAGCCAGAAACACATGTCCATACAACTCGACATCCAGACCACGCAACAGATACTCGATCAAAGTGTCAGCATTCTTGACATCAGCTAGGTCCTTGAGTGCGAGGAATTTCTCAATGTACGTTTCCAGAGAGCTGCATTTGTCCAGTTTCAATATCTTGAGTTTGTTCAAGGATGCCTTCTGCTCTTCTATCTCTGATGAGCTATACTTGGCCTTTAACTTGCTCTTGAATTGGCCCCAAGTGATAGCAGGATACTTCGCTATCAGTTCACGAGTCCAGGAAGCCATTCCAGTGGACATTTTTGGCTTGATAATTCGTTTCCAGTTTGCTTCAATCTCAATGCCACGAGATTCCAATACATCTTGAAATTGCGAGAAGCAGGCATCCATCGTAGGGAAAGTATATTTCTTGCCATTAAAACGGTGTCCTTTCCATTGGATGTAAGGAGTGTCAGAGGGTACCAACTTGTTTGCAGTTGAGGAAACAGCCAACGAGGGTTCAGTTACATCACCGAACAACAAAGCATAGTTATCCTTCGCCATAATAAGTTGGCGCTTCAAGGAACCAGCATTGGAAGCAAGCTTGCTATCTTCAGGCATAAGTAGAGAGACCCTAGTGGCTTCGAACAGCTTTCTCTATAACAGCTTAATATCACGAGCCATGCTAGCTTGCTGATCCACACTCAACGGTTGGATTTCCTTATCGAAGTCAAACTCCAATAATTCACCATCATCCATGACAGTATCATGGTCAATCATAGACAGAGCGTCATCGCTCAATGCCTGATCGATGCGAGCGTCGTCGCTACAAGCATCAGCACCTGGATGCAGAGCATCATTGCTCAATGCACCAGTAGACCCACTTTGTATAGCCGACAAAGATGAGCCAGAAGCAATACCCGCATCTCTCGATGCATTGCGGTGGCCAGTACTACCAGAACCAGCAGAACCAGCAGAACCATTAGAACCAACAGAACCAGAAGTACCAGCAGTACCCATAGTAAGATTTGCGTTGTTATTCATAGTGATAAAAGTTTAAGTGTAAAAAAAATATAGGTGATTCAAAAAAGTGTTATGTCAAAATACGAATATAAAATGAATCTGCCAAAGAATTACACTTTTATTGAGAATGCATCCAGAGGATGCATTTATATACTTTTCATTATGCTAGGGTTTATAGCATGATGATGAACTATCATACAATTAGGTTTACTATCTACTCAACAATTGATTGTAAATCATGATTAGCATGATTTACACACGAAATCCTAAGAATAGACCCAGACTGGTAATGTGAGACCTTGACGGGATACTTGATATAACACCTAATTTCTGAAAAATAGAGAAACCATATTTCGGCAACTTGTCGATATTTTAGATGAAAAATTGCTTTGCAATCCATCGGAGAACATAAGTGGAGCCCTTTGTATTATTTTAATACTTAACGCATCAAGACAAATGCTATTTAAGAAAGCTGTTATCAGCCTGCTCAGACATTTATACAGTATATGGATTGTGGAGTGTAAAGCTCGAAGTAAAGGCTCTGCAGTAGTCTGGTGCAAAATTCTTCAAGGAAGGCTATCGACCAACCAAAACATAGTTTGACTGCAATTTTTATACAGTTTACACTCATAGCCAATTACACTTTGGGTGGTATATAGTACTTCACACAGACGAGGCTTTAACTCAATTTGATTTTGACAAACTTGCGATTTTCATCTAGAGTGTAACACTTATAGTATCTGGAGTGTAACACTCTTTCATTAGTCCGGTAGTAATGGAAGCTGTTTAATGCTCCAGGTCTGCTCAATTATGGGAAGCCGATGTTCGGAAAAGTTAAATTTCAGAAACAATTTAATCAGCTAATGCAACACAAGTTTACTTGGGATTCCTCAGAAGAAATATTCGACGAAATCTAATTTAATGGCTAGAAAACGATCTAAAATAGACTGAATTTGACTGACTTCAGGATGGGGAGATATTTTTGGGCTTTGAAGAAGTGTTGCCTAAGCTTCTATAAACAAATTAAACAATAAATTCTCCGACATTCAATTTCTCTCAACCTTAGCTCCCTCTTGCGGCGACCAACTTGCGTATTTCATGTAGAGTGTAACATTTGCATATCTGGAGTGTAACATTATTTCAGAAGAATAGACTGAATTTCACCACCTTCACGATGGAGAGAGATTGTAAAATTTTGGGAAAATGTTTTATGAGGTCATACAAACGTATTGAACAATTAACCTCATAGCATTCAATTTCTCTCACCCTTAGCTCTGCCCTCTGATGACAAACTTGCGTTTTTCATGTAGAGTGTAACTTTAAATATCTGGAGTGTAACACTTTTTATTAGATTAGACTGAATTTCACCACCTTCAGGCTAGGGAGAAAATCTAGGATTTTGGGGAAATGATTTCTAAGGCCATATAAACGTATTAAACAATTAATCTCTCATCATTCAGTTTCTCTCACCCTTAGTTCTGCCCTATGATGACAAACTTGCGTTTTTAATGTAGTGACAGTTTAATGTCTGGAGTGTAACATTTCTTAATATATATTTATTGCGGAAGAGCAGAGCTTAGGGTAAGAGAAATTGAATTTTAGGAGATTAATTGTCTAATACGTTTATATAGCCTCAGGAAACATTTCCCCGAAATCCTAGAATTTTTCCCTAGCCTAAACGTGGTGAAATTCAGTCTATTCTTATGAAAGCCTGTTACACTCCAGATATTTAAAGTTACACTCTACATGAAAAACGCAAATTTGTCATCATAGGGCAGAGCTAAGGGTGAGAGAAATTGAATGATGGGAGATTAATTCTTTAATACGTTTATATGGCCTCAAAAAACGTTTCACCAAAATCCTAGAACTTTTTCTCATCCTAAAGGTGATGAAAGTCAGTTAATTCTAATGGGAAAGTGTTACACTCCAGATATTTAAAGTTACACTCTACATGAAAAACGTAAATTTGTCATCAGAGGGCAGAGCTATGGTTGAGAGAAATTGAATGTTGGAAGATTAATTGTCGAATAAATTTATACAACCTCAAGAAACATTCCCCCGAAATCTCAGAATTTCTCTCCATCGTGAAGGTGGTGAAATTCAGTTTTCTTTTATAAAAAGGTGTTACACTCCATTTATCTACTGTTACAGTCTACATGAGAACGTAGATTTGTCATCAGAGGGATAAGCTAAAGTTGAGAGGAATTGAATGTCAGAGGACTTATTGTCTATTAAGTTGATAAAATCTTAGAAAACACTTTCTCAAATTTAAAAATTTCTCCTCATCGTGGAGGTGGTGAAGCTCAGTCTATTTTGGATTGTAGTCCATAATTACCGTATTTATGGAGAAGAGTGACGGAATTAAATTAATATAAGAAGTACCGTCGTTTATCATGGTGAACATGGTATGCGTATCTATACTAACGGGTAGGGCCCCATTAGATGTGACAGTAAATGGGTAAGAGATGTCAATGTTCTATATGATAAGTTTCAATGGTATTTTTGCCATAAGGTATGTTTTACTGTTGCCATTTTGTCTTATCAAAGGTACGATCATTTGCCAATCTACTTTCAGATTCGGGTATTGTATTTCTGATAGATTATAAAGTATATAAATGCATCATTTTCTGGATGTAAGCTAAACAAAAAGGGTAGTTTTTTGGCAGATCCATTTATTCTGTAATATACTACTATGACTAGTGTGAAAGAAACTGAGTTTATTATAATATTATTATGATTCTATACCTTATAAAATATTATGACTATCTGAGTTTACGACATTCCCCGGTTTGGTGAAAGAGTGTTTGAAACCGCGTCAAAAATCCGTAGGATAAAAGCTTGATTGATGTAGATGTTATTCGTGATATTTCTTGATAAAGGATATGTGTATGTTCTTGTGTTCTTTATCTTCATGTTGCAAATTATAGTATCTTGTATTTGATAAAACCTTGGTCACTGTCATCGGACCGATCCAGTCATATTGAAGTTCTCTAGGCTTGTCTTTCTTGGTTAACTTGTTGTTGAATAACATTACTCTTTGTCCTTTTTTCAATTGATTGCTAGGGCGTATTTCTACCGTAAGGTAGAGGAGCCCTAAATGAATTGAGGTTGACAACCGCTGTTTAAACTGTAAAATCTTCTGCTTAAAGTGTGGGAATAAACGGCATTTTAAAACTTTTGGACGATAATTTATCTATAACGTACATACAGTAGTTGTATCAGCAATCGCTTTCAGACGGGCTTCATCTTCAACGTCGCATGTACGCGATAGCTCGTCTCTGGTTCTTGCTTCAGCAACATGGGAAAAGGGCTGCAAATATTAAGTTTCACGAGTAGCATGAGCAGCTCTTGCCTTTGCACTGGGATTCTTGCGTAGAAGTGGGTTCGGGTTCTTCAACGCAACGAACTTACACTTACGGCAGCAACACCTAGCACCACTTCCCATGTGCATTGACAGTTGAGACTGACGATGATTGTCAGTCTGTACAAACAGCAAGGGTGCAACGACAAAAACTGATTCACCATGGGAAATGCTGTACATCCCTATTCCGTTCTCTAGCTCTACGAGATCGTCAACCAAGGGAGGGAGCATGTCAATGGCTGACAGCGTTTTGTTATTTTCCATTTGTCGCCTTGCTGCAAGCAGTAAAGTTCATCAGGAGTGAAGTCAGATAGAGAGTTTGCCAACACGGGATTATTGATGGGATCAGCCATTAAAAACTCCATATATTTGGATGGTTTGTTCATATACATTTTGTGGGTTTTGCCTGTCTTCAGATTTACTACACTGTGCTCGGTAGTGGGAAAGTTAGGGATACGGCACCCAGTGTTTTCGTTGTATTTGAGCAGATAATTCAGAGTAGGAAGTTCCAAAGAACTGTCAGTTTTTACCATTGCCACGACAATTTGCAACATAAAAAATATGAGCTTGACTTTTTCCTTTGAAATATTAACAGAACAGCCGTCAAAAAAAGCAATCAAGACAGATTCAAGCATGTTTCTGAATGGGTCAGACATACTATAAAAATGAAATGCGTCTTTTTTGTTGTCTTGTTGAAGAGCAGATGAGATTGCTTCGTTAATGAAATTGTTAATGTCGAACCCAGGCTGAGATACGTTTTCAAAGTTTAGATTTAAGAGTGCTTGCATTCTTGCCATCAAACTATCAGGGTCTTGTTGCTCATCTTCAAAATTGTCCTCAACTTACTTGTTGTCGTCTTCATTTTCATTGAGGAGAGCAGGGGTTTCCAGAATTCCATTGAATTCGTTTTGCTGTTCGCTTGTATACAAAAATGTTGTAGTAGGACTTATGATCCTGGCTTTTTTGGTATCAAGGATTTTGTGAATGCCATGGTCCTTGTTTGACTTCAAGTGTCTCAAGACATTTTGCGAATAATCACCACTCTCGAAGTTGCAATTAGGATCAGGACATTGATTGAGCTTGGTAGATGTCCCTTCACCAAAATCGACGACTGATTCAAATGGCTTGTTTGAGCTTGTCATCTTTCAATAGATTAATGTATATATTCCTTTGATAATATTTTGGTTGATAAGTAAACAAAAATTGTGATATTCACCTAGATCAAGCGCTTACATTTATAACTTTTTTTTACTTAGTAATTTTCTCGTACAAGACCAATCTGAACATCAAATACAGGTAACATAATATCCGTAGTAAGTTTCACTCCAAAAAACTATAAATTGTGTGCTAGTTTGCTCTACATTTGACTCCTTTTTCTTCTTGTTTTACGCAGTTCAAGGTAAGTCTTCTTTTTTTAATATACTGTAGTAACAAATCGATAGAAGAGGTGTTGCGCAACACTGTAATCATGGCTGCATAGCTGAACTTTGCACTTGCTACAAATCCTCAGTGTGTGTACTAATGTGTTTTGCATCATGTCATCAATGCTTTGATCATCTATGATGCGCTTTCGAAATATCGATGTCATAGTATTATTAAGATTAGCACGTAAATATGCCAGATTTTGCGAGAAAAACGATAGTGTAGTTGGATTTTGGATTGGACGAGTTGCTGTAGATGGATAGATGACTATTCAAAAGTTATCAATTGTGAGCACTCATCTTGACAGGATTAGTAAAGAAAGCCTTCATTAAAAATGTGTAGGATTAACAGATAGATAGATGAGGTATCCCGGAGCACTGCATTTAAAATTGCTTGGCGCTAGCATGCTTTGTTCTAGAATGGCACAGACTGACTATTGTTTTGGGCGTTGGACAGAATACGGCAAAGCATATTTTCATGTTCTATAATACCTTCTTTGAGAAGGTTTATAAGCATGCTAAGCAATAATGGGCTCCCAGTGGATACATTTGATTTGCAAGTATTTATGCTGCAGTTCTTGCAGTTTACCAACAATGTACGGTAGCTAGAGAAATACGTTTTACTAATTACAAGCTCTACAATTATTTATTGTCGTATAAAATAACTCTTCTACTATACATGAGTATTACTTCAATTTTCTTTTGATACCCAAAGAACTGAAACGCACAGCGTGCAGATAGCTCTACTTTGAAGCGGTGGCCTAGTCAAAGGTGCATTGAGACATGACAAGTGGGGCTCTTATTATGATTTTTGAGAATTTTGTAAACAAAGCATAATAACGCACCAAGTATTTCTTATCGCTTTCTGTCTACTGATGTTAATCAGTGTGTAGTCCAAAGAAATAGCAATTGTTTGAGGCCTTGATCAAATCTGTAACATCAGTTGCCATGGATCTACATACTACAAAAGGTATTATTCTCAGCCGAATCGCCCAAATTCAACCATCAATATCTTGTCTCCTAAGCCGTTCTAGATGCTGCAAATAGTGCCAAATGATTGCTATCGATCACCATTTACATCCTAGACCTTCATTTTTATTTTTCTCGGATCGATCCGAATCGTCGAAAATTTATTTTTTTTCATGAGGTACCCCTCATGGTTTTTGTTAAAAATCAAACGATCGCAATTTTGAAGGCGAAAACGACACTTTTTACTATGATATATATTAAATCAAAATGACCGCACAGATGTAGAGTAACCTGTGCAACTGCTATTTTGAACGTTGTATATGCTAAATCTCGACTTTTCTTGGAAAAACTGCTTTTTATATTTTCTCAAAATTCTTTATCTTTTCATTCTAAAAGTACTTTAAAATTGACACCATTGAATGCGCCTTCAAATTCTCCCCTTAAGTTTATTAGAAAGTAGTATACGCTGAGCACACTTTCTATAGCTAATTTTAACAAAAATGTTTACAAATGTCAAATTATGTCGATTTTGATTCAAAAAAATCATCGCAAAAAAAATCACTGGGGTACAGTCACCACAGTGCAAAATGTTCATTGTACACGTCATTCAAATTCTGTGTGCTCTGTGCAGCGGCAGCCTATTGACTGCAGTCACCCTCAGCAACGCGTTTTTTTTTTCACGCTCCCTTTCCACGCTGTTTTTGCACTGCACATTTTCTATTAAACCATATACTTTTTATTACTATTGATTGAATACAATACCACTTTCGCCAAAAGAAGCATGTCTTTTCAACCACCAGTACCCAAGACGACACCTTTCGAGTTTGTTACAATAGGTATCAGCTGATAAGAGCCATCTTTTGCGGTACAATATACAGTAATACTAATTACATAGTTTATTTTAGGCCAGTTCGTTGCAATATAATGATTGTGTTTGGTTTGTATTTGGTTTGTATATTGCCCTTCTTTGGTTGCCATGGGTTTGGTTGCCATGAATCACATTCATTCAACCTTTTGTTACTTTCTTTCTCGTAATACTGTGCATTCGTTAGTTTGCTCTTCTATTGCGATTTATTCTTTTCCCCTTTTCTGCACGCAACTATTTTTCTGTTGCTGTACATACCACAGTGCTATGGTGTATCTTTTGATGCACTGTATTACTGGCAGTGCTGCTCCATTGTGGAGTAGCCTTGCATTCTTTTTGTTCTTCAAGTATTACTTTTTCTGTAATACTGGTGGTATTGGTGTTCTTGTTGCTTTGTATGAGGCAACCACGATGCCTTTTTTTATTACTTTTCTTGAACTCGTCATCATTTTGATGATACACATTGCATGTTACGTTTTGTATGTAACTGTATTGCAATGTTTCTGTTCTTCATCACATTCTAGTGATGCCCTTTCGTTACTTTTCTCACTTTTCATGGTTCTTTGAGCCATAACCCGCTTTTTCGTTGTGTGGATAAGCCTATCGTTGAATCACAACTAGATTTGATTCAGAGGCTGGGGGTAGATAGGCTGCCCTCACTTGATTGGTATCACTTACTTGGTGCTAATTGAGAGTCTCAAGCGTTTGCACTATAAGCTGGGGTGTGTAGTAAGGCATATTCTGGCATTTTAGGGGATTTTGATGATAAAATTGCGAAATTACTGTATTTGGCACTGTTTAAAAGTCCGCCTAACCAAAAAACATAGGGAAACCCTCGCAAAAATTTTCTAGGGTCAGCGGCGTTTAAACTAGATTTTAAGCGATTTTATTGGCTCAAATTTGGAGACAGCTCAGAGAAATAAAGCATTCGTATTGAAACTAAAAATGTAATTGAAATGAGAAAAGCACGATTAAATATTCAAAATGCATGGTACAAATGGCTTAAGGTAACTACACACAATACCACCATAAGTATTAGACATAATCAAGTAGGCCTGCTATCACAAAAAATGCGCTTACGGATACGTTTACGGTCGGTGTAGACAGGCGTATACTGAAAACGTCGTATATTATTATTTTTAAGATGATATCATATTATAGCATTAGTCCTTACATAATGCAGTATAACATTATTATAGCAAGCAAAACATAAAACATGCCAATTTATAATATGCATGTTGTCTCAATTACAGCAGCAGCAAATCGACTCGTATCTGATTATATGACTCTAGCAGCCATCATGAATCACAGGATTTTGTTACACTTCGAGAGCGAGATAGATTCCCAGTAATAAAGTAGCCCTTCTATTTCAAGAGGCAACAGGTTGTAGGCTCTAATTAAACAACAGTAAAGATACCTATATCTGATGTTGATGGAATGGCTGTCGATTACCTATCTACTAAACAATATGGACTTTCAGTTCAATAAAGAGACGCCGTACTACATCTACTGTTTGAGATCATATATCTTGTAGACAAGACTAGACTCATCAGAGGCGACATGCAAACGAATCTGCATTTGGTGAATGGTATGGTGATATATTCCGCCGATGAAACACTCAGTGATCTAGAATATGCGGCTACCGTGATGTACAAGAATGGCTAGTTTCATATAAAAACACTGAACTTCTGGTATGCTTATATGCGCACTTCTTTTGCTTAGCCATTCAATTGATTGATTTATCAAATGAAAATCATCTGTAGCATTTGCTTGCAAGAAATTGGACGCAACGACGCCGTATCATTGGCCGTCTGTGGCCATGTATTCGACCTGACCTGGTACACATGCTGATGGCATCACATTTTGTTTGATCATCGCTAACAATCCCATTTGACAGCATTTTGCATTGTTTGCAGGTGAGCAAAAAATGTCCCTTATGCAGCCAGGATGTGTTTGGAACAACGCAAGAGCAACAATTCATCAGGATGTACTTTAGCACTGATAATTCGGATGAAAAGACGATCAGTCAACTCAAATTCAAGATAAATACATTGTCTGAGGAGGTACAAAAGCATCAAAGACAAGCAAGAAATTTCACTGCTTTGGAGCAATTGCATACCGAGACAAAGGAGGAACTCCAGAGATCTCGCGAGTTGATCACTTTGCTGCACGAAAAGTACAACAATTTGAGGGTTGAATTAAGCATGGCCAGGGTGGATTTATCAAAGAAGAATTAATCATTGCTACGCTCTGACTTACTAAAAGCCCCTTTCTCTCTTTCTCGAATCTATGATAGCTGCCTCAATAAACTCGTGTTAGTTCTTTGCTTTTGCATTTAAGCTTTTCCTATTCATGCTACATTTGATAGGGCAGTGACTCCTTTCTTGCCCAGCACAGTTCACCAAATAAAAAGAGACCGCAGCTTTTGACAAGTTTTTTTCGCCCTTCTTTCTCAATTAAAACACTTTAAACGATTCAACATGTCTGAACGTAAGGTATTAAACAAGTACTTTCCTCCAAATTTCGATCCGGCAAATATTCCAAGGCAGTAAGTACCACTCAGCATACAGACAGAAGATCCATCATCTCATGTATTGAACCATTGTAGAAAGAAGCCCAAGGATATGCAGCATAAGGTGCGTCTTATGTCTCCCTTCTCCATGCGCTGCGAGAGTTGTGGTGAATACATCTACAAGGGAAAGAAGTTCAACGCGAGAAAGGAAACAGTGGAGGGTGAGATGTATCTCAACATCAAGATCTTTCGATTCTACATCAGGTAATTTGCTGGATAGCATGCAACCGACACACCGTTCTCATCATGATTTGGCAATAGATGTCCTCGTTGCTCTGCAGAAATCACCTTCAAAACAGATCCCAAGAACACAGATTACGTGGCTGAAAACGGAGCCAGCAGAAACTTTGAACCATGGCGTGGCGAAGAAGACCCAGAATCAGGGTCTGACGATGAGCCTGATGATCCCATGAAGTCGCTGGAAAGCCGTACAATGGACTCAAAGCGAGAAATGGACATTATGGACGCACTGGATGAGATTCGCACTAGAAACGCTCGATCAGAACGCTTGGATGTGGATGAAGTGCTGGATCGCTTTTCAGCAGAGGACAAAGTGGTGATTACGGACCGCATGAAGAAGGAAGAGGAGGAAGACGAAAGACAGGCAAAGGCGATTTTTGAGAGCGCAGATGGACAACAAGTGCGAAAACTAAAGGAAGCTGAGCCAGACGCTATTTCGTTAGTGGGTCAATCAGCAAAGGATATACCCTCGTTCAAACCAGCCGCCATCATCAAGAAGAGAAAGCAGCCTGCAGCCAGTTCCATTGTCGTGGTGAAAAAGCAAAAGAACGAAGCACCCAAACCAGCCAATGCGTTGTCCTTACTCGCCAATTATGATGACGATGACGATGACAGCAGTTCGTCCGATTAAGCACCCCTCAATAAACTAGAATGCAACTACGGAAATGATCTCCACGTGATTTATTATATATGTTGAGAGTGAAGGGGAGGAGGGGATCATCATGCTATTACTACAAACAAAAGCGGACATATCACAGGGAAATGTACATGGATCTCTTTTTACCCGCTGGATAGACAATCATGGCAGCAGCAAACAAACCAGCCGAGAGGCCCAATGCAATAGTCAGCATCTGCATTGGGAAGTTGCCTTGGGTCAAGTCCGTCTGATGCAATACAGAATATGCGCCTCGAACACCTGAACATGTATGAAAAATAAGGTTATCTAAAATGAAATCGTTTCAAAACAATCTGATAGCTACCTATACTTCCGGGCACCAGCAAAGTGACACCGACACAGAGCGGGGCCAAGGGAGGCTCGCCGGTGATTTTGAGCGCAAAGTTGGAGTAGAGTCCAATGGCAAAGGCAGCAATACTGCCTACGATTTGACCGTCTGGAATCACCTTGCCCAGAAAGTAGGAGAGACAAAAGGCGATGGTTGCCGAAAGTGTTTGCGATATCCACTGCTTTCGAGAAGATCCGTACGACAATGCAATGGCGATGCTCAAAACAGGCAAAAGCAAAATGTAAAACCAAGGAGACACCAAGGGCTGCCCACATAGACCGTCTTCTGGCGCACTGGGGTCAATGGCATTATAGACGCTGCTGCCCACCTGCAAGCCATATGCCAATTGAAATGCATAAAAGACAGCATAGACAAGCCGAACAATACCCGTTGTGACATGTCGTGCGGACAGTTCAATCTATATATGCAACAGCGTCAATACCGGTGCTTGTACTAGACGTAAGCGCACACTTACCACGCCCACTGTCATTGTGTAGCCTGGCAGGAGGATCAGGATGGCCGACAGCACCACGCTTGTGAAGCAGCAGTAGTTGTGCAATGCCCTTGTGATGATAGCCACCACCACGGACGCTGATATCTCAAACACTCTGGCGTAGATGGGAAAGTGCGCGGACAGGATATACAGGATGGCGACGAGCAGGCCCAGCGCACCGCTGATGCTGGCGTCGACCCAGGTGCCTCCAAACATCATGGCCGAGGCCGTGAAGCTGCTCAGCGTGAAGAATGTCACTGTCGACCACACACCACACGTAGGCGGCGCCGTGGCAACGTCATGCAAAAGCACCAGACAGCGATCTAGATCCAGCTCGCCACGCTGGAAAAAGTTCATGATATCATTGATCTTTGCTATTTTGCCGTTGTCGAAACCTTGCGGCGACTTGACCATGATGGACTGCGTCTCGTCCCCGTCTGTGAAGGTGATCAGGACAGAGTCGGGCAGGAACGAAAAGGACGCATCCAGCTCAAGCAGCCTGGAGGTGTGCTGCAGCGTCTCGTCGACTCTGTGGCAGGGACACCCGCACTTGAGCAGCAGTCGGCCCAGGAGGATGATGATGCTCTTCTTTTTTTCATAGAGAAGCTCGTCCTTTTGGCAGGGCGCTGCGTGCATGCTGTGCTGGTCGAGGTTGTCGTTCAGATCCGCATGGATGGTGGTGTCTTCGTCGTCGTTTCTTGCGCCGCTGATGCGATGCTGGTGCAAATGCTGCGGGTTGTCTCTGGACACCATGATGTCGGCCCGTCTCATGCTGATGGCCGTGGCGATGCTGTTGTCCCGCTTGAGGTCCGTCTGGTAGGCTGCCCCTGGCGCCGCCGCAGAGTTGTGGGCATTCGACGCATTGGTGGGTACTCGGTCTAGCTTGCCAAGGTAGTTGGACCTGATGCTGGCTCCCCGCTCCAGATCAGGCGTGTTGTTGGCGGACCTCGAGTTGATGGTATTGGCTCTCCACAGAGAGGGCCTGAATGGCAGCGGCGCATCCATGGCAGGCCCAATGGCGGCTACAGCAGCAGGCACTGCCACAGATTCGCTCGTCTGCTGCCGAGTGAGTCGATTGATGGTATGGTTGCTGTTGGACCTGGCTGGCAGCTCTGTCAATGTGGCCTGAGACGCAATGCTGGAAAACGAGCCAGCATCGTAGTAGCTGGACGACAGGGTCTTTTTGTGTGAAATGGTCATTAGGACAGAAAAAGAGGATGAAAAAGGGTAAATATACGAAAGCAGACGAGTAAATCAAAGATGGCTACAATTGCAAACACCCGTTAAATTTTATAGCAAATCCAACTGTGGAGTATAAGAAGACACTTAAGGTTAGAAAATAAGCGTGAAATGCTTGCAACAGCTTCATGGCATCATCATTAATAATGGTTGGGTCGAAAACAGGGTTGCTTGAGAGGCATTGAGTGTCGGTAAATGCTACGGGGTTGCTATTAATACTTGATTTGTGGGTTGCACATGTACCTTGGCTCTCCACTGCTGCCTCTCATGACGCATAAATCCCTCGATGCCTTCTCTAGATTATGATCAAGTATTGCTTCATGATTCGTCGATCAGATCAGTATGTGTGTGAAATGCCTTGTTGCCTCAGGACGTCATTTCGGATATTGAAACAGACGATTGCTGTTTCGTCAAATGCTTCCGGATAGTAACTGAAAGTTTTTCTTTTATAGACCAACAACAAAACAGCATCACCATGGCAGGCAAAACAACCAAGTCTTCGATACCCTCCACCTCTGCTAACAAAGACTTGAGCTGTCTAAGGTGTAGAAAGAAGAAAGCAAAGTAAGCACACAGCCACCAGCCATGCTCCCGCCGCCGTCTCGACACTCACTTACGTTTGTCTCGTTTACAGATGCTCAAAGACTCGACCCACATGTACCCGTTGTGCCCGTTCCAACCAGCCGGTATGTAGCTAATTGACTGAATGACGGCTTGTTCAGCTAACATGCAGTGCGCAGTGCGAGTATCCAGATGCACCTCCCAATCTCACCGACCTGTCCCAGAAAGTGCTGACACTCTACGACACACTGCGAGAGCTCGAGGGCGAATTCCTGGTCAAATACATGCAGTCCATGGACGAAGAAGCCAACGACGCACTCTCCGAGAGAGACCCTGATTTGGAACAGCAGCCGTTTTCTAGCATCGAATCTACCTATCCACTGTCTAACAACCCACCAGCATTACCACCACCACCAGCACATTCAGACGGCCATCAACGTCAAAAGCGAATAAAGCAAGAGCAAGAGCAAGAGCAGGAGCAGGAGCAAAACGAACAGGAAGAGCAGGAGCCATCCGGCTGGTCCATGTCCTTGACCTCACACGGACTATCGATTCATGCTGTCACTCGAAATCTAAGCGAATTCAACGAGTTTGCAAAGACACTGTCTCGACAGCTAATGCGAGATTTTGGCCCAAGCTACTTGCCCAAGCAATGGGATCCCGATGCAGAGGGCTATTTTGAAGACTCTGAAGACGAAGAGCTTGCCGAAGATGAGTATTTGGTCACCGTGCCTGTGTTTTCCACCAGTTCACTGCTGTTCAATGTCACACCGAACCTGCCAGACACCATTCTGTCGACGCTAAAGCAAGAGACGCCTTCCCGTGATGTGGTGCGCACGCTACTGAATGGCGCCGACACACTGGCCACGCTGATCCAGTCGCACTTTCCGCACATGATAAAGCATCTGGACATGCGCTATCGCTGGCTCGAGAAGGACGCTGCGTGCACTGCGCCGCACCACCTTGTCATCCTCATGCACCAGCTGAAAATGTACCTGCCAAACTATGCGCCCCATCAGCCGCCTCCCAATCACCTGCTCAGCACAGACTCTGTGGTGCAAGTGTGCATCCTGACAGCCTACGTCGTGTCCGTGACATTACTGCCGCCCATCCCACACTTGATACTTCCTCCGCTGCCCACCTCCCTTTGGCGCGATTGTGCCGAGTACGCCACCATGCTGCTTGTCGACGTGGTGCTCCTCAGGGGCGATCAAGCGAACCCTTATCCAGTCATTCTCAGCGGCATATTGCTGGCTTGGATCGATGCGGAACTGGCGTCTGACGAGTTCAAGGCAGACACCATGGTCAACATCTCGCTCCGGGTGCTCTGCGCCTCTGACTGGCGGAGCGAGGAGCCTGCCTGGCAGATACTGATCGCTGCCCTGCTGTATCTAGACGTGTATGCTGCTACGTTTCGGTTCAGACGGCCACAGCTTGGAGGCGACGGCTCAGCGGAGCTCTGGAAGGCGGCCGTCCAGATGAGAGAGCCTAGCCGTTGGGAGGGATCGTTTCGAGAAGCGGGCATTGTGCTGGAAGCCAGGCTCATGTCGCTGCTGAGCAAGGTGGTCTCGCTGTTTTACGAGGTAGACGAAGAACGCTCGCCGCTGCAGGGCGAGAACGAGATCAACGTGCGAAAGATAGACGTGGACGAGGTGCTGACGCTGGTGCGCGACGTCGAGCTCTGGGAGCATGAGCTGCCAGAATGGGCACGATGGAACAGCAGCACGGATCAGTCCCAGCAGCCGTCAAGGACCGGGCTCAAGATGCACATGCACATGATCCACAACATGGTCAAGATTCTGCTGTTTAGGCCGTTCAGCACGGATCTGCCTCAGCAGGAGGAAAGCGAGCAGACGTTCACAAAGACGACCTTTCTGGACATGTCGACCAGCTCGGCGGACCGGCTGGCGACCTGTCTCTGCCACATCCACGAGTACGGATTTACAGGCTTCTGGACACGCGCAGCTGGCAACCTTGTCAGAGACGTCGCCAAGCGAGTGCTCAAGATGTTTGACAAAGACCAGGACATTGTGAACCAACTAGACACCATCCAGCAGCGACTAGAAAAGGCTGAATTCGTAAAAAAGGACATGCAATAAAATCCACATAGAAAGAAGGAAGAGGGTCTCATTGGCTGATGCCCGCTTTTGTCCATGTTTGCCTTGAAATTTTTCATTAAAGGCCAAAAGGGAATTGAATTTTTCTTTTTCCCTTCTTTTTTCTCTTTTGCTCATTTGTTTGTTAATGGAATCGGTTCTGAAGGTGATGAATTATGACGGGCCTTTACAGAAGCGACCCCTCCCTACGTTCATAAAGAAGCTGTGGTTGTAAGCACACAGAGCCAACTCGACGGAGGCCGTGGATTACTGACACTCGTCTGCATTTGTTACTAGTCTTTTATCCGATTCTGCAACGCAAGACTACATTTTCTGGGTGGACAACGGCCAGGTCATTTGCATACCCAATGCGACTTCCTTTTCGCAAACGATCCTGCCCAAATTCTTCAAGCATAGTAATTGGCAGAGTTTTGTTAGACAACTGAACTGTAAGGATTAATTTATATATAATTTTTTCTAGAACAAAAAGAACTCATCTACTATTTATTTTCAACCACCCAAAGTGTATGGCTTTAGAAAAGTCTATCAGCTCAACTTGGCTTATGACGAATCAGCAGAAAAGAGGACTGTGTGGCAGTTCAAGCACGCCAGCTTTCGAAAAGACGCTCCTGAGAAATTATGCGACATTACCAGACGCACGAGCAGGTCCAACAACCAGCAGCAGAGCTCACAGTCGCCCTCTCCACCGCCGCCGCCACCTCCTGCGCCGCCTCCAGCGTCCTCCTCCTCGTCCACGTTCATGCCTTCGTCAGCACCATCCTCATCCACATCAGCAGCACAAAGCGACCCATTGAGGCCGGACTCCCGAAACACAGGCAAGCAGCGATCAACGAGATCGTCTGAATCGGATTATCATTCCCAAATCGAAGCCCTGAACCAGAGGATCTCCCAGTTGGATAGGAAATGTCAGGAATTGAACAACGAGACCATCCAATTACGGGCACTGCAACTGTCGCAACAAAACGTAAGCGCTGAGGAACGAGATGGAGGGGAGAAGGATACTCGACTAAGCTCTTTTTTTTTCTGTATACTAGTCGATCAACTCGCTTGTTCAATACATACATCACATTGTGCAAAAAGGTTTGGGACAAATCTCTTGAAGGGGAGGAGGAGCAATATGCGTTACTTATGTCTCTCGATAGATCCTGAATTGGCAACGGATAGCAATCTTCAGTTTTCGCGTAGGTGTTGATGCGTGACATGTATCCCGATTTACGACTAACCCGCTCTCTAGTTCAACATATGGCGCCATCCACCTTACACAACGAAGCAGACAGGAACAGCAATCAAAACTATACTGGGCCTGTCCTGAACCATGCGTTAACGGCTTCGACATCTTCGTCAAAACCGCAATATTCACCATCCCACCTATTTCCCCATGTTTCTTCGTCTCCATCTTCGTCCTCCTCCTCACCGCGCAATAACAGCACTAGCAACGAGCACTCATCCGCTGACTCGACCCCACAATACTATTCTTCCCGTCACAATAACCAACAGCAGCAGCAGCAGCAGCCCCAGCGAACACAGGGTCTGCCTCCCATTTCGTCCTTGATTGGTGACAGTTCCACAAGGACACGCCCAAATCTTGAACGTCCATGAAAACAAACAAATAATCCGACAAAGATCACTTTGATTTCATTTGAAATAAAGACAAGCTTTTCTCTCTTTTGATCCTGTACATTGTCAATCAAAAAAACGTCAGATACGTGATTCTTTGATGGCACTATCCAGTTATTCTAGAATAAATAAGGAATTTCCTTTAATGAAACCCCATCGTGCTTTTGAGATGGTATTGTTACACCACATGCAAATGATGTGTGTTGCTATGGATACTCCTTTGATGAAATCAAGAAAACTCATCATTTATAGGCCAGGTAGCCGATCTATCGATGTCAATGTACTTCCTGTCATCTCTTTCATGTGTGGATTGCATTAACGATATTTGCGGAATGTACCACTAATCGGATTACGTTTTTAATTCAGATGGATAGTAGTACGGCTTCTTGGGATGTCTGGATTTTTCAAATCATCTATTTATCGAATATCATCATCTCAAGCATCTTCTTTACTGCATAAGAGATTGTATTAGCAGGGGCTAATAGATCAAGAGTGGGAGCATGTAAATCTGAAATAGCTACCTCTGCAAAGCCTTCATTATCAAATGTATCATAGCTACCCACTGCGTTGGTTCGTGAGCGGATCTGGTGTTGAAAGAGTATCGCAATTGCACAAATTTGGTCATAAAACCTGTGCAATTTGTTGTGTAAGTGCATTGAATATCTAAAATATAGGTGGCTAAAGAGAAAGCCTTGCATCCAAATCGACTATACGCACGCTCTGGCGCATACTCTGACAAAATGCCGAGGATGGGGATACAAGCACTATACCATGTGGCTCCGCGGATGTACAAATCTCCATGGTTACCAGTTCGGGCAGGTTGAATCAAAGGGGGGTACTTACATTTGATTGAAATGAACCACTGCTATGCACATTGGAGGCATCCATGCAAACTGTATATGAGAATACATAGATGTTCATGGCAATTGCTGACAAGGCTATTGTCAAATGTGTATATATACACACCAGAGGCACATCGAGTCTTATCAGGGCACTTGTTGATGTCAATCAGAATTTACATCATGCGTACATCATTCATTGTTGTGTGAAATACCTCATCTGCCAACATGATTCGGTAGTCCCAAAGATGATGGCCTATACTTGTTTGACAAGGGAAAAAAAAAGAGCTTTTTAGAAGCTAAAAAGAATTCTTGACATTACAACAAAACATGTAAACAGTAAGTGATCCAAGCACAACGAGATCACCCGAATGTTCATACCGTGAGAAATAGAGAAAAAAAAGTAACAAGAGAGCTTTATTGGCTTGTTTATGAATTTATACAAATATTTATATGATTGTTGCAATAGGAGAAGTTACAATTTCACTGTTGGGTGTGATTGTTACTCTGCAATCACGAGGAGGCAGTAAGCTGTTGCTGCTGGATGAATTAGAAGTGCTATTTTGCAATGATGGGGATGATGGGGATGATGGGGATGATGGGGATGATGATGCTATGGATGTAGATGCTGTTGTGCTTGATGATAAAGAGGGTATATGAGATGGCGGCGTCTGCTGTATCGACTCTTCCTCCTCCTCTTCCAGATCATCGCTTGAATTTCGCAAGGGAGAATGATGCTCACTGTTGCTATGATGGTGAGGCTTCATTTGGCTGGAATTGTTGTAATTCTCTTCCTCATCGTCTTCTGCCGACATCACACGTCGATTAGTGCGTCTTGTTCTCGCATTCAGCATTTCCTCTGCTTTTGAGATGGTGTTGCAAAGCAGCAGTCGTTCGCGCACATGGTACTGCTGCTTGCTTCGCTTGTCGTCTCTGTCCAATTTCTTGCATCCCAATGTGTATGCCTTGTTTGCAATTTGGCGAGGCGAAAGAGTGGTTGTAGAGAATATTGTGCAGGGTGCAGAGCGACTGTTGGCCGATTGGAGTGTGCTTCTTTTGGACCACATTTTCTGGGTGAGATTACGTCTTGGCTAATGATCTTTCTGGATGGAAACAATACATAAAATGAGAAGAAAGGCAAAGAGAACAGGTAGAGAGTAAGAAATGCACTATAAATAATCCTCCAGATCCAAACTTATTAAATATCGACTAGTCCAGCAGGTCTCACGGGTAACATCGGAACCATCAACATATGAAAACTGTAAAGGTTTTCGAAAAATGCGGGTCCAATCAGATCCATGGCAAAGCTGTAGAGTGAGTCATCATAGTAAAAAGTTATCACACACACACACACCTTCTCGGGCACACGTATTGACACCGGATGGATCAAACCATAAATCAAGAGAATTCATGCAACAATTCAAATACTTCCGAAGATCATTCCTCGTTGACTTTTTTTTTTAAAAACAACAAGCCAATTTATTCACAAGCCAGGCTTCATCAAGTGCTCTTGTGCAACTTTAGGCATGTTTGGCCATGATCCAATCACCCCAGACAAAAAAAATTTATACCATATTTGTTAGTTTTAAGGAGCAAAGAAGAATCTGTATAGCTTATATATATTTTTTCCTTCTTTCAAATATGACCAATAGTAGCACATCGTTCCTGAATGATTCAGAGAGCCCTTTCCACAGTTATGAACATGATCAGGATCCAATCATGATTGCATCTCGATCAGAGCAGTTGCAAAAGACTCGATGGAGATACTGCTCTGAATCCACTGCCCTGGCATCTAGGCAGATGCAAAGACGACTGACCAACCCACAACAGCCTCTCAACCTGGTTGCCTTGGGAAGAACTGGCGATGGCAAGTCAAGCTTGCTGAATGATTTGCTAGGCTCCAATGTCTTTGCACAAAAGATTTCAGCCAAGGTACGAAAGGAATGCACAGCCCTCGTTTCTATCTCTGTTTAATAATTGCATAAAGTTAGTCTCAAACAAAAGAAATCCAATCCAGTCAAGCATTCTGGGCACCTCTTCATCCTTACATGCACGGGAAAGAAACGTTTGGATGTCAAATCAATGTGATTGACACGCCTGGCTTTGGCGATTCTCAAATGAGAGACCAAGAGTTTTTCGATATTATTCAGCAGGCTCTTTTGGATACAGCGATCCACAAAGGAGGCATTCATTGTATATTGATGGTCTTCAAGATCACTACAAAGTAAGTAGCGCTTCCGCTTTGTTTATGACAGTGAGTAGACTAGTAGCCTGACTCGTTGTACAGCTCAGATAATGTCTTCAAGAGCATTGAAGCATTTCACAAACTGGTATCGCCCTACGTTGTGGATCAGGATTTTTGGAACAATGTGTTGCTTGTCTTTACCCATGTGGACATTGTCAATGGCAATACAAATAGATATCAAAGCCATAAGGTCGCATTGAAAACCAAAGTCAACCGTGCCCTGAAGGAAAAGTATGGATTAGCGTCTGATTTGCCCATGCTATGGATCAGTACTCAAAAGTATACCTGTGGATTTCTGAAGGGATTAAGCGATTTCTGTGATTGTGAAAAGGGCAGTCGATATCACTCGGATTGCAGACGGCGACTATACGAGCAAGTGATGAAAAGGAAGAATATACCATTTACGCTGAGGGAAAAGGAAGAGGAAACAGTAAACGATGAAGGGGATGCTGACAAATCCTCTGAGGAGGAAGTACCGTAGTTTGACAACACTTTAAGATAGCATAGATATAAAATTTTAGCAAAATATACTGAAATTTCACCTTTTAGCTATACATTACCAAGTGGGAAGTTTAAATACATGCGTTTAAACGGTGCGATTGAGTCTTGGGCGATGCTCCTCGTCCGTATCAATGGAAACAATCCGTATACAGACAGACAGCATAATGGCATTGCCTTATACTACTCGAATTTATGCAAAACACAGGGAAATCTGGATGCATTTGAGCCGTAATTTCTCGTGTTAAAAGCCGTTTGAGACCGCCAGAGTAGCACCAAAGCATTGCTCTAGACTGGCAGTTACTTTCTGACACCTTTGCCCAACTTTTTTGGGATCATCAAAAAACAAACGATCGCGTTTTTGAGCATGAAAATGAGCACTTTTACTATGGCACACGAGCCTTCCCCACTTCGGGTGGTTTCTTGACCTACGCTGCGCTTCGGTAGAAACCAACCTACGTGCAGGCGGCTCGCGCTGCCACGGGCCTTTTGGGGGGTTTATCAAAAGATGCTGTGTTGAGATGTTGCAAATCATGATTAGAAAATTGGATGCCCACACCTTACAATCACTCTGGCGTGAGCTTTACCCCACTTCGGGTGGTTTCTTGACCTACGCTGCGCTTCGGTAGAAACTAACCTACGTGGGGTGGGGGGGGGGCTAATCAACAGTTGCTGTGTTGTGGTGTTGCAAATCATGATTGGGATGCCTACACCTTACAATCACTATGGCGCATATGGAGCGCATC
This sequence comes from Mucor lusitanicus, assembly GCA_010203745.1. Taxonomy (NCBI): domain Eukaryota; kingdom Fungi; phylum Mucoromycota; class Mucoromycetes; order Mucorales; family Mucoraceae; genus Mucor; species Mucor lusitanicus. The sequence continues at coordinate 97,643 of JAAECE010000009.1, read as the reverse complement.
CATCTCCGTCGCTGCTCAAAAATGTTCGGTTCGGATGGGGGTTGCTCAAAGCTGATCAGAGGTCGCTAAAAGCAATAGTTCAGGACTTTTATTATGGTATGATATTAGATCAAAACGTTCCTCTTGATCCAAAGAAGCCTCCTAAAACTTTGGATGTGAGACGTTTATATGCAAAATCTCAACATTTCCGCCGAAAACCTAATTTCACATTTGCCATGATTGCTCGATATTTTCATTAAAGAAACTTACATCAAAATACACCAACAGATGCGCATCAAAAAGCACTTTATAGATGTATTAGAAACTATGGGACGATCAGCACAACTTATATAGTCGAATTGAGCAAAACAGCTAAAATGAAATCCAAAACAAGGAAATTTGAGCAACCTGAAACAAAAAAAATCCACCGTCGCCATTTTAATTTTTTTGGCGGCGGCGGCTGGCTGGTAGAAGCAATGCCATGCCTATTGAGATGGCAGTTGATGCTATTGAAAGCTATTTTGAAGTGGATTGCGATTTGAAATGTACAATTGCCTACCGGATCTGCATTATTTTTTCATTTTTGTTTATGCTAATTTTAATTACCAGGAATTGCACATCTAAATGCGTCTCCTATTGCAAAATGCTAAACGGCATCCTACTGCAATTTGCAAATAATAAACCTTGTAGCATTCCACGGTTACATCATTGAAGACGATGGCTTTGGCTATATACCTTGAATGCACTTATTCATGCACTGTCTTGCGCTTAAAGAAGATCAAGCAATGTTGACAGATGCTGCGCATAAACTCGTTAATCCACATTGCACCGCACACAGCATTTCATTGCTTGTTTCCATATGTGGCATCTCAATCAACTAGCCTGAATGTTAGTGAGGCTATGCTAGCCAAAGAACTAATCCCTAGATTTGCTTTACATTACACATATGAGAGAGTGGCATGACAGGAAAAAAGTCTAAATGGCATGACACCACCCGCCACCACGCCAATTGAAAAAACGGTGAAATCAAGAAATCGCGTTTGACCAACTGAGTTCCATCTTTCTTCTTTTACAACTCGAAACTTTGGGTCAACAACAAAGGCTCTTGTGTGCATAGCTTCATGGAATTTTCAGCGGTCATTACAGCAGAAGGGTTTAGAAGTAGGTTCAATTGATGCAGATGTTGCAAAGAAGAATGTAGCTGATGCAACATTGTTTAGTTTTCTCGGGCGCACTTCAGGTGTTGGCAGCTCTGGGCGAAGTAGTTACTTTGGAGATACACAATGGACAGGTAAGACTTTCTAGATTGAGACAATGGAGCGAACTCACACTCTCTGTAGTTTGTGATGAGTACGCTGAACAGCTCCAGAACTGGTCAAGGTATTGTGCATCTCTCTCGAACTTTTTTCAAAAACTACGCTTTACTGAGACGAGGCTCACCCGACACTATTTTACGATGCAATGTATCCAACAAAGTAAGGGCTCACGACAAGGCTAATATGGACTACAGCTGATGGATGTGCCATGTAGAATTTTTACAACATTATCAAAAAGAACATGGGAGGCTACAAATCAATCAAAGAGTGTCAGCTCAGTGTTACGCAAGGCAACATCCATGCTGCACACCATACAGAGTCGAGAATATACATGCGAATTCTATACAAAAATGGAGTGACCAAAAAGAACACGCTATGGTACTCGAATGGCGATCCTATGATGATGTTCTGCAAGAATCAATATGAGAGTCGAGTCATTTGCCAGCCGCAGTTGATCAAGGACTTCCTCGTTCGATTCGATCACAAAACGCAGGATATCGAATTCACTTGCACTAATCAAGGTCTGGTCTTGATGACCCATCCCGAGAACAGAACAGTGTCAACAGGTATATAGGCTTATAGATCTCACCACACATTCGCATGATAGATTGACTGGGTTGCATGAAATACTAGGAGATCCACCTGTCAAATCCATGTTTGTCATATACAAAGCAGATTTCGACACATTCGACATCAAGAAGAATACCAAGCTTGTCATCAATTTAAAAGAGTTCAAATCGTTTGTGGATTACATTGAATATCTGGGCGGTGCATTAGAGCTGCAGTTTGAAAGTGCTGGAATGTAAGTGTCCTTTTAGCATGTGGTTTACAGTGTGCTGATATCGATTGCAGGCCACTCTTGAACAAGTACACTTCAGAAAACAAAGTGGTGTCTTACATGGCGCTCCAGACAGTGCCGCCTCATGTGTATGACACTCAGGACGAAACTGAGATGAGTTTTGTGGATACCAGTGAGCTCGATTACACGCCTATGCCACATTCCAGACGAACAACCCCAGCACCAGCATCATCAGCAAGGCCACCTATTCCATCTACATCCACATCGAGTCATCCACAACACCAAACATCACCGCGCACGCAGCAGAGCACAAATCCACAGCAGGGCCATTACTCACAAGGCTCGAATCCCCGTCAAAGCGATTACCAACAAAGCACAACTCCACCGCAGAGTCACTATCATCAGCGTTCAGCACCACAACAACCATCCACATCTAGCAACACACGTACTCATTACATGCACGACAGCACTGCTCCAACTGATAGTCTCCCGTCAACCGTTGCTGTTACATCAGAGGATGATGATGAGCCATTATTCACAGGAAGACTGATCCAGAGACGAGCGACACAAATTCGGGACACTGGCAACTCTCCTGATAATGGCATCTTGATTAGCAGTAGTAGCACGAGTCGTGGATCGCTTGATAAGAGTCAGAGACTTGCCACATTGGAGCAACTCAGAGAACAGAGATCTCAGCGCCAAACTCGCTACTCTTGATTAATAATTGCAGACTATAATATCATTTGAATAAACTTGCACATGTCGCAGAACCATGCGAATGCAAGCAGTAATCGGATGACAAAATGATAGCATGGTAATTTAAGCTTTCTTCCCGTAGGATCCCCCTAATTTACAGCATAAATGTAAATGGAAGAAATCTCACTCCATTTTTTCTGGTGGACTGTAAGATACGGCACGATCTTTTAGGCTTGTAACAGAGCTTGATTTGTCGTTATCAGTTGGCATGATGGCATGGCATGTCATAATCGCTGATTCTCCATGTACGGATACACAGATCAAGTATAGTCTCTTGCTTACACATAGTGCCCCTGATCCGGCGACAGTAATCCTTATACGGCTCATAGCGACGTCATACCAGGATCTTGTCTGTTTTGATCCATGTGAAGAGGGCCATTTTAAGTCTAATCCATTGTACAACAGGCACCAAACATCAAGGCAGCGCGCATTCTGATTTAATTAACAGGCCGATCTACCATGTGCCTGCGTGCTGCCATTACAATACCAGCAGATGGTAAAAAAGGGAGGTGCCTGGATCAAAAAATAGCATGTTGTATGTGCTACTCTGCTGCAAACAAGTGGGCGTAAACAGCATTCACAGCAAAAGGGATCGACACGAATGGAAATCCTAGCAAGAGCAGCCAGCTCAAGAGCAGTAGGATAGCAGAGGATGTGATTGTTTGTACCACTCCATTCTCGGTCTACGCTATAAAGTTGGCTATCCTACATTTATATACGCTGCTACTTTTTCTCTTCTCTTGCTTCCTTTCCTTTACTTTTCATCTATCTCTCAGCAGTATTATACACATGTTTCCAAGCGAAGGCTATTTCTTTCTCAAGTCTCAAAAGACGGGTCTTGTTTTGGACATCAACGGCGAAACCGAGGTATGTAAAGCACAAGAATCAGAGAGGCGCGACCTGCGGTTGATGTGATTTGCATTTGTGTGTAGGCTGGTTCCAGACTTGTCATCAGACCCAAGGTAATAAGATACAGGGCAAAACGTGGCTGCTGGCGCGTACTCACCACATGTTGTGCAGGGCGATGAATCTGAAGTGGAGAATCAAGTAAATATATATATGAAACAAGACACACGACATGCATTCGCGGCCATTAACATGTATGGACAATAGCTGTGGACATTTGAGCAAGGCTATTTGATCTCAAAAAAGACCTCACTTGGTATGGAAAAATAGAACAAAAGGAATGTCAAGAAGGATGGAAAACTGACGATTTTTTTGGGATACAGTTGTGGACATTGAGGGAGGTAAAGTAGAGCAAATGCTAAAAAGAAATCCCTTCACATGCTGAATAACGAGTAAAAGGCGACTTGAGGTCTGACAAGAGAGTGTTACAGTTTGACCGCAAAAAGACCATGTAAGCCCTGATCTGTGTATTTTCCAAATGGATGTGAGAATTTACGCACTGGCTTGTCTCCAAACCGCAGGGCTCATAACCAGCGATGGGGAATCCGCGATGGCTTTGTCTATCCAGTGGCCGATCCTCGCCTTGTGCTCGACACCAAGGTACGTGTTTTTCGACACACACAATCATGATGAAATGCCCACAAACGAGCAACATGTACACTAGGAGGACAGCGGCTCTCCAGTTACCGTCACTTACCGCAGAACAGAGGACAACGATCTCCAGCAATGGTACCTGGAACCATTCGAAGGAGACTATTAAATATTCCCAAGTACATGTATTATTAAAGCCGGCTATGCTCACCTTTATTTCACTCGACTCACACACACAGACTCTCCATTTTCATATTACCTTTTTCTGCGTATTTCTTCTCTGTTTGTAATACCTGACACTGTGAGGGGTTGATTCACCCAAAAGCGAGAATCCCGCCAATTTCCGTTGCCCAATAAAAAAATTTAAAGGGAAGGGTGTTAGGGAAGCTTTTAGTTTCTCTCTTCTTTTTCTCTCTTATTCTTGTATTTTTTCATTTTATTAAATTTCCCTCCAGATCATGAGCCAACGTCAGTCAGTCCCATTGGGAGAACTTCGCCATGGCAACCAGGGCCAGATTGATGCCGTCAAAGAATTGGAGCAGCTCTTTTGTCTAGACAAGCCAACGTTATTGAAGGTAGTCGACTCATTTCAGCGAGAACTCGTAGCAGGCTTGGCTGATGATAGGTCTAGTGATTTGAACATGATTCCAACCTATGTTACTGGTAAAGGAAATTATTGTCAAAAACATCGCATTGCATGTAACTCATTTGAGCAAACGACCAGGTTACCCAACAGGTGATGAAAAAGGCACCTACCTGGCATTGGAGATTGCTGGCATGGACATTTATGCTTGTCAAGTGAAATTGAAGGGCGACTCGGGCAAATTAGCCATCAACCAGTACCAGTACAAAATTCCCCAGGATCTGGCCAGTGGAGACGACTTTGCAGTGCTGATCGACTATGTGGTCGAATGTATATCTGATTTCTTAATGCGAGTGGGAACACAAGATTTATTTGTATACCCCATGGCTGTATCGTTTGGATTTGCGATCAAGCAGACGAGGTTGGATTCAGGTCGGATTCTGTCGCTGGGCTACGGCCTCAGCTACCCAAATGGCGTGGGCGTGGATATTGTCGAATTAATGCATGAACGCATCAGGTTAAAGGGTTTACCCATCAAAATCGTAGCAACCGCCAATGGTACCATATGTCGACACAATTACCCCTGATTTGCAAAGACGACTAACTGCCGTTGTTAGATTCCGTGTGCACACTGCTTGCTCATGCCTACCAACACCCAACCACCCGCTTAGGCATCGTCCACAGTCTTGGCACAAATTGCGCTTATTACGAACCAGTGAGAAATGTAACAAAGTTAAGAGACCAGAGTGTGACAAGAAATACAGATATGATTATGAATACAGAGTGGTGTAATTTCGGCTCTTCACGACGTACACTGCCCTGTACATGGTTCGATAGAAAGCTTGCCCGCGAATCAATTAACCCGCAATTTCATGTATTTGAGAAGATGACGACCGGTATCTTCCTCGGCGAGCTTGTGCGAAACATTCTGATCTATCTGGTTGATCGAGACATATTGTTTGGCGGCGAATCCTCAGAAACACTCAACACAGCCCACAGTTTCGACACCAGTTACATGTATGTGTGTGAGGCTGACGACTCGGAGACGCTGGAGGATACCCGTATTGTTCTGGAAGACATGCTGGATTTATCCAAAACGACAGTCGGCGATCGTGAGGTGGTCAAGAAGGTCTGCGAGCTAATAGGTACCCGTGCTGCTGTACTGGTAGGCGCTTCCATTGCGGCTATTGTACAACATATGACAGCAAAGGGTATTGGTATGACTGAGGAGGGATATGCCATTTGTAAGTCGCAACATGATCGAATTTTCTACCTTGCCAGCATACTAATCATCTGTCATAGCCATCAGCGGAAGTATATACGAAGATTATCCATCATTCCATCCCCGTGTGTGCAAAACCATCAAGGACTTGATTCCTGAGCAAATTGCTGGCAAGCTCTCGGTAGGTGTCGTCAAGCATTCTCGTATTGTGGGAGCAGCCATTGTCGCAATGATGGCGGAGAAGATTGCTGCCACCACAGCCTCATTGCAATCATAAACCAACCTGACATGCGCGCCATCACATCCGCCCCCACTTACTGCCCTATATCAAAGAACATGATTATTACTTATACAACCTTTTATATTAACCCTGCGTCCTCTCTCCCACTGCATTTCAAGACAGTGATTGGGATAACTACATACACATACTAGCTAGCACCACATTTATACTATAAAATTACAACCGCCCCTCTCTCTCTTTCTCCACTCACACACACACACACACACACACAAACAAGCCCCAAACCAAAAAGAAGAAAAAAAACTGTGTATACAAAAAAAACCCCTCTCTTTGTCATATATCACACCTTAATTCTACTAAAAAAGAAATAAAAGAATACCTCGGAAACTAGTACATCATTTAGCAAGCAGTATTGCATGAGAAACCAGGAAGGTTTAAATGTTGCAAACCATTAGACTCAAATACCCAATTGAAGATTGCTTTTTGTCAAAGCCTTCTATATACGATGTAAGCTCTCCATGGCTGAGATATCGGTACGCAATATCATGCTCATTTCTTGATCTAGAGATCTCATAAATCCTTCCAGTGCTGCATTTAGTGATACGTTGGAAAGCGCCAATCATATCCATGACTAGGCCTCACATCCCAGAGTCAAGCAAGTCTTGGGAGAAGGTGTGTCCCTATGTACTCTTCCTTCCAAGCTGTGGGCTACGTCTTCAAACCAAGATATCTGACCACTTTCTCTCTCTCTCTCTCTTCATTCACTGCCTATTCCTATTATATAATCACAAACATCATGACATTAAGAAGGAAAGCAATCGATTTTGACGAACATTTCTCACAGCTGATTGATATGCTGAACGGCATCTACTCATTCTCGTCCAAACAGCAACAAATCAAGGGCATGACGATGTATCAGTATCCTTTTTTTATGTGTTGTATCAGACTAACCCACTCATATAATTTCCGTATGCTATACCTTAACCCACAGTACTAATCTAGAGTTGTATACGACATGTGCATCGCTATTCCTCGACCTTTCACAGATAAAGTCTTTACAGGCATAGCAGAATACATTGATAGACACACAGTAAACGAATGCAAGGTAAATTGGAGAATACGTGCAGTCCTGCTTTTCTGTGCTACCCCGCATTTACTGACCACCATACTAGATGATGCTGACCCATGACGATATTGTCACTTCCTACGCTCGAGCATTTGAGCGCTTTGCGTTGGCAGCAGAGTACATGTCAAGGGGATGCTGCTATCTTGATCGAATCAATACATCCAGCTACGCAAGTGGACGCAATTCCGGCGCCAATCATTCGGGGAAATACAGAAAGCAGAACGTGGAAGCTTTGGCCCTGTTGCTGTGGAAATCCAATGTACTGTTCACTATCCGCGACCGCTATCAGAACAAGCTCTTTTACCAAGTGTTTGAATGGATTCGACAAGACCGCGATGGAGATGATGCGCCTCACAGCACAATCAAGTCAGTCGTTACTTCACTCGTGCAAGTCAATTCGTTCACAGAGCAGCCCTTACAGCTCTACATTGAGGAATTCGAGCGACCCTACTTGGTGCACACGAAACGATACTATGAAGCAGAAGCCGCGCGCGAGATTGCGTCTGGCAGCATCAGCAATTTCATGCAAAAGGCCAACGAACGATTACAGCAGGAAATTATGCGTAACAACCAATATTGTCACTCCACATCACACGGACGCATTGTCAAAGAATTTGAAGCTCAATACATCACTGCCTACCAAGATCGCATCATTGATGAATTTGAAGTCATGCTCAAAGATGAGCGCTTCAGAGGTAAGCTATGGGCTGCTTTTTTTATACCAGTGGCATAGGGCTCTAACAGCTGCACCAGATTGCACATTGGCCTACACCCTGTTGAGCAGAATTCCTGAGGGACTCAAGCCAATCTTGGACATTTATGAAAACTATGTTGCGAAATTGGGCAAAGAAATCGTTTCCCGTTTAGGCACCAGTGTCACCAAGAATCCTCGATCTTATGTGGACCAATTGCTGAATTTGCATTCGAAATACTACCACGTCAATCAGCAGGTGTTCTCGTCAGATCCTCTGTTCACTGCCTCTGTCGACAAAGCATTTAGAACAATCATCAACGATACGCTGAGCGCAAATGTACCCGCCAACGGCCCCGAGACACTGGCTCGTTATTGCGATATGATGATGAAGAAGAATGCTGGCAAACGAGACGTCAATACAGGAACCGCAGGCGCCGGAAGTAAGCGAAAGGGCATCAAGAAGCCAGTTGCCGATATGGATGAAGGAGACCAGGAGGAGAGACTCATGAAGATGGTATGGCTGATATATTGGACTATACAAGTGCACAGTTTTTCATCAATATGCTTGCTTGTAGGTAACCTTGTTCAAGTATGTCGATGACAAGGATGTCTTTCAAAAGTTCTACTCCAGAATGCTGGCAAAACGTCTTATTTACAGCGCATCGTCATCTGAAGAGTTGGAGTTGAACATGATCAATCGACTCAAGGAAATCTGTGGTGTTGAATACACGAGTAAATTGAACAAAATGTTCACAGACATGTCGTTGAGTAGCGATTTGAACACCAAATTTAGAGGTTACATCAAGGGCAATGGCCAAGGTAGGTTATGCAGTTGGCCAACAGTTTTTCAACAACTAATCTTATTGATAACCGCAGGTCTAGTCAACATGGATATACTCGTGCTCACTGCAGGTGCCTGGCCATTGAATCAAAAAGACGATGCAGGCCCAGATACCAACAAACTACAGATACCATCCGTGGTAAGAATTCAGTAGACTAGGACACATACACACATATATCTTACAAATGTTCATAGCTTGAAAACAACATCACATCGTTTGAAAACTTCTACGGCAATCAATACAGCGGAAGACGTTTGTTATGGCAATGGAACTTGACGCGTGGTGAAATCAGAATCAACCACCTTGACAAGAACTACGAACTTCAAGTCAGTTTATACCAAATGATCATTCTGCTCTTGTTCAATCAAGGCGTCTCGCTCCCAGTCAATGAAATTGTCAATCAGTCAGGCCTCAGTGTGTCAGACACGATGAAGAGCTTGAAACCACTGGTGGATATGCAAATTTTAACCATCTCAAATCAACACGATGCATTGTCTCAGACAAGTGAAATCCAAGTCAATAGATCATTCACAAGGTAGGCAATGAAATGTGCTTCTGTCTTGGTAGATCACTGACGTACTGTATGCAGTAAACGCACAAAGATCAAGGTACCAGCAGCAGCGTCTCAAAACGAATCGCAGCAAGAGAGTCAGGCTGCCAGAAAATCTGTAGACGAGGACCGACGCATGTATTTGCAAGCTGCCATTGTGCGCATCATGAAATCAAGACAAGTGCTGCCACATGTGCAATTGATTCAGGAGATCATTGACCAGGCAAACTCGCGATTTTCACCCTCTGTTATCATGATCAAAAAATGCATTGAGCAGTTGCTGGAGAAGCAGTTTATTGCAAGACAAGAGAGAGATACATATGTTTATGTTGCATAAATAAATTGATATTTCAAAAAAGGTGAAGAGTCTACCGTTTAAAGCCTAAAAGACGGGATGAACAATCAAGGAGCGTATGAAATGAACACTTTATTCGGTATAGGATGAGATGCTTGATTTGTACACGTGAATTATAGTAGAATGATGGGGACGATTCAACGGTCAAACCGGTGTATGGAGCTGGCACGGACATCACTTTCTCTGGGACAGCATAGCAAATTAGAGATGGTTGCACTGGATGACTGTGAGCTGACCGAGTTTCTTGATTGCAGTGTTGAGCAATCATCTTCCTCATCGTCCCCATCATCGTTGTATTCCTGAGAAGAGGGGTATGATGCACTATAGGAGGAAGTGGGAGACAGAGGTTTATACACAGAGAATCCCACGTTTAAAGAGTGAGAGGACATGGATGCAGTGGCATGATGATCTTCTTCAAAGTAGGAAGATGGCTGCGAAGAGAAGCCTTCGTCAGTGTACTGACTACTGGCATGGCTTGCTGATCGTTCCAACTTGCGGCGCTTGTACCATTGATGCTTTCTTTCCTGGGCTTTCAGTTTGCTGATCTCTTTTGTCAGCCTGACCTTGGTCTCTTCGTAGCGTATCAGCTCAGCTTCCATGGCAAGCTGTGCTAAAGTGTCGTGATGCATGCTTCCCTGCGCCAGTTGATTCTCTGTCGCTTGTCGACTTTGAATAGCGTGATCTACTTGCTGTTGAAGAACCTCAATCTTCTCCAGTCGCTGTTCTGATAGACGTTGTGCATTTTCCTGTCGCTTCATCATAATGGCCCGTTGCTGACTATCACTGTTCTGATGTTGCAGCATGGCCGCACTCTTTGCGGGAGGCGTGCTGCTCTTCTCTCGCAATTTGGACCTACTGGCACCTCTCTTGTAGCGGTAGCCCTCTTCCAGTAGCTTCTTCTTGGCCAGATCAAATAAATCACCTTTTTTAGATATCAACAGAGGGTTATCCAGTGCTAATTGGATTGACGCACGATTAATGGCTTCTTCATAGGATGTCAATGCTCTGCTTGTCCTTTTTCCATAAATGGTAGCGTTTGCTATGATAAATTCCTTGGTGGATGGGATAGAGGCTGTAGTCTAGCATAAAGTAGTAGAAGGTTAAAACAGAGATCGCCTAGTGATTCTACTATGGTCTACTTTACGGTATCATGTGTGGTTGCCAGGGCTACTACTGCTGTCGATGGCTCTTGAATCTGGTGCGATGATGCGTTCAGTTCTCTCACTGCCTTTTTGAATTTGATAGAGTGGAACGGCAGCATGTTCAACGCAGCTAGGAATTCTGATAGCTCCTGGTCAGTGAATTGGACTATCTGGCCCAAATCTTGATCGGTTGCACCTGCGTCAATAAATGCTTGATGGTACCGCTCCAGCTGCAAGGCTTCCAAAAAGTCCTTGAGGGTTTGGCGTATCGATAGAGCCATGTTTGTGTATATTGAAAGAGTGAGTAAGAGGAAGAAGGGGAGTAATGAGCAAACAATGCTGTAGCGAAAATCTCTCAATTATTATCTAATCGGGGGCTGGAAGGAGAGGAGGGAAATCCAGTGTGCTTTATATGTGAATTTTTTGCATCAAAGGACATCTGTCCTGTGGGTGCGTCCTCGCCTATTTGACTCATGCCTGTTGGAAATTTATCCCTCTCATTGGTCTACAGGTAAAAATTTCTCTGGTGTGGTGGTCTCAGCCACTACCCGCACTACTCTGCACGGAAGCGTATGATCATCTCTTGGTGCCTGTATGCCATCATGCAGAATCAACAGTGGATTTGAAACAAGGATGTAATACTAGATGCACAAATCTCGCTTTTTCTTTCTCTCTCTCTCTCCACACTACTAAATGACGCTTCTCTTGTATGTTGTTGTCTTCTTTCTGTTCAGCGGCTGCTACATTTTAGACATTACAGCTTTGATCTTGCCCAAATGGTACGGTAACACTAAATGAAACCGCTAGATAGCTAAAATTTATAGCTTGAAATTTTTGATGTAGGCTGAAATTTATCGTCCAAGATCGAGAACACTATTCTGAAACCACGTATGGATTGTTCCAGCGATGTGAAAGGTGACATGTTGTATACTTCTGATGGCATCTACTTTTTGCTGATTCACGCTTTGCATTGCGCCGATAGTTCCACGGGTGAATGCACATCTTTTCCTCAGCCAAGCGATTGTAAAGAAGGTGGGTTCAAGTACATAGACTGTACCAGGGAGACAACTGAAGAGATTCATTGACGTGTGTCCAAGATTTCTGCCAGCTATGGTATTTCTAGAGTAGATGACTCTTCATTTGAGCAGGCTTACTTAGATCCAAGATGATAGGCAAATCGTGGTTGCCGGTGTGATTCTAGCTGCTTTTACGGGCACCCTGACAATGATTGCGCTCACAGGGATCATTTTCAGTCAACGAGATAAGAGGGGTCAGGGATGGAAATTGGTTGCAGGGTAGGATTGACATTGAGCAAATGTGCAGCAGCAGTGCAGTGAATAATTAAATTAAACAGGATGCTTGTGCTTCATGGTACTACATGGTTTATGATTCATCTTTCACTGTCTGATCCTTTTTTTAGCTATTCCGTTGGTTGTATCATTTTCAGCTGTGGTCTATTTGTCCAACAGCAGTAGCTCCATTTTCCATCTGGGCACAGGCTACGACCAATCTTTCGTTATGAGCGCCGTGTCCTGGTGTCTGAGCGTCGTTTTGGCATTCATCATGATGGGATTCTCCACATCCGGCAATGACTCTCACTACCACCGATTGGAATAGTAGCAGCAATAAAAAAACTTTACAATACAAAAGATGGTGGTTACAAAAACCACTTGGAAATGGCTTAATATTGTGCTACAGTAAATATCAGAGAGTACCACTACTGAAAATATTATCTGGCTGGGTGTGCGACGGACAAGGTGGAAAGGGGGATTCTGTGGACATCCTTACTCTCTTTTTCTCTTTCTCTCTCTCTTTCCCTCTTTCTCGCCTTCTTTTTCCTTGGTTATCTTATACATACACCGTTTTTTTGCATACCGTTTAATATACCCCCACACATCTTGCAAAAGACGCTCTCCATTTCCTGTAGTCTTTGCTCACCTTTTACACATGTTCCACTCTTCCAGCTCAAGACATGAACAGTACCTCATTCGTTCAAACCCATCAAGAGCAACATTACATAAAAAACGATCGTCTTTAGAATCAGAAATTTCAGGGGCAGATAGTGGATACACTTCATCCTCGTCAACACCGTCCAGCACATCACCCACCACGGCCACGGCTTGCTCGCCAACGACAACCATTGCAACAGCAAGCACGGATAGTCATGTGACCACAGCAAAGCATGATGTGGTGACGGTAATGCCACCGCCTCCCACTGTAAAGAAGAAGAAATCAAAGAGACATCAACCACCTAGACAGCCCGATCTTGTTTATTCTTGTCCGAGACCTTTAGCCTTTCCGTTCCACAACGATGACCACTTTCTGCCCATTGCGGAAGCGGATCCGCGCGATGTAGCTCGAGTGTCTCCATCGTTGAATCGATCCTCGTCCCTGCAATCCAGCAAGACGTCAATTGGATCCACCAGAATGTATGAGAATTACAGCTACAGCGGCAACACCAGCCAGAGAGGCCTGGATACCGAGTCATCGTATAGTCATCAATCTTCCATTCTGAGTACAATACAACGTGGCACCGTGCGCTCAATAAGATCCCTCTTCCAGTTACCTGAATCCCAGAGTCACTCAAGAGATCTGAGTCGTGTACAGACCAACAACACCACGAAAACCAACTATACCGGCTCTGCTTCAAGCACACATCCGCCACTGCAGAAACTGGAGATCAAAAAAGGCACCGTGCAGTCGATCAAGGACATGTTTACCTTGAAGAGAAGCAACATCCAGGTCCAACATGTAACACAGCCGCCGCCCAGACAACAAAAGGGAAGAGTTGGTGCGACTATCGGCCAATTCGAATCATCGTCATCTCCTATCAACTATTCTAGAGCCTCTATCGCTGCTGCCTCCTCCAAAAAGAACAATAGCGGCAAACCTCCTACGGCTGCCCTCAAGATGAATGTGACGCCGCCAGCTCCATCGCAGCCCAAATCCCTGAAATCCAGGGCTGCTGAATTTGCTAGCAGAGCCATCTGGAAGCCCAAGGAGCCCAAGCTGCCAACCGCCTACACAACGCCTGCCACAAAACCACTTCCCAAGGACCCCACTGACAAAAAGACACTGAAGTCCGAGGTCAAAAAGATCTCGGCACGAGTCATGGCATTGCCTAAAAAGTGGACTAGTAGTACGACGGCAACTTCAGCACCACCTGTATCACTGCCTGCTCCCGTCACCGAGGCACCCAAATCAAAGCGATCTCTGTTTTCTTCATTTAGACGTTCCGATGTATCCGCCAGTGTGGACAGCAGCAATCACAAGAAAAAGGGTGTGGATGTAGCCACCACGCAAGATGAGATTACACCTCCTCGTGCTTCTACCACGGTCGGTAAGATGTGGAAGAGTTTCAAAAGCTTAGTCACTGGTAAAAAATCATCTCGAATTGGTGTCTTATAACGGCCCATCCTCCCCTTTCCTCATGCATTTTCTTCTCTACTATGATTATGTAATTTCTACCAATGGTTTGAAATTTCATAATGGCTTCCCTTTTTTTTTTCGAGTTATATGCTATGAAATCATCTTTTTTTTTTTCTCTCTTTCTTAATATGCCCTTCAGTCTATGACATGTATGCGCACACACACACACGGACATGCACAGAGAATCATATACCACTCATCCCTCTCTTTGATTTCCATTCTTTTTCTAAACCAGTTTTTGTCTCTAAACCTATAAACATTTATGATTGGCTAAATGTTGTACAACAAATTAATAAAGCACTTGTAAAAAGTTAGTAATTGCTTACAATTCAATGTGGCATGTAGACTGATGATGATACAAATCCTGTAACGGGTAAAATTGGACAAATACAGTCTCCATTTTTCCGGAGACCAGAGTATATATAATGCGTGTCAATTTATGCAATTTGTAAATCTCTTGTTCTTTTTCATCTTTTCATCAAAATGTCTTCTTCTTCCTCTGCTACTCCTCAATGCGCTTACATTGGTTTGGGTGCTATGGGCAAATCCATGGCTAGCCACATTGCCAACAAGCTTGCCTCTTTAAACTACCCTGCTCTCTTGGCTTTCAACCGCACTCAAGCACGCGCTGAAGACTTGAAAAAGACACATCCCGTTGAGGTGGCTACCTCTTTGGAGCAAGTGGCCAAGTCTGCTGATATCATCTTCTCATGTCTTTTGAATGATGCTGCTGTTGTTGAAACGGTGAAATCCCTCAAGCCCCATTTGAAGTCTGGCGCCATCCTCGTGGAATCATCTACCATCAGCCCCTCCGTTGCACAAGAACTCGCTGCTGAACTCAAGGAAATCGGTGTTGTCTATCTTGCTTGCCCTGTCATGGGTCCTCCTGTGAAGGCTGCCTCTGGTGAGTTGACTGTCATGATGGCTGGCTCCAAGGATGTTCGCTCCAAGGTGTTGCCCTTGTTGATCCCAGTAATTGGTAAGAAGGCCATTGAGCTCGGCGAGGATGTGGGTGAGTCGTTGCGCTTAAAGTTGTGCGGTAACTTCTTCATCACCAGTGTGGTGGAGATGGTTGCTGAGGGCATGACATTGGGTGAGGGAGCTGGCGTTGGTCAAGACAAGGTCAAGGAATTGCTTGATTGTGTCTTCCCCAACTCTCTTTTGGGCATCTATGCGGGTCGCATGTTGAACAATACTTACCGTGATCAAGTGGCTTTCCCTATTTCTGCTGCAAAGAAGGACGTGGGCCATATCACTCACATGGCAAAGGAGGCTGGTGTTTCTCTTCCCATCACCGAGATCTTTTTGGAAAATGCCAACAAGGTTCAAGCAGAGCAAGGCGACATTGATTTATCTGGCATCGTTGGAAGTAAGTTTGAGGCGATGTGTGCTTGATGGCTACACAGGTTATTAACTAACATTAAATCTTGTAGATTTGAGAGAGAAGGCTAATCTTGGTTTTGATCTCGAAAAGAAGAACTAAGCTTTCAGAATCTGTTGCTTTTTCCAATCAGTTGTATCATCATTTTGCTTTAAATAAACTCATCATCTTCTATCATTCAAACTATACTTTTTGGTTATAAAAGGCGTACATTAGAAAGTTTTCAATCATCAGAGGTGCTAATCAACTAATCTATCGATTGATCTGTTGTAGCCTTAAACTTTTCTCAATTAAAAGAGGACTTGTGAAGTCTATGGCTGCCTGACAACCAAAAGCCCACTACAAAATCATTTCAAACATAGCATAACATATCACGTTAATCAGCACAAAAAATAAGATTGCGAATGAGCCCTCCTGCAGCACCACATTCGAATAGATTTCACATAGTGCAGCGAAGGCAGATCTATTTCAGCGTACTGCTGTGAGGCTCATTTGCAATCGAAAGTCATATGCTGGGAAACAGTTGAATAAGATTTGAAAGCAGTGAAAATGAGTTAATAATTGTTTGAGTCAAAAATATGACTTTCGGTTGGCTATGCTCAACATTGCTGTGGTCTTGTAACAATCTTCGTAAACCATCTACAAGGCTAGTTTAGAGAATCTTAACTGAAAGACTTCCTAAAGTGGGAAAAAACAAGCCATAGTAATTTAATAACCCAAAAAATACATGCATACAAGCAGGATTTAGTGTCTAGCACAAAGATGCAGTATGTAGCTTTGAATAAAGTGTTTTCCAACACACCACCTGTTGATCCGTTAACAGTAAACACTTGTAATTATCCGCCTTCCTCATGATTCTTGTCTAGGCTAGTGCACAAAATTGGATTATTTTGATAATCGTCCATCCATCAACGGCAACGCGTCGAGATGACTAAAGTCTGATCACAACACAACCGTGCTCCTCGCAAAATTTGGCATAGGTACATGTTTATCTCATCAGCCAAATGATTGACGACATTTGAAGACTTTCATTGATTTGACACCAATATAACTCAAAATTGTACTTTTGGATGTTATGAACAGGCTTAGATGATTGATTTAACACTCTTTTTTTTTTTTTTTAGGATAGTGAATAATGTATTTGATCATGTCTAATACTTATGGTGGTATCGTGTGTAGTTACCTTAAGCCATTTGCATCATGCATTTGAATGTTTAGTCTTGCTTTTCTCATTTTAATCACATTTTTAGTTTCATTATCAGTGCTTTATTTCTCTGAGCTGTCTCCAAATTTGAGCCAATCGCAACGCTTTATTTACCCTACAGACACCCCAGGCCAGAAAAAAAAATTGCGAGGGTTTCCCCTTGTTTTGACGTTAGGCGGAGTTTTAAGTATTACTAAATACAGTAATTTAGCAATTCCATCATCAAAATCCCCTAAAATGCCAGAATATGCCTTACTACACACCCCAGCTTATAGTGCAAACGCTTGAGACTCTTAATTAGCACCAAGTAAGTGATACAAATCAAGTGAGGGCAGCCTATCTATCCCCAGCCTCTGAATCAAATCTAGCTGTGCTTCAACGATAGGCTTATCCACACAACGAAAAAGGAGGGTCATGGCTCAAAGAACCATGAAAAAGTGGGAAAAGTAAGAAAAGGGCATCACTAGAATGTGACGAAGAACATAAACATCGCAATACAGTTACATACAAAAAGGTAGTAGCAACAAGCAATGTGTATCATCAAACTGACGAGTACAAGAAAATAAAAGTAGTAGAAAAAAGCATCATCGTGGTTGCCTCATACGAAGCAAGAACACCAACACTACTACTAGTATTACTGAAGAAGTAATACTTGAAGAATAAAAAGAATGCAAGGATACTCCACAATAGAGCAGCACTGCCAGCGATACAATGCATCAAAAGACACACCATAGCACTATGGTACAGCAACAGAAAAATAGTTGCGTGCAGCAGAAAAAAAGGGTGCAAAAATAAATCGCAATAGAGCAAACTAAAGAAGAATGCACAGTATTACGAGAAAAAAAGTAGTGAAAGGGTTGAATGAATGTGATCCATGGCAACCAAAAAAGAGGAATATACAAACCAAATACAAACCATAAACAAACAACAATATATTGTAGCAAACTGGCCTAAAATAAACTGTGCAATTAGTATTACTGTATATTGTAACGCGAAAGGTGATTCTTATCGGCTGATACCTACTGTAACAAACTTGAAAGGTGTCGTCTTGGGTACTGGTGGTTGTAAAGGCATGCTTCTTCTAGCGAAAGTGGTGCTGTATTCAATTAATAGTAATAAAAAGTGTATGGTTTAATAGAAAAAGTGCAGTGCAAAAACAGTGGGAACGGGGGCGAGAAAAAAATAAAATAAAAATAAAAAAAAAACGCGTTGCTGAGGGTGGCTGCAATCAATAGGCTGCCGCAGCACAGAGCACACAGAATTTGAATGACGTGTACAATGAACATTTTGCACTGTAGTGACTGTACCCAAATGATTTTTTTTACGATGATTTTTTTGAATCACAATCGATATAATTTGACATTTGTAAACATTTTTGTTAAAATTAGCTATAGAAAGTGTGCTCAGCGTATACTGCTTTCTAATAAAGTTAAGGGGAGAATTTGAAGGCGCATTCAATGATATCAATCTTAAAATATTTTTAGAATGAAAAGATAAAGAATTTTGCGAAAATATAAAAAGCAGTTTTTCCAAGAAAAGTCGAAATTCAGCATATACAACGGTCAAAACAGCAGTTGCACAGGTTACCCTACACCTGTGCGGTCATTTTGATTTAATATATATCATAGTAAAAAGTGTCGTTTTCGCCTTCAAAATTGCGATTGTTTGATTTTTAACAAAAACCATGAGGGGTACCTCATGGAAAAACGTGAATTTTCGACGATTTGGATCAATCCAAAAAAATTCAAGATAAAGGTTTACGATGTGAATGGTGATCGATAGCAATCATTTGGCACTACTCCGAGCATCTAAACCGGCTTAGAAGACAAGATATTGAGGGTTGAATTTGATCAATTTGGCAGGGAGAAATACCGTTTATGGCTTATAGTTTTATGGCAACTGATGCGACAAATTTAAGTAAGACCTTAAACAATTGCTATTTCTTGGTATTACTCAATACTGATTGCCATCATTAGACAGAAACTAATAATGTAAACGTAATGTATCATATCCTTTACTTTAAAAAAAACCCCCCTTGGCAATTCTAAATTCCTTACATGCCATTTGTTAATGCGACGCATAGTAATGGGCTACCAATTATTGAAATTAAGTAGTGTCATATGCTGTGCATTTTGCTTCTTTATAAATTAGATTTAAAGCTATAACTAGAGTTACAACATACAGTGTTATAATAGTACTTTTATAGTAGAACGATTGATAGATCTGAAGGTGGAAATCGATAAAATTTACCACTGTACTAGTAAACTGCATTCTTTTTTTCACTTTTATCGCTTAATAAAGATTAACTAAGGCAGCCACTACTCTTACATTAGTAAATTATTTGGCTTAGGTAAATCCCATCTATACTCATGTTCTTTACACATTGTTTCAGTTTCGATAGTAGTGGTGGCAGGACATCAATAGTAGTAGAGCACTTTACCTTCAAATCAGTTGTTAACAAAACTTTGGATCTGTATTGACGACCCATCACAAACAGTATGAAGAAAAAGGAAAAGATGAAGGGGGATAGAGACAGGTGGCAAGCAGCAGATCAAATGCAAGTAAGAAGTGTAGTAAAGCAGCAAAAAAGATGGCAGGATGGGCATGGATTTTCTTCTACAGAAAGTAGTATTAGAAAAAAGGAAGATGAGGCGTTTGTTTCCATGCGAGCAGCATCAGCCTTATTAGTTCCATCTGCAGAGTAGTATACCAAGCAAACCATCATGGGGAAGAAAAAACAAGCAAGAGAAAAGCCTTTTACTCAAGTAGTAGTAGTAGAGACATTGCGAGAATGTGTCACTATGATACCATCATGTTGATATGAGTACCTATCAACCATCTTGTAGTATAATACTTACAATTTACATATATACCTTTTTTAATTTTAGAAAAAAGAGAAGAAAGAGAGCAAATGCACCAATTCTTGGCTTTAAACTTCCAGTTTGAGGAACAACTCCATGATGCGTCCATACACAACAACACATCTCCTGATATAGTAACTGGATTCATAACAACAAACAACATCTTTAGGAAAGCCATGGCGATTAAAGGCTGTATTAAGCTTACCCTTTACTTTTTGTACATGTAGCAAGCATACCCTTTATTATTGTACCAACATTTTCTTTGAGATTAAACTAAATAACCATGTCTCAATCTACCTTTTCACGCAATATATTAATTGTCTAAGCTGCACAACACTTACAATCAAGCTATACTGCTCGTTATGTCACACAAGTATCCACATTGGCAAGATCTACCATCTATTTTTTTGTCAGGGTTTTTTAGGGATCCCTATAATATTTTTTTTTTTGTATGGAATGAAAGTTTTAGTCTGTTGGCAGTTGTAGTGGTAGTTGTTTGAGGAGTAGTTGGCGGATGGACCTGTTCTTGTTTAGCCATACTGCCTCGTTGTTGTGTCTAAAATATTGCCTGAGATGTGCTGTTACTTCCTGCTGGTGGACGGTGGTTGATTCGCTTGGCTGTATCAGTTTCTTGAAAAAGTCTTGCATTGTGAGTTGTCCGTTGCGGTGGTATCGCTTGAGCTTGGACAGTATGGTTGGCGACTTGCATTCTTGGCGGGTTTGAAATTCTAGTGTTGTTCCGTTGGGGTTCGGTTTAAAGAAGTCGTGGACGAAGCTTCTTTGGGCGGTTGGATTCTTGAGGTAGCTTACTGTGTCAGAGTTTTGCCAGTCTTTGTAGATGTTAGTCAGCGGTATACTTAAGCATAGGTTGATATCCATTGGGGTCTGGTTGAAGTCAGGTTGGCAGATGCTTAGGAGGCTGTCAAGAGTTGAGATTAGCGTTTTCAGTGCCCCTTCCTTTAGGTTGTTTTTCCGCTGGCGGGTTTCTTTTAAGACAAGGATGGTGTCCAGGTGTATCAGATTGGTCTCCATTTGCAGTGTGTGAGTCAGTAGTTGGGGGATCCCTAATATGAATGAAGACTACTTCGGCAAAAATAACGCATACACGATCATACATACATAATTTAAAAATTTTCATGTCAGATGCTTGTATATAGGAATAGTAAAGCAATCTGAGATCTGATCGATATATAGGTTGTAAAGAATATAGAGTGTGCAGGAAGATGTTTATAGCCTTTTAGTTAGATGGATAAAAGGTATCTTTATTATGTTTATGAATTGGGATGTATTTTATCCAATATTGTTTGTGTAATATTGCTCGCTATCCAGGTCAGTCGCTGTTTGATATTCCTGGTAGCGGGAGCTCTAGGTTTAAACCTACGCTGTTACATGCAAAGCCTACGTTCACCAGCATGTGCCTGAAGACTACATGCACATCTGGCTCCACACACACAACCACGTGGACACACAGCATGTGCCTAGACAAGTTACGTTCACTTTCGCTCTAGCCACTCGACATGTTGTTTGTTTGCATGTTGATCGTCGTCTGTGCACTGGTAACATCCAACTCAACATGCTCCAACTCTTTACTGTCAAGATCCACTCAATGCGTATACATCACGCTCATCACTTCATGTGTGTGCTCTACATCAGATATTCCACACCCGAACTTATTAATCTCGCGTTCCACCCAGATATTCATCTTCAGTGTAGTAGTCATATCCAGGGATCCACTCTACGTCAATCAAGAGATGCCCTGTAATAAAAAAGTCTCTTTGCTTTCGTTTAGATACAGTTGACAACTGATTACTCATATCGTTCCACTCGACCTATTTAATACGAATTCAACATACGCTTCTTATTCTTGTTTGTATTTAGTCTTTGGATGATATCCTGCAGATCTAAATCACTGTCAGAATACCCATCAACCCTGACATCACCCCCCTTCGAGACAAATGTTCGACCCTGAACATCATTTGAGCTTGATGAACCAGTAGAGGCGGGAGTGGTGGGTTGTTTTTGAGACGAGAGATTGACAATTTTAGTCGGTTGTGTGGTATTGTTGCGAGTGGAGACAGTGGGAACGACAGGTGGTTTGAAAGAAAAAACAGTTTTAGGAACACTAGGTTGCGAAGGAGGTACCGTTGGAGCTTGATTCGTATCAGCTGGAGCAGGAGTGGACACTGTAGAAGCTTCATTTGAATTGACAGGAGGAGAAAAATTGACGGTAGGGCTAGGAATAGGTATTGGAGTAGCTTGGACAACAACAGAAGGTTGAGGAGAAGGAGGAGGAGGACTATCGCGAGGTTGATTTGAAGGGCTAGGCATCGTTTCGTTGATTTCAGGTTCTGACACACGTTCATCCAGCTCAATATCTGTATCCACGCTGACTGTTTCGTTGATTGCTGCATCATCGCTTGTGTTCGACACTGTAGATTGAGATGACAGGTAAGACGATTCAGTAGAAGATGAGGTAGATGGCGAGATAATCTGTGGTGGTGCTACAGTAGTAACAGTGGGTGGAGATGGTGGTGCTAATTGTTGGTCTGGAATTTCGATATCACTATCAGCTGACGACAGAAACTCGTATCCATCCAGGATTTGATTCAATCGGCCTTCATTGTCTTCTGTTTCATTCATCACGCTGCTACCGTGTAACGAGACATCTTCGTTTGGTACTTCGTCGTGTAGAGTTGGGCTATGATGGTGGTGTTGAGTATCATTTGGGGCTTCGATGGATGTGGTGAGTGGTGGATTTGAACCAGTTGTTGCAGTAGCTTTGTTATTTGAGACAGGCATGTCGATAAAATCATCTTGAGGTTGATTTAAACTTGGTGGGTTGGATGAGATAATAGACGCTGGCGATGGCGAGGAGGCAGTGGTAGTGTTGACATTGGAATCAGTAGTGGAATTGGCGTTGGGAACAGTGCGGAGATTATCAGCTTCACGGACAAGGCGACGACTAGTGGTGGGATCATACCATGGCTCTGCCGGTTTGTCACCTTTTGCTGCTTTCAATCGATCCACATGCACCAACGATTGCAATGGTTCGCCCGCAATAGTTTCCAATTGATAGGTACCAAAATCAGGGAACACCTTTGTCACAATGTAGGGTCATTTATAGCGAGGTTCTAAACCAAACTTGCCCTCGTGGGTCAGCATTACCATATCACCAATCTCAAAACTAGTAGGCTTGATCTTGGCATCCCAACGTTGCTTGTCAGCTTCACCCATGGCTTTCAACCGGAACTCGGCAGCGGCACAATGCTGTCCAAGTAATTCTAGCTCACGCGAGGTCAAATCAGCTACGGTACGTTTGTCCAATAGTATTTCCTTGGTAATATAGGGCCTCAAGACATCTCCAGGGAGTCGAGGTTCACGTCCATACACCAGATAGAAGGGTGAAAATTCAGTTGTTGAGTGCACTCGAATTCGGCTAGCCCACAAAGCCGCATACACGAAGTCATCCCAGCGATGAATGGCACCGTTGACGTACTTGCGAAACATTTGCTTGATCACACCATTGTAGCGTTCAACTTTGGAGTTCGTGCGAGGGTGGAAGGCCGAGGTCAGCTTGTGATTTGTTCCAACACGTTTGGTGTACGCTGCTACGAGGCCACTGGTGAAGTTGGCACCTCGATCTGTCACGATTTCAGACGGGCAACCAAAACGCATGACAATTTCCTCATAGATGAAATCCGCCACCGCTTCCATAGATACTATAGGTACTGCTCTTGCGATAGGCCAGTTGGTGAAATAGTCCACAGCGGTCAATAACCATCTGTTTCCATTTGCAGTGGTAGGCAATTCACCCACAAAGTCTAAATGCCAGCGATCAAATGCTTTGGGAATTTGCAGAGGATGCATGACATCTTGATGGACATGATCACGACGACTATTGAGCTAACACGCGGTACAAGTTTTTAACCAGTCTTGAATATCCTTGCGTAGTCCTGGCCACCAGTATCTCTCAGTAAACATTTTCAGCATTGTTTTGAGACCGGCATGACCAAAAGCTTCGTGATACTTGAATACTAGATCAGCACGATCCGAGAACGGTATGAACTTGACTTGTTTCACTGTGCCATCCTCTGTCTTGACCAATCGATAGACTGTTCTTTGGCGTACTACAAATTGGTCTTCTTCTTTCTCCATACGCTTCCGCAACACATCTTATTTCATCTTTTCATAGTTCTTGTCAACATACAAAATAGGCCAATCATTTTTGATGGTATCAGATAGTTGCTCCCACGTCGCATACAGGTATTCAGGTGCCAATGATGGGATATCATCACCATTGTCCACTAGTAAGTCAGGTTTTCTTGAGAGAGCATCTGCCACTTGATTGTCTTTTCCAGCTTTGTATTCGATATTTGGTGAGAATGCTTCATAGTCTGCGATCCAGCGAACAAGGCGAGGTGTTGGATTCAGTTGGGATTTGAAGTAGATCAAAGGCTTGTGGTCACTATACACAGTATAACCACCTTGACATCCATCAACAAAACAACGCCAGGTTCTCAAAGCATGGATAATGGCAATCAGTTCACGTTCTTGGGCAGGCAATTTTTGTTCAGCTTGAGACAGTTTCTTGGATTCATACGCAATGGGCAGCCACTCAGAAGAATCAGGATCCTCTTGCAAGAGCACAGCGCCGACTCCAAAATCGCTTGAATCAGTTTCAATGCGGTATGGCTTGCTCATGTCAGGTAATCTCAATAGAGGAGATGATGTGAGCATTTGTTTAATGGCTTTGAAACTAGCTTCACATTGATCATTCCAGACAACAGCACGTTTTTTGGCACCAGTACCATGAGTCAACTCAGTGAGAGGGGCAGCTACCGACGAGAAATTGGGGCAAAAACGACGATAATGCTGTGCTAATCCAACGAATTGACGCACTTCTTGAACATTGGCGGGTCTAGGCCAGTCTTGAATAGCTTTCACCTTTGACGACGATGGCAAGATACCGTTTGCAGAGACCTTAAAGCCCAAAAATTCCAGTTCACGCTTGCCAAATTCGCACTTTTTCAGGTTGACGATGAGCCCTTCTTTTTCAAAGATGGACAAGACTTGACGAACATGCTTGATGTGGTCAGCTCTAGTTTTGCTGAAGATACAGCAATCATCTAAATATACCAAAGCGTACTTATCAATGCACTCCTTCAAGATTCCATTCATCCACATTTGGTAAGATGGCGGGGCATTGGAGAGTCCAAATGGCAGCACGAGCCATTCCCATTTACCATATCGAGTACTGAATCCAGTCAGTGGGATGTCGGCATCTTTGAGTCTAATTTGGTGATAACCAGAACGAAGATCTAGACAAGTAAACCAAGAAGCACCTTGCAAGCGATCTAGACATTTGTCTATACGAGGCAGAGGAGTGGAATTGCGGATGGTAACCTTATTCAGAGCCCGGTAATCAATGCACATTCGCATTTCACCGTTTTTCTTCTTGACAAACAAAACGGGAGCACCCCATGGTGAAGATGACGGGCGGATGAGACCCAGAGACTGTAATTCAGTGAGTTGACGCTGTAATTCATCAAGTTCGGCGGGACTCATGCGAAAAGGAGGTCTGTTGATGGGATTGACACCGTCAGGAACGTTGATCACGTGCGAGAAGTTCTGTCTGTTGGGTGGTAGGCCAGGTAATTTGTCTTGAAAGACCGATGGAAAATCCTTCATCAACTGCTCGGTCCATACCACGTTCTCTTTTGTGATTTCAGCATCATCCTTCTCTCCTTGATCCAACATGTACAAGAAACATGCGCTTGTGCCTTCCTCCTTGAGCATTTTCTCTGCTTGAAGATGCGATACCAAGTAGTTCAATTCCGGAGGTTGCTGAGTCGACGTGTTTACCACATAAGAAGACGACGATGGTGAGATAGTGGTTTTACCAGAGCCACAACAAGACAAGGTCCACGTATCATCAAACCAATCTGCAACAGGCTTGTGTTTCTTGAGCCAGGATCTGCCGAGAATGACATCGAACTTTGTGTCAAAGACGAATGCTGACATGGAGCTTGTATGACCTTGCAAATTCAATTCATAGACAATCTTTTCAGTGATGGGAGACACGTTGCCACCTGCAGTCTCAACCTCTCTACTATGGATCACGCTACGATGGCCATCAATCATTCTTGCAATTCTACCAGAGACGTAGTTTTCACTAGCACCATTGTCAATGAGACACTTGACATTGACTACACCACGAGAGTTGTTGAGTTTGATGGTTGCTCCATACAATGGCAGAGTAGACGTGTTGGCTGCATTCAACAGGTTTGTCAGGTACACTGAGTCATTGGTGAGATCGACAGTGACAGGCGTATCTATATCTTGAACGATAGGAACCAGTTCCACAGGACGACGAGCATTGGGATTTACAATCACAGGATTTGACATCACTGTTTGATCGGACGACGGGGACACAGCATTGACCTCTTCTGACACCGGTACTACAGAGACATCAGGGGCAGAAGGAATTGTGGGAGAAGACGAGGAAACAGACGAGGACTCCATCATGGCAATGATTTGATTCAGGTCACTCATCTGTGCATCTCTTTTCTCAACCGCAATTTTATCACACATGGACAGCAAGTAAGAGGAACCATTAGCTTTATTACTAGTTTGACATTGGCTGCAATCACAACCATGGTTTTCCTCTTGCGTGGATTCGACATCCAAGATGCAGTTCAACACACCAACATTCTTGAAGAGCTTGCATCTGGTGTCCAGATCCAACTTGTCGAATGCGTGCATGATCTCGGTAGCACGGGCAAAGCAGTTCTTCTTGACATGTCCGACTTTCCCGCAGTGAGAGCACTTGAGACTGGCATTCTGCTGAGCATTACGACTACGGTTGTTGTTGTTGAAGTTGCTCTTGTAGTAGTTGTTGTTTCTGGTGTTGTTGTTGTTGCGATGCGTGATGGCATCGAGATCCATTGGCTGTACGTCGTTGTTGCGGTTGTAGCGCACACTGGTTTGTACACCAGCACTGATTTCTGGATGGTGGGCGAATTCATGGGCCAGCGCATCCGAGAACAGCTTCTCCAACGTACGTGTTTCGATAGGCAAGGCACGAATCTTGGCAATCAATTCCTTGTCCTTCAAACCTCTCATGAAACGATCACATTGTTCACGTTCACCAATATCCTTGATAGGGATGACAGCATCCATGAAGCGATCCACATAATCACGAATCGAGCTTGTTTGGTGGATCGTAACCAGCACATCACGAGCTAAATCTTGGTCATTGGTGGGACGAAAATTGTTGATCAAGATTTCCTTGAGTTGAAACCAGGTGGTAGGAGTCGTGAAGTGGCTGTCGGGATCCTCATGGTGAGCAACAATAGTGGCGGCACGTCTAGTTAGCAATGACGATGCAAAATTGTATGTGCGTTGTTCATTCCAATTGTTGTGTTGTTGCTGTTTGTCAATCAAACGAATCCAGGAATCAATTTCATTTGCGTTGCGGTTTCCACTGTAGGTAGGTGGGGTTGGCAACTTGACGGCAGGTGCTTGGGTTTGTGCCTGCATAAAGGCTGTCATCATGGTGGTGAGCATTTGCTGATTACGCTCCATCCATGTTTGTTGGTCAAGTTGAGTTTGAGGGTCTTGTTGTTGTTGATCAGGCATGTTGGTCATTGTTGATCAAGAGTGAGAGAGAGATTTGATTTGAGGTAATTTGAATGTTTGGCAATTGATGCAGTAATGTATTGGGTTCTCCGAGCTGGTGGAATAGGAATCAACACGAGCGAGATGTATAGCAATGTAGTATAGCGTTCAGAGATAGGAACTAGAACGACTATAGATATGGGAGGGTTGACTATTATGATTCAGTAAAATGCAAAGATCTAATCGATGTGTTTCGATCTTTCCCTTTTATGAATACTTAGCCGGCGTGTCTTGGAGATCGACTTTTGTTTACTATGCTGCTATAAGCGACAGATAGAAAAAAAGGAAATAAAAAACAGAAGTTGCTACCAATTGTCAGATGCTAATATGTAGGAATAGTATAGCAATCTGGTTCTGATTGAGAGTGTGTATAGTCAGGTATATAGGAAGAGTGCAGGAAGTGTATAGCCTTTTAGTTGAATGGATAAAAAGGTATCTTTATTATGGATATGATTTGAGATGTATTTTATCCAATATAGTTTGTGTAATGTTATGAGCTATCCAGGTCAGTCGCTGTTTAATGTTCCTGGTAGCTGGCGCTCTAGGTTTAAACCTACGCTTCTTGTTCTTGTTTGTGTTTAGTCTTTGGATTATATCCTGCAGATCTAAATCACTGTCAGAATAACCATCAACCCTGACAAATTTGTCAAGGCTTATTTTTATCAAATAGTAATGGCCTTTACTTTGGTCACGTGTGTCCTTCACGTGATGTTCTGTAGTCTGTCTAGTCAATTACATTCAGAGTATAAAAGACTCACCTTTATACTCTCCAATAAACATTAACTTCTTTCTACTATATATCTCTTACTACCACATTTATATATTTGTTGTTCCTTACAGACATCTATCTATCTATAATAACTAAAGTACCTAATAGCCTCTGGCTATAAGTACATAACAGTTATGACAAATTGTCAGGGTTGATGGTTATTCTGACAGTGATTTGGATCTGCAGGATCACTGCAACTTTCTGTAGTTATACTAGCGTTTTACCTATAGGTAAAACGTAGGATAAACCTTTAAGCGTTAAAAAATCAGTTTTTGCAGACCTGCAGCACGATGCAAACCTGTAGTGGCTAAATGAATGTCAAGACGCACTCAAGTACAGTCTGGGAACGACATAATACAATTTAATTGGGAATAATGGTAAGAAAATATGACAGTACGTCGCCTGAATCATAAAAAATTAAAAATATAGATCTAAGTTGAAAATGAGAAGCTAGAAGTAATTTTTTCTTACTCTAAATGACTGAGCACCTGCTAAAACTGAATATGAGTATGTAAAAAGAATAAAAATGGCCATAATTTCGGTGTAGTATATAATAAATCGACTGATTATGTTTGATAATACGTACGTTTTACCACTTCATTTAGTAAAACTATCGTATTACCCAGCATAGTAAAACGCCGGTAAAACTATCGTAATACTCACGTATTACTCGCGTTTTACAGATCAGAAAAGTTGCAGTGGATATAATCCAAAGACTAAACACAAACAAGAACAAGAAGCGTAGGTTTAAACCTAGAGCGCCAGCTACCAGGAACATTAAACAGCGACTGACCTGGATAGCTCATAACATTACACAAACTTTATTGGATAAAATACATCCCAAATCATATTGATAATAAAGATACCTTTTTACCCATTTAACTAAAAGGCTATATACATCTTCCTGCATACACTCTATCTTACAACAACTATATCTCGATCAGATCTCAGATTGCCAATACTAAACCTACGTATTCGCATCTGACAATTGGTAGCAACTTCTGTTAATTTTTTTATTTCCTTTTTTTTCTATCCTGTCGCCTACAGCAGAACAGCAAACAAAAAGTAGAACTGCAAGACACGCCGGCTAAGTATTCGTCAAAGGGACAGATCGAAAATATACAGAGTATTAGATCCTCTCATTGACCGAATCATAATAGTCAACCCTCCCATATTCTAGTTGTTCATCTCTATCTGAACACTACATCTGCCATTTTATTTCTCGCTCGTGTCGATCATAATCCACCAGCTCGGAGAACTCAAATCTAAAACTCAATTGTTTACACATCAACACACAAACATTCAAATTATCACTACCAAGTTCCTCAAATGGACAACCAACCACCCAATCAAGACCCGCAGATCCCTGCAAACTATGCTCAATTTATGGAACAAAACCAACACATGCTCACTAGCATGATGGCTGCATTTATGCAAGCACAAAATCAGGCCCCTGCGGTGAAGTTACCAACGCCACCCACATACAGTGGAAACCGCAATGCAAGTGAGATTGACGCTTGGATCCGATTAATCGACAGGCAAAAGCTACACAACAGCTGGAACGAGGAACGCACGTACAACTTTGCTTTATCTTTGTTGACTGGACGTGCTGCCACCATCGTTGCCCACCACGAGGATTCAAACAGCCATTTCACTACGCCAACCACTTGGATTGAACTCAAGGAAATCTTAACCAGCAATTTTCGTCCGTCCAATGATCAAGACTTGGCAAGAGATTTTCTGGTCACTATCCGCCAAACAAGCTCTATCTGTGATTATGTGGATCGTTTCATGGATGTAGTCATACCAATCAAGGACATCGGTGAGCGTGAACAATGCGATCGATTCATGCGAGGCTTGAAAGACAAGGATTTAATCGCCAAGATTCGTGCCATGCCCATTGAATCTCGTACGTTAGAGAAGCTCTTCTCTGATGCCCTGGCCCACGAGTTTGCTCACAACCCTGAGATCAGTGCTGGTGTACAGACAAATGCCAGACACAACTACAACAGCGACGTGCAGCCCATGGATTTGGATGCAATTACGTATCGTAACAACAACAACGGCAACAACGGCAACAGACGTCGAGGTAGAAACAGCAACTACAGAAACAACAATGACAATCGCGGCCGTGGTAGAAATCAAGATTCCAGCCTCCAATGTTTTCACTGCAAGAACGTTGGACACACCACCAAGAATTGCAACATCCGTGCCATTGAAATTATGCACGCGTTTGATAAACTGGATCTGGACACTCGACGCAAGCTTTTCAAAAACGTTGGTGTCTTGAATTGCATTCTGGATGTGGAGTACACAGAAGACGAGGACAATCATGGTTGTGATTGCAGCCAATGTGATACTAGTAATAAAGCTAATAGTTCCGCTTACTTACTGTCTCTGTGTGATAAAATCGCTGTTGAGAGAAAAAACGCACAAATGAGTGAATTGAGTCAAGTCATAGCCATGATGGATTCTTCCTCAAGCGCCTCTCTATCAGGGATCTTAGTATATAAAGGGCTAGAAACAGAGACAAGAGGCTAAGGCTGTAAGAGATTTATTCAGAATATATATAAGATTAATAGATGAGAATAGATGAGGATTGATAAGGGTTGTTGATGAGGATAATTGACGAGGAGATAAAACAACTAGAGAAATAGGAAGGGTATTTATACTAAAATGTGAAGGAGTCTAGTTCTGTAGAAAGGAGTATTGTGCAATCCATTATAGAGTGTAATCTGGATGCATGTTGGTTGCGCAGCAAATTGTAGTTTGAACCGTACTGCATGAACTGCGGTTGAGACGCGGGATAGTTGATATTAGAATAGGAGTAGAAATAGGAGACATGTAATGTAGTTGGATTTGCAATGATGGTTAACCTGACGAGTTCATGACACTCTCCTTCCCCTCGGTTGGTTCCTGTGTCTACCCCTACGGTCTCTAATAATGTCTCTTCTGTGCCTGTGCCAGACAATAGTCAAGAGGTCAATGCTGCTCCCCCGTCGTCAGATCAAACAGTGATGCCAAATCCTGTGATTGTAAATCCAAATGCCCATCTCCCTGTGGAACTGGTTCCTATTGTTCAAGACATAGATACGCCTGTCACTGTCGATCTCACCACTGACTCAGTGTACCTGACAAACCTGTTGAATGCAGCCAACACGTCTACTCTGCCATTGTATGGAGCAACCATCAAACTCAACAACTCTCGTGGTGTAGTCAATGTCAAGTGTCTCATTGACAATGGTGCTAGTGAAAACTACGTCTCTGGTAGAATTGCAAGAATGATTGATGGCCATCGTAGCGTGATCCATAGTAGAGAGGTTGAGACTGCAGGTGGCAACGTGTCTCCCATCACTGAAAAGATTGTCTATGAATTGAATTTGCAAGGTCATACAAGCTCCATGTCAGCATTCGTCTTTGACACAAAGTTCGATGTCATTCTCGGCAGATCCTGGCTCAAGAAACACAAGCCTGTTGCAGATTGGTTTGATGATACGTGGACCTTGTCTTGTTGTGGCTCTGGTAAAACCACTATCTCACCATCGTCGTCTTCTTATGTGGTAAACACGTCGACTCAGCAACCTCCGGAATTGAACTACTTGGTATCGCATCTTCAAGCAGAGAAAATGCTCAAGGAGGAAGGCACAAGCGCATGTTTCTTGTACATGTTGGATCAAGGAGAGAAGGATGATGCTGAAATCACAAAAGAGAACGTGGTATGGACCGAGCAGTTGATGAAGGATTTTCCATCGGTCTTTCAAGACAAATTACCTGGCCTACCACCCAACAGACAGAACTTCTCGCACGTGATCAACGTTCCTGACGGTGTCAATCCCATCAACAGACCTCCTTTTCGCATGAGTCCCGCCGAACTTGATGAATTACAGCGTCAACTCACTGAATTACAGTCTCTGGGTCTCATCCGCCCGTCATCTTCACCATGGGGTGCTCCCGTTTTGTTTGTCAAGAAGAAAAACGGTGAAATGCGAATGTGCATTGATTACCGGGCTCTGAATAAGGTTACCATCCGCAATTCCACTCCTCTGCCTCGTATAGACAAATGTCTAGATCGCTTGCAAGGTGCTTCTTGGTTTACTTGTCTAGATCTTCGTTCTGGTTATCACCAAATTAGACTCAAAGATGCCGACATCCCACTGACTGGATTCAGTACTCGATATGGTAAATGGGAATGGCTCGTGCTGCCATTTGGACTCTCCAATGCCCCGCCATCTTACCAAATGTGGATGAATGGAATCTTGAAGGAGTGCATTGATAAGTACGCTTTGGTATATTTAGATGATTGCTGTATCTTCAGCAAAACTAGAGCTGACCACATCAAGCATGTTCGTCAAGTCTTGTCCATCTTTGAAAAAGAAGGGCTCATCGTCAACCTGAAAAAGTGCGAATTTGGCAAGCGTGAACTGGAATTTTTGGGCTTTAAGGTCTCTGCAAACGGTATCTTGCCGTCGTCGTCAAAGGTGAAAGCTATTCAAGACTGGCCTAGACCCACCAATGTTCAAGAAGTGCGTCAATTCGTTGGATTAACACAGCATTATCGTCGTTTCTGCCCCAATTTCTCATCGGTAGCTGCCCCTCTCACTGAGTTGACTCATGGTACTGGTGCCAAAAAACGTGCTGTTGTCTGGAATGATCAATGTGAAGCTAGTTTCAAAGCCATCAAACAAATGCTCACATCATCTCCTGTATTGAGATTACCTGACATGAGCAAGCCATACCGCATTGAAACTGACTCAAGTGATTTTGGAGTCGGTGCTGTACTCTTACAAGAAGATCCTGATTCTTCTGAGTGGTTGCCCATTGCGTATGAATCCAAGAAATTGCCTCAATCTGAACAGAAACTGCCTGCCCAAGAACGTGAACTGATTGCCATTATACATGCTTTGAGAACCTGGCGTTGTTTTGTCGATGGATGTCAAGGTGGTTACACTGTATATAGTGACCACAAGCCTTTGATCTACTTCAAATCTCAACTGAACCCAACACCTCGCCTTGTTCGCTGGATCGCCGACTATGAAGCGTTCTCACCCAACATTGAGTACAAAGCCGGAAAGGA
Organism: Mucor lusitanicus; assembly: GCA_010203745.1. Lineage (NCBI taxonomy): Eukaryota > Fungi > Mucoromycota > Mucoromycetes > Mucorales > Mucoraceae > Mucor > Mucor lusitanicus. Next base: position 64,146 of record JAAECE010000009.1, on the reverse strand, counting down.
CAATCCAGTTGCGGATGCTCTGTCAAGAAAGCCTGATTTACTAGTGGACACTGGTGATGATATCCCATCATTGACACCTGAATACCTGTATGCGGCGTGGGATCAACTGTCTGATACCATCAAAAATGATTGGCCTATTTTATATGTTGACAAGAACTATGAAAAGATGAAATCAGATGTGTTGCGGAAACGTATGGAGAAAGAAGAAGACCAATTTGTAGTACGTCAAAGGACAGTGTATCGACTAGTTAAGGCGGAAGATGGCACAGTGAAGCATGTCAAATTTATCCCGTTCTCGGATCGTGCTGATCTAGTATTCAAGTATCACGAAGCTTTTGGTCATGCTGGTCTCAAAACAATGCTGAAAATGTTTACTGAGAGATACTGGTGGCCAGGATTTTGAAAGGATATTCAAGACTGGTTAAAAACCTGTACCGCGTGTCAGCTCAATAGTCGTCGTGATCATGTCCATCAAGATGTCATGCATCCTCTGCAAATTCCCAAGGCATTTGATCGTTGGCATCTGGACTTTGTGGGTGAACTGCCTACCACTGGAAAGGGCAACAAATGGCTATTGACAGCCGTGGATTACCTCACAAACTGGCCTATTGCAAAAGCTGTACCAGTAGCGTCTATGGAAGCGGTAGCGGATTTCATCTATGAGGAAATTGTCATGCGTTTTGGCTGTCCCTTGGAAATTGTGACGGACCGAGGTGCCAACTTCACCAGTGGCCTTGTAGCAGCTTATACCAAACGTGTTGGAACAAACCACAAGCTGACCTCGGCATTCCACCCTCGCACTAACTCCAAAGTCAAACGCTACAATGGTATTATCAAGCAAATGCTTCGCAAGTATGTCAGCGGTGCCATTCATCGCTGGGATGACTTTGTGTATGCGGCTTTGTGGGCTAGTCGAATTCGAGTGCACTCAACAACTGGCTTCTCACCTTATTATCTGGTGTATGGACGTGAACCTCGCCTGCCTGGAGATGTCTTGAGGCCATACATCACCAAGGAAATGTTGCTGGACAAACGCACTGTGGCTGATTTGACCTCGCGTGAGCTAGAGTTGCTTGGACAACATCGTGCCGCTGCTGAGTTCCGTTTGAAGGCCATGGGTGAAGCTGACAAGCAACGTTGGGATGCCAAAATCAAGCCTACCAGTTTTGAGATTGGCGATATGGTAATGCTGACCCACGAAGGCAAGTTTGGCTTAGAACCGCGCTACAAAGGACCCTATATTGTGACGAAGGTGTTCCGTGACTTTGGTACATATCAATTGGAGACCATCGCTGGTGAGCCATTGCAATCGCTGGTGCATGTGGATAGACTAAAAGCAGCAAAAGGTGACAAACCGGCTGAGCCGTGGTATGATCCTACTGCCAGTCGTCGTGAGGTCCGTGAAGCTGATCGTCTTCGTATTGCCTCAAACTCTGACGCTACTGCTATCAACGCTGGCTCTTCATCATCAACAACACCTGTCGTTTTGCCGTCAAACTCAAGCCAAAATCAACCGCAAGATGATTTTATCGATATGCCTGTCTCGGATAACATCCCTCCTACCGTCACTAATCCAACCATACCATCCACCACTACTACTCAATCACCAAACACGGCTCCACATCATCAACATGTTATTCCAATCTTGCAAGATGAGTTACCAGATGAGGATATTTCCTTGCATGGAAGTAGTGTGATGGATGAAACAGAGGACAATGAAGGTCGATTAGCACAAATCATGGATGGATACGAGTTTTTGTCGTCTGCTGATAGTGATGTTGAGATCCCAGATCAACCATCTGTTGTTGCTATTGAACCAACACCACCGCCATCATCTCCTCCTCCAGTCATGTCCCCTCCAGTCATGTCCCCATCGTCATCGTCTTCAACCGACTCGTCTTACTTGTCATCGCAATCCACTGTGTCAAATGCAAGCGATGATGCAGCAATCAACGAAAACATCAGCGTGGATACCGATATTGAGCTGGATGAACGTCTATCAGAACCTGAAATTACCGAAACCATGCCCAGTCCTCCAAATCAACCTGGTGATAGTCCTCCTCCTCCTCAACCTACTGTCATTCAAGCTGCTCCAGCACCCATCGCTAGTCCTACTACTGTCAATTTTTCTCCTCCTGTCGTTCCAAATCAAGCTTCTACAGTGTCCACTCCTGCTCCTGCTGATTCAAATCAAGCCTCAAAGGTACCTACTTCTCAAATTAGTGTCCCAAAAACTGTTTTTTCGTTCAAACCTCCTGTCGTTCCCACTGTTCCCACTCACAATAAGACCACACAACCGGCAAAAATTGTCAACCTCTCGTCTCAAATACCACCCACCACTACTGTCACAGCTGGTTCATCAAGCTCAAATGATGTTCAGGGTCGAACATTTGTTTCGAAGGGGGGTGATGTCAGGGTTGATGGTTATTCTGACAGTGATTTAGATCTGCAGGATATAATCCAAAGACTAAACACAAACAAGAACAAGAAGCGTAGGTTTAAACCTAGAGCGCCAGCTACCAGGAACATTAAACAGCGACTGACCTGGATAGCTCATAACATTACACAAACTATATTGGATAAAATACATCCCAAATCATATCCATAATAAAGATACCTTTTTATCCATTCAACTAAAAGGCTATACACTTCCTGCACTCTTCCTATATATACCTGACTATACACACTCTCAATCAGAACCAGATTACTATACTATTCCTACATATTAGCATTTAACAAATTCATAAAATGCTTCCGTGGCGCAATTGGCTAGCGCGTCTGACTGTTAATCAGGAGGTTGGTGGTTCAAGCCCACCCGGGAGCGATACTTTTTTTCAAAAAGTTTATTATCGTTAGACGTTAGCAATGTCGTGTGTAGAGATGTAGTTATAGAGTAGGTTTAGACAAAAGTATATAATTGAGATAAAAGATGATCTTTATTCTTTTGCAAATTGATTTGATATTTATACTAATAAAAAGGTTACACACAAAGTCAGTGCGAACCTGACAGTAGGAGTCATTTTTTTTTCTTAGAAATCTAACGAAATGTAACGAGAAAAGAAGGACTGACAGGCAATTGAAGATATCCTTCATGTACCATGTGATACCCATGTAGTTTTTGCTACTAGAGAGATGGGCGCTACAAAATAAGTATACCCTACATTATTGTGATCTCATTGTAGGTGGAACCTGATAATCAGGTCAGATTTGTTGGCGAGTATACACTGCGATAATTTGGCCCAGATAGACACGAGTATGGTTTTAACGGTATGTGTTGTTTTATTAAATTTCTCGCCAAGAAAAAAATGATCACTGGCATGTGTCTTAATGTTCATCCTGAAATAAAAAAACAACAATGCCAACATGTAAGGAAATGTCATTATGTATTTACGATATGTACGAATTTGATGTGTGATTTACAACTTGATTGTTCGAAGGGGATCTAGTCTAAACTTGAGTTCTCTCAAGCGGGCGCTGGTAGGATTCCACTGTTCAAAGAGTGCCTGCAAACGACAAAGGTCCTCTTTCAATGGTTCATCTGCAAGAATCAGCGGATCTGTACACACGGCATGCAATGCCCAAGGCAAATAGAAAGGATTTTGTTGCTGCGTTGCCTGAAATGACTCCAACACTGCATCTTCTACTAAGGTTGATTTCTTTGGCTGCAAAGAAGGTGACATGCGACGTGTGTATTTGCCAAAAGGAGCCGTTTCAAATGTATAGCGGATGGCTGTCATGTACACTTCCAATTCCTCGTAAATCGTAGAATGACCACCTTCCAATGCGTACAAGCTTCCTGCCAATACCTCGCTCAGATGCGTCAGCAAATCATGATCGGATAGACCCGAGTTCCGCAGCTTCAGTGCAAACACAATCAAAGTGATGAGAAAGTCGTCCTGGGAATAAATGTGGCCGTCAATGTAAATAGAACGTAATATGCTCGAGTGATTGACCGATGACATGATGGCAGAATACAATGGTACCACTTGATCTTGCATGGAGCCTGTGAGGACGACCTTGGTTCCGCATTTTAGCACATAGGCAAGTGATTGGCGGAACTTGACCGAGATGGGGCTGTTGGAGTCCATGAATTCAAACAATTCACGTGCGGCATCTGCTTCGAAATACTGGATAAAGGGAGGATGAGATATGGTGGTATCTGTGAATCGCACATTGTGTGGTGCTTACCTTGACAATGAGGCTGCCCTTGAGCGCAGGGAATGGCCCACTGGAGATGCCAGCCATAGCCAGCACGCAGATGGACTGTCGAATCACATGAATATGGCCTCTCTCGAGCAGTCTTTGCAGGAGCATGATGGAGACAGGCGTTCCTTGAGAATGTGTCGCCCACAACACGACGTCTGCTGAAGACACGGCTTCCAGCCATTTCGAATTGTCAATCAGCTTGGTGTACAGTTGATTCACTCTGTCCTCGACTTTGCCTTCGCCCTCCAAGGGCACCATCGTAATAGCATCATCAGGCAATGTGACCTGGTGAACTGATTCGAAATAAAGTTTGATACCTGAAGCCATCTGTTCACAGAACTTGATCGATGTTCCTGTAGGCTCGCCTATCATGCTGCGCACGAGCTGTGGTTCCGCAACGTTGATTTAGTGCTAGATTCCATACTAAACAGAGCGCGCGCGGCTTACCTTCATAGGGAACCAGCCATGAACACCCACCACCACAATACGTTTATCCAACATGGCAGACTGCACAGGATCCTTGGTCGATGTGTATTGCTTGATGTCTTCCACAAAGTTGGAGAATTTGGCACGCATCCGTTTTGCTATCCAATTAGACGTGCTTTCTTCTTCAGCAGGTGGTGCAGGCGCAGGTATGAGGATGGCATTGATGGCATCCATGGCTTTGGTGATCAAATTGCTGCTGCTGTTGTTGTTGTTTTGAGTGCTGGTGGTCGTCGATGCATTGGATGCCGCTATCGTGTTGGTTTCTGCTGCATCGTTCTCTAGAAATTGCGACTCGAAGGGAGGAAACACAAAGTTCTTCTTTTTTGGCGGTTGCTGGAAGGAGGAAATGGACGCTGAATAACGCAACGTGTGTGTGGTAGACAGTGGAGAAGAGGGCAGAGACGAGGTGCTTTTAACTTTGCGAAGATTTGCATCGGAGGCCGACTCATCAGCTGTGAGCACTGCCTGCGTATTTGTATCGGTATTTGTTGTTGTGGATGTGGATGCTTCTAAGGTTTGATTTGCAGGGACAGCAGGTTTTTGCGGTGGCTGCTGCTGGTGGATCGACGACGGTCTCGATGGGAATAAGAAGGACGACCAAGAAGACGTCTTGGTTTTTTGGTCTAATGCGTCCAAGTCTGCTGCTGCAGATGACGCCGTTGTGGTGTTGATTTGATCTACAGCCTCCATCTCTTGCTGCTGTAATGGCTGTTGCTCTTCCTGCTGCGTGTCTTCTCCTGTCGACCCCAAGGCCTTTTCTGCTGTTGCAACTGCACCCCTTGTTGCAATAGTGTCCACTGCTGTCGAGTCGCTATCCGAGGGCGGGAAGCCAAGCCAAGTCCAGAATCCAACGACTACCTTCTGATCTCCTTTTTCCTGAGCGGCCATCAATGGTTTCTGCGTGGCATTTTCACACGTGGAGGATTGCGAGGAATCTAACTTTTGTTGTTGCTCTTGTTGCAATTCCTGCTGATTCTCTTGTTCATCTTCTTCGTCATCTTCGTTGTCTGTGGTGTTCATGGATACCGTGGGCGTGGTTGTGTTGGTAGCGACATTGTGTATGTCCTCTTCTGTCAATTCGTCTAAATCTTGAACTGGGGGAGGAGGAGGAGGATTGATCTGCCTTGATAAGCTTTCAATGACCGCTGGTGTATTGCTGTTCTCATTGTTGTCTTGATGTGAATTGTTCTTGCCATTTGCAGACACACTTGTCGAGAATGTTGCTGGTGCCGCTTTTGGTGAATGCGCCATGCGCTGCAGCAGTGAATTCGAGGAATGGCTTGCGATGGAAGAAGGCCTCTCTTGCGACTGTGCATGTTTGCTGGTGATGTATTTGGGCAGACTCGATTGCGGAGTGATTGTGTCTGGCTTTTGCATGAATATGGGCTTGCTGCTGGCTACTGTGTGGACACTGGATGGGCTGTTTAATGAAGCGTAGGACGTCTTTTTGGCCAGCTCAATAGACAGTGATATAGAAGCAGACCGCAGGGGCTCTGACTCGAATTCGGACGACACGGCTGAATCAGTACTGGGGACGATATTGGGCTGATCATCCATGTTGACATTGACAGATGTTGATTTCACCGTGGGCTGCACTTTTGGACTCACCATCATGGTCATTGTGCTTGCTGCATTTGCAGTGGTGGTCATGGGAGTCGTCGTCGTCGTAGCTGTAGCCGTAGCTGTAGGAGAAGTAGTAATTGTATTGAACAGCTTCTCACCCTGATGTCTCGCTGTTGTGTCGACTGCCATGTCGTGCTTGGCCGCCAAAGGTTTAGTGTCTATAGTAGTAGGGGTGTTAAACCAACTACGAAACATTTCAAGATATGCTGAAAAATGTGCAAGAGAAAAGAGAAGAAATGTATGAAATAGTGGATTGTGTTGGATTTATTAAAAAGGGGGAGAGTGGGGGGGGGGGAGCATAAACCACCCAAAAAAAGTAGGGTGATGCAAGGCATGTGATCTACACAATTGGAGCCGTTGTTCATGACCGACGAATGATATATGCTGCTGGTACGTTGATGTCCACTATTCATCGCCATCACGATACATGGATTCCTGAGTCACTCGAATCTCCTCCAGCTCAGGTACGAGCCCACTAAACAGCTCCTGTGCTTGTTTAAAGTAGGCAAGCTGGATCTGAGCATAGTCTGCTAAATCACGCAAAGGCTCAGGCTAATCAACAGCAAATGAGTCTCTTTCAGCTGCCCCAACCATTTTCAGCTGTATACTTACATCCTCCAAGACTGTCTTCATCAAGTGCGTTGCTTCTTCCACGGCGCCCACAAATTGATCTTCGGCTTGCTCGACTTGGCTGCGAGCGGCATCCAGTTTCCCAGTAGGCGATTCGCGGTAGTTGGTCTTTGCAGCATCGAGAGCCAGGCGCTTCAGCTGCACATTGCGTCTTGCCTTGTTGGCACCCTCAATAGCAGTCTTGAGCGTCACCTGGATGGGTGTGTTGAATTTGGTGACAATCTCGCTGTCCATCGCCAGTCGAGCATCGCCCAGCTTGTTGGAGACATCGCCCAGCTTATCGAGAGCCACGCCAAACGCCTCCTCATGGCCGACTTGCATGGCACCATCGATAGCGACACGACCAATAGCGTGAGAAAGGGTCTTGGGGTGCTCGACTGTCTGTGCACGATCAGGCTTGTTTCGCAACTGCTGGATCTGGTTAGTCACAGTGTTTGTAAAGCCAATGAGGGATTCCTGGATCTGCACAGGATAGTCATAGTTGGGTGTGTTGTACGTCTTGGCTACTTTGAGGAAGTTTTGATGGACTCGCGCAATCGTGTCAACCCGCTAGCCATGAATGCGTTAGCATAATACGTCAAATAATGACGGAGATGGTATACACTAACCTTTTCCAAATCCTTATATTCCTGAGGCAGTTCTGTGATCTCATCAGCGGTGCCAAACTTCTCTTGGGCGTACTATCGCTGGCAAATTAGCAATTAAAAAGCGGGGAGAACATCTAAGACACTCACCTGTCTCACTTGGTCCAGTCCCTTGCCAAGTTTTTCGGTCAGAGGGTTGATCTTGGACGAGATGGTGGCCAGGCCTTCAATCGTCGTCTCCAGGATGGCAGAGGGATTGATGGCGCTGTTGCGTCTGCTGTTGGCATCGTCCGTTGCGCTCGCAGCAGGCTCGTCTTGGGCAACGCGGATCTCGCCTTGGTCGTGTTCGGGCTTCTTGGCAGTAACATTTGGCTCATTGGCTGGTGGTGGTTGTTCCACAACAACAGGAGCCACCTCTTCAATTGCCGGAGAGGCATCAGCAGTGTTTGGCTTGGCAGAGGGGATCAAGTTGGCGTCGGGAGCAGCAGTGGGCGTAGTGGTAGACATGTTTAATATCGAATGAAAGAAAAGAGGAAAAAACTTGAAACCAAGATTTGCCTAAGCTTTTATATTAAATTAGCCTCGATAATGCAGATGGAAGATTTGTGTATCACTGTGACGTGGTGGTGGTGCTGGTGGCCAGCTTCAATCCACCACCATTTCTTTGCATTTTATTCCTCTTTTTCGTCCTCTTTTCCAACCATCAAATGGACACCACAACGCCAGCAAATGAAGAGCAAAGAGCAGCACAGCGACAGCAAGTAAACCGGTCAAGTTTCTATATGCTCCTTTTCCTGTTTTCCTTGCTCTTCTTCAACTTTTCAGACGACAGCTCTGCCAGAACTGGGAAGTCAACAAAGAGCGACATGCTGGAAGACTTGGAGCAGGAGAAGGAGCTGCTCAACAACCTGACATTCGGCGTCAATGTCACCCATGTAAGTACAGTGCAAAAAAAACAAGCGCAAGTGCATCTGTGCCAACATGCTGCATGATAGCCGCTACCACACTCGCTTGAAGCGCCTCTACAAGACCTGTGGTCCATTGAAGAGTCGCCCAAATCGCACTACTATCACAACATTACAGGCATTTTTAGAGGTAGAGATGGGGTTTGTTGGTACTGGTGCTAGATGACTGACGCCTTGCTTTGTCTAGGCGAGTGGAAGAACAGCAATATCAGCGTGCCTGAGTACGTCAATAAAACAGCCATGGAGCAGGCGAGACACACATTTCAGTTTGACGGGCCTGGCTCATTCACGCTGAATCTCAAGTCGACAGTGACATTAGACAAGGATATTGACTACATTGAGGTTTGGGAGCAGCATCGACCATGACTTGTTTCGCAGCACACATCTAATTTTCGTCCATTGAAGGGATACATCCGTCTGAAAGATGCCGATAAGAGCGATTCTGGTGCGCTGCTGCTGGCAGGAGGCGTCCATTTCCTCAACAATGGGTCGCTGTATATGATGGCTGTCCCGGAAGGGTGAGTTTTGTTTGCAGTGCGACCACCAGATTGATTACTGATAGCAAGCCAAGCTTTGCCATCCCTCTAGATGATCTCTTGCACATGCTTCCCACCAACGAAACGCTGGTAGCTGCTAGAAGCGTGATTGACGAGCAAATTGATAAGCGGATCGACGAACTGAAGCGAGAGAAATACTGGGATTGGCAAGGCGTGGATGATGCGGATGACACAGCCAATTTGCCATTCACATGCCAATTCCAGCTGTTTGGCCAGTTGCATCCAGTGCCATCACACATCAAAATGTCAGAGTTGCTCGAGTACGAAAGAGGTTGGTTCAGAAAGAAGCGCATGTGTATCAAACTGGCATTGATGTGTAAAGGACAGAGCTTCAGTATCCCCAGGGCATTTCGACAATCGATCCTCCGCCTCTCTTGCTGTCGACCGAGATGTATTCTCCCAACTGCGAATTGCTGATTTCGAGCAGAAGGACGGACGGTATCAAGATTGAGAATTACTACAACAAGGCAGTCGTTTATGCTGGCATTGCAAGTGTGATCGCCGTGATACAGATATTCTCTCTGATCCATCAAATGGAATATACACCCACGCCTTCGGTAAGGATATCAAGCACAGTCGTGTGTGTTGCTCTGATCTAACATGTGGGCTAGAGTGTCTCGAATGTGTCTTACTGGACGATTGCTATGCAGGCCATCATGGATGGTTATCTGTGCTTGCTGTACATTACAACAGGTGTTGTCGTTGAAAACGTATTCATACCATTTGCTACTGCTGCCTTCTTTACATTTGTCTTGGTCTCGGTGTTTGGCATGCGCTATTTGCTGGTAGTATGGAGAATACAAAGACCCGAGTCCATTCGACCAAGCTCACCAGCACCCACTGCTGCTGCCAATGATGATGAAGGAGAAGACAACAACCGTCGTGTGCCCGATACTGAAAACTTGATACCGGTGGCCAATGTGCGAAGACCCAATATAGCCGAAGTACCCAATCCGCAACGAGACATCACCTACTTGTACTATCGACTATACGCTGTGTTACTGCTTGGATTATTCTTGTTTTATCAGTCGGTGACAAGATCAGCATTTGTACAAAACATCATTGTAGGCACATTGGGATTCTTGTTCTACTCATTCTGGGTTCCACAAATCGTTCGAAATGTGTTTAGAGGTTGTCGACATCCTCTTAGTCATCGCTACATTCTGGTGATGAGCACCACTCGTTTGGGCATTCCATTGTACTTTTACGGATGTCCCAACAATCTCATTGGACACCAGAGCACACCTTGGGTGTATGCTCTCGTTGCGTATGTTGCAGTGCAAGTCATGATACTGTTTCTTCAGGACGCATTTGGGCCTAGATTCTTTGTGCCCTCCCGTTACTTGCCACAGACTTACAACTACCACCCCATTTTATCGGTCGATGATGAAGAAACAAGCGAGGATCCCATGGGAAAGCCACACCAACCCAAAGACTGTGCCATTTGTATGCTCCCGATCGATACCAGCCATCATGGACACTCTGGTCTCAATGTATTGTCCAGAACGAATTACATGATAACACCTTGTCATCACATGTTTCACACAGAATGTCTGGAGAAGGTAAGAGAGAGAGTGTGTGTGTGAGGATAATGTCAGATCAAGAAATTCACTCAAATTTTCACAGTGGATGAGAATCAAGCTGGAATGCCCAGTCTGCAGAGCCTACCTGCCAGCTTGCTAAAATACACCTTTTCCACATACATATATCCCCTCTTCTTTACAGCATACATCCCAAACATTTTTTTAATATTCCACACCTTTTATATTGTTATGGTAACCGGGAACATGAAGTGATCCTTTTTGCATAGCAACCAGGTACAAGATATTTGCATCCCGTTAGTCATCATCACCATGGAAACCAGTGACCAGATCAAAAAACAAATTTCATCCCACATCGTTGAAATTCATGGTAATACAAAATTTTCTCTTTGTACAAAACCTTAAATGTCTGTATAATGATTGGCGCCATCTTCATGTACCATTTATAATTACGACTTTAAAGACATCCGGCTCGAGCCATATAAATGAAAACAGGGAGTTTTCTTTTGATAATTTTCTTGGTGATTTCCCTTTTAAAGATATCTCTTTTCTCGTTGTTGAATATATATTTTCTCTCTCTTTTTCAGTCGAGGAGAAGATTCAAACATTAGACAACGACTCAGGAATATATAGAGTATATACGATATATACAATATATATTTGATCAGCTAATCATCAATGGGCAATACCATATCAACGCCCAATCAGCCAGACCAACACCATCACCATGGAGGCACATTATCTCACAGTTCTCGAAGACCCTCTCAGAAGCCATCATCGACAAGAAGCCTACGAAAAATGACTTCCTCATCGACACTATCCAGCCTGAAAATGTACAGACAAAACAACCGCTCAGAGACCTCATTATCATCAAAGATGTCGAGCAGGTCAGCAAGTAGAGCCACATCAAATTTTGGAGAAAAGATATTAGATATCAGTAAGCCGACGAAATTTGAGCACGGCATACATGTCGAATTCAATAGAGACAGTGGGAAATATATGGTATAGTCTGCTTTAATGTGTCTATGACTACAGGATGATTCATCCATTCGTAATAGGGCTTACCTGATGTTTGGCAATCCAATCTACCCAGTGATGATGTTTTAGACACCCACTATGTTACTCCTCATCTTGTGCCTTCGCCAGTAAAACCAGAACGTAATGTATAGTTTTCTTTTTTTTTTTGCTTAAAAAGAGAGTGCAAACATGTGCTATTTTTCTCTGTGGGTTATATGACCCTCGCTTTTTTTTTCCTTGCCTGTTGGTGGGTCCCCTTCATGTTCTATACAGTCTCTAACCTCCCGTTTTTTTCTCACTGCTATAGGCGATCCAAGCACACTGCAAAAAGCACCTACATTGATCGGAAAGCCATACAATGTTCAACACAATGTGCACGTACAAGTTGGAAAATATGGATTCAAGGGATTACCCGTAAAATGGCAAAAAATCTTACTCGCTTCGGGAGTGCCTGAGGAAGTGGTTAAAAACAATCCTGCCACAGTTGAGAAACTGATGCATAATATACGTATGCCTGACTCGCTTCAGTCCAATGCTGCACATCATGTGTCGCCCGATAAACCCTCCACATCCACCACCACGACCATTTCATCCTCACTATCGACGCACACCATCGAGGAGGAGCCTTCAGACGAGCAAGATCATGAAGAATATCAAAAGCAACAACAGCAAAACGACCAATTACCGATGGGATATGCACCACCCTCACGTGCAAGATCATCCAAGCTACTACATCTCTCATTATTTAAATCATCCACAGATATACCACCTCTCCCAGAGATAGAGGATCCAACCACAACATATAATACTATTAATAATAATACCTCCATTAATAACAGCAGCACTGATTCGCATCTAGCACTCGACTCCAACTTTATCGGTAAGTACAAGGTGCTGTAGGTAGGTGCCAAAAACTGAGCTTCTGTCTAGATGATCTTGTGGATGCAGCAGATCCCATCAAACTCTATACCGACCTCATCCTCATTGCGGAGGGCGAGTCAGGTCCCATGTACGCTGCCAAACACATCACCACCAAACGTATTGTCGCCATTAAAAAGATTCCCCACACTGCACAAGAAAAGCTGAGCAAGATCCGAAACGAATTAACCACCATGAAGATGAGCAGACACCCCAACGTAGTGGAATTCATCGCTTGTTATACGACGCCTGACGATATCTGGGTGGTGATGGAATGCATGGATGTGTCGCTGGCTGATATTATCTCTATATCTGAAAGCCCTCGTATGCGGGAGGATCAAATTGCTCGAGTGGCAAGAGATACGCTGAGAGCACTGTGCAGAATACATCGTTTGAACCGTATTCATAGAGATATTCGAAGCGACAATATCTTGCTAAACATGCGAGGCGAAATCAAACTGGGTACGTATTTATAGTATATCCCTGCGTTACCAGCCAACTCACACGCTAGATTTCAAAAAAGCTGATTTTGGACATTGTGCACAGCTATCAAAATCACAACCCGAGAGAAATTCAATTGTAGGCACACCATACTGGATGGCGCCTGAAGTGATCAAAGGCCTACAGTACAATGCAAAGGTGGATATATGGAGTCTGGGTGTTGTGCTGATTGAAATGGCAGAGGGAGATCCACCTTATGTCGAATACCCACCATTGAGAGTGAGTGTACACTGTCTTGTTCATCAGCTACATGTTTCTGACCCCCCTCTCTTTCTCAGGCATTATTTTTGATTGTATCCAATGGTCTACCATCACTAAAAGAACCAGATCGTTGGTCGGATCAGTTCAAAGATTTCCTATCGCTTTGCACCACTGTGAATCAAGAAGAGAGACCTGATGCGGATACACTGCTAAAACACCCATTCCTTCGATCTGTTGGCACGACAGAGGACATGATTGAACTGATTGAAGATACTCGTCGACTGGAACTGCTGGAACAAGAGGCGGAAGAGGAGCAAACTGAGGATTTAGAAGTTGGTCATTCATAAAATAAGAGCATTGCTTTAATAAAATGTGTAAAATAACTTTTTATATAAATTTATGTACAAGAGAGTGATCATTTTAGTTGGTGGTTACTTCCATTCCACGAAGACTGGCTGTTGCTAGGCATTGATTAACAACTTCCAATAGATGGTTGTTTTCCAAAGCTGCTGCTACTCTTTCCTTGTCATTCAGTTGCTTGTTTACTGCTCCTTCAGATTGGTGAGTGCCTTTGCGAACTCGGATATCCACCTACAATCAGATGTATTAGTCAGCCCATTCAGCCTCTGATAGTGTCAGATAATTTACCTTGAATCTGTCTGGCAGACTACGCAGCAAACGAACTCGAATACACAAACCGATCAATGTAGCCATAGAGCAGTGAGGAATTGTGGGTGTGAATTCAATCAGAACCTTGTTTGTCTCGTTGTTCACTTCAATGTGATCAAACTGAGTAACATTCAGTTGCTCCAAAGTCAAAGGATGTTCAGGGTCTGAAATAGAACGGATAAGGTCAAAGACCTCTTGTGAGTCAATAGCATCTTCAATATCGTCATCGTATTCTGCTTCAGTTTCTTTGCGAACAAATGTCTTTGTGTTGTAAATGGTTGGGTTAGCGTTGATGAGGTTTTGCGACATGGCTGTGGTATGATTAGTATAGGAAAGAGAGGGAAGAGAAGTAGAAAAAAATTGCAAGATACACAGATCTTTTGTTCCAATGCGAAAAAGATCTGATTGGTTTATCGGTTGCTTGTGATGCTCTGTTTCAAATGTACTAACCATGAATCAGAGATTGCTATACCTGTTCAAGGGAGATCATGGCCATGTATAGCTCAGAAGACTCAAGTGAGTAGATTGCATGCTCTTTACTATGCGTGTTTGAAAGATTAAAGCCATGTATGTGATTAAATTGTACTAGGTTTTATTAGAAATTATTGTAGGTGAAAAGGTAACGTATTACATTCGAGCGGATGCGATCATCTTGTTTGACACATCCCACAGCTTCTTTGCCATCTCTTGATTCTCAGCTTGCTCGTTTAATAGGATTGTGTTGACAGCGTTGTCGCTATAAAAGGCACCCCCTTTGATATCAGGAGAGACAGCGCAGTATACATTTGTAGATGCTCCTACACCGACTTGCTTCTTGGTTGACATTTCTTGAAAAGAGGTCTTGTAGTTTCTCATACAGCAAAAGAAGTCAAGCACCATCGCAACAGATGAATGGCGCATAAGGTTGGATTCGACAAAGCCAGGATGCAGACTGACCACCGTAATATCGACATTTTGAGCATCAAATCGACGCTGAAGCTCCTTGGCGTGCAGGATATTTGCAAGTTTGGATTGGCCATATACCTTGAAGTAACTGTATCTTTTCTCGGCATTCAAGTTATCAAAGTCGATACCACGAGCGCCTAGCATTTGACTGTTGCCGGATGAGCTGACAATTACCACACGAGCTGGAGCACTTTGCTTGAGCTTGTCGGTCAAGAGCTCGGTGAGATAAAAGTGGCCCAGATGATTTACACCGAATTGAGTCTCGAAGCCATCTTTAGTAAACGATTTGGGACATGCCATGATACCCGCATTGTTGATGAGAATATGGAGAGGTAAATCAAGAGCCAAAAACGCATTAGCAAAAGCTTCAATAGAGGAGAGGTCTGATAAGTCCAATTGCATGGGTACCAAGTCTGCTTGAGGCACAGTCTTTTTGATTTCTTGAATAGCTCCATTTGCTTTCTCGAGTGTTCTACACGGGATGATGACTTTGGCCCCAACAGACGAGAGGACACGAGCATTCTCCAGACCAATACCCGAGTTAGATCCAGTTACGATGACGACCTTGCCTGTCAAGTCAGTCTTGTAGAACTTCACAATGTCTTCAGCAGATGAGCTGGCAGTAATGGAGGAAGAACTAATTTGAGTCATGAGTGATTTAGTAAATGTTTGAGATATAGATTGATCTGAAGGTGCCAAATATTCGCTGTATATATGCATCAAAGCCAGGACATTGCTGACGAATTCGCGTCTGCTGTATTAGGTAGTATACGTCTTGATTTTTCATCTGATCCCAAGAATGGAATAGATCTACGTACAGTTCAATTCCTTTTTAGGATGGGAGACGTAAGGCAGGCAGGAGAATTGCCTAAACAAGACAAACATTTCAGGCCGCAAACATCATTGGCTAAGATGCAGAGTACCAATGCTCTGGTAAAACGTCTGTTGGTAATGCGAAGACTTCTACCCACCATCATTCTGATATTTCTTTCAAACGATCAAAGACAATACAGTTTGGTATTGCAGGTCAGTCATTGTATTATGTCTCATATTCAAAAAAAAAGAAATCAATCACATTGAATTTGAGTGAAATTGACAAACATGGAACTGACAAGCAAGGCAAAACCTGCCAAAAATTGATCATCAAATCGTACCCCAAAAATCGCTGAAAAGTAATTCATGGCCTAATGTCAGGTCATAGAACGCAATTGCATCTGTTTCGAGACCGAGATTGTGGGGTTTCTTTGGGCAAGTTACGAGTGATTTAAATTTTTATTTTTACAGTGATAAATGCATCTGATGGCTGCTCACTCAATAACTCGCTTTTCAATGACTGATTTGATGGTCCATAGTTGTATATTTAGAGTATCAGTGTAGTATAGAGTCCTGGATCCATTGAAAAAGGCGATATTTTAATAAAGCTTTTGCGTAAATTGACTAGTAGTATATTCGTAATATAGCGGGATTTCCCTTCTAGTAGTTCATGCATACGTACTTTCAATGAAATATACAACAAACCTTGCAGTATATTTAGCAAGAATAACACCATTTGAAGCACATTTCATATCAGCACCAACATAATATGGACATCAGAAAATGATCAGTATTGGAAAAAGTGCGCTTATGAAATTCAAAGGTGCAAGTATGCATTATATTGCTATCACGCTGATACACAGTTGCGTATTTTGAAGTTTTCCTGAATCAAAACAAAACATACTGAAGCAGAATTTTGCGCAAAAGACAATAGTGTGGTTGAATTTTGAATTAGATGAGTTACTGTTGATGAATGGATGATTTTTAGAATGATTTGCTGATTTTGAGCACTGATACTGACAGGATCAATAAGGAAAGCCGTTAATTACCAGTGTCTAGTAGTAACAGATTGATAGAGGAGGTATCGTGCAACACTGCAGTTAAAACCGTTCGGTTCTAGCACGCTTTGTTATGGAGTGGCATAATAGGTTGGCCATTGTTTTGGTTGTTGGACAAAATACAGTAAAGCGTGATTTCATCATATCGTATATGACTGTTGGAGAGTTTGTATCAACGTTGTTGTATACTTATTCTGAGGTGGTTATAAGCATATAAACAAACTACTTCCATTAGCTATGTTAAGTGCACATTAATTAAACGATTCTTGTAGTCAAACAGTGGAGTGTTAATTATACCCGATTCCAACCTCTAGATCCATCCTTTCTATCATATGGAGAGCACCTTCACTGTACGCAACGACTGCCCAAACTGTGTATTTGACAGTACAAAAAATTGAAATGCATAGCAGCTTGTTGCACTACTTTCTATAGACATATGCCATTAGTAGAATCTGCATTAAGACACAATAAGCGGTGCTTTTGGTATTTCTGAGCGTTTTTAAAGTAAAAGATACACAAAATTTATATTGTTCTTTGTCTGGTGGTAATCAGCGTGTAGTCCCAAAAGATATCAATTGTTTGATGTCTGGATCAAATTTATAACATTAGTTTTGGCGGATCTACATGGCACTAAAGGTACTTTTCACAGCCAAATTGTCCAAATTCAATCCTCAATATCTCGTCTTCCAAGCCGTTCTAGATGCTCGGAATAGTGCCAAATGATTGCTATCGATCACTGTTTACATCCTAAACCTTCATTTTTATTTTTTTTTTGGATCGATCCAGATCGTCGAAAATCCACGATTTTTCATGAGGTACCCCGCATGGTTTTTGTTAAAAATCAAACAATCGCAATTTTGAAGGCGAAAACGACACTTTTTACTATGATATATATTAAATCAAAATGACCGCACAGATGTAGGGTAACCTGTGCAACTGCTATTTTGAACGTTGTATATGCTAAATCTCGACTTTTCTTGGAAAAACTGCTTTTTATATTTTCTCAAGATTCTTTATCTTTTCATTCTAAAAGTACTTTAAAATTGACACCATTAAATGCGCCTTCAAAGTCTCCCCTTAAGTTTATTAGAAAGTAGTATACGCTGAGCACACTTTATATAGCTAATTTCAACAAAAATGTTTTCAATTGTCAAATTATATCGATATTGATTCAAAAAAATCATCGCAAAAAAATCATTTGGGTACAGTCACCACAGTGCAAAATGTTCATTGTACACGTCATTCAGATTCCGCGTGCTCTGTGCTGCGGCAGCCTATTGACTGCAGTCACCCTCAGTAGCGCGTTTTTATTTTATTATTTTTTTTTTCTCGCACTGTTTTTGCACTGCACTTTTTCTATTAAACCATATACTTTTAATTACTATTGATTGAATACAATACCACTTTTGCCAAAAGAAGTATGCCTTTGCATCCACCAGTAGTACACAAGACGACACCTTTGAAGTTTGTTACAGTAGGTATCAGCCGATAAGAACCACCTTTCGCGTTACAATATACGGTGATACTAATTACACAGTTTATTTTAGGCCAGTTTGCTACAATATATTGTTGTTTCTGTATGGTTTGTATTTGGTTTGTATATTCCCCTTCTTTGGTTGCCATGGATCACATTCATTCAACCGTTTCACTACTTTCTTTCTCGTAATACTGTGCATTCTTCTTTAGTTTGCTCTATTGCGATTTATTTTTGCACCCTTTTTTTCTGCTGCACGCAACTATTTTTCTGTTGCTGTACCGCAGTGCTATGTTGTATCTTTTGATGTATAGTATCGCTGGCAGTGCTGCTCTATTGTGGAGTAGCCTTGCATTCTTTTTGTTCTTCAAGTATTACTTCTGTAATACTGGTGGTATTGGTGTCCTCGCTTCGTATGAGGCAATCACGATACTTTTTTCTACTACTTTTTTCTTTCTTGTACTCGTCATTTTGATGATATACATTGCATGTTACCTTTCTGCATGTAACTTTATTGCGATGTTTCTATTCTTCATCACTTTTTAGTGATGCCCTTTTATTACTTTTCCTTCCTTTTTATGGTTCTTTGAGCCATAACCATCTTTTTTCGTTGTGTGGATAGGCCTATCGTTGAAGCACAACTATATTTGATTAAGAGGCTGGGGGTAGATAGGCTGCCCTCACTTGATTTGTATCACTTACTTGGTGCTAATTGAGAGTCTCAAGTGTTTGCATTATAGGCTGGGGTGTGTAGTAAGGCATATTCTGGCATTTTAGGGGATTTTGATGATGGAATTGCTAAATTACTGTGTTTAGTAATACTTAAAACTCCGCCTAACGTCAAAACAGAGGGAAACCCTCGCAATTTTTTTTTCTGGCCTGGGGTGTCTGTAGGGCAAATAAAGCGTTGTAATTGGCTCAAATTTGGAGACAGCTCAGAGAAATAAAGCATTGATAATGAAACTAAAAATGTAATGAAAAATAAGAAAAGCAAGATTAAACATTCAAAATGCATGGTACAAATGGCTTACGACGGTAACTACACACGATAATATCACCATAAGTATCAGACATGATCAAATACATTCACTATCCTAGAAAAATTAGTTTTGGAATAAATCTACGCCTGTTCATAACATCCAAAGTACAATTTTGCATTCTATTGGTATCAAATCAATCAAAGTCTTCAAATGTCAATCATCTGGCTTATGAGATAAACATGTACCTATGCCAAATTTTGCGAGGAGCACGATTGTGTGGTCAGACTTTAGTCATTTAAACGCGTTGCCGTTGATGTATGGACGATTATCAAAATAATCCAATTTTGTACACTAGTCTAGACAAGATTCATGAGGAAGGCGGATAATTACAAGTATCTAGTGTTAACGGATTGACAGATGGGATGATGCGCAACACTGCATTTAAAACCCCTTTGCTCCACAGCATAACGTTACGTAATTAAAATGCCTATATTTCTTACGTATGGAAATACAATGACTATATTTTTTTTTTTACTTATCTACATATGTATCAACCATACATTCAACCAGGGAGCGATCGAAGATTCCCTGTTTTCGCATACCAGAACCAAGGGACAAACTGAAGAAGGACTAAACAAGGTAGGGTT
Source organism: Mucor lusitanicus (assembly GCA_010203745.1). Taxonomy (NCBI): domain Eukaryota; kingdom Fungi; phylum Mucoromycota; class Mucoromycetes; order Mucorales; family Mucoraceae; genus Mucor; species Mucor lusitanicus. The sequence goes on along the minus strand of JAAECE010000009.1, from coordinate 44,331 downwards.
TGAGAGGGTATCTATACTTTACCCAGGAGCCTTAAAAGTTTTAGGGACTTGTCCTCGCCCAAGAATCGTTGAAGCTATATTATACCTTTCTGGAGATCTTTTGATAGCTTGTTTTGTCTTCTTGAAGGTGTCCACGATGTATACACAGTCGGCAAGGCACTGCACCAACAAGTAGTAAAGACAACCCCACCAAGCCTTCCAGAGCTGCAAATGTCAAGAAATCTGGTGTCAGATCATTGGTATCTATCTATACCCTCTCTGAAATTGAAGATATTGGCAATACCAATCAATAAATGTGCTAAATCTGTCACGTATGGTTTCTGATCAGCTCTAGTTTCTAAAATTGATGCCTAACAAAGCGTCAACCGTAGATTGCCTCAATGTCTCGCCACTTTTTTAATTTAAAAGCTAGAAATCTATGCTGCTATTGTGATAGATAGCACCTAGTTCATTGCTGTGTTCTTTACCCGTTCCAACAACCAGCTTTAGATGCATAGAGATCAATTCTTCATACCTTGGATCAAGACACAGTGTGACGATGTTAATAGCTGATGGATACACAAACGTTGGCCCGCGTTGATCAATCAGGGACCGACATCCAGTGTTTTTCATCGCGCGTTCACTTTCATTTCATCTCAATCAAACTTTGATCATTCTCTCGCTATGGATATGCCAAATGACACACCCTTCACATTCAGTGAAATACCTCCTAGTAGACGACAATCAAGCGCAAGATCATTTGTCACAGCATCAAGAATAGGAGAAAGGACGAGCTCGGGAGGTAAAGTTTTTTTTTCTTCCTAACACCATGACTTTGTTGACTAACTCTTGATGTTTCTCAGTTTCAACAGCCTCAATCGTACGTTCCTTGTATAAGTGTATAGCTGGTCCTTCCCTTTGATAAACTCACCTCATCTTTCTCTGTAATAGACTACACCTACAAACCCATCGATGGGACCTTCATTAACATCGCCAGCGTCTGCCACACGCAATCGATCATTTCACCAGACATTTATTGAAAACTGGATTTCCAAAACTTCTAGTCAGCAAGAGGAGGAGCTGCACAATGAACAAGATAGCGATACCAACAGCACCGACTTGCCACCTTGGGCTTCGCCTCATAGACCAACTACTAGCTGGCATAAGCCGATCAAAGACTTTACTTTATCAGAAGTGGATGAAAAGGACAATGGTGACAACTATGAGGATCCACTCAGCTTTTTGTCAGACGAGCCTTTGAATGACGACCAAGAAGACGATCAGGATAGTACAGAATACCCCCTAGCAATCAACGAGTACTCTGTCATGGCAACAAGTCCAACAAATTTCATGCCGCTGCCAAATGAGAGATTCAACGAATACGAGGAAGAAGAAGATACGACTGCCGAGTATAAAACTGCATCAACGACGCTTCGTTCACCTGATATCATTCATAGAGAGATAGATCTAGAGTATGAGAGAGAATTAGTCGAATTATGCAAACCACATCGTGCTCCAAGTTTCCATGGAAACAACCAAGATGATTCTCAAGACACGATACCATATGGGGACGACGAGCTAGACGAAGGAGACACACAGCCTTGCAATTCGGATGATGAGGATACACAGCCATACAATCCAGATGACGAGGATACTCAGCCATACAATCCTATCACACTGCTGCTGGTAGATCAACAAGAAGCACCGGATAGTCTACCCGAGATTCCACACGACGTTCCAAAAGACGACTTTGCTTTCTTGCCTGAATTTGATGATAGTGATTATGTCTCTCCTTTGGCCTCCTTGAATGGAGATAATGAGGCTGATCATGGCAACGCTGCTCTTGATACCTTATCACCGATACCGCAACCTTGTGGTGGAGACGAGCAGGAAGATGACTTGTTTGATGACATTACAGAGAGCGATATTCTACAATGCGAGCAAGAAGTGGCACTCAAAATCAAGCACACAACGCGAGGAAAAAGAAAAGCAGAGTCGCCTATTCCTGTTGCTGCCGAGAGCCAGATTGTTAGATTAGATAGAAAGCAAATTCGTACTAGTATTGTTAAAAAGCCCACCACGATTGACGATTACTTTTTGCATCCAACTACGGTTAATAGCCAAACAGGTATGTTAGTTTTTCAGCTCTCACGCGATCGCCCTTATTGACACTTTTGTAGAACAAGACATTGGCAAAGAATCGAGCACACCGTCATTTACTATGAGCAGTAGCAATGAGGACCTGAACAAATCACAGGAGCCAAAGAGAAGACCTCGATTTGGACTCTCCAAATACAGACATACCGCCAATTAGCAACACCATTGTGGCAGCATACGCAAACAGATACACAAACACAAACACAATTGTACATAGTAATCATTGACTCGCGCAATAATAAAATGACTAGTTTCATGGCATGAAATCCCCATGGTTCAGTTATGCACACGTGGTTGTTGTGTTTATTGATTATTTTCACACTAGACATTGCACTCAACTTGAGTTGCACGATTTGTAATGTGATACAGTTGATATTTTGACAACAGTTTAACCATACTTTGGTGTCACTATGCTATCTGCTCGTAGAAATCATCCCATTTTGAGTTTCTTGGCCGGTTTCAACATATTTCAACGACAGGCCAGCTTGACATGTTTTAAAAAACAATAACAACGAGACATATAAAGTAAGTTTGAGATTGATTCTTTTAATAGAGAGCCAGACAGCTCGCGAGATGAACAGCGGGAGGAGGGGACATTGTATGTGCATTTGATGGAAAAAGGGCAATTTTTTTTAGGGTAAAAGATATGTATAGAGTATAAGGTTGGGTAAAATATAAGGAGTAATAATAATAATAGAGATATAAATGATAAGATGGAGCGAATGAATGTAGACATGGGATAATAGTTATGATATTATGTATAGAAGAGGAATGAATGGGGCTATGTAAGAGGAAAGCAATGATCACAGCATATGAATAGAAGCAGATCTACTGCCAAGTCCAGGGTCAATATTGCCAGAGTTCATCACGGAGGGAGAGTATTTGGAGGTGTTCCAGGCATTCATCATGTTTGGGTCAAAATGGGTGTCATTTGACTGGAAGCCAACAGCTAATCACGAAGAGTTAGTTTGTGTGTTTATCGACATCTGTCTTATATACTTACGATACAATTCAGCAGCCATGAGAGCATGGTGGTTTTGCTGATGGTTGGCTTCATACTGGTTTTGAGGAGAGCCTTGGTCAAGATAAGAGGGATGGCCTGGTGAAGATTGGTATTCAATATCATCTTCGTTAGCACTGGACACATTGTCTTCATCATCACTCTTGGAATGAAAGTCCTGCTTTGTCAATTCTTCAGTGCTGCTGTATGGAGTCATTTGAGGAGTGGGAACCATGTATTGAGTTGTGTTGTTAATGGACCAGCCATTGTTAGAAGATAAGTCGGTATACATATGGGGAATATTGGTATTGGAAGAAGAAGAAGCATTCATCATGGGAACAGAGGGCATTTGCATGGTGGATTGCTGTCTCATTAAAGGAGGAGCCATGGCAGGAGCAGGAGCAGAAGCAGAGGGAGTCTCTTGCGTTTGCACCAATTGAGCCAGTAGTCTTTTGTTTTCTCTTTGAAGCTGCAGTACTTGGTAGCGATAGCGCTCTTCTCTTGAGATGCTTTGCTTGACCCAGTCGAGAGCCTTTTCAACAATCTGACTCTTGGAAGGTCTTCGGTAATTGATGAGATTAGGAAGCGCTTGAGCAAGAGATTGGAATTTTGTGTTCAGGTTTTCACGGCGAGCACGTTCAATGGCATTATGTTCAGCACGACGTTCAGCCTTACTCAGAGGTCTATTTTAAGAATGAGTTAATTGATACATCTACATGGCATATGTCGTGTAAACACATTACTTTTTAGTGTTCAATGAATTGCTGGCATCTTCCTTAGCCATGTCAGCATCAAAGAGATCATCGCCTGAGGAAGGGTACTGCATTAAGGGCGATTTGTTGCCTGACATGTCAGCAGTGAGATTGGCATTGGTAAACGGGAATGGATCGAAGTTCATGAATTGGTATCCTGGTTTAGCGAATTGGTTCATAGTAGATCTATGGCCGTATAAGCCTCGTTGAGCGGGAAACATATTGTGTGTGATAATGGTATAGAGAAAAAGTAGGAGTGGAATAAATAAAGCAACCTTTTGATCAACAAAATAAATTACTAGACGATTGGAAAATGACAAGATGGAGAAGAGAAAAAGAAGATGGCCAAAAAAAGGCTGGGATGGTGAGTTTATATAAGCAGGGAAATCCATCGATCCTATCTGCAGCATAAACAACCACATCAAAAGGCAGCAGCACAAACATCTGTCTAGTCATAGCAATAACAACAACAACAACATAAATCTGTCATCTAAACCCAAAATGTGAATCACCGACTAAAAACGGAGACGTAAAGTGGTTTTAGTACATGTACTCGAATTGAAGCATTGCAACATGCTCATAGCATTGTTAATTCTCATTGAATTAGTTACTGGTTTCTTGTGTCGCCCTGTGCTCAATATGTTTGTAACACAACCCCCCTTTTGAACTCTCTGTCGTTCTTTGATAGCAATAGGTAAAACAGTAACAGACAGAGCGAGAAAGACGGTGCCAGCATTGATTGTTGCTGAATAGCTTTATTTGGGCACACCATGCCCTGATGCATCTCTACTGAAACAGAAAACCTTGACCGCACAGACATGTTATTTCGAGCTGTTTTTAGTTGGTGAGGTTGCCCATTGCCATAGCAACCAGTGTTCACTTTAATTTTCACAAGAGCTGTCTCATCATCCCACAGAATACACCGTTGATCCGCATTGAAATTAAGATAATCTTGTGCAATTGAGAAGATCTGAAGAAATCATGGGTGGAAGGAAAATCACTCACTAATTAAAGCTAAGCTTCTTCATTAGATCTGCACAAGGTGGTTCGTACCATGTCCTCCGTGAACAGAGCGAGAGAGAGAGAGCGGCGAAACTATAACCGATGCCTATGTGTTTTATTCGATCATTATGACGACAAATTAGTGGGTCGTTGTGGCTATGCATGGTACGATTTACCATGGTAAATCAGTGGCACATTTGTCGTTTATAAATAGCAACTTTCACTATTTTGTCCTGGCCTACGAGATGCATTATAGTACACTATTATTATCCGGCTGCATACTGCAAACATTGACATGGCACACGAGGTTGGTTTCCCTCTGGATTCTGCCCTAGTTTGCTCATTGTGTGAATATTAATGACATTTCTCACAAGGCATTTCTGATCTAGTGAGTGTCTCTTATTTAGATAGCGTAGTAACTTACTATCATAAAGTCAATTGTGCGAAAACATGGCTAATTGGTCTTTTGTTCATGATCTACTAGAGAAACTAAATCAAGCTTGTTATATTTAGACACGACGCTGTGCCTGTAGAGCGAGCAATTAGACAAACGAAGGCTCTTGGCCGAAGAGCGGTCTAGTTCAATTCTCTAATTGTACAAGCAAGATAGTAAATCTTTTCACATTGTTACCTTTTTTTTCGCAACCGTAGCATTTCTTGGGCTCAAAAGAATGATACGCTTTTGCAGCCCAGTTCCTTCGATTCTCGCTAGTAATCGTAGCTCACCGAGAGAGGGAGAGAGATGTCGAGAAGGAGAGGAAATTTAGAAACATTTCATATCTGAAACATGGCCAACCTATAATGGCAATCATGCTGATGGTACCTTTTTTTTCTGGTTTTACATATTTCTGTGATCCCAAATGTTTCAAATTCATAACATCCGTTTCATTCACGAAATTTTACTCAAATACGATTTAATACAAAGATTTGCAAAGTTTCTATTTAGATTTATACGATTGACCAGACCCTGGCAAGGAACAAATATAGCCTTACTTCTCGAAGGATATGTTTCCTCATGTGTCACTTTCACTACAAGGTACAGATATCATTAAGCATGTCTGTGATCGTGCAGGACAGGATAAAGTAAAAATCCATTGTACCACCAAAGAACAGTGCGTACCCACACGCTACTCGGGTTGTGCTGTTCCGTTTAAACAGGATTTTGCCTGGTAGCGTGCAGTATGGAATGCATGCTTGATTCCTCCCTTCTTCTTCGACAGCCATTTAGCATATTTGTTAGTTTATAGTTTATAGCAAAAAAATCATGGTTTTCTCGGCATCCGTGGTTTTGATTTAGACACACTGAAATTAATGAAATGAAATTGCCTTTCCCCTCGTGTTTTAAAATAGAAATTCCAGTTGTATATAAATGTTCAGCTTTCAAACTTAAAAAAAAAAAAGGTCGACATAATAGATAGGTGCGTATGGAAATAATTCATCATAGATGTTTTCCAGCAAGAGTTACACATTGTCGATGGTCGCACTCAATGTGTGATAAATGTACAGATTGCAGGGACTAATTTACGTCTAATGCAATATATGCTGTAGAACGAGAGCACAGACGAGTAGTTGATTCGCAGTATACAGCTGACGGAAGGTCAAACCGCGGTATTAGCACTTGATGCCCATAGCAAAGGAAGAGTGATTGCCCTGTCAGTGCCTTCACAAACCTTGAAAATGGCATCATATCCCCATGACCAGAGGCTGTGTGTGTGCTACCTTTCCTCCCAACTAATCTAAATCAGTGTTTTTGGCCGAGTTTGGTTAAATAAGAGTGGCAGACTTTTGCTCAGGACGTACGTGATTATAAATTTTAATTTTCTTCTTATCTCTCAATGTATTATCATTGCAATCCAAGATGTCGCCTGTATAACGACTCTATTAAATCCTAAAAATAGCGATATCTTTATTGTTTCGTAACAAAGTTCGTATCGTGATTTGTAAGGATAATCAAAAAAAGATTCGGAAAAATGGGATATAGGACAATATTACATTCCTCTCAACAAGGTGCAACACTAACAGGCGTTATAGGTAAGATCGAGCTTTTGGGATCAGCAATCTCACCACTGGCTCCCTCTTGCAAAGGTGGAATTGTGCTGCTCACGAATTGATCGTTGGTTAATCTTCGAGCCATCTGGCCCCTGGGCCTAAACGTATCCACGGCTCCAACATCGACTACGATAAGGTTAGATTCGCGCTCTCCCCCCTTTCTAATCATAAACTCCACATACCTTTGTAAAGCTTCTCTTCACATGAAAATGCTTTTGGTTTTAATTCAATGATTGTATGTAATGGAATACGAGCATAGGGCAGTTCCTCGTGGCTCAGGCCCATAAAATACGCGTACATGCAGCGAATGGTTGCTTGATGTGATATAATCAGAATGTTTTCATGTCTCTCTAAATCCATGATTACTGGCTCCAATCTCAAGACTAAATCGCGGTAGCTCTAAGGTATACGGTAAGCCTCCTGCGTACTCACATACAGCTTGACTGTAACAACTTTACCTCGCCACCACGGTATCGATAATTGAACTTGTCTTCATCTCTTCTCGCAAAATCATCAGGGTATTTCAGCTGTAGATGACAGATCAGTATCATTGCCGCAATATTTACACACTCGCTCCTTATACTCACAGCAATTTCATCATATGTCATTCCATCACAGACACCTGTATCAAGCTCATCCAATGCTTTCCACTGCTTTTTAGGGAATGGCAAATGTCTTGCGGTTTGAATAGTACGTGTCATGGATGAGGTCCAAACAGTGAGAGGTCGGTCTCCAATATTCTGCTTGACCAGCTCAGGCAATTTCAATGCATATTGTTCGCCTCTAGGTGATAATCCTGCGTCACCTCCAATCTTGTCCTCCAAATTGAACAACGACTCGCCATGCTACATGAAAGGTCAGTTTGCAGATCAGCTTTCAGTCATGAAATCCCACTTACTCGGCTGAACCAGATTCTCTTTGGGCGAGTGTGCAGATTCATCAGGTAGTACACAATTCTGCTCTCCAGGTAACCACGGATCATATTGATAATGTATTGGCTGCCGACATTGATCAGCTTGATGTAGGTCAGATCTTGCTCTGTGATGGTTTCGTAGTACGCCTCATAATGACTGATGCGCTTCATGAAATCTTCAGTTGCTGCTTCAGAATCTCGGTTGCAATAATCTGGGGAAGACAGCTTGACGTCCTTGATGTTGTGTAGAATCACATTTTCATCATCGCAAATCGATTCGATAAAGAGCACTTGAATGTTGCGGCTCGTCAGTTCTTGATTGATCCATGCTCTAGCCTTTTTGGTGGAATTAGTGGCGTCCAGAATACCCACAGTTCCGTCCTCCTTGTTGAACCACTGAATCATATCATTCAATGCCATAGCAGCTGCTTCGTGGCGCTTCTTTACTGCTTCTTCATTATGTACATCAAAGAAGGTATGGGGCAGATTCAGCCCTGCGATTTTTCGACGGTAATTGCCCACACTGAATATCTGCGTTTTGATGCCCAACCAAGTCAAGTATCTACTGACTGAATAAAGTAATAGGTTAGTAAGCAACAAACCCGCAGTGAGAAACCACCCGCGTGTGCGTCAGATACCTTTGCATGCAATGTATGTCTTTCCTCTAGCTGGCAAACCAACCATCTGTATCAATACAAATATCACCATTTAGCACATACTACAGAGCTCAATCACCAACGCATGTATCATCTACATTACCACACAAGCTATGCGTAAATCTACAGGGTGGCGACAAACAACATCATTAGACAGGCGTGGCTGCTTTCATATGGACAGAGAACTTACTAGCAGTATTGTTCATGTTGTAAATTTCTAAATGTTGTAACGAAATGAAAGAGAAGAAAACGCAAAACAAATACATTGCTGAAAGAAGAAACAAAATGCCCCATTCTTCCCTTCACCGTCAACTCCGATTTTCCATTTTCCATTGATGAATGAAAATGCGGTTTTTTTCATGATGAAAATGAACAGCTCATGAATTGATTCAATAAATTGGCAGGTGTGCAATGTCGAGTTTCTGAATTTTGCAATCATATGATGTTTACTTTTTTTTAAAAAAATAAACTCTTGTGTCTTTACTAAGCTAAGTAGCAGCCAATGTCTAGTAGGCATTGATGTAGTCGTGATATCATACATTCAAAAGTGCCATGGAAACGATCCAATGAGGGTCCTCAGGGCCTACCTAACTGATTCATAAGTACAGAATACATCTTTTACCCATTTTAGGGCCTCTTCAACTCGAAAAAATAAACATGTGTCATTGCTGATTCATTGCATGTGGCTGTAGCCCACATCTTTTTATCAATCCTGTCTCCATGGTACTTTTGAATCGAGAGACGACAATGACTTGATTACATAACATGTCTCTGGACATTAAACCTTTGTTGTTGTTGCTGCAAATCTCAAACCCCGCGGTACGGGATATCATTGAATGAGTTGAGCCAGGGCTACTATAGTGAATTGGTGATCGACATTGATGTCTGTAGTGTACTAATTGATTTGAAAGCGCATGAGAACTTCTAGTATTATTTCCACGCCACATTTTACTCGCAGTACATCATCAGACAATGTTTTATGTATTAATGATTAGTAAACATGTAGTACATGGCATTGTATCAATACTATATGGACTGAAATTGCACATTAAAGCTTTTGCGTACTAGTAACATTCCTTTATAAGCAACCTGAAACTGCGGATCTATATGCAATACGATGCTCCACGCTTGTATGAACGAAATAAGTCCATGTGCCAGTAGATAGCATATCAGCACTGCCGCTTACCGCTCGAAAATGTGCGAAATACAGCAAAATCTGGGTGCATTTGAGCCGTGTTTCCTCGTGTTACGAGCCGCTTTAGACTGCGAGAATTGCACCAAATAGTTGCTCTGATCTAGTAGCTACTTCCTGATGCCTGTGCTCAACTTTTTTGGGATCATCAAAAATTGACGAAAAAGCATGAGGGGTACCTCATGATTTTCATCGAAAATCAAACGATCGCATTTTTGAACATGAAAATGAACATTTCTACTATGGCACATATTAGATCAAAACGTTCCTCTTGATCCAAAGAAGCCTCCTAAAACTTTAAATGTGAGACGTTTATATGTAAAATCTCAACATTTTCGCCGAAAACTCAATTTCACATTTTCAATGATTGCTCGATATTTTCATTCTAAAAATTTACAATAAACTACTTCACCAGATGCGCATTAGAAAGTACTCTAGAAATGTATTAGAAACTACGGGACGCTCATCACAACTTATATAGACGCATCGAGCAAAATAGCTAAAACGAATTCCAAAACAAGGAAATTTGAGCAACCTGAAAGAAAAAATTCCACCGTCGCCATTTCAATTGTTTTTGGCGGCGGCAGCGGTTGGCTGGTAGATGCAATGCCATGCCTATTGGGATGGCAGTTGATGTTATTAGAAGCCAAGCAAGAGAAAATTTTGAATACAAAAGCGCTTTAGCATGTCATAGATAATAGATACTACTCATTTAACAGAAATTCATTGCATGATAGTTGTGATTGCTGCAAATAACTCATCCAAATAGTGAAATCTAGTGCAAAATGCAAAAAGCGTCATCCTGCTCATGCTATTTCCGTTATGAGTTCTATTTTGATGTCAATCCAATGTTTCTATCAAACTGCAGGATCAATTAAAGCTATCAGTGAGCATCAGCGAAGGCAGACAGCTGGTACATTTGAATTACATTCATTTAGTATGACAAAGATAAATATTGGGCGGATACAGCAGCCTTCTACTAGTATGTGTTTGCATTTGGGCCATCTAGCTACGCATTATCCATTGAAATGTCTTGACGAAACCTGCATACATGAATTTGAAGCTCTAAAATGCATTATTTTATTATGACGCTTGTCGTAAATTCCATTGCCTGAATTTTAAATGATTGCAATCATATGTCAATCTAACAGATCGAATCATAAATGGGCTTCTATCCGAGGATAATCAAATGTTTCTACTGAGCAATCAATGAGAAATCCAAATAAGGTACGATTTCCGAGAACTGAGATTCAGCAGAAAGATCTATTTTGCCTTTTTAGCAGCTTCATCATTTCTACTCCACACCAGATAAGCAGCAGACATCGTATGACAATTGGCAATATTAAATCGACTATAGATAATCTGTAGATTTTTTTTATCTCTTCTGAAACAAAAAGAACTACACTTTAAAGCATAGATTGTGTTAGTTTGTCCTAGTCACAGTGAGATATGAATTCAGTATAAAAACCACATTGGACCTGTCAAATGTTTGTCTTCTTTTTACTAGTTTTCTACACATCAATCACAATGAACCGATTTAGAGCTTTGGGTCTGACAGCAATCACTCGACAAGCTACTAGTGCCGGATTTTTCAGACAACAATCACGCACATTGCCTCGTGCCACTGCTATAGGCGTTTTGCAAAGAGCTTACAATACCGCCACCGCGCAACACCTTCCTCCTCAAACCTTGAATGGCTGGGCATGCTTTGGAAAAGGAGAGCCATTGAAGAAGGCCGAATTCCCATTGACTCAATTTGACGACGATTCAGTTGATATGGATATCATTTGTTGCGGCATTTGTGGAACTGACATTCATTGCATTGATTCTGGTTGGAGTCCAACAAACTATCCTGCAGTAATGGGACACGAAATCATCGGTCGGGTGACACGAGTAGGCAAGAACGTAAAGCATCTCAAAGTAGGCGATAGAGCAGGTGTAGGCTGTCAATGTGGCTCTTGCCATCAATGCACCAACTGTAGAGATCACAAGGAGAATTTATGCGAGGATCATGCTATTTGGACGTTCAACGATCACTGGCCCAATGGTGATACTACATATGGTGGGTTTAGTGATCGCTGGCGAGGAAACAAGGATTTTGCCTTCAAGATCCCTGATGCGCTTTCTAGTGTGGATGCCTCCTCAATCCTGTGTGGTGGTGTCACTACATTTGCACCTATGAAGCGTTTTGGCGTTGGCAAAGACAGCAAGGTTGCTGTGCTCGGTTTAGGCGGTCTTGGCCACTTTGGGTAAGCATACAGCACGTTATGAAAAGGAACAATTAACCGACATTTATTGCCATTTAGCGTGCAATGGGCCAAAGCGCTTGGTTCTGAAGTGGTTGCTTACGATATTGTACCCGATAAAGCTGCTGATGCCAAAGCCCTGGGTTGCGATGACTATGTGCTTGTCAACCGACCTGAAGAGATGGAGCGCCATATGGACTCTTTCAGCCATATCCTTGCTACCAAGATTATCAACAAAAGCTGGGATGATTACTTTTCTCTCCTCAAAAAGAACGGTACATTCATCGTGTGTGATATCCCTGAAGTCCCATTATCCGGTCTGAATGCGCTCACCATGGCAGCCAAGCAGCTCAATATTGCAGGTTCCTTCATTGGATCTCCAGATGATATCAGAGAGTCGCTGGAATTTGCTGCTAAGCATGGTGTTCGTACTTGGGCCCACAAATTCCCAATGGATCAGATAAACGAGGCCATTGAATACGTTAGACACGGCCATCCTCGTTACAGAGCAGTTCTTACAAACTAATTAATATACTTTCACCTTCACCCCTCTCTTGCAAAACATACATTTGTACATACTTTTTCATAATAAAACCTACTAGTACTCCTTCTCCCAAAGCTTTGTTTGAAAGTAAATCATAATCATTCGAGATCTATTCTGCGATTTAATCTCGCGTGGAACTGTGTTGTATTTCAGCTCAGGGCCCAGTTTTGCATATATTCAATGCGCTTTTTTCTGTATGACCATCCCAATGTCATCCACTAAATACTACAGGATGTATTTGAAAGATGAGCAAGTACGTATCGACATTGGATGAGCAGGTTGATGTAGGTTGTTCAGCCCTTTTTTGCTCTAAAGATATTATTCTCAGGTGATTCTATCTTTCATCGCACTGCTTACATGCGTGTTTCTGGAATGTCTGCTGCCTAGATATGATTTACTTCAAAAGGCTTATCGCAGCTGGGATGTAATTGAGCAAAAGGACCAATCTTTGGTGCATTCATTATCAAAGCACTGCTCAGGCTGTGCTGCTGAAGCATTTAGACTCTCTCATTTCCAAGCAAGAGCACTAAATTATGTAATATAAGCTTTTGAATCAATAGATGTTGATGGATAAAACTCTAACTATGAATCAGGCCATCAAATGTGTGTAGCGCAAACAGAAATGAAATGGAGCGTTTATCCATCTTATCATCATGTATTGATTATCTTTGCAAATGAATCAAGTTGGGTCCCTTTAGACATCTTGGGTTTTACATGCTGTGTAGTATGAGGTGAATGTCCCCATATGTTGAGTTCCAATAGACTGAAAAAATTCTATACTTTGCATTTCCTCTTTTCTTGTCTGTGCCCTTTGCTTCGACTCACGCCTTACAGCTATGACCAGCAACAAATTAAGGATCCTGTGCCTTCATGGATACACGCAAAATGCCACCATGTTCCGCAAGAAGACAGCTGTTGCTCGTAAAAGCGTCGAAGATATAGCTGATTTCGGTAAAGCTTAATTGCACCATCTTTATATGCGTTGATTGACACTCTTGCTACAGTATACATCACCGGGCCACATCACATTAGCCCGCCGACTTATTCTACTATTGCAGAAAGAGAAGAGGCAGCCAAAGAAGAATCGTCTGAAGGTAGTCGGTAGATGTGTCTGTGCGTGGTATGCAATCATACAAATCTTACAATGTACATTTGAGCAGAGCACAAGCCATTTGGATGGTGGTATTCGCCTAAATACAAGCCCACACAGGACGGATTCTTTGTAGGCTTCAAGGAGTCGATCGAATATGTCAAAGATGTATTAGTGAAAGAGGTACAAACACACATTTGCTAGATGCGGATACAGAAGAATAACACATTGGGATGAATAGGGACCCTTTGATGGCATTATGGGATTCTCACAGGGTACGCATGAATCTATATAGCAAACGCTCATGATTTGACCTGAATATAGGTGCTTGCTTTGCTGCACTCCTGACTGAGTTGTTGGAGGACAGAACACACTTTCCTGATTTGATCTCGCCAACATTTGAACATCCACGCTTCAAATTCTCCATCATCATTGCAGGCTTCAAGCCTACGATGCAGGAAGCTACCAACATCATGCTCAACAAAGACAGGCTGGTAAAGACGCCTAGCATGCATTTCATTGGCGACTTGGATACACTAGTATTGCCCGAGGCCATGGTATCTCTGTCCGAGACGTTTGAAAATCCAACCATCTTTCGTCATACAGGAGGGTAAAGATGTGGAATTCATACTCCAACTCAAACACTAAACACATGCATGTGATCCCTGTAGACATTACCTGCCATCCAACGCTAGCAGCAGAAAGGAGCTGGGGAAATTCATCACTCGCTTCATGACAAATCCATAGAATGTTGTGGACCAAGTAACATCTAGACGATTGCTAAATAAAGTAAAGAATAAGCAATCACACGAATTTAACGGTCAAAAAGATGGATGGCTTTGAATCATAATACAAGAAAATTTTTTTACATACAACATCTCTCTTTCTCTTTGTACAAACGTAGCTGCTGCTGCTATTAAACACAAGGCCTTTGGTGCTCCGATTTTTCGAAAATTAAAGAGACTCCGTTACTACTTTTGCACAATCATACAAACACTTTTGATATCACTGTAGAACCAGGCAGAAAAGCACACATTTCGCCTTCAAGAAGCATCTGAAAACCCACCGTTTGATACAAGTTTTTTTTTCTAAATCCTTATTCACCACCCCAACCAGAAGATTTTTTCATTGGATTTGGACTTGCTTGCTGCGAAAAAAATTTAAAACAAAAAAACGAAAAAAAGAAAAAAGACATCTCTCTCTCTCTTTCTTTTTCAACGAAACAACAAGATGTAAGTAGTAGCCCAGACAATAAAAACTCCTATGAATGCACTGGCATTGACAACTTACCTTTTGCAGCAACTCAAACTCACTCCAACATGCAGCAATTCACACCTTACTTTCCTGGTTTTGATGGCCAACAGCAGCAAAATCAGAACCAAAATCAACAGCAATCTCAAAACAACCAAGTGCAGCAGCCACAGCCTCAGCAGCCCATGTCGCTGAACGGCGCCAACCTTGCCATCTACAGCCCTGCCGCCATGCCTCCTTTGTCTGTTTTGGCTGCTACCCAAGTCAAGATGGAAGAGCAACAGCAGCAGCAGCAGCAACAACAGGGCCTGGACATTGGCGCTCATGGCAAGCCCAAGAGAAAGCAGGTCAAGAATGCATGTGGTAATGTATAATGTGGAGGGGGGAGCATCAGCAGTGCCGTATACTGATGGCTTGCATTAGTCAATTGTCAAAAGGCCTGTAAGAAGTGTGATGTGGGCAGACCTTGTCAGAGATGTATCAAGTACGGATTGACCGAAACCTGCGTCAACTCGGTCCGCAAGGAGCGTAAGAAGGGTGTCAAGCGTGGACCTTACAAGAAGAGAAACAAGAATGGTGGGTTGCTGTCTCTTATCTCGACATGATGGAGATTTATTAATTTGTGTAATTTAGTTACTGACAGTGTCACTTCGTCTGGTGCCTCCACTCCCATGCCAGCCGCTGTTGTCAACCCCAGCCTCTACACCTCTCCCACACCAGCAAACGGTGCCAGCGCTCCCGCTGCTGCTTCGACCACCACCACTCCCACCACCACCAACACAATGCCCATCCATTACCAGCCTTTCCAGACCACGCAAGCCTACGACCCTTATGGCTACAACGGAAGCAACGCCATGATGCCCCAAGCCTACATGGTTCCCAACAACCTCGCTCAAATGTACCCTACCAATCCTCCCGTTTTATCTTACCAAGCTGCCATGAACATCATTTCACCCCAACAGCAACAGCAGTCTCCTGTCCTCAACAGTGGGTTCAGACAAGATCAGCAATCTCCTGATCCAAATGCCAACAACAGTGCCGCCGCCACGCCCACCAACTCGACCCCCGCAGCCACCGATGGAATCGTTGCTAAAGTGGAAGAGGACGACGACGACGAGGGATCAAAGCTGACCATTTTGTCTCAACTTTGTAGCTCTGTGTTGGCCAACAATGATGGCGCCAAACCCGCAGACACCTTGGAGGAAATCAAGACCGAAGAGACACATCAAAACACTCCTCCTCCAAGTCGCCCTCACTCTCGCGAAGCGTCCCACGAAAACAACAGCATCACTGGCACTAGCTTTACTGCTGATTCTGCTCACACCTATGTCAACAGCCACCTGTCCCATGTCACAAACAGCAACACCAGCGCACCCAACAGTGTCTATGGCACGCCTGGATCATCTCCTGCTGGGTCTCCTCTTCAGCAACAGGCTCAACAACAGCAACAACAACAGCAACAACAACCTCAAGCGCAACAACAGTAACACATTATGTATATGATTCACGTTGCTTTCCAAATTCAAATTATAATCGTTTAATGAACAATCTACAAAATAACCTGCCTATTGCATTAATGGAGAGACTGATTCGTTATAACGTTTTTTAGACATCTTTTATATATATATACATTTTTTTAACTGTCTTTTCTTGGATATTTTTGCGATATGTTTGTATTCGAATTGTACAATCTCTTGATCAACGTCAACATGTACATTTGGATCGCATCCAACATTTGATATATATAGGTGTTTGACCCCCCTTTTTTTCCTTGAATAAAGTCATATCTCAACTGCTTATTAGTGTGCAAATATTTTATTTATGATACAGGCGTCTATATGAAAGCATAACAAGAGGAAAAGTGTGGTAGAAGGGAGAGAAAATCATTTAAGCAGTGGCGGAGGGGCTGGAAGCTGATGCTGATGGTGCTGCTGCTGCTGTTGTAGATGATGGTGTGGAGGGTGATGCTTGCTTGGCAACGGTGGCCTTGGCAGGAGAGAAACCAGCACCAACGATAGGCTTAGCACCACGTTCGACCATTTCAACCTTGATGGGCAGCTTGTGAGAAGCCAAACGGAAGGCCTCCTTGGCAATTTCCTTTCTCATACCACTGATCTCAAAGATGATGCGGTTCAAAGGAACACGGCAGGCCCAGTATTCAAAAGTACCCTTACCCTTACCCATACGAACTTCATTACCTTTGCTGGAGACAGGAATATCAGGGAATACACGCATCCATAATTGCGAGCCCTTGACAGGTTTGATTTTACGCTTGAGAGCATTGTGAACAGCTGTTAATTGACGGCCTGTAAGACGAGCTCCTTCCTTGACTCGCAAACCGTAATCACCAAACTCGACTGTGGTTCCCTTGGTAGATCCACCGATGGGAATTGGGATCTTACCCTTGTGTGCTTTGCGGTATTTGGTGCGCTTTGGTGAGAAATTGGATGCAAAACGGACAGTTTGTGTGATGGCAGCAGGCTGGCGTTGAAAGACGTTGCTGATGATGCTGGACGTCGTGTTGTAGGTGCTCAAGGCATTCTTTCTAAAGGCTGAAAACATACTTGTTGTATACAAAAGTGATGTGGAGAAGGGTTCAGATGAAAAAAAACGAACCGAGAGGGGAGGGGAGGGGGACCTTGTTACCATCACATTTTGTGGCAGCGATCATTCAACTACCGCGTTCAAATCATCAAACCTGATCTACCTCGCTCTGACAGCAGATTTAAAGAAGCAAAGCATGTCGTGGTCACTGGCCAGTAGTCAAGATAATGGGCCCAAATGTCAATTATATCTTCTTTGAGTAGTTTTACAGTAGATGAATCAAGCGCAATCACTGCCGAATAGTGGGCACTGGCTAACTATACAATAATCATGATGGGCATGTCATTGGTCATCTTCAGATATGAAATTCACAAGAACATGTAAGCATTTCCAAGCTTACAGTAGTAGTATTGACCAGATATTGACAGTTTGAGCTGCTTTTAGGCTATACTACATTCACTTGCATCTCCCAAACTTGAATATCATTCAAACATTGATAGATTGCAAGCATTCTTTAGAAAACACTCTTTGTTCAAAGACTTAAGTACGGTAATCTCGTTCAGAGCAAACGCTTGAACAAGCAGGACCTCCATACTCTGCTCATCCACAAACTAAGGTCTCATTGTGCCATGCTACACAGGATCCCACTATATACCAAAGAACTCGCTCTGCTGTTCAATGCCATCATCTCTCCATCAAATTTTCAATATCGATATCCAATCAAGTGCTGCTTTCGGTACAGAAATCCATCTCACTCTCTTGTAGTAGTACCTTTTGTTCGCAATTTTCTCACCCTTCTTCTTCAACTCATTTTATTCCTAATGTCTCCAATCACCATTGACAACATCATCCAAGCCAGCGAGCGCATTCAAGTCCATAGAACACCTGTTCAGACATGCACGGCTCTGAATGATCTCGCTTCAGAGCCAAATGCGCCTGTAGAGCTTTTTTTCAAATGTGAATTGTTCCAAAAAACCGGATGTAAGTTTGTAATCTCCAGCATTTGCAGAAATGAAATGCCAATCAGCTTTCCAAAGCATTCAAATTTAGAGGTGCAAGCAATGCCGTTGCTCTTTTGAGTGATCAAGAAGCAACTCATGGTGTTGTAACACATTCTAGTGGCAATCATGCACAAGCTCTGGCTTTGGCAGCTAGAAACCGAGGCATTCCTGCTTACATTGTCATGCCAACAACCACACCAGACATCAAAAAGGCAGCTGTACTAGGCTTTGGGGCAAATATCATTGAGTGCGAGCCCATTCAAGCTGTGCGCGAGAAGACGGTGAGTTTACGCACTGAAATGGTTGTCCTGAATAGTGCTAAACCAAGCTACTCTACTATCGATTTTGTAGGCGGAGGAAGTCAGATCAAAGACAAATGCTACCCTGATTCACCCCTTCAATAATCCAAATGTCATTGCTGGCCAAGGCACCATCGCTCTGGAATTGCTGTCTCAAGTGAAGGATCTCGATGCTATTGTAAGTGTCTGACTCTTTGATTATGCAGTAGCTCTCACAAGACTTATTCATACATTGCCAAAAGCTTATTCCCGTAGGCGGTGGTGGAATGCTGACTGGCATGTCGATTGCTGCCAAAGCACTGAAGCCAGGCATCAAGGTGTTTGCCGCTGAACCAGCCGCTGTGGATGACACGTACCGATCATTTACTAATAGGGAGCGTGCCACAAACGAGGTGGCCAAGTCCGTGGCAGATGGCCTCTTAACAAACCTGGGTGATATTGCCTTCTCTGAGATACACAAAAATGTAGATGGCGTCTTTACTGTTTCTGAAAAGGAGATTATCCATGCAATGGAATTGGTTTGGGGTCGAATGAAGCTTTGTATTGAAGCCAGTGCAGGCGTAGGCGTCGCTGTTGCTTTGTACAATAAGGAATTTAAACAAGTTGTGAAGAAGGAAGGTATCAAGCGAATTGGTATTGTGCTTTGCGGTGGCAATGTTGATTTAGTAAAGGCTACAGAGCTTTTCCAAAAGTTCAAGGAATAAATAGAGATCTAATTGCATTCATACTTGATCTTGTATGAAATTAGAATACTGCGGAGGCAAGCAAAGAAGTCTGGCCCAGATGAGTGATGTAAAATGGACTCCTTCATGATTATGATGATACATGGACTACTCACTGCGCACAATGTTAGCGTGGTACATTGATCTATCTGGTTCCATAATATCAATTCCGTAGGGCAAGGCCGCATGCATGTCGTTGAAGATGAATAATACCATCTCGAGCGCAATCATGATGGAATGGGTGCACAAACCGATCGCATCACGATGCGTAGCAGTCTAAAACTCGATTCCTGCTAAACCTTGATCTATTTATTCTTTGTGTACAATCCTATCATGTGTGGAAATATGGATATCGACGATTAGATGTGTTTAATGTATCAAAAGCACTTTATCCATCCATGGGCAATCAGAACTATACAACAAGATGGACTATTCTCAATTTAGTGCAAACGGTAAAATTAAATCAGCATTTTACGATCGCAATGGGCGATCGCATGCATATCATCAAGTTGAGATGAATTCTGCGGTAGGACAAGAAAAGAGAAGAAAGTATATGCTTTTTTTTATTGGAAATTAAAGGCGAGTGATTAAAGGAAAAAAAAAAAAAAAAAAGGAAGAAGAAAACGTGCAATGATTGCAACTATACTAATTACTCCTGGAGAATCATCTTTTGAGAAGAGGTAGCAGACTTTTCAGCATTGGAATCAGTGGGCAATCTGTTCCAGTAGCGCTGTTGGATGATACCCTCCTTGAAGAGGTTTTGCAAGTCGCCTCCAGCATCGCTAGAAACAAAGACACCAATCTCCTTTTGCTTGGGAGTACTGATATTAAGAGCCTCACTGGGCAATTGAGCAGCCTTCAACAAGGTAGTAGCACGACCAGAGGCAGCAATAGGCTTGCCATGACGATAAGCATCCAGCAAGAAGACAGCAGGTTCATTATAAGGGAAAGCAGAGACGCTATCAGTCAGCAATTGGAAGGCACTCTTTTCTCCGGAGGGAACATAGACGGCGTCGTAGAGCACGGAGGATGTAGTAAGGAAAGTGTGGTTGGTAACAATGCCATCTTGCTCACCCAGTTTGAAGCCGACATACTCGGGATAGGCACCTTCCTTGTCGAGGAAATTGAACATGGTCTTAGCTTCAGAGACATCGATGCCTGGGGCAGTGAAGATGGCCACCTTCTTGGTACGGATATGGTTAGGCTTGGGGTAGTTTTCGATGGATAAACCCTTAGAAGTCTTCTTTTCATTCTTTGAAACAGGTTTAGGCTCTGGTACACCCAAGGCGTAGGCAACACGGACGGCCAAATTATTGTCGACACGATTGAATACTTCTACCATTCTCTTGTGAACGTCATTGTCAGCGCATTTGCCAAGTTCAAAGCGAGCAGCATCGACCAACTGCTGTTGCTCGGGCGTAGTCAAACTGTTGTAAAAGAGCTGGGCTTGAGAGTAGTGATCAGAGAACTTGCCGCCCTTGCCTCTTTGCTTGTTGGCATTGAGATGCTCAGGGTACTCCAAGTAGCCGTCTGTCTTGTTGTTGGCCATAGCAGGCGTGTTGTCTTGCAGCTTGTTTGGGAAGTAGGCAACCTTGCCCTTGTACACATTGCGCTGCATGTAGCCATCACGCTGGTTGTTGTGGACGGGGACCAAGGGCTTGTTGATGGGCAATTGCAAAAAGTTGGCAGAGTTCATGCGGTTGATTTGAGTGTCCAGATAACTGAACAAACGGCCCTGCAAGAGAGGGTCATCGGTAAATGTGATACCTGTGCGTAGTCCATGTGTTAGCATTGGGTTGGTATCATTGTCGATGCGTTGTGTCATGTTTACCTCTGACAACGTGTCCCAGATGGAAGGTAACTTGCTCGGTTTCGGAAAAGTAGTTCTCCACGTTGCGGTTCAATGTCATCTTGCCGAGCTTGGTAACAGGCACAATGGACTCGGGGATGATCTTGGTGGAGTCGAGCAGGTCAAAGTCAAAGCTGTCTTCGTCTTCGGGCTTCACAATCTGGACACCAAGTTCGTATTCGGGATAGTCTCCCTTTTCAATGGCAGTGTACAGATCGTTGCGATGGTAATCAATGTCTTTACCAGCGATCTTCTGGGCTTCGTCCCACACCAAGTTGGATAAACCTTGCAACGGCTTCCAATGAAATTTGACAAACACAGTTTTGCCTTCCTCATTGATAAATCTGAACCTAAAGTTTGGTAATTTTTAAAACATTGGTCAATATGACGCCATTATCCAATCATCCGTAGTATGAAGTTATGTTTACGTACGTATGGACACCGAACCCTTCGACTTGACGGAAACTCTTGACAAGGCCACGGCCAGAGAGAGCCCACAAGACAGTATGGATGCTTTCTGTATGTTCAGCAAAGAAGTCGTAAGAAGTGCAGTGCGCAGTGCCGGCTTGAGGGACTTCCTTGTCAGGCTCAGGCTTGCCTGCATGAATCAAATCTGGAAACTTGATTGCATCTGGTTTACGCTTATATTAAAAAAACATGGTTTCATCACTAGTACATTAGCCAAAACTTACCTTGGATAAAGAAGGGCGCAATGACGTTGCCGACTGTCATGATTATGCTGCGTAAGTATCATGTTGCTAATGGCAAACCATTCCGTCTTACCTAGATCAAAGTTGCCTTCGCCAGTGTAGAATCGCGTAGCAAAACCACGAACATCACGCACTGTATCAGGAGATCCTCTGGAGCCCAATACGGTAGAGAAGCGAACAAATGTTGGCGTCTTGACACCAGGATCCTGAAGGAACTTGGCTGCAGTGATGTTGGACCAGTCTTGGTAGGGCTGGAAGTAGCCGTGGGCACCGACACCTCTGGCATGGACGACACGCTCAGGGATTCTAGCATAGAGTGAGAGAAAATCAGTATATATGCATCAAAAAGAGCCATCCGTAGCAGATAAATGAGACATACCTTTCGTGATCTATGGGCAAAGAGGATGACGGGTAGATGCATTTGGTGTCAATGATCCTCAAGGCCAGCCTCAACAGCATCCAACTTACCAAAATGCATAATCTTCTCTCTCAATTGGAAGTCTTCAAGCAATGTGGGACCTCTTCTGCCAACAGTCAGACTGTCAGTGTTGTTGATTTTGGCACCAAAGTTGGTAGTCTCCGTGGTTCCAGCATCAACGACATAGGCATCGCCAACAGGGTCTTTTTGGGCCAAGCAGCATTGGGCTACCACAGTGAGTGGAATGATAAAAGTGACCAATTTCATTCTAAAAATGTAAGGATAGTGTAAAGAGAAGAAAGAAAAAGTAGACAAACAGCATTTGCATTGATGGCCTTTTATAAGCAATTTGTTGATCGATGCGGTGCGCTTAGACCCCCTCCCCCCATATAGTACTCCACATGCGCTAAAACTGACAACCGCACACTCCGGAATGTAACTAGCCTCTCTCTCTCTCTCATCTGGTACATGAGGCTTTTTTGCAGCTAAACTGAATCTTGCTGCTTGCTCGCTTGATTCTGGTACCTCCAGAGTCGAGCTTACCACATACTATGATGGGCATTGTTTAACTGTTCCAACATATAGTGCTGCTTCCAATGTGCCACATACATTGGCTATAGGCCTTTTAAAGATAGAGAGCCCATTATAGATTCTTAAAATAGGGCCAATCATGATCACAAAACTAAATATAAATTATTAAATTTGACCTTCTCAAGTGTACCCCTATTTCAAATTTCTTTTTTATTCTTCTTCTTTTCCCTATACAACATAGCCAACTATGAGCGAAGTTACCAGATATTCATTAGAAGATCAACAGCAGCAGCAGCAGCAGCAGCCCTACCCAGCACAACAGCAGCAGCAGCAACAGCCGCCCCAAGTGCCTTCACATGAACCATTTGATATTTCTCCTACACCTTCGAAATCAGTGCATCGCTCAAAGACAGTTCGCAACCTAAACTCTGCAGGAAGCAAGATGAGAGGTCTATTCAAGACCAAAAACAGCAAAAACAAGGAATCCTCCACATCATCGAATAGCAGTGGTGATGATAACAACACGGGCTTCATGACCAGGCCCATCTTGGCGACATCTGCGTCTTACGGCCCAACAAGCGCAAGCGATAACTTTCACTACCATCATCAGCAGCAGCAATATGCCCCACCTCCACCACAGGCACAGTTGCAACAGCAGCAGCCTCATCAAAAGCAAGGTACACAAATATTTGTTCATATTGATGTTCCCTTATTTATAACCTTGTTTTTATTTATTTCTCCCCTTTCCTCTCTCTTTTCTTTTCTAAATAACAGAAGATCGCTTTGATATGAATACCACCGAGAATGAGATTAAATCCAATGGTTTGCCTGTAGATGAAGTTGATCAGAACCAGCAACAGCAGCTATTACAGCAGCAACAGCAACAGCAACAGCAGCAACACATGAACTTTCAACTGGAACTAGAACAACTAAACGAACTCATCGCCCAGAGATCCTTGGAAATCCAGAATGAAAAAAAGAACAAGGAGCGTCTTCAAAACGAGCTCAACGAAGCGCAACGCATCTTCAAAGAGAGAGAGGCTGAATACTCTAGCATCGAACACAGCTTCTTTGAGCACACACGTGCTATTCGAGCCACTGACGATGATTTATCCACCATTCGCGACTCGTTCAAACTACTCAAATACTCGATTGCTCGCCTGATCATGACCTTGAACAAGAAGGCAGACAAAGCCAAGGCAGCCGAGAAGTTTTGTCAGACGTGGCCCAATCTGCCCATCTTGGATCCCGCCACAAACGAGCTGGAGCCTTCCTTTGTCAACTTGCTGGCCGAGAAGCTGGTGCACGAGCATCTGGTCAAGTATGTCTTCAACTCGCCCATTTATCCTGGACTCAAGGTCAACGATGCTTATTACGCCTTGCACACGTGGCTGCAGCAACACAACTCGCAGTTCTCGGTGCGCCTAAGACAACAAATGGCCGCGGTTGTTGCAAAGAGCAAGCCAGAAACAGAGATCCAGCAAGCGGCCCAGAAGGAAAAGCAGGCGATCGCCAAGAAGATTTACGACGATTTAGCAGACATCTACCACCCGTTTTTACGCGAAAACGACGCTGCTGTGGAGGAGGAGAAGCGCTACTACAACAAGATTTGCGATATTGTGGACAAGGCGCTCAAACTATGCATTGCTATTCGTGGCCAGGAAGTGGAGATCACAACCGTGGCTATTGAGGAGGGCAGCAAGCAGCCGTTTGAAGAGGAAACCATGACAGAAGTAAAGGGCAGGACAAATGGCTTGGTTCGATTCTGTATATGTCCTACGTTTATGGGCGGTGATCGTGAGCATGGCTTTCTTGAAAAGGGGAAGGTGGTTATCTCGGGCTAATATGGCCCTCATTCTACAATAAAAAGAAATAATTTATTGCTCTCATGTGTTACAAGAGAAAAAAAGACTGTAAAGCACAGCAAATGTGGTATAGTGTTTGCTCTCTTTTATCCCTTTTTTTCCAACTAGACGCTCTTATACATGTCTCGAGAAAATTCGCCCGTTTCTCCTCAACCAGACCATTACAGACACAACTCATTCAACAGAGGCGAGAACAGCGTGCGCTCAGTCGACTCCACCTCCAATCACTACCGAGCTCCCTTGCCACAGCCATACCACCATCCCACTCGGCACGCTACCATGTGGGATTTGAGCGAATCACCGAGACATCAGCATCAAGGCATACGCCGTGGATCCGAGCAAGTGGCCCAGCGGGCACTCGCTGCCAGTGCGCTTTTCCCATATCAGCCGATTACAGGCTTCGACCCGTTGACTCCGTCCAGTGAGAACAATACAGTGCAGCAGATTTTCATAGCTGAGCCAGACGAAGATCCAATGCAACATTTGGTCATTGTGCCGCTGGGAAAGACAGGGGCGGGCAAATCAAGTCTTTTGAACCTGATCCTGGGGTACGACGAGTTCAAGGCAAAAGCTGCTGCCAAAGTAAGTCTGTGCATGCGAAAATGAGGCTGACTCTCCAGGACTCAATCCCGCAAACGTGTAGTCTGTCACTGATTGCATTACCGAGAGAACAGGCGTGTGGGCGATCGACCAAATAGAGACCATCATCACTGTGGCTGATACGCCGGGATTTGCAGACACCATGCAGAGAGACGCCGAGTTTCTGCAGGTGTTTCAAGACTACATTCTCGATCTCGGCGGTCGCCTAGGCATTGATGCATTTCTGCTGGTATTTCAGTGCGATTCAGCTACAAACAAGTAAGAACGTCCGACTGCAGAGCTATACGTATACATGCCCGAGGCTAATTCGCTTTGTGATAGCATCATGTCTATCCTGGACCATTTCAACACTATGATGCAGCAGTTTCAGCCGAGCACATGGTGGAATCATGTCATGCTAGTGTTCACGCGAGTGGATTACTACCCAAACCTCAAATTCCCGCCAAACATCCTCAGCAAGAAGCAGAGCATCACAGAAACACTGATACCAGACATACAGACAAAGTTCAACCTGGATTCGCCTCCAAAATATGCATTCATTAGTAGCAAAGCGCCCAATTGCTCTTTTTCTAAAAAGGGCCAATGCGATTGTTTTGCTGCTTCCAAATACCACTTGGATCAGATGAGAACCTTGAGATCTAGAATCAATTCTATAATTACAGATAATGGGGGCAGATGGATACCATCTGTGCAATAAACCGTTTATTTTGCAAATATTCTCTTCTCATGAGTGCCACTACACAATTCTACTGTACTATACTACTTTTTCTACAGTGAGGTCCTCTGGCCAGTATGGAGCATCAGCCCCATTTCCTCGAGCAGGAATGCTGAATCCTGGCTTTGTTTCGCCACTGAAATGGACTACAGATTTGTAAGATCTCAACTTGGCAGTCGTACCAAGGATGCCTCTTTCCTCAAACAGATCTGGCTGCCACAGCCAAGGCGAAAACTGTTTAGTCAAGGCCATGAAGCGAGGAAACATGACCACCATATTGTGGTAATAGCGAGGTACAGGCTTGCCCTTGGACTCCCAAAGCTTCTTCCAAACGTCTTCTTCGTAGGTACCAATGCAATCACCAAGCCAAGTATTGTAGTAGTTCAATGCAGCATCAATCACGTAGGAGCCACTCTTGGTGGATCTGTCAATAAGCGCTTGAATGACAGCAGTTGCACCAGCGGCCCCAGTGCAGAAATCGCTGTTGGGGAGAACAGGAGTAACAGGCTCGTCCAGGCCCAGAGACTGGCCAAAGAGATAGGAGATACCACAGCAGGCATCGCTGATCTGCTGCCAGCCGATTCGTTCAGCCCAAGGTCCATTCCAGCCATAGCAATTTTCGCGCACATAGATGATGCCTCTGCCACGCTTCTTGGCCATGGCCAGCAGATTTTCTTTTCCCAGTCCATACTTGCTCAGATGGAATGGTCTATAGCCTTCAACAACGACATCGGCTTCTTCAATCAATGCCTGCAATTTTTCGAGGTCTTGTTCCTTGTGGAAATCGAGTTCACATGTCCATTTACCAGCGTTCATACCAGCATGCAGGGCAGACAGGTCAGGAAGATTGGGCGAGGTGACACGCATGACACTTGCGCCGTATTCTGCTAGTGTGCGCGTAATGACGGGGGCAGCAATGATGCGGGTGATATCCAGTACCTTGAGTCCAGCCAAAGGCCTCTGAACAGAGCCTCGGTCTTCCTTGGCCCACCAGTGCGCGGGTGTTCCATCATTGATGAAATGGGTCTCAGTGAGCCCAACATGCTGATTGGCCTTGTACTGTTCCGTTTGCTTAAATTCCTCTCGTGTATAGCAAATGGTGCCTGCCTGCTTGTGGACGTCGTTTGCCAGCTTGTCCAATTCCTCAGCGTCAAACTTTTCAACGGCTTCTTGATAAATAGGCCATGATTCCTCGAATGACATGTTGGGCTTGACGTTTTCCTCGGTAGGAATGTTTAATGCAGTTTGCATGATTCTAGGATTCAGGGAACCGTGGGTGTGATAATAGCGGTTGTCCTTGGTTTTGTAAATACTTTTAGAGCTATAGTTGTAGAGACTCCCAACATTGTAGAGATCCATGTCCTTGAAATGCGCATTGTAGAATTCCTTGTAGGCTTTGCGATCACTGCTGTTGATGATCTTTTCATCGCCATTCTCGTCTTGTTCAATAAAGGTAATCACACTGGGAGGAGGTGCTAAAAAGCCTTGGGCCAAGTCGGTGTTGATGGTGATTTGCTCAACCTCGGTATGGTACTTTTTCTGGATCAAGTCGACGAGTGTAAGACCCTCTAGAGCCTTCAGGGTAGAAATCGATTCAGCAAAGCGAAGACTGACGGGGTAAGCAGGCTCATCGACGCCAACAAACTTGACTTTTGAAGCCAAATTTTTGATGTCCTGAGGGACCTTGATCTTGCTGTTATCTAAGATGGCAGTGTGAAGCAATTTTTTGCTTTCCTTTGGGACCGAGTAAACCATGGTTGCTGGTGTGTGAAGAATTGCAGATAAATCATCAATCTACTTTTTTTTTTCTTTTATACCGTGGTGAAAATGCGCATTGTACATTATTTCGTGGAAATAGGCTTACTGTAACGATGTAATTGGTCGCACAAACCAACTTTTGCCGAGCCTGAGATCTGTCGAGAAGATGTGTATATCAGTATACTTGGAGCAAACAGAGCAACATTATTAGCCGAGGCTCTTGGCAATTTAGTTCTTTAGCAAATGTTCTCAAGAGGATTCCACACGCCTGTAGTGTTGGTCGAGTCCTATACTCGCACACAGCATTTGAATATGAGAAATCAATAGAAGGGGTATCGTTTTTCCGATAGAAAGCGCCTGAATGTAAGCCGATGGGTGTGGCAAACTTGTACTTGTACAGATGCCCATATTATGAAACGATTGAGGTACAACGAATGTAACTTATAGGAGTGATGAAAAACAGCAATGAAACTGAGAACGTTGCTTCTATTCTTTATTTTTCGTTTATTGTTGTTGATTAGTTGTAAGAAAAAAAAAAAAAAGGACTGAGCCAAGGATCATTGGGTCCATCTACACTTTATAGGTATATACCGCCCAGACTGGATCATTTTTAACACGCTGGGAGATGATAGTATATGTTACTAGGATGAAAGTATCAAGCTTCAGCATTTTACTCTTTCTGTTGATTTAAGATACGAATACGATTTAGACTTACTCATTTCCACCCAAAGACCATCGGAAAAAACATATGAGGAATAAACAGAGTAACTGTACCTGTTATTATATTCGTATACGCAGTATCAAAAGAACGGCAATTGACTTCATCAACCTCTAGATCTATCTATTATTTAAAAGCAACATTTAACTATGCGTAAGCTTTGCTTCAGGGTTATAATCAATTCATAAACAACTGAGATGCACAGCAGAGGGCACTATTTTGCATACGTAGGCTGTTGGAAGCTGCATTGAGATTTAACAAGATGGGTTTTTGGCCTTTCTGAAGGGTTTCCTAGTAAATTACACACTCAATTTACGTTAATTTCAGTCTGATGGCATTCAGTATGTAGTCCAAAGAGATAGCAATCATTCGAGGTCTTAATTAAGTCTGTAGCACCAGTTGCTGTGGATTTACAGAACACAAAAGGCACTTTTCTCGGCCAAATTGCCCATATTCAGCCCTCAATATCTTGTCTTCTAAGCCGTTTTAGATGCTTGGAATAGTGCCAAATGATTGCTATAGATCACTATTTACATCCTAAACCTTCATTTTTATTTTTTTTGGATCGATCCAAATCGTCGAAAATTCACGTTTTTTTCATGAGGTACCCCTCATGGTTTTTGTTAAAAATCAAACGATCGCAATTTTGAAGGCAAAAATGACACTTTTTACTATAATATATATTGATTCAAAATGACCGCACAGATGTAGGGTAACCTGTGCAACTGATATTTTGAACGTTGTATATGCCGAATTTCGACTTTTCTTGGATAAACTGCTTTTTGTATTTTCGCAAAATTCTTTATCTTTTCATTCTAAAAGTATTTTAAGATTGACACCATTGAATGCGCCTTCAAATTCTCCCCTTAAGTTTATTAGAAAGTAGTATACGCTGAGCACACTTTCTATAGCTAATTTTAACAAAAATGTTTACAAATGTCAAATTATGTCGATATTGATTCAAAAAAGTCATAGCAAAAAAATTATTTGGGTACAGCCACCACAGTGCAAAATGTTCATTGTACACGTCATTCAAATTCTGTGTGCTCTGCACTGCGGCAGCCTATTGGTTGCAATCACCCTTAGCAACGACGCGTTTTAATTTTTTATTTTTTTTTCTCGCACTGTTTTTGCACTGCACTTTTTCTATTAAACCATATACTTTTTATTATTTTCTATTGAATACAACATCACTTTCGCCACCAGAAGCGTGTCTTTGCAACCATGGGTACCAGAGATAACACTTTTGAATTTAGTTACAGTAGGTATCAGTCGATAAGAGCCACTTTTGGTAGTACAATATACAGGAATACTAATTGCACAGTTTATTTTAGGCCATTTTGTTACGATATATTATCGATTGTGTTTGTTGGTTTGTATTTGGTTTGTATATTCCCCTTCTTTGGTTGCCATGGATCACATTCATTCAACCCTTTCACTACTTTCTTTCTCGTAATACTGTGCATTCTTCTTTAGTTTGCTCTATTGCGATTTATTTTTGCACCCTTTTTTTCTGCTGCACGCAACTATTTTTCTGTTGCTGTACCATAGTGCTATGGTGTGTCTTTTGATGCATTGTATCGCTGGCAGTGCTGCTCTATTGTGGAGTAGCCTTGCATTCTTTTTGTTCTTTCTTCCTCAAGTATTGCATCTTCTGTAATACCGGTTGTATTAGTGTTCGTGCTTCGTATGAGGCAACCACGATACTTTTTTCTACCTTTTTTTTTTCTTGTACTCGTCATTTTGATGATATTCATTGCATGTTACCTCTTTGTATGTAACTGTATTGCAATGTTTCTGTTCTTCATCACATTCTAGTGATGCCCTCTTGTTGCTTTCCCTTCCTTTTTATGGTTCTTTGAATCACAACCCCTCTTTTTCGTTGTGTGGATATGCCTATCGTTGAAGCACAACTAGATTTGATTCAGAGGCTGGGGGTAGATAGGCTGCCCTCACTTGATTGGTATCACTTACTTGGTGCTAATTGAGAGTCTCAAGCGTTTGCACTATAAGCTGGGGTGTGTAGTAAGGCATATTCTGGCATTTTAGGGGATTTTGATGATAAAATTGCTAAATTACTGTATTTGGCAATGTTTAAAAGTCCGCCTAACCAAAAAACATAGGGAAACCCTCGCAATTTTTTTTTCAAGATTTGTGGTGTATGTAGTTCTTTTAGAGCAATTTGATTGGCTCAAATTTGGAGACAGCTCAGAGAAATAAAGTATTCGTATTGAAACTAAAAATGTAATTAAAATGAGAAGAAAAGTAAGACTAAACATTTAAAATGCATGGTACAAATGGCCTAAGGTAACTACACACTATACCACCATAAGTATTAGACATGATCAAATACATTCACTATCCTAAAAAAAAGAGTTTTGAGTTAATTTAAGCCTGTTCATAACATCCAAAAGTACAATTTTGCATTATATTGGTATCAAATCAATAAAAGTCTTCAAATGTCAATCATTTGGCTGATGAGATAAACATGTACCTATGCCAAATTTCGCGAGGAGCACGATTGTGTGGTCAGACTTTAGTCATTTGAACGCGTTGCCGTTGATGGATGGACGATTATCAAAATAATCAAATTTTGAGTACTGGTCTAGACAAGATTCATGGGGAAGGCGGATAATGACAAGTGTCTGGTGTTAACGGATTGACAGGTGGGGTATTGGAAAACACCTTATTTAACGCTGCATACTGTATCTTTGTGCTCGACTCTACATCCTGCTTGTATGCAGCAGGTATTCCCGGTATGCGGGTTCAAGTCATCATCCTTGATAGATTTGCAAATAATTGCTGTCAGTTTACTGAAATTGGTACGTAGATATGCTAAATTCTGCGAGGAACACGATGGCGTAGTACTGTAGTTGAATTTTAGATTAAATGAGCTTTTGTTGATTGAGGGATGATTTTCGCCATAAGCTAATTTCGAGCACTAATCTTGACAAAATCTATAAAAAAGCCGTTAATTACGATTTTCTAGTAGTGACAAATCGAGGAAGGTAATGTTACGGAACACTGCGTTCAAGACTGCTTAGCTCTAGCATGCTCCTTCAAGAGTGCCACAGTTTGAACACTGTTTTGTTGTGCGTTGGACAAAATACTGCAAAGCGTGTTTTCATACGGTATATGAATATTTGAGGGATCGTATTGACAGTGTTGTAAATCTATTTAGAGGGAATCATAACCATATAAACAAACTTTCAGTGGCTACCTTAGCTGTTGATTAATTAAGGGAGGAAAGTGAAAACCACTGTAGTTTGAAAACCAAACTCGTTGAATGCTTATAACTTTGCAACCACTACTCACCCTGACTTTTTCAATAGCTTATTTTGTTTCCCTCTTTTTACTGATCAAAACAATACCGCGTTTGCACTTCTTGGGGCATGTTTTTGCAAAATCGTTTCTCGATGTGGTTTTACTAAGTAAAAACACGTTTTTTCTTAATAAAAGTATGCAAATGTCTATTAAGAACTTGTTTCTTCAAAATAATTTTAGGGCGTGGTATGTCTGTAGCCACTGCACAACCAGATTTTCATATTCATTATGCAATAAGAAGTTGGCTTTGAGCGATAATTTTTCACTGCTATTTGTCTCGGGATGACGTTTGAGGCTGCCTAGACGCATGAGAACTAATGCTACAAAGTTAAGCAATATCTCAAACGGCAGCTATTCTTTATTTCTATACACCCAAGACCACTTAGTGCGCACAGATACATTTTTGAAATCTTTTTCCTATTAAAAACAGTTAAAATTCATGAAAATCTGACTCGTGTCATCAATTTAAAACTGGTAGTAGTATTATGCCTTGCACAACGTGTAGTACCGTTCGATGCGTATTTCAGTTTTGTTTGGACTTACTTTTTACTTGGGTCAATGATTAGTGTTGCGAAGGATAGTTGGGAGCTATCCAAAGGCGTAAGTGTACACTCAATCACTGGTATCAAGCCTAGAAAATTTAAGAGCTCCTAAACTGATGCCTGAGAATGCTTGCCCAGCCAAATAAGTGGTGGTGAATCCTTAATTCGCTGTGTGCTATAGTTTTCTTAAAACCTGCCTCTTATCACGAATGCGTAGTTGGCATCTTGGGGAATCAATTTTAAGACTAGATCAGTGTAGCCTGCTTTGTTCTTATCCAGTAAGCTTTCCAGTTTAGGCTACACACATCCTTGTCAGGCTTGGAGATACTATTCTCGTAATGACTTGTAACAGTACTGTAGTTAGCCAATAAGCTTTGGCTGATTGTTTAGGATGTAGATCATATACATGAATTGCGTAAAGAGCAAGAGAGTGAGTTTCGGGTATCGTGAATATGTTCGCATCTTTCAGATTATATGATGAGATTCGCCCTAAACTAAGCCACGTTTTAAAAGCTAATTAAATACCGTATTAAAGGTTGCTTTAATGCACACTCATATTTTGCTAATTGCAGCATATTCTCAGCGAAGACGATACGAATCACACGAAATGTCATTGCCGACAAACAGATGTACACATAGGAAACCCTTTTCGTAAAGCAGCAATACATCATATCGCCAAGACATACCAATGAAATGTATCTATTTGACGATCATAATCATTTCTAGCCTCATAAAGCTAAGTAAAGCTAAGAGACAGATTGCTATAATAGTATAACCTTCTAGGTAGAAATCCTGAGATGAGTCTGCTTTTGGATAGTCGATCTAAGGTTTGATGGATATTTTTTTTTTGAAGCAAACTCACCTATTTAAATGTGCCGCAATGTGCGAGAAGAGATATATTTATAATCGACGAAAGATGAAGCTTATCGTTTCGCAAGTCGATTCGAAATTTAGTTGTCTTGGGAAAAGTGATTAGATGTTCATTTGGTAATAATACTAATATTGAAGTTTGTCAAGATCCAAATGCTTATGTCTCAAAATACCCACCAAACCAATCTGATGTTGAATCATGTAGGTATATAGTTTTGGAGGTTGTAAAATATTTACTTCTCAGTGTGATTTGTTATTTCTCTTTCAACTTTTCACAATCATCACAAATCGACAGCATTATGGACAACAAAATGTAAAGCGAAACTACTCCATATCAAATTATATAGACAGCCATTGATACTCGATTCATTATGATAGCTTTATTGAAATTCCTTTCCCAAATGAACGCCTTGCATCTATTGCTCAGCAAGCCATGAACGTCGATAAAGAACTAAAGACTGATCAAGTCAACAGAGTAATCACAGCAAAAGACAACTTACTTCATGTGTAAGTGAAGAAAGCATCATAAGTGAATGTTGATTCGCAAAAAGTCTCATGTTTATTGTAGGCAATTTGAATGCTATAATACCAAGATGCTTCGTGTAGCAGTTAACTCATTTTTAGAATACTTGACCATGGTGACGCGAACCTTGGAAGAAGACTTTGGAAACTAGCGACCCTTTGTAAATAATATATGATCGATTGAATGTTGAATTTATACCCAAAATTGGCATAATTTCAATGATCCAAGATCTCGCTCTCCACTCTTTGTCCTTTTCTCTTCATTTAAGATCAAATCCGGTAAAAAGAAAAGTAAAATAAAACTGATGTTCTGTTTATTCTTCACATGGTACAACAAAGACTTGAGCAATTACAAAAATGGTATCAGAGCACCATGAATTATATTAATTCGGGTTTCTTCAAATTGATAGATAGATAGAGCGATATCATGTTTTTAATGTGACATGTGGAAAAAGGAGTGTAAATGACAAAAGAAAGAAAGAGAGAAAGAAGGGGGAATAAGTATAAGTAGAGTATATGTATAGCAAAAATAAAGAATTATGATAATAATCGAATAATGGAAATAGTAATAATAATAAGGTGGATAATGGAATAAACATAGAGATATCAGAGAGATTTACAAAATGAGACATTTGAACTTTTTCTTGCTCTTTTCTTTTGATGGATTTTGCTTGTTAATCTGTCTAACCACATCGTAGAATACTTCATCGACGTTGATTTTGAATCTCGCTGACGTTTCGTAAAATGGCTTTCCTCCCCATTGTTGCGATAGAGCCATGCCCTTTTCTCTAGGCACCATTCTTTCGTTCTCCAAATCACATTTATTACCAACCAAGACCATGGGCACCTGTGTACACATGTATGAGCACAGCTGGATCAAACCGCCTACATTCTCCTTACATTTTCTGTGCCTTTGACTCGTAATATCTGCTCCCTAATCTCGTGAAGGTCGGTCAAAGTAACTTGACTTGTGATGGAGAATACAAGGACAAAACCCTGGCCGTTTTTCATGTAGAGATCGCGCATGGCTGTAAACTGCTCTGTACCTGCTGTATCTAGAATTTCAAGCATACATTGTTGTCCGTCCACTTCTACTTGTTTTCTATAAGAGTCCTCGATCGTGGGGTCGTATTTTTCTACAAAGATTGACTGAACAAATTGAACTGTCTATGGCTTTGTGTTAGTTCGGGGTAACTGAATTGCGTTCTCCAGCTTGATTACCAATGCGGACTTGCCAACACCACCAGAACCCAACACAACAAGCTTGTATTCTCTCATATGAAAAGGATTGGAAGAAATGGAATGAGTAAAAGCGAAAAAGAGAGAGAGAGAAGAAGAAGAAAAAAAGTTAAGGTAACCACACTGTGATTATTTTATAGGCGACAAAACACCACACGCACACATTTTTCCAAGCAAAAAGACGCATACACACCACCTCGCTCAATAAAAAAAGGTGTTATTTATATAAAAAAGAGGAGTACATTTGCCTGAAAAAGGAAGGCAGATGTTTATTGATTCAAACGGAGTCGCCTCTGTGTATCTCACAAACTATTGCCGTCGTAGAATCTAGTCAAAGCAAACCACAAGAAATCGCATGTCAATTGACAACATTTTGTCTGCATGTAAATGTTTGAAAGTGCAGGGGGCAACGAAGAGGAGGGGACAAGTACGTGAGTATGGCAAGTCGGCATGGATCTACACTCGAAAAAGGCTGCCTTCTAGTACGAATAACACCAGTATTTATTCATTGGAGAGAGTATTTGATCACTCAGCATGAGCATCTTCTTGGAATATACAAACTTTGGATCAACAGAGTCTCTGCTATAGTACGTTCGTCTGCCTTGGCTGGAGAGCTTCCATTCAGACAACTGCGCAGGATACCGTTTGGGTGTAAAAGGGCTGATTTCAATCACCTTAATTTTCTTGCTTAATCTACTCAACACACGTGGTAGACAACTTAAATCAATTGTAAGGGGTGTACGTGCTAGATTCAAATAGAATAAATTTGGTAAATCAACCAAGAACCTCTCCAATGCGTCCAAGCTGATATTGCGGCAGTATGCAACAGAGAATTGTCGTAATTGACTAAAGTGTTGCTGTCCAATCATGCTGGTTAGCACAAGGTCATCAAAATTGGTGTGTCCTCCCATATCTAAGGACTGTATAGCTGGGTTGGTTGATTTCAGGATCTTCATGATGCAGTCGTGACAAAATCGAGAGCCTCCAATACCATTAAAGTCCATATTCAAGTTGAGCTCAATCAGCTTGCTGCAGTTGTTTTGCAAGAATGCTACAAGTGGCGAGCAGCACGACAGAGAGTGGCATCCTTGTAGATTGAGGTGGGTGAGTGTGGTTGTGCTTTGGAGATGCGCAAACAGACTGCTTGTAATCTGTGTGTACGCTAGATCGAGTCTTGTCAGCTGGTTTCCACTGGTGCGGATTTTGTCAAAGAAGGGTATGAAGAAATGCTCTTGGGATAGGGCCATGCACATGTAAAACGAGATGTTTTCGAGCTTCCTTGGGACAGACCAGTTGCTCAGCTCGAGTGGTTCCTCCTGTCTTTGCTGGGCATGTTCTCCCTGCTCCTCCAATGCCAACCTCTCCAACTTACTCAGCGACACCGGCTTGAAGAAATCCGCCATGACAGTGGTAAAGTTTCGATCGCAGAATCCGGTAAAATCAATTGTCCTCAGGTTGTTCTGATGGCTGAATATGGATCGAATGACTCTAGGTGATACAAAAGCGTGCACCATTTCTTCGCCTACGAACAGCTCTTTCAATTGATCACAACCACCAATCAAATCCGCCAATTCCTCTGCAACAATGATAGATTTGGCCTTCTCTTCTGTCCAACGCGAGCCTCTTGTTGTATAGCTGGAGAAATCCAGACGGTGAACCAAATGTGCAAGACTTCTGTTCTGCATGGCATCTTTGAGCAGCAGATACTGTCTGGGATTGTTGATCATGATGTGCTTGTAGAGCAGATGTGTTACCGTGGCATAGAATACACGACTGACTTGACACAGATTTGCCTTGTCCTTAGATGATAAGCACCGATTAGCTGCTATCAACTCAAGCAGCTCAAGCGATAAATTCTTCATTTGCTGTAGTTTGTTCGGGAATATAAAGACGCAGTTGGGGGAAATTCAAAGAGTGAAAGGGAGCAATATTTCCTTTGGAATGGAATGATGAGATAAAAATGAAGAGAAAATTTTCTCTCTTTCACCTTGCTTAAATAGCAAAAAAAGGTCATGCAACGTAACTCAAATTTCTCACGATAAGAAGCACAGAATGGCCTCATTTGATTGGAGTATTCCATCAAATCTGATGACCTTGTTTGTGCTTTTCTTTGTTGAAATACTGCTATAGGCGGGCGAGTCATCTACTCTCGTTCCGCTGCATTGTACTCTTAAAAACTTGGAATTATATAACTCCGTACATGCAAGCGAGCAGTAGATTACTTGAAACTCTTTCATTCGGGATGGGTACATGTTAAACAATACGTTGTACGGTCTTGATCAAAGCCATATGGCAGTAGATCCCAGTTAAATCACCTCATTTTTGAATGAACTGAAAATTTGTGTGCCCGGTGTATGCGTATCAACAGGATCCAGGCACTACAGCAAAAGCTAAAGTTTTTATCAAATCCAGTGGTGCAGGATATTCACGTTACACTCACTCTTAATTCATGCTGTGCCAGAAAGTCTAACAAAACCCGAGCTGTAATCCTGCAAATTTGTATGCAGTGGCAATGTTAGCTACTTCTCTTTAAAAGCAAAATGATTCTGCATGCTATTCTCCATCTGGTCCTTAGCTGAATGTACCTCAGAAAGCCGACTATTCCGCCGATCTGTAGGCATCTTGAGAGGACATAAGATCATGAATGGAGAAAAACCTAGAGATGCAAGAAGTAGATAAAGCGCAAAAAAAAAAGAGAATTATAGATATTGGCTGAATAAATGGCCCATTACAGGAGTTGCGCCATTAATCACACTTTCTCCTGATAAAAAGCAAGCAAGATGATGCGAAGAAACGCGGATTGCTTGTCTCGTTTTATATCCATATTATTCTCTCTTAACCACGCATCTGCGTGATATTAAGCCGAAGGGTTGGGATTTTCGCGGCTGTTTAGAAGAATACATCACGAGGTTTGGTAGTGACGGATAGCACATCTTGTCTAAAGAATGAACTCCAAATGATTTGCTTGCAATCTCAACAAAATACGAGAATAAAAGCTACCAAAAGAATGCTATCTGACATGGAAGAAACTCACTCAGCCTGAAATCCAGTTATACACCATCGTATTCCTCGCAAATTTCGGCATAGGTATGTGCTACAACCCCTGGCCCTTCAACCAGCACATCTTCACCTGCCGCAAAACAGAAGCATTTCCAAGGCAATATTAACACAGTGAATCAAGTATTTGGAAACATAAGAAAGCTGTCGACACTCTCTTCCTCCTCTGCTCCCACATACAAGCGTATAAAAATGGAATGGTCCCAACATGACCCTCAAGATGAAACATTGATGCTGGCCGACATTCTGGACGCGCTGATTGTATAATACATCTAAGCTATACATAGTAAATCTACGCCCTTTTGATGAACCATGAATTCGATACTACCCTGCTCTGTTATATAAGCAATTGTAGACCAACAGATCAGACATTAATAGGCACATTGCTGAGTGAGCAGCCTTCAAATGTATTCGCCACTGCAGAAACACGACTTTAATCGCCTGTAACTCGCCGAAAAAACATTATCTCGGCCTCGGAACAGGTGCGATCGTGTTCTACGACCTGACATTAGGCTTTGGATCACTTTTCAGCAGTTTTTTGGGGAACGAGTTGGTCATCGATTTTTGAGCATTTTGGCCTTGTACTAGCAAGGGAAAATCTGATGATTCCAAAGAATGAGAGTTTTCGCCCCAAAAATGAGGTTTTCTACTATGGTGTTCCTAAGCTCAAAGCAACCGCATGAATGCAAAGCATCATGTGAAACTGTCTTTTGGTCAGTTTACTATGCGTTTTGTAAACATTTCCTCAGAAAACGTGTTTTGCGTTTTTTGACATTTGCTTTGCACAGACTAAAGGGATCGTTTTGAAAGTAGCACCATTGGATTCCTTGGTCTTTTTTGCATGTATAAATGTTAAAAAACACCTGTTGCTTACATAATGAAATTTCGTGTAATTGCCCTTGGAAGGTTTTCAGATGTCCAGAGGAAGTATCTGGAGGACCAGTGGCAGCTCTGAAATTCAAATCCAGCTCAGGCTTGTGTTTTGCTAATGAAAGACACTGTACAGGCCTAATTGATTTCGCTACGCTCAACCACTTCCGGCGTTGTCCTACGGGGTTTGGTCTGTCATATACTATACGCCTTTTTCAAAACCTTTTTTGTAAATAATGATTATAACTATTCCCTCTCATAAACTAATTATGTTAGCTGAGCATGTAGTATCGCCAGCTTATTACAGCTATACTCATTTCATCCACGCATCCAATTTTCCAAAGCTCAACATATAATAATGGGATCTCTCTAGTCCAATCCAACTAGACAATGTCAAAAATGAGAGCCTTCCACGGAGATGCAAATGCAGGAGGATAAATACAGTGCAAGAAATTTTTTTCAGTTTCGAGATCTCATACTCTTTCTCTAAATTATACAAATATCATGGCAGAAAAGGTCGCTACCAAGCCAGTTATCAAGAAGACAGCTACAAAATCCATTGTCAAAAAAGTGCCCGCTGTAAAATCAACCGCAAAGTCAACTACACCATCTGATGCTACCACCGCCGCTAGTACAAATGCTGAAAAGCCTAAATTAACGCAAGGACAGAAATTGCTCAAATCCATGACAGCACAAAAGGCTGCCAAGAAGGCTCTCATGAAGGGTGTTGCAGTGACCCATGTGTCTTTTGACGAGGACGGCAATGAAGCCAATGTTGAGACAGTGATCCAAAAGACAGCCCCACCTGCCAAAGTGGTGAATCCCAAAAAGACAAACAAGAACAGACCTGCCGTAAAGAAGCCTGAACCCATCAAGAAGAAGAAGCGTAGTGCTGATGAGATGGAGGACGACGCAGACAAAGAAAAGGCAGAGGAGGACGAGGAGAAGAAGGATGAGGACGATAAAAGTGAAAAGAAGGATAGCAAAAAGCCACCCAAGAAGGCCAAAAAGCCCAAGAAGACCAAGCTCGAAATCGAAGAAATGAAAAAGGACAACAAGCAGGAGGAGGCACTTGCCTATGTTCGTCTGTTTGTCAATGACCGTGATGCATGGAAGTTCAAAAAGGTGCAACAAATCTGGTTGCTCTCAAACTTGTACGAGATCCCTGAAGATGAATTTGACAATGTGTTGCAATATTTGAAGGATCTGCAGGGCTCAGCTCGTGAGGTAAAGTCAATGAATTCTGTGGGATGAGAAGGACGTTGTCGCTGATCAATGCATGCGATTAGAAAACAAAACAAGAAGCCAAAGATAAAATCCCAGTGAAAACAGCACCCGCGCCAGCTGCTGTCAGCAATACGTTGACAGGATACGCAAATGTAAATGCCGGAAATGACGATGATGATTTTGACGCAGAAAAGCTATTGGCACAAGCAACTGCAGCACCTGCTGTTCAGCAGGAGGAGGCCAAGGAAGACGAAGAGGAGGAGGACGAGGAGGAAGAGTCTGATGAAGTCAAGAGAGCAAGATTAATCATAGAAACACTCTCATAAATAAACCATCCATTTTGTGCATAGTAAAACCGCCTCATTAGGTCAGCGCACGACATCACCTGTGCATTCTAGACTGTTGTCAAACACACACACACAAATATTAGCATTTTTTGATGTGTGATCGAAATATCTTCCGGTTCATAGGGAATGCCAAAATTCCAAGCGTATTTACGTTTTAACCATCAAAATATAAGAATGAAATCCTTGTTATAAGGCCACGAGCCATTGTGCTTATTCGTTTCTTTTCTCTTACTGTTGTTTCTTTAAAATGACAAGACTAAGATCTGGGCTGCTCTTATTGATTGGTAGGGCGTGTTCATTCGTGTTGTGCTGGCCGAGCAACTAACAGCCATTTGTAGCATCATTGATTGCATATGCAAATGTAACACATGCCTTGGAAGAAGGTAAGTCTATTAGTGTCCATGTGAATCATGAAGCTCATGCATTGGTGTACTAGGCACTATGCTTTTGCCTGTATGGAACCATCCTACTGAGGTTGTCGACGGTGCTCCTGCTCCTCAGGCCACTGCCTGCGCAAATTCTGGGCAAATTGCCCTGACCTATGTAAGTGAAAATGTGTGATGTTTAACACTGCAAAATTCTCCTAACCTGCGAGACAACAGAACGAAGGACCTAGTGATGTAACCGCCAAGGTGCTGAATGGATTGAAGGCTGCCCAAGCCAAGGCCAACTTCTTTGTCAATGCTACATGGTAAATAGAGAGCCAAATCTGGGGAGTATCAGCGTAAATAATTAAATGTGCCTGTAGGTTATATACTCAACAGTACGCCATGATCTTGCAACGCGCATACAACGATGGCCATTTTATTGGTATGACATACCGTGCTCCTGGAGACTCCTCAGAGGGTTTGACTGATGAGCAAATCAAGACTGATGTGACCAACACTGCCAAGATCATTGAGACCCTGATTGGTGTCGCTCCCAAGTATGTTCGTCTCCACTACTCACAGCCAGAAGACATTCGTCTCGAGAACATTATCCGCAACATGGGCTATACATTGGTTGCTTACAATCTGGACACCATGGACTACAATTACAAGAACAACCCAGAGGGCATCTCAGATTTATACAAGGAGATCTTTGCCAAACAGATTGATACCTACGACTCAAAGGGCTCCTTCATCTCTGTGCAATACGACATTCCTGATACTGGATCATGGCAAGCAATCTATGATGTTGTGAGAACCATCAACGAAGCTGGTTACACCATGGTGCGTTTGGACGGCTGTTTGAACGATAAGCAGCCTTACAAGGAGCATGCTGGCTCAATGAAGTTTGTAAGTGATAAGCATTCTTTGGGCCAGGCAGATTACAAGTCGGGCCAAGTTACACCAGAGAAGCCTGCTAACACCAGCTCTGCCTCGACGGGAGGTGGTGTGTCTGCCGATGCTGCGGCTGCTGCTGCTGAGGAAGAAGAGGCTATCAAGAAGGCCACTGGTGCTGCAGGCATCTTGCACTCATTTGAATGGTCAAATCTAGTTTTCGCAGTAGTAGCTCTCTTCTGTACTTGGGCATTCTAAGAATACCAAGCTTTTCTACCATAGATAACTTATTCCCCCCCCACTCCTCAATCATTCAAAACAATAAAACGATATACACATACTATACATTCTTGGTTATATTTGATTTATTTGGTTCTTGTTGGTCAGTGTGCAACATGACACACAAACATATAAATGTCAATTTTATCCTTATTGAGGGCTAGCTAATGCACCCATAGGATCATAAGCGGGTAAAACAATAGGATCCGTATCCAGCAAGTTGACCAGTTTGCGAGGTACATCGCTCTTTTCAAGCACAAGCTACAGGAAAGCATGAAACGAGTGAGTATGCATCATACAGCAAACACACATCATATTACCTGATAAACAAAGGAAGAAAACCAATCATCAGACATCACCCAGAAACCCTTGTCACCAGAGGCATCAGACCAGCTGTTCTCCACTCTCCAGCGCACAGGTTTACCGTCCTTATCAAGGTGCACGCCAGTGAACACCATAGCGTGAGTCATGGCACTCTCCTTGTACAACAATCTCTCCTCCTTTGTCAGGCCAAACTCGACATTGTATGCCAAGCTGTAGTCAAAGATCTTGGTGTCCATTGCGCCAATCTGGTTGCTGCTGAACTGGCCAACATCACAGCCAAACCAGACGGGGCGACCTGACTTCAAGACATTGACGGCCAGTTGCTTTTGTGTGTCGGATGTCGTGTTGACGTAGCGGATAGGCTTTCCACCGACAATGTTGCCCAGACGGTCGACTGTGTACAGCTTGTTGGTAGGGTTGCGGGGATCGTTGATGAGGGACAAGGTCTCTGCAATGTTGTAGCCGACGACTTCGCGGAAGAACTTCTTGGGGGTCAAATGATGCACGCCAACGTATTTACCAGCCTTATCAGTTGTTTCCCAGTCAAACTGGGAGGGAGGCTCACCAAGAGAGATAACGAGGATACGGTAGATGTCCTCCATCATCTTGTCCTTGAGGAATCGAATCACTTGCACAGAGAGACCTTGGTCGACGGATTTGCGGATTTGGGTAGCAAATTCGCGCAATTTGACAGTGACCAGCCAGTTGAGACGACGTGAGTTGGAGCTAGCATACGTTTCAGGAAAGACGCTCTTGGGCACTACACCGTACTTCTCCACCAAATTGATAAGCATGTCGAATTGACCGCCATCGCCGACGGGATCGGTCAAGAGGTATTGTACGACGCGGTCGTTGATATCTTCCTTGGCCAAGTCAATCATGTTCTCCAGGAACCAGTTTGCCTTTTCAAGCTTGTCGTAAAAGAACAGGTAGCTTTGAGAGAGCTCAAAGTCATCAGCCAGCTTGTACTTTTGAATCACGTGTAGACGCATGACATTGGTGCCGGCAAAGATCCAGCAACGACCACTTGACTTTTGGTTGGTAGCGCTTCCCTCCAGATCCAATTTGACGTTAAAGACATGCTTGTCTTTCAAGGCAGCTTGAGGGTTCATCATGACTTGCGTGGGGTCAGTGCCGACAATGGCATTTCTGGCTAGCAGGTTCTTGTCGTCCTCGTAGAAGCGTTTGGAGTACTTGGCAAGGGTATCCGTGGACAGACTGGCCGTGTTGTAGTGGCGGGCATCTGCCTCATCCAAGGTTAAGTGAGCATATTGATTTGACAGCATAGACACAGCCGAGGAGGAGGATTCAGGGTACTTTTCATAGTCAAAGTTGTCTTGTTGTTGTTCTTGTTCTTTTGATGATTGAGCACCCATTTTGTGATTTCTTTTTGATGATAGGAAAAAGAAGGAAAGAAATGCAATTGGTGTTTTCAGGTTTTAAGGTACAATTCGCATTAACTTTTCACACACACGCATTTGATAAGGCATTTTCTTGACTTTGGCAGTCTCTTGATTTGGTGTCCTTTTAAGGTTACATGGCATTATAAACCCCCTGACCCGTTGATGAAACATATCATTGATACAAGCTTCTCTCATCCAGTGTATTTTTTACGCGGGTAATCCTACTGAAATTTGTCTTGTATATAAGCTTAAGCTGGATGGACACCACACGCATCAACTCATACTATGGACATCTATCAAAACGACACCTCAGGGCCATTGATAACACTACTAGTCATCTGATCTATCAGCTGATTGCATAATGGCAGTGGGAAATTTGCAACACAGAAGTCAGGCACGCCAGTGTTTGGTGCTTGGGGTTCAACAATGCTCTTTAACCACCCATAGTTCAACACTATTGCATCATTTCTGCACGACACTGTATGAATTTCCAGTAGACCGTTG